>CM055122.1:889264217-890652550 GCA_029206835.1 Rana muscosa | reverse complement strand
CGCAGTCCTGACAAAAAACGCAGATCGCCGCCATTACTAGTAGAAAAAATAAATAAAAAATTTCATAAATCTATCCCCTATTTTCTAGGCGCTATAACTTTTGCGCAAACCAATCAATAAACGCTTATTGCGATTTTTTTTTTACCAAAAATATGTAGAAGAATACATATCGGCTTAAACTGAGGAAAAAAATATATATATTTTTTTAAATTGGGATATTTATTATAGCAAAAAATAAAAAATATTGTGTTTTTTTTCAAAATTATCAGTCATTTTTTGTTTATCGCGCAAAAAATAAAAACCGCAGACGTGATCAAATACCGCCAAAAGAAATCTCTATTTGTGGGAAAAAAATTATAAAAATTTCATTTGGGTACAGTGTTGTATGACCGCGCAATTGTCATTCAAAGTGCGTCAGCGCTGAAAGCTGAAAATTGGTCTGGGCAGGAGGGGGGTTTAAGTGCCCAGTAAGGAAGTGGTTAAAATGAATAACCATAAACCACTTCTCGTCAGGAAAAACTAAGTTTTTTTCCTGACGAGAATCTCGGTCGTGTGTACGAGGCTTAAGGCCCATCCCAGCTGAAGGATACTGACAGTCCAAGGCTTAGTTGAAGGATACTGAGAGATCTACCTAGTGATAGCTAGTAAGAACATTCCTGTTTGGAGACAGTTAACAAGGGGTGACCTGAAACAGACAAAAGGGAGAGCCCAAAACTATCCAATACAAAATCCCTAGCAATCACCTTAATATAACAGAAGTTAAACTAAAAGGGGTGCCAGGGGTTCGCAATTCCATGGGGGTACTTTGTGATTTTTGTGACCCTAATATTCATACTGCTTTCCTTCTCTCTTCTGCAACCACCCAGTGCCCAAGTTTCAATTGCAAACAAAGGGCTAAGTACACATGCAAAAGGTCAAACAATTCTAGGTAGCCTCTAGGACAGCTCTTGCAGCATTCCATTTTTATTAGCCATCCATAATCCTTATGCACACTCCAAATTTCCCTATTCAGAGTAATGATTATTATTATACAGAATTTATATAGCGCCAACAGTTTGCACAGCGCCTAACAAAATGAAGGCAGACAAAAAATATGTGCCAAATACCTATACACAATATAGTATAAATCTATTCATCAGCAGACAATAAAACAGCATTGCAAATATAAAAGTGCTTCGGCTTGCAAATAACATGCAACATGACAGTCCACTCTGATGTAGTTTCTTATTCATCTGTGCAGTCTATTACCACAAATGTGGTCTCTTGCCAAATGACATTCCACTGCTGGTACTGTCATTTGGCAAGAGACCACGTGTGTTTTTTAATAGACTGCACAGAGGAATAAGAAACTACATCCGCGTGGACTGTCATTTTTGCACTTTATTTACAAGCCGGTGCACTTTCATATGCACTTTCATATTTGCAATGCTGTTTTATTGTCTGCTGATGTATAGATTTATACTATAATGATTATAGGTATTTGGCACATATTTTTTTGTTGCGCTGCAATTTTTTAGATCCTTACCTGCACTTACCATCCATATAAGTTGTGTATGACCTCTAGCATTCCTGCACTGCACCTAGCCTTATGCCGCGTACACACAATCGTTTTTAATGTCATTTTCAAAAACAAAGTTTTTCTCGACGTGATTTTTCTTGTTTCCTCTCAAGCCTGTCTTGCATACACACGTTCATTAAAAAAAATGCTCAAGCAAAGCGCAGTGACGTACAACACGTACGACGGCACTATAAAGGGGAAGTTCCGTTCGAATGGCACCACCCTTTGTGTTAGTAAAGTTTGTTAAGCAACGATTCGCGCTTTTCAGCCTTGTGCTTTTCAGTCCGTTATAGCGTGACGAATGTGTTATCTCCATTACGAATGCTAGTTTTACCAGAACGAGCGCTCCCGCCTCATACTTGATTCTGAGCATGCACGGTTTTTTTCCCCTCGTAAAAGCATACACACTACCGTTTTTCACGTCGTTAAAAAAAACTACGTGAAAAACGACGTGAAAAAATAGAGCAGGTTCTCATTTTTTTAGGCCATTTTTCACGTCGTTAAAAATGCTCTGGAGCCTACACACGATCGTTTTTATTGCCCAATTTAAAAAATGAAATTTTTAACGTCGTGAAAAACGGTCGTGTGTATGCGGGCATTACTTTCGAAGGGCATTTTCCATGTAGCACAGAGTACACACACGTGGTACTGTTATGCTGCCAAATGGTTTTTGCTAACCTGTCATCATCATCAAACTGTAAAAATGTACTAATTTTACAATCACCAAAAATAGAGAAAAGTTTTTAAAAGTCCGGTCGTCATTGACAGATGTACTAATTCATTGAGTCAGCTGTAATGCTTGATTTGAGCCACCTTCACAAGCAGTGCATTCTGGCTGTCACAGACATTCAGCTATCACTCTACCGACTAGCTTCTCAGCTACCTGAGTGACAGTCTGATCACATGTCTAACCAATTATATGTTCCTCTTGTTAGTCCTTTTGTGCTAGCATATCTTCTGGATATGAAGGCTCATGTGGTGAAGGTTTCCTGGAATTATTGAAATCACATCTAGCTGAAGCCCCCTGAATTATTTAGCCTGAATGAATAAAATATGGCAGACTTTTCACTTTGTGCAACTCATATTGTACATGGCCATTTTTGAGCTACCATTGACTGGGGACTTCTAGAGGTCTCTTCATCTCGCTGACTAACTGGAGGTGGCATGTTAAAGGGAGCAGCAGTTTATAGTACAAGGCGACAGCCTACTGTCAGTAGCTGCAAGCTTCTCATGAATGTCATGAATTAGCCCAGTAAAGTCTGAAGTATGTAACCCATCACCATTAGTGAGCTAAATAAAAATGACTTAAGCCTCAGGGTAACTGAATTTTGGCCTAAATTGAACTACATGTTTCTAAGTATCTATATACTAAATAAAAGACATAAAAAAAAACCTCAACAATAAGAATGTTTGTGTAGAGGTGCATGTGAAACAGACACCTGTATAAACCAAAGTACTGCCGCCATGCTGTGGTACTGACACAGACATGTAATGGTTCTATGGATGGTGGCCTTAGGAACTCCTTTCCAGCATACATCTTGATGACCTTGGTGACAGCAGTGACTGAGTAGGTGAGTTGCCTCCAGGTGCTGGGTCTTCCATTGCAGTGTGCAGCCCAACAGTAGAGAGGAAAAAAGCGCGCAACTTCTGTTTAACTCCTCATCATTGGGGTGGACACTGCTCCATTGCTTTTAACCACATGAACCTCCAGATCGTATATTCCTCCCACCATATTCTTGTGTAGTCTGCCTGGGAATGCATGCTTCGAGCTAACTGAGCTATCAGCTACAGCCATCTGCATTTTCACAATAAAATAGAAGGTGGACGTGAAGGCACTTACTGGTATGATCAATGGGTACTGAAAAAAAATTTAGCCGAGAAAATCAACAGATAAAACAGATGCAGTAAAGTGTAAGCTACCACATTTGAATACACCTTAATAGAAAAACTTAATTTCCTGACAGACTCCATGGCAGCCTACGTGTGGCTTAATCCCGCCCCTCATACCTCATAGGACCCTTCTCCCATAAATCTTTGCTCTGGGCCAGAGGCCGTGTTCCTTTTTTTGTCCTCCTCCTAGGACCAAGATATAGTCTTACCTTTTCATTAAGTTTTTCTGTAATCCAGGCCTGGCGGTGTGCACGGCGATACGTTGGTGGTTAGCGGTGATCCTCTCTGCAGTCCAGCAATCCTAGCTATTAGCAGGTGGACATGGGCGATATGA
The DNA here is from genome assembly GCA_029206835.1 of Rana muscosa. NCBI lineage: Eukaryota > Metazoa > Chordata > Amphibia > Anura > Ranidae > Rana > Rana muscosa. The sequence continues at coordinate 890,648,768 of CM055122.1, read as the reverse complement.
TGTGATACCATGAAGAGCTTACTAACCTGGCCATTGGCAGGCAAGCGGCAATATGGCCAAACGTCCCAGCTATTAGCGGGAGGCTTTGTAAACGCCCGATCGTGCGGTGGGTCGAGCGAACAGCTCCCCAGTCCCAGGTTCTGGTCCGGATTGTGCCGTGGTGGTGGTAATGTACAAAGATATTCCTTTTATATGGCAGCCGTATCTCTGTGTTTTGTGTGTCTCCTTATTTTCTGTCAAGCTCCAGTGAGTGGCCACGGCGGCTGGAGCGCAGCTGCGTTCCAGCTCGCCGTTTCAGGAAGTCGCTGCGCATCCGCAAGCCGCGAACGAAGATTCTGTGCTTGGTTCGTGCAGGCGCAGTTTCGCCAAAATGGCGGCGGTCGCGAATGCGATTGGCCGCCACCGGATGGCAACCGCTATGGGGCGGTGACATCGTTAACGGTGGCAGATTTAAATAGCTGTCAAAGCAGCTATTACTTGGGATGACTTGCAGGCTTATGCGGTGTTTAACCAGGCACTGGGCTCTGGTTTACAAGGTAAATTGTTTGCTGCAGGCTCCCTGGTTGCTGGCTATGTTTTGTTATGTGCTCTCTCATGCCTGTTGTCACTCCTGTTTCTCATAAGGCTTTAATGATTCATTTCACTTTCAAACTGCCTTGCCATGGATCTGTCACCGCCCTCTTGTGGCCAACCCTTGCGCTGCAGGTAGGATTTATTTATTTTCTACCTGTGATGCTTGGGTTCACTCATTCAGGAGCTCTTAACCCTTTCTTTTTCACTCAGCTCTTCTAGGTCTGAACACCAAAGCACGGCAAAGACCGTCCTAGGTCTCAGCGTTGTCACTCCTCTTCAAGGTCCAGGCGTCAGATCTTCCTTTAGATCTAGGTACCACAGATAGGAGTCTAAAACCACCTCTGGGCGTCACTCTCACCGCCACTCCAGCCGCTCTGTGAGGAAAGCCTGCTGGGTATGCAGGGCCCAGGTTTCTGAAGGCAAATCGCTCTGCAAGCGATGCTTTTCTAAAGTCGCATAAGAAAGAGAGGGTGGAGACCAACAAGTGGAAGCACTGGTCAGAAAGGTGGTCCATGAGTCCCTGAGTAAAGGGGATTCTGGTCATACCCACAACCCTGCTGGCGACACTATGTCAGTCCCTATTAGGGATGATCTCAAGGCTCCAGGCCCTTCACAGCCGAGCCATTCCTCAATTGAAGCCTCAGACAGTGAGGTGGAGGTAGATGACCCTGGTGCAGGTTTTGAATTTGCCCTAGTACCACAGCTGGTCAAAAGCTGTCAAAGAAGCTTTGAGATGGAAGAGCCGGTGGAGGCACCCTCCAAACAGAGGAAATATTTTAAACACCTCAAAAAAGAACACCCTAATTTCTCCTTTTTGGGTGAACTCAGCGCAATAATTACCGACAAATGGGGTGGTGTTGAAAGGAAGAATTGCCTGTTAATGAAGGTATCAAAAATGTACCCATTTAAAAGCAAGGATGTAAAACACCTGGAGTCGGCTCCTCTCATTGACTCAGCCCTAATGAGGATGGTGAGGCATGTCACACTCCCATTGGAGGATACTGTTTCCTTTAGGGATTGCCTGGAGTGGAAAATTTATACCGACCTCAAGCAGATCTACATTACAGCGGGTATGACCTGCAAACCAGCTCTAGCTCTCGCAGCCCTTTCTAAAGCGATGGAAGTCTGGGCAGACGACGTAGATGCTTCTCTGAGGAGCATCTCGGAAGAACTGGCCAGGAGCTCACCTATTCATGGGCTAAGGTTGACGTTGGCTTTTCTCGTGGGGCTTCCCTAGACATAATTCGCCTGGTGGCTCGGATCATGCTGACATCTGTCACGGCTAAGCGTGCCTTGTGGCTGCGCCCTCGGGTAGCTGACCCTGCCTCCAAGCAGGCATGGTGCAGGATTCTATTTGGGGGTTCGTCTCTCTTTGGGAACATATCGGACAGTGCCATCACCCGTGCCACAGGGGGCAAGTCGGGGTTCCTTCCCCAGGATCGCCGCCTGCTAAACCAGAAGAGAACACAGCCCAGGCAAAGTTCAGATCGAGCAAGGAATGCTCGCTACTATAGGCCTGGCCGTGAGTTCAAGAAGACCTGGAAGAAAAAACAGCCTTCAGGCCAGAAGTTTTCAAAAGGGGCATCTTCCGGTGGACAAGAATCCCCTAAGTCTTTATGATATTGCACCTGCCTAAAACAGAGCGAGTCGGCATCCTTGCCTCTCTCGGAAGAGAAAAAGCGAATTCTCCTGTCTCTCTTGTGGCTCAGGGCGCTGCAATTCCAGTTGACAAAAGGTTTTAAGGGCTCTACTCGCCCCTCTTCATGGTGTTGAAGAAAAACGTCTCCTGGAGGCCAGTTATGAACCTAACCCACTTGAATTCTTTTATCTAGAAGGAGAAGTTCAAGATGGAGACACTACTCATGATCAGTCAAGCAATCCAACCAGGCGATTGGCTTGTCTCTATAGACCTGAAGGACGCCTACTTCCATGTTCCGATAGCGTCAGAATTCCAGAAATACCTTCGCTTTGCTGTCGATCAAATCCGTCTGCAGTTCACCTGTCTCCCCTTCGGGCTTACAACATCGCCTCGTGTGTTTTCAAAACTTGTTGGCTGTCGTGGCTCTGATCAGGACCAGAGGTATCCGTCTGTACCACTATCTAGACCTGCTGTTTCGGGACAAGGAGCAGTTGCTAATCCACAGATCCCAGGTCATCTCCACTCTACTCGAGTTTGGTTGGCTTCTGAATCTGGAAAAGAGCCATCTGGATCCTACGCAGTCCCTGGTATTCCTCGGGGCACACTTCAACGCTATCAAGAGCACCATCTTGTTACCCCTGGAAAAATACCAGTGATCCGGAACAGAGTTTGGCTTGCAATGTCGTCCTCATCTCCAAGCCTCTCAATGCCTAAAGATCATTGGCACCATAGTGGCAACAACACCCATGGTAAAGTGGGCTCAGTGGAAAATGCGGCCCTTCCAGAAGGGTTTCCTCCAGCAGTATAATCCAGGGCTTCGGAATCACTTCATCCAAATAACCTCATCCATGCGGGAGAGCTTTCCTTGGTGGCTACAACAGAGGAACCTCCTCAATTGTCACTCCATCGCACCTGTGTCTTGGGTCACCATCACTACAGATGCCAGCAACAGGGGCTGACAGAAGTAGCCCAAGGCATATGGAATTTTCCCTCTCACAGGATAGTCTCCAATGTTCTGGAACTCCGGGCAGCGTTCTGCACTCTGCAGGCCTTTCACCACTTAACAGCAGGAGACTCAGTCATCCTAAGACTGGACAACACAACGGCAGTCGCATACATCAAGAGACAGGGGGGTACTCGCAGACTCTCCCTGTCAAAGGAAATAGAGCCCATCATGATCTTGGCCCAGAAAAACCTGGCCAACCAGTCCCGAACGTTCAGGCAGATTTTCTGTTGAGAGTTTCTCTGGACAACGAGTGGACTTCCCCCCCGAAGTCTTCAGGTGGGTCCTGTCCCTGGGAGTCATTCCAGAAGTAGACTTGTTTGCCTCCCCATGCAACTTCAGACTAGAGAGATACTACACGAGGTCTTGGTATCCCCAGGCTTTTGGGTAGATGCTCTGACAGACCATTGGCGGTTCCACAGGGCCTATGCCTTTCCCCCAGTTCCTGTCATTCTCTGTTTTTTGTCGAGGCTCAGGATGGAAGAAGCAGAGATAGTGGCAATAGTCCCCTACTGGCCAAACAAGCCATGGTTTCTACTGCTGATGCAACTCCGCTTCCGGGACCCAGTTCCTCTACCCTCCAGACCAGATCTCCTATCACAAGGGGCATTTCTACATCCATACCCGGCCCATCTACATCTGATGATCTGGTTCTTGAGAGGGGAAGGTTGGAGGCCCTAGGCTGTCCAAGTAGGGCCATCTCCACAATATTAAATGCCAGAAGAACAGGCACCAACAGGGTCTACCAGAGGATTTGGAAAAAGTTTTCAAACTACACCTCTTCCACTGCAGGTTCTTGCAAAAACCCAAAGATACATGATATCCTGGGCTTCTTACAATCAGGATTGGATCTCTCATTGTCAGTCAGCTCGCTGCGAGTCCAAATCGCTGTAATCTCTGCCTTTACTGGTGTTTCCTGGGCTAGACACCCTCTTACTCAGTAGTTTTTCAGAGGAGCAATAAGGCTCAGACCTCAGAGCCAAGTTTTTCTAATTGGGATCTTCCCCTTGTCCTGGATTTTTTCTTAGGTAGAGAGTTGGAACATGAAGATCAATCTTCTGTCAAATAACTCTCTCTAATAGTTGTCTTCTTGGTGGATATAACATCGGCCAAGAGGGTCTCTGAAATCAGCTCTCAGGGATGCAAGGAGCCATTTCTAAACCTTTTAATTCCTATGTTGGGTTCAGACCCCAAAGTGGCATCTGTGTTTCATGACAATCAGGAGATTGCTCTTCCAAAGTTCAGATCTACCGAGGATTCCAGTGTTTATCCCTTAGATGTTGGAAAAGCTCTGAGTCAGTATCTTGAAGCTACAGCTTCTTTCCGTCAGACTGACCACCTGCTCGTTCTTTTCACAGGAAGTATAAGGGAATGCGTGCCTCTTCCAGATCTATCGGAGCATGGATTGTTCAGGCCATTCAGTGGGCCTATAAAGCCAAGGGCTTGGCGCCTCCAGAAGCGGTGACTGCTCACTCAACTAGAAGTGTCTTCATCATGGGGGGCATCACGTCACGTGCCTCCAGAAGTTATTTGCAAGGTGGCCTTGTGGTCTTCAATTAACACGTTCATGGCACACTACTGCGTAGTGGTTTACATATCTTGTCTGTTGATGGTGCCAATTAAACCTTTTTTCTTTTGTCCAGCACTCTGCCCACCCGGGTGTGTATGGCTAGTTATTTCCCACACGTAGGATGCCATGGAGTCTGTCAGGAAAACGGAAAATTTATATCAAATACTTACCGTAATTTTCCTTTCCTGATGGACTCCATGGCAGCAGGAGTTCCCTCCCAGTGGCTGGAGTAGGCTAAATTATGGAACACGGCCTCTGGCCCAGAGCAAAGATTTATGGGAGAAGGGTCCTATGAGGTATGAGGGGCGGGATTAACCCACACGTAGGCTGCCATGGAGTCCATCAGGAAAGGAAAATTACGGTAAGTATTTGATATAAATTTTCAGTTTTTCCAAAAAAAAAAAAAAATTGGTTTTAAATAACATATATAATTGCACCATCATTTTAGTTTTTCCCGAAAATATTACTCAAGTTATCTTTCTATTTCTATCTGCACCTGGCTATGATTCTCAAGAACTGCTAAAAATTCCCATCTCCCAGCTTGTGAAATTGATTAATTGATTTTTTTTTTCCAGAACTTGCAGAAGAATTTAAAATATTCGCTGTTACCTTTTGTTCCACTTGACCCTCCCTTGTAGACTGTAAGCTGTAACGAGCAGGGCCCTCTGATTCCTCCTGTATTGAATTGTATTGTAACTGTACTGTTTGTCCCCATGTTGTAAAGTGCTGTGCAAACTGTTGGCGCTATATAAACCTTGTAAAATAATATTAATAATAATAATAATAATATTCTCAGCAGTGCCCTAAGAGTTACTTATCTTTGATGATATCTTGACCAAGAGTGCTAAATGCCTTGAGGTAAGCTGGAGATCATCATTTCTCTTATTATAACAGGAATGATCATGGAATCACAGAAGGCAATAATATCCTAGGACTAGCACTGTTTTATCAGGAACCCATTAAGATTACCCACTCTACATAATGGAAATGAAGTAAACTGTAAAATTAAGTTACTAAAATTCTTGAAATGTAAAAAAAAAAATTGAGATAGATTTGCATACTTTAAAGTGATTGTAAAGGCTCACTTCTTTAAAAAAATTTAAAATAACAAACATACTATACTTACCTCCTCTGTGCAGTTGGTTTTGCACAGAGCAGCCTGGATCCTCCTCTTTTCAGGTCCCTCTTCTGCTCTCCTGGCCCCTCCCTCATTTGTTTGCCCCTTCAGCCAGCAGCTTGCTACAGGGGGCACCCGAGCCAAGCCAGAGCTCCCTGTATCCATTCAGACATGGAGCCCCAACCTGGCCCCACACCCTCTATCCCCTGATTGGCTGACAGACTTTGATTGACAGCCGTGGGAGCCAATGGCGTCGCTGATGTGTCTCAGCCAATCAGGAGGAGTGTCCTGGACGGCTGAGGGGATCGTGGACATTGCTGGAGAGAGAAGGGGCTCAGGGTAAGTATTTGGGGGTTGCTGGGAAGGCTACTACAAACAGAAGTTTTTTTCCAGGAATCCCTTTTGCCTTTACAACCCCTTTAAAGAAGTACAGTGGAACCTCGGATTGCGAGTAACGCGGTTAATGAGCGTTTTGCAAAACGAGCACTGTATTTGCTAAAATCCTAACTCGGTTCGCGAGTGTTGTCTTGCAAAACAAGCAGGATTCAGGCCAAAGCGGGTGCAGTACCATGTTTGGCCTGAGGTGGGGGGCGCTGGAGCCGAATGGCGGCATTCGGAAACGGACGGAATGGCCCGAGGACAGTTCGGCTGACCTCGGCAAACCTCGGAAAGGCTTGTGAACAAAGTCTTTCCGAGGTCAGCCAAACTGTCCTCGGGCCTTTCCCCCGCCTCTGGCTGCATGCGGTATTGCATACCATTGAAGTCAATGCGGAACAAATTATTTTAGTTTCCATTGACTTCAATGGGGAAACTCGCTTTGATATGCGAGTACTTTGGACTACGAGCATTCTTCTGGAACGGATTATGCTCGTAATCCAAGGTTCCACTGTACAACTAAACGTATTTAGTTCTGGTGATTCTGGTGACAACAAGGGATTCTGACAGGGGTTATAACCCTACCCTACTCTATCCTAAGTGAAAAAAAAGAAAATCATTCTACCTTTAGTTCAACCTTTAGTTTTCAGAAAGGCATTCACACATTTGTTTAAGGAGTAGCTAAACCCCATAACCTTTAATGAAAGTTTAAACTTCTCTTATTCGGTCCTTATTGATCTGCAAAAGGTTAAAAGCATTTTGTTATTGAATAAGTGCAAAAATACCACTGATCCTGCCAAAAACTGTATCTCTGCTCTGCGTTGTTGTCAGTTAAATTGTTCCAAGCTATTTTTGAGAACCCCTTCTTTCAATGTTATAGGGAAAAAGGAGAGGCAATGAATGGTTATAAAGTGAATATCAATCTGCGCAATCTCGTGAAATAAAGCGGTGTAAACAAATTTTGAATGATTAATAATAGCTGCTATCACTAACAAGTGTTCTCACTTTACTTAAAAGGTACATATAATTAATAGATAGTGCTGCGCTTAAAAAAAAAACATCAATAATAATAAAAGTGTAAAAATGGTAATCAATAAACCTATGTTGCTGAAAGTTCATATATAGCATCTGTGACTGATTGAAGTGAATTCAAAAAGTCTACATCAACGGTGCAAAAATCCAAAATGCTTGTGCTTTCCTTCACCAGTATCACAGGCTGCTCATCTCAAATCTGAACAGCTCAAATCACCTCTCTGGGGATAATAGAGGGCTGGCCTGATGCTGGTAATCACTTTCCTCCTCCAAATTGCTTATTCCCATGGGGTAAAAACCCTGATCATCTCACCAAATATGAGTAGATATGCAAAAGAAGGAATCTAGTGCTCCCCGTTTTAAAATGATTGATGATACATAAAAAAGGTAAGGTAAAAAACTCACAAATATGGCACTGTGAGCTGTGCAAGCTGACACATTTCCGTCACAATAGATCTCAAGATGGCCGCCATGTAACGTCAAAACGCAGGCTCCGTCCCCTAGACGCGTATCGTCAAAGTTACTGACTTCTTCAGAAACAGTTTTTTTACACGTTTTTGATGCATTCTGGACTTGCTTTTAATGCTGGAAGCTCAAAGAGGAGGGAAGTATGAGACAGCGCTGGTAAAGAAACTTTAAGGTGCTCAGGGTCCCTTGCAGAGACACTGTCACTTTATGCATGGGCAAGATCACTGGGTTACTTTAACCACTTGCCGACCGCCGCACGCAGATGTACATCGACAGAATGGCACAGGCAGGCAAATGGGCTTACCTGTACGTCCCTTTAAATTTGCCACCCATTGGGCGCGCGCGTGCCCGTCCCGTGAGTGTGTCCGTGGGTCCCGGGAACTTGATGTTCCCGGGCAGCCCACGATTGCGGTCGGCAAAGGCAGAACAGGGGGATGCCTTTGTAAACAAGGCATTCCCCTATTCTGCCTAGTCACTGATGGCTGTTCCCCGTGATCGGGAACGGTCATCAGTGACGTGTCACGTGTAGCCATGCCCCCTAACAGTAAAAATCACTCCCTAGTACTGACTTAACCCCTACAGCGCCACCTAGTGGTTAACCCCTTCACTGCCAGTGTTATTTTCACAGTAATCAGTGCATTTTTATAGCACTGATCGCTGTAAAATTGACAATGGTCCCAAAAATGTGTCAAAAGTGTCCGATGTGTCCGCCATAATGTCGCAGTCGCGATAAAAACCACTGATCGCCACCGCCATTGCTAGTAAAGAAAAAATATATTAATGTAGCGCTCTTCCCAAATGGTTGGGACGCTATGTGTAAATTTAGGGGTATGTCTGAGCCATAGTTGGGCTCAGATCAGTTGATTGTTCAAAATTGCTTCTGCTCTGGGTGTGATACTGCCTGGCCATATTGTTCCCTGTTTGCCTGTAGGTGGCACTGCCACCACCGGCCCAGGTTGAACTACAGGGGTATCACAACACATTGGGTGTCTTTTCTCGGCAGTCGTGCAGTGGGCATGGTTAACCCGCTGTGCATGCTGGGAGAAGGCACATAAGGGGCAGACGCCATAGATTTTGGTTCGTTCCTGGAGGCCCATTGGGCCTGTTCCTGTGTGAGCGCCTCGTTGCCCGCATGGCATGGAGTGCGTGTGTGTTTTAACCCCAGGCATCTTCAGCCTGAGGCTACATCGCTACCTGGTAGGCCCCACTCTGCCGGCTGGGGCCTATACCTTTGGAAGGGATCCCAGGCTACCCACCTGCGGGAAGCCCGCACTTAGGAAAGGAGGCCAGGGGAGGATCTGCCCCAGAGGAGACTGGCGACGATACTGCTGTCTCGGAAGGAGGCCTGGAAACTCACCTAAGGAGGGATCCATTGCCCTGCAATACGCCGATCTGGCTTAAAGGTTCTCTCTCTATTGCTTTGCTGGGAGGTTCGGGACTTTGATAATCCTGTGGCAGAGGATTCCTGATCGCATCCATAAGTTTCTCAGATTAAATTGATCCGTGCATCATCCCAGCTGCTAGGACCAGAAAAAAAGAACTATACGGGTGAGCAATACCCACTCAGGCTTGAGTGGCGACGTTGTGTTTTTAGTGCTGTGTGCCTGAACCTTCCCCTGTTCTTCTCTCGTTTCCTACTTTCCTCTCAAGTTCCCTCAGCAAAGTAATAAAAGCCTTATTGTTGGGTTTTACATCTGTGTGGACATTGGCCTTTCTAGAGACTTTTTATACCCTGACAACGGAAGCCTTGGAGGTAGTTTGCATGACCCAAAACAAAACCAGCAGCCCGATCTCAGAGAGGGGGGTTAGTGCTACATTAATAAAAATGCCATAAAACTATCCCCTATTTTGTAGACACTATAACTTTTACGCAAACCGATCAATAAACGCTTATTGCGTTTTTTTTTACCAAAAATGTGTAGAAGAATACGTATCGGCCTAAACTGAGGAAAAAGAAAAAACATTTTTTATATATTTTTTGGGGATATTTATTGTATCAAAAAGTAAAAAATATAGAATTTTTTTCAAAATTGTCGCTCTATTTTTGTTTAGAGCCCAAAAAATAAAAACCGCAGAAGTGATCAAAAGAAAGCTCTATTTGTGGGAAAAAAAGACGTCAATTTTGTTTGGGAGCCACGTCGCACAACAGCGCAATTGTCAGTTAAAGCGACAAAGTGCCGAATAGCAAAAAGTGGCTTGGTCTTTGACCAGCGAAATGGTCCGGGGCTTAAGTGGTTAAGGTGTAGTTTCTTTAAGGTAACGATATCAAAGACAGGCTTTGAGAAAATAAAAGTGTTGTATTCTGCTTTGCCCTTTCACAAAACTGTATATTTTATTGAAATTTAGATTTAAATAATTTCCTGTGCTCTCAATAGTCCTGGATACCTAAGGTTAACATTATCCCAAGTTGCTGTGCACAAGACATCGTCATTACATTTTTGGTAGCAAATAAACACTTTCTTTTTTTCTCATAGCAGACTAAAGCTTTATTATTCCCTATTTTGCACAGTGTAATGGCTTTTGTATACCTTTCATACTGTATAAGCATTTAAACTACATGACCATATTTCACTCTGCCAAAGTACAGAAAAGCCAAGTCATTCTCAGAACACTGTACCGTGAGCGCAACAATAATGCTTTTTAACAGCTGCTAGTTACTGAACAGAGGATCTGCATGAATTCTATTTCAAAGCTAAGCATTCATTCATGTCGTCAGCATTCTCCTGATCTATAATTCCTTAATTTAAATAAATACAATCTTTAAATTGCAATGTAGTTTAGAATTCGTGGGCAATGTAGTAATTTCTTTAAAGTTCTATTCTTCTTACAAAACAGATTTTTTTAAATATTCATACAAAAGATTAGCAGTCAACTTACAGCAAGTATTGTAAATGTTCAATTAAGCCACAGATGACAAATACGGCAAATGATCCCACGAGAGAGACATTGGCGGAAAATAAAATTAAATAGGAACTCTTTTTTTTTCTACGCAATGATGAATGCTTATAATTTAATGTTGAAAATACTAGAGGAAAAGTTTTACTTTTTTTTCCAACAACCCCATGTTGAATAGAAGTGTCTTCTGATTTACATCACGTTGGATTTGGCACATTTGGGGACTAAAGCAGTTTCCATATTAATAGTGAGGGCATACTGATTTAGCAAAAACGTTGTCACTAAAGTACAACTACACCCTAATTAAAAAATAAAATAATGTATCAATTATGGTAAACTGTGCTAAGCATGGAAATTTGGAAGTGCATTTGTACTCATAAATATAGCTTGGTTCTGACAGTCACTCCTTCCTCTAGCAGGGCGATAATACTTTTTTTTTGCCTGCAGTAAAATCATTGCAGCGATGTTACCTTGCCCAATGTTGTATCCTCTAGGACTATAGCACTGTATCAGCATGCATGGTGAGCAGGAGGGTTATCAGCTTTGTCACCACTGATAGCATGTCTCCTTTCTGTCAATCAGGGCTGGTGCCACCAATGTTTTCCATCAGTGGCGGCTGGTGCTCAAAATTTTTGGGGGGCGCAAACAAACTGAAAAAAAAAAAAACATCAATTGCAGCCACTGTGCCCATCAAACGCAGCTACTGTGCCAAATGCAGCTACTGTGCCATCAAACGCAGCCACTGTACCCATAAATTGCTGCCATTGTAAACATAAATTGCCGCCACTGTGTCCCATAAAATGCTGCCAGTGTGCCCATTAATTGCCGCTACTGTGCCCCATCAAATGCTGCCAGTGTGCGATCAATTGCTGCTACTGTGCCCCATCAGATACTGCCAGTGTGCCCATCAATTGCCGCTACTGTACCCCATCAGATGCTGCCAGTGTGCCCATCAATTGCCGCTACTGTGCCCCATCAGATGCTGCCAGTGTGCCCATCAATTGCCGCTACTGTGCCCCATCAGATGCTGCCAGTGTGCCCATCAATTGCCGCTACTGTGCCCCATCAAATGCTGCCAGTGTGCCCATCAATTGTCGCTACTGTGCCCCATCAAATGCTGCCAGTGTGCCGATCAATTGGCACTACTGTGCCCCATCAGCTGCTGCCCGGCACTTACCTGTCTCGCAGCGGGTCAGTGGCGGTCTCCTGCACATCCTCCATGTCTTCTTCCATCCTCTCTCAGGTGTTCAATCACAGCGCCTGATGTTTCAGCCAATCAGGTGACTGGTAACAAACCCAGCAACCTGATTGGCTGAGAGGCGGTTTAGTGTTAGCAAAGCGAATTCCTTTGTTTTGCTAACACACAGCTGAGTGTTCAGCGAACGCCCAGCATGGCGCCCGCTGATCACTGTTTTGGGCTCCTATTAGAACCTATGGCTCTAACCAGGTGCTTCCAAAAAACACCCCTGCCACTGTAATTCAGGTGCCCTGCACCCGAAAATGGGCCGGGCACCTGAATAGGGGGTGTCAGCTAGGGATGAGCTTGGTGTTCGAATCGAACGCATGTTCGACTTGAACATCGTCTGTTCGTCGAAACCAGAACTTTGTGGGCCGTTCGTGCCAAATTCATGTGACGCGAACGGCCCACAATACACTGCGCCATCGCAGTGCATTGCCGGTGCTGTGATTGGCCAAGCATGCACTGTGACCCCGTATGCTTGGCCAATCACAGCGCCGGCAGCGTGGAGAGCCATAATTGGCCACAGGCAGGATGCCTGTGGCCAATTATAGCTATGGGGGGTTTAGTTCAGGCCCCACACTATAAAAGGCCGCCAGCGCGGCGGCCTTGTGTAGTGTGTTGGCGTGCAGGGATAGAGAATGATAGGCAGGGACAGTGTCTTTGGTATTTATTCATTAACCTTGTGCATTTACAGTGTGTTGGTATACAGGGACAGAGAAGAATAGGCAGGGACAGTGTCAGTGATATTCTTTAATTAACCTATGCGTTTACAGTGTGTTGGTATACTGGCACAGAGAAGGATAGGCAGGAGACAGTGTCAGTGTCATTTTTGCTAAGCCTCCTGCCCAGTATACACCTGAAGCTATCTCTTCTTGCTGTGTTTTCCTGTTGTGTAACACAGGCAGGCATCTGCAGCACTTACAGTGGGCGTAGTGTGCCTCCTGCACAGTATACACCTGAAGCTACCCCTTATTGCTGTGTTTTCCTGTTGTGTAACACAGGCAGGCATCTGCAGCACTTACAGTGGGCGTAGTGTGCCTCCTACACAGTATACACCTGAAGCTACCCCTTATTGCTGTGTTTTCCTGTTGTGTAACACAGGCAGGCATCTGCAGCACTTACAGTAAGTGTAGTGTGCCTCCTGCACAGTATTCACCTGAAGCTACCCCTTATTGCTCGTGTTTTTTTTCTTTTGTGTTACACTAACAGGCATCTGCAGCACTTACAGTGGGCGTAGTGTGCCTCCTGCACAGTATACACCTGAAGCTATCCCTTATTGCTGGTTTTCCCATCTCCCTGCAGGCCATTAGAATGTCTGGAAGGCCAACAAGGAGAGGGAGGCAGACAGTCACGAGCCAATAAAAGAGGGTAAGCAGGCTCTGTGTCTGGGGGAAACAGTGCTGGTCGTGGACGCGGTGCATTGTCATCAGCACGTGGCCATGGGACATGCTTGTCCTTATTTTCGGCAGCTGGACGTGTTGAGCCGCATCATGCGAAGACTTGGTAGAGTGGATGACCAAGCCCTCCTCTACCTCCTCATCCTCTCTCACCCAGGCTCAGGGTACTGGCAAAGCAGTTACCAACGCGTCCTCTTCCCTTGTATCAATGTCATCAGTCACTCCTTCCCTAGACCCACCATGTCCTCCTGAGGAGTCCCCCAAACTGTTTGACCACAGTGTAGGGTCTGATGATGATACACAGTTAGAGGAAGGCAGTAGCGTACGCACAGAGAGAGGGGATGCTCAAGAAGGACAGCAATCTGGCAGTCATGTTCCAGCAGCTGCAGCATACTGCCAGGTTTGCTCCAGTGATCAAGAGGGAGGGGATGATGAGGTCACTGACTCCACATGGGTGCCTGATAGGAGAGAGGAAGATGAGGAGGAGGCACATCTCCAACGAGGCAGGATGCACTCCGGGGGTCAGCGTAAGGGCAGCACACCGACTGAATCACACCGCAGAGCTCCGCCTGTGCAGGGTGCTGCCTCTGCCCGTTATTCCAAAAGTTCTTTGGTGTGGGCCTTTTTTGAGTCGAGTGCATCAGATCGCACCGCTGCTATTTGCAACATATGTCTCAAGCGTATCTCGCGTGGTCAAAACATCAGCCGCTTGGGCACCACATGCTTGACCAGACATATGTTGACCTGCCATGCAGCTCATTGGCAAGCGTACCTTAAAGACCCACACCAAAGAACAAAGCGGACCTCTCCTTGCTCCTCATCAGCTGGGATCTCCAACCCCACTATACCTTCAGTCCTCTCTGAAACTTGCACTGAAAGGAATGAAGGTGTAGAATTAGGTGTGTCACAGCCAAGTACTTGCGGGCACTCTGCTAGCAGTACACCGACGTCCGATTGTAGCAGGCAAATTTCCCTGCCCCAGCTGCTGGACCGTCGAAAGAAGTTCACTCCCAGCCATCCACATGCCCAGCGGTTGAATGCTAGCTTGGCTAAATTGCTAGCACTTCAACTGCTGCCTTTTCAGTTGGTAAACTCGGCCCCCTTCCGTGAGTCTGTGCAATGTGCGGTTCCTCAGTGGCAGGTTCCCAAATGCCACTTTTTCTCACGGAAGGCGATTCCGGCTCTCTACCGGCATGTGGAAGGCAATGTTCATGCCTCGCTGGACATATTACCGCTGACTCATGGTCCAGCAGGCATGGACAGGGACCTTAACTTTTCTTTCACGGCCCATTGGGTCACTCTTTTGGCAGCTGGGAAGAATGCAAGACAAGGTGCAGTAGTGTTGGAGGTTGTTCCGCCGCCACGCCTCCAAAATGTTACTACTGGTTGTGACACACCTCTCTCCTCCACCCCCTCCTCTTCTTCTTCCTCCATGGCCTCCTCCTGTGCTTTGTCCTCGGAACCAGAGGTGCTCTGTAGGCGTTCAAGGGGCTACGCAAGTACGCAGGCAAAAAGATGCCATGCCGTGCTTACGCTGGTGTGTTTGGGGGACAGGAGCCACACTGGGGCACAGGTTCTGTCAGCTCTGCAGGGGCAGGCCGAGAGGTGGTTGACGCCACGCCAGCTTAAGCCAGGAATGGTGGTTTGCGACAATGGCACCAACCTCCTCTCCGCTCTCTGACAGGGACAACTGACCCATGTGCCCTGTGTGGCTCACGTCCTTAACCTGGTGGTGCAGCGGTTCTTGGGCAGGTACCCGGGTTTACAGGATGTCCTGAGGCAGGCCAGGAAAGTCTGTGTGCATTTCCGCAGATCATATAATGCCAGTGCTCGGCTGGCTGAGCTGCAAAAGGAGTTGAACCTGCCCAAGAACCGCCTTATATGTGACATGCCCACTGGTGGAACTCAACGTTGGCCATGCTGCAGTGGCTGCACACGCAGCAGAGGGCCATCAATGAGTACCTGTGCGACTACGGCACCAGGACAGGGTCAGGGGAGCTCAGGTTTTTTTCACCACGCCAGTGGGGCATGGTCAGGGATGCATGCACTGTCCTGGCACCATTTGAGGAGGCCACGAGGATGGTGAGCAGTGACATTGCATGCATCAGTGACACTGTACCTCTTGTCCACCTGTTGGAGCATACGCTGCGTGGAATAATGGACAGGGCATTTGAGGCAGAACAGAGGCAGGAAGAGGAGGACTTCCTTGCCTCTTAAGGCCCCCTTTACCCAGACAGTGTTCCTTCTGTCCCACCCATCGCACAGGAAGAGGACGAGGAGGAGGAGGAGGAGGAAGAGGAGGATTGTGTCAGCATGGAGGTAGAACCTGTCACTCAGCATCAACAGCAGCAGTCTTTTAAGGATGATTTACAGTCCCAAGAAACCCGTGGACTTGTACGTGGCTGGGAGGAGGTGGCTGCGGATCATGTCGTCCTTAGTGACCCAGAGGACACCGGACCGAATGCTTCAGCTGACCTACACTGCATGGCCTCCCTGATCCTGCAAAGCCTGCAGAAGGATCCTCGTATTCTTCGGATCAAGGAGAGGGACCATTATTGGCTGGCCACTCTCCTTGATCCACGGAGCAGAGGATGAGACATCTCCGGGAGGCCTTGCAGAAAGGTCTGTGCAATGCGTTCCCAGAGACTGGGAGGTTACAAACTCCTGGCCCTGGACAACGAGTTGCTGAGGCCTCGGTCAGTCAAAGAAGGAGCTGTGGGGAAGGTGGCCGGCTGACCGATGCGTTCAGACAATTTTTTAGTCCGCAGCCTCAAGGTATGATCGGTTCCAGCAACCATCGACAGCGTCTGATTTACATGGTCCAGGAATACCTAGGGGCAAGGTCAGACTTGGACACCTTTCCCACCAAAAATCCTCTGGCTTACTGGGTCTTGAAGATGGATCACTGGCCAGGGCTTGCACAGTATGCAATTGAGCTACTGGCCTGTCCTGCATCCAGCGTTCTTTTGGAACGCACATTCAGTGCTGCTGGTGGCTTTGTAACCGATCACAGGGTGCGCCTGTCCACCGATTCGACTGACCTTCATAAAGATGAACCAGTCTTGGATCACCACCAGCTACCAAGCACCTAAAGCTGATGTAACCGAATAATTTTTTTTGAAATGTCACATCCCTTCAAGACTGCTTATGATGATGCTGAGTGACTGTCCTGTTATGTTGACTGACTATCCTCTTCCTCCTCAATGATCCTGCCGATAGCTTGGAAGAACATTTGTGGTTCTGGGTGCCGCCACCAGTGGCTAAGGCCCAATTTTTTAGCCCCTGTTTAACAGGGGCGTGTAATTACAATTTTTGATGCAATGCTTTGCAACAGGGCTCATTGCTGCGCTCCAAATACAGTATCTGTGATGGGTTGAAGTGTTGTGGCACCAGTGGCTAAGGCCCAATTTTTCATCCCCTGTTTAACAAGGGCGTGTAATTACAATTTTTGATGCAATGCTTTGCAACAGGGCTCATTGCTGCGCTCCAAATACAGTATCTGTGATGGGTTGAAGTGTTGTGGCACCAGTGGCTAAGGCCCAATTTTTCAGCCCCTGTTTAACAGGGGCGTGTAATTACAATTTTTGATGCAATGCTTTGCAACAGGGCTCAGTGCTGCGCTCCAAATACAGTATGTGTGATGGGTTGAAGTGTTGTGGCACCAGTGGCTAAGGCCCAATTTTTCAGCCCCTGTTTAACAGGGGCGTGTAATTACAATTTTTGATGCAATGCTTTGCAACAGGGCTCAGTGCTGCGCTCCAAATACAGTATGTGTGATGGGTTGAAGTGTTGTGGCACCAGTGGCTAAGGCCCAATTTTTCAGCCCCTGTTTAACAGGGGTGTGCAATTACAATTTTTGATGCAATGCTTTGCAACAGGGCTCATTGCTGCGCTCCAAATACAGAATCTGTGATGGGTTGAAGTGTTGTGGCACCAGCACCAGTGCCTAAGGCCCAATTTTTCTGCCCCTGTTCAACAGGGGCATGTAATAACAATTCTTGATCTAATATTTCACAGATGGGCCCATTCCTGCGCCCTTCAAGAGTAACTGTGAGGACTTACAGTCTTGTGGCACCAGCACCACCGCCACCACCAAAGGCCCAATTTTTCAGCCCCTGTTCAACAGGGGCATGCAATTACAATTCTTGATCTAATAATTCACAGCAGGGCCCATTCATGCGCCCACCAAGAGCAACTGTGAGGGCTTACAGTGTTGTGGCACCAGCACCACCACCAAAGGCCCAATTGTTCCTACCACTGTTCAACAGGGGCATGTAAATATAATTCCTGATATAATAGTTTACAGCAGGGCGTTCCAGCGCCCACCAAGAGTAACTGTGAGGGCTTACAGTGTTGTGGCAACACCAACACCTAATGCCCCATACACACGATCGTTTTTCATGCCGTTAAAAATGCCATTAAAAAAAAATGGCCATTAAAAATGATCGTGTGTAGGCTCCAGAGCATTTTTAACGACGTGAAAAACGGCCATTAAAAATTTCGAACATGCTCTCTTTTTTCACGTCGTTTTTCATGTTGTTTTTTTTAACGACGTGAAAAACGATAGTGTGTATGCTTTAACGACGTGAAAAAAAACGCGCATGCTCAGAATCAAGTATGAGACAGGAGCGCTCGTTCTGGTTAAACTAGCGTTCGTAATGGAGATAGCACATTCGTCACGCAGTCACGGACTGAAAAGCACGAGACTGAAAAGAGCGAATCGTCGCTCAACAAACTTTACTAACATGAAGGGTGGCGCCATTCGAACGGATCTTCCCCTTTATAGTGCCGTCGTACGTGTTGTACGTCACTGCGCTTTGCGTGATCGTTTTTTTAAATGATCGTGTGTACGCAAGACAGGCTTGAGAGGAAACATGAAAAAAAACGACGTGAAAAACGGCAAGAAAAAAAATGGCAAGAAAAACGATCGTGTGTATGGGGCATAAGGGGCAAATTTCTGCAGAGTATACACGGCAGGCCCCTACTTTCAAACATCCAACTTACAAACGACTCCTACTTGCAAACGGAAGGATACAACAGGAAGTGAGAGGAAATCTACTCCTAGGAAGGGAAATTCTCTCCTGTAAAAGTTAATATCGGAAAAAGGTGTCTCCTCTCTACTGATGCTTTATCACCAATCCTTGTTTCAATAAAAACCCCACTTTTCCAAAAACATTTGTCATTGGGACGGAAAGTGAGGTGAAATCTTCTGAACAGGTGCACAGACAGCAAAACAAATGTTACAGGGGTGATAACCCTTCCTATGTTCTCCAAAAAGCTTAAAAATAGTTTTTTTTGGCTAGCGCTACACTTAAAAAATGTACCTGTTCCAAATTAGAAAAAGATTCTACTTAAGAACAAACCTACAGTCCGTGTCTTGTTTGCACCGCCTGTATACTGCTGTTCAGAGTATATAGGGCCTTTTTTTTAATTTTGGGTGCGGGGTTGCCCTTAATATCCATACAAGACCCAAAGGGGCTGGTAGTGGGGTGGGGGGGTACCCATGCCATTTTTCTCAATGATTTTCATCCATATTGCCGGGACCAGACATTACATTAAAGCCGCAAAAAAAATGTTTTCCTTTAGAAATGTCATTTTGTGCTGGGACAGTTCTAAACATGGGAAACACGTGGCACTTCACAGGCATACTTTAGACACCCCCCAGGTACGATATTTAAAGGAATATTTCACTTTTTTTTCACTTTATGCATCATTATAATGACTGCTCCCGAAAAAACGGGCGTTTTTAAAAAAATTTTTTACATTGATACATGTCCCCTGGGGCAGAACCCGGGTCCCCAGACCCTTTTTAGGACAATGACTTGCATATTAGCCATTATAATTAGCACTTTAGATTTCGAACGTTCGCATCCATTGTATTTAATAGGGTTCTAAAGTTTGCGTGAACTTTCGGTCCGTTCGCAAGTTCTGGTGCGAACCAAACCGGGGGGTGTTCGGCTCATCCCTAGTGTCAGCAATGACCATAGATAGATTCATGCAATGCATGAATCTATCTATGATAATAGAGTGGTGCCAGGAGAGGGGGGGGGGTGGCGCTCCTGCGCCCATTATGGACGCACCGTCACTGTTTTCCATGAGGCAGCCCAGGGTTCCCATGGTTTATATCTGCCATGTGATCCCTCTTCCAGGACACGCACCTACGTCGCATGGGGAAAGAAGAGCTTTTGAAGTCTCTTAGAAGAAAGTAAGTAAAAAAATGCACACACAGAATATGGCAGGGAATAAGTTATAAGAAAAAAAAAAAAGGGTTTCATTAAAAAAAAAAACTGACTTTAATTAACATACTGGAGGTATACTTAAAATGCTTTTGTTTAGGACAAACATGGTTTTCTTTGAGGGTAGTGTTTTACAAGAATTATATGAAGTTCTATCCATCCATTTAAGGGCAAAAAGGCCAAAATTGGAAAAAATACATGTTTTAATTTAATTAACGCTAGTTTCAAAACTATAGTATACACAAAGAACAATTTTATTTACCAATTTGCCCTATTCATCATGGCATTAGATTTGATTTCTGATGCAGGAAAGTTATTTACTGTATGAATGGTAAACTATAATAAAAATTTCAAAAATGCTAAGATTGAGGGGAGAAAAGAGTTTATAAAGCTAATTATAATTGGCAGTTAAACAGGTAACTAGGTAGTAATTTTATTTAAAAAAACACTTTTGAAGATTTTCAAGTATATCTAAAGCTAAAACTTTTTTTCAAATTTAGATAGAGTAGGAGAAGGTTAAAACCGCTGTAATTTTTTTTTCCAAAGTGGTGTAAACAAATTTTGAATAATTAATAATAGTTGCTATCACTAACAAGTGTTCTCATTTTACTTAAAGGAGTAGTAAAGTTACATGTTTTTTCACCTTAATGCATCCTATGCATTAAGGTGAAAAAACATTCGACAATACCGCCCCCCCCCCCGAGCCCCCGTTTTACTTACCTGGCCCCTCGAAAGTCCCACGCTCGTCCCCATCATCCTCTTCGTTTTTCAGCCTGGCCGCCGATTGGCTACACTGGATGGATTGAAAGCAGCGCAGCCATTGGCTGGCGCTGCTGTCAATCACATCCAATGATGCGGCGCGTGAGGGGCGGGGCCGAGTGATACAGTCGGCGGCTATGGCCGCCGCTGTATCACGGGAGCGCGCCCACAATCACTCCACACCATGCGAGCTCACTCGCATTATGGTGTGGAGTCCTTGCGGGGAGGAGCCAAGACAGCCGCCGAGGGACCCCAGAAGACCAGGATCGGGGCCACTGTGTGCAAAACGAGCTGCACAGTGGAGGTAAGTATAACATGTTTGTTATTTTTGGGCAAAAAAAAAGGGAAGCTTTAGTGCTCCTTTAAAATCAATAGATAGTGCTGCACTTTAAAAAAAAACGTCAATAATAATAAAAGTGTAAAAATGGTAATCAATAAACATATATTGCTGAAAGTTCATATATAGCATCTGTGACTGATTGAAGTGAATTAAAAAAGTCTACATCAACGGTGCAAAAATACAAAATGCTTGTGCTTTCCTTCACCAGTATCACAGGCTGCTCACCTCAAATCTGAACAAAAAAAATCAGCAGTGTTCCTCTCTGGGGATAATAGAGGGCTGGTAATCACTTTCCTCCTCCAAATTGCTTATTCCCATGGGATAAAAACCCTGATCATCTCACCAAATATGAGTAGATATGCAAAAGAAGGAATCTAGTGCTCTCTGTTTTAAAATGTTTGATAACATATAAAAAAGGTAAGGTAAAAAACTCACAAAGATGGCACTGTAAAGCCCTGTACACACGATCGGATAACCTATGGATTTTCGTCCGATGGATTTGTCCATCGGAAATCCGATGAAACTGTTTTTCATCAGTCTTGCCCACACACCATCAGTCAAAAAACCGACCGTTCCAAACGCGGTGACGTAAAACACTCCGATGAGCCGAGAAAAATTAAGTTTAATGCTTCTGAGCATGCGTCGACTTGATTCTGAGCATGCGTGGGTTTTTGATCCGATGGACTTGCCCATAGACGATCGGAGTTTTCGATCGTTTTTTTATCCATCGGAAAAATTTAAAACATGTTCTATTTTTTAAAACCGATGGAAAAAAGACCGATGGGTCCCATACACGATCGGTTGGTCTGATGAAAACCATCCATCGGATGGTTTTCATCAGTCAAACCGATCGTGTGTACAGGGCTTCAGCTGTGCAAGCTGACACATTTCCATCACAATAGATCTCAAGATGGCCGACATGTAACGTCAATACGCAGGCTCTGTCCCCTAGACCAGTGTTTATCAACTCCAGTCCTCAAGGCGCCCCAACAGGTCATGTTTTCAGGATTTCCCTCAGATGAAACAGCTGTGGTAATTACTAAGGCAGTGAAACTGATCAAATCACCTGTGCAAAAATAATGGAAAACCTGAAAACATGACCTGTTGGGGCGCCTTGAGGACTGGAGTTGAGAAACACTGCCCTAGACGCGTATCGTCAAAGTTACTGACTTCTTCAGAAACAGTTTTTTTACACGTTTTTGATGCATTCTGGACTTGATTTTAATGCTGGAAGCTCAAAGAGGAGGGAAGTATGAGACAGCGCTGGTAAAGAAACTTTAAGGTGCTCAGGGTCCCTTGCAGAGACACTGTCACTTTATGCATGGGCAAGATCACTGGGTTACCTTAACCACTTGCCGACCACCGCACGCAGATGTACGTAGACAGAATGGCACGGGCAGGCAAATGGGCGTACCTGTACGTCCCTTTAAATTTGCCGCCCATCGGGCACACGCGTGCCTCGTGAGCGTGTTCGCGCCTGGCGCCTGGCAATTGCGGTCGGCAAAGGCAGAACAGCCTTTGTTATTCTGCCTAGTGACATGTCACTGATGACTGTTCCCGATCACGGGGAACAGCCATCAGTGACGTGTCACGTGTAGCCACGCCCCCTAACAGTAAGAATCACTCCCTAGTACTGACTTAACCCCTACAGCGCAACCTAGTGGTTAACCCCTTCACTGCCAGTGTAATTTTCACAGTAATCAGTGCATTTTTATAGCATAGAAATCCCCTCTTAGACAGTTGTCACAGTATCATTGTCCCATTGGAAGATTTACCCCCTATTCCTGTTCAGATGGCAACTTACATTTTTTTTATTTAGTCTCACAATCATTCATAATGATAATGGTGATTATGACAATTAGAGAAAGGGAATCTCCCTAATGGGGTCACCATTAGAAATATATTGGCTGTGAACAACTGCTGAAAAAATTAGTTACATGGTAAACCATCTAAAGAGTAAAGCAGGGTCACATGGTAACATGGTTTGCTCACTGACACTTTGGCTTGAAAATAAATCATCATGGGTCAGAAATAGAGTTTGCACAACTAATCTGACATGTGTCCTAAATATGGAGACTATTTGGACAGAAGGCGTAGCAACTGAATATATGTGAAACTACTGAGAGTAATAATTGAATTGGTGTGAGAAAATCAAGTCATGAGTTTTGGATGTATTTTATTTATTATATTTATTCATGATTTAATAGAGAAGAAGCAAATTGTCTCAGCTCAGAATGCGCCCCGGATTCCTTAAATTACCAAAATGAGGCTCAGCAAAATCTTTGGTGTGCTTGCCTTCAGGCAACCAGTATTTGTGGAAGGCTCACTTTAATGACAACTGCCTTACTTTACATTCCTTTATTTTATTTCTTGCTATATAGCAGTCCCTCTCCAGAAGAGTCAAGCAGCCCATTGGAATGGAAATCCCTAAGGGAACATGGTCTCTGGTCTATGTTATTCCTAGGATGGGGAACTCCATTGAGTGATCATATGGTAGGCATTAGATGTCTCACATCATGCTGAAAAAAGGTGTTACTCCACTGATGGTCACCAAAGAATGGCCTCCACACACTAGCAACAGAATTTATTTTTCATTATTTAGGAGAACTTTCCACCAAGTGTAGAAGAGAACTTCTGTCACCATACTACAGTTAAAAAGTAGGGTCAATCTCCATGAAGACTCTGACACATCTTTACAGGGTGCCGACATACATACTTCCAGCAAGTTTTAATTCCCAACCAGGCTTTAACTGCAGTTCTTTTCTCATGGAGGGGGGCAGTCTAAAAACATCTGTATGTTATTTTGTTACTAAAGCCCCGTACACACGGTCTGACTTTTTGCCAACAAGCTTCATTTTGAGCAAGTTTGACAAAAAATCCGACCGTGTGTACGCTCCATCGGACAAACTTTTTTGGTTTTCATCGGACAAAAGTTCGGTCTGCAAACGGACAAACTTTTGCCCAACAAAAGTCAGATGGAGCAAAGTCTGACCGTGTGTACAGAAATCCTTCGGACTTTTGTCCGATGGACAAAACAACTAATGTTAAAATCAACCAACAATAGCAGAAGTTGACCAAAGGGTGGCGGTAAAGAGCAGAAAAAACACGTGATGTTGCAAAAAGTTTCGGGAAAGTTTTCAGAAAAGTCCTGTGGTGTGTATGCTATGGGTGATCCCGACCAACTCCGTTCGGACAAAAAACCACGGAAAAGTCAGATGGAAGTCCGACCGTGTGTATGGGGCTTAAGACACAAAATGAAGTTACAACTTTCCAATAGGGACATAGACAGGAATAAAAGCCCCTTTCTTAGTTGCATTGAAAAGGTTTTCAGTTGTTGTCTGTGTCCCCACTGGACTCAAAAAATAGAAAGCAGGGAGGATCTCCCCAATAAGGGCACAGGGAGAAATGAAAGTCTCGTTCTCCGCAATGTGTTTTGTTATATAAATAAACAGTTTAAAAAGTTAGCTTCTTCCTCTTGCAACCGAGGAACAATGTCATTTTTGATAATTTTAAATTGCTATTCTCTGCACTCTCTGTGGATTGACCTTTTAGTGTGCACATAACATGACCTTATAATGCCCTAATTCTTTCATCTGAAAAATTGCCTTGTTGCTGCTGAAACACCTGGGATATGGTATGGTTGTTTGAAAACCAATTGCAATGTGGATATATTCAAGAAGTGTTGAGAGTCTTCACTTGTAGGGGTCACAAAGCCAAAGATGGAAAGCATGGCACGCTCAGATAAATTTAGAAGATTCTTGAAAAATATTTGCTTCAAAGTAAAGCATTTTCTGGTGTTTATTCAGGTGAAAGGAGAATTATATTATATTATACTCTAGTCAACTTCTGCCAATAAAGAAAAATATGTTCAAGCATTTAGGACCATGTCACACTAGCGATCCTGTTACTGAAGGCAAAGGAACATTCATCTGCTCCTTCAATTTCATTCTGTCTCGCTGACCAAACTAGTGAGGCATTGCACACACTACTTCTTCATTGGCGAGTTCTGCCAGGTTTCCATCAGCAAGTGATCAATGCTGTAGAAGACGTAGGTGAGTGCTCTTGTTAGCAATATACTATGCAATAAAATAATATACTGTAATATCCCATTGACTGTTGTTATATGTTGCTCTGTGATGAGCCGGCATAGCACATGATATTGTGCAGTTGTGATATAATGTGTTATGATGGTATTATATAATGTGCTGTTACAGTTTAATATAAAATATGCTGTTGGTAGGTTAGAATAACTCAATAGTTTATAGATACATTACTTAATGCAAGAATATGCTTAAGTTGCCTCAACTGATAGGTTTGCCTTGTGCTTTCAGTGTTTATAGCTCTGCTTCTCACCCAGACATTCATGTACTCCAAGTAGTACATCTTATGAGTTTGTAGCTATTTGTTTGCTTTTCATTCCACCAGTTACGGAAAGGGGCTCCGTTTTCCCATATTGGACAGCAATGACCTAGCAGAGGTCCTAATGCCTCGTACACACGACCGGTTTTCCCGACGAGAAAACTGCCATTTTTTAGATTGGTCGTGTGTATGCCCCATAGCAGTTTTCCCGATGAGAAAACTGCCCGCAAAAAAATTAGAACCTGCTCTATTTTTTCCTGTCGTGTTTCCCGTCAGTCTTTTTTTCGTTGCGAAAACCGCTCGTGTGTATGCTTTTCCGAGGGCAAAAAAACGTGCATGCTCAGAATCAAATATGAGACGGGAGCGCTCGTTCTGGTAAAACTAGCGTTTGTAATGGAGATAGCACATTTATCACGCTGTAACGGACTGAAAAGTACGAGGCTGAAAAGCGCAAATCGTCTCTCACCAAACTTTTACCAACACGAGAATCAGCAAAAGTAGCCCAAAGGGTGGCGCCATTTGAATGGAACTTCCCCTTTATAGTGCCGTCGTACGCGTTATACGTCACCGCGCTTTGGTCGAGCGTTTTTTTGCCTGAACGTGTGTATGCAAGGCAGGCTTGAGAGGAATCATGTTGGGTAAAACTTTAGTTTTTGACATGTCAGGAAAACCGGTCGTGTGTACAAGGCATTATAGTCTCTTTAAAGCAAAAAAAAAAAGGTTTTGGCTAATTTCCCCATTTAAATCCAGAATAAGTCAGAAAAGTGGTAGTATAAAATGTGGTGGTTGGGTTATAGGTTAAAAATTTCAGTAACAAGCTAACAGGGAAACAATATAGAAGAGCAGTTGAGCCATAATTCCACAGAATGGAGACAATCAATCACAATAGCACCATTGCTTGCCAAAAGTCACTCAGTAAAGTTGGACCAATAAGTGCATTGTTGAAACCACTTTCATGTTCTGGAGATCCTTTGCATCTAAACAGGTTAGTGCTGCCCACCTAAGAACCCACAGAAGAATCACCTGGTGTTTTAAGTTTAACATCTCAGTCCTCGGAGGGTGGGGGAACACTGTCTACGATATACAACATGTTAGCTGTCCTGGACACATCTAAGGTCTCCCAATTGTTTGCGCTCTGGCAGAAGGATATCCCAAATTTAACTGACGATGACTGGGAGGAGGGTATCCAACAATATTTACCCTCGACAATTTCGGCTAGGGATAGGTTTATCCAACTGAAATTCCTGCACCGCACTTACTATTCCCAGGCACGTCTGGCGAGAATCTACCCTGGTCGTTCGGCAATCTGCCCCAAGTGCGGCTCTGATAGTGCAGACTTCATTTATGTGGTTTGGTCCTGCCCCAGAGTGGAGGCGTTTTGGAGGGAGGTCCTCAATGACATCAATGATATAGGGAAGCTGAAGGTCCCATTCAGCCCTATCCCCCTTCTGCTAGGCATATGTGATTTCCTAGAAGCTCCTCAGTCTAAAAAACTCTTTGTCTTCTATGTGTCATTTTACGCCAGGAAAGCAATCCTTCTTCAATGGAACCAAACTCTTCCCACCACTAGACAACTCTGGCTATCCTTGGTCAATACTGCCCTGCCCCTCTTTAAACTGACTTACATGGGGAGAAACTCTCCTAAGAAATTTGATAGAATATGGGCGGCCTGGGTGAAGGCGAGGCAGCTGACACTTGAGTAGGGTTCGGAGGTTCCCCCCTAAAAAAAAAAGTGCGTACACCCCTAAGTGAAAATGTCCAAATTGGGCCCAATTAGCCATTTTCCATCCCCAGTGTCATGTGATTCTATAGTGTTACAGGATCTCATGTGTGAATGGGGAGCAGGTGTTTTAAATTTGGTGTTATCGCTCTCACTCTCTCATACTGGTCACTGGAAGTTCAACATGGCACCTCATGGCAAAGAACTCTCTGAGGATCTGAAAAAAAGATATGTTGCTCCACATAAAGATGGCCTAGGCTATAAGAAGATTGCCAAGACCCTAAAACTGAGCTGCAGCAAAGTGGCCAAGACCATACAGTGGTTTAAAGGGACAGGTTCCACTCAGAACAGGCCTCGCCATGGTCGACCAAAGAAGTTGAGTGCACGTACTCAGCGTCATATCCAGAAGTTGTCTTTGGGAAATAGATGTATGAGTGCTGGCAGCATTGCTGCAGAGGTTGAAGGGGTGGGAGTTCAGCCTATCAGTGCTCAGAATATACATTGCACACTGCATCAAATTGGTCTGTGTGGCTGTCGTCCCAGAAGGAAGCCTCTTCTAAAGATGATGCACAAGAATGCCCGCAAACAGTTTGCTGAAGACAAGCAGACTAAGGACATATATTACAGGAAACAAGCTCTGTGGTCTGATGAGACCAAGATAAACTTTTTTGTATTAGATGGTGAGGACCAGAGGAGGGGTACAAAGACAAGTGTGTCTTGCCTACAGTCAAGCATGGTGGTGGGAGTGTCATGGTCTGGGACTGCATGAGTGCTGCCGGAACTGGGGAGCTACAGTTCATTGAGGGAACCATGAATGCCAACATGTACTGTGACATACTGAAGCAGAGCATGATCCCCTCCCTTCAGGAACTGGGGCGCAGGGCAGTATTCCAACATGATAACGACCCTAAACACACCTCCAAGACGACCACTGCCTTGCTAAAGAAGCTGAGGGTAAAGGTGATGGACTGGCCAAGCATGTCTGCAGACCTAAACCCTATTGAGCATCTATGGGGCATCCTCAAATGGAAGGTGGAGGAGCGCAAGGTCTCTAACATCCACCAGCTCTGTGATGTCATTGTGGAGGAGTGGAAGAGGACTCCAGTGGTAACCTGTGAAGCTATGGTGAACTCCATGCCCAAGAGGGTTAAGGCAGTGCTGGAAAATAATGGTTGCCACACCAAATTTTGACACCTTGGGCCCAATTTGGAAATTTTCACTTAGCGGTGCACTTACTTTTGTTGCCAGCGGTTTAGACATTATTGGCTGCGTGTTAAGTTATTCTGAGGGGACACCAAATTTACACTGTTATACAAGCGGTACACTCACTACTTTACATTGTAGCAAAGTGTAATTTTTTCAGTGTTGTCACATGAAACAATATAACAAACTATTTACAAAAATGTGATGGGTGTACTCACTTTTGTGAGATACTGTATGACTGGTTTACTGCTTCTCTAAAAGTCTTTACAAAGCATGAAGTAAAATTTTAGGCAATAATAGATTGCTTGAGTGTTTCTTTTAGCTTTGGTGATATACTGGCACTGCAACTCTACAGGGAGGCCAAGAGGCAAGTTTTTTTTTGTACAAGACTAATGCCGCGTACACACGACCGTTTTAAATGTCATTGAAAAAAACTGCATTTTTCTCGACGTGATTCTTCTCAAGCCTGCCTTGCCTACAACTATCGTGGACAAAAATGCTTGAGTAAAGCGCGGTGACGTACAACACGTACGACGGCACTATAAAGGGGAAGTTCCATTCGGATGGCGCCACCCTTCATGTTAGTAAAGTTTGTTGAGCGACGATTCATGCTTTTCAGCCTCGTGCTTTTCAGTCCGTTACAGCGCGACAAATGTGCTATCTCCATTACGAACGCTAGTTTTACCAGAACGAGCGCTCCCGTCTCATACTTGATTCTGAGCATGCGCATTTTTTTTCACGTCGTTAAAGCCAACACACGGCCGTTTTTCATGACGAGAAAAACGACGATGTAAAAAACGACGTGAAAAATTAAAGCATGTTCCAATTTTTTCATGGCCATTTTTCACGTCATGAAAAATGCTCTGAAGCCCACACACGGTCATTTTTAATGACCATTTTAATTTTTTTTATTTTTCTCCTCATTAAAAACGGTTGTGTGTACGCGGCATAATAGTGTGATTGAAGCATGCAGACCCTACCAGTGAATATAGAAGGAAGATACTCAACTGCTTTTCCAAGTACATACCTTAAAAGCATGTAAGAACCTGAATACAGTTTGTTTAACCACTTGTCAACCGCCCACCGTCAAATGACGGTGGGCGGAAGACTCTGTTATTCTGGGCGGACGTCATATGACGTTGCGCCTTCCAAAGCCACTAGGGGGAGCGAGCGGCGCGCGCGCCGCGTCACTGGGGACCCGATGCGCGTGCCTGGCGGCCGCGATGGCCGCCGGGCACCCGCGATTGCCCAGTAACCGAGCAGGACCGCTGGTCTGTGTGTGTAAACACACAGATCCACGTCCTGTCAGGGAGAGGAGACCGATGGTGTGCCCCTTGTACATAGGGACAACCATCGGTCACCTCCCCCAGTCAGTCCCCTCCCCCCACTGTAAAAATCACTTCCAGGGAACACATTTAACCCCTTCCTCGCCCCCTAGTGTTAACCCATTCCCTGCCAGTCATGTTTATACAGTAATCAATGCATTTTTATAGCACAGATTGCTGTATATATGTGAATGGTCCCAAAAATGTGCCAAAGTGTCCGATGTGTCCGCCGCAATATCGCAGTCGTGATCGCCGCCATTACTAGTAAAAAAAATATAAAAAATGCTATAAATCTATCCCCTATTTTGTAGTTGCTATAACTTTTGCGCAAACCAATCAATATACGCTTATTGCGATTTTTTTTACCAAAAATATGTAGAAGAATACGTATCAGCCTAAACTGAGGACATTTTAAAAAAAAATGGATATTTATTATAGCAAAAAGTTTGTTTATAGCGCACAAAATAAAAACCGCAGAGGTGATCAAATACCACCAAAAGAAAGCTCTATTTGTGGGGAAAAAAAGGACGTAAATTTTGTTTGGGTACAGCATCGCACGACCGCGCAATTGTCATTCAAAGTGTGACAGCGCTGAAAGCTGAAAAATGGCTTGGGCAGGAAGGGGGTGAAAGTGCCCTGTAGGCAAGTGGTTAAATTCTTGCATTATACTCACTGATGCTGATCTGGAAAAGATTGATTGTTTATCAGCGAATTTGTTTTTTAATGTTTGAAATGGCCTCCCTGAGCCTGAAGCAGTCATCCATAATGTTCCTACTGTGAAAAAGGCCCTGAATGTGCTGTTCATTATTTGGGGAACAAGATCAGAGCAACTATAAAAATATTCCTTTTACCCATTTATTTTATGTAGCTTATTTTTAAGAATATTCACCTTTATATTGTACTTTACGTTGTGGGCTTGTTTTATTCTGTTTTTCTCCCACTGTTTCCAAAGTTGACAGGCTGCTTAAGTACTAATTATCTTGGTAGTCAGACGTGTAAGTAATCATTCCACAGTAAAAATGTCCTCCCACATTTATATGCACATTTATATTATATTTTCCATGTTTCCAGTAATAATTGTTAAAGTCTATGGACTCCGTGGAACAGAATGTAGGTGTGAAGGTCACCAGAGAACTGAATGATACAAACATGTACTTTTTTTTGTGTATCACTAACAATATGCTTAATTATATGTATGGACTTTTCTGTTGTTAATCTATCTTGTTAAATTATGAATGGCTTACCCTAATTTGAGCTGTTATTGTGTCTGCTAATACCATAGCTAACTGTTGAAAGAGAATAAGCTTTGGACCTTAAAATTAAATATAAAATTAATGAAAAAGAAACACAGCAGCGGGGTTTCATTGTTTCAGCTGCTTATGATTTTTTTGCTAAAAGTGATGATAAAATGCTTATAAATAATAACTTATCTGTTTATGTGTGTAGCGCTTACCCCGCAGGAGCCATGATGATGGGTCTTCTGTTCTACATGACTCTCTAAACTGCTCGGTGCCACTGACACACCTTGTTATAGGCTAAAGCCCATTCGCACCTGAGTGACTTAGGCGTTAATATACCTACACTCTATATCAGCGCAAAAGAAAATTAGCTACGTACAAACGGATAGTAGGGTAATTAAATGTATTATATCAAGGCAGCTAAACAGTGTAAATTGGCAACCAACAACAGAACACTTTCAAAGCTGCAAAGACTAGATGAAGTGAACACTAACAGGGTAATTCAACTGAACCGAGGCACTGTTAAAGTTTTAACTGATGTAACCAGTACCTGACAGAGTCAGAATCAGCTAACACAATAATAGTGACTTGGGTGCACCCTGTTTTATAACCCTTCAATGGGTGCATTCATGCACCCCAGAAGTTGACTAAAGTACAAGGTGCCTGATTAGTCAATAACAGATTACTTTCAGTAGGGCCCTTCTGTAGGTGGTACATTGTCCCTTTTAAAGCATGGGTGACGAGTGACAGATGAGCTGATATGTAAGAGCAGTCTATATAGTGTGAGCTGAGTGTGGCAAGAGTTTAGAATGAGTAGTTCAGCTCACTGCTCCTGACAGGCAATAAGCCTTGTCCCTTGCATTTAACTGTCAGCTATTCTAGAAGTCCCAGTCCTCATGAATGGTCCCTCTCTGGTTCTCCCTGACTGTAGGCTCTCTTGGCAAGGGGCCCATCTAGCTTTGGGCTTGGTCTCGGTGTCTCAGTCCTTTGGCCACTGTCGTGTGCATGCAGACACCCTAGCGATGGGTCTGCACTGCTCCAGCTCTCCCCACACAGAAGACTTGCAGCCGCTCAGTCTCTTTACTCTACTACTCATATGGTACAGCAACTCTCTCTGTTGGACTCCTCTGGTGTAGGACACAGACCACAACAGTTGGTCTGCACCTCTTGCTCTCCTCTATACAAAGACCTCTCAGTACCCCCCCCCCCCATGATTTTGCCTGGGAAAAGCAGTCCTGTCTCTTCTCCTTTGTGTCCAGGGAATTGTGAGCGCTGTAGTTCTGTAGCCATTCAATTATATTATTATACAGGATTTATATAGCGCCAACAGTTTACGCAGTGCTTTACAACTTGAGGGTAGACAGTACAAATACAATACACTTTAATACAGTGGGAATCAGAGGGCCCTGCTATTGTACAATGCCACTTTAAGACTACATTCCCAGCATACTCTGGTGTCTGCATGCAAGTCCTGTCCTCACTTCTGATCTGGTTCCAGCTCTCCTGCTCCCTGATTGGCTTAAGTCTGCTCCCAAGAGGATGAGTGAAGCATGAGCAGAGGATTTCACAGAGATCCACTCTTTAGATGCAGTGAGAGCAGGGAGAAATGCTGGCTGCACACACACACAGCCCAGCGCTCTGGCATAGTGTACCAGCGTGGGGGCATCGGGGAAGGGGGGGCATTCACAAAGAGCAGTTCCAGCCAACGCTACTTGTGTATTTGTGCATGTGTGTATATTAGGAGAGCAAACTTTTGAAAACTTGGTGACACATTAAATGCCCCTGATATCTATGGACGGTGATGTGTTTGGTCTGATCTAGAAACTGTTAAAAGAGAAGTTATGTTTTTTTTGTTTTAATCATCTGTCCCCCGCCGGCTCGAAGGCTGAAAACCGACGATCAAACATTGCTCAGTTCTCAGTGCTCCCTGAGCAGAGAGCTGGTGACTGTTAGTCGCAGACTCTCTGCTCTGCACCCCCTGTGCTCACTGGAGCGCTGGGCTATGGAGGGGGCAAGAGCGGATGGCTCAGTCTCTCAGTGGCTCGCTGAGAGGCCAAGCCAGGTGCCGGTCCAGGGTTCTGGGCAGATCCCAACCATATGGTTGCGATCTTTCCCCAGCCTGGACTGGCTCTGTGGCATCAGCCGACATCAGGTTTTAGCCTACTATCAGCTAAAAACATGTCACATGAGTGCAGAACGAACTACACTCCTGTGACCCATAGGAGGAGTACAGCCAAAAGAGCTTTGGTAGTACTTCTCATTTTAATACATTTTTTGCCCTTAAAATGGACCTGATCTCAAAAAGTTAATATGCTTCTGCCATGGTAGCTGATTAATCGCTTCAATGCAAACCCCATATACCTAAGAAATGATAATCATTACGCATCGTACTGGTTCTTGGATCGCCCTTGTGGACTTTCTCTCTCTCTCACTACTCTTTTCTTTTTTTTACTCTCCCTATTTATTATAGATATATTGTTCTTCACTACAATAAGTTTAAGTTGTTAGGTCACAACTCATGTAGTTAATATGACGGTAGTTTAATTATACTTTAAGGCACGGTAGTCATGAATACAATGCTACTCACCGGCTATCTAGTTAGTGAAGATCTAATTAATTCTCTTTAAATATTCTATGTTATCCATTATTTATTTTTAAAAAACCTTTATGTAAACGTCATTATCTGTATCCTTACATAAATAACCAATGTATGTACTTATTATTGTGTAATCAATAAATATTTTTGACGAGGAAAAAGTTAATATGCTATCTTTTCATAGATGTACATCTGCAGCGTAATTTAATTGAAGGTTCTGCTACATCTGTCTGCTAGTCTAACAAGATTTGGAGTGAACAAACAATGGGCAGGCTTTTTTGTAGCAATTTTGGAGGAATTTCATCTTCTTTTAACCACTTAAGCCCCGGACCATTTCGCTGGCCAATGACCAGAGCACTTTTTGCGATTCGGCACTGCGTCGCTTTAACTGACAATTGCGCGGTCGTGTGATGTCCTTTTTTTCGCACAAATAGAGCTTTATTTTGATGGTATTTGATCACCTCTGCGGTTTAAATTTTTTGCGCTATAAACAAAAATAGAGCGACAATTTTGAAAAAAATGCAATGTTTTTTACTTTTTGCTGTAATAAATATCCGCAAAAAATCTATAAAAAAACGAAATTTTTCCACAGTTTAGGCCGATACGTATTCTTCTACATACTTTTGGTACAAAATTGCAATAAGCATCGCATTTTTATTATTATAATTTTTTTTTGTTTACTAGTAATGGCGGCGATCTGCAATTTTTATCATGGCTGCTACTTTATGGCGGACACATCGGACACTTTTGACACATTTTTATAAATATGCACTGATTATTGTGAAAATGACACTGGCAGTGAAGGGGTTAACCACTAGGTGGCACTGAAGGGGTTAAGTGTGTCATAGGGAGTGATTCTAACTGTTAGGGGGCGTGGCTACGAGTGACACGTCACTGATCGCTGCTCCCGATGAGAGGGAGCATACGATCAGTGACAGTGTCACTAGGCAGAATGGGGAGATGCTGGTTTACACTTGCCTCTCCCCGTTCTGCAGCTCTGTGACCCGATCGCGGGACACCGGCAGACATCGAGTCCGCGGGTCCCGCGGGCATGGTCACGGAGCTCGCAGCAGGACTTTCACGGCATGGCGGGAATTTCAAAGTGACGTATATATATATGTTACTTTGCCCAGCCGTGCCATTATGCCGACATAAATGTACAGGAGCCGGTCCTTAACCGGTTAAGTAAAGAAAAGATCACTTGGAATATACCAATCCTGCTGCCCCCTACTGTTTGAAGTATTTCGTGGCTTTTAGTAAACAAAGAATGGAAACTGCAGTGGAAACCAGTCAAAACCAACACAATGCCAGTAAGTCAAAAGGCCTTCCCAGCCCAATTTTGATTATGCAGTTGCTGGGGGTAGGATATAAAATTTTACTGTGGACCTTTTACATTTCAAAGTAATCACATTTTGTGAGAGGATTGGAACGTGTATAGCAAGAATTATAGTTCCAAAATTAAATTTGCATGGACTCAATCACTAAACCTAAAATCCCCAATGTGCCTCAATTGCATTAAGTATGGAAAGACAATAAATGTACATGAATATAGCAGTTTTATTTATTTAGTTTTTAGCAGTAGTAGAGTTTTGTACTGTAACAATTGCAAACAGTTTGGAGTTTCAAATAGAACACCTCTGTTTATGTAGTAAAGATGCAAATCCTTCACACTTCTCAGCACTGATAGGATCACAGCAGGATTACCATATACAGGGTACATTCTGCTTCAGATCCTCAAATGTGATATACCTACCTAATAATATGTAAAATGCCTAACAGGACTTTATGTTGGTGGGACAGATGAAACCCTCTGCCAATGACTTAATCTGCAAATTAATCTGGATTTTGGTACTGATCAAAACTCAGAAATTTTTAAGTGCCACTGCAATCCTAATTGAAGTTATGACCTCCGACAAGAAAGCCTGTTTTCCTTCATGCTGCTGATCAAAGGTATATTGACATTTCAAAAATAGGATTTTTATAACAGCTTACCTGTAAAATCCTTTTCTTGGAGTACATCACGGGACACAGAGCGACATAGTCATTACTAATGGATTATATAGATACCGTCAGGTGCTGGCACTGGCAACTTCCAAAACCGGAAGTACCCTCCCCTATATAAGCCCCTCCCATCCGGGAGCACCTCAGTTTTGTAGCAAAGCAATAAGTGTCTCCAAAGAGGGGCGGGAGCTCTGTGTCCCGTGATGTACTCCAAGAAAAGGATTTTACAGGTAAGCTGTTATAAAAATCCTATTTTCTTTCTCGTACATCACGGGACACAGAGCGACATAGTCATTACTAATGGGATGTCCTAAAGCAATGCCAAATGAGGGGGGGGGATACACCATATATAAGCTGAGCGCTATCAGACATGAGGATCTTTTGCGGCCTGCAACACACTGCGCCCAAAGGCGACATCCTCCTGACTTCTAACGTCCACCTGGTAGAACCTAGTAAACGTGTGAACTGAAGACCATGTTGCGGCCTTACAGATTTGAGCCAGGGAGGCCTGGTGATGCACTGCCCATGAAGTTCCAACTGCTCTCGTGGAGTGCGCTCTAACTTTGAACGGAGGCGGTCTCCTTCTCAAGCCATAAGCTTGCATAATGACCTGTCGAATCCACTTGGCTAAAGTAGATTTTGACGCTGCCTGACCCTTTCTGGGGCCTTCCGGCAGAATAAACAAAGTATCCGTTCTGCGAATCTGAGCAGTGGCTTTTAGATAAGCTTTAACTGCTCTTACTACATCCAAAGAATGCAATAACTTTTCCTCTACCGAAGTAGGTTTGGGGAAAAAAGAAGGAAGAACCACATCTTGGTTCAAATGAAACCTCGATACCACCTTAGGAAGAAAGGCTGGATGAGGACGTAACACTACTCTGTCCTTATGGATAACCAGATATGGCTCCTTACAGGACATAGCTGCTAATTCCGATACTCTTTTAGCCGAAC
The DNA here is from genome assembly GCA_029206835.1 of Rana muscosa. Lineage (NCBI taxonomy): Eukaryota > Metazoa > Chordata > Amphibia > Anura > Ranidae > Rana > Rana muscosa. The sequence continues at coordinate 890,612,731 of CM055122.1, read as the reverse complement.
AAATGGCTACTAGAAAAATCAATTTCCTGGTGAGAAGCACCAAGGAAATATGCTGTAATGGTTCAAATGGTTGTTTCTGTAGAACCGACAGAACCAAGTTTAGATCCCATGGACATATGGGAATATTAACCGGAGGACTAATACGCATCACTCCTTGTATAAAGGCTTTGACTAGTGAATGCGAAGCCAAGGGCCTTTGAAAAAATATTGACAAGGCCGAAAACTGACCCTTGATAGTACTCAAGGCAAGCTTCCTATCTACAGCCCACTGTAGGAAGTCCAGAATCCTACCTATTACGTACTTATGTGGATGCCATTTCTTGGCCTCACACCACGCGATGTATGCCTTCCAGATTCTATAGTAGATCTGCCTGGATACCGGCTTCCTGGCATTGATCATGGTAGATACCACAGCATTAGAGAGCCCTCTCTTTTTTAGAATGTGGGCTTCAATAGCCAGGCCGTCAAACCTAGGGCTGGTAAGGAAGGGTGGTATATCGGTCCTTGCGAAAGCAGGTCCGGACGACGTGGGAGAGTCCAAGGACTCCCCACTGAAATTTTACAATCTCCGCGTACCACGCTCTTCGGGGCCACGCTGGAGCCACCGGAATCACTGGTTTCTTTTCTACCCTGATTCTGCGGAGTAATCGAGGTAACCATTGTGGCGGTGTGAATGCATATCCCAAGGGAACACTAGGGCATCCGAGCCGCAAGCTAGGGGATCCCTTGTCCGAGAGACAAACCTGTCCCCCTTTGCGTTGAATCTGGATGCTAGAAGATCTACATCCGATGTTCCCCACCACTGACATATTGTCCAGAAAACCTCGGGGTGAAGGGACCCTTCCTCTGGGCCTAATTGCTGGCGACTTAGAAAGTCCGCCTTCCAATTCTCCACTCCTGGAATGAATACCGCAGATATGGCTGGGACATATTTTTCAGCCCATTTCAGGATGTAATTTACTTCCCTCTGGGCTGCACGACTCCTGGTGCCCCCCTGATGATTGAATTCTGACAGGGGACCCTTGGAGTTTGGATGTCCATGCTACTAGGGCATACCGGGCTGCTCGTATCTCTAAGAGATTGATGGGCAGGGCCTTTTCTGCATCCGACCATCTGCCCTGGAGAGACCATTGCTCCAGTACTGCTCCCCAGCCTATAAGGCTGGCATCTGTAGTGACCACCTTCCAAGAAATCGGACTGAAGGACCTCCTTTTTTCCAGATTCTGGGGAACCAACCACCAACGGAGGCTCTTGCGAACGGAAGGGGACAAGGACATTGTAAGTCTAGGGCCTGAACTTTTTTGTTCCAGGCTGACAGTATGGCCCCTTGCAAATTCCTTGAATGGAATTGACCGTAGGGTACTGCTTCGAATGATGCCACCATCTTTCCCAGCAGCCTCATATACAGGCGTATGGACGGCTGTCTTTTTTGTACCCACTAAGTGGATCAAATCTTTCAAAGACAACACCTTTCCTCGAGGCAAGAATATTTTTCTCTGGCCTGAATCCAACCTTAGCCCCAAGTATTCCAGACTTTTGACTGTTTTTTTAGGGGTGACTTGTCTCGGTTGATAATCCAACCGTGAGATTCCAGATACTTGATTGTCTTGTGAACGACCACGTCTAGTTTTTTCACTGAGTGGTCTATCAGCAACAAGTCATCTAGATATGCCATTATCATTACACCTTGTGTTCTTAGATTGGCCAATAAAGGGCCAGAATTTTTGTAAACACTCGTGGTGCTGTGGCCGAACCGAAGGGTAAGGCTCTGAACTGAAAATGGCGCCCTTCTACTGCAAAGCGTAGAAATTTTTGGTGGACTGGAAAGATGGGAATGCGCAAATAAGCATCTTTGATGTCGATCGCGGCTAAACAATCCTCCCCTTGTAGGGCAGTGGCCACCGATCGGATTGACTCCATTGGAAAGTCCTGATATACAGGAATTTGTATAGCCCTTTTAGAATTAATATGGGCCTCCCGTCCGCGTTTGCTTCGGGACTGTAAAGAGGTTTGAGTAAAACCCGAACCCTCATTCTTCCAGGGGAACCTCCATAATTACTCCTTGGAGCAATAGTTGTTCTAGTGCCAACAGGAGGGACTCTCTCTTCCGGGGATCCCTTGGCACGTTTGACCTCAAAAATGGGAAGGAGGAGAGTCTTTTAACTCCAAACTGTATCCCAAACATACTGCGGAGAGCACCTATCTGTCTTGATCGTGTCCCGCCAGGTCTCTTGCGAACAACTGGAGTCCTCCCCCCCACCCGACTGAGTGGGGGCTTCAATGAATTTAACTTTGGGGGAGGTTTTGTACCTCCCCTGACCCAGGGTTTCTCATTACCCTGCTATTGTCCCTGTTTTTTACCCCCGGGAATTGACCGAGGAGGCCGTCGGAACTGTTACACAGCCGATGCCCCAGGGACTGGAGAAGCAGGCCTCTTAAAGAGGGACCTCTAACTCTGTTTTTAACCGGCAAGAGCGTATTTTTACCGCTGGAAATTTTCTGGATATATTTGTCCAGGTTTTCCCTGAATAAGCGTTCACCATGAAATGGGACGCTAACCAGCCATTCTTTACAGGGAGCTTCAGCAGACCAGTTTTTGAGCCATAGGAGCCTACGCATATGTACTATAGACAGCGTAAGGCGGGAGGCCTGATGGACTGAATCCTTTATGGCGTCAACCGCAAAGCCTAAGGCTCTAGGTAGATCAGCTAGGGCAAAGCCTGCTGATCTGTCAAGTCCCTCAAGACCTGTTTCAACTGATCCTTCACTGCTTAGCAGACCCCAATAGCTGCTACTGCTGGTTGTGTCACCAAGCTTGCTGTAGAAAGAAGCAGATTTTCATAAGGACTCCAATCTTTTATCTATTGGGTTCTTGAGCATTTGGACATTATCCACTGGACATGTCAGTGATTTATACACACAAGAGATGGCTGCGTCCACTGTAGGGACCTTCCATTTTTTTTTTTTTTGATGAACTTATCCTCCATGGGATAGACCACCGGAAATCTCTTGGGGGAATAAATATTTTCTCAGGACGTTCCCAATCCTGGTAAATGAGCCCTTTCAGTAAAGGGTGAAGTGGAAAAGAACAGACAGTCTGGGGGCTTCTAGCGACCCCAACGAGGATACAGTAGTGGTTGATGGTTCCGCAAGGTGCATTTTTAAATGCTGATCGGACCATGTTAGTCAGAGACTGAACCCATAATCTTTCAGCTTGAGATGCTGAGAAAAGGTTCCCCCACTGTTGATTCCTCTATAACAGAATCAACCTCATCCTGATCCCCTTCAGGCAGGTCGATCCCTGTATGGGACTGTTGCTCTGCTAACAGGCACTCTGAAGGAGGAGACGGAGATCGGGCGTGCTTTCCCTGACAGGGAGGCAGCGATAAATGTTGACAATCTCTCTCTAATCCTCCCAGAGCTGAGGAAAAAACCTCCTCTGTTACATACACAGGAGCAGGTGAACTGAGGACAGCCACAGTACCAAGTACCCCTGCGGGGTCTCTACGGTCACTTACCTCTGAACTTCAGGGGAGACTGGTGCAGCAGAAGTATGCCCAAGATCCTCCGAGCCCGATGAGACCCCCTTCGCTTCCTGGAAGATTCAGTTCCGGAGCTTCTGGACGGCATATTCCTAAGCCTAAAGCTGAGGTATTCCAGCCGTAATACACCACTTTTACTGAGAATAGTCTAGCACAATTGCTGCTATATCACAGTTGGTGTCTACTAATGTGCCTTTCTAGGGGATGCCTGTATCAACCGCTTGCTGTATGCCCTTTTTTTTTTTTTTTAAATGTTGCCAGCTCTGTCTCTGTACTTCATAGCCAGCTCACCACACAAAACTGTGGTTTTTACATGCTGGGACGCCCGCACATGCGCAGAAGCGCTGCGGCGCACACAGAGCGTCATCCCCCAGGCTCCGCCCCCTTTCCTGGCTCACCTCTATATATAGAGGCACGTGCACGCGCACGCGCGCGGCCACGTGCGCCTTCGGCGCTAATTTTGAAAAATGGAGACTAGGGACAAGAGCCAGGGCCCCTCTTTGCCGCAGGCCGGGGGATGGACGAGCATTGCAACATGGCAGAGGAAGCAGTTTCCCATAAGAGAACTCACCATCTGCCTGGACTTGCTCTGCTGAGAAGAAACTAGTCCACATGACAAGAAAACATTCCACAGCGGCCTCTAGTGGACAAACACAGGTACCGCAGTCTAATATCTTAAATATATATAAAAATTTTTTTTTTTTTTTTTTCTTGACCACCATTAAAAATTATTAAATTTTTTTAGTAGTTACAGGCATGCACAGAATTTTGCGGGAATACCATTAGGTAACAGACAGAAAGACAAATTAGGCTTGGGGGTCCCCCAATAGAACCAAGTTCCTGGGGGCCCCCACTTACCTGTTCCCCGCCGCAGGACTTTGTTTGGTCCACAAAAGCCCAAACTTCACCTATCACGGCAGGCATTGTAATCAAACCTTCAGGGACCGGGTTCCTGCACAGAAAACATCTTGGTCGTGGGTATGACCAGAGCTCTGGATCCCAGGGTCCAGCTCTCCTAAGAGAAGCATTACAGGCAAAACCTTGCTCTTCTCTGCAAGGCCCGGGTACCGACCGTTTAGCTATGAAGCTTTTTTGGTCGGATCCGGAATAGCTTACTGAGGCCCAAAAGAACCTGTACGCAAGCTCAGTGAAAAACACATGTTTCTTCTTGGCCAACACCTTAGACACTGGCAAAAAACTGAGGTGCTCCCGGATGGGAGGGGCTTATATAGGGGAGGGTACTTCCGGTTTTGGAAGTTGCCAGTGCCAGCACCTGACGGTATCTATATAACCCATTAGTAATGACTATGTCGCTCTGTGTCCCGTGATGTACGAGAAAGAAAGAAGTTTTAGACTCATAAGCTCATACTGAGGTGCGAAATGTGCCTGGACTTGTTATGTGTCAACATGTGTCAAAACCCCCTATAAGGCTAACATACTTTAATCATTACCAATGTATGCTAATAATATATTGTGTTAGGGTTAATAATGTTGTTTTGCTTTTCTATATATATATATATGTGTAGCGGACCCCCAAGGCTGGGGTCGCTATGCTTAAATCTAGGGGTCAGCCTGAGCAAGTAGTTAGGCTCAGGCTGCTTGATTTCTTTCATTAGGCCTCTGCTCTGTTGTGGTGTTGACTGGCAGTACAGTTCCCTGTGGCCTGTGGGTGGCGCTGTCGCTCAGGTCTCGGGTTGAACCACAGGTAGCGTTGCAGCGCTATTGGGTGTCCTCTCTCGGTGGCCATGCAGTCGGCGCGGTCTGCCTGCTGTTCATGCAGGGAGAGGGTACATAAGGGGCAGACGCCATTATTCGGGGAGCAGTTTGCGCCCTGTCGCCCTCCAGGCCAGGGGTGCATGTGTGTTCGGTCCCGGGCACCTTTAGCCCGAGGCCGCATTGTTCCAGGTGGGCCCAGCACCTTTAGCTGAGGCCTACGCCAACAGAGGAGTCCCAGGGTGCCCGTGGGAGGGTGTCCCGCTCTGAAGGAGAGCAAACTAGGGGAGGACCTTTCTGCGAGGATTGGTGAAGGATGTCGCCCTCTCGGGAGAGGCCTGGTTACTTGTCAGAGGTAAGGATTCCATGATCCACCAAAGCCTTGTGACGTGCCCCATTGGCACCTAAAGTTCTTAAAGTGTCAAAGTGCTGGGAAGTGTTGGACTTAGAGGTTCATGTCCTGATCGTATCCCAAAGAAAAGCTTAAATTAAATGTTTCGTGCTCCACACCGGCTGCTAGGACCGTGAGAGGGAACTATCCGGGTGAGCAAGGCCCACTCAGGCTTGAGTGGCGATGAGTGGTGATTAAGGAATGTGTGCCTGAACCAGCCTCCCTGTTCATCCTCTTTATCTCCAACCTTTCCTGTCAAGTTGCAAGCAAGTAAAATAAACTCCTTTTTTTGAGTTTAATATTGTCTGGACATTGGCCTTCCTAGAGAGAGAATAGACTTTTCCCTACATTCTAGGGATGAGAACACACGGAAGGAGGTATCTCGCTGCAGGACCCAAATTAATTACCACTGCTCACCCTCTACAAGATGGAGGATACTGAGCATGTGGCATTGTCTGTCCCACTCTGCGAGTGGAGGTAAGCAGGGTGAGGGATCTGTGTGCTACACGTGGGGGCTCGAGTCTGGGATTTTGCAGCTGCCCCTGGAAGTTGGACTATTTCTCTCTCATGTCTGTGTGTTCTGTGGACGTCAGCCATTAAAGGAAGGTTGGACTGCGTCACTTTTTCGAGAGAAATAGAGGTACAGGACTGTGTTTTTTTTTTTTTCTAACTGCCTAGTTCGTGGGCGTGACTCAGAAAAAGGAAAGCCTACGAGCAGGAGAGAAAGAGGGGGAGGAGCCCCCGACAATTGTGAGTTGCACGTGGTGCATTGGTGCCAAAGGGACAGTAAGAGCCTGGACGAGTAAGGAGAAGCAACATGTATGCTACTCCATGGACTTCCATTTCACTGGGACCTCGGATGTTCCCAACTACCTCTGCTATGGACATGGCTCCCATTACTGCCTCCCTGACGGACACAGGGATCCGGCTCAAGCCTAGGGGTCGCTTTGCGCTTTATACTTGCAGAGATGCGGAGGCCCTGGGCGTGCTCTGTCCCAGATGCAGTGGTTTGACTGTACAGATACGGCCTTTCAGAAGGTGTTTGACTTGCGGGGAGTTTTTGTTTGAGGTGGACCAGCCCACGAGTCACCCCGAGCCTACCGGCTCAACTGTATAACGGGGACTGTTACTTCCGAGGAAGAAAACTACGCCCATTTGGCCGAACCCACGCGCATCATCGCGGCTGCACTGGATGCCGAGGATGGAGTTCCAGCCACCGCAGAACCAGTGGCGGAGGCCACAGTGGATGCTGTCTCCATCACTACAGAGACCTCCATCCCACCTGCCAAGCAGAAAGTGGGATACATTAAGGCCTCCCACGGCCGCGGTAGAAGCCTGCCCCAGCGCCTGCCTGAACCGGACCTTCAGAGCGGAGGGATCTCCGGGTAGTCCGCGCCAGGGGACGGTAAGGAGGCTGGGGCGAATCTTACAAGAAGTTTGCCGGGAGAGGGAAAGAAGCCAATAACCCATGCTACTGTGGATGTGTGGACGGCCAATCCGCAGAAACATTTGCCATCTGGGGGCAATCTATCGGTGTCCACAAAAAATTATTTGAGTACAATACTTCTGATCTAGACTCCTCGTCCGATGTGGGTGATGATGTGGAGATTGATGAGGTCTTCGTCAAAAAGGGTTGGGACAGGATTCGGGTGACCCCATCCCACAGCCTTAGAGAGGGATTGCCTATGCACTCCGGGGAAACTACACCCTGAGTGAAAGCCCCTGCTTTAGAGGAGAAGGTTGTTCCCACACCTGCATTGCCCGCACCTGCATTTCCTGTACCTGCTACTACAGGAGGACGTTTGCCGTTACGGTCGCCTTTGCCCAAGCTGGAAGTGGTGTCAGTTATGAGATCCCCAGATGCTATTGTTCTACCTGGAGTAGGAGACCGAGCAACCATACCGCCCATAGCCTGGCTGCAATGACCCCTAAACAAGAGAGTCGCCAAGGAGTATGGTTGAGAATACCCTTACGTTTCCAAGGAACTTCTCTTTGAAATAGAGGCCTACCGTGAGAGGTGGTACTCTGACTTTGTTTGGGATTACCTTGAAGTGCCCAAAGCCCTGCAGGTATTTCATATGTTCGGCCGCCATGGCTGATCGCTTTAAAGGCTGCCGTAAAGAGTGGAACTATGGTCGGCACATACATGCGGACCAGGTGGTGATCTGTAACAAGGAGAGAGAGGACGCTATATACTCCATTGAAACATTGGACAGACAGTGGAAGACTCTCATTCTCCCTGATCCTTGTTACTATCTTTGAAACAGGAACTTGTGTTTTCTTATTCTGTTTTCCTTTTTTTGCTACGGAACTGCCCTGGATTCATTAACTTTGCCCTCCACCGGAGGAAGTCTACTCGGTTGAGGAATAGGAGAACTGTTGTGTTTTTTTCTTCTCCTTCCTCAGCTCTTCTAAGAAAGGAAATCGTTTTTTTTTTCTCTTCCTTGAATTGAACTTTGGGGTAGTTTAGCCAGGGCCAAAACACAAGGGACGTCGAGGTCAAGACGAGAAGTGTTTTATGGTGCAGTGGTTCATTCCTATGCACAAATATGGGGAATGTAGTAACCTTGCGCTGCCACCAGATGGCAGTGATTTGCTGAACTTTAATCTTTTTTTTCTTTTATTTAGGAAAAAAATATATAGAAAATAAATTATATTTAATACATACCAAGTAATACTAGGCTTAGCATATTATACTTGTAGAAGGAAGCCATTTCTTTACGAAGAAGTGTCTCACTTCTCTGTGCAGTTAGTATATAGGATGTTGCTGTGATATATGTTGTATTTTCTTTTTTTTTTCTCCCCCTTGCAGGTATGATCTGCTGTCAACTCCTCCGGAGGATGGGTGGGGTAGATAGTTTAGAAGGGGTGGGATTGTAATAAATGATCTGTTGTGTATGTTTGCTCAAAATGTGACATTGAGAATGGGATGTCAAAAATGTGTACTGTATATACTCGAGTATAAGCCGACCCGAGTATAAGCCGAGGTACCTAATGTTACCACAAAAAACTGGGAAAACTTACTGACTCGAGTATAAGCTGAGGGTCAACAATGCCTCATTGTTTCCATCCTTACTGTGCCCATCCTCACTGTTCCTCACTGTTCCCATCCTCACTGTTCCTCACTGTTCCCATCCTCACTGTTCCTCACTGTTCCTATCCTCACTGTTCCTATCCTCACTGTTCCCTAGCTCACTGTTCCCTAGCTCACTGTTTAAATTTGACATTGTAAATAGTACCTGAAAAAAAGTTGAGAGGCTGCGGCGTCCATCGTTTAAATCTCGCGGTCTCTTCCTGGTCCCTTCCGTGATAGACGATTCTCAGCAGACACTCTCCGCCTATCACGAACATTCTCTCATCCTCAGTTTCCCAGCAGACGTCTGTGATTGGCGGAACACCGAACACAGTGTCTGCTGGGATGGGTGAGGATGAGAGAACGTTCGTGATAGGCGGAGAGTGTCTGCTGAGAATCGCCTATCACGGAAGGGACCAGGAAGAGACCGCAAGATTTAAACGATGGACGCTGCAGCCTCTCAACTTTTTTTCAGGTACTATTTACAATGTTAAATTTCGCTGACTTGAGTATAAGCCAAGGGGGGGACTTTCAGCCCAAAAAAAAGGGCTGAAAATCTCGGCTTATACTCGAGTATATACGGTATTACTATATGTTTTCCTTTCCTCTTTTCCTGTTCCCAATTCCCCAAATGTTTGGTTCAGGCACCATTTCAGGATTTCTGTACATAGTCTGGAATAAGTCAGAACCCACTCAGGATTGAGGGGGTCTTCTGATTTATTCTGCCCACTGGGACAGTGACTTCTTAAGGAGGGGGAGTGTGTAGCGGACCCCCAAAATTGGGGTCGCTATGCTTAAATTTAGGGGTCAGCCTGATCAAGTAGTTAGGCTCAGGCTGCTGTATTTCTTTCATTAGTCCTCTGCTCTGTTGTGGTGTTGCCTGGCAGTACAGTTCCCTGTGGCCTGTGGGTGGCGCTGTCGATCAGGTCTCGGGTTGAACCACAGGTAGCGTTGCAGCAATATTGGGTGTCCTCTCTTGGCGGCCGTGCAGTGGGCGTGGTCTGCCTTCTGTGCATGCCGGGAGAGGGTACATAAGGGGCAGACGCCATTATTCGTAGAGCAGTTCGCGCCCTGTGGCCCTCCAGGCCAGGGGTGCGAATGTGTGTGTTCGGTCCCGGGCACCTTTAGCCCGAGGCTGCATCGTTCCAGGTGGTCCCAGCACCTTTAGCTGAGGCCTACGCCAACAGAGGAGTCCCAGGGTGCCCGTGGGAGGGTGTCCCGCTCTGAAGGAGAGGAAACCAGGGGTGGACCTTTCTGCGAGGATTGGTGAAGGATGTCGCCATCTCGGGAGAGGCCTGGTTACCTGTCAGAGGTAAGGATTCCATGACCCGCCAAAAGCCTTGTGACGTGCCCCATTGGCACCTAAAGTTCTTAAAGTGTCACAAGTGCTGGGAAGTAAGGGACTTAGAGGTTCATGTCCTGATCGTATCCCAAGGAAAAGCTTAATTTTAAAGTTTCGTGCTCCACACCGGCTGCTAGGACCGTGAGAGGGGACTATCCGGGTGAACAAGGCCCACTCAGGTTGAGTGGCGATGAGTGGTGATTAAGTACTGTGTGCCTGAACCAGCCTCCCTGTTCATCCTCTTTATCTCCAACCTTCCCTGTCAAGTTGCAAGCAAGTAAAATAAACTCCTTTTTTTGAGTTTAATATTGTCTGGACATTGGCCTTCCTAGAGAGAGAATAGACTTTTCCCTACACTCTAGGGACGAGAACCAACGGAAGGAGGTAACTCGCTGCAGGACCCAAATTAATTAACACCGCTCACCCTCTACAAGATGGAGGATACTGGGCATGTGGCATGGTGTGTCCCACTCTGCGAGTGGAGGTAAGCAGGGTGAGGGATCTGTGTGCTACATATATATATACTGTATATACTATATTGTCAAAAGTATTGGAACCCTGCCTTTACACACACATAAACTTTAATGGCATCCCAGTGTTAGTCCGTAGGATTCAATATTGAGTTGGCCCACCCTTTGCAGCTATAACAGCTTCAACTCCTGGGAAGGCTGTCCACTCCCCCACACCATAATCCCCCCTCAACCAAATGATTTGGGCCAGTGCACAAATGGATGAGCAAGTGTAGGGTGGAGGAACTTGACTGGCCTGCACAGAGTCCTGACCTCAAGCAGACAGAACACCTTTGAGATGAAGTTGAGTGGAGACTGCAAGCCAGGCATTCAAAAACAGTGCCTGACCTCACAAATGTGCTTCTGGAGGAATGGTCAAACATTCCCATAGACACACTCCTAAACCTTGTGCACAGCCTTCCCAGAAGAGTTGAAGCTATTATAGCTGCAAAGGGTGGCCCAACTAAATATTGAACCCTACGGACTAAGACTGGGATGCCATTAAAGTTCATGTGCGTGTAAAGGCAGACGTCCCAATACTTTTGACAATATAGTATATGTAGCACCTGCTAGAAGAGCAAAGTGTTTTTTTAGAGTATGTCAATTTCCAGGCTTGTGTTCTGGTGATTTGGGTTGGGAGTGGCTCAGAGTAGTGCGCTAATGAGTAACTCACAGGTGGTGTCATTAGGACCTACCACTTCTTTCCAGAATTTTCTGGTACTTTCTGGAAAGAGAGGTGGAGATGGGAGGTGGAGCCACCTGGGGTATTCTAGGGAGCCCTAACCAATCCCCAACTTGGATTGGCAGGGGGCAGGCCTCCTTAAATACCCAGGGTCAGCCCAGCTGGGGATGAGTTGATCGGGTGGAAGATGGAGAGTTAGGCTGTCAGGGCCTTTGAGGGAGCTCCCAAGTCTGGGGGGGGGTGGTTACCTTTGAGCCTGGGCTCAGGTGCGAACGGGGCCCTCCAAGAAAACATGGAGGTGCCCTGGACAGGAGGCACATGAGGAGCATTAGAGGACAGCAGGAGAACACTGCCGGGCAAGTCTCCAGGAGTTCCACAGAGACAGCCAAAAGGGCTGGTGAGTGTTCACACAGTCGGGAGGACTGGGAGGCATGCCTGAGAGGACTGGGGGGAGCAGTCTGGGATGGGTGCAGAGCCAGTCTGGAGGATTGTGGTGGCAAGGGCAGTAGAAAGGGGCAGCTGCAGCCAGAAGAGCTGGCAGTGGCTGAAGAGGTGGTGCTGGGAGCAGTAACCACAGGGACAGCTAGCACTGGGACTTTTCTATTTTGCTACACCATAGGGGCACATGGACCCTGCCTGTAAAGGGCCTGTGGTCCCTGCCTGTAAAGGGCATTTGTTTTTGGACCTGGCTGAGCCAGTGTAAGGCCTACAGTGCTAGGTAGTCTGGAGAGTGGAAGAGAGGAAGCTATGTGCAGGAGGAGTAAGGAATGATACTCTGACAGAAAGGAAGCAATGTGCAGGAGGATAATGTATATACTGTGATGTATATAGAAGTCCCAATTTCTGATGTTTTGATCACCTGGGCATCTCATAAGTCCCCATCCCTATCCAAGTTTATTCTCCCTCAATAAAACATAAAAACAAGTGCAAGGACTGCTTTCATGTCTCTGAATGAATGACAAGTGTGTGCCTGGATGGGGCAGGGTGACAGATGGACTACAACACTCAGCAGCTCCTATGGGTGGAGTCAATCAAACGTCTTTGCATCACTTCCGGTTTTTAAGATCGCAAACAGGATTCGGAACGGCGTTGGTGTCAGCATTACATGCTTTATTGAAACATATTAAATGTGAGTACATTTCCACATTGTTTTAAAAGGAATAAAAAGTTTTAATAGTATTACACTAGTGGGCGTCCTTTTTCTCCTTCACATGTAAAACGGTTACAAAAAAAACATCCCAGATTGGCCATCTCCCAGGGTGCTACACAGTGGCAAATACTGTGAAGGCTGTATACCCCAGGCGGGGGAGAAATATCTGGTGAGTGCAGTCACAATAGGAGCACGTAAAAGCCACACATGTTGTGATCACTCCCTGAAGAGACCAAGGATTTTTTATATATATATATATATATATATATATATATATATATATATATTATATATATATATATATATATATATAATATATATATATATATATATATATATATATATATATGTATGTGTTTATATTTCTTCAAACTATTTTTAAAATGACATAATGGCTGAGAAAAAAACTTAACATGTTTTGAAAGCCTGCATCTGTAAAACCCAAGTTAGCCAATAGAGGGTATCAATTAAACTCCAAACTTTCTACTGTATATGTAGCAGAGAATTAAATAACAGGCAACTCTCCCATTTTTCCTATTACCTTAGTCACCCACTCTCTTCCTTGGAGGATTCTAACACAGCATTCTTCACAAGGCATGCCCAAACTGTTTGTTCACTGAACAAGCCTGGGCCTTGCGCACTTCCAAGGAACCTTCCACCCCACTGCGGAGCCTGTGTGGCACCTGATCTCTATCGGCTTGAGGGACATCAGTTGGACCGGAGACCTGGCTGTCGCAGACCCTGTGTGCGGAGACACAGCGGTGGAAGTCACGGACTAGGACTGAGTCCGGAGTGGCGAGAGAGCACCTGCTCACAATCATAGCTGAGTACTTTGTTTAGGCCTATTGACTACCTAGGCCCATCGTTCTATACTTGCTATCCTGATCGTAGACTAGTTCCAGAACTGAGTTATATAGTCTCCAGGGAGTTGTTTCCATTGCCATAAACCGTTATTTGGATTTACAAATTGTTGTTCCTGTATGTGCACCACTGATCATCTTGCATGCAAAGATTCCTCACCTTAAAACTGAGCTTTAACTAAGTCAGGCCTGACTGGAGGGTAGAACTTTACTGAGCGCCATATTACTCACGGGGAGAATAGCTGCACGCAGTGTATGATCTATTTCTATATAGTAGTTGACTAGTGTCATTATTATTGCAGGGCTCTGCATGAATGTGATGTGTTGTATTTCTGATTGACTTTTATAATCAAAGTAAATCTGATATAGTTAATCATTCCGGTATTAGTGTCAATTACTATAATTTACCACCATTTGCATTACTGTGGGATTGCTCTTAGACTAGTACAGAGCTATACTAATACCTCATTCCCTAGACTAGCTGTGCCAGAGGAGGGTCAAGTAGATTGCCGGGGTTGGCAGTACTGTGTACAGGGCCCGAAACAAAACCAGTGGTTCTCTTAGTTTGGGGTATTGCTACACGTGGGGGCTCCGAGTCCGGGATCCTGTATATGGCAAGCAAACACGCCAAAAGTACCGGCATGGACCCGCAAGAAGTTAAAGCGTGGTGCGAAGCAGCCGAGGCTAGCACAGACATGTCAGTGGTCATCAGTCTCCCGGGAGAAGAATGGCCGATGGATGCGGTGGAGCAACTTCTAGTGTCGTTATCCCCGAATCAAGAGCCAAGGGTGATGGACATGAAATCCAACCCAGAAGCTTCATTTCAGTATGTACTGCTACAGTGGAGGGATGGAATACCGGAAAACTTTAAAGGCCGAAGTGTGCGAACGTTAGATAACAAAATTTATGGTTTGGCGCACGCAATGACTATAAAGACAGAATCACTTCCGCCATCCCCACCGGGATCACCGCCAGGGACCTCCCATGCCTCAGAGAAGTGCAAAGGGATGATACCTTCGGCGGCACCCATTGCTAGCATAGCACCAGAACTTTTGAATGCCCTAGGGGATCTGCTCGCGAAGTGTCAGAAAACCAATACGGTACACATAGAAGCTAGTTATCGGAAGCTAAGAATATTTTTGGGGAAGCTACCCGTCCCTGTAGGGGAGGAAGACTTTGATACCTGGATCAAGCAGGCCTTACTAGCGGTAGAGGCATGGGAAGTGCCTGAAGCACAGAAGAAGCAGCGCGTGATTGAGAGTCTGAAAGGCACGGCTGCGGAAGCGGTAAAAAGTCTCCGGTTTGGAAATGCTGCCTGCACGGCCTATGACTGTTTAGCCATGCTGCAAGAAGAGTTCGGTCAGTTAGAAAAGGTGACAGAACTAATATACCAGTTTGAACACACTTTCCAGCAGCCGGGAGAAAAATTGTCGGAGTATGTCAGAAGACTGAACAAGATGCTCTGCCAAATCGTACTAAAAAAGGGAATGGTACCCCAAGCCATAGATGCGGCAAGGATGAAGCAGATCCTAAAGGAAGCATTACGTTCAGATCCAGTCTGGCTTCATCTGAAAACCTCAGGAGGAGGTATGTCACTGAACTACCCTGATCTGGTAAAGATCATTAGAGTCGAAGAGGCTCTACAGAAAGATCAGCAAACGATCAAGACGCACACCTCTTCTACACCCGTAGTGGTCAGATCAGCCATGACCCCCGAAAGAGACTCAGAAGTGATTACTGTCTTGGCAAGTCCCTCTAGCCGACCTTGAAGACCTGAGAGAACAGCTCGCCAAGCTCAAGCGAACCAGTGTTATCCGGGAATCTAGAAGCCCCTATGCCTCTCCAATAGTGGTGGTCAGAAAAAAAAATGGGTCGTTGAGACTGTGTATCGACTACAGGACCCTCAACAGGAGAACGATACCCAACCAGTATACCACCCCGAGGATAGAGGGCGCCCTACAGAGCTTGTCTGGAGCCAGGTGGTTCAGCGTCATGGACCTTAAGAGTGAATACTATCAGATCCCCATGCATCCGGAGGATAAGGAGAAGACAGCCTTCATAACCCCTGTGGAATTCTTTGAATTTGACCGGATGCCCCAAGGTCTGTCTGGAGCCCCTGCCACCTTTCAGCGCCTCATGGAGAAAACCGTAGGAGACATGAACCTCATCGAAGTCCTAGTGTACCTAGATGATATCATCGTCTTTGGGAAGACTCTAGAGAAGCATGAAGAGAGACTGGAAAAAGTCTTGAGAAGGCTCAGCGAGGAGGGACTAAAGCTTTCACCAGAGAAATGCCAGTTCTACCAGTCATCAGTCAACTATCTGGGGCACATAGTGTCCGAAGAAGGGGTAGCCACAGATCCCGAGAAGTTGGAGGCGGTTACCTCCTGGCCACGGCCCACCACTGTGACAGAACTCTGGTCCTTTTTGGGGTTCTGCTCCTACTATAGGAGGTTCGTAGAGGGGTTCGCACGGATTGCCAGACCCCTGAATGAACTGTTAAAGACGGAGGGAGAAGAGGATGACTCGGGCCCAGGAAGCCAGGAGAGTCAGTCGAAGATCAGTGGAATGGAAAGTGTGAAGAGGCATTCCAAATGCTGAAGAAAAACTTAACCACTGCCCCTGTCTTGGCCTATACAGACCCAAAGAAGCCCTATGAACTCCATGTGGATGCCAGTCATGATGGTCTGGGAGGAGTGCTCTATCAGGAGCATGGAGGGCAACTGCGACCCGTTGCATATGTGAGCAGGAGTTTGACCCCATCTGAAAAGAACTACCCCACTCACAAGTTGGAGTTCCTGGCCCTCAAATGGGCTGTGGTCGATAAACTGAAAGACTACCTGTATGGGGCAGAATTTACCGTGAAAACTGACAACAACCCCCTTACCTATCTTTTCACCACAGCAAAGCTGGATGCCACAGGCCATCGATGGCTGGCTGCACTGTCTGGATTCAATTTCAGGCTGAAATACAGACCTGGGGCTGGAAATCGAGATGCAGATGCTCTGTCCAGAAGGTTTCATGCTCCCACCAGCAATACAGAAGACTGGACTGAAGTGGCAGCGGACGGGGTGCGGGCCCTCTGTCAGGGAGCTGAACTCCAGGCCAGTGGGGGATCCAGAGCGGAAGAGATAGGGGTCACTGTGGTAGGAGTACCCAAACAATACTGTGGAGTAACTCAGTTAGAAGAAGATGACTTGCCAAAGCTGTCCAAGAAGGAATTGAGATACGATCAATTGGAAGACCCCTTGGGGAAATTGGTCCTGGAGGCTCTAGAAAATCAGGATCCCGACAGACTCCTGCATCACCCTTCAAAAGGAGGCCCGCCTGCTGCGGAAGGAGTGGGACAGGCTGCAGGTGCATCAAGGGGTGGTCTACCGAAGGGGCCCCTCTGATGACCTGGAAGACAATTGGCAACTGTTTCTACCTGAGAAACACAGAGAGACCATTTTTGTTGCCCTACACGACAACCATGGCCACTTAGGAGCTGAAAGAACCTTTCAACTCATCAGGAGTCGATTCTATTGGCCTTGCATGAGGGCTGAAGTAGAGGAATACTGCCACTCATGCGCACGCTGCATTCAGCAAAAGACTTTACCCCATCAAGCTGCCCCAATGGGCCACCTGCAAAGTCAAGGTCCATTGGATTTGGTATGCATTGATTTTCTCTGCCTCAAACCCGACTAGAGTGGACTAGGAAATGTTTTGGTGATAACCGATCATTTCACCCGGTATGCCCAGGCCTTCCCAACCAAAGACCAGAAGGCTTCCACCATGGCCAAAATACTTATGGAAAAATACTTTGTGCACTATGGGCTACCACAGCGTCTTCACTCGGATCAAGGGAGGGACTTTGAAAGTCGGTTGATCCAGAAGCTCTTGGACTCCTTAGGGATCCAGAAGACCCGTACCACCCCCTACCATCCACAAGGGGATGCTCAGCCGGAGAGGTTTAACCGAACCCTACTTAACATCCTGGGGACTTTAAGTAGCGAAAAGAAGCAACATTGGAGCAAGCAATTGTGCATGCTTACAACAGTACAACAAGTGACGTCACAGGGTACTCTCCCTATCGACTTATGTTTGGAAGAGAAGCAAGACTACCCGTAGACCTGGCCTTTGGCACATCCATAGACCATTCCTCAGCCACTTCTCACAAAGGATATGTGGACAGGCTGAGGCACAGTTTAAAGTTGGCCTATGAGCAGGCTCAAGCAGCTTCAGATCAAAGGGGAGCTCGTAACAAGAAAAACTTTGACTTGAAAGTCCGGATTCAGGATCTACAACCTGGGGACAGAGTGCTGCTATGGAACTTAGGAGTCTCTGGGAGGCACAAGCTTGCAGACAGATGGAGACCTGAACCCTATGTTGTTTGCAAGAAGCTGCCCGGCCTACCAGTCTACAAACTGAATCCGGAAGGAAAGGTGGGACCATTGAAGAGTTGGCACCGAAACCATATACTTCCACTTGCCGAAGCAGTTCGGATACCCCCTATAAAAGATTTCCCTGAGCCAACTTCCATCCTGGATACTCCTAGGCCAAATACCCGGTCCCAGACGTCTCGATCTGAAGGAATAGATGTCTCTGAACTCAGTGAGGATGAAAGGGGAGAGCTTGAATGGCTATGGCCTTCCCAGGCCCTTGTAACTTCTGCTATAGATCTTCCACCTTCTGAAGACACCATAGACAGTACACTGAATGCAGAAGCTACTGAATTCATCCCGTCCAGTCCTCTACCAGACTCATGGGAGACTGCCTACGACTCATTCTCAGAGGTGGATCCAAGAGATTCCATGTATCTTCCTGCTCCTGAGTTAAATGTTCCAGAGACAATGGAAGTTTCTATGTCTGTTCCAGAAGAGGAACCTACAGTGACCGAACCAGAGATCCCAAGAGAGCAGAGGATGAAAAGGACCATACGCCCCCCCCCCCCGGAAGTTGACTTACGCACAAATGGGGGAGAGTTCGGAGGACACTGTAGTAACCGTCAGGAGGAGTGCAGAAAACTCTGATCCCTCCACTGTTCATTTGGTGGAGGGCAACCCCAACTCACCCTCTGGCACAGTTAGGCAGGCCACTTGTGACAGTGTGACCTGTGGGCAGGGAAGTTCCCCTCCTCGTTTTTGGTGGGAGCTTCCCCTGCCGACATCATACGCCGCTTTGTCTAGTATTGTGCGTACTGTATGTTGACATTATCTTTGGGGACCAAAGAGTTTAAGTGGGGGGAGTGTGTAGCGGGGTCTCATTTAAGGCCCCACGGACTACGTTACCCAGAACCCCGTTTGGCACTCCAGGTGAAATTTCCAACCGCAGAGACTCATGGGTGGGGTATAAAAGGAAAGGGCGAGGCTAAGCCCGGGCTCTTTTGACACCGCGCTGCTAGCAATAGGACTCCCTGTGCGGACCTGCTACGAGTGCAAGGCCCAAAGCCCCAAAGCACTTCCAAGGAGCCTTCCACCCCACTGCGGAGCCTGTGTGGCACCTGATCTCTATCGGGTTGAGGGACATCAGTTGGACCGGAGATCTGGCTGTCGCAGACCCTGTGTGCGGAGACACAGCGGTGGAAGTCACGGACTAGGACTGAGTCCGGAGTGGTGAGAGAGCACCTGCTCACAATCATAGCCGAGTACTTTGTTTAGGCCTATTGACTACCTAGGCCCATCGATCTATACTTGCTATCCTGATCGGAGACTAGTTCCAGAACTGAGTTATATAGTCTCCGGGAAGTTGTTTCCATTGCCATAAACCGTTATTTGGATTTACAAATTGTTATACCTGTATGTGCACCACCGATCATCTTGCATGCAAAGATTCCTCACCTTAAAACTGAGTTTTAACTAAGTCAGGCCTGACTGGAGCGTAGAACTTTACTGAGCGCCATATTGCTCACGGGGAGAATAGCTGCACGCAGTGTATGATCTATTTCTATATAGTAGTTGACTAGTGTCATTATTATTGCAGGGCTCTGCATGAATGTGATGTATTGTATTTCTGATTGACTTTTATAATCAAAGTAAATCTGATATAGTTAATCATTCCGGTATTAGTGTCAATTACTATAATTTACCACCATTTGCATTACTGTGGGATTGCTCTTAGACTAGTACAGAGCTATACTAATACCTCATTCCCTAGACTAGCTGTGCCAGAGGAGGGTCAAGTAGATTGCCGGGGGTTGGCAGTACTGTGTACAGGGCCTGAAACAAAACCAGCGGCTCTCTTAGTTTGGGGGTATCGCTACATTAGTATTGTATTTAATTCCTAAACACAGATGGGAGTTTCAAATCGGAAATCCAGGTAAATAATAAAATAGTGTACAATATAATAATGATGATAATCTAAACTGAAAACATATTATTATAAGTGGCGCAAAAACATGTAACTAAATACATAAACTACTCCAATAAATATAAATCAGATTATGGCTGAAAAAATATATATTAATCCAGTCACTATAAATCAGCAAGAACCCGTGCATGAACTGACAATAGTGTTTAAAGTTCATAAATTAATAATCAGTGTCTTCAATCTTCATTTCTTCCACCACACCCAAGTGTTCAGTGAGACCTCTCCCTTCAGATAAAACACTCACCAAAAAAATATGCCTCACACTCGCGTGTTCGGCGTGCAAGCTAAGCAACAATCCTTTCAATGGGTAACCAGATGATGCACTTCATAAAGTGTCCTCCAGGTGGCTCCGTATATGTGTAAAAAAATATAAGGTGCACAATAGTGTGATATCGTAAAACCAGTTTAATCAATAAAAAACCTTCAAAAGTTACACTCACAAGAAAATTATGAAAGCAAGCCGTAATGCACACCAAAAACATCCAGACAACTACAGCCAGTGAAGGATGGTCACGGCGGACCCAGGATCAGCAGTGATCAATACTAATATGAACGCTCTCACCGCTCGCTTCCCATATACGATCCCTCGCTTCCTACTGTGGCTGGATGCGTAACACGTCACACGTCACTCCTTCACGATGGTTCAAGCACTCAAACGATCGCAGTGTAGCCACGCCCCGACATGTTTCGTCACGATGGACTTAATCATGGGATTGGCTACACTCCGTAATGGACTCCCCTTTATACCCACATCTGTAATTCATCGGAGTTGGTTCAAAGATATTGCGCATGCGCGTCACATCATGGACGGGCGGAAGTGCTGAACAGGGGATCCTGCACTAAAGGGCGGAAGCGTCGTAACTGATACTCACGCTGATTGAGTGTCCCCGTAGCCCTCATTCACATGCACATATATTAGGAGGCTAAATTCCCACTATCTGCCCTATACTTAATATGCGCATTGAAGCATATCTAAAAAAACTGAATACAAATTCTACATATTATAAACACTATAATATCAGCTCATAACCAAAGCTATTTAAACATACATTATTAAATAAAATCATCTAATAATTGCTGCCTCTAGTACATTACCACATATTACCAATATTAGTCACAATAATTTTAGATAAAATCATTAACCAATTCTTGGTACACATATCAAAATGATATCCATCCTTACTATCATAACTGGTTGATAGCTATGTGAATGGAATAAATAGGACAATAAAATATGGAGTTATATTAATAAAATGAGAAATATATATTAATAGATAAAATTAAATAGCAGTGCACTATTAATTATTATATTTAAATGTTTAAAATTATTTAAAATTAATAATTATAAATATTTTATGAAGAAGAACTGAACTTAAATGCCTAACCCTCCCCATTGATCCTGGTTATCATGTGATTGAACCTACCCACAAACACTCTTAAAAATCATTTATGAAGCAGTTCAAATCCACCTCCACATTTAACCCCCGGGGAGAGAGGCACTTTAAAAGAAAAATCCACTTGGTTTCACGTTGTGAGAGATCCCTGACCCTATTAGATCCCCTCCAAGTTGGGTAAACACAATCAATGCCACAAAACTGGGCTAAAGAAGGGTCCTGATTATGCTTCTCTTTAAAATGTACTGACACGCTGTGATATTTAAATCCATTCTTGATATTGGTTAAATGCTCAGAGATACGAACTCTTAATAATCTCTTTGTTCTACCCACATATAATAACCCACATGGGCACCATAACAGGTACACAACATGTGAGGAATTACATGTGATGAATTCCTCAATATCAAAAACTTTTTGATCAGTGCTTATATTTTGTTTCTTCCCCCTATTGTGTACTTTTACAGTCCTACAGCAGATACATCTCCTGCACGGGAAGAAACCTTTGAGGTCAATTTTTAGAGTTTGCTGACCTGGGGGGTCCAAAATCTTTTTAACAACCCGATCCCCAAAATTCGGGGCCCTTCTATATATAAACTTTGGTTGTGAGGGGAGGACTTGTCCCAAATGCCTATCTCTACTCAGGATGTACCAATGTTTCCTAAAAATGGATTCAATGTCTTTATATTGCACATGAAACCCTGTTAGGAAAGCCCATTGGTGATGATTAGTCTCGTTCTGATTTTCCTTCTTTTTGAAACATAAATTTCTAGGGAGTGTCGCCACTTGTTGTATAGTATCTTCCAACACCTCATCCGAATAACCTTTCTGTGTAAACTTCTCCTTCAGTATGTTTGCTTGTATCCTGAAGTCGCTTTCTTCCGTGCAGTTGCGACGTACTCTTAAGACTTGTCCTTTTGGAATATTTTTAATCCAAGCAGGGTGGTGCCCACTACAGATCGATAAATAACTATTCCGATCAGTGGGTTTGAAGAAGACTTTGGTCTTCAAACTATCACCCATATTCTCAATAGTTACGTCTAAGAAATTTACAGATTTCTTGCTCATAGTATATTCCAATTTAATATTATTATTATTATTATTCAGAGCATCCAGGTATTTCTTAAGAGGTTCCTCCGGTCCTTCCCAAATCATCAACAGGTCATCTATGAACCGTCGGTAAAAGATCATCTGTGGCTTCTGGTTCCTAAAAATAAATTTATCCTCCCATTCTGACATGAACAGGTTGGCTAGGCTGGGAGCAAACTTAGCTCCCATGGCCACGCCAACCTGTTGGGAAAAGAAAAAACCATTAAACCAAAAGTAATTGTGTGTCATACAAAAATCCAAGACATGTCCCAAAAATCTTTTTTGTGTATGTGGGATGTCTTCTCTCTTGCTTAATGCCCAATTCAGTGCCAGAGCCGCGTCCTCATGTTGAATAATAGTATATAGAGATGTAACATCCGCTGTTATTAGAAACATTTCAGAGTTCGGTTTGATGTTCACCTTCTCCAAGGATAATAACAAATCAGATGTGTCTTTTAAATATGCTTTAGTTATTCGTACGCTTGGTTGGAGGAACTTATCAAGGTATTCCCCTAGTCTGGCAGTAACTGATCCAATCCCATTAACTATGGGTCGAGCCGGAGGTGTGACTGCATTTTTATGGATTTTCGGTAGTGTGTAAATCACTGGAATCCTACAAACCGAAGGAGTTAAATATCTTTTCTCTTTTTGATTGATGGCGTGTATTTGATAGCCCCATTCCACCAATGCTTCTAATTGGCATTTGTAGGATTCAGTTGGATCAGACACCAATCTTCTATAAGTTAAATGGTCTCCCAATAGTTCTGATAATTGATCCTGGTAAAATGTTCTATCCATTACTACTACCCCTCCTCCCTTGTCCGCGGGGCGGATAATGATGTCCTTATTTTTCTCCAAAGATTTAATGCCCTCCCTTATATACTGAGGATTTATAAGCTTCTTCTGAGGCAGATCCTCAATATCCTTGAGAACCATCTGTTTGAATACTTCAACAAAATGATTGCTCGAGATTTGCGGGTTAAATATAGATCTATTTTTTAGACCACTATCTATCCGGATGGGAGCTAGTGAACTTCTCATACTAGACTCAACAGGGTGGCTCAAGAAATATTTTTTCATATTCATGGTCCTTATGAATTTATACGTATCAATATAGATGTTGAATTTATTCATCATCCTCCTTGGTGCGCATTTCAAACCTGTGTTCAGTATATTCAATTCTTTAGGACCTAGAGTTGCTTTACTGAGATTATAAATTCCTGTAACTAATTGTTCCTCATTCTTTTTTTGGGATTGTTTGCGTCTACCAGCCCTACATCCCCTTCTTCTCTTTGAAGCGGTATTGAATCCCTGTGTGGGAGGTTTTGAGGCCCCCCTCTGCCCCCTCCTCCTCTGTTGTTGACATAATGGAGATTCCTCTTCGGTATTCCTCCCCTCCCTCCCCTCCCCTGATAACCTAAAAAAGGTGGTTGATAATAACCCACTTGATTTTCTTCTACTAAAGGTTGAAACCTATTAGAGGTAGGTATGTACCCCGAACCTTGTTGGTATTCCGGAGGTGGATATTGTTGCCATTGTTGGAATTCCTGTTGGGGGTAGTAATTAAGGGGGACACTTCTCCCATATTGTTGTGATGGTCGTGGTGATTGGTAGTTTGGATTTCCTTGGTAACTACCTCTCTCTGGGTATTGAGGACCTGGAGATCCATACTGAGTTCCATATTGACCTCCTTTAGGTGCCTGTGTACCATTAACTCGAGGTTGATTTAATGTTTTCTGGTCACCTCTGTTAATTGTCCCTTTATTCCCATTAGATTTAGGTGGATCCTTCTTGGGGACAGGGGCGATGTTTCTTACTACCACATTTTCACCAGTAGTCTCATCACTAGATATATTCACACTTTGCCAGGCGTAAATGTTGTTGGTTTTAAAATCATTAGAATCTCTGTTAAATTTCTTTACCTTTCTTTTTTGGGTGTCCCGATCAATCTTTTCCAGTTTCTTCTTCATATTAACATTAAAATCTTTCATTGTAGTGGAATCTTTGATAGGCTCCAACTTCTCCTGTATTGTCCTAATCTTTTCATTCAATATATTTAATTTAATTTGTTTCCGTTTTAGTACTAGGTGCTGCAATTCCCTCCCTACTCTATTAAAAAAACAAAGCCATTCATCCATGTACTTGGTGTCATCAAGTCCATCTTGAGGCGGAACCTCCCACCTCAAACTTCTAAAAATCAACTCCTCTTTATTATAGTGTTCAAAAGTGAACACATCCCACCACGCCTTCACCTGTTTTTCAAGCAGGGTATCTAGCGTTTTAAGTGCCCCTGAAAAATACTCTACACACTCAATCATCTCTTGATTGGAGGAGAAGACACATTCAGCAATCATTTGTCTACTCGACAGATAATTAATAGCTTCCATAGCTGCAAGTGGTAACAGTGTAATAAATGTGAATGAGTGGAAATCAAAAAATGTGCCCTATTGATATTCCCACTGCGCTTCAGGATAAAAATAAAAAAAATAATATATATAAATAAAAATATATATCAAGTGATGAATATGTTGGATAGCTTCGTACACTTAGGCACACTGGTGTCAACATATACATCCAAATGAAAAGTGAATCTATAATGCTGCCACCTTAAATAATCAAACTGTGTACAATATAATAATGATGATAATCTAAACTGAAAACATATTATTATAAGTGGCGCAAAAACATGTAACTAAATACATAAACTACTCCAATAAATATAAATCAGATTATGGCTGAAAAAATATATATTAATCCAGTCACTATAAATCAGCAAGAACCCGTGCATGAAGTGACAATAGTGTTTAAAGTTCATAAATTAATAATCAGTGTCTTCAATCTTCATTTCTTCCACCACACCCAAGTGTTCAGTGAGACCTCTCCCTTCAGATAAAACACTCACCAAAAAAATATGCCTCACACTCGCGTGTTCGGCGTGCAAGCTAAGCAACAATCCTTTCAATGGGTAAACAGATGATGCACTTCATAAAGTGTCCTCCAGGTGGCTCCGTATATGTGTAAAAAAATATAAGGTGCACAATAGTGTGATATCGTAAAACCAGTTTAATCAATAAAAAACCTTCAAAAGTTACACTCACAAGAAAATTATGAAAGCAAGCCGTAATGCACACCAAAAACATCCAGACAACTACAGCCAGTGAAGGATGGTCACGGCGGACCCAGGATCAGCAGTGATCAATACTAATATGAACGCTCTCACCGCTCGCTTCCCATATACGATCCCTCGCTTCCTACTGTGGCTGGATGCGTAACACGTCACACGTCACTCCTTCACGATGGTTCAAGCACTCAAACGATCGCAGTGTAGCCACGCCCCGACATGTTTCGTCACGATGGACTTAATCATGGGATTGGCTACACTCCGTAATGGACTCCCCTTTATACCCACATCTGTAATTCATCGGAGTTGGTTCAAAGATATTGCGCATGCGCGTCACGTCATGGACGGGCGGAAGTGCTGAACAGGGGATCCTGCACTAAAGGGCGGAAGCGTTGTAACTGATACTCACGCTGATCGAGTGTCCCCGTAGCCCTCATTCACATGCACATATATTAGGAGGCTAAATTCCCACTATCTGCCCTATACTTAATATGCGCATTGAAGCATATCTAAAAAAACTGAATACAAATTCTACATATTATAAACACTATAATATCAGCTCATAACCAAAGCTATTTAAACATACATTATTAAATAAAATCATCTAATAATTGCTGCCTCTAGTACATTACCACATATTACCAATATTAGTCACAATAATTTTAGATAAAATCATTAACCAATTCTTGGTACACATATCAAAATGATATCCATCCTTACTATCATAACTGGTTGATAGCTATGTGAATGGAATAAATAGGACAATAAAATATGGAGTTATATTAATAAAATGAGAAATATATATTAATAGATACAATTAAATAGCAGTGCACTATTAATTATTATATTTAAATGTTTAAAATTATTTAAAATTAATAATTATAAATATTTTATGAAGAAGAACTGAACTTAAATGCCTAACCCTCCCCATTGATCCTGGTTATCATGTGATTGAACCTACCCACAAACACTCTTAAAAATCATTTATGAAGCAGTTCAAATCCACCTCCACATTTAACCCCCGGGGAGAGAGGCACTTTAAAAGAAAAATCCACTTGGTTTCACGTTGTGAGAGATCCCTGACCCTATTAGATCCCCTCCAAGTTGGGTAAACACAATCAATGCCATAAAACTGGGCTAAAGAAGGGTCCTGATTATGCTTCTCTTTAAAATGTACTGACACGCTGTGATATTTAAATCCATTCTTGATATTGGTTAAATGCTCAGAGATACGAACTCTTAATAATCTCTTTGTTCTACCCACATATAATAACCCACATGGGCACCATAACAGGTACACAACATGTGAGGAATTACATGTGATGAATTCCTCAATATCAAAAACTTTTTGATCAGTGCTCATAATTTGTTTCTTCCCCCTATTGTGTACTTTTACAGTCCTACAGCAGATACATCTCCTGCACGGGAAGAAACCTTTGAGGTCAATTTTTAGAGTTTGCTGACCTGGGGGGTCCAAAATCTTTTTAACAACCCGATCCCCAAAATTCGGGGCCCTTCTATATATAAACTTTGGTTGTGAGGGGAGGACTTGTCCCAAATGCCTATCTCTACTCAGGATGTACCAATGTTTCCTAAAAATGGATTCAATGTCTTTATATTGCACATGAAACCCTGTTAGGAAAGCCCATTGGTGATGATTAGTCTCGTTCTGATTTTCCTTCTTTTTGAAACATAAATTTCTAGGGAGTGTCGCCACTTGTTGTATAGTATCTTCCAACACCTCATCCGAATAACCTTTCTGTGTAAACTTCTCCTTCAGTATGTTTGCTTGTATCCTGAAGTCGCTTTCTTCCGTGCAGTTGCGACGTACTCTTAAGACTTGTCCTTTTGGAATATTTTTAATCCAAGCAGGGTGGTGCCCACTACAGATCGATAAATAACTATTCCGATCAGTGGGTTTGAAGAAGACTTTGGTCTTCAAACTATCACCCATATTCTCAATAGTTACGTCTAAGAAATTTACAGATTTCTTGCTCATAGTATATTCCAATTTAATATTATTATTATTATTATTCAGAGCATCCAGGTATTTCTTAAGAGGTTCCTCCGGTCCTTCCCAAATCATCAACAGGTCATCTATGAACCGTCGGTAAAAGATCATCTGTGGCTTCTGGTTCCTAAAAATAAATTTATCCTCCCATTCTGACATGAACAGGTTGGCTAGGCTGGGAGCAAACTTAGCTCCCATGGCCACGCCAACCTGTTGGGAAAAGGAAAAACCATTAAACCAAAAGTAATTGTGTGTCATACAAAAATCCAAGACATGTCCCAAAAATCTTTTTTGTGTATGTGGGATGTCTTCTCTCTTGCTTAATGCCCAATTCAGTGCCAGAGCCGCGTCCTCATGTTGAATAATAGTATATAGAGATGTAACATCCGCTGTTATTAGAAAAATTTCAGAGTTAGGTTTGATGTTCACCTTCTCCAAGGATAATAACAAATCAGATGTGTCTTTTAAATATGCTTTAGTTATTCGTACGCTTGGTTGGAGGAACTTATCAAGGTATTCCCCTAGTCTGGCAGTAACTGATCCAATCCCATTAACTATGGGTCGAGCCGGAGGTGTGACTGCATTTTTATGGATTTTCGGTAGTGTGTAAATCACTGGAATCCTACAAACCGAAGGAGTTAAATATCTTTTCTCTTTTTGATTGATGGCGTCTATTTGATAGCCCCATTCCACCAATGCTTCTAATTGGCATTTGTAGGATTCAGTTGGATCAGACACCAATCTTCTATAAGTTAAATGGTCTCCCAATAGTTCTGATAATTGATCCTGGTAAAATGTTCTATCCATTACTACTACCCCTCCTCCCTTGTCCGCGGGGCGGATAATGATGTCCTTATTTTTCTCCAAAGATTTAATGCCCTCCCTTATATACTGAGGATTTATAAGCTTCTTCTGAGGCAGATCCTCAATATCCTTGAGAACCATCTGTTTGAATACTTCAACAAAATGATTGCTCGAGATTTGCGGGTTAAATATAGATCTATTTTTTAGACCACTATCTATCCGGATGGGAGCTAGTGAACTTCTCATACTAGACTCAACAGGGTGGCTCAAGAAATATTTTTTCATATTCATGGTCCTTATGAATTTATGCGTATCAATATAGATGTCAAATTTATTCATCATCCTCCTTGGTGCGCATTTCAAACCTGTGTTCAGTATATTCAATTCTTTAGGGCCTAGAGTTGCTTTACTGAGATTATAAATTCCTGTAACTAATTGTTCCTCATTCTTTTTTTGGGATTGTTTGCGTCTACCAGCCCTACATCCCCTTCTTCTCTTTGAAGCGGTATTGAATCCCTGTGTGGGAGGTTTTGAGGCCCCCCTCTGCCCCCTCCTCCTCTGTTGTTGACATAATGGAGATTCCTCTTCGGTATTCCTCCCCTCCCTCCCCTCCCCTGATAACCTAAAAAAGGTGGTTGATAATAACCCACTTGATTTTCTTCTACTAAAGGTTGAAACCTATTAGAGGTAGGTATGTACCCCGAACCTTGTTGGTATTCCGGAGGTGGATATTGTTGCCATTGTTGGAATTCCTGTTGGGGGTAGTAATTAAGGGGGACACTTCTCCCATATTGTTGTGATGGTCGTGGTCGTGGTCGTGGTGATTGGTAGTTTGGATTTCCTTGGTAACTACCTCTCTCTGGGTATTGAGGACCTGGAGATCCATACTGAGTTCCATATTGACCTCCTTTAGGTGCCTGTGTACCATTAACTCGAGGTTGATTTAATGTTTTCTGGTCACCTCTGTTAATTGTCCCTTTATTCCCATTAGATTTAGGTGGATCCTTCTTGGGGACAGGGGCGATGTTTCTTACTACCACATTTTCACCAGTAGTCTCATCACTAGATATATTCACACTTTGCCAGGCGTAAATGTTGTTGGTTTTAAAATCATTAGAATCTCTGTTAAATTTCTTTACCTTTCTTTTTTGGGTGTCCCGATCAATCTTTTCCAGTTTCTTCTTCATATTAACATTAAAATCTTTCATTGTAGTGGAATCTTTGATAGGCTCCAACTTCTCCTGTATTGTCCTAATCTTTTCATTCAATATATTTAATTTAATTTGTTTCCGCTTGATTGTGTTTACCCAACTTGGAGGGGATCTAATAGGGTCAGGGATCTCTCACAACGTGAAACCAAGTGGATTTTTCTTTTAAAGTGCCTCTCTCCCCGGGGGTTAAATGTGGAGGTGGATTTGAACTGCTTCATAAATGATTTTTAAGAGTGTTTGTGGGTAGGTTCAATCACATGATAACCAGGATCAATGGGGAGGGTTAGGCATTTAAGTTCAGTTCTTCTTCATAAAATATTTATAATTATTAATTTTAAATAATTTTAAACATTTAAATATAATAATTAATAGTGCACTGCTATTTAATTTTATCTATTAATATATATTTCTCATTTTATTAATATAACTCCATATTTTATTGTCCTATTTATTCCATTCACATAGCTATCAACCAGTTATGATAGTAAGGATGGATATCATTTTGATATGTGTACCAAGAATTGGTTAATGATTTTATCTAAAATTATTGTGACTAATAGGGATGAGCCGAACACCCCCGGGTTCGGTTCGCACCAGAACCTTCGAACGGACCGAAAGTTCGCGCGAATTTTCGAACCCTATTCGTTATAATGGACGCGAACGTTCGAAATCAAAATTGCTAATTACAACGGCCAATATGCATGTTAATGTTATAAAACAGGTTTGGGGACCCGGGTCCTGCCCCAGGGGACATATATCAATGCAAAAAGAAATTTTAAAAACTAAAGTTTTTTCGGGAGCAGTCATTTTAATGATGCATAAAGTGAAAAAAAAAAAAGTGAAATTTTCCTTTAAATATGGTACCTGGGGGGTGTCTAAAGTATGCCTGTGAAGTGGCATGTGTTTCCCGTGTTTAGAACTGTCCTTGCACAAAATGACATTTGTAAAGGAAAAAAAGAAGCCATTTAAAACCACTTGCGGCTTTAATGTCATGTCTTGTCCTGGCCGCCATATGGCTGAAAATCCTTGAGAAAAATGGCATGGCTACCCCATCACCCCCCCCCCCACCCCAGCCCCTTTGGGTCTTGTATGGATACTAAGGGGGACCCCGCACCCAAAATAAAACCCTATACCTACAACCCTATATACTCTGAACAGCAGTATATAGGTGGTGCAAACAAGACATGGACTGTAGGTTTGTTCTTAAGTAGAATCTGAACAGGTACATTATGAAGTGTAGCTACATCCCAAAAAAATCAATTTTTAAGCTTTTTGGAGAACATAGGGAGGGGTTATCACCCCTGTAACATTTGCTGTCTTTGCACATCTGTTCAGAACATGTCACCTCACTTTCCGTCCCAATGACAAATGTTTTTGGAAAAGTGGGGTTTTAATTGAAACAAGGATTGGTGATAAAGCATCAGTAGAGAGGAGATACCTTTTTCCCAAATTAAATCTAACAGGATAGAATTTTCCTTCCTAGGGGTAGATTTCCTCTCACTTCCTGTTTTCTCTTGCCGTTTGCAAGTAGGAGTCGTTTGTAAGTTGGATGTTTGAAAGTAGGGGCCTGCCGTATATACTCTGCAGAAATTTGCCCTATTAGATGTTGGTGTAGCCACAAGACTGGTGGGCACAGGAATGGGCCCTGCTGTGAGTTAATAGATCAAGATTTGTACTTGCATGCACCTGTTGAACCGGGCAGAAAAATTGGGCCTTTGGTGGTGGTGGTGGTGGTGGTGGACGGTGTTGCCACAAGACTGTAAGCCCTCACAGTTACTCTTGGTGGGTGCAGGAATGGGCCCTGCTGTGAGTTATTAGATCAAGATTTGTAATTGCATGCACCTGT
Source organism: Rana muscosa (assembly GCA_029206835.1). Lineage (NCBI taxonomy): Eukaryota > Metazoa > Chordata > Amphibia > Anura > Ranidae > Rana > Rana muscosa. The sequence goes on along the minus strand of CM055122.1, from coordinate 890,581,645 downwards.
TGAACAGGGCAGAAAAATTGGGCCTTTGGTGGTGGTGGTGGTGGTGGTGGACGGTGTTGCCACAAGACTGTAGGCCCTCATAGTTACTCTTGGTGGGCGCAGGAATGGGCCCTGCTGTGAACTATTAGATCAAGATTTGTAATTACACGCCCCTGTTAAACAGGGGCTGAAAAATTGTGCCTTAGGCATTGGTGCTGGTGCCACAACACTGCAACCCCTCACAGATACTGTACTTGGAGCACAGCAGTCACACCTGTTGCGAAGCATCTTTTTAAAAAATTGTAATTACACGCCCCTGTTATACAGGGGCTGAAAAATTGTGCCTTAGGCACTGGTGCCACAACACTGCAACCCCTCACAGATACTGTACTCTGAGCACAGCAATGAGACCTGTTGCAAAGCATTGCCTAAAAATTGTAATTACACGCCCCAACAGGGGCTGAAAAATTGTGCCTTAGGCACTGGTGCTGGTGCCACAACACTGCAACCCCTCACAGATACTGTACTCTGAGCACAGCAGTCACACCTGTTGCGAAGCATCTTTTTAAAAAATTGTAATTACACGCCCCTGTTATACAGGGGCTGAAAAATTGTGCCTTAGGCACTGGTGCTGGTGCCACAACACTGCAACCCCTCACAGATACTGTACTCTGAGCACAGCAATGAGACCTGTTGCAAAGCATTGCCTAAAAATTGTAATTACACGCCCCAACAGGGGCTGAAAAATTGTGCCTTAGGCACTGGTGCTGGTGCCACAACACTGCAACCCCTCACAGATACTGTACTCTAAACACAGCAGTCACACCTGTTGCGAAGCATCTTTTTAAAAAATTGTAATTACACGCCCCTGTTATACAGGGGCTGAAAAATTGTGCCTTAGGCACTGGTGTGGTGGCATGGATCATTGAGGAGGAGGAAGAGGATAGTCAGTGAACATAACAGGACAGTCACTCAGCATCAGCATAGGCAGTCTTGAAGGGATGTGACATTATAAATTATTCCGTTATATCCGCTTCAGGTGTCTGGTAGCTGGTGGTGATCCAAGACTGATTCATTTTTATGAAGGTCAGTCGATCAACCGAGTCGGTGGACAGGCGCACCCTATGATCGGTGACAAATCCTCCAGCAGCACTGAATGTGCGTTCGGAAAGAACGCTGGATGCAGGACAGGCCAGTAGCTCAATTGCATACTGTGCAAGCTCTGGCCAGTGATCCATCCTCAGGACCCAGTAAGCCAGAGGATTTTCGGTGGGAAAGGTGTCCAAGTCTGACCTTGCCCCTAGGTATTCCTGCACCATGTATATCAGACGCTGGCGATGGTTGCTGGAACCGATCATACCTTGGGGCTGCGGACTAAAAAATTGTCTGAACGCATCGGTCAGACGTCCACCTTCCCCACCGCTCCTTCTGCTACTGACCGAAGCCTCAGCAACTCGTCGTCCAGGACCAGGAGTTTGTAACCTCCCAGTTTCTGGGAACGCGTTGCACAGACCTTTCTGCAAGGCCTCCCTGAGATGTCTCATCCTCTGCGACGGCAAGATAAGGTCCGCAACCTTACCCTTGTACCGTGGATCAAGGAGAGTGGCCAGCCAGTAATGGTCACTCTCCTTGATCCGAAGAACACGAGGATCCTTCCGCAGGCTTTGCAGGATCAGGGAGGCCATGCAGCATAGGTTAGCTGAGGCATTCGGTCCGGAGTCTTCTGGGTCACTGAGGATGACATGATCGCCAGCCACCTCCTCCCAGCCACGTACAAGTCCACTGGTTTGTTGGGACTGTACATCATCCCTAAAAGACTGCTGCTGCTGATGCTGAGTGCCAGGCTCCACCTCCATGCTCACACAATCCTCCTCCTCCTCCTCCTCCTCCTCCTCTTCCTGTGTGATGGGTGGGACAGAAGGAACATTGTCTGGATAAAGGGGGCCTTGAGAGACAAGGAAGTCCTCCTCTTCCTGCCTCTGTTCTGCCTCAAGTGCCCTGTCCATTATCCCACGCAGCGTATGCTCCAACAGGTGGACAAGAGGTACAGTGTCACTGATGCATGCACTGTCACTGCTCACCATCCTCGTGGCCTCCTCAAATGGTGAGAGGACAGTGCATGCATCCCTGATCATGCTCCACTGGCGTGGGGAAAAAAAGCCAAGCTCCCCTGACCCTGTCCTGGTGCCGTAGTCGCAAAGGTACTCATTGATGGCCCTCTGCTGCGTGTGCAGTCGCTGCAGCATGGCCAACGTTGAGTTCCACCTGGTGGGCATGTCACATATTAGGCGGTTCTTGGGCAGGTTCAACTCCTTTTGCAGCTCAGTCAGCCGAGCACTGGCATTATAAGATCGGCGGAAATGCACACAGACTTTCCTGGCCTGCCTCAGGACATCCTGTAAGCCTGGGAACCTGCCCAAGAACCGCTGCACCACCAGGTTGAGGACGTGAGCCATACACGGCACATGGGTGAGCTGCCCCTGTCGCAGGGCGGAGAGGAGGTTGGTGCCATTATCAGAAACAACCATTCCTGGCTTAAGCTGGCGTGGCGTCAACCACCTCTCGGCCTGCCCCTGCAGAGCTGCCAGAACCTCTGGCCCAGTGTGGCTCCTGTCCCCCAAACACACCAGCGCAAGCACGGCATGGCATCTTTTTGCCTGCGTACTCGCGTAGCCCCTTGTACGCCTACGGAGCACCGCTGGTTCCGAGGACAGAGCACTCGAAGAGGACATGGAGGAAGAAGAAGAGGAGGGGGTGGAGGAGAGAGGTGTGTCACAACCAGTAGTAGCATTTTGGAGGCGTGGTGGCGGAACAACCTCCAACACTACTGCACCTTGTCCTGCATCCCTCCCAGCTACCAATAGAGTGACCCAATGGGCCGTGAAAGAAAGATAACGTCCCTGTCCATGCCTGCTGGACCATGAGTCAGCGGTAATATGCACCTTACCGCTGACCGCCCTGTCCAGCGAGGCATGGACATTGCCTTCCACATGCCAGTAGAGAGACGGAATCGCCTTCCGTGAGAAAAAGTGGCGTTTGGGAACCTGCCACTGAGGAACCGCACATTGAACAAACTCACGGAAGGGGGCCGAGTCTATCAACTGAAAAGGCAGCAGTTGAAGTGCTAGCAATTTAGCCAAGCTAGCATTCAACCGCTGGGCATGTGGATGGCTGGGAGTATACTTCTTTCGACGGTCCAGCAGCTGGGGCAGGGAAATTTGCCTGCTACAATCGGACGTCGGTGTACTGCAAGTACTTGGTTGTGACACACCTAATTCTACACCTTCAGTCCTCTCAGAGCAGCTTTCAGAGAGGACTGAAGATATAGTGGGGATGGAGATCCCAGCTGATGAGGAGCAAGGAGAGGTCCGCTTTGTTCTTTGGTGTGGGTCTTTTATGTGTGCTTGCCAACGAGCTGCATGGCAGGTCGACATATGTCTGCTCATGCTTGTGGTGCCCAAGCGGCTGATGTTTTGGCCACGCGAGATACGCTTGAGACAAATATTGCAAATAGCAGTGGTGCGATCTGATGCACTCGTCTCAAAAAAGGCCCACACCAAAGAACTTTTGTGATAACGTGCAGAGGCAGCGCCCTGCACAGGCGGAGCTCTGCGGTGTGGTACAGTTGCTGTGCTGGCCTCTAGCTGGCCTCCAGGGGGCATCCTGCCTCGTTGGACATGTGACGCTGCATCCTCCTCCTCCTCCTCCTCTCTCCCTTCAGGCACCCACGTGGAGTCAGTGACCTCATCATCCCCTCCCTCTTCACCACTAGAGCAAACCTGGCAGTAAGCTGCAGCTGGTGGAACACTACTGCCAGATTGCTGTCCTTCAGCATCCCCTCTCTCTGCGCGCACACTACTGACTTCCTCAAGCTGGGTATCATCATCCGAGCCTTCGAATCGTTGGGCATCCTCCTGGAGCATGTACCCAACACTGTGCTCAAACAGTTCGGGGGACTCCTCAGGAGGACATGGTGGGTCTAGGGAAGGGGTGGCTGATGATGCCATTGAGTACGCGTTGGCAGCTGCTCTGCCAGTACCCTGAGCCTGGGTGAGAGAGGATGAGGAGGATGAGGAGGGCTTGGTCATCCATTCTACCAAGCCTTCGGCATGATGCGGCTCCACATGTCCAGCTGCCGAAAACAAAGACAAGCGTGTCCCATGGCCACGTGCTGATGACGATGCACGACCACGTCCACGGCCAGCACTGTTGTCTCTAGAAACAGAGCCTGCCTGCCCTGTGTTCTTGCCTCGGCACGCTCTGCCTCTCCTTGGCGGTCTTCCAGCCATTGTAGTCGGTAGTGTATATAGTATAAAAAATAGAACTCCTATGTGTGCTCACAACACACTGTAGGTCCTATGGGTGCTGACACTAACACACTATAGGTACTATGTGTGCTGCTGACAAGAAAATATAGGAGCTCTGTTTGCTGCCACTAACACACTAGAAGTCCTATGGGTGCTGCTGAGAAGAAAATATAGGAGCTCTGTTTGCTGCCACTAACACACTAGAAGTCCTATGGGTGCTGCTGAGAAGAAAATATAGGAGCTCTGTGTGATGCCACTAACACACTAGAAGTCCTATGGGTGCTGCTGAGATGAAAATATAGGAACTCTGTGTGATGCCACTAACACATTAGAAGTCCTATGGGTGCTGCTGAGAAGAAAATATAGGAGCTCTGTTTGCTGCCACTAACACACTAGAAGTCCTATGGGTGCTGCTGAGAAGAAAATATAGGAGCTCTGTGTGATGCCACTAACACACTAGAAGTCCTATGGGTGCTGCTGAGATGAAAATATAGGAACTCTGTGTGATGCCACTAACACATTAGAAGTCCTATGGGTGCTGCTGAGAAGAAAATATAGGAGCTCTGTTTGCTGCCACTAACACACTAGAAGTCCTATGGGTGCTGCTGAGAAGAAAATATAGGAGCTCTGTGTGATGCCACTAACACACTAGAAGTCCTATGGGTGCTGCTGAGAAGAAAATATAGGAGCTCTGTTTGCTGCCACTAACACACTAGAAGTCCTATGGGTGCTGCTGAGAAGAAAATATAGGAGCTCTGTGTGATGCCACTAACACACTAGAAATCCTATGGGTGCTGCTGAGAAGAAAATATAGGAGCTCTGTTTGCTGCCACTAACACACTAGAAGTCCTATGGGTGCTGCTGAGAAGAAAATATAGGAGCTCTGTTTGCTGCCACTAACACACTAGAAGTCCTATGGGTGCTGCTGAGAAGAAAATATAGGAGCTCTGTTTGCTGCCACTAACACACTAGAAGTCCTATGGGTGCTGCTGAGAAGAAAATATAGGAGCTCTGTTTGCTGCCACTAACACACTAGAAGTCCTATGGGTGCTGCTGAGAAGAAAATATAGGAGCTCTGTGTGATGCCACTAACACACTAGAAGTCCTATGGGTGCTGCTGAGAAGAAAATATAGGAGCTCTGTTTGCTGCCACTAACACACTAGAAGTCCTATGGGTGCTGCTGAGAAGAAAATATAGGAGCTCTGTGTGATGCCACTAACACACTAGAAGTCCTATGGGTGCTGCTGAGAAGAAAATATAGGAGCTCTGTTTGCTGCCACTAACACACTAGAAGTCCTATGGGTGCTGCTGAGAAGAAAATATAGGAGCTCTGTTTGCTGCCACTAACACACTAGAAGTCCTATGGGTGCTGCTGAGAAGAAAATATAGGAGCTCTGTTTGCTGCCACTAACACACTAGAAGTCCTATGGGTGCTGCTGAGAAGAAAATATAGGAGCTCTGTGTGATGCCACTAACACACTAGAAGTCCTATGGGTGCTGCTGAGTAGTGATGAGCCGAACACCCCCGGGTTCGGTTCGCACCAGAACCCGCGAACGGACCGGAAGTTCGAACGAACATTAGAACCCTATTAAATACAATGGATGCGAACGTTCGAATTCTAAAGTGCTAATTATAACAACTATTATGCATGTTATTGTCCTAAAAAGGGTTTGGGAACCCGGGTTCTGCACCAGGGGACATGTATCAATGCAAAAAGAAGTTTTAAAAACGGTCGTTTTTCGGGAGCAGTCATTTTAATGATGCATAAAGTGAAAAAAAAAAAGTCAAATATTCCTTTAAATATCGTACCTGGGGGGTGTCTAAAGTATGCCTGTGAAGTGCCACGTGTTTCCCGTGTTTAGAACTGTCCCTGCACAAAATGACACTTCTAAAGGAAAAAAAAGCCATTTAAAACTGCTTGCGGCTTTAATGTAATGTCTGGTCCCGGTAATATGGATGAAATTCTTTAAGAAAAATGGCATAGCTACCCCATGACCCCCCCCCCCCCCTACCCCAGCCCATTACCAGCCCCTTTGGGTCTTGTATGGATATTAAGGGGAACCCCGCACATAAAATAAAAAAGGCCCTATATACTCTGAACAGCCGTATACAGGCGGTGCATACAAGACAGGGACTGTAGGTTTGTTCTTATGTAGAATCTGTTTGTAATTTTGAACAGGTACATTGTTGAAGTGTAGCTCCAGCCCAAAAATCTATTTTTAAACTTTTTGGAAAACATAGGTAAGGGTTATCACCCCTGTAACATTTGTTTTGCTGTCTGTGCCCCTGTTCAGAACATTTCACCTCACTTTCCGTCCCAATGACAACTGTTTTTGAAATGTGGTGTTTTTCTTGAAACAAGGATTGCTGATAAAGCATCAGTACAGAGGAGACACCTTTCTCCCATATTTATTCTTACAGGAGAGAATTTTCCTTCCTAGTGGTAGATTTCCTCTCACTTCCTGTTGTCTTCTTGCGTTTGCAAGTAGGAGTCGTTTGTAAGTTGGATGTTTGAAAGTAGGGACCTGCCGTATATACTCTGCAGAAATAGGCCCCTTAGTTGTTGGTGTTGGCACAACACTGTAAGCACTCACAGTTACTCTTGGTTGGTGCTGGAACGCCCTGCTGTCAACTATTATATCAGGAATTTTAATTACATATAATTGTTGAACAGTGGTAGTAAAAATTGGGCCTTTGATGGTGGTGCTGGTGCCACAACACTGTAAGCCCTGACAGTTACTCTTGGTGGGTGCAGCAATGGGCCCTGCTGTGAATTATTAGATCAAGAATTGTAATTACATGCCCCTGTTGAACAGGGGCTGAAAAATTGGGCCTTAGGCACTGGTGGCACAACACTGCAACCCCTCACAGATACTGTACTTGGAGCACAGCAATGAGCCCTGTTGCAAAGTATTGCTTCAAAAATTGTAATGACACGCCCCTGTTAAACAGGGGCTGAAAAATTGGGCCTTAGGCACTGGTGGCACAACACTGCAACTCCTCACAGATACTGTACTTGGAGCACAGCAATGAGCCCTGTTGCAAAGTATTGCTTCAAAAATTGTAATTACACGCCCCTGTTAAACAGGGGCTGAAAAATTGGGCGTTAGGCACTGGTGGCGGCACCCATAAACAAAAATGATCTTCCAAGCTATCATCATCAATCGTATCATTGAGGACTCGGAGGAGGAGGATAGCCAGTCAACATAACAGCACAGGCACTCAGCATCAGCATCAGTCTTGAAGGGATGTGACATTTTAAAATCAATTAGTCTGTTATATCAGCATCAGGTGTGTGGTAGCTGGTGGTGATCCAAGACTGGTTCATCTTGATGAAAGTCAGTCGATCAACCGAGTCGGTGGACAGGCGCACCCTGTGATCCGTGACAAATCCTCCAGCAGCACTGAATGTGCGTTCCGAAAGAACGCTGGATGCAGGACAGGCCAGTAGCTCAATTGCATACTGTGCAAGCTCTGGCCAGTGATCCATCCTCAAGACCCAGTAAGCCAGAGGATTTTCGGTGGGGAAGGTGTCCAAGTCTGACCTTGCCCCTAGATATTCCTGCACCATGTTTATCAGACGCTGGCGATGGTTGCTGGAACCAATCATACTTTGGGGCTGCGGACTAAAGAATTGTCTGAACGCATCGGTCAGACGGCCACCTTCCCCACCGCTCCTTCTTTGACTGGCCGAAGCCTCAGCAACTCGTTGTCCAGGACCAGGAGTTTGCAACCTCCCAGTCTCTGGGAACGCGTTGCACAGACCTTTCTGCAAGGCCTCCCGGAGTTGTCTCATCCTCTGCTCCCTCTGCGACGGTAACATAAGGTCCGCAACCTTACCCTTGTACCGTGGATCAAGGAGAGTGGCCAGCCAGTAATGGTCCCTCTCCTTGATCCGAAGAATACGAGGATCCTTCCGCAGACTTTGCAGGATCAGGGAGGCCATGCAGCGTAGGTTTGCTGAGGCATTCGCTCCGGAGTCCTCTGGGTCACTAAGGACGACATGATCCGCAGCCACCTCCTCCCAGCCACGTACAAGTCCACTGGTTTCTTGGGACTGTAAATCATCCCTAAAAGACTGCTGCTGATGATGCTGAGTGCCAGCCTCCACCTCCATGCTGACACAATCCTCCTCCTCCTCCTCCTCCTCCTCCTCTTCCTGTGCGATGGGTGGGACAGAAGGAACACTGTCTGGGTAAAGGGGGCCTTGAGAGGCAAGGAAGTCCTCCTCTTCCTGCCTCTGTTCTGCCTCAAGTGCCCTGTCCATTATTCCACGCAGCGTGTGCTCCAACAGGTGGACAAGAGGTACAGTGTCACTGATGCATGCACTGTCACTGCTCACCATCCTCGTGGCCTCCTCAAATGGTGCCAGGACAGTGCATGCATCCCTGATCATGCCCCACTGGCGTGGAGAAAAAAAACCAAGCTCCCCTGACCCTGTCCTGGTGCCGTAGTCGCACAGGTACTCATTGATGGCCCTCTGCTGCGTGTGCAGCCGCTGCAGCATGGCCAACGTTGAGTTCCACCTGGTGGGCATGTCACATATAAGGCGGTTCTTGGGCAGGTTCAACTCCTTTTGCAGCTCAGCCAGGCGAGCACTGGCATTATAAGATCTGCGGAAATGCACACAGACTTTCCTGGCCTGCCTCAGGACATCCTGTAAGCCCGGGTACCTGCCCAAGAACCGCTGCACCACCAGGTTAAGGACGTGAGCCACACAGGGCACATGGGTCAGTTGTCCCTGTCGGAGGGCGGAGAGGAGGTTGGTGCCATTGTCGCAAACCACCATTCCTGGCTTAAGCTGGCGTGGCGTCAACCACCTCTCGGCCTGGCCCTGCAGAGCAGACAGGACCTCTGCCCCAGTGTGGCTTCTGTCCCCCAAACACACCAGCGCAAGCACGGCATGGCATCTTTTTGCCTGCGTACTTGCGTAGCCCCGTGAACGGCTACGGAGCACCGCTGGTTCATAGGACAAACCACAGGAAGAGGCCATGGAGGAAGAAGAAGAGGAGGGGGTGGAGGAGAGAGGTGTGTCACAACCAGTAGTAGCATTTTGGAGGCGTGGCGGTGGGACAACCTCCAACACTACTGCACCTTGTCCTGAATCCTTCCCAGCTGCCAAAAGAGTGACCCAATGGGCCGTGAAAGAAAGGTAACGTCCCTGTCCATGCCTGCTGGACCATGAGTCAGCGGTAATATGCACCTTACCGCTGACCGCCCTGTCCAGCGAGGCCAAGACATTGCCTTCCACATGCCGGTAGAGAGCCGGAATAGCCTTCCGTGAGAAAAAGTGGCGTTTGGGAACCTGCCACTGAGGAACCGCACATTGCACAAACTCACGGAAGGGGGCCGAGTCTACCAACTGAAAAGGCAGCAGTTGAAGCGCTAGCAATTTAGCCAAGCTAGCATTCAACCGCTGGGCATGTGGATGGCTGGGAGTGAACTTCTTTCGACGGTCCAGCAGCTGGGGCAGGGAAATTTGCCTGCTAGAATCGGACGTCGGTGTACTGCTAGCAGAGTGGGCGCAAGTACTTGGCTGTGACACACCTAATTCTACACCTTCATTCCTCTCAGTGCATGTTTCAGAGAGGACTGAAGTTATAGTGGGGTTGGAGATCCCAGCTGATGCGGTGCAAGGAGAGGTCCGCTTTGTTCTTTGGTGTGGGTCTTTGAGGTAGGCTTGCCAACGAGCTGCATGGCAGGTCAACATATGTCTGGTCAGGCATGTGGTACCCAAGCGGCTGATGTTTTGGCCACGCGATATACGCTTGAGACATATGTTGCAAACAGCAGCTGTGCGATCTGATGCACTAGCCTCAAAAAAGGCCCACACCAAAGAACTTTTTGAATGACGGGCAGAGGCAGCGCCCTGCACAGGCGGAGCTCTGCGGTGTGATTCCGTCGGTGTACTGCCCTTACGCTGGCCACCAAAGGGCATCCTGCCTCGTTGGAGATGTGCCTCCTCCTCATCCTCCTCCTCCTCCTCTCTCCTATTAGGCACCCACGTGGAGTCATTGACCTCATCATCCCCTCCCTCCTCATCACTGGAGCCAATCTGGCAGTATGCTGCAGCTGCTGGAACATGACTGCCAGATTGGTGTCCTTCTTGAGCATCCCCTCTGTCTGCTCTCACGCTACTGCCTTCCTCTAGCTGGGTTTCATCATCAGACCCTTCGAAACGCTGGGCATCCTCCTGGAGCATGTACCCAACACTGTGCTGAAACAGTTCGGGGGACTCCTCAGGAGGAGGACATGGTGGGTCTAGGGAAGGAGTGACTGATGATTTGTCTGACATTGATACCAGGGAAGACGACGCTTTGGCAGCTGCTTTTCCAGTACCCTGAGCCTGGGTGAGAGAGGATGAGGAGGAGGAGGAGGGCTTGGTCATCCACTCTACCAAGTCTTCGGCATGATGTGGCTCAACATGTCCAGCTGCCGAAAAGAAGGACAAGCGTGTCCCATGGCCATGTGCTGATGACAATGCACCGCGTCCACGACCAGCACTGTTGCCCCCAGACACAGAGCCTGCTTGCCCTCTTTTATTGCCTCCTGACTGTCTGCCTCTCCTTGTTTGCCTTCCAGACATTCTAATAGATGGCCTGCAGGGAGATGGGAAAAAAGCAATAAGGGCTACCTTCAGGTGTCCTTCTCTGTCCCTGGAAACAAGGACTTGCAGAGTGAAAGAAAAAAAACACTCTCCCTACCTACAGTTTTCTGTCCCTAGAAAAAATGTTTTTTTTAATCACAATATAGCACAAGGAAAATTAACTCACTGTCCTTACAGGTCCCTGGAAACAAGGACTTGCAGAGTGAAAGAAAAAAAATACTCTCCCTACCTACAGTTTTCTGTCCCTAGAAAAAAATGTTTTTTTTAATCACAATATAGCAAAAGGACAATTCACTCACTGTCCTTCCAGGTCCCTGGAAACAAGGACTTGCAGAGTGAAAGAAACTGACACTGTCCCTACCTAGAGTTTTCTGTCCCTGGAATAAATGTTTTTTTCAGCACAATATAGCACAAGGACAATTAACTCACTGTCCTTACAGGTCCCTGGAAACAAGGACTTGCAGAGTGAAAGAAAAAAAATACTCTCCCTACCTACAGTTTTCTGTCCCTAGAAAAAAATGTTTTTTTTAATCACAATATAGCAAAAGGACAATTCACTCACTGTCCTTCCAGGTCCCTGGAAACAAGGACTTGCAGAGTGAAAGAAACTGACACTGTCCCTACCTAGAGTTTTCTGTCCCTAGAATAAATGTTTTTTTTAATCACAATATAGCAAAAGGACAATTCACTCACTGTCCTTCCAGGTCCCTGGAAACAAGGACTTGCAGAGTGAAAGAAACTGACACTGTCCCTACCTAGAGTTTTCTGTCCCTAGAATAAATGTTTTTTTTAATCACAATATAGCAAAAGGACAATTCACTCACTGTCCTTCCAGGTCCCTGGAAACAAGGACTTGCAGAGTGAAAGAAACTGACACTGTCCCTACCTAGAGTTTTCTGTCCCTAGAATAAATGTTTTTTTTAATCACAATATAGCAAAAGGACAATTCACTCACTGTCCTTCCAGGTCCCTGGAAACAAGGACTTGCAGAGTGAAAGAAACTGACACTGTCCCTACCTAGAGTTTTCTGTCCCTAGAATAAATGTTTTTTTTAATCACAATATAGCACAAGGAAAATTAACTCACTGTCCTTACAGGTCCCTGGAAACAAGGACTTGCAGAGTGAAAGAAAAAAAATACTCTCCCTACCTACAGTTTTCTGTCCCTAGAAAAAAATGTTTTTTTTAATCACAATATAGCAAAAGGACAATTCACTCACTGTCCTTCCAGGTCCCTGGAAACAAGGACTTGCAGAGTGAAAGAAACTGACACTGTCCCTACCTAGAGTTTTCTGTCCCTAGAATAAATGTTTTTTTTAATCACAATATAGCAAAAGGACAATTCACTCACTGTCCTTCCAGGTCCCTGGAAACAAGGACTTGCAGAGTGAAAGAAACTGACACTGTCCCTACCTAGAGTTTTCTGTCCCTAGAATAAATGTTTTTTTTAATCACAATATAGCAAAAGGACAATTCACTCACTGTCCTTCCAGGTCCCTGGAAACAAGGACTTGCAGAGTGAAAGAAACTGACACTGTCCCTACCTAGAGTTTTCTGTCCCTAGAATAAATGTTTTTTTTAATCACAATATAGCAAAAGGACAATTCACTCACTGTCCTTCCAGGTCCCTGGAAACAAGGACTTGCAGAGTGAAAGAAACTGACACTGTCCCTACCTAGAGTTTTCTGTCCCTAGAATAAATGTTTTTTTTAATCACAATATAGCAAAAGGACAATTCACTCACTGTCCTTCCAGGTCCCTGGAAACAAGGACTTGCAGAGTGAAAGAAACTGACACTGTCCCTACCTAGAGTTTTCTGTCCCTAGAATAAATGTTTTTTTTAATCACAATATAGCAAAAGGACAATTCACTCACTGTCCTTCCAGGTCCCTGGAAACAAGGACTTGCAGAGTGAAAGAAACTGACACTGTCCCTACCTAGAGTTTTCTGTCCCTAGAATAAATGTTTTTTTTAATCACAATATAGCAAAAGGACAATTCACTCACTGTCCTTCCAGGTCCCTGGAAACAAGGACTTGCAGAGTGAAAGAAACTGACACTGTCCCTACCTAGAGTTTTCTGTCCCTAGAATAAATGTTTTTTTTAATCACAATATAGCAAAAGGACAATTCACTCACTGTCCTTCCAGGTCCCTGGAAACAAGGACTTGCAGAGTGAAAGAAACTGACACTGTCCCTACCTAGAGTTTTCTGTCCCTAGAATAAATGTTTTTTTTAATCACAATATAGCAAAAGGACAATTCACTCACTGTCCTTCCAGGTCCCTGGAAACAAGGACTTGCAGAGTGAAAGAAACTGACACTGTCCCTACCTAGAGTTTTCTGTCCCTAGAATAAATGTTTTTTTTAATCACAATATAGCAAAAGGACAATTCACTCACTGTCCTTCCAGGTCCCTGGAAACAAGGACTTGCAGAGTGAAAGAAACTGACACTGTCCCTACCTAGAGTTTTCTGTCCCTAGAATAAATGTTTTTTTAAATCACAATATAGCAAAAGGACAATTCACTCACTGTCCTTCCAGGTCCCTGGAAACAAGGACTTGCAGAGTGAAAGAAACTGACACTGTCCCTACCTAGAGTTTTCTGTCCCTAGAATAAATGTTTTTTTTTAAGCACACTATAGCAGAAGCACAAAACACACTGACACTCTCCCTACCTATCCTTCTCTTTCCCTAAACTAAAGGAATCCAGGTTAAGCAAGAAAGAAATAACAGTCACTGTCCCTGCCTATGCTACTCTATCCCTGCTCCGGAACACACTACACTAGGCCGCCGTGCTGGCGGCCTTTTATAGTGTGGGGCGTGTACTAAACACCCTCAGCAATAATTGGCCACAGGCATCCTGCCTGTGGCCAATCATTGCTCTCCTCGCTGCCGGCGCTGTGATTGGCCAAGCATGCGGGGTCACAGTGCATGCTTGGCCAATCACAGCGCCTGGATGACACTGCGATGGCGTAGTGCATTGTGGGCCGTTCGCGTCACTCGAATTTGGCGCGAACGGCCCAAATCGTTCGATCTTCGTCGAACGATCGAACAGCCAATGTTCGAGTCGAACGTATGTTCGACTCGAACACGAAGCTCATCCCTACTGCTGAGATGAAAATATAGGAACTCTGTGTGATGCCACTAACACATTAGAAGTCCTATGGGTGCTGCTGAGAAGAAAATATAGGAGCTCTGTTTGCTGCCACTAACACACTAGAAGTCCTATGGGTGCTGCTGAGAAGAAAATATAGGAGCTCTGTGTGATGCCACTAACACACTAGAAGTCCTATGGGTGCTGCTGAGATGAAAATATAGGAACTCTGTGTGATGCCACTAACACATTAGAAGTCCTATGGGTGCTGCTGAGAAGAAAATATAGGAGCTCTGTTTGCTGCCACTAACACACTAGAAGTCCTATGGGTGCTGCTTAGAAGAAAATATAGGAGCTCTGTGTGATGCCACTAACACACTAGAAGTCCTATGGGTGCTGCTGAGAAGAAAATATAGGAGCTCTGTGTGATGCCACTAACACACTAGAAGTCCTATGGGTGCTGCTGAGAAGAAAATATAGGAGCTCTGTTTGCTGCCACTAACACACTAGAAGTCCTATGGGTGCTGCTGAGAAGAAAATATAGGAGCTCTGTGTGATGCCACTAACACACTAGAAGTCCTATGAGTGCTGCTGAGAAGAAAATATAGGAGCTCTGTTTGCTGCCACTAACACACTAGAAGTCCTATGGGTGCTGCTGAGAAGAAAATATAGGAGCTCTGTTTTCTGCCACTAACACACTAGAAGTCCTATGGGTGCTGCTGAGAAGAAAATATAGGAGCTCTGTTTGCTGCCACTAACACACTAGAAGTCCTATGGGTGCTGCTGAGAAGAAAATATAGGAGCTCTGTTTGCTGCCACTAACACACTAGAAGTCCTATGGGTGCTGTTGGGGTGCAATGCTGTGCTAACAGCACTGCGGTTGGTACTACTGCAATACTGTACTAACAGTAAGCACGCACCAGACTAATCCCCAGCAGCAGCTAATAACACACTAACTGTGCAATCATCAGCAATGAACGATCAATGACTTAGGTAGCAATGGTTTAGCAAAGAAATAGCCAATGGTTTAGCAAAGAAGAGCAAATCTTTCAGTATCAAGCAAAGACAGAATCAGCAGACTAATCTCTCCTAAAGCCGGAACTCATGTGACCGGGGCCGATGGCGTGGCGGCCTTTTAAATGGTGGGGCGTGTACTAAAGCCCCTGAGCTGTAATTGGCTACAGGCGTCCTGCCTGTAGCCAATTATTGCTCTCCGAGTTTCGGGCGCTGTGATTGGCCAAGCATGCGGGGTCACAGTGCATGCTTGGCCAATCATCAGCCAGCAATGCACTGCGCCGGCCGCGCCGGCCGCAATGCATTGCGGGGCCGCTCGCATCACACGAATGTGATGCGAACGGCCCAAATAGTTCTGGGCTCGACGAGCGAGCGAACGCCCGATGCTCGATTCGAACATGGGTTCGAATCGAGCACCGGGCCCATCCCTAGTGACTAATATTGGTAATATGTGGTAATGTACTAGAGGCAGCAATTATTAGATGATTTTATTTAATAATGTATGTTTAAATAGCTTTGGTTATGAGCTGATATTATAGTGTTTATAATATGTAGAATTTGTATTCAGTTTTTTTAGATATGCTTCAATGCGCATATTAAGTATAGGGCAGATAGTGGGAATTTAGCCTCCTAATATATGTGCATGTGAATGAGGGCTACGGGGACACTCGATCAGCGTGAGTATCAGTTACGACGCTTCCGCCCTTTAGTGCAGGATCCCCTGTTCAGCACTTCCGCCCGTCCATGACGTGACGCGCATGCGCAATATCTTTGAACCAACTCCGATGAATTACAGATGTGGGTATAAAGGGGAGTCCATTACGGAGTGTAGCCAATCCCATGATTAAGTCCATCGTGACGAAACATGTCGGGGCGTGGCTACACTGCGATCGTTTGAGTGCTTGAACCATCGTGAAGGAGTGACGTGTGACGTGTTACGCATCCAGCCACAGTAGGAAGCGAGGGATCGTATATGGGAAGCGAGCGGTGAGAGCGTTCATATTAGTATTGATCACTGCTGATCCTGGGTCCGCCGTGACCATCCTTCACTGGCTGTAGTTGTCTGGATGTTTTTGGTGTGCATTACGGCTTGCTTTCATAATTTTCTTGTGAGTGTAACTTTTGAAGGTTTTTTATTGATTAAACTGGTTTTACGATATCACACTATTGTGCACCTTATATTTTTTTACACATATACGGAGCCACCTGGAGGACACTTTATGAAGTGCATCATCTGGTTACCCATTGAAAGGATTGTTGCTTAGCTTGCACGCCGAACACGCGAGTGTGAGGCATATTTTTTTGGTGAGTGTTTTATCTGAAGGGAGAGGTCTCACTGAACACTTGGGTGTGGTGGAAGAAATGAAGATTGAAGACACTGATTATTAATTTATGAACTTTAAACACTATTGTCACTTCATGCACGGGTTCTTGCTGATTTATAGTGACTGGATTAATATATATTTTTTCAGCCATAATCTGATTTATATTTATTGGAGTAGTTTATGTATTTAGTTACATGTTTTTGCGCCACTTATAATAATATGTTTTCAGTTTAGATTATCATCATTATTATATTGTACACAGTTTGATTATTTAAGGTGGCAGCATTATAGATTCACTTTTCATTTGGATGTATATGTTGGCACCAGTGTGCCTAAGTGTACGAAGCTATCCAACATATTCATCACTTGATATATATTTTTATTTATATATATTATTTTTTTTATTTTTATCCTGAAGCGCAGTGGGGATATCAATAGGGCGCATTTTTTGATTTCCACTCATTCACATTTATTACACTGTTACCACTTGCAGCTATGGAAGCTATTAATTATCTGTCGAGTAGACAAATGATTGCTGAATGTGTCTTCTCCTCCAATCAAGAGATGATTGAGTGTGTAGAGGATTTTTCAGGGGCACTTAAAACGCTAGATACCCTGCTTGAAAAACAGGTGAAGGCGTAGTGGGATGTGTTCACTTTTGAACACTATAATAAAGAGGAGTTGATTTTTAGAAGTTTGAGGTGGGAGGTTCCGCCTCAAGATGGACTTGATGACACCAAGTACATGGATGAATGGCTTTGTTTTTTTAATAGAGTAGGGAGGGAATTGCAGCACCTAGTACTAAAACGGAAACAAATTAAATTAAATATATTGAATGAAAAGATTAGGACAATACAGAAGTTGGAGCCTATCAAAGATTCCACTACAATGAAAGATTTTAATGTTAATATGAAGAAGAAACTGGAAAAGATTGATCGGGACACCCAAAAAAAAAAGGTAAAGAAATTTAACAGAGATTCTAATGATTTTAAAACCAACAACATTTACGCCTGGCAAAGTGTGAATATATCTAGTGATGAGACTACTGGTGAAAATGTGGTAGTAACAAACATCGCCCCTGTCCCCAAGAAGGATCCACCTAAATCTAATGGGAATAAAGGGACAATTAACAGAGGTGACCAGAAAACATTAAATCAACCTCAAGTTAATGGTACACAGGCACCTAAAGGAGGTCAATATGGAACTCAGTATGGATCTCCAGGTCCTCAATACCCAGAGAGAGGTAGTTACCAAGGAAATCCAAACTACCAATCACCACGACCATCACAACAATATGGGAGAAGTGTCCCCCTTAATTACTACCCCCAACAGGAATTCCAACAATGGCAACAATATCCACCTCTGGAATACCAACAAGGTTCGGGGTACATACCTACCTCTAATAGGTTTCAACCTTTAGTAGAAGAAAATCAAGTGGGTTATTATCAACCACCTTTTTTAGGTTATCAGGGGAGGGGAGGGAGGGGAGGAATACCGAAGAGGAATCTCCATTATGTCAACAACAGAGGAGGAGGGGGCAGAGGGGGGCCTCAAAACCTCCCACACAGGGATTCAATACCGCTTCAAAGAAAAGAAGGGGATGTAGGGCTGGTAGACGCAAACAATCCCAAAAAAAGAATGAGGAACAATTAGTTACAGGAATTTATAATCTCAGTAAAGCAACTCTAGGCCCTAAAGAATTGAATATACTGAACACAGGTTTGAAATGCGCACCAAGGAGGATGATGAATAAATTCGACATCTATATTGATACGCATAAATTCATAAGGACCATGAATATGAAAAAATATTTCTTGAGCCACCCTGTTGAGTCTAGTATGAGAAGTTCACTAGCTCCCATCCGGATAGATAGTGGTCTAAAAAATAGATCTATATTTAACCCGCAAATCTCGAGCAATCATTTTGTTGAAGTATTCAAACAGATGGTTCTCAAGGATATTGAGGATCTGCCTCAGAAGAAGCTTATAAATCCTCAGTATATAAGGGAGGGCATTAAATCTTTGGAGAAAAATAAGGACATCATTATCCGCCCCGCGGACAAGGGAGGAGGGGTAGTAGTAATGGATAGAACATTTTACCAGGATCAATTATCAGAACTATTGGGAGACCATTTAACTTATAGAAGATTGGTGTCTGATCCAACTGAATCCTACAAATGCCAATTAGAAGCATTGGTGGAATGGGGCTATCAAATAGACGCCATCAATCAAAAAGAGAAAAGATATTTAACTCCTTCGGTTTGTAGGATTCCAGTGATTTACACACTACCGAAAATCCATAAAAATGCAGTCACACCTCCGGCTCGACCCATAGTTAATGGGATTGGATCAGTTACTGCCAGACTAGGGGAATACCTTGATAAGTTCCTCCAACCAAGCGTACGAATAACTAAAGCATATTTAAAAGACACATCTGATTTGTTATTATCCTTGGAGAAGGTGAACATCAAACCTAACTCTGAAATTTTTCTAATAACAGCGGATGTTACATCTCTATATACTATTATTCAACATGAGGACGCGGCTCTGGCACTGAATTGGGCATTAAGCAAGAGAGAAGACATCCCACATACACAAAAAAGATTTTTGGGACATGTCTTGGATTTTTGTATGACACACAATTACTTTTGGTTTAATGGTTTTTTCTTTTCCCAACAGGTTGGCGTGGCCATGGGAGCTAAGTTTGCTCCCAGCCTAGCCAACCTGTTCATGTCAGAATGGGAGGATAAATTTATTTTTAGGAACCAGAAGCCACAGATGATCTTTTACCGATGGTTCATAGATGACCTGTTGATGATTTGGGAAGGACCGGAGGAACCTCTTAAGAAATACCTGGATGCTCTGAATAATAATAATAATAATATTAAATTGGAATATACTATGAGCAAGAAATCTGTAAATTTCTTAGACGTAACTATTGAGAATATGGGTGATAGTTTGAAGACCAAAGTCTTCTTCAAACCCACTGATCGGAATAGTTATTTATCGATCTGTAGTGGGCACCACCCTGCTTGGATTAAAAATATTCCAAAAGGACAAGTCTTAAGAGTACGTCGCAACTGCACGGAAGAAAGCGACTTCAGGATACAAGCAAACATACTGAAGGAGAAGTTTACACAGAAAGGTTATTCGGATGAGGTGTTGGAAGATACTATACAACAAGTGGCGACACTCCCTAGAAATTTATGTTTCAAAAAGAAGGAAAATCAGAACGAGACTAATCATCACCAATGGGCTTTCCTAACAGGGTTTCATGTGCAATATAAAGACATTGAATCCATTTTTAGGAAACATTGGTACATCCTGAGTAGAGATAGGCATTTGGGACAAGTCCTCCCCTCACAACCAAAGTTTATATATAGAAGGGCCCCGAATTTTGGGGATCGGGTTGTTAAAAAGATTTTGGACCCCCCAGGTCAGCAAACCCTAAAAATAGACCTCAAAGGTTTCTTCCCGTGCAGGAGATGTATCTGCTGTAGGACTGTAAAAGTACACAATAGGGGGAAGAAACAAATTATGAGCACTGATCAAAAAGTTTTTGATATTGAGGAATTCATCACATGTAATTCCTCACATGTTGTGTACCTGTTATGGTGCCCATGTGGGTTATTATATGTGGGTAGAACAAAGAGATTATTAAGAGTTCGTATCTCTGAGCATTTAACCAATATCAAGAATGGATTTAAATATCACAGCGTGTCAGTACATTTTAAAGAGAAGCATAATCAGGACCCTTCTTTAGCCCAGTTTTGTGGCATTGATTGTGTTTACCCAACTTGGAGGGGATCTAATAGGGTCAGGGATCTCTCACAACGTGAAACCAAGTGGATTTTTCTTTTAAAGTGCCTCTCTCCCCGGGGGTTAAATGTGGAGGTGGATTTGAACTGCTTCATAAATGATTTTTAAGAGTGTTTGTGGGTAGGTTCAATCACATGATAACCAGGATCAATGGGGAGGGTTAGGCATTTAAGTTCAGTTCTTCTTCATAAAATATTTATAATTATTAATTTTAAATAATTTTAAACATTTAAATATAATAATTAATAGTGCACTGCTATTTAATTTTATCTATTAATATATATTTCTCATTTTATTAATATAACTCCATATTTTATTGTCCTATTTATTCCATTCACATAGCTATCAACCAGTTATGATAGTAAGGATGGATATCATTTTGATATGTGTACCAAGAATTGGTTAATGATTTTATCTAAAATTATTGTGACTAATATTGGTAATATGTGGTAATGTACTAGAGGCAGCAATTATTAGATGATTTTATTTAATAATGTATGTTTAAATAGCTTTGGTTATGAGCTGATATTATAGTGTTTATAATATGTAGAATTTGTATTCAGTTTTTTTAGATATGCTTCAATGCGCATATTAAGTATAGGGCAGATAGTGGGAATTTAGCCTCCTAATATATGTGCATGTGAATGAGGGCTACGGGGACACTCGATCAGCGTGAGTATCAGTTACGACGCTTCCGCCCTTTAGTGCAGGATCCCCTGTTCAGCACTTCCGCCCGTCCATGACGTGACGCGCATGCGCAATATCTTTGAACCAACTCCGATGAATTACAGATGTGGGTATAAAGGGGAGTCCATTACGGAGTGTAGCCAATCCCATGATTAAGTCCATCGTGACGAAACATGTCGGGGCGTGGCTACACTGCGATCGTTTGAGTGCTTGAACCATCGTGAAGGAGTGACGTGTGACGTGTTACGCATCCAGCCACAGTAGGAAGCGAGGGATCGTATATGGGAAGCGAGCGGTGAGAGCGTTCATATTAGTATTGATCACTGCTGATCCTGGGTCCGCCGTGACCATCCTTCACTGGCTGTAGTTGTCTGGATGTTTTTGGTGTGCATTACGGCTTGCTTTCATAATTTTCTTGTGAGTGTAACTTTTGAAGGTTTTTTATTGATTAAACTGGTTTTACGATATCACACTATTGTGCACCTTATATTTTTTTACACATATACGGAGCCACCTGGAGGACACTTTATGAAGTGCATCATCTGGTTACCCATTGAAAGGATTGTTGCTTAGCTTGCACGCCGAACACGCGAGTGTGAGGGCATATTTTTTTGGTGAGTGTTTTATCTGAAGGGAGAGGTCTCACTGAACACTTGGGTGTGGTGGAAGAAATGAAGATTGAAGACACTGATTATTAATTTATGAACTTTAAACACTATTGTCACTTCATGCACGGGTTCTTGCTGATTTATAGTGACTGGATTAATATATATTTTTTCAGCCATAATCTGATTTATATTTATTGGAGTAGTTTATGTATTTAGTTACATGTTTTTGCGCCACTTATAATGATATGTTTTCAGTTTAGATTATCATCATTATTATATTGTACACAGTTTGATTATTTAAGGTGGCAGCATTATAGATTCACTTTTCATTTGGATATATATGTTGGCACCAGTGTGCCTAAGTGTACGAAGCTATCCAACATATTCATCACTTGATATATATTTTTATTTATATATATTATTTTTTTTATTTTTATCCTGAAGCGCAGTGGGGATATCAATAGGGCGCATTTTTTGATTTCCACTCATTCACAAATAATAAAATAGCCCAGGTATAGTAAACTGTAAAAATTAGCTATCGCTGCAATACTTACCTTTAATCTGGAGTAATCTCCTGCAGTAATTTCTTTTCACCATGACACGTCACTGGTTTTGTGGGTTGAATGACAGCTAGCGCCATTCAAACCCCCTTCTCCGAGTCCAGGCTACAGTGAATGGGATTCACGCATCATTACATGAGCGGAACAATGTAGAAACAGGGACCAACCAAATCGGTTAGTCAATCTGACATTACGCTAATTCACTAATGATACTGAATAGGCTTCAGTCTTACAGGGCCTTACACATAATTGTAAATGTCACCACAAGTGCCCAAAATCCTGAAGTTCTGTGATATGCAAATCTTACCATTCCAGTATAGTACTCCAATCTGGTCACCCTCTTCCACCTGTTTGCATTGACCACAAATGATGGTCTAGTAAGAAGGTTTAGAGACATGAGGGGCAATACAGCCCTCAATACTATCAGAAAGTGCCAAAATATATGAAGCACCGAAGAGCACACCAGTAGGTACATGAATTGTAGTGCTGCTGCCTATTCAGTGCCTCTACCTAAGGATAGATTTATGGTAAGTAACATCCCCTGAATCATGTTTTTGACTTATATTTCTGGTATTTGCGTCCCCTAAAACGAACAGCATGGTAATGACTGGAATACACGTTGGCATCAGTATGGCCTTTTAGCTTTCATACACTAGTAGCTTTCTGAGCTACTTTTTTGTTTTCAATCTGACAATTGTTGCATAGTCTTTCGAGGTCAGTGACTTAAAGTGCTGTTACCAGAGAAAACTCAGGTAATTAGCATTTTCAGAAGGCGTTCTATATGTGCAGTAGATTGCCTATTTACCTAGCATACTCAGGTGCAGGCACAGGCCCCTTTAACTCTCCTTCTTGCAACTCCATGGTTTCCCGGACATATGTGTTTCTGCTTTCTTCCCTCGGTAGTCCACACCAGAGGTAGGAGGCAGAGGTAGCTGAGCACATGATCTGCATGTGAGAGGCCCACCAAAGTCAGAATCTGCATGTAGGCAGCCAGGTAGGAGCCTATTAGCATGCAATCTCTCTAAAATACTCAGCTACTGTGGTGAGTCCCCTCACCGATTGCTACCAGAGTACCGAAGTTCCATTGGGGTGTCACTTCATTCTCGGGATTTGAATTCCTTCCAGCTGTTCACCTGTTTTACCAGAACTACCCTGGACATCACTGTGAGGAATGCTGTTTATGTGAAAAATCACAAGTATCTGTGTCATTTACTGTTTTACTAGTGATTCTCAGCTCCACTATCTGTTATTAAAGAGTCATATAGAGACTATACTATACAGCCACATGTAACCTTGATTGAGTCTCAGAAACAACATGTGAAGAGTCCGTGCTTGTGCATCTTTCATATTTTTGTGCAGACTTTATTTTTCTGCAGTGTATGCATGTTTTTTGCCAGCCTAAACCTGTTTTGCATTATTGCTGCTAATTGTGCACCTGTTTAATAAACTGCAAGTTATATTTTCTCTCTGTAAAAGAAAAGAACCCCTGAAAACGTCAGATGTAGGCTGACGAAACGGCGTTGGGTCGTGTTTGAGATATGTTATTTCCAGTCAGCTGGAATGCAGGTGGAGCGCTAACCCGCGATTTCTATGCAATATATACTGACCTTGTCTTCTTTGATGTAAGTGCAATACAACCTTATTTTTAAATAAATGATTTGAATTACTGCACCATTAGAGCGTTCTTTCCTCTCCCTCTCTATATGTCAAAACTGGAGCTTCGAATACACTATCTATAAAAATATTAAATGGATGACAGCAGCGGTTTGGATTCATTCTTGTGACCTCATGTATGACATCTTGGATTTTCCCATATGCCTAATTTGACTCTTTGTAATAGGGGGCAATTAAGTCTGGTGAGTGCATTGTGTGTCTGCATGCGGGTGGAGAGGAACCCTTCTTATACTCACGGAGGACGCTATTCATGTGTGAGATTTATACATGGACTTCACAGTTTTTATGCATTTTTATAATTCAAATGAAGATTTATTTGTTTATTCACTATGGTGATTTATGATATGTAATTTATGATATAAGAACGCGGTTTCTTTTTTTTTTTTGTTTCTTTTCACGTTTTAGGTGTTTTTTACACTTTACAACACACAGCTCTTATTTGTAATTAATTTGTTTTTTGGTCATTGATTTGTATTGGCTTCTTAAATTTTCTTCACATTAAAGCCTCGTACACACGCTTAGACGACCGAACGTCCGATTTTTGTGGCATGCTAGTCTCATGTCAAAAGTGAAGAGGTTACTAACAATACAAAAAATTTCGTACAACAGAATACAACGTCAGAAGTGACGTAATGTGTTGAATAGTTTTGTATGTATTCTTTTGTTTCTGAGCATGCGTAGCCTTTCTCTTACGATTTTTTTCTTACGAAAAGCATACTAATGAAATGAAAATCGGACGTTAAGTTCCAACAAAAATTTTATAGTCTGCACATCCAGCTTTTGTCTGACAAAAAGGTGAAATCGCCCGTCGAAAGCACCGTACTAACGATCCGAAAATCAGCAGACAGCCCGTTGTACGAATTTTACAATCTGATTTTTGTATCGTGTGTACAGGACTTTACGCTCAGTAACTCGGTCTGATAATTCCTCTGTTTACCCATTCTGTTACACTACAAAATGGATTGGCCATGTCAGAAAATGGTAATGGAAGTGGTGTGACAGCAGTGCCCCTTAACACTACTACAAAGAGAAGCAGGCAACCTATTGCCCCTGTAGAGGCTCTGAAGAAGAAGGATTGTCCTTCAAAATGCGTCAACCAGCAAAGATCAGGGTTTGGTTTCCCCCTCCCTGGCTTAAGGCTCCAGGCATCTTGAGAGAGTTTAGCCACGCATGTGTCCTGATGAGCGATTGTGAGTAAACACTTCATATTTTTACTTTACAATAAATTTATGTTGGATAATACACTAGGCCAGTGTGCCCTCTTTTCTTCTTTACTTGCCTAATAACCCCTGCTTCTGGCCTGGATTCAGCAGTAGCTTTTCCATGGACATGTGGTCTCGGCTTCTCTCTCCCTGTTTCCATCTTATGGGGTTTCCAACCCAACAACCCAGAGACAGTAAGAGCTATACATAATTAATTCTGTGATAAACAGCATCTCTATTTACATATACAGACAGAAGAGGGCAACAGATCTTTACACATGTTTTTCCAACTTGAACCAGTTTAGTATTATTGCTTCTAACTATGTACCTGTTGATAAAACTGCAAGTTAGAGTTACTCTGTGTCTGATAATTTGGCTAGACACCTACCTCTGAAGCTTAGACAGTTACTTTGGTTATTAACTCTGATATCCAGGCACCTGAAAGAAGACATGATCCCAGTCAAATCTGACATTGCCAGATTTGTGAGCACACTATCAGAGTTATACAAACTCTGGAATACATTAAGCAAAGCTATAAGGCTGGTTTGTATTTTGTTTCACCATCTCGTATTTAATTTGCCTTTTCATTTAGAACTTTTGAATCTTATAATGTTAAGCTCTTCAATTATACACCTTTATAACCCCTATAATATGTAATATTCTATTCCACTTTTAGAGTTATTTTATTCTGGTTAAAGGAAAATTCAGACTACTTTATTGACATCCCATCTTAATGTGTCTACTCAGGCAGCCTGACATGAATAATTAAAAGCTACATCAGCATTTTACCTGAGCTTGAGATTACTCAACTTTGAAGCTAACGCGGAACAAGATTCATGGAACTTTTCATCTTTTTTATGTGAGATCCATGGAGCAGAAACATTTGGAGCGGAGACATATAGCCCTCATCATTGTAAGTGATTATGTGTGAGAGTCAAAAGCTTTTATCCTTTATTGTATTTTCATATCTTCATTATGTTCTGCAATTTAATGTTTCCAGTCCTTCTTTTTTGGTAAATTGAAACAGTAGGACTTTATATTATGATGGGAAACTAATTATAAATATAGATTTCACCTTCCCTAAAAATATAGGCTCATTATGAAATTTTAGAGATTGGCAATATTTACATATTATACATTATAAGGCAAGAACAGCTAGGGTGGAAATGTTTAAAGTTTAATGCATAAAGGCTTACGATAAATATGGGGCACTTGGCCATAAACACTACCACCTCATAATCAGTACATCTTCAAATGTGTGAAAAGGTGTTAACATAAAGCACAAACTTTTGTAAAACAGTGTCAATAAATGGTGTTAATACACT
Organism: Rana muscosa; assembly: GCA_029206835.1. Taxonomy (NCBI): domain Eukaryota; kingdom Metazoa; phylum Chordata; class Amphibia; order Anura; family Ranidae; genus Rana; species Rana muscosa. Next base: position 890,555,444 of record CM055122.1, on the reverse strand, counting down.
TATACAAATAAATCAAAATCAGAACATATCAAGCTGTCTATATGATAAATTAAAATGAACATTTACACCAATTTCAATGTGAAAGATCTGCATGATGCATGCCATTACTTTAACTTGACTGTTATTATTTTGAATAGCCTGAAATACGATTTATATGTCCCTTGTGTGCACTACATTACATAGACTTCCCATTCACAGCTCCATAAAGCAAGCCAAGCCAAGCCAAGCCAACAATTTCAGTATTGTTTGAGACTGTGTATACCTACACTGATACAGTGGAAGGTCTCCAAAGTCCACAGTAGTACCGTATCTATCAGTATAGTCACCCACATTAGAAAGGTTTCTCTCAATGATCAAGACAAAAAGACATACTCTCCCCTTCCAGATTGTAAATTGAGCATAGGGCTAAAATCCCCAACATGTAACGTGGCAATGGTAAATACAGTGTATTCATAAAGTATTCAGACCCCCTTCACTTTTTTCAATTTCGTTATGTTGCAACCTGATACTACAGTTGTGTAAATTCCTTTTTTATCAATAATCCACACTTAGTGCCCCACAATGACAGTGAAAACTGAATTTTAGAAATGTTTGCGAATGTATGTGTAGCACTACCCCCATAGGAGCTGCTGGTTTAAAGTTTTGGGCCTACCGTTACCTTTTCTGTTTACCGCACTCGTGTCAGGGATCCTCATTGAAGAGCTTTATAAATGTTCACACCAACACCTGGATAGGTTTTCTTCAAGAGGCTATATTTTACCAGTTCCAACAGAGGGAGAGGGGAGTTTCAGGCACCTTACTTTGCGGATCATGGGCACAATCTCAGATCCAGAGGACAAAACAGTTCCATGCTGGATTCGAAAACCACCGGGTAGGCCTACTCTCACTGGCCTAGCAACCGGTGCGAAGCTAAAAGTCTCTGCCACAGACTTGATGAGTGCCGTTGCGTCGTTCCACAACCTTCCGCCACAAGATCGTCTAACCACACTGGCACTTTGCAAAAAGTCCCTTCAGAAGTACATAGTTCATGGTGCCAGAATCTTTCAGCTGTACAGCAGCACCGCGAGGCAAACTGGCCAGGATGCGTCCTTCAATTGAGTCCCCAATTGCTCCGCTTCTTAACGCAGGCAAGACCGCATAGGACCATCCCTGGACTAGTTCCCCAGCAACTCCTGGGCCTACTTCTCAGTTGCAGAGCCTCGGGCCAGCAGGCCCCGAGGCTGAAATTGGCTCACACATCCCTGAGGCCAGGAGGGCCCTCAGGTCAGGATCTGGCAACGACCCCCGGCAACAAACCCCGATAGAGCGGTCTCTGCCTCTTATGTACCCCCTCCCAGAATTCACAGCGTGTTGACCACCCCCCCTGAGCCATTTCTGGGAAAGGAATACCCAATACACCTAGCCTGCTGCATTTCCAACCCTGACCCGTGATGACAGTGACACCTACTGTCAGGTGGAAAATGCGCAGCCCAGCTAGACTGAAACAGAGCCAGTAATTTACATAATTCTTTCTGAGCTGAACTACAGCTCAGATCACTAAATTTAACATATAGCGTCTACCCAACAGGAGTAGGGTGCTACATATGAAAAAGAAAAAACATAAATATCACACTGGCAGAAGTATTCAGACCCTTTGCAACAACACTAGAAATTTAACTCAGGTGCCCTCCTTTTCTCTTGATCATTTATGAGATGTTTCTACACTTTTATCGAAGTCCACCCGTGGTAAATTATGTAAATAGATTGGACATGATTTGGAAAGGCACACACCTCTCTATAAAAGGCCTCACAGCTTACACTGCACATTGTATAAGAGCAAAAGCCAAGAGGTCAAAGAAACTGCCTGCAGAGCTCAGAGACAGGATTATCCCCAAGGCACAGATCTTGGGAAGGCTACAAATAAATTCTGCTGCACTGAAGGTTCTCAAGAGCACAGTGACCTCCATAATTTTCAAATGGAAGAATTTGGGCAGAACCAGGACTCTTTCAAGAGCTGGTCGTCTGACAAAACATAGCAATCAGGGAAGAAGGGCCTTAGTAAGGGAGGTGACCAAGAACCTGATGGTCACTCTGACTGAGCTCCAGAGATCCTGTGTGGAAATGGGACACAGCTTGGAGTTTGAAAAAAAGCACCTGAAGGACTCTTATGCCTCATACACACACGACCGGTTTTCCCGGCAGGAAAACTGGCATGACAGTTTTTCGCCAGGAAAAACGGCCGTGTGTATGTTCAATCACAGTTTTCCCGGCAGGAAACTGCGGGGAAAAAAAAGAGAACTTGTTCTCTATTTTCCCATCAGAAAAAAATCCTGCCGAGAAAACCGGTCATCTGTATGGTTTCCCAAAGGGAAAAAAAAAACGCACATGCTAAACAATTTGACGCATGCGCAGAAGCATAGAACGTCATTTTGTCGACTCATCGTAGTCTTTGACGTCACCACGTTCTTGACATTCAAAAGTTCAGCAGTCTTTTGTGTGACTGTGTGTATGCAAGGCAGGCTTGACAGGAATCTCGTCAGAAAAAACGTCGTTTTTTTTCCTGCCGGGAAAAATGGTCATGTGTACAAGGCATTAGACTGTTTGGCCTTAATTCTAAACATTATTTCTGGAGGAAATCAGGCACCGCTCATCATTTGCTCAATACCATCCCAACAGTGAAGCATGGTGGTGGTAGAATCATGCTGTGGGGGTGTTTTTCCAGCAGCAGGAACTGGGAGACTGGTCAGGGTTGAGGGAAAGCTGAATGGAGAAAAGTACAATGAAAACCTTTTCCACAGGGCTCAGAACCTCAGACTGGGCCGAAGCTGCACCTTTTCACTTGACACACACCTAAGCACACAGCCAAAACAACACAGAAGTGGCTTAGGGACAACTCTTTGAATGTCTTAGAGTGGTCCAGCCAGAGTCCTGACTTAAACCCTATTAAACATCTATGAAGAGACCTGAAAACGGCTGTACAGTGACGGAACCCATTCAACCTGACCGAGCCTGATACAACTTGTAAATAATGGCAGAAGAGCCTCCAACCCAGGTGTGCAAAGCTTGTGGAGTCATACCTCAAAAGACTCGAGGGTGTAATTGCTGCCAAAGATGCTTCAACAAAGTACAGAGTAAAGGGTCCGAATACTTAACCACTTCCCGCCTGGCCTATAGCATATAGCATATTGACGGCGGGGAAGTGGTTCTGTCATATGATGTCCAGCAGGATAACATGCCGGCACGCGCCCGTGGGGGCGCGCAATGTGGAGATTGCGAGTGCGGCGTGTCAGTCTGATACCCCGCATCTCAGATCGTGATAAGAAGCCTCTGTCAGAGGCTTCTTACCACGTGATCAGCTGTGACCAATCACAGCTGATCATCGCGTGAACCAGGAAGTGCCGGTAAACGATCGGCGGCTCTCCCTGTCAGAGTGGGGGGGGGTCTGTTCTGATAATCAGCACATTGATTATCAGCACAGCCCTCTCAGATGTACCAATCACCTGCCAACCAGTGCCCAGCAATGTCCCAAGATTAAAATCTGCCAGTGCCCACCGCAGTGCCAATCACTGCCCAGCAGTAACACCTGTCAGTACTTATCAGTACCTCATCATCAGTGCTGCCCATCAGTGCCACCTGTCAGTGCCAATCAGTACCACCTTTCAGTGCCAATCAGTGCCATCTGTCAGTGCCCATCACAGCCGCCTATCAGTGCCCATCACAGCCTCCTGTCAGTGCTCATCAGTGCCACCTATCAGTGCCCATCAGTGCCCATCAGTGCTGCATATCAGTGCCGCCTATTGGTGCCCATCAGTGCTGCATATCAGTGCCGCCGATCAGTGCCCATCAATTCTACATATCAGTGCCTCCTCATCAGTGCCCATCAGTGCCACTTTATCAGTGCCAACTCATCAGTGCCCATCAGTGCCGCCTTATCAGTGCCCATCAGTGCCACCTCATCAGTGCCCGTCAGTGAAGGGGAAAACAAAATTTTATGACAGAAACTAAGAAAAACTCATTTTTTTTCAAAAATGTTGGTCTTTTTTAGTTTGTTTTGCAAAAAAAAAAAAACCCAGAGGTGATCAAATACCACCAAAAGAATGCTCTATTTGTGGGAAGAAAATTATAAAAATTTAGTTTGGGTACAGTGTTGCATGACCGCGCAATTGTCATTCAAAGTGTGAAAGTGCTGAAAGCTGAAAATTGTCCTGGGCAGGAGGGGGCGAAAGTCCCTACTATTGAAGTGGTTAAAAGTACATGTGATATTTCATTTTTTTCTTTTTAAAAAATTCACAGAAATGTCTAAAATTCTGTTTTAATTTTGTCATTATGGGGTACTGAGCGTTAATTAATGAGAAAAAAATGTGAATGTACTGTAAGTAAGTGTTGGTATGGGTATGAGTACTGCCCATCTTTGGAATGATTCTAGCCTATCATTTTCTATTCTGTAAAAAAGGAGTAAGGTTTTACCATGTGTACGTCAAATCTATATGTTGGCAAAATCAGTAAACCATGATGAGTCACTAAAAACAGGCAAATATTTTAATTATTCTTGGAGATTCATCTGCCCATATGGCCATGATAAAAGTGCAATAAGGTTCGGTTCACACCTATGCAGTTTTCTTTTGATCCGTTTATGTAGTGCTTTTTGCTGTTGGTTTTGCATTTTTGCACAAGGGATTTTTTATTTATCTTTTGGCCAATTTGTTGTTGGGCAGATTCAAAACACAAAATGCATATTGCGGCAAAATCGCAGCAAAAAACATACTACATGCTTTTCTGCAGCTTGTCTAATGAAACCTATTGAAACCCAAAAAAAACCCCACAGTTTTAGGTTTAAAAAAGTCCCTGACCTTTTCTGCAGTGGCTGAAAAAAGCTTAGATGTGTCCCATAGGAAAACCATGTTAAATGCATAGGTGTGAACCAAGACTTATGCCTTGTGCACACGGTCGGATTTTCCGTCGGAATAAACTCCGACGGGTTTTTCCGACGGAATTCCATTCAAGCTGTCTTGCATACACACTGTCACACCAAATTCCCACCGTCAAGAACGCGTGACGTACAAAACTACGACGAGCCGAGAAAAATTAAGTTCAATGCTTCCGAGCATGCGTTGACTTGATTCTGAGCATGCATGTTTTTTTCTCCGTCGGAGTTCCATACAGACGAACGGAATTTCCGAGAACATGTTCTCTTTCTAACTCCGTCGGAATTTCCGACGGAAAAAGTCAGATGGGGCATATACGCGGACGGAATATACACTGAAAAAATTCTGACTTTTTTCCTTTGAAATTCCGACCGTGTGTACGCGGTATAAGATAGGCACACCTCACTAAGAATGCAATGTTTGCTAAAGCCTGGCTAAAATTATAGTGGTAGGTATGTATCATTTTCTATATTGGAATAGGAATGTACGCATGAAGAGATTATCCAACATGTTGTGTGGGATGACGGGCACTTTCAACACTCAGAAAGGACATTTATTGCCGTGGCACATAAGTTAAAAGTTCTCAGAGTTCTTTCATGACCTTGACTGGAGCCTTCCAGCTGCCAATGTATCCTAAGATCACAACGTATTTTTGAATGTCTTCAAAAAAAGTTGACAATAGACAAGTAAGTTGTGAAACATATATTGTCTTCCTAAAATTTACTGTGGTGAATTATGACAGAGAACACAGGAATATCTCAAAACACATTTCATTTCAAGGTAAGGTTATTTAGCTGATAACATGACATTACATGGAGTTCTAAAGCTTGAAAGCAATACATAAAAAAAAAAAAACTGTATTATATTATTATAAGAGTGTCAGGGCTTTGGTTAATTAAGTATTATGTTATATTTCCTTGTAATCATTTGAGTAACTTTAAAAAAAGCTATATGAAACTGTGTGGGTTGTCAGCTGGAAGCCTTAAAGTGATACTAAAGGTTCGTTTTTTATCTTCTAATTCTGTTCCTATAAGGTAGTGTACTGTTGGTTCACTTACCTTTTCCTTCTTTTTTTTGTGTGAATTTGTAACTTTCTGTTCCTGTTCTCCAAGGTTGCCCCCTCATCCGAGCCATTCTGCCTGGGGTTTACTTGCCGTGCGCGCCCCATCCCTTGGGACTACATCCCTGCGGGGAGACGCTGTCAGCGTTCACAGGCACGGGAGGCAGGGAAGCCGCGGGCGTGTCTAAGACGCTGTAGCTCCACCTCCCATGCCATTTTATTGTAATCTGAATGACGATCAGTTGCATAGTAACTACTTTTTATTCTGACTATGGGCGTGACAGGGAGCTATGAATGGGCTTGGCTGCTGGGAGGTGTCTGTTCCCCGAAGGCTGTACCAGACTGGAGAACAAGGTTTGTTCTCGTTCGAAAATAGCGGCAATGCGCTTGCGCGATGCCGCTAAACATCAAGGGAATTGCAGTTCCTATGAAGAAATGACGTTGCGGCAGGGAGCGCGCTTGAAAAACCGGAAGCTAAGGACATCACACAGACAGAAAGGGAGGAAGTGCAGAAAAAAGACTGTCTAGATAAGAGGTAAATCAAAAATTTTGGCATAAATAAGAGCTAGATTCAGGATGTATGCACAATATAGATGAGATATTGCTAAAAAGAAAATTAGCGTTACAACCCCTTTAAGCACAACCATCACCTAGTCCAGATGAAATATGCCCAATTGGACAGCAATTGTCTTTTAACTATGATTATTGTAAATGTTAAAAGACAAAACTGATTGTCTATGGTCTTTGGTCAGCTTTGGAAAGTCAGTTCAGAAAAACATTATTCAGTATGATGCAACCTAATCCACAAAATCAAATGAAGAAATATGTATCCCTACCCAGATTTTTGTTGTAGTTTTGTATAGAGTGGAGAAGGGTTAGAAACCCTATCAGGTTGCTGTTGTTCATTGTGCACCCAGTGGGGAAGACTGACCTACCATTGTCATCAGGATGAAACATTATGAGAAATGCAGCATTTTAAAGATTCCATCAGAACAGGATTGGATCAGTTATCATCAGGGGAGGGCTGGCGGCCTTAGGCCTGGGGGGCAAGTCCAGTCAAGTGGCCCATTGAACTGCCGAATCAGCTCACCATCCATGGCCCATCTGGTTTTTCAATGCAGCCTCACCAGTGCCCATCAGTGCAGCCAACTCCAGTGCCCATCAATGCAGCCTGATCACTGGGGCAGGTTACATGGGGTGTATGAGGGGGAGATGGGAGGTCAGCTAGGGGTGTCAGGGTCTCTCACCTCAGCGATCTCAGCTCAGCAGGCCCTTGCACGCCACGGTTTCCTGGGGGGGTAGCGCTCCTGATCCTGGGGTCAAGTTGCAGCCAGCGCCCAGCCCTGCAGCCCAGCGTCCCGACTCCCTGGCACGCCCTGCCTCTGCCTGCTTCCAAGAATCCGGTCCCAGGGAGTTGTAGTTTCCTCTGCGCTGCTGTGTTTTCCACCCACCAGAAGCTTGAGTGTGGACTACAACTCCCGGAATGCAACAGCTAGTGGTCGGCCGCCAAGGCCATGCCCCCGGCCCGACTTCCTAGACCAGAATAAAAAAGAAAATGGTAGTGGGCAGCGGCTGCCGGCCATTTTAAACATAAGTTAGGGCGGCCTGGGAGGCAATTGCCACCCTCCCCCCTGGCCCAGCTCTCCCCTGATTATCATGCAACAATGGTGACTGTTTAGGGTCAACTATCTAGGAGAGAATTTATTTGGGGAGATTTTCTCTTATTTCCTGTTGTCTGCATAGCAGGAAGTGAAGGGAACCCTCCCCAACAGGACACACACATCAAAAATAAGAAAGGAAAAACCCTGATAACATGTTTTGACTATAGATGCACAAAAAATGCTGAAAAAGCACAAGCCTCCAGTATCATATTCATATTCTGGAAACTGGTTTAATCAACCTGTATCATCAGAATAGGCCTTTTATGTGCTTGGTACTGGGGCTATGACTATCTCATCTCTAGAAATGCATTGCTCGTTCTTTAATCTTTACAATTAAAATTTCCTTTCTTGAATAAAACCATTGCCATTTGCATTTTGTATAAACCATATCAATCAATATGGCATTCGCAAATCAAAGATCCCATTGCAGTCAACAAATTAAATACTATTCACAGCATAAACCTATTATAGACGATGAGTCATTTGATTAAATAAATGTGAGAGCTGTTCATTAACACGTTCTAAGTTTAATTTTAATGAACCCATCTTATATTTCTATTGTAATTTTCAAAAGGGAAAGCACAAAATCACAATAAGTAGATTGAAAAGCACTTAATTTCACAGTAACCCAATGATGACTTTGATATGACAGTAATGGTCTTGCTGTATACTCAAATAACATCAACCATTTTTAATATATGAAGACTTTAATCTCCTTAAATAAACCATATTACAATGCAACTGGCATATTTCATGCAAATAGTGTCAGTGGCAACACTATTAAATATCAGTTATTACTCAATCTAGATTAGCTTGATTTACATATTTATTGTCTTTACTGTTTTACTTGAACATAGTATTACCTTTTTTCCTTTATCTTGTACAAAGTCAAACTTGAGTCTGGCAAGACAATAACCTTGAAATCCTGAAATTGATAAATTTCTAAGCCTTGAAGTTGACTTGACCTTAAAAAAGTAAAGATGTGATATCTTATAGGGAGCATTATGAAATGTCAATCGTGCCAAAGCAGTATCCTGAAATATTTTTTTTTTTCTTGAGTTTCTTGTAAAAAATTGCAGCGCAATTCCTGTGCCTAGGCACTCATATGCCTTGAGCGTTATAGCAGGATATGTGGAATGTTTGACTACCAAAGGCTGACTGCTAGTCTCATTTGGAGTGAGATTGGTGAGATCATGACCGTGCTGTTCTCCTTGCTGGAGAGAAAGCTCTACCTAGAGACCTGCAGTACAAGGCTTTTCTCCTTCATTTATTCTGTGGATCTGTGCTCTTTTCGCCTCTCCTGCTTTTTCTTGAATATCCCCCTCTCAGTCATCAGATCCTCAGTTAGGAAGGGGGCAGGTCTGACATAAACAAGCAATTTTTACCTTTACCAAGACAAATGTATCAACAAAAAGATGTGAAACAGGGCATAGTATGTCAGTAACAGTGAATATCAGCGGCAGATAGCCTGTAGGAAATACAGGTGACTAGTCTTTTACCCTCTGCTTGCCTTTGTTGGGCACAACCTCCACAGTAAACAGTTCTCTGTCAAGGATATCTTTACTGAGAGAAGAACAATCAGTTTCTGAAAAAGCTGATTGCTTGCCTGCAGTGTTGCCAACCTCCCCCAGCATTTTTTACTGACAAAATATGGGAAAAAAAATACTGAAAACCTGAGAAATTACAGAACTCCTATTGAAAACTAACACAGTGAATATTTCAACAGTATAAACATGATAAGGAAACTCTGACAATACCTATGACAAAGTAATTTGGTTGATTTACACTTAAAAAGTCAACACAGCATAAAATTATCAGGCCCTGATATTTACTGGCAGTTGTAAAAAAATCACAGATTTTTACAAACTGCCAGTAAATTTACTGGCGGTTGGCAACCCTGCTTGCCCGATGCGCTGGTCCACTTCAATGGCTCCTGAATTACCGAGCCAGAAGCTCTCAGCAAGTGAAATCATATTTAATTCAGAACACCTGATCTGCATATAGGTTCTGGATCAGTGACCCAAGTTTCCACAGCCATTTGATTAGCATAAGCCCTGGTTCACACTGGTGCGTTTTGACATGCGATTTGGCATGTCAAATCACATGTCAAAACGGCGGTATTTGCTGCAAATTGCCGGCAATGGCACCATCCTAATCGGTGCGACGTCGCATCTGCGGCGCTGCACCGATTTCAAAAAGTAGTTTCTGTACTACTTTTTGCGATTTTGGCCCGCGATTTACATTGACATCTGTGCAGAAACCTGCACAGATGTCTCTGTAATCACGGCCGAAATCGGGACTGACCAGCGGGAGTGAAATCGTGCGAGTTCAGCTGAACTCGCACTGCTTCACTCTCGCAGCCCAGTGTGAACCTGGGCTAATAGTCAGAGAACTCCATATTTCTCGCAACACAGCTTTCTTATCAGTCACTATTTTCCCTATATTACAATTCAATAATAAGCTATATCCGGCCACAACATTTATGTTGAAACCAGAAACTTTCACAACAGGCTTGTAATGCAGGAAAAAGGGGGCCCTGGAAAAAAGGTCAGCAATAGTATCTTCCATATAAAATAATAACAGAAAATGCGCTGGCAGGTACAAGCAAAAAAAAAGAAGCTGGCAAAAAAATTGTCAGACAAACTACAGTCATGGGCGAAATTGTTGGCACCCCAGAAATTTTTCCAGAAAATCAAGTATTTCTCACAGAAAAGTATTGCAGTAACACATGTTTTTCTATACACATGTTTATTCCCTTTGTGTGTATTGGAACAAAACAAAAAAAGGGAGGAAAAAAAGCAAATTGGACAAAATGTCACACAAAACTCCAAAAATTGGCTGGTCAAAATTCTTGGCACCCTTTACTTAATATTTGGTTGCACACCCTTTGGAAAAAATAACTGAAATCAGTCGCTTCCTATAACCATCAATAAGCTTCTTACACCTCTCACCCGGAATTTTGGACCACTCTTCCTTTGCAAACTGCTCCAGGTCTCTTATTGGAAGGGCGCCTTTTCCCAACAGCAATTTTAAGATCTCTCCACAAGTGTTCAATGGGATTTAGATCTGGACTCATTGCTGGCCACCTTAGAACTCTCCAGCGCATTGTTGCCATCCATTTATGGGTGCTTTTTGATGTATGTTTGGGGTCATTGTCCTGCTGGAAGACCCAAGATCTCGGACGCAAACCCAGTTTTCTGACACTGGGCTCTACAGTGCGATCTAAAATCCTTTGGTAATCCTCAGATTTCATGATACCTTGCACACATTCAAGGCACCCAGGGGCAGCAAAACAACCCCAAAACATAATTGAACCTCCACCATATTTCACTGTAGGTACTGTGTTCTTTTCTTTGTAGGCCTCATTCCATTTTCGGTAAACAGTAGAATGATGTGCTTTACCAAAAAGCTCTATCTTGGTCTCATCTGTCCACAAGACGTTTTCCCAGAAGGATTTTGCCTTACTCAAGTACATTTTGGCAAACTGTAGTCTTGCTTATTTATGTCTCTGTGTCAGCAGTGGGGTCCTCCTGGGTCTCTTGCCATAGCGTTTCATTTAAATGTCGACGGATTGTTGGCGCTGACACTGATGCTCCCTGAGCCTGCAGAACAGTTTGAATTTCTTTGGAACTTGTTTGGGGCTGCTTATCCACCATCCGGACTGTCCTGCGTTGCAAACTTTCAGCAATTTTCCTCTTCCGTCCACGCCCAGAGAGATTAGCTACAGTGCCATGGGTTGCAAACTTCTTGATAATGTTGCGCACTGTGGACAAAGGCAAATCTCTGGAGATGGACTTGTAACCTTGAGATTGTTGATATTTTCACACAATTTTGGTTCTCAAGTCCTCAGACAGTTCTCTTCTCCTCTTTCTGTTGTCCATGCTGTAGTGTGGCACACACAGACACACAATGCAAAGACTAAGTGAACTTCTCTCCTTTTTATCTGCTTTCAGGTGTGATTTTTATATATTGCCTACACCTGTTACTTGCCCCAGGTGAGTTTAAAGGAGCATCACATGCTTGAAACAATCGTATTTATGCACAATTTTGAAAGGGTGCCAAGAATTTTGACCAGCCCATTTTTGGAGTTTTTTGTGACATTATGTCCAATTTGCCTTTTTTCCAACCTTTTTTTGTTTTGTTCCAATACACACAAAGGGAATAAACATGTGTATAGCAAAACATGTGTTACTGCAATAGTTTTCTGTGAGAAATACTTGATTTTATAGAAAAATTTCTGGGGTGCCAACAATTTCGGCCATGACTGTATATAACAGTGGTAATTGTGGAAATTGCCAAGCTAAAATGTGATAATATTCAAAAGTGAAGAATAAAAAAAAAAAAAAAAAAAATGTGCATGTGTGAAAATAGTTATAAAAAAGTCCAAATTAGGTCCTAAACACCACAGTGACACTTTGCAGGAAGGAAGTGTTCAATCCACTTTGAACTATCACCAACCACAAGAAGTGGACTCTTATCAGAACATGAGGACTTCACTACAGCGTCAAATTAGCATATACAGTATGTGACAATCCCATCAAGCAGAAATCTGGCTCATATTGTTTCGCTGGATCTCATGCAATCCTTAAAGCCTCGTACACACGATCGGATATCCTATGGATTCTGATCCGATGGTTTTGTCCATCGGAAATCCGATGAAGCTGACTTCCATCAGTCTTGCCTACACACCATCAGTCAAAAAACCGACCGTTCTAAACGCGGTGACGTAAAACACTCCGATGAACCGAGAAAAATGAAGTTCAATGCTTCTGAGCATGCGTCGACTTGATTCTGAGCATGCGTGGGTTTTTTATCCGATGGACTTGCCCATAGACGATCGGAATTTGCTATCGGTTTTTGATCCATCTGAAAAATGTAAAACATGTTCTATTTTTTAAAACCGATGGAAAAAAGACCGATGGGTCCCATAAACGATCGGTTTGTCCGATGAAAAAAGTCCATCGGACTGTTTTCATCGGTAAAACCGATCGTGTGTACAGGGCTTCAGCCTCATACACACAATCGGATTTTCATCGGACAAAGCGTAGGACTTTTGTCCGAAGGGCGTTGGCCAGGAACTTGTCTTGCATACAAACGGCAAAGTATTGTCGGCCAACAAACACAAAACTACTTGGTTTTTCAGCTCTTTAGCGCCACCCTTTGGGCAACTTCTGCTAATGTTGTGTTATGGTGAGCATTGCTTCCGAGCATGCGTGTTTGTACTTTGGAGTTTTGTCCGACGACCTTGTGCATACACGCTCGGATAACCTGACAACACACATTTGTTGGCGGACAATTTTAAAGCATGCTATCCCACATTTGTCCGCGGAAAATCCGACAACAATTGTCCGATGGAGCATACAAATGGTCAGATTTTCCGACAACAGCCTGTCATCAACCAAATCTCATTGGATAATCTGATCGTGTGTACGAGACTTTAGACTCATGCAGTGTGGGGCTAATGCCGCGTACACACAATCAGATTTTCCGTCGGAAAAACCTTGGATGGTTTTTCCGACGGAATTCCGCTCAAGCTTGACTTGCATACACACAGTCACACAAAAGTTCTCTGAACTTTCGACCGCCAAGAACGCGGTGACGTACAACACTACGACGAGCCGAGAAAATTAAGTTCAATGCTTCTGAGCATGCGTCAAATTGTTTCAGAGCATGCGTAGGAATTTTGCGCGTCGGAGTTGCTACAGACGATCGGAATTTCCAATTGGAATTTTTTCCTTCGGAAAATTTGAGAACCAGCTCTCAAATTTTTGCTGGCGGAAATTCCAACAGGAAAAGTCAGATGGAGCCTACACACGGTAGGTATTTCCAACGAAAAGCTCACATCGGACTTTTCTTGTCAGAATTTCCGATCGTGTGTACGCGGCATAAGCTGTGCTCCCAGGCAGTGGCGGCCCATCCATAGGGGGCGCCCGGGCGCCGCCCCCCCCTCCTGTGGTCACCAAAAAATAAATAGAAAAAAAAGGAAAAAACGGGCCCTTTAAGAGTTTTTTTTTTAATGTCTTTTTTTTACACATGGCGGCGCGACCATAGTGGGCGCAGAAGCGCCGCTACCGCTCGCTTCTGCGCCCGGCCGTCACTCACCACAACAATACATAGGTTCATGCATTGCATGAACCTATGTATTGCTGCCGCCCACTATTCAGATGGCCGGCCCCTTGAGCGCCGGCCATCTGAGTCACAGCGTCTGATTGGCCTTTAGAAGTGCCTATCAGAGTCAGCAGGTTCTGATAGGCTTCCCGACTACAGCCTGAGGGCTGTAATCGGCTTCTAAATACCTAATGAGAGGACGCACAGGGGTGCGTTCCCTGGCCAATCAGGTTCACCGGGTCTGGTTACCGGTAACCTGATTGGCTGAAGTGACATCGAGGGCGGGAGAAGACATTGAGGACGGAAGAAGGACGGCACTGACTCGAGGAAGGTAAGTGCAGGGCTGGGGGGGACAAACTGGCTGTATTATGGGGGAGAAACTAGCTGTATTATGGGGGAGAAACTGGCTGCATATTGGGGGACAAACTGGCTGCATATGGGGGAGAAACTGGCTGTATTATTGGGGGAGAAACTGGCTGCATATGGGGGAGAAACTGGCTGTATTATGGGGGAGAAACTGGCTGCATATGGGGGAGAAACTGGCTGCATATGGGGGAGAAACTGGCTGTATTATGGGGGAGAAACTGGCTGTATTATGGGGGAGAAACTGGCTGCATATGGGGGAGAAACTGGCTGCATTATGGGGGAGAAACTGGCTGTATATAGGGGAGAAACTGGCTGCATATAGGGGAGAAACTGGCTGCATATAGGGGAGAAACTGGCTGTATATAGGGGAGAAACTGGCTGTATATAGGGGAGTAACTGGCTGCATATGGGAGAGAAACTGGCTGCATATGGGGGAGAAACTGGCTGTATATTGGGGGAGAAACTGGCTGCATTATGGGGGAGAAACTGGCTGTATATTGGGGGAGAAATTGGCTGCATATGGGGGAGAAACTGGCTGCATTATGGGGGAGAAACTGGCTGTATATTGGGGGAGAAACTGGCTGCATTATGGGGGAGAAACTGGCTGCATATGGGGGAGAAACTGGCTGCATTTGGGGGAGAAACTGGCTGTATATTGGGGGAGAAACTGGCTGCATATGGGGAGAAACTGGCTGTATATTGGGGGAGAAACTGGCTGCATATAGGGGAGAAACTGGCTGTATATTGGGGGAGAAACTGGCTGCATATGGGGGAGAAACTGGCTGCATATAGGGGAGAAACTGGCTGTATATTGGGGGAGAAACTGGCTGCATATGGGGGAGAAACTGGCTGCATATGGGGGAGAAACTGGCTGCATATAGGGGAGAAACTGGCTGTATATTGGGGGAGAAACTGGCTGCATATAGGGGAGAAACTGGCTGCATATAGGGGAGAAACTGGCTGTATATTGGGGGAGAAACTGGCTGCATATAGGGGAGAAACTGGCTGTATATTGGGGGAGAAACTGGCTGCATATAGGGGAGAAACTGGCTGTATATTGGGGGAGAAACTGGCTGCATATGGGGGAGAAACTGGCTGTATATTGGGGGAGAAACTGGCTGCATATAGGGGAGAAACTGGCTGTATTATGGGGGAGAAACTGGCTGCATATGGGGGAGAAACTGGCTGCATTATGGGGGAGAAACTGGCTGTATTATGGGGGAGAAACTGGCTGCATATGGGGGAGAAACTGGCTGTATTATGGGGGAGAAACTGGCTGCATTATGGGGGAGAAACTGGCTGCATATAGGGGAGAAACTGGCTGCATATAGGGGAGAAACTGGCTGTATATTGGGGGAGAAACTGGCTGCATATAGGGGAGAAACTGGCTGCATATAGGGGAGAAACTGGCTGCATATAGGGGAGAAACTGGCTGCATATGGGAGAGAAACTGGCTGCATTATGGGGGAGAAACTGGCTGTATATTGGGGTAGAAACTGGCTGCATTATGGGGGAGAAACTGGCTGCATATGGGGGAGAAACTGGCTGCATTATGGGGGAGAAACTGGCTGCATTATGGGGGAGAAACTGGCTGTATATTGGGGGAGAAACTGGCTGCATATAGGGGAGAAACTGGCTGCATATAGGGGAGAAACTGGCTGCATTTGGGGGAGAAACTGGCTGCATTATGGGGGAGAAACTGTCTGTATTATGGGGGAGAAACTGGCTGTATTATGGGGGAGAAACTGGCTGCATTATGGGGGAGAAACTGGCTGCATATGGGGGGGGGGGAAACTGGCTGCATTTGGGGACAAACTAGTGGCGTTTGGGCACAGTGGCGGCAATTGATGATTTTTTTTTTTTCAGTTTGTTTGCGCCCCCCCAAAAAAATTTGAGCACCAGCCGCCACTGCTCCCAGGTCTTCCTCCACTGGCGATCCTTCAATAATAAGCAAATAGCAATTTTCTGATATAACTGTCCCCGGAAGTGTCCTCCATGTATCTGCCTTCACAGGTTCTCTTTGATGGCTGGTTGCATCCATTGCTCATAATATAGACATTTTGGAAAATTTACCTCCAATGTAAATCTAGCCTGCTGATTGAAACATGAAGGAATATAAATATGCTAATTAGGTGACTCTGTTTTATTCTTGCCTGTAATAAATGTTGACAAATTAAGCTAAAATCACTGTGCAATAAAGATAGAGAAAGTCCCAATGTGCAAGGACTTACAGGGAGAATTGTTTTATTTTTTATATTTTACTAGCAGTACTTAGAAATATATTTAATTAATTATATATTTAATAATTAACACTTACCTGCTTTAAAGGGTGCTTTTTAAAATTTTCCTTGAGTTTGGCTTTAACTAATTCTTGAAGAACTGCAGTTGAGAGCGTGTGCTGCAATATGATTTACAAGTGATAATCCGCTAAATATGAATATAACCAGTTTTCCAAGCAAATCTTTCTTTTGTTTCTTTTTTTTTTTTGCTAATCTGAAACTTGTAAAAACAATGTTGCTTCTTTTAAAATTAAAAAAGAAACGTTTTAAGTCATTAGGCTCCATTCACATCTGAGCGTAGCAATTTACTGGCGTTTTTCAGACTTTTTTTATAAGTGTTTTTGCAGCTTTTTACAATCGCTTTAAAACATTTTAGAAGCGAATTACAAGCGTTTTACAGCTCCAGGCATTTTTGTTTAGCCAATACAAAGCACTAGGGGGAGGAGCGGGAGAGGAAATTAGGGGTGCTGCTGTTTGAGCAGAAAACGAGCGACAAAACACTTGTAAAACGCTCAAGTCAGGCTCTTCTATTGAAGTCTATGGGGCCAAAAATGCTTGTAATCTGCAAAAAAAAGAAACTCATGTACTTTTTTAAGTGACAGGCATTTTGCTTCAGGAGACAGAACACTCAGATGTGAACAGGGGCCGTTGAAATAATTGGGATCTGGCTTGTTGAGCGTTTTAGAGCTACAAGTTTCAAGAAGAAAATCGCTCAGGTGTGAACGGGGCCTAAAGAATTCTGTTGCTTCGGTGTGTTTGTTTTTTCAAAGCCTCTAGGTGCAGAACTGCTTTTTAAAAAGTGCTTTTGTATATTTTTTTATAATAGGCAGGGCTAACAATGGAATTTTTAAAAACACTTTTTATGTTTTTAATCAGGCAAATAAGAAATATTGCATATCAGTAATATACATTCTAATTTTCAGCCAACAGATGTAGTTTTCCGCTTCTATTTATGAGTTTTCAGGGGGTACTTACTTCCTCTTTATGGACCTATTCATACTAGTGTGATTTCTTCTGCATCTGCCATCACACTTAAATGCATGACATTCAAAATCACATTTTTCTCTATGGTACCTACAGTATTAACTTCAATGCAACATGATGCAGTACGATTGTTGTTGCTTGTTTGTGTATTTTGTATCTGCCTTGAGTTCAGTTTTAAATGGTAAAGTGTAAGGCACTTTTTGATTTTTGATCATGTAGTATGCATTGAGAATCATATATAATGGAAGAAAAAGATATGTTGGCTGACAAAGTGAAAAGACCGCCAATGCACATCTAAAACAATCTGTCAATCACTCGGTTTAGGAGGCATGGCTACTTTGACTAAAGCCTCATACACACAATCGGAATATCTGATGGGAATTGTGTGATGGCAGGCTGTTGTCGGAAAATCTGACCATTTGTATGATCCATAAGACAATTGTTGTTGGATTTTCCGCGGACAAATGTTGGATAGAATGCTTTAAAATTTTCTGCCAACAATTGCGTGTTGTCGAATTTTTGAGCATGTATACACAAGTCCGTCGGACAAAACTCCAAAGTACAAACACGCATTCTCAGAAGCAATGCTCACCATAACACAACATTAGCAGAAGTTGCCCAAAGGGTGGCGCTAAAGAGCTGAAAAACCAAGTCATTTCGTGTTTGTTGGCCGACAATTTTTTGCCGTTTGTATGCAAGACAAGTTCATGGCCAACGCCCTTCGGACAAAAGTCCTACGCTTTGTCCGCTGAAAATCCGATCGCGTGTATGAGGCTTAACAGTTGGAGCTCTGACAACACAGCTGCTGTTTGGAGTATGTGATTCCATTCAAGATTCTAACTTGAAAATGGGGGAATTGGGCGGGGGGGAGGTTGGGGGGGAAGGGGGAACTTGGGACTTTAAATGAGGCAGTGACCGGGTAAGGTTGGTTGCCTCCATCCCTATCTAATTTGAAGAACGACAATTTCGTGGATTCATCCACTCTTCAGGAGCATGCGCATGGAAAACTGAAAGTTGTTGTATAATGGTAGTAGAAATATCTGTAAGGTCTGACCCTGTCACGGAAAATTTAAGTAAAAATGGGTAATTAGGGATAATATTGCCTAGGATAGACCCCCCAAAACCACTCTCAACAGTACTTACATTGTCTGTGTCTAAGCAGTAGCATGGTACCATGTGGAGGAGAAAACCCCCTAGGGGTGTCGCTGGTGGGAGCTGAGGTGGTGATGGCAGACAGGACTCAAAAACAAGGATGGTTTCCAAAGAAAGGTTCCAAAGGTAGGGTCAAGAATGACCACAAGTGCTAGAAACAAGGTGAGATAAGAAAATAGGCTAAAAGGCTCATACTATGTGGTATAATGAGTCATCAGCCCTAACCTTGGTAAAGGATAGGGTATAAAGATGTTAATGAGTGTATAGGTATGGTTAACATAGTGAGAGTAAAATATAAATTAATAGAAGGCGAAAAGCATAGAAAATTGAAGAACCCAGGTTCCAACAATCCCTAATTACCCATTTTTATTTAATTTTCCGTGACAGGGTCAGACCTTACAGATATTTCTACTACCATTATACAACAGCTTTCAGTTTTCCATGCGCATGCTCCTGAAGAGTGGATGAATCCACAAAATGCATAGAGCTACTATATGCCATGTTTTTATGCCCACTACATGTTTTACCTTAAGATCACCTGTACCATGTGATTTGTGAAATTTTATCAGTGTGTGGCCAATTGTTATTGCTGTATGTATATCCATTGAATTATTGGTTTCCTTGTTCTCATGATTACCTTCATGCAACTTTTCATTGATTTCCAATAAATTTCATTACCTACACCTGCCTGCTTCATTTAAAGTCCCAACCTTTGTCAAGATTCTAACTTGCTAAGGAAGAAGCAGTATACGTATTAGAGAACATTACAACCTTCATAGCCCAAATCAATTACAACTTCATGGAGTTTATCTTTAAAGTATGATCATTTGAATCAGTTAATCAACTGACCACAAAAATATTAAGCACCTGACAGCCAAACTCAAAATTTTAAAATGAATATTCTAATCAAAAGCTACATAAATCTTTACAACTAAATTGCTACTAAATTAGGCACTATAATCAATTTTCATAGTTTTTCTTATTATAGTGAGCATTAGATTCAACATGTATTGACTCACTTCTATCTGTTTTGTACGGCATGAAATTACCTGAAATCAGCAGGCAAGCAGAGGGCAAATACCTAGTCATCAGTATTGCTTGTAGGCAGTGCCCGGACAAGGTCATTCGGATGTAAAGAAAAAGTCAGCACAGTGTTGTAGTGGTTAGCACTTTCACCTAGCAGCAAAAAGGGTCACTGGTTCAAATCCCAACCACAACACCATCTGCCTGAAGTTTGCATGTTCTCCCTGTGCCTGCCTGGGCTTCCTCCGGGTGCTCCGGTTTCCTCCCACACTCTAAAGACATGCTGGTAGGTTAATCGAATCCTGTCTAAAATTGGCCCTAGTATATGTATGAATGTGTGCTAGGGACCTTAGGTTGTAAGCTCCCTCCCTCCAAAAGAGAGATCACTCCACATGCAGCAGGACTAGTGGGCGGGGTTGGCGCCTCACCCCTCCGGATCTATAACACAGACAGTACACATGTACAGGAGGAAAAAGCAGTCAGGAATCAAGTGTAGCGGCCTCACTCTCCTTCTCTGCTTCATCGCTTACTTGGCTGGTGTCTAGGGGTATCTGGGAGAGGAGAGTGCAGGAACACTACGCCAAGCTCTCACCTCGTATGTGTATGAGGGTTGAGCAAAGTCACTTGAATTACCTTCGGGTTTGTTTTCTGCATACAAAGCCTCTGCTTGTTCCGTGGAGATGTGTCTGCCAGTAATAGAGCCCCACACCATTAAAAGTCCAACACTCTTTTATTTCTCCATTGCCAGGGTGAACATAATCAGTTGAACTTTAGTAACAGACAGACAGGGGTGTGGATACGAGTAGGCCCAGGCACAAATGAACTCTCCTATTCCTTTGCAAGCGAATAGGCTTGGCGCACGGTCTCTGCCACTGACCGTGAGATTGGTCGCTGCCACCGACCGGATGAACTGTTGAGGCCCCTGCCACAGGCCTAATAGCAGGTCTCTGTCACTGACCTGAGTTGACTAGTTGAACCGCTGCCACCGGTCATAGAACATGAACCACCGTTCTCTATGAATTGGCCCCTGATCGGGAAAGACATCCATCCGGGCGGTCTCCAGAGGTTCACCCGGCACTGGCAATATGCTGCACCAGATCTTCGGTTGAATCACTCCTCCGGTCCCTTACGCCTCTGGATTCGGGTGCCCAACACCTGGGGCACCCTAGGACAATCCCGCCCTTGCGGGACCCAGTGGAAGGTACTGGGCCCCAGGCCTCCGGTTGAGTACCTCACCCCAGACTGAAGGTGTCTGGGATGGAACACGAACTCCAAGTGTCCAGGCCTAGGCCACCTGGACACCGACCGCGGACAGCAGCACTCAGGCTGAAGGTGCCTGGGACTCGGACCTCGTGGCGAAGACATCCGCCCCTTTATACCCTCTCTCAGCAAGCACAGCGGGTTCCCCACCCCGCCGTACAACTGCTGCAAGAGGTCACAAAGGGTACGGCACTGCAGTGATGGTTCAACCCCCGCCCAAAGTGACAGCGCCACCTGCTGAGCCGCAGGGAACTAGACATCACTGATGTCTTCACCAGAATTTAAGTACGGGTACTCCCATCCGTACTCGTTGGCAACTCTTTGGCAGAAGAGGCGTTGTAGTCTCGCCAGCGGAGGCATAGTAGCATGGTCTCCCTCACCCGGTAGGACGATCGCGTCCGGGTGATGAGGTGCCTTGATCACCTCCATTCTGGGCATAGGTGCCCGCAGCAACAGTCTCTTTTCCCCGGTGTTAGATGCAGGTGGCACCGGAGTTAGAAGGGCAGACTGGGGACAGGATCCCTCCTCAGGCGCTGGTGCCTCCACCTGGGGTGTACTATCCCCTGTAGACATGGGTGGATCCCTGACTCTGCGGGACAAGGAGAGAGGCATCTTATCCTAGCCCTTTTTAGCAAAAAGTTCATCTATGATGACGTCGTCTCCCGGATCGGAGAGCGACTCTAGGTCGGAGGTGTCACACTCCTCTGCGGGCTGGTAGTTTGTAGTTGAGGCTGAATTGTTACCCCCCGCGGGCACACAGGGTTGTGAATCCCCGTCACCTCCGCCCCAACACCAAGTCCCTCCGCCCTGCTTACCTCGGCCCAAAGTTGAGAAGGGATGTCCGGGACTCTTCCGACCGGATCCATCCGGGCTGGGCGTAGGCGAGCAGGGTGATCCACCGCGACCGCTGGACGGGACAACCAAGCCTGTCTTCCTTTTCAGCGGTGGACGCTGGGAAACAGTGGTGGCCGAGTCAGCATCCTCGGATTTCTCCCGTATCTCAGTGATCGCGACCTCCCCTGCGGTCGCTGCAGTGCGCAAAGGGATGGCTGTCAAAGCAGTGATTCCTCCTTCCTTAGTGGTGTTGCCTGTTGCGCGGTTGAGGTGGATGGTTCTGGGTTTCTCGATAGGCGGTTCCACCTCAAATAAGAACTCTCCGCAGGCCTTGCAGCGCCCGAATGGCTTCAGCTGACACACCAGTCCCGAACAGCCGGGACAAATCAAACCCAGGGCCTCAACGTCCATGCATGAGTACAGAGCGAATCGTCCCCGGGGCTTTAGCTGGATCCCTGTATCAGTTATCGGAGCAGCAGTAGTCAAACTCGTGGTAGGAGGATGAAGCGGAATCCATGATGCATTACTGAACATGGTGACTCTCTGCTGATCCATTGCGCACTGCATTGTTGGTGCCAAAGTCCCCACATGTAGTCCTTCACATGATTGGGCTCCTCCCCTCTTGCACCCCAGTTCGCAGGCTTTCTCCTTCCCTGGGTCACGCCCATGAACTGAGCAGGGAGGGTGTGCCTCGTGGCGCAGTGGCCAATATGGCCGACCTACTCGGAACTCTTCCGGGCAGACACGTTCAAACTCCAACAACTTCAGCTCCATTGTAGCACAAACACTTCCCGGACGAGCCCCCACGTGTAGCGGCCTCACTCTCCCTCTCTGCTTCATCACTTACTTGGCTGGTGTCTAGGGGTATCTGGGAGAGTAGAGCATTACGCCAAGCTCTCACCTCGTATGTGTATGAGGGTTGAGCAAAGTCACTTGAATTACCTTTGGGTCTGTTCTCTGCATACGAAGCATCTGCTTGTTCCGTGGAGATGTGTCTGCCAGTAATAGAGCCCCACACCATTAAAAGTCCAACACTCTTTTATTTCTCCATTGCCAGGGTGAACATAATCAGTTGAACTTTAGTAACAGACAGACAGGGGTGTGGATACGAGTAGGTCCAGGCACAAATGAACTCTCCTATTCCTTTGCAAGCGAATAGGCTTGGCGCACGGTCTCTGCCACCGACCGTGAGATTGGTCGCTGCCACCGACCGGATGAACTGTTGAGGCCCCTGCCACAGGCCTAATAGCAGGTCTCTGCCAATGACCTGAGTTGACTAGTTGAACCGCTGCCACCGGTCATAGAACATGAACCACCTTCCTCTATGAATTGGCCCCTGTTCGGGAAAGATATCCATCCGGGCGGTCTCCAGAGGTTCACCTGGCACTGGCAATATGCTGCACCAGATCTTCGGTTGAATCCCTCCTTCGGTCCCTTACGCCTCTGGATTCGGGTGCCCAACACCCGGGGCATCCTAGGATAATCCCTCCCTTGCGGGACCCAGTGGAAGGTACTGGGCCCCAGGCCTCCGGTTGAGTACCTCACCCCAGACTGAAGGTGTCTGGGATGGAACACGAACTCCAAGTGTCCAGGCCTAGGCCGCCTGGACACCGACCGCGGACAGCAGCCCTCAGGCTGAAGGTGCCTGGGACTCGGACCTCATGTCAAGATGTCCGCCCCCTTTATACCCTCTCCCAGCAAGCACAGCAGGTTCCCCGCCCCGCCGTACAACTGCTACGAGAGATCACAAAGGGTACGGCACTGCAGTGATGGTTCAACCCCGGCCCAAAGTGACAGCGCCACCTGCTGAGCCGCAGGGAACTAGACATCACTGATGTCTTCACCAGAATTTAACACTCTGAAAAGTACATACTCGCTACACAAGTTATTATAAAAAAAAATCTGCAGCGACCGTGGACATTGCAAGGATCGCCGTGTTTGGAGGAAGAAAAATGCTTACTATGACGCTAAGAACAACATCCCTACAGTCAACCACGGAGGTGGAAACATGATGCTTTGGGTCTGTTTCTCTGCTAAAGGTACAAGGCAACTTTGCCTCATTGAGGGGTCAATGCACTGGGCCATGTATTGTAAAATTTTGGATAAGAACCTTCTTCCCTCAGCCAGAACACTGAAGATGGGTCATGGATGGGTCTTTCAGCATGTCAATGACCCAAAACATACCGCCAAGGTAACAAAAGAGTGGCTAAAGAAGAAGCACATTAAGGTTATGGCGTGGCCTAGCCAGTCTCCAGACCTCAATCCTTTAGAAAATTTATGAAGGGAGCTGAAACTTCGAGTTGTCAAGCAACAGCCAAAAAACCTTAAGGATTCAGAGAAGATCTGTAAATATTAGTGGACAAAAATCCGTCCTAAAATGTGTGTAAGCCTGGTCATTAACTACAAGAAACGTCTTACCTCTGTGCTTGCCAACGAGGGTTTATCCACCAAGTACTAAGTCATGTTTTGCTTGGGGATCAAATACTTATTTTACTCACTGAACTGCAATTCAATTTATAACATTTGCATCATGTGTTTTTTTCTGGATTTTTGATATTCTGTCTCTATCATTTAAAATACACCTATGATAACAATTATAGACGCTTAATTTCCTTGTAAGTGGGCAAACTTACAAAACCTGCAGGGGATCATATAATTTTGTTCCCCACTGTAGCAGAAAGTAAAAATATATATATTTAAAAAAAAAAATTGTCAGTCTTTTTTTTTATTTATATAATAAGAAATAAAAAAAACAGAGGTGATCAAATACCACCAAAAGAAAGCACTAATTGTGTAAAGAAAAATTAGATCAATTTTGTTTGGGTACAGCATTGCATGACCGCACAATTGTCAGTTAAAGTAGTGCTGTGTAGCAAAAAATTGCCTGGTCATGAAGGGGGTAAAACCTTCTGGAGCTGAAGCAGTTAAAAACGTGCCGAAATGAGACCCATTAGGTATTTAAAGAAGAAGGTCCGCATCAACACTCTCCATATATCTCTCAGTACAGCTTTCCTTTAAATTGGGCAATAACGTTTTCAAATTCAATTCCTACCCTCTCCTGCACATCAGCTAAAATTTCATATCCCACGTATGCTGCCTGTACTGCGCCCTTTTTCATATTTGTGATCACCTGTAGGAATCGCTGGATTTTTACTTTACTTGAGATTTTATGTATATTTTTTTGTTTTTTTACCTTTTTTAATTAAAGTCCTTGCTTTATTGATCTATGCTATGTGGAGGCTTTTTTTCTTCTTTTTTTCACGCTTTATGCACTTTTTATGCTGCTGAGCCCCTGGAGGGGTATCCCTGCAAAACATCAACTCACTCTCTGAGATCTATGAGAGGTGCTGCTCCTTTTTTCCTGCTTGTCGTGGAAGGATCCCAGGAATAAGTGGATGGAAGCTATGGTGAACTAACAAATACGCACCAGGAGAAGCTACAGGATCGTCACTCTTACCCTCGCTTTTCAGACCCACCCCTAACAGGCGTTTGGGTCCATGTCACATGATAAGAGTACCCATCCTTTATTATCTTTTCATCCTAGGCTCCCCAAGGGGTTCCCCTCCTTCAGCTTCCCACCACAAAGGTTGTTATCCCCTCAACATCCTCCTTCCCTGGGATACCTCATTCCCATTGTTTATAGACATTGATATATGGACTCCCCACATTGGAGCCTGACATACATTTTGTTCTGTTCTAGGGATAACGTTTGTATCGATTTATCACATGATACACTCATTAGCAGCATTATACTGTTTTTGTTTTAACCACAGAATGTTTAAATAGTTGGTATTTATGCACTTTAGTGGATCACTTATGGGACAATCTCCTACTTATGTATACATTTTTTGGTATATGTGATTATATACTTTCATATTATTTATGACCACTAATTACTAGCGCTGCACTTTTTACTTTCCAAAATTTCATATCAGGCTGACAGTGAGAAGAACTGCATTGATTGTCAAAAGAAAAGCAGTAATCGTCCATTGATAAGTCCATACTATTATTCTCTGTGGGTGTACTCGTATAGAAGGAATGTGAGTGCTGTGTTGAAACTGTACTAACAGAAAAGAGAACCTCATTGAACTTCTCTAAAGACACAGAAATGCACTGAACATATTCTATAGATAAAAGATTTTTTTTTTTTTTGGTCTAGGACAAATACTCATAGAAGAGACCTGACATCCAGCAGCTCAATTTGGAAAGTATAAAAAACATCATCACAAAGAATCCACGGACATCAAAAAGGAAACCTAGTAGAAAAAATGTCCCTTTCATGTCCCAAGTTCTTCTAGATAATAAAAGAGAAAGTCTCATAGACTGAAATATATTTGTGCATTTGGCACATTGCAATGTCCTATGTGTATACAGTATGCTCCACGTTATAACTTCAAACAGAATCAATTCAATTTTCTTATATGACCTCCTATTAAGCTTAATGTAGGTAAAAAAATACAAAAAAGAAACTGCAGTCTTTTCTGCTGCAAGGATAATAGAGTAGTGTGCTCTGCTGTAAATATAGGCTTCAGGATCAAAAAACTTCTTGAATTGCCATTTTATTTATATAGAATGTACAGTGTTTTATGTGAATATTTTTATTTACTGGTCATATACAGAACTAAAAATCATAAGTAGCGCCCCTTCTCTAGTTTGGCTGCTGGGTAAATGTAGTTTTTGGCTTCATTGTAGTGAATGGAGCAGTGACTGATTGTGTGTTGGTTTGCTCAGGGTTTTCTAAACTCATGCCGCGTATACACAACCGTTTTTAATGTCATTGAAAAAAACAACGTTTTTCTCAACGTGATTCTTCTCAAGCCTGCCTTGCCTACACACTATCATGAAAAAAAATGCTTGAGCAAAGCGCGAAATGTACGACGGCACTATAAAGGGGAAGTTCCATTCGGATGGCGCCACCCTTTGGGCTGCTTTTGCTGATCCTTAGTTAGTGTTAGTAAAGTTTGTTGCGCGACGATTCGCACTTTTCAGCCTTGTGCTCTTCAGTCCGTTACAGCGTGACGAATGTGCTATCTCCATTACGAACGCTAGTTTTACCAGAACGAGCGCTCCCGTCTCATCACTGGCTTCTAAACATGCGCATTTTTTTCACGTCGTTAAAGCCTACACACGGCCATTTTTCATGACGAGAAAAACGACGACGTGAAAAACGACGAGAAAAATTAGAGCAGGTTCCAAATTTTTAATGGCCATTTTTCACATCGTGAAAAATGCTCTGGAGCCCACACACGATCGTTTTTAATGACCAAATTAAAAAATGAAAATTTTCTCGTCATGAAAAACGGTCGTGTGTACGCGGCATCAAAGTTTGATTAAAGTACTTAAAGTAATTTTAGCTCTTCGGTATAAATTGAAGGTTCTTAGACTTTCTGCCCCAAGTTTCAAGTGTTACAGCCTACCCCGAGCCTCATCCAATTCATACATCACCCCACTATTGCTAACATATCCCAATACAATAATAAACTAAAGCTGAGCTCCAGGCAGATATAAAAGACACATTATTGTATCTCTCTATTCATTTATACAAAATGTGTGTGTGTGTGTGTGTTTGTTTTGCAAGCAAGGTAAGTACCTAAATCTGACCTAGAATCCACCTCTTGCAGTCCCCAGGTACAGCAAGGGGGACAGAGAAGCAATAAGCGTAGGCAGTAAACTGTGCTGAATTGGAAGGAGCACGCTGATAGGTGGAGAGAGCACAATGGCAGGGGGATGAACATATCAGTCTATTGCTTCTACTGGGCTTTAGAGTCCAACTCTGGGCAACTACAAAATTCTCCCTTGCAGTGGGGGGGGGGGGGGTTTGCCTGCACCGCAAGGGTTATTTGCTCATTTTAGGCTAGGGTAGCCTTTCTAAGCCTTTTTACCCCAGAGGGACCATTCAAATAATTTTCAGGCCTCAGGGAACCCTAATGAGATTAGTCTATCAGGGTTCATTGGGAAAGTGCCTCTCAAGCCAGGCATAGATGGTTCGAATCTCAGCTGGTTCAGCAGGGACTGGCTGAGATTCAAACTATCTATGGGCAGGCTGAATGTATCCAAGTCGATCGGACTTTGGTACAACCAGCATGTCAGATTTTTGCCATGCGATTATTGACAGCGACTATAACCACTAGAAATAATCATTGTGTTCTCCTGGCAGGGATGGCTCTCCACGATACCCCCTACCCTGACGAGAGAACACAATACGTCCGGGATTCCCCCATCAGTTTTGATGAGTAAATTGAGAGATTTTCTTTCCTGCAACAACTGGTTCCATCTATAGCCTGCCTCACTGATAGTCAAGGCTGCTGATAAGGTAGTACAACTGGCCCTCCTCCTGCTAGTCTTGTCAGGACTTACCTGGGTCCCATAAGTTCAACAGAAGGGCTCCGAAAGTGAGAGCAGGACTTTTTGTTTTCAGCCCACAGGCAAATTTAGCCGGTGCCGCTGGTCTCGATTCTAGCAGGCAGAAAGTCCTGAAGACGAGGCTGTAGTTGGACGGGGAATGAGAGGTGCCCGAGGAAGAAGCTTTGGAAGCCCTGCGGCTGGTGCACAGGGAGGCGGCACAGCACACACTACCTACAGAAAAGAAGGTACAGTCAGTATACAGTACAGCCATATACAGTACAGCTGCAGACTGTGGCTGTACTGTATATGGCTGTATATGCTGAGACTTGCAGCTGTACTGTAAAAGGCTGTATATGCTGATACTGTTGCCCACAGTTTTAGCATATAAAGTACAGTCACAGTTATTGGCACAGACAACCATAGAGCATCTGCTATACTGGCCTCGTTTACACTTGTATTTGGAGCAAGGGCAATAAAATTGTGCAGCCGAGCCATGTTTTTTACCACCCACTCCCCCTTAGGACCATTTCACACAAACTTTACGATCAGGTGCACAGTATGTTTTTCAGGAAGACCTGAATGGAAGCTCCACATGGATCTATTGGCAGGCTGATGTAAACTGACTCGTACACTAGGGTGACCAGACGTCCCCGGTTTCCGGGGACAGTCCCCGGATTAAGGACACTGTCCCTGAACAAAGTCTGTCCCCGGTTTTATCCCCGGATTGGATTTGAACAGGGGCTGGGGCAATTTCAAAGACAGTCAGGGCCGCTCTTACTAGCTTAGAGGTGTGTATTTTATTCCATTATCTGTGCCCCTTTCTGATGATCATTTGCTGGTCGGAGCAGAGGGAATATTTCTTCAGTTTTGGGCACATGCCCATTCAGCTCCGTTCGCATTTTCTTCTGCCTTGGCTCAAGTCCCGGCCAGCCTGTTTATCTCCTTGCCTTCCCTGGCGGAGTGATCTTCCTCCGCTCCCCACCCAGTAGTAGCTGAGGCCCGGAGAGTGAGACTTGACAGTCTGTGAGACGGACGGCAATGGGCAGAGAGTCGCTGATTGCTGGCATTACTAGTAAAAAAAAAAAAATGTCCTCGGATTTCATTTTAAATATCTGGTCACCTTATTGTACACCCGCCTACCTCCTAGTCCATTTAGGTCTGGGAACAAAAAAAAAATTAAAAGGACTGCATCCTTTTCCGTTATTCTGAACCTAAACATGGAGGATCGGAGGTAGCCTGATGTAAACAGACGCAAATGCCATCACAGGTTCAGCCCTGTCCGCAATGTTAATGCAAATACAAACTGAATGGGCACAGATGTAAAAAAAACTAAAACCTCTGTCAGCTCTGATTCAGCAGAAGATCTGCTCATGAATCCTCTACTGAAAGGAGCAGAAAAAGCCCATGTAAAAGGGTCCTTCGGGCTCATTCATACAGGTACTCTTGCTGCATGAATGAGCTATTTGTTCATGTGGCAGGAGTAGCTTGTTACTGTATGGGAATGTAGTGGCTGTACGAACATAGCCTTGAGTCCTAATTTGACAGGTCTGCCCCATGATTTCTTTTGCAGGCCCCCAGGCTGGGGGGAGAGCCCTGTCAGGTAGGATGTAGGAGGCTCCATGATTTCTAGCTGCAGCCCTGGAAAGGAGAGAGCATGTGGTGACGAGCAGAAGGTAGTGAAGAATAGAGATAGAGAAAGAAGGAAGTACAAGTAGATGGGGAGGGAAGGGGTTGAGAAAAGGACAGACAAAGGTAAAAATGAATTGGAAGGAAGGAAGGCATAGATGGAAGAGGAATAAGGTGAAAGTAGCAAAGTAGATATGAAGGAAGGATGGAAGTTAGTTTGTAAGGTTAACCCATGTGTGTGAATTTTATTCTCTAACAATTCTCATAGTCCTGTATATTCTACTCCCCAAAGAAGACATCTAAACATTTTTTCAACACTCTCAGCTAAAGCCACTTCCTGGCAGAGAGAGTTCCACATTTTACTGCTGTACCAGTGGAGAACCCTTTGTAAGGTTAAACCTCCTATCTTCTAACCTCAAATTGTGGCTGTGTCTTCTTCAGGGACCTTAGAGTAAACAGTTTATTACAAGAGTCGCTTTTGATATACAGTGGAACCTCGGATTGCGAGTAACCCGGTTAACGAGTGTTTCGCAATACGAGCACTGTATTTTTTAAAATCGTAACTCGGTTTGCGAGTGTTGTCTCCCAAAACTAGCTCAATTCAGGCCAAAGCGGTGTGCAGTACCGCGTTTGGCTTGAGGTGCGGGGGGTGGCGTCGGAGCCGAGCAGAGCCGAACGTCGCTGATCCCAGATGATCGGTGCCGTTCGAAAATGCACGGAAAGGCCCGAGGACAGCACGGCTGACCTCAGCAAATCTCGGGAACTAAGTCTTTCCGAGGTTTGCCAAGGTCAGCCGACGTGTCCTCTGGCCTTTTCTGCGTTTCTGAGGCTCTCCGGCGCCCCCCGCCTCTGGCCAATTGTGGTATTGCATCCCATTGAAGTCAATGCGGAACAAATTATTTTCGTTTCCATTGACTTCAATGGGGAAACTCGCTTTGATATGCGAGTACTTTGGATTACAAGCATTCTCCTGGAACGGATTATGCTTGTAATCCGAGGTTCCACTGTATTAGTACATTGTAAACATATCCCCCCTTAACGTGATTGAAAAGGCAGAATATTTGGGTGGAAGACACCCGCTCCCAGTGACCTGTCACACCCAACATACTTCATGAATTCTTGTTTATTGCCCCTATACTACAACAATGTTCATCAATCTGTTATCGGATTTATTCCTTATTCCCATTAGATTCCTATGTTAATATCTTCCCATGTATTATCTTTTACCCATTAACCCTTTTAAATCGCCCCCCATCCCTTGTCCGGTTCAGCTTGGGTTTGAGAGCGGGGTTGGGTGTTTTCTCTGTCTCCGGGGTTGCGATGTGCAGCAGTCCGTCCCCCCCCCCCACACTTTTTGGTGCGGGCGGGGCTTGGCCTCCTGCTCATCGGCGTCATGCTTCGACGCCGCATCAGCGGTGTCAATGACGTTGTTCAAACGTCTTTTTTTCCATCTTTAGCCATGCACTAGGTGGGTGGGGACCCACTGCTGATGGCTCCTCCACACGCAGCTGGGAATCCCCTCCCCACCTCTCTTGTGCAGTATGGCCAATCAAGCATGACGTTGACGGGGTCCCTCCCTTGGAATGGGAGTATTTAGCAGCCTTGAAGCAGCCAATGGTTCATTTGCTTGATTCAATCACAAGGATAGTACACACTGAATCCACACATAGGTTACCTTTGTTGGGAGCTCAGCAATCCTTTTTTGGTATGTTTTCTTTTTTACCCTTTAATTGGTTTTATTTCATATCTACCCCCTCATGTAGTCCCCTTGTGGGAACACATAGATACCTGCCATGATTTCACACACTTTACACTTTTACACATTCAATTAATCTTCCCTTTTTTTGATACACATTTTTTCCAGGAACACTATGCACTTTTTGTGCACACATAGCCTATTGGATCAGGCTGTGACCACCGTGCCATGCTCTGGGCGCTGTTCTTCGTCCTTGGAGGGTTCCCCCGTCTCAACCCCTGGGGAGACATCATGCCTGTCACCCCCATCTTCCCTGGTGGACACGGGGCCTGGCCTTGGGGCTGTGCAGTGAGTATCCCAGATTGTCCCCACTTTGTTGGGACACATTCTCTCTGTCCTCCCTTATTCTAAGAGTATCATTATTAATCCTTGTCCCTTTCCTTTCAAGTATAATATGTTACAACACTCCTGATGAATGGCTGTAATGCCAGGAAACGCGTTGAGTGCCCCTAGACGCCCCAAGTTATCTGTCCCTACAATGTTTTTCAACCCATTTACCTTATTATGTTCAGTTATTATGTTGAATTCCTTTGTGTATTGCATGCTATATAGCAGCATATTTAGTGTAAGTCATGCGACTACCTATTTATTTGATACAATATTTTTTACAATGTAACAATAAATTATGTACTGTAAATTTTATGTTTCTGTTGAATATCTGACATGGTGGTAGCCTCACTTAAAGTCCCACAGCTCTCCTTTTTCTGTAAAGGCAGAAGGTTTTTTATCTTAATGAAATTAAGGCATTAAGATAAAAAAACCTTCTGTGTGCTAGCCCACCTCAGCCCCCCTAATACTTACCTGAGCCTATCCCTATCCAGCGATGGTGCAAGAGAGACTCAGCTGCCCGAGACTCTCCTCCTAATTGGCTGAGACAACAGCCAAGCATCATTGGCTCCCGCTGCTGTCAATCAAAGTCAATGAGCCAATGAAGAGAGAGAGGGGCGGGGCCTAGCCGGGGCTCTGTCTCTGAATGGACACAGGAAGCTCTAGCTCGGGTGCTCCCTTAACAAGCTGCTTGCTGTGGGGGCACCCTTCAGGGGGAGGGGCCAGGGGAGCTGAAGCGGGACCTGACAAGAGGAGGATGGGGGCTGCTCTATGCAAAACCACTGCACAGAGCAAGTAAGTATAACATGTTTGTTGTTTTAAGGCAAAAAAAATGAGACTTTAGTATCACTTTAAGCATCTCTTCTCCAGAGTTAAAGTAGAACTATAGGCAAAACTTTTTTTTTTTTTTTTATCATTTTGGATATAGTAAGGATGGATTTAAACCCCTGTCAGATTTTTTTCCGTCAACTGTGTCCCATTGCCGAGATTTTTCTTCACTTCCTGTCCCATAGCCAAACAGGAAGTGAGAGGAAATCCCTGCAAATTAAGGGAATTCCTTGGGGACCCTCCGGTCACCAGAACTAGTGCCCACATTGGAAGATTTCCCCTTCTATTGCTTTTCTAGGGACAACCCAGGCAGCAATAAAAACTGAAAGGCATCCTAATCCTTCTGCACTCTTTTCAAAGCTAAAACAAGTTTTGCCTTTAGTTATACTTTAATAGCCATAATGTATGTAATCGATCTTTATAGCTGAGATCCCCAATCCCCCTTATCCACTTTGTTGCCCTGCACTGAATTCTTTCTAATTCAACAATGTCTTTCTTGAGGATTGGTGACCAAAACAGAACTGCATATTCAAAATGAGGCAGAACCATTGTTCTGTAAAGAGAAATAAGTATTGATTTATCTCTGGAATGTATGCTTTTTATGCCGCGTACACACAACCGTTTTTCCTGTCATGCAAAAAACCGACGTTTTTCTCGACGTGATTCGTCATGATTCCTCTCAAGCCTGCCTTGCATACACACGTTCGGGAAAAAAAACGCTTGAGCAAAGCGCAGTGACGTACAACACGTACGACAACACGTTTGACGGCACTATAAAGGGAAAGTTCCATTCGAATGGCGCCACCCTTTGGGCTGCTTTTGCTGATCTCGTGTTAGTAAAGTTTGGTGAGAGACGATTCGCGCTTTTCAGCCTTGTGCTTTTCAGTCCGTTACAGCGTGACGAATGTGCTATCTCCATTACAAACGCTAGTTTTACCAGAACGAGCGCTCCCGTCTCATACTTGATTCTGAGCATGCGCGTTTTTTTCTCCTCGGAAAAGCATACACACGAGCGGTTTTCGCGACGGGAAAAGAACGACGGGAAAAACGACGAGAAAAAATAGAGCAGGTTATAATTTTTTTGCGGGCAGTTTTCGCATCGAGAAAACTGCTATGGGAATACACACGACCGGTTTTCATGACCAATCTAAAAAATGGCAGTTTTCTCATCATGAAAATCGGTCGCGTGTACGCGACATTAGAATTCATGGCAGTATTGTCCTAGCTTTTTAGTTGCAGCTTGGCCATGCATGCTGTGATCTACAAGCAAACCCAGATTTTTTTCTATTACTGCTTCTCCCAGGGGAGCCACTCCTAATTTGTATTTTGCGTGTGTTTTTGGCACCCAAGTGCGTAACTTTACATTTCTCAATATTGAACCTCATCTGTTGCCCAACCACAGGGTGGCTTTGGCCAATTATGGCTCAGGGGGTTTAGTACACGCCCCACACTATATAAAGCCGCCTGGAAGTCGGCCTTGTGTAGTGTGTTGGCGTTTGTGAAAGAGACAGTTTCAGAGAGAGAGACAGTGTCATTTATATTGAGTTAGATAGAGCAGGCAGGCGAGTCACTGCTGTTACAGTGTGAAGAGGATATATATGCATCCTAGGTGTTGTATATATATTTATACACTGTATTGAGTTTAGCTAGATCCGTTCCTGTTAGTCTCTATACTGTGACAGGCAGGCAGGTGATTGTGCTAACTGCAGACAGTCAGTGTTTCACTTAGTGTACTACTGTGTGCTTTGCATAGCATCCACCTAAAGCTCACCTGGATACAGTTTATTCTCTATACTGTGACATGCAGGCCGGTGATTGTGCTAGCTGCAGACAGTCAGTGTTTCACTTAGTGTACTACTGTGTGCTTTGCATAGTAACCACCTAAAGCTCACCTGGATACAGTTATTCTCTATACTGTGACAGGCAGGCCGGTGATTGTGCTAGCTGCAGACAGTCAGTGTTTCACTTAGTGCAGTGTTTCTCAACTCCAGTCCTCAAGGCGCCCCAACAGGTCATGTTTTCAGGATTTCCCTCAGATGAAACGGCTGTGGTAATTACTAAGGCAGTGAAACTGATCAAATCACCTATGCAAAATAATGGAAACCCTGAAAACATGACCTGTTGGGGCGCCTTTAGGACTGGAGTTGAGAAACACTGACTTAGTGTACTACTGTGTGCTTTGCATAGCATTCACCTAAAGCTCACCTGGATACAGTTATTCTCTATACTGTGACAGGCAGGCTGGTGATTGTGCTAGCTGCAGACAGTCAGTGTTTCACTTAGTGTACTACTGTGTGCTTTGCATAGCATTCATCTAACGCTCACCTGAATACAGTTAGTAACTAATACAATTATAGTGGTGTTCTCATAATAAAACTACAAGCAGAGAGCTGCAAGTATTTTTAGTGTACTGTGTCCTCTGCACAGTTTTCACCTAAAACTAACTGAAAACTATTTCTGCTTTTCCCATACTAACACCACAGCAGGCCATTAGTATGTCTGGAATGTAAACAATGAGAGGCAGACAGTCACGAGGCAATAAAAGAGGGCAAGCAGGCTCTGGGTCTAGAGGCAACAGTGATGCTGGTTGTGGACACGGTGCATTCTCATCAACACGTTGCCGTGGGAAACGCTTGTCCTTCTTTTCGGCAGCTGACTATGTTGAGCCGCAACATGCCGAAGACTTGGTAGAGTGGATGACCAAGCCGTCCTCCTCCTCCTCATCCTCTCTCACCCAGGCCCAGGGTACTTTGTCTGGCAAAGCAGCTGCCAAAGCGGCTTCTTCCCCCGGCTCAATGGCATCAGTCACTCCTTCCCTAGCCCCACCATGTCCTCCTGAGGAGTCCCCCGAACTGTTTGACCACAGTGTTGGGTACATGCTCCAGGAGGATGCCCAGCGTTTTGAAGGCTCCGATGATGGAACCCAGCTGGAGGAAGGCAGTAACGTGAGCTCAGAGAGTGGGGGGGTAGTAACGTGAGCCCAGAGAGAGGGGGTGCCCAACAAGGTCAGCTATCTGGCAGTTATGTTCCCCCAGCTGCAGCATACTGCCAGATTGGCTCCAGTGATGAGGAGGGAGGGGATGATGAGGTCACTGACTCCACGTGGGTGCCTGATAGGAGAGAGGAGGAGGAAGAGGAGGAGGAGGCACATCTCCAATGAGGCAGGATGCCCTCCAGGGGCCAGCTTAAGGGCAGCACACCGACTGCATCTCACCGCAGAGCTCTGCATGTGCAGGGCGCTGCTGTCTCTTTGGTGTGGGCCTTTTTTCAGTCGTGTGCAACAGATCGCACCATTGCCATTTGCAACATATGTCTAAAGCATATCTCGCTTGGCCAAAACATCAGCCGCTTGGGCACCACGTGCTTGACCAGACATATGTCGACCTGCCATGCAGTCCATTGGCAAGCACACCTAAAAGACCCACACCAAAGAACAAGGTGGACCTCTCCTTGTTCCTCATCAGCTGGGATCTCCACCCCACTATACCTTCAGTCCTCTCTGAAACCTGCACTGAGAGGAATGAAGGTGTAGAATTAGGTGTGTCACAGCCAAGTACTTGCGGGCAATCTGCTATCGGTACACCGACGTCCGATTGTACCAGGCAAATTTCCCTGCCCCAGCTGCTGCACCACTGCAAGAAGTTCGCTCCCAGCCATCCACATGCCCAGCGGTTGAATGCTAGCTTGGCTAAATTGCTAGCACTTCAACTGCTGCATTTTCAGTTGGTAGACTCTGCCCCCTTCCGTGAGTTTGTGGAATGTGCAGTTCCTCAGTGGCAGGTTCCCAAACGCCACTTTTTCTCACGGAAGGCGATTCCGGCTCTCTACCGGCATGTGGAAGGCAATGTCTTGGCCTCGCTAGACAGAGCGGTCAGCGGTAAGACTCATGGTCCAGCAGGCATGGACAGGGACGTTACCTATCTTTCACGGTGCATTGGGTGACTCTGCTGGCAGCTGGGAAGGATGCAGGACAAGGTGCAGTAGTGTTGGAGGTTGTTCCGCCACCACACCTCCAAAATGTTACTACTGGTGATTCTGACACACCTCTCTCCTCCACCCCCTCCTCTTCTTCTTCCTCCATGGCCTCTTCCTGTGCTGATTTGTCCTTGTAACCAGCGGTGCTCCATAGGCGTTCAAGGGGCTACGCCAATACGCAGGCAAAAAGATGCCATGCGGTGCTTGAGCTGGTGTGTTTGGGGGACAGGAGCCACACTGGGGCAGGGATTCTGTCAGCTCTGCAGGGGCAGGCTCAAAGGTGGTTGACACCACGCCAGCTTAAGCCAGGAAAGGTAGTTTCCGACAGTGGCACCAACCTCCTCTCCGCCCTCCGACAAGGACAACTGACCCATGTGCCCTGTTTTGCTCATGTCCTGAAGCAGGCCAGGAGGTCCTGAAGCAGGCCAGGAAACTCTGTGGGCATTTCCGCCGGTCATATAATGCCAGTGCTCGGCTGGCTGAGCTGTAAAAAGATTACAACCTGCCCAAGAACCGCCTAATCTGTGACATGCCCACCAGGTGGAACTCTATATTGGCCATGCTGCAGCAGCTGCACACGCAGCAGAGGGCCATCAATGAGTATCTGTTGCAATATGGCACCAGGACAGGGTCAGGGGAGCTTGGATTTTTTTTCCCCACGCCAGTGGGCCATGATCAGGGATGCATGCACTGTCCTGGCACCATTTGAGGAGGCCACTAGGATGGTGAGCAGTTACAGTGCATGCATCAGTGACACTGTCCCTCTTGTCCACCTGTTGGAGCACACGCTGCGTGGAATAATGGACAGGGCACTTGAAGCAGAACAGAGGCAGGAAGAGGAGGACTTCCTTACCTCCCAAGGCCCCCTTTATCTAGACAGTGTTCCTGCTGGCCCGGCTATCACACAGGAAGAGGACGAGGAGGAGGAGGATTGTGTCAGCATAGAGGTGGAGACTAGCACTCAGCATCAGCAGCAGTCTTCAAGGGATCAATTACAGTCCCAAGACACCCATGGACTTGTACGTGGCTGGGAGGAGGTGGCTGCGGATCATGTCGTCCCCAGTGACCCAGAGGACTTGGCACCGAATGCCTCAGCAAACCTACGCAGCATGGCCTCCTTGATCCTGCAAAGCCTGCATAAGGACCCCCTTATTCGTGCGATCAAGGAGAGGTATCATTACTGGCTGGCAACCCTCCTTGATCCATGTTACAAGGGTAAGGTTGCAGACCTTATCTTGCCATCGCAGAGGGAGCAGAGGATGAGGCATCTTCGGGAGGCCTTGCAGAAAGGTCTGTGCAACGCGTTCCCAGAGACTGGGAGGCTACAAATTCCTGGTCCTGGACAACGTGTTGCTGAGGCTTCGGTCAGTCAAAGAAGGAGCGGTGGAGAAGGTGGCCGTCTGACTGATGCGTTCAGACAATTTTTTAGTCCGCAGCCCCAAGGTATCCAGCAACCATCGCCAGCGTCTGGTTTACATGGTGCAGCAATACCTAGGGACAAGATCAGACTTGGACATCTTTCCCACTGAAAATCCTCTGGGTTACTGGGTCTTGAGGATGGATCACTGGCCAGAGCTTGCACAATATGCAATTGACATACTGGCCTGTCCTGCATCCAGCGTTCTTTCGGAACGCACATTCAGTGCTGCTGAAGGCTTTGTAACCGATCACAGGGTGCGCCTGTCAACCGACTCGGTCGATCGACTGACCTTCATAAAAATGAATCAGTCTTGGATCACCACCAGCTACCAGGCACCTGATGCTGATGTAACAGAATAATTTTCTTTGAAATGTCAGATCCCTTCAAGACTGCCTATGCTGATGCAGAGTGACTATACTGTTATGCTGAGTGACTATCCTCTTCCTCCTCAATAATCATGCTGATAGTTTGAAAGAACATTTTTGGTTCTGGGCACCGCCACCAGTGGCTAAGGCTAATTGTAATTACAATTTTTGATGCAATACTTTGCAACAGGGCTCATTGCTGCGCTCTAAGTACAGTATCTGTGAGGGGTTGCAGTGTTATGGCACCAGCACCAGTGCCTAAGGCCCAATTTTTCTGCCCCTGTTCAACAGGGGCATGTAATTACAATTCTTGATCTAATATTTCACAGCTGGGCCCATTCCTGTGCCCACCAAGAGTAACTGTGAGGACTTACAGTGTTGTGGCACCAGCACCACCGCCACCACCAAAGGCCCAATTTTTCAGCCCCTGTTCAACAGGGGCATGCAATTACAATTCTTGATCTAATAATTCACAGCAATGCCCATTCCTGCACCCACCAAGAGTAACTGTGAGGGCTTACAGTGTTGTGGCAACACCACCACCACCACCACCACCATGAAAGGCCCATTTTTTCAGCCCCTGTTCAACAGGGGCATGTAATTACAATTCTTGATCTAATATTTCACAGCTGGGCCCATTCCTGCGCCCACCAAGAGTAACTGTGAGGACTTACAGTGTTGTGGCACCAGCACCACCGCCACCACCAACGGCTCAATTTTTAAGGCCCTGTTCAACAGGGGCATGCAATTACAATTCTTAATCTAATAATTCACAGCAGGGCCCATTCCTGCACCCACCAAGAGTAACTGTGAGGGCTTACAGTGTTGTGGCACCAGCACCACCACCAAAGGCCCAATTTTTCCTACCACTGTTCAACAATGGCATGTAATTACAATTCCTGATATAATAGTTGACAGCAGGGCGTTCCAGCGCCCACCAAGAGTAACTGTGAGGGCTTACAGTGTTGTGGCAACACCAACACCTAAGGGGCAAATTTCTGCAGAGTATATATGGCAGGCCTCTACTTTCAAACATCCAACTTACAAACGACTCCTACGTGCAAACGGAAGGAGACAACAGGAAGTGAGAGGAAATCTACCCCTAGGAAGATAAATTCTCTCCTGTAAGAGTTAATATGTGAAAAAGGTGTCTCCTCTCCACTGATGCTTTATCACCAATCCTTGTTTCAATAAAAACCCCAAATTTTCCAAAAACATTTGTCATTGGGATGGAAAGTGAGGTGAAATGTTCTGAACAGGTGCACAGACAGCAAAACAAATGTTACAGGGGTGATAACCCTTCCCCATGTTCTCCAAAAAGCTTGAAAATAGATTTTTTGGCTAGAGCTACACTTAAAAAATGTACCTGTTCCAAATTACAAACAGATTGTACCTAAGAACAAACCTACAGTCCGTGTCTTTTTTGGATCGCCTGTATACTGCTGTTCATAGTATATAGGGCCTTTTTTTATTTTGTTTGCGGGGTTCCCCTTAATATCCATACAAGACCCAAAGGGGCTGGTAATGGGCTGGGGTAGGGGTGGGTGATGGGGTAGCCATGCCATTTTTCTCAATGATTTTCATCCATATTGCCGGGGACCAGACATTACATTAAAGCCGCAAACAGTTTTAATGGCCTTTCTGCCTTTAGAAATGTCATTTTGTGCAGGGACAGTTCTAAACACGGGAAACACGTGCCACTTCACAGGAATACTTTAGACACCCCCCAGGTACGATATTTAAAGGAATATTTCACTTTTTTTTTCACTTTATGCATCATTAAAATCACTGCTCCCGAAAAAACAACCATTTTAAAAGATTATTTTTACATTGATACATGTCCCCTCGGGCAGGACCCGGGTCCCCAAACCCTTTTTAGGACAATAACATGCATATTAGGCGTTATAATTAGCAATTTAGATTTCGAACGTTTGCGTCCATTGTATTTAATAGGGTTCTAAAGTTTGCGCGAACTTTCGGTCCGTTCGAAGGTTCTGGTGCGAACCGAACGGAGGGGGGGGGGTGTTCGGCTTATCCCTAATGATCAACGTGGCACCTCCTGGCAAAGAACTCTGAGGATCTGAAAAAAAAGAATTGTTGCTCTACATAAGGATCGCCTAGGCTATAAGACGATTGCCAAGACCCTGAAACTGAGCTGCAGCACGGTGGCCAAGACCATACAGCGGTTTAACAGGACCGGTTCCAGTCAGAACAGGCCTCGCCATGGTCGACCAAAGAAGTTGAGTGCACATGCTCAGCGTCATATCCAGAGGTTGTCTTTGGAAAATAGATGTATGAGTGCTGCCAGCATTGCTGCAGAGGTTAAAGGGGTGGGGGGTCAGCCTGTCAGTGCTCAGACCATACGCCGCACACTGGATCAAATTGGTCTGCATGGCTCTCGTCCCAGAAGGAAGCCTATTCTAAATATGATGCACAAGAAAGCCCCCAAACAGTTTGCTGAAGACAAGCAGGACATGGATTACTGAGAATGAATAGGAAACGAAAGTAAGGAAAGTGGAGGAAAAAGAAGGAATAGATAGAGGAGGAATGAGATGAGAG
Organism: Rana muscosa; assembly: GCA_029206835.1. Classification (NCBI taxonomy): domain Eukaryota; kingdom Metazoa; phylum Chordata; class Amphibia; order Anura; family Ranidae; genus Rana; species Rana muscosa. Next base: position 890,514,612 of record CM055122.1, on the reverse strand, counting down.
AAGTAAGGAAGAAACAAAGGAAAAAGGGAGGGGAGAAGGAATATTTAAGACAATTTTACTTAAAGTAAACTTATCCTTTAAGTTTTGCACTGTTGCTGGTAAGCTAAACCAATGTTTCTCAACTCCAGTCCTCAAGTACCCCAAACAGGTCATGTTTTCAGGATTTCCCTCAGATGAAATGGTTGTGGTAATTATTAAGGCAGTGAAGCTGATCAAATCACCGGAGCAAAATAATGGAAAGCCATGATCTGTTGGGGGTCTTTGAGGACTAGATTTAACAAAAATTGAGCTAAACCATATGTTGAGCCATTACATTTCTTGTGGACTTCTCCTAACTTGGATTTCTAGAGCTGAGCAGTTGCTACAACCATTAAAAACCAAATGTTGTCACCAGCCTAGCATTAATATTCCCCCCCAGTGTAGAAAAAATAAAAATAAAAATGGGGACCACTTTTCTTATATGATGGGTTAGAGGCAAACTATTATGGAAGACTCTTGCTGTGTGAAAATATGTAAAGTGTATGCAATCCAATTTGCCGGTTTGGGTACTGTTAGCCATTTTTTCCTCTAATTTCGACACATTGCTATATTGCCTTATTATTTAAAGTATAATCACTTTCTGAGAACAGAAGTCTGAAATTTCAATCTCACTTTATCCTTGGAGTAATATGTGTAAAGAAAAAGTGTGTGCAAGACATGAAACAGTAATTACCAAGTGGCATAAAGTGTCAGACTTACCATAATATCTTCTTCTTAATGTGATTGTTTGTTTTGATTTCCGATACATTATTATGCGAAGGTATCATCTCAGTCTGTGATGTGAAGATAAGATTGAGATTGTTTTCTAAAGCTCTCCAAGACACAAACATTGTCAGCAATGTTTTCATTATCACTTGGCAATGCAGAACTGTCATTTCTACGTTCTCGCTGCTGAAATCAGACAATGCTGTGGATGCTTATTCCATGTTTAACAGAATGTTGAAGGAAATGTATAGTTTTTATATATACAGGTCCTTCTCAAAAAATTAGCATATTGTGATAAAGTTCATTATTTTCTGTAATGTACTGATAAACATTAGACTTTCATATATTTTAGATTCATTACACACATCTGAAGTAGTTCAAGCCTTTTCTTGTTTTAATATTGATGATTTTGGCATACAGCTCATGAAAACCCAAAAATCCTATCTCAAAAAATGAGCATATCATGAAAAGGTTCTCTAAACAAGCTATTAACCTAATCATCTGAATCAACTAATTAACTCTAAACACCTGCAAAAGATTCCTGAGGCTTTTAAAAACTCCCAGCCTGGTTCATTACTCAAAACCGCAATCATGGGTAAGACTGCCGACCTGACTGCTGTCCAGAAGGCCATCATTGACACCCTCAAGCAAGAGGGTAAGACACAGAAAGAAATTTCTGAACGAATAGGCTGTTCCCAGAGTGCTGTATCAAGGCACCTCAGTGGGAAGTCTGTGGGAAGGAAAAAGTGTGGCAGAAAACACTGCACAACGAGAAGAGGTGACCGGACCCTGAAGAAGATTGTGGAGAAGGACCGATTCCAGACCTTGGAGGACCTGCGGAAGCAGTGGACTGAGTCTGGAGTAGAAACATCCAGAGCCACCGTGAACAGGCGTGTGCAGGAAATGGGCTACAGGTGCCGCATTCCCCAGGTCAAGCCACTTTTGAACCAGAAACAGCGGCAGAAGCGCCTGACCTGGGCTACAGAGAAGCAGCACTGGACTGTTGCTCAGTGGTCCAAAGTACTTTTTTCGGATGAAAGCAAATTTTGCATGTCATTCGGAAATCAAGGTGCCAGAGTCTGGAGGAAGACTGGGGAGAGGGAAATGCCAAAATGCCTGAAGTCCAGTGTCAAGTACCCACAGTCAGTGATGGTCTGGGGTGCCATGTCAGCTGCTGGTGTTGGTCCACTGTGTTTTATCAAGGGCAGGGTCAATGCAGCTAGCTATCAGGAGATTTTGGAGCACTTCATGCTTCCATCTGCTGAAAAGCTTTATGGAGATGAAGATTTCATTTTTCAGCACGACCTGGCACCTGCTTACAGTGCCAAAACCACTGGTAAATGGTTTACTGACCATGGTATTACTGTGCTCAATTGGCCTGCCAACTCTCCTGACCTGAACCCCATAGAGAATCTGTGGGATATTGGGAAGAGAAAGTTGAGAGACGCAAGACCCAACACTCTGGATGAGCTTAAGGCCGCTATCGAAGCATCCTGGGCCTCCATAACACCTCAGCAGTGCCACAGGCTGGTTGCCTCCATGCCACGCCGCATTGAAGCAGTCATTTCTGCAAAAGGATTCCCGACCAAGTATTGAGTGCATAACTGAACATAATTATTTAAAGGTTGACTTTTTTTGTATTAAAAACACTTTTCTTTTATTGGTCGGATGAAATATGCTAATTTTTTGAGATAGGATTTTTGGGTTTTCATGAGCTGTATGCCAAAATCATCAATATTAAAACAAGAAAAGGCTTGCACTACTTCAGTTGTGTGTAATGAATCTAAAATATATGAAAGTCTAATGTTTATCAGTACATTACAGAAAATAATGAACTTTATCACAATATGCTAATTTTTTGAGAAGGACCTGTATATATATATATATATATATATATATATATATATATATATATTCTCTTAGTTTACTATGTTCAGGACTAAAATGGGCTTCTTTTCATGTTTAGTTTAGTAAATGTGAAGTATTGCATACTAGGACATGCTGTGAGTTCTAGGTGTCATGGACCCACTCCGTGAGGGGACACCTCTACAGCTACACGCACTCACAGTGTAATAATGCAGAGAGTGGTACTGACATTATCACATCAGCACCGCTTATAGGCAGGTGACAGGCTGCAGTATATAAGCTTACCTGAAGGTGGCACTCCGGGAGGAGTTGGGTGCTGTCATCTGCCTTGCTCCTCCCTTTTCTTGTGTCCAGGGCAACCTTTGTTGCCTTTGTAACACGTCGCCGTGCCAGTGAGACCCGCTCGCGGTGCGTCGCTCCACATTATGTGATTGTGTTTTTTCCTTTACACATGAAACATTATATCTATCTATGCAGTCACTTATTTATTCATTGATACGCCTATGTTCCTGTCGCAGGTTCCTGGCTTTTTGGACCCCATTATACAAGCACACTGTGTCTAGGTGCAGTATACAGACAGTGTTTCCTGAGGTGTCTGGGACAGAGATTCTTTCAGGGTCACTGTTTTGCAATATTCTATATCCTTCCGTTTTTGTTTGCTATCTGCCAACACTGACATTTTGGATGGTCTGCTGGATGTGACATGCGTGGCGATGCCTAACTCTCTTTTTTAACTCTTTGGATACATATTTGCACTACCAACAATAAGGATGTAAGTTTTCAATATGTTGACAGGCTATTTACATTATAAATTTTGTCAATCGACATACTGTTGTACAAACTGTCTATTGATTTTCTTGCATCTCTTATAGATATGATACTATATTACTACCTTGAAGAAGGAAGAAGAAAAAAAAGTTTTCTGAAACGCGTCGGTTTTATGTATTTATAGCTGTGTTGTATATTTTATGTATCCATGTTTTTTTACCATTCTATTGTGTGTTCTCAATAAATTTATCTATTTACTTTATTACTATTTACTATTTTTTGCGGTAGTGCCTATAAAGTCCCACCTAGGGATTTTTTCTCTTTCCTGAAGGTGGCACTGTGCCATTTCTTCAGGCTGGCAGGAGACCATTGAGGAACAATTTGTCCCCTGCTATGAATGACAGGTGTCCATCTTGGGGATGATGACATCTCTTATTGAACACTAAAATCCCGCAAGATTTGAGTGGCCATCTTGACAAAGATGTCCTTAAGTAAGAGATTATTTTTTATCCACGGTGTCCACAGTGTGAGAGTAGGTCAGGTACAGAGTAGGAGCAGTAGCAGGGAGAGGTACCTGATGAGGAGGGAAAGAGTAGGTTTTTCCTTACAAGGTGCCTCTTCTGCCATCTTCTTAGCTGTCAGGACTTTTGAGGATCGTAGTGTGACTCAGTAATACCATAGCTCTTCAAGGGAAGTTCTCCCCCAGCATTCTGTGGTCTGTAAGCTCATGTTTTATCACTATTGGAATGGGCCCTATTGATGATCATCACTTTTTCTGCCTGAAGAATTGTATGACTTGCAGCATAAGTAGTGCTATTGCTGTAAACTGTGATCATTTAATTTCAACAATATAATCAATTAAGAATAAACGTTTGCTTACTACTCCCAATTCTAAGGTACAATGGTTAGGCCCTGCCTTCCCCTTCTTCAACATTAAATCTTGAGTTTGGTATTTTTGTTCTTGTTTAACCCCCTCCTGCCGCCACCTTCCAGCCCTTTAAGAGGTTCTAAATGCCTAGAGGCGTAGCTGGGCATGGCAATCATGTGACCGCTGCAATTGACAGTCACATGATTGGAAAGCTCCCGATTGCAAGTATGAATCAGGAGCTTTTCAGTACCCACTGGTTACTGTTCTGGGTATGCACAGGGAGTGCGCACGCAAGTTTACATTGTGCTGCATATATGCGGCCCCTCAGGGTTGAAGGCCACCCACCGAGAGGCTGCATATGTGTACAGCTTGCGGGAATAGGTTAAATCTTCCCTTCAGTACTTCCTTCAAGCCGCTGAGTTGCTATCTTCCAGTGCTGTGATAGTTAATGGTTGCTGCTGTTAGCCTGAAAGGTTGTACTGCTCACCAACCCCCTTCTGCTTTGGCCACCATTCAGGGGGCTCATATTACTATTGTAGCACTTACCTCTTAAGTAGCTGCTGGATGTATTGGGTATCCTCTTCCTGTGCCCACTACTCTGCAAATAGCACTGCACACTCTGACACACCCAGTTGGCGGGGGAATATTTACTGCAGATGCAGTAGTAGCAAAAGAGATATGATTTAAACAAAAATAATACAGCAAATAATTTAACTATAGCAAGTAATGTATTGCAAATAGGTGAACAGTAGAAAGAAATATACTGCAAAAACAAGCAATGGGTGTAGAGAGCAATCTCTCCTAAACAGTATACTGGGGAAATCCTAACTAAGGAGAAGTGTGTCAGTTCAGCAGTCAGTAATATACTCTCCTCTGCTGGCCAGCTCGTTGGGGCCCAATTGTTTTGTCAGAGTGCTCAGAATATCCCTTTAAGCGATGATGTCGACACTGACTGTGGTCTCTTTAAGCTCTGATAAAGTCACTGGCTCAGGAATACTCAAAGACAAGTCTGTCTCTCTTTTGTTAAAGATTAGAGGGGATTTGGCCAGTGGTCTCTCACCAACTTCCTGTGTAAGTAGGTGGTCTCCCTCTGTATAGAAAGTACAACACAGACTGTCTGTGTCTGTAGCGTTCGCCTATCTTGATCAGGCATCAAGTGCTATCAGCATCTGTGGCACCTCCAATGTCCCAGATTGACTGTCACTGTGCCTCTCCCCCTCTTAGGTGCAGTCTGTTAGCAGGCTGATGTGCACTCAGTCCTCTCAGGACAGCCTCCAAACTTTTTTTCCTCTTCTGCCCAGAAAAACAGCAGGGGACAACCTCTCCTGTTTCCCCAATGCCTTGTGGTATCTGCAGTTTATGCTTCCCAGCTCACCAAGTCAGCTCAGTCTGCCAGAACTACACCTCCCACAATCCTAGCAGTCCACATCCTGTGTGCATTCGTATTGGGTGGCACATTGGCTGTATGGCAACTCTACAATAAGAGTCCCCACCTGTAGCTGTTCCTGTGTAAGAGTCTCCTCTGTTGCAGGGACACAAAATCCTTTGACTGTCAGTGCTGCAGACTTGGCTACACAATTCCCCTGCTCACAGTGCATCTTCATCTGTTAATGGAGGAGGAATAGTTGAATTGCAGGATATCCACCTCCATTTACAGAATAAAATGCATTGTGAAAGAAATAAATATGAGAAGTCTGAGTGGTGGAGAGGGAAAGCGAGTGATACAACTTTTAAGCCTAACAGCAGTGGCTGTTAACTCACAGGGCAATATACAGCAACTATGAAGGAGGTGGCTGGGAAGAGGAGGGTAGAAGGTGAAGACCAGATTTGGCTTTAATTTATTTTCTGAGAAAGAAAAAATGCATAGTGAGTGCGTTAAACTGACTCATCCTCTACTAACCCCCCTCCAACCTTCTGTCAACTTTGAAAGACTCTGTATAGAATTTTTAACTACAGAGAGACACTCTAAAGGTAACAAGTTTAAGGGTTTGCTCCCCTTATGTGAAGGAATAAAAGTGTAGGTGTGTACTTTCCCTGATCGGCAGATCATGATATCATTGTGACCATGAGTTCAATAAAGCTATATAGTGACACTTTTCTGGCTGTAGTTCTCTTTAGAACTACCTACACTTAACTCAGGCAATCATTTGTGCCAGTGTTGGTAAAATTACTGACATGTGCAGAAAATTCAGGTGGTTCTTAATTATAGAAGTCATAATACAATAAAAAAATCTTAGGATACTTGATACTCTACAAAGATTTACTGAGACCTGTGCTGGCAGACACAGATTTATTTGATCCCAATATTTATTTATATAAAAGGGTCACACATACACATACACATATAGTAGTTTCTAATAATTTTATTTAAAAAAAAGAATTATACAAATTTTGAAATACACTTGTGCTTGCAAAACACAATCCTATAGTAAAAAGCCAAGTACTGTAGTGTTGCATTTTCACAACTGTCCCTGATTTCGAGGGACTGTCCCTGATTTGGAACAAAGTCCCTTTGTCCCTCTTTCCTGCTCATTTATCCTTCATTTTGATCTTATCATTATAGTTGTATATAATATGCACTATTTAACTTCTAGTGTCAGTATAACCACTTCAGCCCTGGAAGGTTTTACCCCCTTAAAGTGTTTGTTAACCCACTATACTATGATCATGCCAGTCCCTCTGTTATATAATGCAATGTGTCCCTGTGCCTGTGGTATATAAAACATGCAGATTATACCGTATATCAGAGCGGCTCTCGGCGCTCGCGTGACACCTTGGCTCTCTCCTCTGCCCGGCTGACAGCTATAGTTGGGGAGAGGAGGGGAGGAGAGAGAAGAGAATGTCGAGGAGTCAATTAAGCCCAGGGAGCTGCTCTGATATATGGTATAATCTGCATTTTTTTTATATAACACAGGCACAGGGACACATAGCATTATATAACAGAGGGGATGGCATGATTGTAGTATAGATATGATTGCACCAGGAGGGGAGGATCGTGGAGTGGACAAAGCTGACAGGCAGCGAGGGGAGGGGGAGAGCAGGGCTGCAGACGACAGAGGCACATAAACTGACTACGGTGTCAGGGCTCAGCAGCCATGATAAATCGTGGTCAGTTTACAGGGGGAGGGTATAACCAGGCAGGATCAGCCATGTAGTTCAGGTGATACAGGGGGCCAAATGGTGCAGAACAGGCACTGTGCTGTATAACATGCTTTAAGGGAACAGGATAAATTTTATTTTTTTAAGGTACCAAACGTTTTAATGACCAGGTCATTTTTGCGATACGCCACTGCATCACTTTAACTGACAATTGCGCAGTCATGTGATGTTGTATCCAAATTCAATTTATGTCCTTCTTTCCTCACAAATAGAGCTTTCTTTTGGTGGTATTTTATCATTCCTGCGGTTTTTATTTTGTGCGCTATAAACAAAAGACACCAACAATGTTGAAAAAAAAACAACAATATTTTTTACATTCTACTGTAAAACACATCCAAATAAAATAAAAAAACGCATTTCTTCATCAATTTAGGCCAATATGTATTCTGCTACATAGTTTTGGTAGAAAAAATCCCAATAAGCGTATATTGATTGGTTTGCGCAAAAGGAAATGCACAGTGTTAATTTTGGCAGCAAATTTCAATTTAGTTTTAGTCTTATGCCTTGTACACATGATAGGAATTTCTGATGAAAAAAGTCTGATGGAATTTTTTCATCAGAAATTCCTATCGTGTGTGGGCTCCATACGATTTTTTTCCGTCACAGTTTGGAAATAGAACATGTTTTATTTTTTTCTGATGGAAAAAAATCCTATGGGAAATTCAGGTCTGTGTGGAACTCCGACGGAGAAAAAAAATTTAGTCTAAAGGCCTCGTACACACGACCGATTTTCTCGTCGTAAACAGTCAAAAAAAGTGCCGCGAGAGTTTTTTTGTCTAGAAAAACGTTCGTGTGTATGGTTTTACGACGAGAAACTTGACGAGAATCTCGATGAGAAAATAGAGAACCTGCTCTCTATTTTCTCGTCAGGAGTCCAGATTTCCTCGTCGTGTTTCTCGTCGGCCTGTTTTGTGACGAGAAAATGGTTCGTGTGTATGCTTTTACGACTCTTCCAAAAGCGCGCATGCTCACAAGCAACTATGAGACGGGAGCGCATCTTCTGGTAAAACAAGCCTTCATAATGGAGAGAGCACATTCGTCACGCTCATAAATATTTCATCGTTTAAATGTTCTGCATTGAATTCTTCGTTAGAATGTTACATTAATCAAAACGAGAGACCTTCTTTTGCTGCTGATATTCACACAGAGTTATGCCTTATTTTTAACCTTTTTCATGCTGCTCTTTATAAGATTTTTGTGTATTATATCGTGCAAGTTTTTAGGAATAATTTAAATGGTTAGATTTTTCAAAATGATGTTAATTATAATTTCTCAATGTTTTGATAGCGATCTCCCATTTAATTTTCTAATCTATATTTTTAAAATTTCACACCATGTTTTTGAGCTAATCAGATTTAGTTATTCTTTTGGGGGGGTGATATCTGTGCCTTTTATTGTCAGTCAAATGTATCTGCTTACTCCAAAGCTTGTTTTTTTTAATTTAAAAATACACATAGTCAAGTATGAACTTAAACAAAAAACACATTTATTCATGTTTATAAATTAAATAAAGAGAAGGCAGCGCTGGAGAAGCTGCTGCCATTTGTGCATCCCAGGGACCCCAGAGCACACAGCAACCCTGTGTGGACACTAAAATTGGGAGCTTGAGAAGGCCCACATTTCAGAACACAATCTGATGCTGGCCTCCCAGAGGTCAGGAACAGCAGCAGGTGAGATATATGTCCCAAGTGTGTGGTACTACAGATAGCAGAACAGGTGTCTGGGATTATGAGGCCCAGAGCCTGGGGGGAGATGCCTGTGGTGAACTTCAAGTCCTGAAGACTTCTCCCTGTCGCCAGGTAACGCAACGTGGCGATGAGCCTCTGCTCAGCACTGATGGCTTCCCGCATAACGGTGTCCTTCCTGGTAATATAGGGGGACACCAAAGCCAACAGTTCCTGAAAAACGGGGTCAGACATCCTCAGAAAATTCCTGTAGTCCTCAGGATTATTCTCGATGATCTCCCGCAGCAGAGGCATGTGGCAGAATTGGTCCCGCTGGAGCAACCAATTCTTGGTCCATGAACTCCTCCTCACACCATTCATGGACTGGTCTTGGTCCAAAACAAGCAGACCAACACCAAGCGCACGCACAGCACGAACTCGACGACGAGAACGTCCAGGCGACATGGCTAGGAAACGGTCGTCTAATCAGAACGTACAGAACAGAACGCACTTTAGAACAGCAAGGCCTATGAATAACGAACTGAAAATCAGAAACGAACAGGCAAGAACGCACTGTAAAACAGATACGACCTGCCTAGACGCCCTGAAAGTCAAGATACGAACCCACAAGCACAAACTGAACGGCAGAAAACGATCTGAAAAGTACGAAGACTGAAAAGCGCGAATCGTCTCTTCCCAAACTTTTACTTCAGACGCGGTAACACGAGATCAGCAAAAGCAGCCCAAGGGGTGGCGCCAAGAAAAAAGATCTTCCCCTTTATAGTGCCGTCGTACGTGCTGGACGTGAGCGCAGAGAACCACGAGGAAATTGGAAAATGACAGTGTGTACGCATAGAAAGCTTGACGAGAAAATCGACAAGCTTAACAAGAATCTCGTCGAAAAAAACGACGTGTTTTTTACGACGAGAAAATCGGTCGTGTGTACGAGGCCTAACAGTGTGTATGCAAGACTGATGGAAGACAGCTTGAAGGGAATTCTGACAGAAAATTCCATCAGATTTTAGCCCATAGGAAATTCCTATCGTGTGTACAGGGCATAAGTCTTTTGACTAAAATGGCCTTTTAGTTTAAAGCCCTGTACACACGGGAGAAAATCCCGTCAGGAAAAAAACGTTGTTTTTCCTGATGGGATTCCTGGCAAGATGTTCTTGCCAAGCCCTGTGTACACACGCACATTCAGAAGAACTGCCGTTCGGGGGGCGTGGCCTGCAGTGGAGCCGGATGGCAGCATAGTCAGAGAGCTCCGGTATCTACGGGAACACAGCGGCTAAAAACGTCCAGAAAATACTCCTTTTTCCACATCTCCAGCGGGCGATCCACCCTGGGCACCTCCGAGGAGCATGACAAATAAGAGGAAAGGCTCAACAAAGCCACAGCGACTGATGGATCTCTTCACAGTACCGCGGGAAGGAGGTATGCAAGATGGCGCCGGTTCGTCATCAATCCCCATGCCTAATCACCAGGCCAAAACTATACTAACGCCACATCACAGCGCAATACCAAGTCCCCTAATAGAAACAACTCCCCACCTGTCTCCTCTCCATCAGACAGTCCGGTAAAGGCTAAGATGAGACTGGATGGCGCTGGATGCAGCCCCACAGTGAGTCCTGCACTAGACTCTGGAGATGACACAAGAGAGTTGCCAGAATCTATTGCCAGAATCTATTGCCACATTCCCCACCAGCAATCAGCCAGTGATGGATACGGTTCTTAAGGATATGCTGGTATCACTGAGAAGTTCATTACAAGCAGATATGATGAACTGTATACAGAGTTAGTGGGGAACTGAGGGAGGTGGAATCCAGGGTGGATCACATTGAAGGCAAGATGGGGGAGTTTACGTCCACCATAAATGACCTGGTGGATGCTAATGAAGCACAAGAAGAAGATTCAGAATGGATTAAAAATAAATTAGCAGACATTGAGGACAGGTCCAGACTAAATAATTTAAAAATAAGAGGAATTCCCGAATCGGTACAATCCTCAGACCTGCGATCCTATGCGATCGATTTATTCTCCTCTCTCCTACCTGAACTTTCTGACATAGAACTTACCATAGACAGGATACATCGTCTGCCAAAGCCCTTCTTCCTCCCTGATAAAATCCCCAGAGATGTGATCTTACGCATGCACTTTTTCCACGTGAAAGAACAGCTCATGCAAGCAATGCGCAAGCAAAGAAAATATCCCATCCCAGTATCACAACTTGCAGTTTTATCCGGATCTCTCTCAGCATACTTTGCAAAAAAGGAGAAACCTAAATACAATTACTAAAGCCCTTAGGAACCACAGTTATCCATACAGATGGGGTTACCCTACCAAGCTTATCATTACTAAACAGGATCAGACATTTACTGTGGATTCCCTAGACAGAGGTGTCTCCCTACTGAAAGAATGGAAGATTCTTCTGGAACTTAGTGAGAACAACGATGCCAATATCAATAGGCGTGCTCCTACCCCTGACTTGAAAACAGTCACACAACGAAACGCCAAATCGCACAAATGATCTTAATTTTACACCTGGAGTTGATATGTGTTCTCCCGTGGAGGCCGGATTAGCCCTAGGCTTGAACTTACCCCCTGCCTTACTTGAGCAGCGTATAGCTGCACCCGGGTATAACCCACTGTATCTACCTGGTGCACCTCTCTTTAGGTAACACGTTATGGTTACCACAAAGTTAAACAGTTACCTAGCATGCCTTGTTCTCTGTTTTTGGTTTCTTTTTTTCCTTTTTTTCTTTCTTCTATGGAGTTACACAGCTACCAACGTTAATGCAAGTTCAAGTGGACAGAAAATCTACACACGACTGAAACAAGTCACAGCCGAGACACAGAGGATAGTATACAACCCTGGCCTTGCTTTCAGGATCACAGTGCGTATACAGAACTTTGAATTACAAATGCACTTCTTACACAAGCCTCAAGAGAGAGCCCTTGCATCCCAAATGGACTTGAAAAATCATATTTCAGTATATAGACAATTCCTATTACAATATTGGTTAAAATTTTATCCATAAATGCTAAGGGTCTTAAAGCGGAGCTCCACCCTAAAGTGGAACTTTTGCTCATTGGAACCCTCCCCCCCCTCCGGTGTCATATTTGGCACCTTTCAGGGGGGAGTGGGGTGCAGATACCTGTCTAAGACAGGTATTTGCACCCACTTCTGGGAGTGCTCTCTGCGGGTATTCTGCGGGTAGTACGTCACTTCCCGCAGAATACCCGTTGTGTTCTGGGAGACACTCGGCTCCCAGAACACAACAGGGACCAGTGAGAACGGCGCAGCGCTGACGTCTCTGGACTCCAGGACAGGTAAGTGTCCATTTATTAAAAGTCAGCAGCTGCAGTATTTGTAGCTGCTGGCTTTTAATATTTTTTGTTTCAGGGGAGCGCCACTTTAATCACCCTGTTAAAAGGAAATCTTTATGGAAGGAGGCCCTACTACACAAAAGCGATATCCTGTGTGCACAGGAGACACACTTCAGTGAGGTGTCTCCTCCGTTATGCTCACATAGGAACTTCCCAAACGTCTTTAAAGCAAATGCGAATTCAAAGTCTAAAGGAGTACTAACAGCAATCCGAGACACTGTGGTATTTGTCCTCCACTCAGAACTCAAAAGCCCCATACACACTATCAGTTTTCTTGCAGGTTTTTCTCTTCAGGTTTACCAAAACCATGTAGTGCAAGGGCCTGCCTGATTGCATACGAATTGAAACTCTTAAGGTTTGACCTCATATTAGATGGTTTTGGTAAACCTGAAGAGAAAAACCTGCAAGAAAACTGATAGTGTGTATGGGGCTTAAGACCTCAATGGTCATTACCTGATTCTAGTATGCAACATCAACTCGGTAACATATACCATCGTGAATGTCTATGCTCCTAATACCCACCAGATTAAATTTTTCCACAAACTTATGAAAAACATTCACTCTCTCAAAAAAGGCCTCTCTCAAAAAAGTACTGTGTGGAGACTTTAACACAGTGTCTGACCCAACCATAGATACCACGTCCACATCAAAAAGGACTAATGCTTCCCTACAAGGACCCCTCCACACCGCTGAACTCTATGATGCGTGGAGGTGTTTTCATTCAGGAGAAAGGGATTTTACTTTTTTTTCCGCTCCACATCGTACGTACACAAGAATTTTCCTTTTTTTGGTTGACCACATTACTTTGAATAGAACTGTTTCCTCCTCTATTAATAATTTTACGTGGTCTGACCATGCTTCAATAACACTCTCTTTAACCGATTCCTCGTCCGCTACCTCGGCTCCAATGTGGAGGGCAAATTCATTCCTCCTGCAACAACCAGAAGCTAGGCAAACTATTGAGAATCACCTTAAAGACTACTTCTCCTTAAATGACTTACCTGACCAGAGCCAATCACCTTGTGGAACGCCCATAAGGCTTATATACCGGGTATTCTTATTCAACTGGGGGCTAGGACGAAGAGGCAATGTCAGGCAAAGATAAAAGACCTTACGGATGACATTGCTAAACTAGAATTGGTGAACAAAAAACAGCCAGACCCAACGCTATCAAAGAAACTCACACAATTACGAAGCAACCTCAGACTCCTTTTACTAGAGGAGTTTGAGAGAGCTACCAAACAGAGCTGGAAAATGACTAGCACACAAACTTAAAGGACACAGAATCAAATCCAAAATTCCCTACATTCTCCATCCTACGACTAAAACTAAACTGCACCATCGGCAGGATATAGTGAATGCCTTTAGTCATTACTATGGCGCCCTCTATAACCTACAAGAAGATGTAAACACATTCCAACTCACTGCTGAAACGATCAACGATTTCTTACAAAAGGTATCCTTACCAACATTGTCCACACAACAAATAGAACTTCTAAATTCTCCATTTAATGTTGCAGAAATCCATAAAACAATAGAATCTCTCCAAGCTAACAAATCTCTGGGCCCAGGCGGCTTCATAGGAGAATATTACCAAACCTATAAACTTATTAGACTTGTGCACAACGGAAAAATTTGTTCCGTTTCGGTTCGTTTCTTTCCGGTCCTGTTGATTCGTAATCATTCGTAATTTTTCTAGACGGGATTTTTCGTGTTCGGACTCATTCGTATTTTTGCAAGCGACATTTTTCGTTGAATTTTTTGTTGCTTTATAATTCGTACTTTCGGTAGAGTACGTTGTTTTTCGTTGATTCTGGACACAACTCCTACTTTCGTAACTTTTTTTGGGTTCGTACTTTCGGTAGAGTACGTTGTTTTTCGTTGATTCTGGACACAACTCCTACTTTCGTAACTTTTTTTGGGTTCGTTGATTCGTAATTTTCCGTGTCTCTCTCACAACGACGCTGCCTATTATGCCTAATGTGCTTCGAATGGATTTGTACTTTTCTAAATACATTGCGGTTATTTGTAACGATTCGAAATCTCGTATTTTACTTTCGTTTTTTACATGCGGCTATAGCCTCTGCCCCTGTACACCATTTTGAGAGGGTTCAGCACGGTGAGGGAGAAGCAGAGAGCAGAGCAGAGTGTTATTGTGCTTCGAATGGATTCGAAATCTCGTATTTTACTTTCGTTTTTTACATGCGGCTATAACCTCCGCCCCTGTACACCATTTTGAGAGGGAGTTCAGCACGGTGTGGGAGAAGCAGAGAGCAGAGCAGAGTGAGTGTTATTGTGCTTCGTATGGATTCGTACATTCGTAACTTTTTCATAACGAATTATGCCGAAGACATTCGGGCATTCGCTATTTGCGGTATAATTTATTTCGGATTCGGTCTTATTCGTAATTGCTTTGTTCGGAAATTCGAATGCTTCCGAATGTCCGAAAGTTGCTAAATTCAGACGAATTTCAATTAGTTACGAAACGAATTGCACAAGCCTAAAACTTATATTGTCACCATATCTAGGCAAATTGTTTGACGTCGCTGCTGCCTCTTCGCCCTTTCCCCCAGAGATGTTAAGTGCACTGATAGTGACTCTGCCTAAGCCGGGGAAAGACCCCAACATCCCTTCCAATTTCAGGCCTATTTCACTGCTAAACACTGATCTTAAATTGTATGCTAAACTTATAGCCAACCGTTTAGTGGACATCTTGCCCCTCTTGATACATCCGGACCAGGCTGGGTTCACCAGGGGACGTCAAACCTCGGACGCCACCAGAAGGTTGGTTAACATTATCCACCTGGCTAAAGTCCAGCAAAGAGCTTCTCTGCTGCTTGCCTTGGACGCAGAGAAGGCCTTTGATCGGGTCCACTGGGGGTACCTGACTCAGGTTCTAAAAAAGTTTGGGTTCTCTGGAACCATTTTTACAGCAATAATGGCCCTATATTCGCAACCCTCCGCGAGGGTATACACATCAGGGGTACTATCCAAACCCTTTAACATTACTAATGGAACCCGCCAAGGTTGCCCGCTCTCCCCTTTAATTTTTTATTCAATACTAGAGCCCCTAGCTACGTATATTAGATCACATCAAAATATCAGAGGATTTCTGGGGCCCTGTTCCGATCATACAATCAGCTTATTTGCTGATGACATTATTCTAATGCTCACAGACCCCGAACTTTCCCTGGCTACGGTGCACGCAACTCTACATATGTTTGGTAAAGTCTCTTACTATAAAGTGAATGAGAATAAGTCATTTATTTTGAGACTGGGTATAAATGCAAAACTAAAGAACAAACTCAACTCACGGTTTCCATATGCCTGGAATGATGATGGTACAAATACCTGGGTGTCACCCTAACTGCCTCTACTGAGGATCTTTATAAAGCCAACTATGTCCCCTTTCTCACTTCTCTGCCTTCAAAACTTCAAGACTTGACGAAAACAGAACTCTTGTGGTCAGGCCGTCTAGAGGCCTTTAAGATGGTGGTACTACCTCAACTCATATACATGCTCAGGACGCTCCCCATCCCAATTCCTAACTCTTTTTTTTCCAAAGCCCAATCTATGGTGAACAAATTCTTATGGAAAGGGAAAAAGGCTAGATGGGCTTTTAAAAAATCAATAACATCTAGGAGGGCGGGAGGTGTGGGTAATGTAGTGCTCAAAGACTACCACATAGCAGCAATTCTGTCGCAATTGAGAACATGGTTCCCCAATTTCCCTAGACCAAGATGGCAAGAACTAGAGGAGAGTCAGGCCCCACACAATAATCTCTATGACATGTTGCTGTCTAGTACACTCTACCCTAGAGAAAATGCTACCCAAGCTCCCACGTTGAGAGCTGCCTTGAGGGCATGGAAAAATCTGCTGGACATACAGCATCAACATACTTCTACAATTCCATTATTACTTCCTATCACCAGTCTCTCTGGAATTATTCCAGACCTACATATTGCACACTGGATAGTGAAAGTAGTCACAAACATCACAGACCTTATGATAGGGCCCATCATGAAAACCTTTAGATCCCTCCAGATAGAATCTTCTAAATTAAATTCTGACTACTATAAATATCTTCAAATCAGCCACTTCCTCCAAACTAATACACCACTCTCCTTCCATCTACTATGGAAAATAGTACTATATCTCACCGAACACACAACCAACATCAAAGGCATTTCTCTATTCTATAATATCCTAAACAACAAGCTGATTTTTAACAAACTCTCTAATATTGAGGCATGGGAAAGAGACATGGGAAGGCCCTACTCTATGGAACAGTGGCAACATGCACTGCAAACCATTTATTCTGCCACTAAAAGCATTAACCTATGGGAACTTACCGGTACTCAAATTTTTTTATTACTACGCTGGTATCTGACGCCATTTAGAATATCCAATTTCGATAGCCACACCTCCCCGCTATGCTGGAGGGGATGTGGTTGTACAGGTACCTTGTACCACATATTATGGGACTGCCCACATATTCGTCCGCTTTGGAACAAAGTATTTGAATTGTCTGAACAAGTATTAGAAGTGCAAGTCCCTAAAACCCCAGGTATGGCTATCCTATCCCTAGGTATAAACTCACTACCAAGAGATACCAGAGTAATATTAACCCATATCTTAATGAGTACAAGGTTGGCGATCACACGACATTGGAGGGACATAGACACACCCACACTGACTGAAATAGTTATGACAACTAATACCCATATTACATATGAAATTATGTTCGCATCTTCACAGGGCAGATTTCTTTCGGCATGTAGAAGGTGGAAACCGTGGATTGAATGGTACAAGCTGGAATGATTATAATTACTTCTTGTGTTTGCACAAATTCAAAGAACCCTAATGCTGTGTAGATACTGACTCCATTCAATATTAGTTTATTGTCTTGTTTCTATTCTATTCTTTTTTATGTTTATTGTAAGAAATACTCTTGTTTTTCCCTCTATGGTCTTCTTTTATTTTAATATACCTCCTCAATGCCTATACTCGGAGCAGTGATTGGGTACAATATCATATTGCAGTCAAGGAATTGGTGCTAAAGGGAGTACTTGATCTCTCCACCCTAGACACAGTTTGAACCCAGATGGGGTGTCCAGGGGGCCGTTTGAAGGAATTTGGGGGCCCCAAGCAGATTGAGAATTTGGGGCCCCCAAGCAGGGGGGGTGCTACTGATTTTTTTATTCAGAAGCGGGGGGTGCTAACGCGGGACATCGTCGATCGCGGGAGGGGGGGCGCTGATCGCAGGTGGGGGGGCCGCTGATCGCGGGAGGTGGGCGCCCGCCGATCGCGGGGGGGGCGCCGATTGCGGGAGGGGGGGCGCCGATCGCGGGAGGGGGGCTGCGATCGCCGGAGGGGGGCGCTCTGCTGGGGCCCCAGGCCAGCTGGGGGCCCCAAGCAGTTGCTTGGTTTGCCTGTCCTGTTCTGTCGGCCCTGGGGGTGTCGGGAGGGGAGATTCACCTTCTTGTCAATGAAGACATTAACTGAATAACCAACACTGTATAGGGGCGATTTATCACTGGATGTACTTGTAGGAATATCTACCTAGTGTATTGAGTGAGAGTATGTATACTGTTGCCTGGTTACTTGTTACACCAATGATTGTTCTCCTTTTTGCGATGTACCACATTCACGGTATATCTTGTACTCTGTTTTTCATTGCAAACTTAATAAAAAGATATTGAAATTAAAAGAACCACCGTTCTTTTGAATGGCAAGAACGTGGTGACGTCATCGACTACGACGAGCGTGCGCTCGTCACATTCGATGCCGTCGCCGCCATCTTGCTTCACCCTACACTACCCTTGTAAGCTACCGTGCATGCGTCGAAGTCTCATCGAGCATGCGCGGGCTTACCTGGGGACAGGTAAGCATACAAGCCTCGTACACACGCACGGTTTTCTCGTCGGGAAACAGGCCGACGAGAATCCAGACGAGAAAATAGAGAGCAGGTTCTCTATTTTTCTCGTCGAGATTCCCGGCAGTTTTCCTGACGAGAAACCATACACATGACCGGTTTTCTCAGCAAAAAGCTCTTCCAGCAGTTTTCTTGCCGAGAAAACCATCCGTGTGTACGAGGCTTTAGTCCCATTTTAGTCTTCTGCAATTGTTTTAGTTTTAGTCGTATTTAGTCGATTAAACCTCCAGTACATTTTAGTCTACTAAAATCATTTTAGTCTACTAAAACTCATTTTAGTTGTCTAAAATCGAATGGGTGTAGTTAAATTATAATGCATTATAATTTAACTACACCCATTGTAGAGAAATGCATTATTTAAGCATTTCTCTATGTAGCGATACCTCCAACTAAGAAGGCCGCAGATTTAGTTGGGCCCTGAAGACAGCTCCGCCAACCCCCGGCAATATGCTCAACCCCCTACTGGCACAGCTAGTAAGGGGAGATAGGACCGCGTGACCGCAACTCTAGGTGACGCAGTCCTATGGCAAACACACACAGTGATATACTTTAAAACTTCTATTAAAGTAAGTGAAACTGACACCAATGTACTTGACCCAGATATTTTACTGAGGCTAATGGGCAAGTAATAAACAACAGTATAACAAGTTGCAGATCCCTGCAATAAACAGTAATAAAGATAAACAGAGTAATCAGAATAATTAAGTATTGCTATGCAACTCTAGCGCTGCCCTTTTACAGCTACTTCCCCTCATGGGTAGACTAACACCCAGCAATGTCTACCTATGCAGTCAGGCCTGACTGATCTAAATGGAAGTTCAGTGAAACAATATTCACTAGCAATCTTTGGTGGTGCACTTGAAGAACAACTTGTAATCCAAAACGAATAGTAAAGATAAAAGTATCTGTCTTTAAACAGCTCTCACCACCCGGGCAAGTCCAAGTCCGTTTCCTCCATTGATTCGTCTAGGAACAGGAATCCACCGACATCCAAGTCTTCAATCCTTCTGGTGTACTGCAGCAAGGAGGATTAGATGTCTCTAAGGCTCTGCTAGGCTGGCAGAGGGCTCTTTGGAAAGGAGCACACGGCCCAGGCTTCAGGCCTTGTGCACACAGCAGTTCAGCACAGAGATCCTCTTGCTAGGAGAGGGGTGTCCAAAGAGAGCGACCAAAACTCTGCCTCCCCTTTATAAAGTCTGCCCCAGCAGTCTCTGTTCTGGAGCAATGCACCCTGGGTGCTGCAAGATGTACTGGGAGATGTAGTCTCTCTCTCCTCTGCTTTCACTTCCAGTAATGTCTCTTTACTTCCTCCCGACTCACCTCTCACCTGGAACTTCTTGTCTCTCTGTCTTAAAGGGGAATACCCCGCTACACACTCCCCCCACTTTAAATCTTTGGTCCCCAAAGACATCTAACATTTTTAGATCTGCAAAACATTTTAGATTCAATGCGGTTGCATAGGATTGACAGAGGAGCCTCCCACCAATCATCATAGGATGGGGAGCTGTGTTGTCTACAGGTCGCTTCAGTGGGGGCGACCTGTCTAACTGTGCCAGAGAGTGAGCTGGGGTTGCCCTCCACTAAATGGACAGTGGAAGGATCCGGATTCTCAGCATTCCTTCTAGCAGTGACTACAGAGTCTTCCGAACTGTTCCCCATTTGTGGGTAGGTCAGCTTCTTAGCAGGCCGGATGACTCTTCGAGCCCTTTGCTCTCTTGGGATTTCTGGCTCTGGCGCCTCAGGCTCCTCTTCCTCTGAACAACCATCCTGGGCATCTTCCCAGTATTCTGCTGAAGGACTAGAAGGGATGAACTCTGTGGCTTCTGGGTTCAGTGTTCCATCTTGAGTGTCTTTAGTGGCTGGAAGATAAATATTAGAAGTTTCTGGAGTTGGGGAAGGCCACAGCCAATCAAGTTCTCCTTCTTCATTTTCACTAAGTTGAGAGGCCTCTCCATCTTCAGCTTGGGAGGTCTGCGACCGAGTGTTCGGCCTAGGAGTATCCAGGATAGAGGCCGGTTCAGGGGAGTCTCCCGCAGGAGGTATTCTAACTGCCTCAGCAAGTGGGAGCAGGTGATTCCGATGCCACGTCTTCAGTGGGCCTACCTTTCCTTCTGGTTTCAACTTATAGACAGGTAGGCCCGGCAACTTCCTACAGATGACATAAGGTTCAGATCTCCATCTGTCTGCAAGTTTGTGCTTCCCAGGGATCCCCAGGTTGCGTAACAGCACTCGATCCCCAGGCTGTAGGTCTTGCACCCAGACCTTCAAGTCGAAGTTTCTCTTATTTCTAGCCCCCCTTTGGTCGGAAGCTGCTTGAGCTTGCTCATAAGCTACTTTCAGGCTTTGTCTGAGCCTGTCCACGTACCCTTTGTGGGATGTGACTGAGGAATGGTCCAGAGAGGTGCCAAAGGCCAGGTCCACAGGTAGTCTCGCCTCTCTCCCAAACATGAGTCGATATGGGGAGTAGCCTGTAGCATCACTGATGGTGCAGTTGTAAGCATGTACTGTGGCTGCTATGTGTTTGCTCCAATGTTGCTTTTTCTCACTTTCCAGAGTCCCCAACATGTTGAGCAAGGTTCGGTTGAACCTTTCCGGCTGAGCATCTCCCTGTGGATGGTAAGGTGTAGTTCGAGTCTTCTTGATTCCCAAAGAATCCAGGAGCTTCCGGATCAGTTTACTCTCGAAGTCCCTCCCTTGATCTGAATGGAGTCGCTGTGGCAGCCCATAGTGGACAAAGTACTTCTCCATAAGTACCTTAGCTACGGTGGAGGCCTTCTGGTCTTTGGTCGGGAAAGCCTGGGCATACCGGGTGAAATGGTTGGTTATCACCAGAACATTTCCTAGTCCACTCAGGTCGGGTTCGAGGCAGAGAAAATCAATGCATACCAGATCCATTGGGCCTTGACTTTGTAGATGGCCCATTGGGGCAGCTTGATGGGGCAAAGTCTTCCTCTGGATGCATCGGGCACATGAGTGGCAGTACTCTTCTACCTCTGCCCTCATGCAGGGCCAATAGAACCGACTTCTGACAAGTTGGAAGGTCCTTTCAGCTCCTAGGTGGCCATGATTGTCATGCATGGCGACTAGAACAGTCTCTCGGTGCTTTTCTGGCAGAAACAGCTGCCATTTATCTTCTGAGTCATCAGAGGGGCCCCTTCGGTAGACCACTCCCTGATGTAACTGCAACCTGTCCCACTCTTTCCTCGGCAGGCGAGCTTCTTTTGAAGGTTGGCGCATGAGTCTATTTGGATCCTGATTCTCCAGGGCCACCAGGACCAATCTCCCCATGGGGTCTTCCAATTGGTCACACCTCAACTCCTTCTTGGACAGTCTTGGCAGGTTGTCCTCTCCCAGTTGAGCTACTCCACAGTAGTGTTTGGGGACTCCCACCATGGTAACTCCTATTTCCTCTG
Organism: Rana muscosa; assembly: GCA_029206835.1. Classification (NCBI taxonomy): domain Eukaryota; kingdom Metazoa; phylum Chordata; class Amphibia; order Anura; family Ranidae; genus Rana; species Rana muscosa. The sequence goes on along the minus strand of CM055122.1, from coordinate 890,492,808 downwards.
CTCTGGAACCTCCTCGAGCTTGGAATTCAGCTCCTTGACAAAGGGCCCGCACCCCGTCCGGTGCCACTTGGGTCCAATCTTCTACGTCACTGGTGAGAGAATGAGATCTCCTGGACAGAGCGTCTGCATCTCGATTCCCAGTCCCTGGCCTATACTTTAGGCTGAAGTTGAATCCAGAAAGTGCGGCCAGCCACCTGTGTCCAGTGGCGTCCAGCTTGGCCGTGGTGAAAAGGTAGGTAAGGGGGTTGTTGTCGGTCTTCACAGTGAACTCCGCCCCATATAGGTAGTCTTTGAGTTTGTCTACTACCGCCCACTTAAGGGCCAGGAACTCCAGCTTGTGGGTGGGGTAGTTCTTCTCCGAGGGGTTCAGGCTCCTACTCACGTAGGCAACAGGCCGCAGTTGCCCTTCGTGTTCTTGGTAAAGTACTCCTCCCAGACCGTCATGACTAGCATCCACGTGCAGTTCATAGGGTTTGGTTGGGTCTGCGTAGGCCAAGACCGGGGCAGTGGTTAGGCTCTCCTTTAATGCCTGGAAGGCCTCTTCACACTTCTGGTTCCACTGATCTCTGACTGACTCTCCCGGCTTCCTGGGCCCTGAGTCGTCCTCTTCCCCCTCGGTCTTGAGTAGTTCATTCAATGGTCTAGCAATTCGGGCGAATCCTTCCACAAACCTCCTGTAATAGGAGCAGAACCCCAAGAAGGATCTGAGTTCTGTTACTGTGGTGGGTCGTGGTCAGGAGGTAACTGCCTCCAATTTCTCAGGGTCTGTGGCCACCCCCTCTTCAGACACTATGTGCCCCAGATAGTTCACAGAAGACTGGTAGAACCGACACTTCTCAGGCGAAAGCTTGAGTCCTTCCTCACTTAGTCTTCTCAACACTTTTTCCAGCCTCTCTTCGTGTTCTTCCAAGGTTCTCCCAAAGACAATGACATCGTCCAGGTATACAAGGACTTCAATAAGGTTCATGTCTCCTACAGTCTTCTCCATAAGACGTTGGAAAGTAGCTGGGGCTCTAGACAGACCTTGGGGCATCCGATTGAATTCAAAGAACCCCACTGGGGTTATGAAAGCTGTCTTCTCCTTGTCTTCTGGATGCATAGGGATCTGATAGTATCCGCTCTTGAGGTCCATAACGCTGAACCATTTGGCTCCAGAGAGGCTCTGTAGGGCATCCTCTATCCTCGGAGTGGTGTATTGGTCGGGGATGGTTTTTCTGTTGAGAGTCCTGTAGTCTATACAGAGCCTCAATGACCCATTCTTCTTTCTGACCACCACTATGGGAGAGGCATAGGGGCTCCTGGACTCCCGTATCACACCAGTCCTCTTGAGTTCTGCAAGTTGTTCCCTTAGATCCTCCAGATCTGCTAGGGGGACCCGCCTGACTCTCTCTCGGAAGGGCTTGTCTTCCTGGAGGCGGATCCGATGGGTGGCACTCCTTGCACACCCCACGTCGAACTCATCTCTGGAGAATATCTTCTCCCATCTAGTCAACTGGGCCTTGGCTCTCTCTTTCCAAACCCTGGATAGATTCAAGTTCTCCATGGACAGCTTCTCCCAAAGATCTCCTCTTTCACCCGTCCCCTTTACTTCTGACAGGGTAACCGGGGCAGCAGGGCTCACCTGGCCCAGCAGCATTCTGGCAGGGATTTCCATGGGGCCTCTGGTAGTGTTTCTAACACTCACTGGAACTCTACAATGGGCCTTCTTCAGAACCTTCAGCGCAATCACTTCTGGTATCACTTCCAGACCTGAGGACTCTCCTTTTGGGTCGGACTCCAGCACGACAAAGGGTCCAGGCTGCTCCCAAGTAAGCTTCACAGTGGCTCTGAGACAGGTTACTTCGCCAGGCTGCAACACTACCCCTCCTCTTCCAAGTCTCCACACCTTCCCTATCCCCTCCACCGGGGTCTTCTGCTCTAGGACCAGCCTTTGGTAAGCCGTCCTCAGCATGGGATGGATCTTGGTGGCTGCTTGCCCCTTCTCTTCCACTAAAGGGGTCAGGAGTCTTCAGACCAGGTCCGTGTTCGTCCCTATTATAAGGGAGCTCTTGTTGGCTCCTGGCGGCCGAGGGCACACAACTGCCAGGGTGTCAAACACTTCGGCCTTCCCAGCCACAGATGGGTCAAAGGTCATCCGGATGGGCAGATAGCCATCATAGGGGAAACTCTGGGTTCCAATTCCCCATATTTCCAGCTCCTCTATGTTCTGGATGGGCAGATGACTCAAGTGCTTATCGTAGAAATCCCGGTATAGTAGGGTCACTTGTGCCCCAGTATCCAAGATGGCTCTGGTGTAAACTCCCTCCACTTGAATGGGCACTACAGGAGATGGGCCTACCAGCTTCTCCGGATATGGCCTGGCAGGAGTCGCCTTCTTCTGGTCCTTTCCCTTCGGACTCTCTCTCGTCCATCTCCCTTTTGACTTTAGTCTTTCTTGGGCCTGGTATGCATCGATTTCCCCCCTTTTAATGGGCGTACAGACCTGCTGAGGGATATTATAGTTTTTCTTAGGTGTGCATTCCCTTTGGGGAATGCTGTGTCTCTTCTGAGGGGTCTGGCCCTCTCTCTTTGGGGTGTACCCCTGCTGAGGGATACTATAGTTCCTCTGAGGAGTTTTGTCTTTTCTCTTCCTTAGCTTCTCATTCAGTTTGGAACTCACTGAAAATGATGGGCACCCGGTCGGCTCCTTCACCGGGGCCCGCTGAAGTTTCCCGCCAGCTGTTTGGACTTTTCCTCAACTACCAGGCTTGGGCATACTCGCCTGAGATGTCCTTTTCCTCCACATTTGAAGCAGGCTCTCTGTATTGGTTTCATAGAGCGGTTAGTGGTAGGGGTCTTTGGTGCCATGAGTGGTGAGACCTCTTCTGTCTGGGGTTTCACCAGACGAGTCATCAACATCGTCATCATCTCTAGTATTTCTTTCTGGGTCTGGAACAGCTCCTCCAGTCCAGTCTGACTTGTGGGGAAGTGGTGAATAGGTGAAGACCATGATCCCTGTTCAGTGCTTGCTGCCAGTACACTAAGCTCCCGAGTGTCTGAAGGGACATCTATCTGTTGTACTTTGGCACTTGTGGTGCTAGGAGATTGAAGTTTCCTCTGTTTTTGGTCCTTCTCAATCTCCATCTTATCTGCTTCATTCATTTTCTCAATGAGGACCTCATCCGGAGTTGAGGGAGCTTCCAAATGCTGCTTCAGCTGTAGCTTGATGTAGTCACTCCTCAATCCCGTAGTCACAGATCTCCGGAATTTCTTTTGGACTAGCTCGACTCCAAAATGCTCCCCATTTCCTTCATCCTTGGATGTGGACAACAGGCGGTCCTTGAGCTCAATGGCCCGGAATAGGAAGTTCTGAGGAGTCTCTCCACTCTCCTGGGTCATATTTATCAGTCGATGAAATAACTCAGCAGCATCTTCCTCCTCATAGTAGCTTTTCAGTATCCTCTTTAGCTGGTTCAGGGTCAATCCACCCTTCCTCTCTAACATGCCCCTGACACTTGAACCTGGGCTGATGGCATGGATTACAGCCTCTCTAATTTCAGATTCCTGATATCCTTTCTGTAACCCCAACTCTATTTGGTGTAGGAGGTTGGTGTAGGACAGTTTGTCCTTCTGCCCTCTTTCTCCTATCTGGCCATCAATGCGGAAATCCTTCCGGATGGTTACTTCCTGCAGGCGACCCTGAGCTCGTTTCTTCGGTACCTTCCCAGGTTTGGGCTTTATCTGACCATCTTTCTGATCCTCAGGAGCGACACGTAACTCCTTAATGCATTCAGCTATCATACTGGAAGTCTCCTGAAACCTCTCTTGTATGTCACGGTACTGTCGTTTCAGATCAATCAGCTGTTGCTCTGCCTGCGATTTAACAGCAGCCCCTGCTTTCCTGTCCAAGGGTTCTAACTGCTTCTGACTAGGATGTGTCAGGTGGAACTCAGTCTTTTCGGACAATTTTATACTGGCACCGTGGAAGTTTTCAGGGACATCCTGTCCCCACTCTATCAGTGCATAGGTGCAGTTGGTCCTTGAGTCTGGTCTCATTGCGACCACGTAAGCCTTTCTATCCGGGGACAATATTTGTACCACCTCTTTAATTTGTTTCTCTCTCCAGTCACTCCCTGGAAGTTCAATGGCCACGCTCGCTTCTGAGCGTGTCCCTTCTGCTTCGCACCATTGGACTACTTTGATGGGGTCCATGCCGGCACTTCTGGCGTTCACCTGCTGTATCAGGATCCCGGACGAGCCCCCACGTATAGCGATACCTCCAACTAAGAAGGCCGCAGATTTAGTTGGGCCCTGAAGACACCTCCGCCAACCCCCGGCAATATGCTCAACCCCCTACTGGCACAGCTAGTAAGGGGAGATAGGACCGCGTGACCGCAACTCTAGGTGACGCAGTCCTATGGCAAACACACACAGTGATATACTTTAAAACTTCTATTAAAGTAAGTGAAACTGACACCAATGTACTTGACCCAGATATTTTACTGAGGCTAATGGGCAAGTAATAAACAACAGTATAACAAGTTGCAGATCCCTGCAATAAACAGTAATAAAGATAAACAGAGTAATCAGAATAATTAAGTATTGCTATGCAACTCTAGCGCTGCCCTTTTACAGCTACTTCCCCTCATGGGTAGACTAACACCCAGCAATGTCTACCTATGCAGTCAGGCCTGACTGATCTAAATGGAAGTTCAGTGAAACAATATTCGCTAGCAATCTTTGGTGGTGCACTTGAAGAACAACTTGTAATCCAAAACGAATAGTAAAGATAAAAGTATCTGTCTTTAAACAGCTCTCACCACCCGGGCAAGTCCAAGTCCGTTTCCTCCATCGATTCGTCTAGGAACAGGAATCCACCGACATCCAAGTCTTCAATCCTTCTGGTGTACTGCAGCAAGGAGGATTAGATGTCTCTAAGGCTCTGCTAGGCTGACAGAGGGCTCTTTGGAAAGGAGCACACGGCCCAGGCTTCAGGCCTTGTGCACACAGCAGTTCAGCACAGAGATCCTCTTGCTAGGAGAGGGGTGTCCAAAGAGAGCGACCAAAACTCCGCCTCCCCTTTATAAAGTCTGCCCCAGCAGTCTCTGTTCTGGAGCAATGCACCCTGGGTGCTGCAAGATGTACTGGGAGATGTAGTCTCTCTCTCCTCTGCTTTCACTTCCAGTAATGTCTCTTTACTTCCTCCCGACTCACCTCTCACCTGGAACTTCTTGTCTCTCTGTCTTAAAGGGGAATACCCCACTACATCTACAATTTCCAAACTCATTATATACTGCTGGAGTGAAAAATCGAATATGTTAATATTTGAACATGCACTGCAGACCAGTGTTATATTTGACATCAAATTTTAATTTAGTAATCTTTGGACTAAAATGCCATTTTAGTTTTAGTCGTATTTTAGTCATCTCAATTGTTTTTGTTTTAGTCATAATTTAGTAGACTAAAATAGTATTAGACTAAATGTTTTAGTCTACGAAATTAAAAACAGTGACACCTTGCATAGACGGCTGCTGATTGGCCAAAGTATGCACCCGATCTGCATGCTTTGGCCAATCACAGCGCGATCAGCTGAGAGAGCAGTGTGCTGGGAACGGTGCTGGGCATGGTGCCTTCGGCAAATCATGGCTCAGGGGGCTAAGTCCACGCCCAACACTAAATAAGGCTGCTTACATGGCGGCCGTATGTAGTGTAATAACATGGAGAGATTGAGAGAACTTGATCTAGATTAGACAGGTTAGTTAGTGGCGTGCAGGCAGTTTAGTGTATATATATATATATATATATAAATATATATATATATAGGGCTTTTTTTCTCAGAAAATAAGTACAGGAACTCAACCATGACACCTCAAAACCCCCTTGACCCCCACACACACCCTTCAAACAGCATCAAATACTGGGTGTGGTCATATTTCACTAACAGTGGGAAGGTCTTAAAAGGGGCATTAAATACCAGGAGTGAAATATGTACAGAGTGCATAGTTCAGGGGTGCTCTGCATACAGAGTGCAGAGTTCAGCCTTCTTCCCAAACTGTTTACCTCATCCACATCTCACTTTCACTCCTCTTCCCAGCTGTCTCTAGGAAATCCCTGTACACTGTAAATGGCTTCGCCTCTCTCACTTGCAGGGAGATCATCCAGTGGGGGTGTCGGCATCTGCGCTGCACAGGCAGCCAGATCTCTCTTGTCCCCATTCTGCACTCAGTGGGAGCCACTCAGGAGACCAGATTTGTGGGAGCTGCTGAGAGACAAGCTGTCACTTGTAAACACAGAAGTCGGTCTTGAGTATATAATACAGTGTATTGCAGTGGTTAAGGGGAACCCTATGACAGAATTAAGAAAAAAAAGGGCATGGGGTCCCCCCCAAAATCCATACCAGGCCCTTTGGGTCTGGTATAGATTTTAAAGGAGAACTCCACGCCAAAAAAATAAAATAAACTGTGTGGGGTCCAGCGTTGGTCATCTTACTTTAAAAAAGTAATTAGTTACAGTTACAAATTACTTCTCCCAAAAAGTAATTGTGTTAGTAACTCAGTTACTACATTGAAAAAGTAATTAGTTACTCAGCAAAGTAACTGACTTTTTTTTTGAGGGTACATAGCACATCAGGGCACATAGCACATCAGGGCACATCAGGGCATGGGGCACAGAGCACATCAGGGCATGGGGCACATAGCACATCAGGGCACATAGCACATCAGGGCATGGGGCACATAGCACATCAGGGCATGGGGAACATAGCACAACGGGGCACATAGCACATCGGGCACATAGCACATCAGGGCACATAGCACATCAGGGCACGGGGCACATAGCACATCGGGGCACGGGGAACATAGAACATCAGGGCATGGGGCACATAGCACATCGGGGCACATAGCATATCAGGGCACATAGCACATCGGGGCACATAGCACATCAGGGCACATAGCATATCAGGGCACGGGGCACATAGCACATCAGGGCACATAGCACATCAGGGCACGGGGCACATAGCACATCAGGGCACGGGGCACATAGCACATCAGGGCATGGGGAACATAGCACATCAGGGCATGGGGCACATAGCACATCAGGGCGCACAGCCCATCAGGGCACATAGTACATCAGGGCATGGGGCACATAGCACATCAGGGTGCACAGCACATCTGGGAGCGCACAGCACATCAGGGCACATAGCACATCAGGGCACAAAGCACATCAGGGCACATGATAGCACATAGCACATCAGGGCATGGGGCACATAGCACATCAGGGCACATAGCACATCAGGGCATGGGGCACAGGGCACATAGCACATGAGGGCACATCGGGACATGTGGCACATCAGGGCAGGGCACATAGCACATTGTTTACCAGCCATGCAGAGTAGCGCAGGAAGCGTGTGTAATAAGTTCTCTCTCATGTCACGGCACTGATGGCAGTCACACTACTCCTCTCTTCTCGTCCATCCCAGGTGATGTCACAAGCAAATGGGGATGGACGAGAAGAGAGGAGGGGCCGCAGGGAGCAGCGTGACTGCCGTCAGTGCCGTGACATGAGAGAGACCCGGTCATAGAGGAGAGGAGGAATTACACTACTGCCATCTTGTGGCGGTAGATGTAATTGGGGTAACGCCGCCCAAGTAATGGTAACTGTGTTACCATGAGGGGAAGAGTAATCAGTTAGATTAATCGTTACCCTCTAAAGTAACTGCGTTATGTAACTCCGTTTATTCTAACTCAGTTACTTACATCACTGGTGGGGTCCCCCCCAAAATCCATACCAGGCCCTTTGGATCTGGCATAGACTTTAAGGATATATCCATGCCAAAATAAAAAAAAAATGGCATGGAGTCCCCCCCAAAATTCATACCAGACCCTTATCCGAGCAAGCAGCCTGGCAGGCCAGGAAAGGGGGGGGGCAACAACGCGCGAGCGCATACCAAGAACCATACCTGAACCATACCAATCAGGCAGGCCCTTGCACTACATAGTTGAAGGTAAATCTAAAGGGAATTGAAAAAAATAAATGGTATAATGTGTAGCAAGCTTTATACTGTCCCCACATACAATTCTGTGGTAATTTTAAAAGCTTTCCATCGGTCTTTGATAGAATGAACAATATAATAATATTGAATGATTCGCAGCAATCTGACTGCCACCCATGGCTTTAAATGTTTCTTAGTTTGATGTGCCTAAATTATACAAATCAACTATTTTAATCAACTCCCACTGCGTCTTTGATCATTTAGAAGCTAGGAAATGACTGAAAAAGTTAGTGTCAGGTTGTTATAGAATGTCCAGTGCCATTTTGTTCCACATAGAATTAAGTAGAATGCAATCGCATCTGGGTGATCAGTGTGCATTGCAAGGATTAAAGCAAACTTTGTTGAAGATTCCTACCTTTTTCTGTTCTGAAAAAAATAGCTGTTCTTTTACTATGTGATTTCCAGACCTATTCCAGAGTAACAGGGTCTGTAATAATTATACCCACCCGAGTAGCTCTCTGTGTTCTACGGGCAAAGCTGTAGTGTTTACATAGGAGCTGAAGGCTTAGGCCTTATGCACATGGGCAGCTGGAGCTGTAGGACATAAAATTCCAAAATACTGTATTTCTGCACCAGAGAGCCACAGGTGCTGTGTACAGCTGCCCATAGAATTGAGTAGCTGACTGTATGTGGTTGTACATAGTTAACTGCATAAACATGCTCAAAAATACAGGCATATGCCCCTGGATGCAGTTCACCTACGTACAATCACTGACTTCCAGGCATGGATTACAAGCAGTGGTAGTGTGTCCATAAAGGGCGCAGGAGCGCCGCCCCCCCCCTCTCCTGCTCCGCTCTATCATCATAGATAGATTGATGCATTGCATGAATCTATCTATGGTCGCTGCTGACACGCCCTATTCAAGTGTCTGGCCCCTTTTCGGGCATCTGAATTACAGCGGCGGAGGTGTTTTTTGGAAACACTTGATTGGAGCCATAGGCTCTAATAGGCGCCCAAAACAGTGATCAGCAGGCGCCATGCTGGGCGTTCTCTGTTCACTCAGCTGTGTGTTAGCAAAGCGAAGGAATTCGCTTTGCTAACACTGAATCCGCCTCTCAGCCAATCAGGTTGCCGGGTCTGTTACCGGTCACCTGATTGGCTGAAACGTCAGACGCTGTGATTGGACGCCTGAGAGAGGACGGAAGAAGACATGGAGGATGTGCAGGAGACCGCCGCTGACCCGCTCCGAGACAGGCAAGTGCAGGCAGCAACTGATGGGGCACACTGGCAGCATCTGATGGGGCACACTGGCGGCATCTGATGGGGCACACTGGCGGCATTTGATGGGGCACACTGGCAGCAGAGATGGGGCACAAGGCAGCATCTGATGGGGCACAGTAGCGGTAATTGATGGGCACACTAGCAGCATCTGATGGGGCACAGTAGCGGCAATTGATTGGCACACTGGCAGAAATTGATGGGCACACTGGCAGAAATTGATGAGCACACGGCTGCGTTTGATGGGCACAGTAGTGGCAATTTATGAGTACAGTGGCTGCGTTTGATGGCACAGTGGCTGCATTTGATGGCACAGTGACTGCGTTTGATGGACACAGTGGCTGCGTTTGATGGGCACAGTGGCTGCGTTTGATGGGCAAAGTGGCTGCGTTTGATGGCACAGTAGCTGCGTTTGATGGCACAGTAGCTGCATTTGATGTTTGTTTTTTTTTCAGTTTGTTTGCGCCCCCCCCAAAAAAATTTGAGCACCAGCCGCCACTGATTAAGTGACCACCAGCTGAACCTGATTAGCCTTTTTAGTCTGTTTTTAATGTAAAATACTGGTACTGAGGATGTTAATTACTTTCTGATCTGTGTATTGGGTGTTAGGGGATTGTATCTCTGTTTTATTAAATCCCTCCTGGGGTGTTCCAGTTGGGCATTTCTGTCTATAGTCTCTGAAGAGATCCAATTGTATCTTATGGCCTGACTATAGATGACATATTCTTGTATGTGCCTGGGATGGAAGCTGTTACTCAGTCATGTGACACTGTACCCAAATAAACTTCATAACATTTTTTGAGACAGAGTAGAAGTAGACTCCAACATTAATGAGTGTGTCTAATTTTTTTTAGGTTACCCTGTGCTTCCAACTGACCTTCTCAGGGTGGTTGTATTCAGCCCTAAAACACACTGTCAGTATGATGATAATGAGGTCTGATGGTCCCAAAACTGTTTGTAAGGAATGGGGGAGTCATACCGAACAACATGCCACCCTTAATTCTCCAAAATGTACAAGTCAGTGAAAAAACTGCCAGATTACAGCATAATTGACAGAACACAAAAACAAAGAAAGGTGCCTCTAAATGCAACAAAGGATATTTTATTAAAAATAATATGGTTAAAAGCACTTACAAGTGAAGGTGAAATAACAAGCTCATCGATCCCATGAAACGCTCTGTGTGTGGCCACCCTGGCTTGGCTCCTTGTGGAATCCTCCACTCTGACCAGCAGCTATGGGGATAGAAAGTCAATGACAAGATGGCAACCAGACTCACAGGAACCAGCGTGGAAGGCATGGTACCGGAAGTGGCGTCACACGGTGTGGGATAGAAATGCATTTCGGAACATGCTCTCCTAGGTGTTAAGCCCTGTATACACGATCGGATTTCCTATGGTTTTTAAACCGATGGACTTTTCCATCGGAAAACCGATGAAGCTGACTTCCGTCAGTCTTGCCCACACACCATCAGTCAAAAAACCGACCGTTCCAAACGCGGTGACGTAAAACACTCCAAAGAGCCGAGAAAAATGAAGTTCAATGCTTCTGAGCATGCGTCGACTTGATTCTGAGCATGCGTGGGTTTTTTAACCGATGGACTTGACCATAGACGATCGGAATTTACCATCGGTTTTTGATCCATCGGAAAATTTTTAAAACAAGTTCTATTTTTTAAAACCGATGGAAAAAAGACCGATGGGTCCCATACACGATCGGTTTGTCTGATGAAAACAATCCATCGGACGGTTTTCATCGGTAAAACCGATCGTGTGTACAGGGCTTCAGATTCTTCTAATTTTTACCATGTCTATTACTCTGCTGCAAGTTAGGAAAGTCATTGATACATATTTATACTTCTCTGGACAGTCTGGAAGGCAATGTGGTTCTTTGTTATATTTATTATTAGTACTAGGGCTCAATACCTGTAAGGGGGGTTGAGAAGCCATTAAGTGTAGTAAATTAAAATCATTGCCCATAGGGGCAAAATTATTTCCAAAAAAGTGCTATTCTATTTTCAGATAAAAAATTTGTGTTTGTTCTGGAGAAAGGGTCTCTTTAAAGACCTACCCCAGCATGCAAACTGCTGCATGCTCTCAATTTCTTATATTTTTTTCTGTTCCAAAAATCATTTAAAGTGATTGTAAAGTCTCATTTTTAAGTCTCATTTTTAATAAAAATCAAAAAACATATAATACTTACCTGCCCCGTGTAGTGGATTTGCACAGAGCAGCCCAGATCCTCCTCTTCTTTGGTGCCTCTTCTGTGCTCCTGGCCAGTCCCTCCTGTGGAGTGCCAAGCAGCTTGCTATGGGGGCACCCGAGCCGAGTCACAGCTACATGTGTTTTAATTCAGACACGGAGCTGCAGCCGGGCCCCACCCCCTCTCTCTCCTGATTGTCTGACTGACTGAGCCAATGGTGCCACTGCTGTGAGCCAATCAGGAGGGAGAGTCTCGGATGGCCGAGACACTTGTAGACAGAGATGAGGCTTAGGTAAGTATTAGGGGGGCTGAGGGGGGCTGCTGCATACAGAAGGCTTTTTATCTTAATGCATAAAGATAAAAAACCTTCTGACTTTACAAACCCTTTAATAATGAGAAACAGGGACTAGGTACATGTCATGGCAGCTTATCCTTACAGATAAAGAACATCGCTGATTAGGTGGGAACAGATACAGGGAAGCATACAGTCAAATAAGAAAATAAAATTTACACATAACAGTGAATGTGTTGGAAAAGTCGTATCACAGATTGAATCTCCCCAAAGGTCTTGGGTAAATAAAGACAAAAGCGATAAGCAACATAGCTCATTATTGAGTTTATATAAAGGTGATAGAGTATCTGGAACGGAGAGAAAAACAAAAGAGGGGGGTAGAATCTGGGGGGGGGGTGGAAGAAGTGAGGGGGAAAGGGGAGGTTGGTGCAGGGGGGAAGGACCTCCCCGGCTGTGCAGTCGTCTTCCTCACCAGCAACCCCAGGCAACAGCCCTGAAAGGGGGAGCCAGAGAATAGAGGCGGGGGGGATTAAAGGGGTGAAAAATGCTTTTTATATAAGGCAGGGGGAGGTAAGACATAGCCACTTGGGCCTCCCTGGTTTTGGTGGTAGCAGAGCCTGGGTGCAGAGGGGTTGAATGATCAGAGTCAAAGAGGTGCGAGTATCACTGTGAGGGGCACTGAGGAGGTGTCTCAAGGAAGTCTTCAAGAGGAGGTAGGGTTCATCAAAAACTGGTAGGTGTTGGTTGTTTGGAAGTTAATCCAACAAACCCAGATGCCTGTGAACTCAGTGTCTTTCTATGTGTCAGTTCATGAGCCCATAGAAAATAAATAGAACAGTAAGCCTTACTTACTTACATACTTACTTAGAGGAGTGGAATTAAATCAGGTAAGTGCCCTGTTCCAATACATTCCTAGGTAAGTTTCTGTACATAGAAATGGTCTTGGATAGGGGCTTGACTGGTGACTCCATAATTAGGCGACATTCATACCTCTACATATTTCAGCTGGTGTAGTTTATGAACAGTATATTTTTGATGTTTTATACAAGAATGTTACATATTTTACACTCATCTCTATTGAATTATAGGATAAGTGCTACACGAAATACAAAAAGAAGCTGTACCTTCATCCTATAAATTCAAATGGAAAGTAGAAAATTGGATCGAGGCACTGAGGACTTTAATGGTGTGTTATGAACTTACAACACACTAAGTTTAAAGAAAAATATACAAAATTTTATTACATCAATCAATATTTAAAAAAAGTGCACACATGACCAGAATAAGGAACAAGGAAATTAATTGCCCATTGATAGATATAGGGACAGTTCTGCTAAAAATAATTCCTCAAACACAGATTGGAAGTTGACTAGGGTAGCCACCCGATCAAGGGGGAGCTCAAATCTCACACTCTACATGTTTGGCAGATTATGCACTTCTTCAGGAATTTTGTTCAAGAGGAATAATGAAACTTGGTGTGTTGTAGGATCATATCGTGTCATGAAAGTCTTCCGTGCCTCAATCCAATTGTCTACTTTTTATCTCTATTGAAGGTGCATTTTGTTGGAAACCAAGATGAAAGTGTTGTAAATGCAGCCCTAGAATATTGAAATCTTGGGCATCTACTCCAGTTATGTCACAAAGTCTGAATGGTGAATAGTGGTCAATGCAAAAGCCAACATGTTTCAGTAGACTTGGCTGCCTCCACCTGGCCTCCCAAAGCTCACAATCCCATTGTATACAACATCGAAACATAATGACAGGCATTCCAAAACTTTTGTTGTTTTCTGTTTGACGACTCTGTTCTAAGCTTTGAGTCTCAAAACATTTTCTTATTGACAATTGCATTTTGTGCTATACTGAGAACAGTTTTATTTGTATGAAGAATTCAGTAAACACCACAGCACGTCTTAATGGAACAAAGCCCAAAAATATGTGCAGTAAACTGCTCAAATGAGGGGAGTCTCTGAGCCAAAAATTCAAACCATCAAATATAATTCAGTTAATGAGCTGCAGGATTTTACATCTGAATACCTCTCAAAACGATTTCAATTTATTAACGTCAAATCAAAGGCATTAATTCATCATTAGTAAGAAACTAGTTAATAGGGGATGCATGCAAATGAAAAGGCTTTTACATGAAATTAAATATGTAAAATGCTGTGTGTTTAGAATTAGATAGGTGACAAAAGCCAATTAAATTGTATATAAAGTGTACTTGTTTGTGCAGCTTTATAAATTTGCAATGATAATTAAACCTGGACTAGAGACAGAAGTGGAAGAAGGTACCTAATGTATTATTGAAGTTGCACAATAGCATGTTGACAGCATTTCGTACAATTTATTTTTTTAAACATTTTGTTCAAAATGGAAACCACCAGGCTGATAAAAAGTATGACAGTTTAAACATTGACATTGGAAATGTACAGAGTCGGGCTGGAATTATCAGGTAGCAGGTCTGTGAGGGCAGGTAAGTTGCAACCCAAAGTTGTACCTGTAAACTGGTCAATGGCTCCTTGAGAAGGGCCAACATTCTTTCCTTTTTAATTCCAGGCTGGTGTTTTGAAAAAAATATATTCTATGATGAATATAACCTTTCGATTAACCATTGCCTCCTGCAAAGGTATATAAGAGTTTAAAGGGGTTGTAAACCCTCATGTTTTTTCACCTTAATGCATCCTATGCATTAAGGTGTAAAAACACCTGGCTGTGACAGCCCCCCGAGCCCTCCCTTTTTACTTACCTGAGCCCCGTATTTCTGTCAGCGGAGACACGCTTCTCATCTCTCCACGGGGTCCCGGCTCTTGATTGGATGGATTGATAGCAGCGCAGCCATTGGCTCCCACTGATGTCAATAAAATCCAATGACGCGAGCACTGGGGGGCGGGGCTAAGTCCGACATTCGGGTCTATAGATGCAAATGCTGGACTTGGGAGTGCACCCGCAAGGTAACCCCCGGGAGAGTGCTTCTCCTAGGGAGGTTATCTGATGTGGGGAGGAGCCGTGAGAGCCGCCGAGGGACCCCAGAAGATGAGGTTCGGGGCCACTCTGTGCAAAACGAGCTGTACAGTGGAGGTAAGTATGACATGTTTGTTATTTAAAAAATAAATAAATAAACAAACCCTTACAATCACTTTAATTACTCTCTGTGCTAACCCAACTCCTCCCCCCCCCCCTCACTTTTTTCCATAACCTTTTATGTAGCTGCTAGGGAAGAGTGAATGAGGATGCAACAGAGAAGTCATTCTCACCCAGGGTTCTGTGGAACCCTAGGGTTCCAAAAGAGGTTGCTAGGGGTTCCTTGAGCTGTGGCTGGTTAACCTTCTCTTTAGTGGAAACAAAATGGGGAGTGTGTTGGGATAGAGACCCAACACAGGGTTGAGTGGTGAATCAACAACAACACAATCGGCTAATTTAAAGACTTTATTGGTTGAATATAAAAAAATAAAAAATATATCAAAAAGAACAACTCATCCCAGGGTTGCAATGCAGCCTAAGGGAGAGAAGGGTTTCTCCAGCACATGTACAGAACATAAATGATACATGAAAAACACATACACACAGTGCACTTATAAAAGCTAAAAAAGAGCAAACAAAGTGGACCTGCAGCCCCTCAGTTCAAACCCCAGCAAACCTGTTATAGAATCTCCCCTAATATCCGGACAAGAATTTCTAGTGTCAATGAAAACCATATGTGAAGCAATCACATGTGTGTGAAGGAAGGAAATGGGCGACTTAAAAAAAGCTGTAGCCTAAAGCAATCTGAAGTCCTGGGCTGCCAGCTTAATGTAAAAGTCGTCCAATCGACATAATGTCTGTGATTAGTTGGAGACGCCTATATGCAGGCATACACAGAGAATGCTTGAGCGAAAGTTCATTGAATAGAGTCTATGATATTAATACCACTGTGAAGTATGGTGTACTTGCACGTGGTTTTATGAAGAAAGCTCAAGATGTCAGGGCAGGGCTTATTGGGCCATCAGCACGACAATGGTAGAGCAGTCACTGAAGAGAATTCTAATTTAACACGGGTATTGGATACAGGTGGTGAGTATGAGCTCATTCAGGCATACCCATCGATAAATTCCATTCCGTAGTCCATCCGTTATGAATAGTCTTCTGTTGTTCAAATTACCATAGTCGTAGAAGTTGCCAGATGTAGAGCTCCAAACAATCAGCTTCGTGGTCAGCACAGAGAAGGTGCTTGCGGCGTCAGTGTAAAGCATGCAGCGTTGAATCTGAAGAGCATCCGCCGTCAGGTCACGTGGAGTGGAGTCTCCGCAAGGAGTTCAATGTATCAAACTGCGTGACTGTTGCGTAGGCTGAGGCTGAGAGTCACTATTGGAGAACAGCCTGAATGTAATGTGGAGCTCCAGCCACTGGGGACAAAAGCTGTCCTTGTAAAGTCACACGCTCGGTTCCCTAAGTATTCAGCAGAGGGGAAACAGAGAGCTGCGGGGAAGTGAGGGAGAGGCAGGTCTTAACTTAGTTTATCCTCGTCGGACATGACGCGTTTCGTGACGTAGACCGTCACTTCATCTGGATGCTTCACATATGGTTTCCATTGACACTAGAATTTTTTTTTTCGGATATTAGGGGTGATTCTATAACAGGTTTGCTGGGGTTTGAACTGAGGGGCTGCAGGTCCACTTTGTTTTCTCTTTTTTTAGCTTTTATAAGTGCACTGTGTGTATGTGTTTTTCATGTATCATTTATTTTCTGTACATGTGCTGGAGAAACCCTTCTCTCCCATTGCAACCCTGGGATGAGTTGTTCTTTTTGATATATTTTTTTTTTATATTCAACCAATAAAGTCTTTAAATTAGCCGATTGTGTTGTTGTTGATTCACCACTCAACCATCTGTTGGGTCTCTATCCCAACACACTCCCCATTTTGTTTCCATAGTACTCATGGTTTGGGAGGATCCCGTTTATATGATAAAACAAATCAACCATCGGCCAAATAATTTCATTATCCCTATGTGAATCAGGCATTTTTCTTCTTTTTGTTCTCTTTAGTGGTGCCTGCATAGTTCTGGGCCAACACCACTTGGCAGAACCAGTAGCAAAACACCAACTATCTTTTTAACTGTCTGTAAAGGTAGTATTCTGACACCATTGTAATGGTCACTGTCTTCTTATTGACCCCCCCGTGTAAGGAGCATTACTCCCACTGATGACCAAAGTAAGGAGCATTCTTCCCACTGACCTCTGATGAATTGGTTTAAGCAGAGGTTCCTTCCTTGAGACCTGAAAATTATTTTAGGGGTTCCCCTTAGGGAAAAAGTTTGAGAAAGTCTGCTATAGAGTGTTATTTGAGTGACAGCTCTGTGGCTGCTGGGGCTGTTGACATCATATCCAAGATGGTGTCACTTAGCGGCAGTTTTAGGACTTTCAAATGTCTGCATAAGTGAGGTTTTTACAGATAAAACAAACACATTAAATACAGTACATTAAATACCCATATAATGACATGAGAAGATTTTTTTGTTGAACTACTCTGAAGACAGATTACCTTCCTAGTAAAAAAGGAATATTGCTTGCTATTAGCATAGCAAGGGACCTTCAACTTTGCAGATATCTTGTTATTTTAAAAACAGGCTTATGCCAGGTGTTGCGATGAGGTATAATTTAGATGATATAGTCAAGCATTTTACACATTTTGCAAAGAGTATTATAAGGAAAAATTATATTTACAGATCCAAGATCAGTTGTATTTTTTTTTTAGTTTAAACTCTAATTCTAACCTTATGTCTCTTTTAACACTTTTACTGCAATACAACTGATAAGGCTCACCTTGCATGCATTTCTACATTTTAACTTCAAAATCGGCACTTCACTTCTATAAATCTTTTTCTTTCTCTCATTGTAGAACTTTAAAAGGTATTTTACTTGACTATTAGGCCTCATGCCCACGGACGTTTAAAAAAAACGGGCTGTAAAGCTAGCACAGACACCAGGAACGTTTTGCATTAAATTCAATGCACGTTTCCCCGCGCTAGCTTTCAGGCGATACCAGACCCTTCGGTCTGGTATGGATCTTGAGTGGAAACCCCCCCACAAAAAAAATGGTGTGGGGGTTCCCCCAGGATCCATACCAGACCCTTATCCAAGGTTGGTACTTTGGGGCAGGGGGGCACTGCGCCCCCCCCACCCCAAAGCACCTTGTCCCCATGTTGATGAGGACAAGGGCCTCTTCCCGACAACCCTAGCCGTTGGTTGTCGGGGTCTGCGGGCGAGGGGCTTATGGGAATCTGGGAGCCCCTTTAATAAGGGGGCCCCCCACCCTATGTGATTGGGTATGGGGTACATCGTACCCCTACCCGTTCACCTGGGGGCAAAAAGTGTCAATAAAAAAAACACACTAGACAGGTTTTTAAAGTAATTTATTAGGCAGCTCCGGGGGTCTTCTTCCGACTTCTCTGCTCTCTTCTCCCGCTCTCCGCTCTCTTCTCCGCTCTCCGGTTCATCTCTCGCTCTCCGGTTCTTCTGCCGGGCTCCTCCGCTATCTTCTGCTCTTTTGCTGCTCTTTTGCTAGTGTTGGCTCGGTCTTCTCCGCCGTCTTCTTCCCTCTTCTCTTCTTCGATGTTGACACAACGCTCTTCCCCGCTGTAATGCCGTGTGTGCGGTGCGCAATGACTTATATAGACAGGGGGCGTGGTCACCGGGTAATGTCACCCGGTGACTCCGCCCCTTATGGCGTCACAGTCCCGGGGCAGAACGATTTTAGAAGTATGTATTAACCATGTCTAAATATTGAATACATTTTGTAAATTTTTTTTATTTTTTGTCTGTGTCTTTGAAAGTCCCTTGGGCATTTCTTCCTTCGTATATATATATTTTGGGACTGAGACACTCTCATGCCCCACATATGCCAGCGCTATGTCTGTATGTCTAATTTACATCGTCTTTCTATTTCTGTATTTGTAAGAATGCACTGTAATTATAAAAAACAAAACAAAAAAAACATCTAAGTGCCCTTTTTCTAATCAATATACAGCTGTCACGTGACCCAGCTCTTTCCCAGCCTGTCTGCAGGAAAACATAAGTAGGAGGAGCTTCTAGTCCCATGCTGCTAGTCACGTGTTCAAAATAAAAATAAAAAAAACAGCCTTTGGAACACAGAGTAAAAATAAATAATTTATATAAATAAACTGTTTTAAATTGTTATACAAATATATAGTTGAAACCAAATCTTTATTATTTTGTGGAAATAACATGGTGTGGGCGGATCTACATAATATATTGCCCCCATTGTGTTTAGCTGGTTAGTGGCCATGGAGGAGGAGAGCGGGAGTGGGCTGTCATTTACCACTGTGTATACACTCACATGTGTGACTCTATAGTCACATGGACCGCTCAGATGATAGGGACTAGGAGGAAATGTTCGGCTTAGAAACTCATTGCAAACTAAGCATGTGTTGAATTACCACCACAGCTGAAAAATCCCTAGCTGATTTGGGGACATGAATAGAAGATAGAGAGCAGCAGGATCAACAAGGTTTTTGTGCAGAATACAGAAAATGAATCTCATAGTGACTGAGTGAGTATGAATCTCATAGTGACTGAGTGAGTTTTTATGATGTTGGTTTAGTAACACTTTAATCTAACCCTGAGCCCAGGTTCACACTGGGCTGTGGGAGTGAAGCCGTGCGAGTTCAGCTGAACTCGCACGGCTTCACTCCCGCTTGTCAGTCCCAATTTCGGCCGCGATTACAGAGACATATGTGCAGGTTTCTGCACAGATGTCAATGTAAATCGGGGGCCAAAATCGCAAAATGTAGTACAGAAACTACTTTTTTGAAATCAGTGCAACACCGCAGATGCGGCGTCGCACTGATTAGGGTGGTGCCATTTCCGGCAAATGCCGCCGATTTTGACATGCGATTTGACATGTCAAATCGCATGTCAAATAGCACCAGTGTGAACCAGGGCTGAAGGTGATTGTAAACCCTCACCTTGTAAAACAATCCATTTAGTTTAAAATAGAAATGAAAGGCAAAACATTTGTGTACATACAGTATATAAAAAAATTTCAACATACACACTTTACATATTAACATGAATGCAAGCAGAGGTTTAACTAAAATCCAAGAATCATGAAGTAAAACCCGTAAAGGATTGCCATTTGTTTTTTAAATGTTTTCACTTTTTTTTCTCTTACACAAAACAGACCATAACAATAACAAAATTTGTGCAATACAATTTTGTATGTTTCCTATTTTCAGAATAAAATAAAAATAACATTTTCAGGAATAGTGAAGCTTGTCCCTTAAAACTGACCCCATGACAGATATTAAAGTGGTAGTAAACTCTAATTATTTATTTTTACCTACCAAAGCTTACCTGTAGGTAAAATAAATATCTCCTAAACATGCACTGTTTAGAAGATATTCTAGTGAGCAGACGTCACCGGCGCATGCGCTCTGAAAGAACGGCATACCTGTGCCGTTCCTTCAGAGCTGTGTGCTAAGCCTGAGACTCCTGGACACATGAGCAGGAGTGACATCATCACAGCTCTAACAATCAAGCAGCCTGCAAACACGGATGGAAGACCAGGTGAAAATGTAAGCCTCAGTAGCAGTGACAGTGCACTGCTAGCGGCCTTTGTTTCAAGGTAAGCATGTCATAATTGTCTATGTTTGCATAAACAAATAGGCTAACATGCAGGGGCATTTAGAGGCAGAAAAAAAATTACAGCTGAATGTAGAAAAATAATTTGAGAAAAAAACAGCATAGGGTCCCCCCCAAAATCCATAACAGACCCTTATCTGAGCATGCAGCCCAGCAGGTCAGGAAAGGGAGGACATGAGTAAGCGCCCCCCCTCCTGAATCATACCAGGCCGCATGCCCTCAAGATGTGGGGGAAGCTATCCGAAAGCACGTTGTTCCCATGTTGATGAGGGCAAGGGCCTCTTCCCCACAACCCTGGGCTGTGGTCATGGGGGTCTGTGGGCAGGGGGCTTACCAGAATCTGGAAGCCGCCTTTAACAAGGGAGTCCCCCAATCCCTGCCCCCCCATGTGAATGAGTATGGGATGCATGCTGGGGCAGTGATGTCACAGGGGGGCGTGGTCAGCAGGAGAGGTCACTCCGGGTGGCCCCTCCTCTTACCTATTTAGGAACTGTCAGATGGAGGAGTGGGTAGTGGGCGGCTAGCCTTTGACGAGTGCAGAGCTCTTTTTTTTCTTTGGGTTCAGCGATTCGGCGGGTGGCGTGATTGACAGTGAATCTATATCAGGGGACATTACTTTTGAAATTTTAATAAAGAAATTGTCAAAAACTGTCTTTGTGTTTTTTTTTTTTTTATATGTGACACTTTTTTTTGGTGAATGAGTAGGGGTACAACGTCAATACAATACCCATATACAATATACATAATTCAGGTTCAATACCCCATACTCATTCACATGGGGGGCAGGATCTGGGGACCCCCTTGTATTAGGGGCTCTTAGATTCTAATAAGCCCACAGACCCTCACAATCACAGCCCAGGGTTGTGGGGAAGAGCCCCTTGTCCCAATCAACATGGGGACAAGGTGCTTTGCGGTGGGGGCTACACCCCAAGAACACAAAAAACCCACAAAGCGCAAAATGCATGCAAAAACACAGATTTAAAAGCGCAAAACACACCGCAAAACATGCCAGAAGAATGCATAAACCACATAGATGTGAATCTAGACTGAAAGTGCACAGGTGTACTTTAAAGAGAACTATTCAAGAGTCTTCAGTAATAGTCTTCTTTTCCATTGATAATGAAAATGTTTCTCTTGTGTTATAAATTTCTACTGTGATTGATTTTCTAAGGCCAGATTCACACAATTGCAATTATTATTCGCGTTTAGTTTTTTTTACTTGTCAATAAATGTCTATTGATTATACCATTGCAAGATAATAGCAAAGCATCGTTCCATTACATGGAGTTTTAGAATAAAGTATCCAGGTGTAAAGATGCTTAGTATAATTTCCCTGTTTGCAACACTGATAAACAAGATGTAACACCATGTATAGTGGTCAGCATGTATACAGCAGAAACAGCAGATCCAAGGCTCCAAAGGACAAGTATTTTATACCAAGGCTCTGAGTATTGCTTATTATTTGTCAATATAATAAAAACACACTGTTTCTAAGGCATCAGCAACCCCCCATATGATCTACTCAGAACTGCATGGGGTGGAAGTTGTGGTTCATATACATTTAAATATTGAGACTTTCTAGCAGTGCTGCAGCTTCAAGCCAAAGCAAGCGTCCCCACAGGGCACAAAGAGAGAACCAGAAGAAAATATGAGTTAAGAAAGAGAAAAGAAGAGTGAAGGATAAGAAATAGAGGAAGTTCACCATGAGAACCAGCCATGCGGAAACAAAACCGGCCAATTTATTATCGCATTTACTTTTTTTATAATGCATTGCTGTGCATTTTTCTTTCTCAGCAGGAACCAAGCTACTATGTATTGGTTTGCAGTGTGCTGTGATGCTTTCACATGCAGCATGCCCTTTTTTTGCCCAGTGCACACCAACACAGCACGTGTAAACTAGGCCCCTTGAAAGCAATTTTACTTGTTGTTGCATTGCCAATACAGCCAAATTCACATGACGTGAATGAGCCCTTATACCTGCCTAAATATGAAAGAGAACCCAGCTTAAAGTGTGCGTTAAAACTCAACTTAGCCAAGATTGCCAGAACGGGAAGTGATGGAAAATCTCCCCAGCTGGATGTGAGAAAGGGTTAGAACTTCTGACAATGTTTTATTACTTTCTGTTCTATTGTACCTAATTTAAAAGACAACTCTTCCACATTAATTTAATATATATCCATACGTTTGCCTGGAGTTAGACTTAAAGTGGAAGTAAAGTTGGAAAAAAAAACATGCAACGTATACTAGCACCTTATGAAAAACGTACCTCGAAACAAAGCCCTCCAGTAGTGCGCTGTCACTGTTAACAGGGCTTCCATCTTCACCCGGTCTTCCCTCCGGGTTCACGGGATATGGTTTATTGAGTGGCTGAGCCCCGATTGACGTCACTCCTGTGCGTGCGCTCAGGAGTCAGTGTTTACAGCACAGGGCTCTTATGGAACGGCAGGGGCATGCCCTTCCTTAAGAGCGCATGCGCGGTAACGTCACCGTCTGCTAGGACACTGAATAATTCCTAAACAGTGCACATTTAGGAGATATTTCTTGTACCTACAAGTAAGGTTTATTATAAGCTTCCCTGTAGGTAGAAGTGTCCAGGGAGACTTTATTATCACTTTAAAACTAAATTCTGGACAACAACATTACTGTCATTTAAATATATTCCTCATTTAATTTATGTGCACCAAATGCCTATGCATACTCAAATGTTGGTTGTAAAACAGCTCAGATGGCCCAAATCAAGCTTGGAGGTATGCTATCTGACTCTTTTCCAGTTCAACGGGGCACTTGACAGGGGTGTCCGCTTTTCCCATTCCTATTTTCCTTGGTGATTGAGCCCCTGCTACTGCCCTCAGACAGTCGGTAGCTGTGAAGGGAATAAGAGTGGGTTCCGTAATATATGCTGATGACATGATGCCAGGACCCTCTCTCCGAGAGGCGCTCTCTATCTTTTCCCGATACTCTGTCCTATCTGGCCTTAAAGTGAACTGGGGAAAATCACAAATCCTCCCAATAGATATCTGGGCGAGTCAGGTCGCAGATCCTGCAGTACCATTGTCCTGGGTCACCTCAATTCACTATCTGGGGATTACATTCACCTCAAATGTTTCGGATTACAATAAACTGAACCTACATCCTCTCCTTACCTTGCTAAAAGACAAATTGAAAGCTTGGGATAATCTCCCTCTTTCTATAAGTGGCAGAATAAATCTTTTAAAAATCTAAATTCTCCCTGTTTTTCTATATATACTACGCCATGCCCCAATCTGAAAACCGAAAACATTTTTTAAACATTTCAATGCCATTATCTCCCCTTTCTTGTAGAGAGCTCACCCCCCCCCCAGGTTAAACAAAGCGATTCTCAGGAGGCCCTGGACACAGGGAGGTCTAGCTTGTCCGGA
Organism: Rana muscosa; assembly: GCA_029206835.1. Taxonomy (NCBI): domain Eukaryota; kingdom Metazoa; phylum Chordata; class Amphibia; order Anura; family Ranidae; genus Rana; species Rana muscosa. Next base: position 890,469,036 of record CM055122.1, on the reverse strand, counting down.
TCTGCACAAATACTATTTAGCAGCTCTCCTTTCCCTTGCCCACAACTGGATCACTTCAGACAATACAAATTCCTCTGTTGTCCTAGAAGCCGCTTATCTTGGGTCCTATGAATTATTACAAAATGCATTATATCAAGGTCTTCGGTGCCCGATTCCCTTGACACTCTCCATGAAGGCAGTGATACGGGCATGGCAGTTGCAAGTTTGTGGGCATCATGAGGATCCCAACATATGGTCCCCTGCCCACTCCCTTATGGCAAAATTCTTGCTTGCCAGAAGTTAAATCTATCCCAGACCCAGAAATATGGGCAATGAAGGATATTAAAAATATTGCCAATATCTGTGAGGGGGGAACCTTGACTAAAACAAAGGCATGATTTATCAAATAGATATTTTTTTAGATTTCTTCCACTCAGGCATGCTTTTTCTACTCAATTTGATTTGCAACCCCTAACCATCTTTCAATCTAACATAGGATCTCTATTACGAGATGATCAGCTGGACAAGCCCCTATCCAATATCTATAAGGCACTTCTTCCATCAGTCCATTTTTGTCTGGAGAGTTTATACTCTGCATGGCAGGAAGATTAATCAGAACTGGACACGGAGGGCTGGGAGGATGTCTGGGAGTACCCCTTTTTACAATTAATTGCAGTTTGAGACCATCCTTTCTTTTTCGTACATCACGGGACACAGAGCGACTTAGTCATTACTAATGGGTTATATAGTTTACCTTCAGGTGCTGGCACTGGCAACTTCCAAACCGGAAGTACCCTCCCCTATATAAGCCCCTCCCATCTGGGAGCACCTCAGTTTTTTGCCAGTGTCTAAGGTGTTGGCCAAAGAGTAACATGTGTTTTCCTGGGCTTGCGTACAGGTTCTTTTACGGGCCTTAGTAAGCTGTTCCGGATCCCACCAAAAAAGCTTCATAGCTAAACGGTCGGTACCCGGGCCTTGCAGCAGAAGAGCAAGGTTTTGCCTGTAATGCCTCTCTTAGGAGGGCTGGACCCTGGGATCCAGAGCTCTGGTCATACCCACGACCAAGATGTTTTCTGTGCAGGGTGCTATACAGGTCCAGGGGAGTGGAATCCTTGGGAACCCGGTCCCTGAAGGTTTAATTACAATGCCTGCCGTGATAGGTGAAGTTTGGGCTTCTGTGGACCAAACAGAGTCCTGCGGCGGGGAACAGGTAAGTGGGGGCCCCCAGGAACTTGGTTCTATTGGGGGACCCCCAAGCCTAATTTGTCTTTCTGTCTGTTACCTAATGGTATTCCCGCTGCCTGTAACTACTGGAAAATGTAAAATTTTAATAATAGTCAAGAAAAAAAAAAAAAAAGAGGACCGCGGTACCTGTGTTAAACCACTAGAGGCCGCTGTGGTCCATTTTTTCTTGTCATGTGGATCTTTGGTTTTCTCAAGTCAAAAGATCCAGGCAGTTGGTAAGTTCTCTGTGGGAATCCACTTCCTCTGCCCTGTTGCTGCGCTCATCCACCGCACAGGCCCTCCGGCAAAAAGGGCCCTGGCTCCTAGTCCCTGCTTGGTTTCGAAAAGGGCGCCAATGGCGCACGGGCGCGCGCGCGTGCACGCGCCTCCTATGAAAAAAAAGGGGCGGGGCGGGTGGATGACGCTCGATGCGCGCCGCGGCGCTTCTGCGCATGTGCAGGCGTCCCAGCATGTGTAAAAGACACAGTACAAGTGTCAGCTGGATGCAAGCAGAGCTAGCAACAAAACGGTGGCACACAGAGGCGGTTGATGCAGGCATCCCCATAGAAAGACACTTTAGTGGACACCAGCTGGTATATAGCAGCAACTGTGTTAGACTATTACCAGCAAAATTGGTGTATGACGACGGAAATACCTCAGCTTTGTGCTTATAGGATATGTCGTCCAGACGCTCTGGAAATAAATCTTCCAAGAAGCGAAAGGGGTCTCCGTCGGGCTCTGAGGATTTTGGGCATGCTGTACTGCGCCAATCTCCCCTGAAATTTCAGAGGTCAGTAGCCATAGGAACCCCGCAGGAGTACCTGGTACTGCGGCTGTCCCCAGTCCACCTGCTCCTGTATATATAACAGAGGAGGTTTTATCTTCAACTCTGGGAGGATTGGAAGAGAGATTAACAGCATTGATCGCTGCTTCCCTGTCACAGGAAAAGCGCGTCCGATCTCCGTCTCCTCCTGCAGAGTGCCTGTTAGTGGAGGAACAGTCCCAGAGATCGACCTACCTGAAGGGGATCAGGTGAGGTTGATAAAGTTATAGAGGAATCAACAGTGGAAGAACCTTTCTCACAATCTCAGGCTGAAAGATTATGGGTTCAGTCTCTGACTAACATGGTCCGAGCAGAATTTTAAATGCCTCTGGCGGAACCATCAACCACTACTGTCTCCTCGCTGGGGTCGCTGAAAGCTCCCCAGACTGTCTGTTCCTTCCCAATCCACCCTTTATTGGAAGGGCTTATTTACCAGGATTGGGAGCATCCTGTAAAATATTTACTCCCCCCAAGAGATTTCCAGTGATCTATCCCATGGAGGATAAGTTCATAAAAAAAAATTAAAAAAAATGGAGGGTCCCTACAGTGGACACAGCCATCTCTTGTGTAAATAAATCACTGACATGTCCAGTAGATAATGTTCCAATGTTCAAAGACCCAATAGATAAAAAATTGGAGTCTTTAATAAAATCTGCTTTCTCTACAGCAAGCATGGTGACACAACCTGCAGTAGCAGCGATTGGAGTCTGCCAAGCAATGAAAGATCAGTTGAAACAAGTCTTAAGGGACTTACCAGATCAGCAGGCTCTTGCCCTAGCTGACCTACCTAGAGCCTTGTGTTGCGGTGGACGCCATAAAGGATACAATCCAACAGGCATCCCGCTTTACGCTGTCTGTAGACATATGCGTAGACTTCTATGGCTCAAAAACTGGTCTGCTGAAGCTCCCTGTAAGAAATTGCTGATTAGCTTCCCATTTCATGGAGAACGCTTATCTGGGGATGATCTGGACAAATATATCCAGAAAACTTCTGCCGGTAAAAGTACACTCTTGCCGGTTAAGAACAAGGGTAGAAGTCCTTCTTTTAAGAGGCCTACTGCTCCAGTCCCTGGCACATCGGCTGTGAAACAGTTCCGACGGCCTCCGCGGTCAAATCCAGGGGGCAGAAATCAGGGACAATCACAGGGTAACAAGAAACCCTGGGTCAAGAGAGGTACAAAACCTCCCCCAAGTCATGAAGGGTTGCCCCCACTCAATCGGGTGAGGGGAAGACTTCAGTTGTTCACAGAGACCTGGCAGGACACCATCAGAGACAGATGGGTGATCTCCGCAGTAAGTCTGGGATACAGGCTGGAGTTAAAAGACATTCCTCCTGCCCATTTTATAAGGTCAAACGTGCCAAGCGATCCCCAGAAGAGTGGATCCCTCCTTCTGGCACTAGAGCAACTATTGCTCCAAGGGTAATCATGAAGGTTCCCTTGGAAGAAAGTGGGTTCGGGTTTTACTCGAACCTTGTCACAGTCCCCAAACCAAATGGGGACATGAGGCCCATATTAAATATAAAAGGGCTAAACAAGTTCCTACATATCAGGACTTTTTCGGATGGAGTCGATCCGATCGGTGGCCACCGCCCTACAAGGGCAGGAATGGTTAGCCTCGATCGACACAAGGGATGCTTATTTGCATATTCCCATCTGTCCGGCCCACCAGAAATTTCTACGCTTTGCAGTAGAAGGGCGCCATTTTCAGTTCAGAGCCTTACCTTTCGGTCTGGCCACAGCACCACGAGTGTTCACAAAAATTCTGGCCCTACGATTGGCCAAACTAGGAACACAAGGTGTAACGATAATGGCATATCTAGACGACTTGTTGCTGATAGACCACTCAGTGAAAAAAACTAGAAGTGGTCGTTCACAAGATAATCAAGTATCTGGAATCTCACGGTTGCATTATCAACCGAGACAAGTCAGCCCTAAAACCAGTCAAAAGTCTGGAATACTTGGGGGCTAAGACTGGATTCAAATCAGAGAAAGATTTTCTTACCTCCAGAGAAGGTGTCGTCTTTGAAAGATTTGACCCACTTAGTGGGTACAAAAAAGAAAACCATCCATACGCCTGTGTATAAGGCTGCTGGGAAAAATGGTGGCTTCATTCGAAGCAGTACCCTACGGTCAATTCCATTCAAGGAACTTGCAGAGGGCCATACTGTCAGCCTGGAACAAAAAAGTTCAGGCTTTAGACTTACCAATGTCCCTGTCCCCTTCCGTTCGCAAGAGCCTCCATTGGTGGTTGGTGCCCCAGAATCTGGAAAAAGGGAAACCCTTCAGCCCGGTTTCTTGGAAGGTGGTCACTACAGATGCCAGCCTCATAGGCTGGGGGGCAGTACTGGAGCAATGGTCTCTCCAGGGCAAGTGGTCAGAAGCAGAGAAGGCCCTGCCCATCAATCTCTTAGAGATACGAGCAGCCCGGTATGCCCTAGTAGCATGGACATCCAAACTCCAAGGGTCACCTGTCAGAATTCAATCAGACAATGCCACAGCAGTGGCATATATCAATCACCAGGGTGGCACCAGGAGTCGTGCAGCCCAGAGAAAAGCGAATTGCATCCTGGAATGGGCAGAAAGGTATGTCACAGCCATATCCGCGGTTTTCATCCCAGGAGTGGAAAATTGGAGAGCGGACTTTTTAAGTCGCCAGCAATTATGCCCGGGGGAATGGTCTCTTCACCCCGAGGTTTTCCAGGCAATATGCCAGCGGTGGGGAACACCGGATGTAGATCTGCTAGCATCCAGATTCAACGCAAAGGTGGACAGATTTGTGTCTCGCACAAAGGATCCCCTAGCTTGCGGTTCGGATGCCCTAGTGTTCCCTTGGGATCAGTTCAAGCTGATATATGCATTCCCACCGCGATTAATCTGCAGAATCAGGGTAGAAAAGAAACCAGTGATTCTGGTGGCTCCAGCGTGGCCCCGAAGGAGATTGTAAAAATGTCAGTGGGAAGTCCTTGGACCCTCCCACATCGTCCGGACCTGCTTTCGCAAGGACCGATATACCACCCTTCCTTACCAGCCCTAGGTTTGACGGCCTGGCTATTGAAGCCCACATTCTAAAAAAGAGAGGGCTCTCTAATCCTGTGGTATCTACCATGATCAATGCCAGGAAGCCGTTATCCAGGCAGATCTATTATAGGATCTAGAAGGCGTACATCACGTGGTGTGAGGCCAAGAAATGGCATCCACGTAAGTACGTAATAGGTAGGATTCTGGACTTCCTACAGTGGGCTGTACATAGGAAGCTTGCCTTGAGTACTATCAAGGGTCAGACGGCCTTGTCAATATTTTTTCAAAGGCCCTTGGCTTTGCATTCATTAGTCAAAGCTTTCATACAAGGAGTGATGCGTATTAGCCCTCCTGTTAGTATTCCCATATGTCCATGGGACCTTAACCTAGTTCTGTCGGTTCTACAGAAACAACCATTTAAACCATTGCGGCACATTTCCTTGGTTCTTTTCACCAGGAAATTGATTTTCTTAGTAGCCATTTGTTCGGCTAAAAGAGTATCGGAATTAGCCGCCTTGTCCTGTAAGGAGCCATATTTGGTTGTCCATAAGGACAGAGTAGTATTACGTCCTCATCCAGCCTTCTTCCTAAGGTGGTATCGAGGTTCCATTTGAACCAAGATGTGGTTCTTCCTTCCTTTTTCCCCAAACCTAGTTCGGTAGAGGAAAAGTTATTGCATTCTTTGGATTTAGTAAGAGCAGGTAAAGCTTATCTTAAAGCCACTGCTCAGATTCGTAGAACGGATACTTTGTTTGTTCTGCCGGAAGGCCCCAGAAAGGGTCAGGCAGCATCAAAAATCTACTTTAGCCAAGTGGATTCGACAGGTCATAATGCAAGCCTATGGCTTGAGAAGGAGACCGCCTCAGTTCAAAGTTAGGGCGCACTCCACAAGAGCAGTTGGAACTTCATGGGCAGTGCATCACCAGGCCTCCCTGGCTCAAGTCTGTAAGGCCACAACATGGTCCTTAGTACACACGTTTACTAGATTCTACCAGGTAGACGTCAGAAGTCAGGAGGATGTCGCCTTTGGGCGCAGTGTGTTGCAGGCCGCAAAAGAGCCTCATGCCTGATGGCGCCCAGCTTATGTATAGTGTATCCCTCCCCTCATTGGGCATTGCTTTGGGACGTCCCATTAGTAATGACTAAGTCGCTCTGTGTCCCGTGATGTACGAAAAAGAAAAAGGGATTTTTATAACAGCTTACCTGTAAAATCCTTTTCTTGGAGTACATCACGGGACACAGAGCTCCCACCCCTCTTTTTGGGACACTTATTGCTTTGCTACAAAACTGAGGTGCTCCCGGATGGGAGGGGCTTATATAGGGGAGGGTACTTCCGGTTTGGAAGTTGCCAGTGCCAGCACCTGAAGGTAAACTATATAACCCATTAGTAATGACTAAGTCGCTCTGTGTCCCGTGATGTACTCCAAGAAAAGGATTTTACAGGTAAGCTGTTATAAAAATCCCTTTATTCAGTATAAGTTACTCCATCGCATTTATTTAACTCCTCTTAAATTGAGTAAAATCTATCCCGGGGCCTCTGGCCAATGTTGGAAGTGTGGCAGCAATGATGCTGACTTCCGTCATATGCTATTGTCCTGCCCCAATTTGCAATCTTTCCGGGGTCCAGTTATTCAGTTCATAACTTCTCTAACCACTATCACAATCCCTCAAATAGTCTCTGTCTGTTTACTGGGCTTGGCGGTTCACTTGGCACACCACAGGGCAACCAGAACCCTACTAGGGTTATTATTGTGCTCGAAAAGCAATTATTTTAAAATGGAAACAACCTGTGGAACCCTCCTTAAATTTTTGGAAGTCCTTATTTAATGCAGCTGTACCTCTATACAAAGCAACTTACCTTTCTCGTGGATGTGCGAGTAAATTTTACAAAATTTGGAACATATGGCTAGAATTTCCAACCACAAATGCAGAACAATGATGTGTGGTTGGATGGCAGGTGACTTACATACTTCTATAAATCAGACATTTAGATAATTATCTTTTATTAAAGTTCTGCTAGCCTAAGACTTTATGCATGTATTTCCAGTACGCCTAATGCACCTTGCCCTTGTTAAAGAAAATATTAATTGCATTGCTATAGCACAATATTTGTATGAACGAGCAGTAACGACTGGATGAACTCTTTTTTACGCAGGTTCCAACCTGTGTGGCTCATTGTAGTAGTTGTGTTTTTCTCTTTTTCTTTTTGTTTGTTTTGTGCTGTTCGAGCCAGGGAATGCCCAAAGCCTCTGTATTGTACAACATTTTCAGAAAACAAATAAAAAGTATAAAAAAAATATGTTTGTTGTAAAAAAAAAATGACATCATAGCTATTCTACACATCGCCTCTACTAAGGTCTTCCCCTACATGCTTCCTGCAGAAAACTACACAGGAGTAGATTCAAGACCAGTCACTCTGTCCAATGAGAGAGAGAGTGGTAGTGACTGGTATGTATTACAAACAACTTCTGCACAGAGGCACAGCACAGAAGTTGCTTTATAATGGATTATTTTACAGATGTATAAGAAAATGCCCAAAAGATACCAATATTCATGTAAAATTACCGATGGCTCTTGTATTTAGCCAAAATTAGTTTTTCCCCAATTTATGTTCTAAAATGAAGAAAATATTAACAGTAAATGTAATGAAACCTTCACAATAAATATCCAGCCTTGTCCGTGTTGAATGTGTATGTAATATTTTGTTTATATATATATATATATATATAATAGGATTTTTATAACAGCTTACCTGTAAAATCCTTTTCTTGGAGTACATCACGGGACACAGAGCGACATAGTCATTACTAATGGGTTATATAGTTACCGTCAGGTGCTGGCACTGGCAACTTCCAAAACCGGAAGTACCCTCCCCTATATAAGCCCCTCCCATCCGGGAGCACCTCAGTTTTGTAGCAAAGCAATAAGTGTCCCCAAAAGAGGGGTGGGAGCTCTGTGTCCCGTGATGTACTCCAAGAAAAGGATTTTACAGGTAAGCTGTTATAAAAATCCTATTTTCTTTTTCGTACATCACGGGACACAGAGCGACATAGTCATTACTAATGGGATGTCCTAAAGCAATGCCAAATGAGGGGGGGGATACACCATATATAAGCTGAGCGCTATCAGACATGAGGATCTTTTGCGGCCTGCAACACACTGCGCCCAAAGGCGACATCCTCCTGACTTCTAACGTCCACCTGGTAGAACCTAGTAAACGTGTGAACTGAAGACCACGTTGCGGCCTTACAGATTTGAGCCAGGGAGGCCTGGTGATGCACTGCCCATGAAGTTCCAACTGCTCTCGTGGAGTGCGCTCTAACTTTGAACGGAGGCGGTCTCCTTCTCAAGCCATAAGCTTGCATAATGACCTGTCGAATCCACTTGGCTAAAGTAGATTTTGACGCTGCCTGACCCTTTCTGGGGCCTTCCGGCAGAATAAACAAAGTATCCGTTCTGCGAATCTGAGCAGTGGCTTTTAGATAAGCTTTAACTGCTCTTACTACATCCAAAGAATGCAATAACTTTTCCTCCACCGAAGTAGGTTTGGGGAAAAAAGAAGGAAGAACCACATCTTGGTTCAAATGAAACCTCGATACCACCTTAGGAAGAAAGGCTGGATGAGGACGTAACACTACTCTGTCCTTATGGATAACCAGATATGGCTCCCTACAGGACATAGCTGCTAATTCCGATACTCTTTTAGCCGAACAAATGGCTACTAGAAAAATCCATTTCCTGGTGAGAAGCACCAAGGAAATATGCTGTAATGGTTCAAATGGTTGTTTCTGTAGAACCGACAGAACCAAGTTTAGATCCCATGGACATATGGGAATATTAACCGAAGGACTAATACGCATCACTCCTTGTATAAAGGCTTTGACTAGTGAATGCGAAGCCAAGGGCCTTTGAAAAAATATTGACAAGGCCGAAATCTGACCCTTGATAGTACTCAAGGCAAGCTTCCTATCTACAGCCCATTGTAGGGAGTCCAGACTCCTACCTATTACGTACTTACGTGGATGCCATTTCTTGGCCTCACACCAGGCGATGTACGCCTTCCAGATTCTATAGTAGATCTGCCTGGATACCGGCTTCCTGGCATTGATCATGGTAGATACCACAGAATTAGAGAGCCCTCTCTTTTTTAGAATGTGGGCTTCAATAGCCAGGCCGTCAAACCTAGGGCTGGTAAGGAAGGGTGGTATATCGGTCCTTGCGAAAGCAGGTCCGGACGATGTGGGAAAGTCCCAGGACTCCCCACTGACATTTTACAATCTCCACGTACCACGCTCTTCGGGGCCACGCTGGAGCCACCAGAATCACTGGTTTCTTTTCTACCCTGATTCTGCGGAGTAATCGAGGTAACCATTGTGGCGGTGTGAATGCATATATCAGCTTGAACTGATCCCAAGGGAACACTAGGGCATCCGAGCCGCAAGCTAGGGGATCCCTTGTCCGAGAGACAAACCTGTCCCCCTTTGCGTTGAATCTGGATGCTAGAAGATCTACATCCGATGTTCCCCACCGCTGACATATTGTCCAGAAAACCTCGGGGTGAAGGGACCCTTCCTCTGGGCCTAATTGCTGGCGACTTAGAAAGTCCGCCTTCCAATTCTCCACTCCTGGAATGAATACCGCAGATATGGCTGGGACATATTTTTCTGCCCATTTCAGGATGTAATTTACTTCCCTCTGGGCTGCACGACTCCTGGTGCCCCCCTGATGATTGATATATGCCACTGCTGTGGCATTGTCTGATTGAATTCTGACAGGGGACCCTTGGAGTTTGGATGTCCATGCTACTAGGGCATACCGGGCTGCTCGTATCTCTAAGAGATTGATGGGCAGGGCCTTTTCTGCATCCGACCATCTGCCCTGGAGAGACTATTGCTCCAATACTGCTCCCCAGCCTATAAGGCTGGCATCTGTAGTGACCACCTTCCAAGAAATCGGACTGAAGGATTTCCTTTTTTCCAGATTCTGGGGAACCAACCACCAACGGAGGCTCTTGCGAACGGAAGGGGACAAGGACATTGTAAGTCTAGGGCCTGAACTTTTTTGTTCCAGGCTGACAGTATGGCCCCTTGCAAATTCCTTGAATGGAATTGACCGTAGGGTACTGCTTCGAATGATGCCACCATTTTTCCCAGCAGCCTCATATACAGGCGTATGGACGGCTGTCTTTTTTGTACCCACTAAGTGGATCAAATCTTTCAAAGACAACACCTTTCCTCGAGGCAAGAATATTTTTCTCTGGCCTGAATCCAACCTTAGCCCCAAGTATTCCAGACTTTTGACTGGTTTTTAGGGCTGACTTGTCTCGGTTGATAATCCAACCGTGAGATTCCAGATACTTGATCGTCTTGTGAACGACCACGTCTAGTTTTTTCACTGAGTGGTCTATCAGCAACAAGTCATCCAGATATGCCATTATCATTACACCTTGTGTTCTTAGATTGGCCAATAAAGGGCCAGAATTTTTGTGAACACTCTTGGTGCTGTGGCCAAACCGAAGGGTAAGGCTCTGAACTGAAAATGGCGCCCTTCTACTGCAAAGCGTAGAAATTTTTGGTGGACTGGAAAGATGGGAATGTGCAAATAAGCATTTTTGATGTCGATCGTGGCTAACCAATCCTCCCCTTGTAGGGCAGTGGCCACCGATCGGATCGACTCCATCGGAAAGTCCTGATATACAGGAATTTGTATAGCCCTTTTTAGAATTAATATGGGCCTCCCGTCCACGTTTGCTTCGGGACTGTAAAGAGGTTTGAGTAAAACCCGAACCCTCATTCTTCCAGGGGAACCTCCATAATTACTCCTTGGAGCAATAGTTGTTCTAGTGCCAACAGGAGGGACTCTCTCTTCCGGGGATCCCTTGGCACGTTTGACCTCAAAATGGGAAGGAGGGGAGTCTTTTAACTCCAAACTGTATCCCAAACCTACTGCGGAGAGCACCTATCTGTCTTGATCGTGTCCCGCCAGGTCTCCTGCGAACAACTGGAGTCCTCCCCCCACCCGACTGAGTGGGGGCTTCAATGAATTTAACTTTGGGGGAGGTTTTGTACCTCCCCTGACCCAGGGTTTCTCATTACCCTGCTACTGTCCCTGTTTTTTACCCCCGGGATTTAACCGAGGAGGCCGTCGGAACTGTTACACAGCCGATGCCCCAGGGACTGGAGAAGCAGGCCTCTTAAAGAGGGACCTCTAACTCTGCTTTTAACCGGCAAGAGCGTATTTTTACCGCTGGAAATTTTCTGGATATATTTGTCCAGGTTTTCCCTGAATAAGCGTTCACCATGAAATGGGACGCTAACCAGCCATTCTTTACAGGGAGCTTCAGCAGACCAGTTTTTGAGCCATAGGAGCCTACGCATATGTACTATAGACAGCGTAAGGCGGGAGGTCTGATGGACTGAATCCTCTATGGCGTCAACCGCAAAGCCTAAGGCTCTAGGTAGATCAGCTAGGGCAAAGCCTGCTGATCTGTCAAGTCCCTCAAGACCTGTTTCAACTGATCCTTCACTGCTTAGCAGACCCCAATAGCTGCTACTGCTGGTTGTATCACCAAGCAGATTTTCATAAGGACTCCAATCTTTTATCTATTGGGTTCTTGAACATTTGGACATTATCCACTGGACATGTCAGTGATTTATACATACAAGAGATGGCTGCGTCCACTGTAGGGACCTTCCTTTTTTTTTTTTTTTTTTTTGATGAACTTATCCTCCATGGGATAGACCACCGAAAATCTCTTAGGGGAATAAATATTTTCTCAGGACGTTCCCAATCCTGGTAAATGAGCCCTTTCAGTAAAGGGTGAAGTGGAAAAGAACAAACAGTCTGGGGGCTTCTAGCGACCCCAACGAGGATACAGTAGTGGTTGATGGTTCCGCAAGGTGCATTTTTAAATGCTGATCGGACCATGTTAGTCAGAGACTGAACCCATAATCTTTCAGCTTGAGATGCTGAGAAAAGGTTCCCCCACTGTTGATTCCTCTATAACAGAATCAACCTTATCCTGATCCCCTTCAGGCAGGTCGATCCCTGTATGGGACTGTTGCTCTGCTAACAGGCACTCTGAAGGAGGAGACGGAGATCGGGCGTGCTTTCCCTGACAGGGAGGCAGCGATAAATTTTGACAATCTCTCTCTAATCCTCCCAGAGCTGAGGAAAAAACCTCCTCTGTTACATACACAGGAGCAGGTGACTGAGGACAGCCACAGTACCAAGTACCCCTGCGGGGTCTCTACGGTCACTTACCTCTGAACTTCAGGGGAGACTGGTGCAGCAGGAGTATGCCCAAGATCCTCAGAGCCCGATGAGACCCCCTTCGCTTCCTGGAAGATTCAGTTCCGGAGCTACTGGACGGCATATTCCTAAGCCTAAAGCTGAGGTATTCCAGCCGTAATACACCACTTTTACTGAGAATAGTCTAGCACAATTGCTGCTATATAACAGTTGGTGTCTACTAATGTGCCTTTCTAGGGGATGCCTGTATCAACCGCTTGCTGTATGCCTTTAAATGTTGCCAGCTCTGTCTCTGTACTTCATAGCCAGCTTACTGCAATAATGTGGCTTTTTAAAAACCTGCTGGGACGCCCGCACATGCGCAGAAGCGCTGCGGCGCGCACAGAGCGTCATCCCCCAGGCCCCGCCCCTTTTTCCGGCCACCTCTATATATAGAGGCGCGTGCACGCGCACGCGCGCGGCCACGTGCGCCTCGGCGCTAATTTTCAAACATGGAAACCAGGGACAGGAGCCAGGGCCCCCTTTGCCGCAGGCCGGGGGATAGACGAACACTGCAACATGGCAGAGGAAACAGTTTCCTGTAGGAGAACTCACCAGCTGCCTGGACTTTGTTCTCTGAGAAGAAACTAGTCCATATGACAAGAAAAACATTCCACAGCGGCCTCTAGTGGACAAACACAGGTACCGCAGTTTAATATACTAAACATATATAAAAAAACATTCCTTTTTTTTTTTTTTTTTTCTTGACCACCATTAAAAATTATTACATTTTTTTAGTAGTTACAGGCATGCACAGATATTAGCGGGAATACCGTTAGGTAACAGACAGAAAGACAAATTAGGCTTGGGGGTCCCCCAATGGAACCAAGTTCCTGGGGGCCCCCACTTACCTGTTCCCCGCCGCAGGACTTTGTTTGGTCCACAAAAGCCCAAACTTCACCTATCACGGCAGGCATTGTAATCAAACCTTCAGGGACCGGGTTCCCAAGGATTCCACTCCCCTGGACCTGTATAGCACCCTGCACAGAAAACATCTTGGTCGTGGGTATGACCAGAGCTCTGGATCCCAGGGTCCAGCTCTCCTAAGAGAAGCATTACAGGCAGAACCTTGCTCTTCTCTGCAAGGCCCGGGTACCGACCGTTTAGCTATGAAGCTTTTTTGGTCGGATCCGGAATAGCTTACTGAGGCCCAAAAGAACCTGTACGCAAGCTCAGTGAAAAACACATGTTTCTTCTTGGCCAACACCTTAGACACTGGCAAAAAACTGAGGTGCTCCCGGATGGGAGGGGCTTATATAGGGGAGGGTACTTCCGGTTTTGGAAGTTGCCAGTGCCAGCACCTGACGGTAACTATATAACCCATTAGTAATGACTATGTCGCTCTGTGTCCCGTGATGTACGAAAAAGAAATATATATATATATATATATATATATATATATATAATGTGTCACCTGTCTGAATTTAGCATCAAATTACCATTGTTCCAAATCTTGTAAACTTTCATCACTTTTATCACATCTTTATTCAATTCTCTCCCTGCTCATTATGATGATCACACATGATGAATGGTCAGTGCATTGCATGGAAAATCAGATGACCTATGTTAAGGTGATAAGTGCATAACACTTTTCAGCTTCATATCACACAATTTTAATCACTGATTGGACAACACATAGAGAATAATGGTTAGGTTTACCAAGTCATGCATGACAGTGTTGAAGCACTTTTGCAAATAAAGTAAAAGATAAAGATTAATTATAGCGGATGCCATAGAATACCTTTCAAGGATCTGATTCATTTGTGACTGTAAATCAATCCTTTTGTTAGTTCGTATTTTCCGGCTTCCATCAGATTTTGTTACTGAACTTTTTCTGTTTTTTTGGACTGCAAGGTGAATTTACAAATCAAATGTCATGTTGTGAAGACTTTCCATGTACTGTAAGCATGATCCAGGTGGCTCCCATGATGAGAAGATGAGCCTTGTTTAGATGACAAAAAAACATCCAGCCAGGGTTGCCACAAAGAGTAAAATTTTTGGGGTACTTTTCAATGCTGATACGTTAGTTTTTCCTGAATAAGCATGGCGTTCACCTGCTCCACCCACTGTTTTCTAGTTGTAAATACAGATTTCCCCTTGGGAATGGGACTTTTTAGGCACAGATTGTAAAAAATTCTTCAAACTTATTTAAGTATCTAAAGGAGTATCAAAAAGAATAACAATCATATACAGAAAGTTGTAAAAACATGAAATGTTATATCATCATACGTACACCATCAGATGCACACAGTGAATGAAATTATTCACAATGTAAGCATCCGTAGTGTAAATACAAAATACTAATAGCAATCGTAATTCCTACGCGTTACGGAGTACATAGGACTCCTTCTTCAGGAATAATCTGATATGCAGTAATAGTGATAGTGGTAGTCTAAAAAATATGAAGATATGCATTATACATCCATTAGATACTAAACCAACATGATGTCCCCTAAAAAGTCCCATTCCCAAGGGGAAATCTGTATTTACATTGAATGTACATTGGACGTTGGCCCTTTAACAGCAGATATTACCCACCTCAATTTTTTTTAAATGTAACTGTTTTCTAGTTGAAATGAGGGGATATCCAATAACGGGCAATTCGTTTTTGAGCGATATATAGTAAACGACATCCCGCCACATGAGCATGTGGAGTTAGCGTATCTATTTCTAAGGCTCCCAAAAGACAAACTATAGGATCCCTAGTAAGCTGAAAATCATATACCTGTGAAATGGTGTTCGTAACCTCTGCCCAATAGCGAAAGAGCTTAGGGCATCTCCATATTATGTGGAGGAAGTCCCCATGATCCCGTTCGCATTTCGGGCATAAAGGAGTGTCTCTACTTCCCCACCTATGCAATTGAACTGGTGTTCTATATGCACTATGTAGCAAAAAAGATGTGAGAGTTTCTGTGTGGTTGAAACCAATACAAAAGGTGCGGATGAGAGACAAAGTTCCCAGGTGTCTCCATCAATATCACCCACATCCTTCTCCCAGCCCTTCTTACATGGCAATGCAGAAGTATCCTGTAAGGCACTAAGTAGGATGGAGTAGACTGCCGATATCATGCCACGCTTATCTGTTGCCAATAGTACTTCTCTCACAATCAGATGATCTGTCACAATAAGCCTAGATAAGCGACATTGCGAGTTGAGGGCATGCCTCAACGGCAAGTATCTATGGAATTGGCTTCTAGGAAGAGCAAATTCTCCTTGTAGATCCATAAAGGTTTTAAGATCATTACCTGAATATAACTGATGTATACAGTGGGGCAAAAAAGTATTTAGTCAGCCACCAATTGTGTAAGTTCTCCCACTTAAAAAGATGAGAGAGGCCTGTAATTGTCATCATAGGTATACCTCAACTATGAGAGACAAAATGTGGAAACAAATCCAGACAATCACATTGTCTGATTTGGAAATAATTTTTTTGGCAAATTATGGTGGAAAATAAGTATTTGGTCAATATCAAAAGTTCATCTCAATACTTTGTTATATATCCTTTGTTGGCAATGACAGAGGTCAAACGTGTTCTGTAAGTCTTTACAAGGTTGTCACACACTGTTGCTGGTATGTTGGCCCATTCCTCCATGCAGAACTCCTCTAGAGCAGTGATGTTTTGGGGCTGTCCCTGGGCAACACGGACTTTCAACTCCCTCCAAAGGTTTTTCTATGGGGTTGAGATCTGGAGACTGGCTAGGCCACTCCAGGACCTTGAAATGCTTCTTACGAAGCCACTCCTTTGTTGCCCGGGCGGTGTGTTTGGGATCATTGTCATGCAGAAAGACCCAGCCATGTTTCATCTTCAATGCCCTTGCTGATGGGAGGAGGTTTGCACTCAAAATCTCACAATACATGGCCCCATTCATTATTTCATGTACACGGATCAGTCGTCCTGTTCCCTTTGCAGAGAAACAGCCCCAAAGCATGATGTTGCCACCCCCATGCTTCACAGTAGGTATGGTGTTCTTTGGTTGCAACTCAGCATTCTCTCTCCTCCAAACACAACGAGTTGTGTTTCTACCAAACAGTTCTACTTTGGTTTCATCTGACCATATGACATTCTCCCAATCCTCTTCTGGATCATCCAAATGCTCTCTAGCAAACCTCCGACGGGCCCGGACATGTACTGGCTTAATCAGGGGGACACGTCTGGCACTGCAGGATCTGAGTCCCTGGTGGCATAGTGTGTTACTGATGATAGCCTTTGTTACGTTGGTCCCAGCTCTCTGCAGGTCATTCACTAGGTCCCCCCGTGAGGTTCTGGGAATATTGCTCACTGTTCTTGTGATAATTTTGACCCCACAGGGTGAGGTCTTGCGTGGAGCCCCAGATCGAGGGAGATTATCAGTGGTCTTGCATGTGTTCCATTTTCTAATTGTTGCTCCCACAGTTGATTTCTTCACACCAAGCTGCTTGCCTATTGCAGATTCAGTCTTCCCAGCCTGGTGCAGGTCTACAATTTTGTTTCTGGTGTCCTTCGACAGCTCTTTGGTCTTCACCATAGTGGAGTTTGGAGTGTGACTGTTTGAGGTTATGGACAGGTGTATTTTATACTGATAACAAGTTCAAACAGGTGCCATTAATACAGGTAATGAGTGGAGGACAGAGGAGCCTCTTAAAGAAGAAGATACAGGTATGTGAGAGCCAGAAATCTTGCTTGTTTGTAGGTGATCAAATACTTATTTTCCACCATCATTTGCAAAAAAAATATATTTCCAAATCAGACAATGTGATTGTCTGGATTTGTTTCCACGTTCTGTCTCTCATAGTTGAGGTATACCTATGATGACAATTACAGGCCTCTCTCATCTTTTAAGTGGGAGAACTTGCACAATTGGTGGCTGACTAAATACTTTTTTGCCCCACTGTATATCTGACACCTAGTCTCTCCCATGTCTCGAAGCCATCTGATTTAAGTAACTCCTTATAAGATGAATTATGCCAAATTGAAGTACAGAAGAGAAATCCTTGAATGCCCAAAGTTAGTTTAACATACGTCCACAAAGTTTTTAATAGAGTAATGGTCGTGCATTTATAACCATATGGGCAAATCCCACCTCCAAATGTGTAAGAGAAGAGCAAAGCGAATCCCAGGGTATAAGTAAGGCCCTGATAGAGGCCAATGAGTCTATGGGGTTGATTTACTAAAACTGGTGCACACACAATCTGGTACAGCCATGCATAGTAACCAATCAGCTTCTAACTTCAGCTTGTTCAATTAAGCTTTGACAATGAAACCTGGAAGCTGATTGGTTACTATGCACAGCTGCACCAGATTCTGTGTGCACCAGTTTTAGTAAATCTCCCCCTATGTGTCCCCATCCCCCCAGTTGTTGTACAGGTCCTTCTCAAAAAATTAGCATATTGTGATAAAGTTCATTATTTTCTGTAATGTACTGATAAACATTAGACTTTCATATATTTTAGATTCATTACACACAACTGAAGTAGTTCAAGGCTTTTCTTGTTTTAATATTGATGATTTTGGCATACAGCTCATGACAACTCAAAAATCCTATCTCAAAAAATTTGCATATCATGAAAAGGTTCTCTAAACGAGCTATTAACCTAATCATCTGAATCAACTAATTAACTCTAAACACCTGCAAAAGATTCCTGAGGCTTTTAAAAACTCCCAGCCTGGTTCATTACTCAAAACCGCAATCATGGGTAAGACTGCCGACCTGACTGCTGTCCAGAAGGCCATCATTGACACCCTCAAGCAAGAGGGTAAGACACAGAAAGAAATTTCTGAACGAATAGGCTGTTCCCAGAGTGCTGTATCAAGGCACCTCAGTGGGAAGTCTGTGGGAAGGAAAAAGTGTGGCAGAAAACACTGCACAACGAGAAGAGGTGACCGGACCCTGAAGAAGATTGTGGAGAAGGACCGATTCCAGACCTTGGAGGACCTGCGGAAGCAGTGGACTGAGTCTGGAGTAGAAACATCCAGAGCCACCGTGAACAGGCGTGTGCAGGAAATGGGCTACAGGTGCCGCATTCCCCAGGTCAAGCCACTTTTGAACCAGAAACAGCGGCAGAAGCACCTGACCTGGGCTACAGAGAAGCAGCACTGGACTGTTGCTCAGTGGTCCAAAGTACTTTTTCCGGATGAAACCAAATTTTGCATGTCATTCGGAAATCAAGGTGCCAGAGTCTGGAGGAAGACTGGGGAGAGGAAAATGCCAAAATGCCTGAAGTCCAGTGTCAAGTACCCACAGTCAGTGATGGTCTGGGGTGCCATGTCAGCTGCTGGTGTTGGTCCACTGTGTTTTATCAAGGGCAGGGTCAATGCAGCTAGCTATCAGGAGATTTTGGAGCACTTCATGCTTCCATCTGCTGAAAAGCTTTATGGAGATGAAGATTTCATTTTTCAGCACGACCTGGCACCTGCTCACAGTGCCAAAACCACTGGTAAATGGTTTACTGACCATGGTATTACTGTGCTCAATTGGCCTGCCAACTCTCCTGACCTGAACCCCATAGAGAATCTGTGGGATATTGGGAAGAGAAAGTTGAGAGACGCAAGACCCAACACTCTGGATGAGCTTAAGGCCGCTATCGAAGCATCCTGGGCCTTCATAACACCTCAGCAGTGCCACAGGCTGGTTGCTTCCATGCCACGCCGCATTGAAGCAGTCATTTCTGCAAAAGGATTCCCGACCAAGTATTGAGTGCATAACTGAACATAATTATTTGAAGGTTGCCTTTTTTTTATTAAAAACACTTTTCTTTTATTGGTCGGATGAAATATGCTAATTTTTTGAGATAGGATTTTTGGGTTGTCATGAGCTGTATGCCAAAATCATCAATATTAAAACAAGAAAAGCCTTGAACTACTTCAGTTGTGTGTAATGAATCTAAAATATATGAAAGTCTAATGTTTATCAGTACATTACAGAAAATAATGAACTTTATCACAATATGCTAATTTTTTGAGAAGGACCTGTATTTGGGAAGCAATATAATAGGCCCTGGAATGTGGGACAGCCAAACCCCCCTGTTCCTTTCCCAGTTGCAGGGTAGACAAGTTAATGTGAGCCATTTTCTTACGCCAGATTAAATCTCGGAATTGAGAGTCTATACGTATGAACCACTTACGGAGTATCCAAATTGGAGAGTTATTGAATATGAATAAAATCCCTGGGGAGCCCACACCATTTTAATTAGGTTGATCCTCCCAACCACCGATAGGGGAAGCTTACACCAAGAGGCACATTTCTCCTGAAATTTACGCAGCATCTGCAGCAAGTTTAACTCTATATATTGGTTGTTATCAGATGTGACCTGGATTCCTAAGTAATGAAAGGAGGAAACTATCTGCACAGACCCAGCACATTCAGGTAAGGGAGATAGAAAAGGGTCCAGAGGCATGAGAACAGACTTGTTCCAATTGATAGAAAAGCCGGGCAAATCTCCAAAGTTATCATTATACAGTAAGTCATCACCGCTTGCAGAGACCTCTGTTCATCTCCCAAATATAATAAAGTATCGTCAGCATATAGTGAGATAACATCAGTTTCTAGTACCCCTTAAAAACCCAACAACATCAGGCGATTCACAAATACGTGCTGCCAGAGGTTCCAGGGCCAGGGCAAACAGCAGGGGTGACAAAGGGCACCCCTGCCTAGTGCCCCTGTATAATGCTAAGGGTTCAAAAGTTGACCCTAATTCTAGCGGTTGGAACTGCGTATAGCACACGGATCCACGCAATGAATATCTCACCTACACCAAAAAGCTCCAAGACTTCCCACAGATAGGGCCATTCGACACTGTCGAAGGCCTTGGTAGCATCCAGCGAGAACACAGCCCTATTGCCTGGGTTGTCTACAGGTAGTTGTATATTCAAGAAAAGGCATCTAAGATTCTGCACAGTTGAACCGGATGGAATGAATCCTGACTGATCTCTGTGAACAATCTTATGTACCACCTTCGCTAGTCTAGACGCTAAGACCTTAGACAATAATTTGACATCTGATGTGAGGAGAGAAATATGCCTATATGAATCAGGCCGGGTTCACACTTGTCCGACAAACGCTCCGACATTGGAAGCTCATGTCGCATGACGTGTGAAAATCAATGTTTCCCTATGGGAGCCATCTTAACTGGTCCGACACATGTCGGTCCGACTTTGAAAATGCTCCCTGTACTACTTTGGTCCGACTTTGATCCTACTTCAGCCCCTTGACTATCATTGAAGTCGGATCAAAGTCGGACCGCAGTCTTGCATGATCCGACTTTGGCATGCGACTTGTGCTCTGCTAATCTTGAGGGGGAACTCCACGCCAAATTTTAAATAAAAAAAACGGCATGGGTTCCCCTCCAGGAGCATACCAGGCCCTTCGGTCTGGTATGTATTTTAAGGGGAACCCCCTAAGCCGAAAAACCGGCATGGGGGTCCCCCCAAAATCCAAACCAGACCCTTATCCGAGCACGCAACCTGGCAGGCCGCAGAAAAAGAGGGGGGAAGAGAGCGGCCCCCTCCCTCCTGAACTGTACCAGGCCGCATGCCCTCAACATGGGGGGTTTGGTGCTTTGGGGCAGGGGGGCGACCTGCGGACCCCCCACCTCAAAGCACCCTGCCCCCATGTTGATGAGGACAGGGCCTATTCCCGACAACCCTGGCCGTTGGTTGTCGGGGTCTGCGGGCAGGGGGCTTATCGGAATCCGAGAGCCCCCTTTAATAAGGGGGCCCCCAGATCCCGGCTCCCCACCCTATGTGAATGAGTATGGGGTACATCGTACCCCTACCCATTCACCTGGTGGAAAAAATGTCAATAAAAAAACACTACACAGGTTTTTAAAGTAATTTATTACACAGCTCCGGGGGTCTTCTTCTGACTCCGGGGGTCTCTTCCGACTTCGGGGGTCTTCTTCTGACTTCGGGGGTCTCTTCCGAGTCCGGGGGTCTCCGGTGTCGTCTCTGCGCTCTCCGGTTCTTCTCTCGCTCTCCGGTTCTTTCTTCCTTCTGCCGGGCCTCCGTTATCTTCTTCCATCTCTTTTGCTAGCGGGGCCCGGTCTTCTCCGTCCCCTTCTTCCCTCTTCTCCTCTTCTATGTTGACACGTCGCTTCCTCCCGCTGTAATGCTGGGTGTGCAGTGCGCTCCGATTTATATAGGCCTCTCATGACGTCACAGTCACATGCTCTGGGTGGCCCCAGAGCATGTGACTGTGACATCATGGGAGCATGTGGCCACCCGGAGCATGTGACTGTGACGTCATGAGAGGCCTATATAAATCGGAGCGCACCGCACACCCAGCATTACAGCGGGAGGAAGCGACGTGTCAACATCGAACAGGAGAAGAGGGAAGAAGGCGACGAAGAAGACCGTGCCCCGCTAGCAAAAGAGCTGGAAGAAGATAGCGGAGGCCCGGCAGAAAGAAGGAAGAAAGAACCGGAGAGCGAGAGAAGCACCGGAGAGCGCGGAGATGACACCGGAGACCCCCGAAGTCGGAAGAGACCCCCGGAGTCGGAAGAAGACCCCCGAAGTCGGAAGTAGTGATGGGAAGTCCGGATCTTTTAGCTGAATCGGTTCATTTAGATTCACTCACTGAAATGAACAGATTCAATTAATCGATTCTTCGGTTCACTTTCTGAGTACTGACAAGCAAGTGAACCAAAGCTCTCACTCAACCTTCTTAAATTATTAGAATCAATAGAATGATTCTTCACAGAAGGTTGGCAGGTCCTGGGGACGTTTTCTTGTATTTAGTTCCTTGCTCAGAGCACAAGCAAATTTGTCAGATTAGCCAGCGTCATCAATTTTGGTGACGCACAAAAAGCTGTGTAAATGAAAAGTGGGTTTTTGTGCATGTGAATCTCATTCTGATGGGCCAACAGTTATCGGATTTTACTACCGCGGGCGGGAGAAAGTACCCATGGTAGTAAAATCCAATCGTTAGGCTCCTTTCACACTTGCGCGACTTTAAAGTCGTGCAATTTTTGCCACGATTTTTACCGTGACTTTGATGCGACTTGAAGCAATACCTATGTAATCTTTAGGTCTCTGCCTCAAGTCGCATCAAAATCAGACCAAAGTAGACCAAAGTAGTACTTTGAAGTCTCTGCGACTTGAAGGCGCACAGATATGGATGGTACTCATTGGAAATCATGGAAATCAGTTATACAGCTACTAAATTAGACATTTCCCAGAAGGGATGTTTGTCCCTTTTAACATGCATATCTCCTTTAGGATAAGCCAACTAAATACTAAAGGGTTAAAGAATTAATCTGAATGAGGATATCTTCTTATCCTGACTCTTTGTCCTCTATGTCTTTAAAGCAGTCTGTAGTGTACTGCTGCTACCTGATCATTGATTAAGTGTATTGTTCTACTGGTGGTGACTTATGATTCTTTCAGTGTACTGTGTTCTAACAACTCATATGATTCTTTAACTCAGTAACTCGTATGATTCTTTAACTCAGTGTACTGTGTACTTCTGATTCAGAACTGTTTTAAGTTTGTATCCAGCTCTTGAGTGTCAGTGTGCTGGGAGCCGGCTGATTGGTTGCAGGGAGGGGCTGAGCTCTCACTCTAGGATCATATTACCAGGCCTGCTCTGCTATGTATTGAGTGCAAACAAGTGAACTGTTTCAAACGGTTCAGTTCACTCAGATGAATCGATTCATCCAGTTCACTGAAAAGAATCGATTCAAAAGAACGATTCGTTCATGAACTGGACATCACTAGTCGGAAGAGACCCCCGGAGTCGGAAGAAGACCTCCGGAGCTGTGTAATAAATAACTTTAAAAACCTGTGTAGTGTTTTTTTATTGACATTCTTTTCCACCAGGTGAATGGGTAGGGGTACGATGTACCCCATACTCATTCACATAGGGTGGGGGGCTGGGATCTGGGGGCCCCCTTATTAAAGGGGGCTCCCGTATTCCGATAAGCCCCCACCCGCAGACCCCGACAACCAACAGCCAGGGTTGTCGGGAAGAGGCCCTGTCCTCATCAACATGGGGGCAGGGTGCTTTGGGGTGGGGGGGGCCGCAGGTCGCCCCCCTGCCCCAAAGCACCAAACCCCCCATGTTGAGGGCATGCGACCTGGTACGGTTCAGGAGGGAGGGGGCGCTCTCTCGACCCCCCCCTCTTCTCCTGCGGCCTGCCAGGTTGCGTGCTCGGATAAGGGTCTGGTTTGGATTTTGGGGGACCCCCACACTGTTTTTTAGGCTTAGGTGGTTCCCCTAAAATCCATACCAGACCGAAGGGCCTGGTATGCTCCTGGAGGGGGAACCCATGCCGGTTTTTTATTTAAAATTTGGCGTGGAGTTCCCCCTCAAGATTCATACCAAACACAGTGCCTGGTATTGGCGGGGAACAAGTCGGATCCCCGTTCATTGAAGGTCGGACATATGTCGGCTTCATGTCGCAGGGCAAAGTCGAATCCAAAGTAGGACGGCTGTCGTGTCGCACAAGTGTGAACCCAGCCTCAGGGAGCAAGGCATCCTTCCCTGGTTTCATCAATAAAACAATAATTGCTTCATTCATTGACCGAGGTAGAGTCTCTGACCGAAGTGCAGCACTATATACTTTCAATAAGACAAGTACCAGTTGTTCTGTATATCGCCTCAGATGGGAGGCCATCTGCCCAAGGAGACTTCACCTTAGGAGCCTGTTTTAGACATCTGCACATCTGAGCATGATAGGCGAGGCAAAGAACAACTATCCAAAAGGGCAGCAATTTCCTATTAAGTAGGGTGTACTTTGGCAGAATAAAGATCAATATAAAAGGTACAAAACACATGAAGAATGTCAGGAGTGGAACACCGAAGTGAACCCTGAGAATTTTGGATAGTAATAGGATGAGGCTTGTTGAGTACGTACC
Organism: Rana muscosa; assembly: GCA_029206835.1. Lineage (NCBI taxonomy): Eukaryota > Metazoa > Chordata > Amphibia > Anura > Ranidae > Rana > Rana muscosa. The sequence continues at coordinate 890,444,870 of CM055122.1, read as the reverse complement.
AACATTGCTAACATGTGTCCTGTAGTTTCTCCTTCCTCAAAGTGTTTCTGTTGCAAAAAGAAACGTTTATTCTCCACTAGTTGGAGTTCTACCTGTTTGGATATTGATTGAGCTGCCAGCAGGCCTTCTTAGAATCAACAGAAGGACTGGCAATGTAGGCCTCATCCACTCTCCCAGCCTCTGCAATAACAGATGTTTCCCACGCCTTGGTAGTGGTTTTGATATTATTAAGGTGAATAAATTAACCCCGCAAAAATGCCTTAGCCACACCCCAAACCACATCTAACTCTGCTAAATCAATATTGCGATGGAAAAAGAAGGCTAGCAGTTCAGGTATTGGGTCCAGGTCTGGAAACAAAGACAACCAAAATGGGTTTAAACTTCCAGCTAAAATATCTAGGTGAGCATGGAATAGTGAGTTCCACTCAAAAAAGGAAATCATCTGAAATCTGTCTGGGCTCATATTGTGAGGAGGCCAGAAGAGGAAGGAGTGAATCATTGCCCAAGCCTAAATCTATTCTGGACAGACCCTCACATGTAGCAGAATAAGAAGAAAATATTTTGACATTAGGGTTTCGCAGCCTCCACACACCAGTCAGCCCGAGTTCCTCCAACAGGCAAGAAAAGGGAGTGGGTCCTCCAACAAGGGAGGGAGTTTGGGATAGAGAAGATAATTTATCCCATTTGGAATACAGTAAATTATTATAATCACCCATCGCCAGCAGTGGAATACCAGGGAACCGAGCCATATAACTTGCCAGTATTTTCAGGACCTCGGCTGAGAAGGGAGGAGGTATGTACATACTCACAATTAGACATTTCAGCCCAGAAATAGTACATAATAGGAAAACATTATGACAGCTAGGGTTGGTAACCACTTGAGTGCATGCGAATTGTGTGTCTTGACGTATGAGCACACTCACTCCTCTGGAGTAAGAAGAATGAGTGGAATGATACTGATGGCTAAATAAACGTGATGACAAACAGGGAGGAGGTGTAGGCCCCAAATTAGTCTTCTGGAGACAAATAATGTCAGCCCTTAATCATTTAGCACTTCTAAGGACAGCCAGACATTTTACTGGGTTACTAAGTCTGCAAACATTCCAGGACAGTACACGTATTGTAGCAGCCATAGTTCAGGTAAAGTGTTCGATGGTCAGCTAATAACAGACGTAAAAATCCATAGAATCCCCAAATTTTTGGTGCAGGAAGAAAGCAGCAAGGGCTACACTAATTTCCCCCAATATGGGACTTGAAAGCTGAAGAAATTACTGGAGAAGGGGGCAGGTTCCGGTGAAATGTAATAATTGAGCTTAGCCTCAGTTGACATTCAAGAAAAGATAAAAGATAAAAAGGAAAAAAAGGAGAAAAAAAACAGATATGGGACCAACATAATACATAACCTTGTAGACTTCTCATCAAACTGTCCACATTGGACTTCCATGGGGGGAACAGTGGAAGCTCAAAGGCGTAGCAACGAGCTTCACAACAGCTGGAATCTTGTAGCAAGAATAACTCAAACAGCTTGTCATCCAAAATATGCCTTTACACAAAGTATCCATAGGTCATAGCAGCTCAGTTGGTAGCAAACGGTATCCATAGAACATCAGGTCGCGGGTGATCGTGAAGGCATATTGGAGCGCAAGGATCTTTCCCCTCTGTCCAACCACTGGGAGACAGCTGTAGGTCTTTCGAAGAAGTGTACTTCCCCATTGGCCACTACCCGAAGTTTAGCGGGGTAGAGCATGGCATATTGCAGATAGGGATGAGCTTCATGTTCGAGTCAAACTCATGTTCGACTCGAATATCATCTGTTCGGCCATTCGCGCAACAATATGGGCCGTTCGTGGCAAATTCGAGTGGCGCGTCACGGCCCATAATTCACTGCGTCAACACAGTGCATTGCTGGCTGATGATTGGCCAAGCATGTACTATGACCCGCATGCTTGGCCAATCACAGCGCCGTCAGTACAGAGAGCTGTAATTGGCCGAAGGCAGAGTGCTTTTGGCTAATCATGGCTCAGGGCCCCACACTATATAAGGCCATCCGCGCGTCGGCGCCATGTAGTGTGTTCCGGCGTTGAAAAAGAGAGATAAAGACAAAGAGAGTGTCATTTAATTTCAGTTACTTAGAGCAGGCAGGCGATTGAGTTAGCTGCAGTCAGTGTATTTAGTATATATATGCACCCCAGGCGTTGCTAAGATACTACAGGCAGGCAGTTGATTCAGTAAGCTGCTGTATATCACTCAGTATACTGTATTCAGTTTAGCTATACTGCAGTTTGTTCCTGTTCTACTGTTGCTGAGATACTACAGGCAGGCAGTTGATTCAGTAAACTGCTATATATCACTCAGTATACTGTATTCAGTTTAGCTACACTGCAGACTGTTCCTGTTCTACTGTTGCTAAGATATTACAGGCAGGCAGTTGATTCAGCTAGCTGCAGTATAATCAGTATATATATACATCCCAGCTTTGTGCAGCTACATCTCACTGCAGGCCATTCCTTGTGTACCTATTCCAACACATCAAAGATAGTATGTCTGGAAGGCCAACAAGGAGAGGCAGACACTCACAGGCCAATAAAAGAGGGCAAGCAGGCTCTGTGTCTAGAGGCAACAGTGCTGGTCGTGGACATGGTGCATCCTCATCAGCACGTGGCTGTGGGGCACGCTTGTCCTTTTTTTCGGCAGCTGGCCGTGTTGAGCCACAACATGCTGAAGAGTTGGTAGAGTGGATGGCCAAGCCGTCCTCATCCTCCTCATCCTCTCTCACCCAGCCTCAGGGTACTTTGTCTGCCAAAGCAGCTGCCAAAGCGGCCTCTTCCATTGGCTCAATGGCACCAGTCACTCCTTCCCTAGCCCCATAATGTCCTGAGGAGTCCCCCAAACTGTTTGACCACAGTGTTGGGTACATGCTGCAGGAGGATGCACAGCGTTTTTAGGGCTCCAATGATGGTACCCAGCTTGAGGAAGGCAGTTACGTAAGCCCAGAGAGAGGGGGTGCCAAAGAAGGACAGCAAACTGGCAGTCATGTTCCCCCAGCTGCAGCATACTGCCAGGTTTGCTCCAGTGACGAGAAGGGAGGGGATGATGAAGGCACTGACTCTACATGGGTGCCTGATAGGAGAGAAGAGGAGGAGGAGGCACATCTCCAACGAGGCAGGATGCCCTCCAGGGGCCAGCTTAAGGGCAGCACACCGACTGCATCACACCGCAGACCTCCGCATGTGCAGGGCGCTGCTGTCTCTGCACGTTATTCCAAATGTTCTTTGGTGTGAGCTTTTTTCAGACATGTGCAGCAGATCGCACCGTTGCTATTTGCAACATATGTCTGAAGAGTATCTCGCGTGGCCAAAACATCAGCCGCTTGGGCACCACATGCTTGACCAGACATATGTCGACCTGCCATGCAGTCCGTTGGCAAGCATACATAAAAGACACGCACCAAAGAACAAAGCGGACCTCTCCTTGCTCCTCATCAGCTGGGATCTCCAACCCCACTATACCTTCAGTCCTCTCAGAAACCTGCACTGAGAGGAATGAAGGTGTAGAATTAGGTGTGTCACTGCCAAGTACTTGCGGGCAATCTGTTAACGGTACACCAGCGTCCGATTGTACCAGGCAAATTTCCCTGCCCCAGCTGCTGCATTGCCGAAAGAAGTTCGCTCCCAGCCATGCCCAGCGGTAGAATGCTAGCTTGGCTAAATTGCTAGCACTTCAACTGCTGCCTTTTCAGTTGGTAGACTCTGCCCCCTTTTGTGAGTTTGTGGAATGTGCGGTTCCTCAGTGGCAGGTTCCCAAACGCCACTTTTTTTAATGGAAGGCGATTCCGGCTCTCTTCCAGCATGTGGAAGGCAATGTCTTGGCCTCGCTGGACAGGGCAGTCAGCGGTAAGGTGCATATTACCGCTGACTCATGGTCCAGCAGGCATGGACAGGGGCATTACCTATCTTTCACGGCGCATTGGGTGACTCTGCTGGCAGCTGGGAAGGATGCAGGACAGGGTGCAGTAGTGTTGGAGGTTGTTCCACCACCACGCTTCCAAAATGCTACTAGTGGCGATTCTGACACACCTCTCTCCTCCACCCCCTCCTCTTCTTCTTCCTCCATGGCCTCTTCCTGTGCTGATTTGTCCTCGGAACCAGCGGTGCTCCTTAGGCGTTCAAGGGGCTACGCAAGTACGCAGGCAAAAATATGCCATGCGGTGCTTGAGCTGGTGTGCTTGGGGGACAGGAGCCACACTGGGGCAGAGATTCTGTCAGTTCTGCAGGGGCAGGCTCAGAGGTGGTTGACGCCACGCCAGGTTAAGCCAGGAATGGTGGTTTGCGACAATGGCACCAACCTCCTCTCTGCTCTCCGACAGGGACACCTAACCCATGTGCTCTGTTTGGCTCACATCCTTAACTTGTTGGTGCAGCGGTTCTTGTGCAGGTACCCGGGCTTACAGGATGTCCTGAGGCAGGCCAGGAAACTATGTGGGCATTTCCGCCGGTCATATAATGCCAGTGTTGGCTGGCTGACCTCCAAAAGGAATACAACCTGTCCAAGAACCGCCTAATCTGTGACATGCTCACCAGTTGGAACTCAATGTTGGCCATGCTGCAGCGGCTGCACACGCAGCAGAGGGCCATCAATGAGCATCTGTGCCAATATGACACCAGGACAGGGTCAGGGGAGCTTTTGCCACGCCAGTGGGTCATGATCAGGGATGCATGCACCGTCCTGTCACCATTTGAGGAGGCCACGAGGATGATGAGCAGTGACAGTGCATGCATCAGTAACACTGTCCCTCTTGTCCACCTGTTGGAGCACGCGCTGCGTGGGATAATGGACAGGGCACTTGAGGCAGAACAGAGGGAGGAAGAGGAGGACTTCCTTACCTCCCAAGGCCCCCTTTATCCAGACAGTGTTCCTGCTGGCCCGCCGATCACACAGGAAGAGGAGGAGGAGGAGGAGGATTGTGTCAGTATGGAGGTGGAGCCTAGCACTCAGCATCAGCAGCAGTCTTCAAGGGATCATTTACAGTCCCAAGAAACCCATGGACTTGTACATGGCTGGGAGGAGGTGGCTGCGGATCATGTCGTCCTTAGTGACCCAGAGGTCCCTGGACCGAATGCCTCAGCAAACCTACGCTGCATGGCCTCCCTGATCCTGCAAAGCCTGCGGAAGGATCCTCATATTCGTGGTATCAAGAAAAGGGACCATTACTGGTTGGCAACCCTCCTTGATCCACGTTACAAGGGTAAGGTTGCGGACCTTATCTTGCCGTCGCAGAAGGAGCAGAGGATGAAACATCTTTGGGAGGCCTTGCAGAAAGATTTGTGCAATGCGTTTTCAGAGCCTGGGAGGTTACAAATTCCTGGTCCTGGACAACGTGTTGCTGAGGCTTCGGTCAGTCACAGAAGGAGCGGTGGAGAAGGTGGCTGTCTGACCGATGCGCTCAGACAATTTTTTAGTCCGCAGCCCCAAGGTATGATCGGTTCAAGCAACCATCGCCAGCGCCTGGTTTACATGGTGCAGGAATACCTAGGGGCAAGATCAGACTTGGACACCTTTCCCACCGAAAATCCTCTGGGTTACTGGGTCTTGAGGATGGATCACTGGCCAGAGCTTGCACAGTATGCAATTGAGCTACTGGCCTTTCCTGCATCCAGCGTTCTTTCGGAACGCACATTCAGTGCTGCTGGAGGCTTTGTAACCGATTACAGGGTGCGCCTGTCCACCGAATCGGTCGATCGGCTGACCTTCATAAAAATGAATCAGTCTTGGATCACCAGCTACCAAGCACCTGATGCTGATGTAACCAAATATATATATTTTTTTATGTGAGATCCCTTCAAGACTATCCTGATGCTGAGTGACTATCCTGTTATGCTGAGTGACTATCCTCTTCCTCCTCAATGTTCATGTTGATAGCTTGTAAGAACATTTTTGGTTCTGGGCACCGCCACCAGTGGCTAAAGCCCAATTTTTCAGCCCCTGTTTAACAGGGGTGTGTAATTACAATTTTTTATGAAATACTTTGCAGCAGGGCTCATTCCTGCGCTCCAACTAGAGTATCTGTGAGGGGTTGCAGTGTTGTGGCACCGGGGCCCCACGCCTTTCCTTTTTTAAATTTGGTGCGGGGTTCCCCTTAATATCCATACAAGACCCAAAGGGGCTGGCAATGGGCTAGGGGGGGTACCCATGCCGTTTTTCTCAATGATTTTCATCCATATTGCTGGGACCATACATTACATTAAAGCCGCAAGCAGTTTTAAATGACTTTTATTCCTTTAGAAATGTCATTTTGTGCAGGGACAGTTCTAAACACGGGAAACACGCGCCACTTTGCAGGTATACTATAGACACCCCCCAGGTACAATATTTAAAGGAATATTTCACTTTTATTTTTTCACTTTAAGCATCATTAAAATCACTGCTCCTGAAAAAACGGCCGTTTTTAAAACAGTTTTTTTGCATTGATACATGTACCCTGGGGCAGGACCCGGGTCCCCAAACCCTTTTTAGGACAATAACTTGCATATTAGACTTTAAAATTCGCACTTTTGATTTCTCACGTTCGAGTTCCATAGACTTTAACGGGGTTCGAAAGTTCGCGCGAACTATCGGTCCGTTCGCATGTTCTGGATGCGAACCGAACCGGGGGGTGTTCAGCTCATCCCTAATTGCAGATTAAACTCTCTGTTTATGCACTTCAGCAGATTAATCCGGGAACAGGGAGACTTTAACATTATCAATAGCCAGAGCTCCACTTATATTACTAGCTTTAGCAAGAATTGCATCTCTGTCTTTGTAATTCAAAAGCCCATGGGCTTTAACATCTCTCACCATGTCGCCCTCAACTGTGCTGACACATCCCTTCAGAGCAGATGTCCTCTCATGCATTTTCTGCATATCATGTCGAATGAAAGAGACATTGGCCTTCACCCCCTGCATTTAATTTGTAAGGGCTGTAATCGAGAAGCTACAGGTGGTGACCGCCTCCATAATATCACGGAGGGTAGGCTCCAGGTCATCCCCATTAGACAGGACAGGCATGGCAAAGATGTCCGTTGGTACACCTAATGCATTCTAGTCAGCCAGCGTTCCGGACGGGTCCTCCAACGGCACTGTCATCCGCTTGCCACTGAGCACCAGATGCGTCCTCAGGAGGTGTAGAGAAAGTGGGGAAATCTTTAGGCAAGGTCCACGAGAAAAGCTTCTGTGCAGCCTCCTTGTATTTCTCCTTTGCAGAGGACTGGGGCAAGGCACCATCTTTTTCCACCTGATCAGGAGGGAGACAGTTGCATTTCAGCCGTTTGGCCATGGATTGTGATGAGCAGAGCCACTGGAAGGATGCCTCAGGCTATCGCCAATTCCCTGGTGGGTGTTTGGAAGTAGAGCCAACGCAATATAAATGACCTACAGGTTTGTTTACAGGCTCTTCGACAGAGAGAGCAATGGACACATCCCTCTACATCCACTACTAACCCACGTCCCCCTTTTTTATGGTATTTGATCACCACTGCGTTTTTTATTTTTTGCGCTATAAACAAAAAGGCCGACAATTTAAAAAAAACAAAAATACTTTCTGCTATAAAACATATCCAATAAAAAAATTGAATTTCTGCATCAATTTAGGCCAATGTGTATTGAAGGACCCTCTGTCTTCCTTCACCTCTGTTACTAGTATAGCGCACCAACCCCAGACTTTACCTGCTTTTCTTAAGAATGCATGTGCCTCCATTGTGGGGACACTCATAGTTAGTGTAGGACCACAGATTCCAGGGGGCCTTGGCGTGGCTCTGTGGCTCACGCATGCGTTTGCAAATGCGTGCGGACAAACCCCTGTTTTTAACGCATACTGTTAGACAGGTTAATTGGTTGTCTGCGAGCTGGTCGGTAAGTAGGCTTAGTTTTTCCTGGGCATTCCCCAGGCTTTGTTGTTATCTGTTTCAGCCCTCCAATGCTGCTTACTGCGATAGCCAGCTATAGATGTGGGCAGTGGACATGTTTTGTTTTCACCTATGGTGCTTGTATTGGTCCAGCAGCGCACCAACACCTTTGCAGCCATTGTGCTACATGCTGGGTGTTTGGTGTGCTCCTGTACCTTTAAGGAGGGGTGGCTCCCCTTTAGTCCACCTGCCCTCATCTAACCATCAGAATGCATGTGCCTCCATTGTGGGGACACTCATAGTTAGTGTAGGACTACAGATTCCAGGGGGCCTTGGTGTGGCTCTGTGACTCACGCATGCGTTTGCAAATGTGTGCGGACAAACCCCTGTTTTTAACACATACTGTTAGACAGGTTAATTGGTTGTCTGCGAGCTGGTCGGTAAGTAAAGGAAGGTTATAACCACTATCAGATTTTTTTTTTGCCATCTTTGTCCCATTGTCCCATTTCCCTTCACTTCCTGTCCTATAGCCAAACAAGAAGTAAGAGGAAATCCCTGCAAATTAAGGGAATTCCTTGAGGACCCCACAGGTCACCAGCCATTGGAAGATTTCCCCTCTATTACTTTTCTCAGGACAACCCAAAATTTGGGATTTTCTTTTACTTTAATTTTCAATGATAATGGTAAACAGGACAAATAGAGAGGGGGAATCTTCTTAACGAGGACACAGACATCAATGAAAACTGACATAGTTCTAATCATTCTCCACTCTATCCAAAAAATAAAGTTTTGCCTTTTGTTATACTTTAAAGGTACTGGGGCACACCATAAGCCCAGCAGAATGCAATGGTGGCTGAAAACACCATTCCAGCAAGCATCATATCCAGTAAGCTAAACAAAAATGGTGCCAACCCCAATTTACAACTCGCCATTATAGGAAGGCGCACATAGAAGGGCACACAGCAAACAAAACAAAATGTAATTCCCAGCATACCAGCAAAGAAAAATACACTGTTCAAAAAGTTGCATAAAAACAGAGGTTTTGAGTGCGCATGCGCGGGACTTCCGGGAAGACGCTCTGAACGGGAGCTCCGCACCGCTCCGGCCTCTCGCAGCCCCCTGAGCCTTCAGACTGAGCGGGAACCGGCCAGGACTGACCCCATTGTCTCCCGGGTGAACCAGGCACACTTTCATATGCCGGGCGGCTCGCAAAAGAGCGAGGTGAGCCGCCAGCTCGACTTTACACTGGCAGCCCCTGCATAATCCAAGATGGCGGCCGCAGCACAAGGCAGCATGGAGGACCCGGACTCCATTGCAGATCCTCCATCTCATTACCAGCACCAGATCGGTCTGCTGGCAACTCCTGTGAGTACCTGCAACCCCCCAAGGGATCTCCCCAGCATCCACTGAGTCCCTGCTGAAACGGACTTTTGGAGATCTCCCCCACTCTCCCATGCTGCGATCCCCCTTAAGCCTGACAGGCCCCCACCTCTCCTCCCCCTTGCAGCCAGTTCACTCGGCTGACATGCAACTCATGCTGCAGAACTTTTCTGAGATGCTAGCCACAGGCCTAGCTCACAATGCCACACAGATCACTGCTACCATTAAGGCTGATTTGCAGAGCCTGGGAGCCCGCATGGATGCAATTGAGCAGGCGGTGGATAACACTGCCGCCCATACTAACCAAAATACCACATGCATCCAAACCTTACAAGATCAACTTGAGACAGCTCTCTCTAAAATCGATGATTTAGAGAACAGGAGTAGGAGGTATAATTTCCGTATACGTGGGATCCCTGAATCTGTTACTGATGTTCCCAGCACAGTTAAATTGTTCATTAAAGAACTCATGCCAGACATTCAGGACCACAGATTGGAACTTGACAGGGCTCACAGAGCCCTCCAGCCCCCCCGCCCAGATGGTCTCCCAAGGGACATTGTAGTCAAGCCCCATTACTATGGTGTGAAGGAGGATGTTATGAGACAGACCCGCAACCTGGATAATCTCTCCTTCCAAGGGAATAAAATCCAAATCTTTGCTGACATCTGACCCACCACGGTCCAGAAACGGAGGTCCCTTAAACCCCTCCTGGAGGTCCTCAACCAGAATTCCATCAAGTACCGCTGGGCTTTTCCGTTCCGCCTACTATTTCATTTCAGGGACAAAGCCTTTGACTTTTCCACCTTTCAAGATGGCGAACCTCTCCTGCTTCAACTTGGTCTTATCTCCCAAGAACTTGCTACACAACAAGCGACAACCAAATCGGGCTCCTCAAAGCGTCCACCCCCAGGCAGTCCTCTGACCCCATTATGGAATAAACAACAAACGAAGAGACAGAGAGAATCCCGACCCTGAGATGAGGGACTTATTTTTTACTCCCGGACGGGAGATGTGTTGTTTTTGACTACCCCTAATAATTCAGAGAGCTAACTACTCTCCCCCTCTAGTATGGTGGTAGACAGACCCGCACAGCCCTGACTGGCATCAGGTGGGCCAGGGTCTTGATCTGTTTGGTTTGGGCCCCACTTGCCCATCTTATGGCTAGTTGGGACTCCCAATACCTCCCGTTCCTCCCACCTCGATGAGGAGGACGCTTTCATTGCCTTTCTGACTTGTTGCATATATGATATGCCTTTCCTAGTTCCTACCTATGGTTAGGCCTAGTAGCCTCTACCCTTCCTTCCCCCTGCCCCCCCTTTTTTTTTCCTTTCCCCACCCCCTTCCCCCCCCTCTCTTGCCCTCCCTCCCCACCTTCCCTTTCTCTCCCTTGCAGGTTCCACTCCATGCACTGGTTATGTTCTGGTAATACAGTTTTACAGATCGTTATATTTGTTTGTTTACAGTATTTTCTGCACTTTGGCCGTTCCAGTACTGTTTTACCCCCCATTGGGGGCTCTGACGGCCGGAGCGGCTCAACATGCCACTCTCTCTGTTGTGACGCAGAGGGACTTTTAATCCCTCTGGTGACATCAGGTAGAAAACCCCTATTGGGGTTGCACCCTCTCCAAGACCCCTCTTGCAGGAGTCCTTGGACTTGGACCCGGCTAGCCGGTCCTGTTGAATTTTATCTGAATTTTTGCATATGTTTGTTTTGTTCTCTTTTTGTGATTTAATTAACCAACATAATGACATCTCTGATCTTTTCTCCTCTTTTTCTTCTATTTCTTCTCTCCCCCCTTCTCTCCTCCCCACAGTGTTCTCCTTCCCCCTCCTCCAGGATTCCTTGCGGAGAACTCCCCCAGGCCTTACTCCAGGGCGTTTGTTGATAGCCTACCTCACGCTGGATGTCCGGATTCTCTCTTCTCTTCAGGTAAGCTCCCCTTTTACATTCTCGCACCCCCCTCAGGCACCCATGGCTGAGACTGACACTCGCAAGCTGCCTTTGAAAGTAGCTTCCCACAATACACAGGGACTTAATTCCCTTTCTAAACGCCGGAAGGCCTTTCAGAGCTACCACGCCAGAAGCCTTGATGTTGTCCTTCTTCAGGAGACCCACTTCCCCGCTAGCTATACCCCCTCCTTCCTACACCATAGCTTTCCCACCTTCTACCTTGCGAATGCTGACACCAAACAGAGAGGGGTGGCCATTCTCTTGGCTAAGCGTATCCCATTTACCCACATCCACACAATTCATGATGAAGATGGTAGGTACTAGGCTTGTGCAATACGTTTCGTAACGAATCGAAATTAGTCCGAATTTAGCAACTTTCGGACATTCGGAAGCATTCGAATTTCCGAACAAAGCAATTACGAATAAGACCGAATCCGAAATAAATTATACCGCAAATAGCGAATGCCCGAATGTCTTCGGCATAATTCGTTATGAAAAAGTTGCGAATGTACGAATCCATACAAAGCACAATAACACTCACTCTGCTCTGCTCTCTGCTTCTCCCACACCGTGCTGAACTCCCTCTCAAAATGGTGTACAGGGGCGGAGGCTATAGCCGCATGTAAAAAACGAAAGTAAAATACGAGATTTCGAATCCATTCGAAGCACAATAACACTCTGCTCTGCTCTCTGCTTCTCCCTCACCGTGCTGAACCCTCTCAAAATGGTGTACAGGGGCGGAGGCTATAGCCGCATGTAAAAAACGAAAGTAAAATACGAGATTTCGAATCGTTACAAATAACCGCTATGTATTTAGAAAAGTACAAATCCATTCGAAGCACATTAGGCATAATAGGCAGCGTCGTCGTGAGAGAGACACAGAAAATTACGAATCAACGAACCCAAAAAAAGTTACGAAAGTAGGAGTTGTGTCCAGAATCAACGAAAAACAATGTACTCTACCGAAAGTACGAATTATAAATCAACTAAAAATTCAACAAAAAATGTCGCTTGCGAAAATACGAATTAGTCCGAACACGAAAAATCCTGTCTAGCAAAATTACGAATGATTACGAATCAACAGGACCGAAAAGAAACGAACCGAAACTAACTGAATTTTTCCGTTGTGCACAAGCCTAGTAGGTACCTGCTGGTCAAAGGGCTCATAGAAGGGGTGACATACTCTTTTGTTTCATACTATGCCCCCAATCAGGGCCAGGCAAATTTTTTCGCATCCATGTTCTCAACCCTCTCCTCTCATCCAGAAAGTAGAGTCTTAATAGGGGGTGACTCCAATATCACGTTTGACCACACACTTGACAAATCCCACCAGAACAGGCCCCGCCTTAAGAGACCCTCAAAACAAAGCCTCAGAATCGCCCGACTCCTACACGACTTGGGCCTGATTGACTCTTGGAGGGAGTTGAATCCCACGGCCAAAGACTTTACCCATTACTCTGCCCCACACAAAACATTTGCCAGGATTGACCACATCTTCGTACCCAATTCGGACATTCACACTGCCACTCACTCCTCAATACAAGAAGTTCCGTGGTCGGACCACTCCTTAGTAACCCTTAGAATCTCTAGCTCCCTTTCACCTTCAGGCCCCCCTCAGTGGCGCTTGAGTAAATCCCTCCTTGCCAACCCAGTCCACTGCACCATGCTGGAAAAGGACATCCAATAATTTTTCCTCCTCAATGACACCGGGGACACGACCCCTAGCTCTCTCTGGGGAGCTCATAAAGCCGTCTTGAGGGAGAGGATGATTCAAATGGATTCCAACCTGAAAAAAGGAAGGAAGGTGGATGTAGAAAACTTGGAAAGGGATTTTAAACTACTTAGTAAAGCCCATAAGTCTAACCCCACTTCCGCCAGTCTGGCCAAGTTGGAATCCACTCGCATTGCTTTAAATCTTGCCTTAACTTCTAACGCAGACAAACACTTGAGCTGGTTAAGCAGCAAATTCTACTTACAAGCTGATAAAATCGTCTCACGCTTGGCGGCCAAACTCTCCCCAAGGATCAAAAATTTCTCCTTACCCAAGATTAAATCGTTATCGGGTTCTCTCACCCAGAACCCCCATAAAATCCTAGAAACCTTCCAAGCTTTCTACTCCAAACTATACAAATCTCCCTCCTCTGCTGACCCTGTTCTCTTAGAATCATTTTTGGCTGACATTGATCTCCCCAAACTTTCAGCGTCCCATAGATCCATGATGGAATCTCCTTTTAGCACTGGAGAGGTCCAGGAGGTCATCAAAAATCTCAAAACAGACTCGGCCCCAGGGCCGGACGGCTTCTCCACCCTTTATTACAAAACCTTCCCTGGGGTCCTCTCTCCTCGTCTGGCCCATCTCTTTAACTCCCTACGAGAAGGCTCCACTCTCGAACCCGCTGCCAACCTCGCATATATCTCTGTGATCCCCAAACAGGGAAAAGATCCTAGTGATGTAGGCAACTATAGGCCGATTTCATTGATCAATAATGATCTGAAAATCATGACCAAGATTTTGGCCAACAGAATGGCCTTCTTCATTGCTTCTTATGTTCATAAGGATCAGGTGGGTTTCATCCCCGGGAGACAGGGACCGGACCAGATCAGGAGAGCGGTAGATTTGATTTCCCTCATGCAATCCTCCTGGGATGGCGGGTCCCCCCAGAAGGGATACATTCTTTCCATAGACCTCCAAAAGGCCTTTGATACGGTCACCTGGCCATACCTTTTTACGATTCTACGCCATTGGGGCTTTGGCCCGGAATTCCTAAGAACCCTGGAGTCTCTATATTCCTCCCCGAAAGCCCAGATCAAACTACAGGGACGTCTCTCTGACCAATTCCCAATCTTAAAAGGTACCAGACAGGGCTGCCCGCTCTCCCCTATTCTCTTCGCAATAGCGATAGAAACCCTAGCTCTAGCAATTAGACAACACCCAGACATTCATGGGGTTCAATGTGGTCAACATACTCACAAATGCGCCCTCTTTGCGGACGATGTCCTCCTTTTCGTCACCTCCCCTCTCAAGTCGACCCCCAATATTCTCCAACTCCTCAACACTTTTGGAAAGGTTTCAGGCCTTCAGGTCAACATGGCAAAGTCAATGGCCTTGAATGTCACTACACCCCAAGATATAGTCGATAGACTCAAAACAAACTTCCCCTTCTCCTGGTGCGCCTCTTCTCTTCCCTATTTAGGTGTTTTCCTCACCCCAAAAGTAGAGCTCCTATTCCAACACAATTACCCTGCCATGTTCAAAAAACTCACAACTGAACTTACACAATGGTCTCTCTATAAATTTTCCTGGCTGGGTAGAGTCAATTCGGTCAAGATGACCCCCTTGCCCAGATTGCTTTATCTTTTCCGGTCCCTGCCTATCCCTGTCAAGAAGCGAGCACTGGATAGACTCCAATCAAAAATCATACAGTTCATATGGGGGGGGCAAGGGACATTGTCTATCTAAAAAAGTTTTGTATAGGGCAAGGAAGAAAGGAGGCCTTGGCCTTCCCAATATGTGGTGGTACTACCAAGCAGCCCAACTCTGTCAATTCTCAGCAATATTTACTAAAGGACCTAAACCGGACTGGGTAGACATAGAAAGCCAGGCAACCCCTAACCACACATTGGACTATTTAGCCTGGAGACCACGTAAGGACCGCCCCTCGATCCTGTCACCCGCCCTTTCTCACTCAATGGCCCTTTGTGATATCCTTCATAAACATCCCGCACTATCCTCTTCCTGGCATCCCCTCGCTCACATCTTCCACAACCCCCAATTCCCCCCGGGTCTAAACATCAAGGCTTTTGGATGGTGGCTTGACAAGGGTCTATACAGATCAGGACAATATTTTAACAATGATGGCCCCATCTCGCTCAAATACTGCACTTCCAAACTGGACATGCCCTCCTCCGAAACTTTCCGCTATTATCAGTTATTACATTTTCTGCGTGGGGTCTGGAAAAGTTCAGACAACCCACTCTCTGTTACCAAATATGAGCATTGGTGTTCCTCAACCATGGGCGTCAGGGGGGGCATCTCCCTGATCTATTCAGCGCTAGCTGACCCTCAGGGCAAAGCAAGCTATATGTTGAAATGGGAGCGTGACCTCCAGTTTGAATGGGACCTAGACACTTGGCACACAAATTTCTCCCGTTCATTTAAGGGTATCTTAAACACCTCCCTGATGGAGGCTGACGTTAAGGTTATCTCCAGATGGTACCTGGTCCCTACTCGCCTTTCTAAGCTCTATCCGCAGTCTTCCCCCCTCTGCTTCAGAGGATGTGGCCTCGTAGGCTCTCTCCTCCACACCCTCTGGGAATGCCCTAAAATTAGGGGGTTCTGGAATAATAGGATTTTTATAACAGCTTACCTGTAAAATCCTTTTCTTGGAGTACATCACGGGACACAGAGCGACATAGTCATTACTAATGGGTTATATAGATACCTTCAGGTGCTGGCACTGGCAACTTCCAAAACCGGAAGTACCCTCCCCTATATAAGCCCCTCCCATCCGGGAGCACCTCAGTTTTGTAGCAAAGCAATAAGTGTCCCCAAAGAGGGGTGGGAGCTCTGTGTCCCGTGATGTACTCCAAGAAAAGGATTTTACAGGTAAGCTGTTATAAAAATCCTATTTTCTTTCTCGTACATCACGGGACACAGAGCGACATAGTCATTACTAATGGGATGTCCTAAAGCAATGCCCAACGAGGGGGGGATACACCATACATAAGCTGAGCGCTATCAGACATGAGGATCTTTTGCGGCCTGCAACACACTGCGCCCAAAGGCGACATCCTCCTGACTTCTAACGTCCACCTGGTAGAACCTAGTAAACGTGTGTACTGAAGACCATGTTGCGGCCTTACAGATTTGAGCCAGGGAGGCCTGGTGATGCAGTGCCCATGAAGTTCCAACTGCTCTCGTGGAGTGCGCTCTAACTTTGAACGGAGGCGGTCTCCTTCTCAAGCCATAGGCTTGCATTATGACCTGTCGAATCCACTTGGCTAAAGTAGATTTTGATGCTGCCTGACCCCTTCTGGGGCCTTCCGGCAGAATAAACAAAGTATCCGTTCTGCGAATCTGAGCAGTGGCTTTTAGATAAGCTTTACTGCCCTTACTACATCCAAAGAATGTAATAACTTTTCCTCTACCGAACTAGGTTTGGGGAAAAAGGAAGGAAGAACCACATCTTGGTTCAAATGAAACCTCGATACCACCTTAGGAAGAAAGGCTGGATGAGGACGTAATACTACTCTGTCCTTATGGACAACCAGATATGGCTCCTTACAGGACAAGGCGGCTAATTCCGACACTCTTTTAGCCGAACAAATGGCTACTAAGAAAATCAATTTCCTGGTGAGAAGAACCAAGGAAATGTGCTGTAATGGTTCAAATGGTTGCTTCTGTAGAACCGACAGAACCAGGTTTAAGTCCCATGGACATATGGGAATATTAACCGGAGGGCTAATACGCATCACTCCTTGTATAAAGGCTTTGACTAGTGAATGCGAAGCCAAGGGCCTTTGAAAAAATATTGACAAGGCCGAAATCTGACCCTTGATAGTACTCAAGGCAAGCTTCCTATCTACAGTCCACTGTAGGAGTTCCAGAATCCTACCTATTACGTACTTACGTGGGTGCCATTTCTTGGCCTCACACCAGGCGATGTACGCCTTACAGATTCTATAGTAGATCTGCCTGGATACCGGCTTCCTGGCATTGATCATGGTAGATACCACAGAATTAGAGAGCCCTCTCTTTTTTAGAATGTGGGCTTCAATAGCCAGGCCGTCAAACCTAGGGCTGGTAAGGAAGGGTGGTATATCGGTCCTTGCGAAAGCAGGTCCGGACGATGTGGGAGGGTCCAAGGACTCCCCACAGACATTTTTACAATCTCCGCGTACCATGCCCTTCGGGGCCACGCTGGAGCCACCAGAATCACTGATTTCTTTTCTACCCTGATTCTGCGGAGTAATCGAGGTAACAATTGTGGCGGTGGGAATGCATATATCAGCTTGAACTGATCCCAAGGGAACACTAGGGCATCCGAGCCGCAAGCTAGGGGATCACTTGTCCGAGAGACAAACCTGTCCACCTTTGCGTTTAATCTGGATGCTAGCAGATCTACATCCGGTGTTCCCCACCGCTGACATATTGTCCGGAAAACCTCGGGGTGAAGGGACCATTCCCCTGGGCATAATTGTTGGCGACTTAGAAAGTCCGCCTTCCAATTCTCCACTCCTGGAATGAATACCGCAGATATGGCTGGGACATATCTTTCTGCCCATTTCAGGATGTAATTTACTTCCCTCTGGGCTGCACGACTCCTGGTGCCACCCTGATGATTGATATATGCCACTGCCGTGGCATTGTCTGATTGAATTCTGACAGGGGCCCCTTGGAGTTTGGATGTCCATGCTACTAGGGCATACCGGGCTGCTCGTATCTCTAAGAGATTGATGGGCAGGGCCTTTTCTGCATCCGACCACCTGCCCTGGAGAGACCATTGCTCCAGTACTGCTCCCAGCCTATAAGGCTGACATCTGTAGTGACCACCTTCCAAGAAATCGGACTGAAGGATTTCCCTCTTTCCAGATTCTGGGGAACCAACCACCAGCGGAGGCTCTTGCGAACGGAAGGGGACAAGGACATTGGTAAGTCCAGAGCCTGAATTTTTTTGTTCCAGGCTGACAGTATGGCCCTTTGCAAATTCCTTGAATGGAATTGACCGTAGGGTACTGCTTCGAATGATGCCACCATTTTTCCCAGCAGCCTCATGCACAGGCGTATGGATGGCTGTCTTTTTGAACCCACTAAGTGGATCAAATCTCTCAAAGACGACCCCTTTTCTTGAGGCAAGAAAATTTTTCTCTGGTCTGAATCTAGCCTTAGCCCCAAGTATTCCAGACTTTTGACTGGTTTTAGGGCTGACTTGTCTCGGTTGATAATCCAACCGTGATATTCCAGATACTTGATTGTCTCGTGAACAACCACTTCTAGTTTTTCCACTGAGTGGTCTATCAGCAACAAGTCGTCTAGATATGCCATTATCGTTACACCTCGTGTTCTTAGATTGGCCAATAATGGGGCCAGAATTTTTGTGAACACTCGTGGTGCTGTGGCCAGACCGAAGGGTAAGGCTCTGAACTGAAAATGGCGCCCTTCTACCGCAAAGCGTAGAAATTTTTGGTGGGCTGGAAAGATGGGAATGTGCAAATAAGCATCTTTGATGTCGATCGAGGCTAACCATTCCTCCCCTTGTAGGGCAGTGGCCACCGACCGGATCGACTCCATCCGGAAAGTCCTGATATGTAGGAATTTGTTTAGCCCTTTTAGATTTAATATGGGCCTCACGTCCCCGTTTGGCTTCGGGACTGTAAAGAGGTTTGAGTAAAACCCGAACCCCCATTCTTCCAGGGGAACCTCTATAATTACTGCTTGGAGCAATAATTGTTCTAGTGCCAACAGGAGGGATCCTCTCTTCCGGGGATCCCTTGGCACGTTTGACCTTATAAAATGGGAAGGAGGGGAGTCTTTTAACTCCAATTTGTATCCCAGACTTACTGCGGAGAGCACCCATCTGTCTCTGATGGTGTCCCGCCAGGTCTCTGTGAATAACTGAAGTCTTCCCCCCACCCGATTGAGTGGGGGCAACCCTTCATGCATTTGACTTTGGGGGAGGTTTTGTACCTCTCCTGCTCCAGGGCTTCTTGTTACCCTGCAATTGTCCCTGATTTTTACCCCCGGGATTTGACAAAGGAGGCCGTCGGAACTGTTTCACAGCCGATGTCCTAGGGACTGGAGAAGCAGGCCTCTTAAAAGAGGGACCTCTAACTCTGTTTTTAACCGGCAAAAGTGTACTTTTACCGCTGGAAATTCTCTGGATATATTTGTCCAGGTCTTCCCCGAATAAGCGTTCACCATGAAATGGGAAGCTGACCAGCAATTTTTTGTAGGGAGCTTCAGCAGACCAGTTTTTGAGCCATAAAAGCCTGCGCATATGTACTACAGACAGCGTAAGGCGGGAGGCCTGATGGATTGAATCCTTTATAGCGTCCACCGCAAAGCATAAGGCTCTAGGTAGATCAGCTAGGGCAAGAGCCTGCTGATCTGGCAAGTCCCTTAAGACCTGTTTCAACTGATCCTTCACTGCTTGGCAGACCCCAATAGCTGCCACTGCTGGTTGTGTCACCAAGCCTGCTGTAGCAAAAGCAGATTTTAATAAGGACTCTAATTTTTTATCTATTGGGTCCTTGAACATTTGGACATTATCCACTGGACATGTCAGTGATTTATTCACACAAGAGATGGCTGCGTCCACTGTAGGGACCCTCCATTTTTTGATGAACTTATCCTCCATGGGATAGACCACTTGAAATCTCTTGGGAGGAGTAAATATTTTATCAGGATGCTCCCAATCCTGGTAAATGAGCCCTTCCAGTAAAGGATGGATCGGAAAGGAACAAACAGTCTGGGGAGCTTTTAGCGACCCCAACGAGGAGACAGAAGTGGATGATGGCTCCGCAAGGGGCATTTTAAATGCTGATCGGACCATATTAGTCAGGGACTGAACCCATAACCTTTCAGCATGTGATGCTGAGAATGGCTCTTCCACTGTTGATTCCTCTACAACAGAATCGACCTCATCCTGATCCCCTTCAGGCAGGTCGATCCCTGTATGGGACTGTTGCTCTGCTAACAGGCACTCTGAGGGAGGAGATGGAGATCGAGCGCTTTTTTCCTGTGACAGGGAAGCAGCGATCAATGCTGACAATCTCTCTTCCAGCCCTCCCAGAGCTGAGGAAAAAACCTCCTCTGTTACATACACAGGAGCAGGTGAACTGAGGACAGCCACAGTACCAGGTACTCCTGAAGGTGCTCTACGGTCACTAACCTCTGATTCTTCAGGGGAGACTGGTGCAGCCGAAGCATGCCCAAGATCCTCAGAGCCCGATGGAGACCCCCTATGCTTCCTGGAATTTTTAGTCCCGGAGTTTTTAGACGGCATTATTCCTAAGCCCAAAGCTGAGGTATTCCAGCCGAAATACACCACTTACTGACAATAGTCTAGCACAAATGCTGCTATAAAAACAGTTGGTGTCTACTAATGTGCCTTTCTATGGGGATGCCTGCATCAACCGCTTGCTGTATGCCTTTTTTTAAATGTTGCCAGCTCTGTCTCTGCACTCCATAGCCAGCTCACAACACATAATTGTGGTTTTTAACATGCTGGGACGCCCGCACATGCGCAGAAGCGCTGCGGCGCACACAGAGCGTCATCCCCCAAGCTCCGCCCCCTTTCCCGGCTCACCTCTATATATAGAGGCGCGTGCACGTGCACGCGCGCGGCCACGTGCGCCTTCGGCGCTAATTTTGAAAAGGAAACCAGGGACAAGAGCCAGGGCCCCTTTTGCCGCAGGCCAGGGGATGGACGAGCATTGCAACATGGCAGAGGAAGCAGTTTCCCACAAGAGAACTCACCATCTGCCTGGACTTGCTCTGATAAAAAGAAACTAGTCCACATGACAAGAAACGTTCCACAGCGGCCTCTAGTGGATTAACACAGGTACCGCAGTCTAATATATTAAATATATATATATATATATATTTTTTTTTTTTTTTCTTGACCACTATTAAAATTATTACATTTTTTAGTAGTTACAGGCATGCACAGATATTAGCGGGAATACCGTTAGGTAACAGACAGAAAGACAAATTAGGCTTGGGGTCCCCCAATAGAACCAAGTTCCTGGGGGCCCCCACTTACCTGTTCCCCGCCGCAGGACTTTGTTTGGTCCACAGAAGCCCAAACTTCACCTATCACGGCAGGCATTGTAATTAAACCTTCAGGGACCGGGTTCCCAAGGATTCCACTCCCCTGGACCTGTATAGCACCCTGCACAGAAAACATCTTGGTCATGGGTATGACCAGAGCTCTGGATCCCAGGGTCCAGCTCTCCTAAGAGAAGCATTACAGGCAAAACCTTGCTCTTCTCTGCAAGGCCCGGGTACCGACCGTTTAGCTATGAAGCTTTTTTGGTCGGATCCGGAATAGCTTACTGAGGCCCAAAAGAACCTGTACGCAAGCTCAGTGAAAAACACATGTTTCTTCTTAGCCAACACCTTAGACACTGGCAAAAAACTGAGGTGCTCCCGGATGGGAGGGGCTTATATAGGGGAGGGTACTTCCGGTTTTGGAAGTTGCCAGTGCCAGCACCTGAAGGTATCTATATAACCCATTAGTAATGACTATGTCGCTCTGTGTCCCGTGATGTACGAGAAAGAAAGAATTTTTAGCCTCATTCGCAAAGTCACTGGTTTCGAGGTGAAGCAAAACCCTACTATTGCCCTCCTTAATGATGCTCTCCCTAAGGTCCCTAAATTGTCCCGCTCTCTCATACACTTCATCCTTCTGGGGGCCAAGATTACCTTGGCTCACGCCTGGAAGTCGCCCTCGGCGTCATTTCGCCAAGCTAAACACAAGATTTCCTGGATAATGACACAGGAAAGGGTTTCTAATACCTTACTAGACAATCCAGAAAAATTCCGTCTTATTTGGGAACCCTGGGCTATGCATGTAGGCATATCCCTTCTTCCCCAATAGGTGAGCGCTGGACAGCCCCGATTCGGCACGTTGCTGACCATTTTTCCCCCCTCTCCCCGAGGAATCCTGACTTCCCCCACCCCCTCCTTTCCCTCGTATTCTCTAGTTCGCTCTCCCTTCTCTTCCCTACCCCTATTTCTTCTTTTCTTTTCTTCCTACTCTTGATCTCTGTCTTAGACTGTCACTGGCTACTCAGGATTTACATCTGTGTAATCTTTCTTGTTTTATGTTGATGGATACAGCTAGATGCTCCGCCTTACAGGCATTTGGAAGCCATTCCATTAGTTGGGTTCTTTAACCCCTTCAGACTATTAACAGAGGTTCGAGCTCAGACTTCCCCTGGATGGTCCGCATCCTCAGGGGATCAGCAACCTGGACAGGTTGGCGGGTTGCCAAGCCCTTTGTTCTTATCCCTCCCTGGGTGTTCTATTCCCGATCGCTCCGTGCACAGCAGGATCCCAATTGGGGTGCGTGGACTGGTCGGGAGTAGACGTAGGGCCGTTGTCCCTCAGGGCCTGCTTTAAGTTTGTTGGCGCCTACTTTTTTTTTTCCCCTTTTTTTTTTTGTATGCTGAGTCTGCTCTACCCTCTATAATAGGTACTGTGGTCTATGATATTGGGATGGAACATAATTCCAAGTGGCCTTCTTTTGTTTGTTTCTGATGATCATACTTTGTACCGACCTCGTTTGGGGTCCTTTGTTACCTTCTTTTATAATTGTACTGCATCTAATCACAATAATCCTTTTTTTGAAAATAAAAAAAAACAAAAAAAAAAACAGAGGTTTTAGTTATACAGCATTTGCAAATATATGTGGAAGCTGTATTGCCTCATCAAGGCCCCTCTAAAAAGTGTGTTCCTGACCTCTGTTTACAATTCAAATTTTTAGACAGTGTCATCTGTTTTTATTTTGCTGCCTATTTGGTAAGTGTATTGGGGAAATACCTTTTGTTTTGTTTGCTTTGTGCATAGCCCTTCTATGTGCACCTTGCTATAAAGTCTATATGTATAAATTGGGGCAGTTGACATTTTTGTTTAGCTTGTTAGATATAGTTTGGGAAAATATCAGATCCTTTCAGCAATCATTGTGTTCCACTTCCCTTCTGGTGTGTCCCTGCGACTTTAAGGAGAAATGGGCTCCCTCCAGGCATTCCTATTCTAATGCCACGTACACAGGGTCGGATTTTCCAACAACAAATGTTCGATGTGAGCTTTTCATCGGAAATTCTGACCGTGTGTAGGCTCCATCGGACATTTGCTGTCGGAATTTCCGCCAACAAATGATTGAGAGCAGGTTCTCTATTTTTCCGACGGCAAAAGTTCTTATAGAAAATTCCGACCGTGTGTAGCCATTTCCAACGCACAAAAGTGCTGCGCATCCTCGGAATCAATTTGACGCATGCTCGGAATCATTGTACTTAATTTTTCTTGGCTCGTCGTAGTGTTGTACGTCTCCGCGTTCTTGCCATCGGAATTTCCGAGCAACATTTGTCCGACCGTGTGTGTGCAAGACAAGTTTGAGCCAGCATCCGACAGATAAATGAACCACGGTTTTGTCGGAAATTCTGATCGTGTGTACCCGGCATTATTATATATTATTGCAGATAAAAATCACAAAAATTTGAATAAAGACTGTCTGTGCAAGTGTTTACCCAATACCCCATATCCTTTGTGATTCTATACAACCAACTGTGGAAAGCATTCACTCTCTAATAGCTTTGTAAAGTTTCTATGGGATGGAATTTAGAATTTATTTAAATATATTAAAGGGGAAAAATTTAGGCTTTAGGTCAATTTAAATTTTTTAATGGGAAACAAATACGACTTTGGGCCAATTTGACCTATTTGTTTAAAACATATGTTTTCAAACTAATGTTTAAAAAAAAAATAATGTTTTACTATTTTAATATAATATTTAATTTACAAATACAAATTGAATTTACAAATACACATTGGTGCACCCATGACTAAGGATTCAAAGAGCAATATGGGTTTTCAAAGAAACAGTAGAAGATGTTTACTTGCAAACTGTGCCTCTGATTAAAATTTTGTGTTGTATCTGCCCAAGCAGGCCACCAGAGAGAGGCCTGAGTAATTTATTCAGCTCTGCTTGATCTATGGAGTTCAGTAAATCATAAGTCTTTTCTCCACAAAGCAGATAATAATAGTCTTGAAAACTTGTTATAACGAGACTGCAGCTCCATTTGCTGACTGAGAATGGGAACACAAAATATTCATATGCAATTTTCAAATTTAGCTAGAATATTTTTTTGGTCCTGATCATAATAAATAGAGAAATAAAACATATACACAAAACTGCTATGCATTCAATTATTTAAAAAAATATATATATATAGTTGTATATTTTGATTTCTTTAACCCCTAGGACAATACAATGTATTCAGTTGTCATCATATATTTTTATGATGTAACATCTCAGCCAATCACAGTAGAATTTAAAGGAGAAGCTTGAGGCTACATAAACCATAGCATGCCATTATTTCATGCACCCTGCCTGAGCAAGAAAAACTCAGAGTACTGATCTGTAAAAGACTGTATGCCCAAGGCAACTGGTCAATTTTCTCCAGTTTGTGAGTCAATTTCAGTTTGAAAGAGTTATCATGTAGTTAGATCCCTGCTGAGGACTCAGGACACAGATGAAATTGAACCAAAAGCAATTTCCCAGCTGGCAAAATATATGTGAATTCTCCTGCTTTTCTTCTTAGATCTTGAAATTCAATCTCAATGCATCGTCTCCTTACTGTTTTTAAAGCGGAGGTTCCGTTTTCTTGTAATAAAAATGAAAACAGATACACAGGAGGATGCAAATAATATGCAGTGGCATCTAGTCATCTTCAGCAATTTAGCTTTCCTTATGATTGGCCAATATATAGAAAGAAACTTTTAACTGTTATACATCACTACTAAAAGCGAACAAATTAATTCCTGTAGGTTTACATGATGAAACCTGTTAACTAGTTGAAATTTAATGAATGTAATGTTTGTCATGGGCTGTCTTTAACTGACCATAAATGTAATAGGAACCAAAGAGAATAGAGGAATTTTGTTGGTCCTGTCTTATCAAGCAACAGCTGCAAAATCCAGTAGACAGTGCTCAGGAAAAGGGGGGCAGGGTCATCTGAAGATCCCAGGATGATAAAATTGGTGATCTTGGTAAAATATCCAAATTTACTATTAACTTCCTGTGGCACAACCATTTCCATTGATGTCCAATTTGTATGTCTGTCAGTAAAAAACAGGTACCAAGAATTACACCCAACATACAGAATAAGAGCAGTGCTGCTTTGCAGGGTCCATACAGAATAAAGGTTAAAATGCAGGTTCCTCATTTTTTTTTACATTGGCACTGATTGGGTGGATCCTTGGACTGGTAGACATAGGGCAGTTGTTCTTTTTCTCCTTATGGTAAAAGCAACCTTGGGGAGGGGGGGGGAGTACCCAAAACAGCTCATAAAAATGCATCTTATACTGATATGATTTCATTAAAGTTGAAAGTTAAAATGAGTTAAAGTTGAAAGTTAAAATGATTGGCACTGAAACACACAAATGTATACATGGCCCATTTTTCACCTTGGAGAATATTAAAACGATTCCCTTATTTCAAGTGGGGAATGGTTTTTTTTGCTTTGAAGCTGTGTTTGTGTTTATTTTTTTTACTTATTTAGAATGTTGAACCTGTGTTTTTAATATAGTTTCAGAACAATATAGTTTCAGAACAAATTTTGTGTTTTTGATTATTTTTTTAACCACTTCAGCCCTGGAAGAATTGGCTGCCCAATGACCGGGCCGTTTTTTGCGATTCGGCACTGCGTCGATTTAACTGCACCCAAACAAAATTGACGTCCTTTTTTTTCCCACAAATAGAGCTTTCTTTTGGTGGTATTTGATCACCTCTGCGGTTTTTATTTTTTGCGCTATAAACAAAAAAAGAGCGACAATTTAAAAAAAAATGCAATATTTTTTATTTTTGCTATAAGAAATACCCCCTAAAAATATCTAAAATATATATATTTTTTCCTCAGTTTAGGCCGATATGTATTCTTCTACATATTTTTGGTAAAAAAAAAATCGCAATAAGCGTATATTGATTGGTTTGCGCAAAAGTTATTGAGTCTACAAAATAGGGGATCGTTTTATGGCATTTTTATTATTATTTTTTTTTTACTAGTAATGGCGGCGATCTGCGATTTTTATTGTAACTGCGATTTTTCAGCGGACACATTGGACACTTTTGACGCTATTTTGGGACCATTGTCATTTATACAGTGATCAGTGCTATAAAAATCCACTGATTACTGTGTAAATAGCAGGGAAGGGGTTAACCACTAGGGGGCGAGGAAGGGGTTAAGTGTGTCCTAGGGAGTAATTATAACTGTGTGGGGGCTGGGCTACAAGTGGCACGACAGTGATCACTGCTCCCGATGACAGGGAGCAGTAGATCAGTGTCCTGTCACTAGGCAGAACAGGGAAATGCCTTGTTTACAAAGGCATCTCCCCGTTCTGCCGCTCCGTGACACGATCACAGGATAACGGCGGACATCGAGTCTGCGGGTCCCGAGGGCATGGTCACAGAGCTTGCAGCGGTCACACGCGCCGACCTGTATGTTGCTTTGTCTGCCCGTGCCATTCTGCAGACGTAAATGTACGTTAGGCAGTCGGCAAGTGGTTAATGTCCATATTTTAAGCTAGCGCAGATATGGATGGTGATGTTGGGGGGAAAAAGCCGCTTCCAATTGTGGCACACCTGCGGGCTCAATCCCGAGCCATGCTGCATGTGTCCATAGACACAGACAGCATGGCTGTGACCCACTCCTCACTCTTTTATCACAGGATTTGACTACCTTGTTAAAACCTGTGAGAATGGGGAGAGCTGCTACAGAAGGGCATGGTACTGGATCAAGTGAGGGCTCAGGTAGGTATAAGTGGAGTGAGGGGACAACATTATTATCTAAACATTTTTTATCTTAATGCATTAGGGTAAAAAATGTTTAAGTTTTAGAACCTGTGGCAAAGTGATGCCCAAACGAGGTGATGTTAATCCAGGATTATCAACCAAGCAGTTTGAGGGGCTCCAGGGAGTTAGCTTAATTAGGAGGAAACTGGCTTTTCAGTTTCCTCAGGGTTTAGAAAAACCTGTTTTGGGACCTGAAGCCCAGTGATTTCTAAGGGCTCTTTCACACAGACGGTCCGTTCAGGTCCGCCTGTCAGTTTTTTAGGCGGACCTGAATGGATGCTCCATGGAGGTCTATGGAGCCACGGATGTCAGCGGTGACATGTCCGCTGACATCCGACCCGCTCTGATCCGCCAAAGTGTGACGGAGGAAAACCCTATTTTTCCATCCGTCTGCGGATCGGATGACAACGGACTCTACGGTCCGTCGTCATCCGATCCCCCATAGGGGGGAGTGGCGCTCTGACAGGGCGGACCCTGCACAGTGTGCGGGGACCGCCCAGTCATCTGCCGGCTCAGCGGGGATCAACGGAGCGATCCCCGCTAAGCAAGCGGAGGTTCACGGGGCGGATCATTACTGATCTGTCCCGTGTGAAAGAGCCCTTAGTTATTATCTCAAGTCCTTGGTCCAGATTTTTTGATTGGTCAGGTGTGTGCTGGACTATTAGTAGTGACCTGACCATGGTTCTGTGCTCCACCTTTCTGAGGAGTCTAGGTGTGCAAGGGAGAAGCCAGAGGGGTGCATTTCTGTGCTGGGAAAGACCAAGACCCAAGCCTAAGGGCTAGAGCAGTAAGGGGCTGCTGTCTATGTGGACAGTGTTGGTAAGGAAATGATCTGAAGGAGACAGACGAGAGCCTGAAGTGGAAGGCCTGAGCAGCATTGCTGTAGGAGGCTGAATAACCATTTCTTTACTAAAAGTGAGCCAGGAGGCTGGATATTTATTTTTTGTGTTAATGCTGAAAACCCCTGTGAGAGAAATCTATGGATTATGTTTTCTGGAACTTTAAGTGAACTGACCTTTAAATAAAAGTGGGCCAACAAGCTCTTAAATGGAAATATTTTGAATGGACTATACTCGTTAGCAAGGACTACACTTGAGCTATACAACCCCAAACTTTACAAACCATTTTAAACACTGTTTGAGCAGTAAATAAAGAGGTCCCATCCTGCCCCTAACTCTGCCATTGCTGAAGTGGACAGTGCAGGGTATTTTCATACATTGCTGGAGCCTGAAAAAGGGAAATATTAGTTGGAAAAATACAATTTAAGGCTTTTTTAGTGTGTTTTGTTTTTATTTTTAAACTTCCTCTTACTTGCTTATACTGGTGGACTTGATGGGGGTCCGAACCTCTAAAACACGTTTACCAGAGAGGGACAACCAACTTCTTAGAAAACTTATTACTAACAAGATTCGCCCATTGAAAATCGTAAAATACATCAGATGAATCGTGTGAAAATTTGCTGGGTAAATCCTGCCAAGTTTTACTTGGGCAAATTTAACAATTTTTTCACTGGCTGAATTTCACTGGTGATCAATACCAAAAATACACTCTGTCTATAAACCTATAAATATAATTTACTTTTTGATCACAATGACCGATTTTTGCCATGGAAAGCACTATTCAGGTCCAATGGATGTCATAAAAGGTTTATATCCTCATTATCCGCAGTGATAATGCTGGAATAAGTACCTGTCACAAGAAAGTAATTACGTTTTTTTTTACTGATTAGTGAAGAAAAAAAAACTAGTCTAAGAGAGAGGGCATCTCCCAGTGCCAGTCAACTGGCATTAGTATGGAATGTACTGTTAGTGCATACATGAAAAGGGTCCCCATTAACTGTCCTACTGGGGGGGGGGGGTTGCACAGGACAATGAAGGTCAGGACTTTGATCTTATTTAATGCTGCAAGAAGTTAGGCGTGTTTGCCGTGTGCCATACATAAAACAATAATATTGTTTTCCTGGTAAACTCCCATGTGTCAGCGTTAGAAGCACAGAGCCTGGAGGGATAGCTGTTCTTGAGAGTTAAAGGATATGTAAAGGTACGAGACACAAGGATACGAAATATTCAAATGCAAACATTATCTCTCCATACACAGAAATGTCAGCTATCTTTTAAAGTTCTAACACACACTGGTAATAAGACACCTAGATAAAGTCCATGGCAGGATGCACAAACATGTCAATGGTATTAGCCAGCTGAGCTCCACCCTGGCATAATTCAGGTATGAACTCAGTCAGTCCTATCATAAGTTCATGTAACAACTGACTTTTCAGCATGATGGATGTGTTGTGACATTCAAGTTTGTATTGGATAAACAGTTTAACTATTTCCAACCTGGTTTTCAGTTCGTCTCACATTGCTAGCTACAGCAATTGGTTACCTGTTTACCTTCACAGTGCATGAGCTATGCCATTTCTCTGCAATTGTCCTGTCAGCAGTTGTCTCCTTATCTGCTTGGATTAGCTGCATTATCAATGCACTACATGTCCATGTTGAAAGAGATAGAGGATTTTGAAAATATAACTATACTGTTTATATCCTGACTTCAGTGGATTTGCAGTTGTGATGGTATACAGATGACACCTATTGTCTTTTTTTGAAGAGCAAAGCATCAGGACACTGGGTTTAAGCTTGATGATTTATGCAAATCGCTGTGCTGGCTGATCTGTGAGAAATTGCATGCTTTTCTAAACATTATCTTGCATCTTTTTGTAGCACCCTCTAGTGTGCTATTAGCGACAGTGCAGGCAAATCTATGTTTTTGGCTCATGCTAAAACGAGTCTTTGAATCTGGGTCAAAAGTTTAATTAATTTCAGGGCTGGATGACTCATAGAGGCAGGTCTCTGGTGCCTCCCCCTAGTTCTGGAAAGTTGGAGTACATTCTGGAATCTGAAGGGCATAAGCTTGGAGGTTTAATCTGCATACTTAGGGCAGTTTGGCCAATCCCCAGGGAGTGGGCCTGGCATAGTGGCTACATCAGTCCTTAAATATGGATGAGTCATGCTGGCAGGGGGTGAGTCGGGTGGAAGATGGCATGATGGAGACTGTCGGTAACCCTTGAAGTAAACCCCTGCCGGGGGGGGGGGGGGGTTTGATGCACTTTCTTCAAAATGCACCTTCTATAGAGTTCAATGGTAATAAGCCTAAAAAGCATGTGAAACATGCCTAAAACATACTGCATAGATGAGAAATCTACATTGTGTGCTTGAGGTACGGTGGAGTTAATGATGTCTGGTTGTTGAAAAAATTGTCATTTATTTTAGTATTTTGAGCAGAATAGCTTTTTTTGTATGGCGATCACCTACTGTAGTCATGATGTGATATATTAAAGTTTTGCAATATAGGGTGATTTCTTATGCATTTGCCTTCTTCTTAGACCTTTTCTTCCTTCTTTGTTGAGCAAATCTTCCTTGGGTTTGGTTCATGGACAGTTTCGCAAATTTTGCTCAAAGTTCGAAATTTGAGACCTTTGATGGCAAAGCCCATTGATGTCTGTAGAGGGTTGAATCTTCTTGTTAAATTCTGGCTATTTGTAAAGGTTAACAAACAAGCTTTTGTCAAGCAAAAAACATAGGAAGTTGGGCACTGCCATAGGGGAGATGTACCAATGGCAAAATTTAAAACAAAACATCATCTCTCCATATACAGAACTGTCAGCTTTCTCTTACAGATCCAACACACACTGGCAATATGGCTACTGTGAGCCAACCCTTTATAGAAAGGTGATTGCGTTATCCATCCCTTCAAAAAGTTGGCGCTTGTAACTCAGATGACCAGAGGCAAATGCTTTGCACTGCATTATATGTTATTTCTGGGACAAACTTATGATTTATGATTAAGGAACTTTGTGAATCCTGTGTATTTGCCTCCAAACCTTGGTTGTGGCGAACCTGAACCTCATTCTTAATGGGAACCACAAAGTTATTCATGCTTCAACAAAATGGTGAACTAATGCGGCTATTTGCAACTTCAGTAACCAATTATCAAAAATTTACTAACTGGCCAGGTGGCTTGGAATGACCAATCATGTTTTTTTATGGGCTATCCAACTTTCTATTAAAGACAAGGTCACATTTGCCTTTTGCCAGAGTGTGTTAAAGGTGACATGGAGTAGATAGATACATATTAGGCTTGTGCAATTCGTTTCGTAACGAATCGAAATTCGTCCGAATTTAGCAACTTTCGGACATTCGGAAGCATTCGAATTTCCGAACAGAGCAATTACGAATAAAACCGAATCCGAAATAAATTATACCGCAAAATAGCGAATGCCCGAAGGTCTTCGGCATAATTCGTTATGAAAAAAGTTACGAATGTACGAATCCATTCGAAGCACAATAACACTCACTCTGCTCTCTGCTTCTCCCTCACCATGCTGAACTCCCTCTCAAAATGGTGTACAGGGGGCGGAGGCTATAGCCGCATGAAAAAACGAAAGTAAAATACGAGATTTCGAATCCATTCGAAGCACAATAACACTCACTCTGCTCTGCTCTCTGCTTCTCCCTCACCGTGCTGAACCCTCTCAAAATGGTGTACAGGGGCGGAGCCTATAGCCGCATGTAAAAAACGAAAGTAAAATACGAGATTTCGAATCGTTACAAATAACCGCTATGTATTTAGAAAAGTACAAATCCATTCGAAGCACATTAGGCATAATAGGCAGCGTCGTTGTGAGAGAGACACGGAAAATTACGAATCAACGAACCCAAAAAAAGTTACGAAAGTAGGAGTTGTGTCCAGAATCAACGAAAAACAACGTACTCTACCGAAAGTACGAATTATAAAGCAACAAAAAATTCTACGAAAAATGTCGCTTGCAAAAATACGAATGAGTCCGAACACGAAAAATCCCGTCTAGCAAAATTACGAATGATTACGAATCAACAGGACCGGAAAGAAACGAACCGAAACGGAACGAATTTTTCCGTTGTGCACAAGTCTAATACATATTACAGAGTCATTGTAGGAAAAGTTAGTTGCTTCTGCTTAAAATTGTATAATTACAGTCAGTCACATACAGGTGATACTCGAAAAATTAGAATATCAAGCAAAAGTTCCTTTATTTCACTAATGCAACTTAAAAGGTGAAACTAATATACGAGATAGACTCATTACATGCAAAGCAAGATATTTCAAGCCGTGATTTGTCATAATTGTGATGATTATGGCTTACAGCTCATGAAAACCCCAAATCCACAATCTCAGAATATTAGAATATTGTGAAAAGGTGCAACATTCTAGGCTCAAAGTGTCCCACTCTAATCAGCTAATTAAGCCATAACACCTGCAAAGGGTTCCTGAGCCTTTAAATGGTCTCTCAGTCTGGTTCAGTAGGAATCACAATCATGGGAAAGACTGCTGACCTGACAGTTGTGCAGAAAACCATCATTAACATCCTCCATAAGGGGGGAAAGCCTCAAAAGGTAATTGCAAAAGAAGTTGGATGTTCCCAAAGTGCTGTATCAAAGCACATTATTAGAAAGTTATGTGGAAGGAAAAAGTGTGGAGGAAAAAGGTGCACAAGCAGCAGGGATGACCGCAGCCTGGAGAAGATTGTCAGGAAAAGGCCATTCAAAAGTGTTGGGGACTTTCACAAAGAGTGGACTGAGGCTGGAGTCAGTGCATCAAGAGCCACCACACACAGACGGATGCTGGACATGGGCTTCAAATTCCTCTTGTCAAGCCACTCCTGAACAACAAACAACGTTGGAAGCGTCTTACCTGGGCTAAAGAAAAACAGACCTGGTCTGTTGCTTAGTGGAAACCAAGGAAACTAAGGACCCAGAGTATGGAGGAAGAATGGAGAGGCACACACTGCAAGATGCTTGAAGTCCAGTGTGAAGTTTCCACAGTCTGTGTTGATTTGGGGAGCCATGTCATCTGCTGGTGTTGGTCCACTGTGCTTCATTAAGTCCAGGGTCAACGCAGCTGTCTACCAGGAGATTTTGGAGCACTTCATGCTTCCTTCTGCAGACGAGATCTATGGGGATGCTGACTTCATTTTCCAGCAGGACTTGGCACCTGCCCACACTGCCAAAAACACCTAAACCTGGTTCAATGTCCGTGGGATTACTGTGCTTGATTGGCCAGCAAACTCACCTAACCTAAACCCCATAGATAATCTATGGGGCATTGCCAAAAGAAATATGAGAGACATGAGAACGAACAATGCAGAAGAGCTTAAGGCCGCTATTGAAGCATCCTGGTCTTCCATAACACCTCAGCAGTGCCACAGGCTGATGACTTCAATGCCACGCCGCATTAAGGCAGTAATTGCTGCAAAAGGGACCCAAACCAAGTACTGAGTACATATGCATGCTTATACTTTACAGAGGTCCAATATTGTTCAATCCTTGTTTTATTGATTGCATGTAATATTCTAATTTTCTGAGATTGTGGATTTGGGGTTTTCATGAGCTGTTAGCCATAATCATCATAATTATGACAAATCACGTCTTGAACTATCTTGCTTTGCATGTAATGAGTCTATCTCATATATTAGTTTCACCTTTTAAGTAGCATTAGTGAAATAAATTAACTTTTGGACGATATTAAATTTTTTCGAGGATCCCCTGTATACACTCAGTGTGCGTTGGAGAGTTCTTGAGCAGATAGTAATAAATCACAGTGTGTTTGCAGGAAGAGATAGTTGCTGCTACATTACAAATATACAATACTGCTGCTGAAAACGGCCATTTTATTGTTATATGTTGACTGTGGTCCCCAAGTGAAACTGCAGCCTAGTAAAAGCTGCTTACATGCTGTAGTTTGCCTGGAGTCAATACAATATATTTGTCATTTTTTCTGTGAATTAATAGATTCTAACTTTAGGTTTTTTAATCAAATCTGAATGGTGCCTCTCTGTGAAACTGTGGTCTAGTAAAAGCTGCTTATAGCGTATAGAGTCAGTACAATATTCCTTGTTCTTATATCTTGTGCCTGTGAAATAAAACACTCTAATTTTGGTTTCTTGATCATAAAACTACCTATTGTTAGTCTGTTAAACAGCGGTCTAGTAAATCTGCTTACATTGTGTCCATAAAGTCAGTGCCATACTTCCATCTTGTGTCTGTGAAATAAAACACACATTTTGGTTTCTTGATTAAAAGCTGCCTGGTGTCTTCCTATGAAACTGCAGCCTAGTAAAAGTGCTGAAATACAGTGTACAAAATACAAAATACTGTGTTTTTTATTTCTTAATTATAAACATGGTTGGTTTCTCTGTGTGAAACTGTGGCTTATTAACCACCTTGTGCCCGTGCTATAGCAGAAAGATGGCTACAGCGCGGGCCTTAATTGTCGGGAACAGGTTTCTCGCGTGCCCCCCGCGGGTGTGCATTAGGGAAAATCTGTGACGCTGTGTCCCTTGGACACAGCCAATCACAAATCATGGTAAGTGGCCAATCACAGCGGCCATTTACCACATGATCGCTGTGTCCAATGAGAGATAATCTCAAATGTAAACATATGAGATCATCTCTCATTGACAGCTCTCTCTCCTCACACAGAGACTGTGGATGTAGAGGGAGAGCGATCCGACTGCAGAGTGAGTTGTGTAGTATTTGTTACCTTGCCAATATAGTGCCCAAACATTGCCTATCAGTATCTCAGTGCCCATTAGTGTCAGAGTGCCAACCGTGCCAACCGTGCCCACAGTGACCATCAGTGTCATCAGTGCTCATCAGTGCCATCAGTGCCATCAGTGCCCATCAGTGTCTCAGTGCCCATCAGTGTCTCATGTCTGCGGTGCCCACAATGCCCATCAGTGCTCATGAATGTCATCAGTGTCATCTGTGCCATCAGTGTTATCAGTGTCAATGTCATCAGTGTCACAGTGTCCAGTGTCATCTGTGCCATCAGTGTCCATCAAAGTCTGTGTCAGTGCCCACATTGCCCACAGTGCCATCAGTGCCAACAGACTATATCAGTGTCATCAGTGTCAATGCCATAAGTGTCATCAGTGTCAGTGCTCATCAGTTCCATCAGTGCTTATCAGTGCCCATTAGTGGCATCAGTGTCACCTGTGCCACCAGTGCCATCAGTGTGACACATTGCCACACATCAGTTCTGCCAGTGCCATCAGTGCCACCAGGGGGAGCAGCAGAATATTTTGGGGTGTAATTTTTTCTATGTACATGATATGTGTGTAAAACAAAATGCGTTAATTTTTTTTCCACAATTTCCAAAAACTTGTGGGAAAAATGACATGTTCAAGACTTATTATGCCATGGGGTGTTTGCTTTACAAAATGGGGTCAGTTTGTGGGGGTTTCCATTGTCCTGGTGCTCCAGGGCCTTCAAAAGTGTAATAGGTGGTTGAGCGAGTTTGAGGTGGAGGAACTTGACTAGCCTGCACCTTAACCCAACAGAACACCTTTGGGATGAATTAGAGAAGAGACTGTGAGCCACGCCTTCTCGTCCACATCAGTGCCTGACCTCACAAATGTGCTTCTGGAAGAATGGTCAAACATTCCCATAGACACACTCCTAAACCTTGTGAACAGCCTACCCAGAAGAATTAAAGCTGTTATAGCTGCAAAGGGTGGGCCAACTTAATATTGAACCCTACCGACTAAGACTGGGATGCTATTAAAGTTCATGTGCGTGTAAAGACAGGTGTCCCAATACTTTTGGTAATAAAGTGTATGTGATGCCAGAATACAGTGAACTTGCTGACACTATCCATATGATTTGTAGTGTTTCATAACACCACATACAGCCTAAGAACATCTCCCAAGCATGTAATTTAAAGGATTGGTGTTTCCCCATGTAGTATCCAAAGTGAGAAACGCTACCTGCTTAACCCTGTTTATTAAAATGTTATTTTGCATTGTTACATGTCCCCCAGGGCAGTGCCAGCTCTCCATGCCTTTTGTGTGATAATCCTTTGCATATTAGCTTTGAAAATGGCCAGAATTGATTTTCAAGATTCATCCCTCATAGCGGTTTGGATTTAAAGTGGTTGTAAACCCTTACATATACCCAGTGAAGTGACTAGCCTCAGGTAGGGATGAGCCAAACACCCCCCAGTTCGGTTCGCATCAGAACATGCGAACAGGCAATAAATTAGTTTGAACATCCAAACACCATTAAAGTCTATTGGACTCGAACATGAAAAATCTAAAGTGCTCATTTTAAAGACTTATATGCAAGTTATTGTCATAAAAAGTGTTTGGGGACCCGGGTCCTGCCCCAGGGAACATGTATCAATGCAAAAAAAAGTTTTAAAACTGACGTTTTTGGGGAGCAGTGATTTTAATAATGCTTAAAGTGAAATAAAAGTGAAATATTCCTTTAAATTTCGTACCTAGGGGGTATGTATAGTATGCTCGTAAAGTAGCGCATGTTTCCTGTGCTTAGAACTGTCCCTGCACAAAGTGTCATTTCCGAAGGAAAAAAAGTCACTTAAAAGTACTCGCGGCTATAATGAATTGTCGGCTCCCGGCAATACAGAGAAAAGTCATTAAAAGTCATTGATAAGAAAAAAAAATTGCGTGAGGGTCCCCCCAAATTCAATTACCAGGCCCTTCAGGTCTGGTATGGATTTTAAGGGGAACTCCACCCCAAATAAAAAAAAAATGGCGTGGAGTTCCGCCCAAAAATCCATACCAGACCCTTTATCCGAGCAGGCAACCTGGCAGACCGCAGGAAAAGAGGGGGGGACGAGAGAGCGCTCCCCCCTCCTGAACCGTACCAGGCCACATGCCCTCAACATGGGGAGGATGCTTTGGGGGACTGTGGCTCCTCAAAGCACCATGTCCCCATGTTTATGGGGACAAGGGCCTCATCCCCACAACCCTTGCCCGGTGGTTGTGGGGGTCTGCGGGCGGGGGGCTTATCGGAATCTGGAAGACCCCTTTAACAAAGGGAACCCCCAGATCCCGCCCCCCTATGTGAATTGGTAAGGGGTACATTGTACCTCTACCATTTCACAAAGAAAGTGTAAACAATTGTAAAAAAACACACAAACACCATTGGGATAACTCCTTTTTTAAAAAATAAAATAAAATAAAAATCCAGCAGTGGTAATCCACTCTCGGTTTCCACTCCAGCGCTGTCGGTATCCTGCGATGGATGCTCTCCTCTCCGGGGTCCAGCGGTGGATTATCTCCTCTCCATCCAGGTCCAGGCTCCAGCGATGAGATGTCCAGCGCAGCGCATCCTGTCTCCACCGGAGACACCCCGCTAATATCGTCACAGCCTGACAGGTCTTATGACTTGCATATAAGCCTTTAAAATTAGCACTTTAGATTTCTCCCATAGACTTTGACAGGGTGTTCCGTGGCTTTTCGAATTTGCCGCGAACACCCCAAATTGTTCGCTGTTCAGCGAACGGGGTGAACAGGAAATGTTCGAGTGGAACATGAGTTTGACTTGAACTCAAAGCTCATCCTAAGCCTCAGGTAATATACAGAGATAAAACAAATGCTCCTACATAAGTTGTACTTGTTTATCTGCAGTCTTACCTTTTCTACATTAATTCAAAGTCCAGAATTTAAGCTTGTCTGAGTTGTCTAAAAAAAATGGGGGCAGAGAGCTAAAATTACACTCTGCAGAGCTCAGTGAGGAGAGCTCTGAAAGCTGATTGGAGAGAAGAGACACACCCCTTTCATACACAGCAAACAGAAACAGAGCTGAGGCTGTCAATCAGCTAGAGCTCCTTCCTGTCACCTTTTTTATCTTGGTGTCAGGAAAACTTGTCAGAAGTGATTCATGCTGATAGTAGAGCAATGGCCTGCGATACAGGAGATGATAACAGGTCTCATACCTTACCAACTGGATTTTTGGAGGGCAGTGCAGTTGAGACATTTCCTTGATACTTTGACTCTCCTGAGTAGATATGAGTGAACGCTAACAAATTTTAAGGAATATTGTACTGGGAGTGGCATATTGTACCGAACCCTCTCCAAAATGAGTGCATTGTTGGTTGCACCCTCCGAGGACTTCCGGTTGCCCTTCTTTAGGAGGTGGGAGATTGAGGTAGACCGGGTCTTCTCGGAGGAGCAACGGAAAAAGATATTAAGCAACATGTTTGAATCCTCAGTTTGCATAAGAATACAAG
Source organism: Rana muscosa (assembly GCA_029206835.1). Classification (NCBI taxonomy): domain Eukaryota; kingdom Metazoa; phylum Chordata; class Amphibia; order Anura; family Ranidae; genus Rana; species Rana muscosa. The sequence continues at coordinate 890,407,016 of CM055122.1, read as the reverse complement.
AGACAAACTTTAAGATCCTATCGCAGTGGTACCGTACCACGGCCTTCCTACATAGATGCTACCCAGATATACCAGATAACTGCTGGTGATGTGGGGGAAAAGGAGGGATGCTAGTTCATATTTTTTGGTCCTGCCCCAGAATAAAGGGATTCTGGAGGGAGGTCCAGAAAACTGCCCAAAGGTTCAGTGATCAGGAGATTCCTGAAGACCTGAGAGAGATGGGAGTCTTCCCCTTTTTTTTTGGGGGGGGGGATTTTGGGTGCGGGGAAAACATTAAAAGTAGAAAGGTTTTGGATACAGTGTGAATATAATATAGATTGAGGACCTCCCCAGTTCCGAGGACACGGTGTGGGTCTGGGAGGGGGGGGGGTTTGTGGTCCAGCTGTGTGTTGAGAAAGAAATAAGGACTCTGAATTGAAGTAATACGAGTAAGGTTTCAGGGGAAAGGAGTTTATTAACGTGGATGTAAACCCACTCTCATCCTTTCTAAACTACTGCCATAGTGCTGATCTATAAGGATATACATGCCTCCTGCATGTATCCTTATCTGTCAAATGTCTCCCCTCTGTCTGTTATAAGAACTGAAAAAATGCAGATTCTGTGGGTGGATCTGTTGTCTGGAGCTCGGTGAGTGGAGTCGTGATGTCAGTACACTCCCAGCCCACCTCTACACTCCCCTTGTCAACATGCATTTTCTCCTGTGTATTCCTTCTGCTATGATCACTAACATCCAGTCAAAATCCAGAAAAGTAACCACATGACTTCAAAAAAGGAGTGGGGGTGAGAATTAAAAAATAATGCCTGTCTAAAGCTAGTGCACGAGATGTGTAAATAACCTGTCACTCAAAGCAAGGGGGCGGAACGGGCAAAGGTTTTTCTCTGTTTGTCCGTTTTATCTCACTGAACAATAAAATAGGATTGCTCAGAGCTGGATTATCTCTTTGTGGCAAGACCTGGCACAAATGATAGGAAATCTTATACTCTACATTGTGACAGCAAAAAAAAAAAAAAATTCGGGTTTACATCCACTTTAAGTATACCAATATATAGAGTATAGTATACGATGGAATAATATTTAGCAGATAGAGATGGATATCAGATTATGTATGATGTTTATAGAATGTATTTTGTTTTATTGTTTCAAAATAAAATTAAAATTAAATTGGAAAGATAGTAGAGGAATGAAGCAATAGACAGATGACACTTATGCCTTGTACACACGATCGGATTTCCGATGGACTTGTTTCATCGGAAATTCCGATCGTGTGTGGGCCCCATCTGACTTTTTTCCATCGGAGTGAAAAAATAGAACATGTTTTTAATTTTTCCGATGGGAAATTCAGATCGTCTGTGTGGAATTCCATCGGAGAAAAATCCACGCATGCTCAGAATCAAGTCGACGCATGCTCGGAAGCTGAACTTCATTTTTTTCGGCTCGTCGGAGTGTTTTACGTCACCGCGTTTTGGACAGTCGGAATTTAGTCTGACAGTGTGTATGCAAGACTGATGGAAGTCAGCTTCATTGGAATTCCGACGGAAAATTCCATTGGATTTTATTCCATCGGAAATCCAAACATGTGTACAAGGCATTAGTGTTCTGGATTGAGACAATAACACACTATAGAAGGATATTCTCTGTTCATATTTCATGTCTGAGGTTTATGACCACATTAAGTTTGCAATTTGCATACGTAAATTTGCCAATTTTGGACATAACAATGGGTTCAATGAACAGTCAACAAACTGAAACTGAAGCACGTCTGCTCTATCCCAACTAATCCCTACTAATACAACTTACTATACTAACTCAGCTGCATACTGGAATGGAAGTCTTAGACTGTGATGACAACACATTAACAGACAATTATTGCTCCAGATTGGGACAAAAAAAAAAATAGAAAATTTTCTGGTTAAAATGGGCACATTTGGTTGTACAGAAAGCTTTGTCTACATTGACTAGCTCTGCTTACTTTCAAGCATCAGATTAACCGTGTTGTAGTAGATGGAGTTTATCGTGACAGTTGGCAGGATCTTATTTTGGCATTACACCTTCTGACATGCTTTTTATACAAAATACAATTTAGAAGATGTGTGAAGGACGTGTAATAATTCTTTGCATGTGTTAAGCTAGTGATAGTCTAAAATGCTAAAATTGTAAAGCTTTCTGAATTCTCAACAGTCTTTTTTTTTTCATGGAAGATACACAGCGTCTTACAATTTCTGTCTGTCTGCCCGGTTTATTATTTTCTCAGTTCTATTTTATTTTACAATAATTCCACCACTGTGCTTGCTGGAACCTTTAAGAAAAAAATATCTGAAACAAGCTGAAAACAGCAGTTTTCCCCAACAATTTATCTTCTCTCAAAAGGTGTAATGTATATATCCACCTCATGGGTTACAGGGAGGCCTCTACCTTTGCCTGTGGGCTATTTGAAAACACATTTTCATCTTAAAGCATCATTCGATTTCACAGTGGAGGTCATGATGAGATTGGTCCTGGTCCTGGACATTATTGTTCGGGAAAATCTATGTACCAAGACACACTTGATGCAGCTGAGGCTAAATGCTTTTAAGCTCGATTCATCAGCATAAAGGCATACAGTGGTGTATCATTAAAATCCATGTTGCAGCTTGCTCTGCCATTTGCAGAATAATGGGGCATGAACCAGTAAGAGGTTGGCAATACTTTAAAGCGCCGTGCTTTTGATTACTTCATGATGCGCATCAAAACAATTCTGCACCTTGCCTTCATTTTTTTTCTTTAAATCAAAATTATCTATGCCTTTCAATCCATTTTGTTAAAGCCTTTTTTACTTCTAAGAAGAGTTTGGATTCAAACAGTCTAATGATCCATTTAAAATGCTGGAATTCAAATGGATGTGATGAAAGTTCAGATAAGATTCAGTCTACATGTCATCTAGATGAGTGTCTTACTGATATCATCATCATTTACTAGTAAAGATTAATTGCATAAAATGCATTTTTATATCATGTATAACTAATAAAGTAAAAGTGAGAAGTTCAGTGTGTGTCTCCTAAACAGGAATTCCTGTTCCATAAACTATGTTAAACTAGCATACTCTGACTTCATTGTTTTGTTTTTGTAATTTAATGGTTATGTAATGTATTTTATTTATTTACTTTGTTGTTATCTTTGTAAGGTGACTTTGGGTGTTCTGAAAGGCGCTTATAAATAAAATGTATTATTATTATACAGAAATTCCTTATCAGTTTGGGACCCTTTTGTAAACAGGTTGCTGGTTCAACTAGACTAGAGGTAGAAGGACATTTAAAAGACATGTCTAAAATTACTTTGTACATTGGGGGTGTTCTGTTTGTAAAGTGGGGTGTTCTGTTTCAAATGTTGCATTATGCATTAACATACCTCCTGATACCCAGTCTGTCCAGATAGTCTGGTCACCTACTGACTTGGCCCCATCCACAGGCAGTTTAAAACCACTTGCCGACTGCAATACGTATGTAGTGCCCTCCTCACTCCCCTCTTTCTCTCGTCTTGTCTTTCTCTTGTCTAGGGGTATCTTAGAGGGGAGGGAGCGGGGACACCACGCCTGGCTTCCACCACATGTGTAGTGTGTTAAGGTGTTGGTTAAAGAGAGAGCTTACATAGAGAGAGAGAGAGAGAGACAGTTTCATTTATATCGAGTTAGATAGAGCAGGCAGGCGAGTCAGTTAGCTGCAGTTACAGTGTGTAGAGGATATATATGCATCCAGGTGTTGTATATATATTTATACACTATATTCAGTTTAGCTAGATCCGTTCCTGTTATTCTCTATACTGTGACAGGTAGGCAGGTGATTGTGCTAGCTGCAGTGTTTGACTTAGTGTACTGTGTGCTTTGCATAGCGTTCACCTAAAGCTTACCTGAATACAATTAGTGGTGTTCTCATAATAAAACCACAGGCAGGGAGATTGCATTAATTTCATTTAGTGTACTGCAGTACTTCTTTCCTTTGCACAGCGTTCACTTAAAGGAACCTGAATACAATTTGTGGTGTTCTCATAATAAACCACAGGCAGAGAGCTGCAAGTATTTTTAGTTAGTGTACTGTGTCCTCTGCACAGTGTTCACCTAAAACTAACTGAAGACAATTGCTGCTTTTCTCATACTAATACCACAGCAGGCAGTTGATTCTGATAGCTTCATTATAATCAGTACAGATATATATATATATGTGTCAGTGCGGTATAAGCAACGTTCTTGTATTACCTTCGGGTCAGTGCTGTGCACCTGGATCCTCCCTCCAAGAGTCACCTTGAACAATGTCTGTTAGCAAATGAGCCCCACACCATTAAAGTCCAACACTCCTTTATTCTTCTTGAATGAACACAATCAGTTGAACTCCCTTAGTAGGAACAGAACAGAAAAGGAGGTGTGGATGCGAATAGGCCCAGACACAATGTGGTTCTCCACTTTCCTTCCTGAAAGTGGGCTGCGGTCTCCGCACGAGGGGGAATTTCCTTCCAGGCGGTCTCCGACGAGAGGCTCACCTGTCACCGGCAATATGCTGCACCGGGTCTTCAAGTGAGGAGCTCCCCCCGGTCCATTGCGCCTTCCGGATTTGGGTACCCACTCCCAGGGTTCCCTAGGATCTCCTTCCCTCGCGGAACTTAGTGTTGGGCACTGAGCTCCGGACCTCCATCCGAGTATCTCACCCCAGGCTAAAGGTGCCTGGAATGGAACACGACCTCCGAACGTCCTCTAGGCCTAGGCCACCCAGAGGACCGACACGAACCACCGTCCACAAGCTGAAGGTGCTTGGGACTCCGACCCCGTGACAGAGATGGCCGGCCCTTTATACCCTCTCCCAGCAAGCACGGCGGGTTCCCCGCCCCACCATACCGCTGCCGAGGGAGGACTAAAAGGAGGCACAGCACACAGCAATGATTCAACCCCAGCCCAGGGCGGCAGCGCCACCCACTGGGCTGCAGGTAATTACACATCACTGATGTCTCTGCCAAGTTCAAATTTACACCCAGGAAAGTACATACCCGCTACACGTATATATAAGTTGCGGTTTGTAGGTCGTTTACTAGGATGATGGCCATAACCCCGGTATTTTTTTTTGCAGCCGGTGGCTGGCTTTCTCATGAAACCGTAACAGCTGCCTACTGTGTCAGTATAAACAAGCCTTTGTACATGTACTGATAAGATAACATAGAGGAGAGTTCAGGGGCAGCTGAAAAAAACACCCAACTGCTCGCAAACATTCGTTTACCAGCAGCAGTGCACATGAAGCCTTAAAGTGGAGGTCCACTCAAAAAGTGAACCTCCGCTTTTTGGAACCCTCTCCCCCTCCGGTGTCACATTTTGCACCTTTCAGGGGGGAGGGGATGCAGATACCTGTATAATACAGGTATTTGCACCCACTTCCGGGAATAGACTCCCACGGGAGTCACTCCACCCCCCCGCTGTCTTCTGGGAAACACACTGGTCCCGGGAGACAGCGGGGACCAGTGAGGGCGCGCCGCGCGGCTCGCGCATGCGCAGTAGGGAACCGGGCAGTGAAGCCGCATCACTTCCCTCACTGAGGATGGCGGCGGGGGCAGCCGAGAGACGAGCGATTGCTCGTCCTCGGCTGCCGACATCGCGGGCGCGCTGGACAGGTAAGTGTCCATTTATTAAAAGTCAGCAGCTGCAGTATTTGTAGCTGCTGGCTTTTAAAAAAAAAAAATTGGGTGGACCTCCGCTTAAAAAGGTAACCTCTAAAGGCATTTAAAGCGTTGCCTATGGAGGTTTTAAAGCGTGACATGTAAGGTATCTATTTTACTTAATGTAACATCATCTTTCACATTATACAAAAAAAAACAAAAAAAAACAGGGTCAATATTGTGTTTTGTTGTTTTTTTTTCAATTCATTAAAGTGTATTTTTTTTTTAAATTGCGGTTGCATAACCACTGCACAAATACCGCGTGGCATATAAAACTGCAACAATCGCCATTTTATTCCATAGGGTCTCTGCTAAGAAAATGTATAATGTTTGGGGGTTATAAGTAATTTTCTTATAGAAAATACTGATTTAAACTTGTAAAGAAAAGATGCCAGAAAAAGACTGGTCAGCAACTAAAGCCAAAACTCTTTTTTTTAGTTTAGGATAGAGTAGGGATGGATTAGAAGTTTTTATTGCTGTCTTTGTCCCCATTAAGGAGATTCCCCCTCTCTATTTGTCATATTTACCATTATCATTAAAAATTAAAGTAAAGAAAAACCCAAATTTTGGGTTGACCCCGGAAATGTAATGGGGACACTAGTTCTGGTGACCAGGAGGCAGTGCTGGGACAAGGCCATTTGGTGCCCAGGGCGAGGATGGCAAACTGCACCCCCCCCCCCGTTTTTAAGGAAGAATCAATGTCGTTTCAAGACAAGTATATATTTAAAACAATACAAATTCAATTAGGTTTAATGCAATAGAAACAGAGTTCACTCACACATTTTAATTATATGTACTTTTATTGGCAGCACTTTGAAATAATAATGCAACAAATGTGCTTGTAGAAAGGCCTGTTAACTGTTTTTTCTGTCAAGGCCCATGTGGACATACTAAAATTTTCAGTTTTGCATTATTTTGTGTAAGGTAGTGCCCCAATACCAAATATTCACATAAATAGGAAAAATGCAAAATCAAAAAATATCACAAACTTCTCAACCAACATTTAGCAAAAAAGAACCCTCAATACAAAATATTAATACCCATATTTATCGGCGTATAACACGCACAGACGTATAACACGCACCCTAACTTCAAGAGGGAAGTTTCAGGAAAAAAAATCCACAGCCCCCTGCGTATAACACGCAGGCACAGTTTACCCTCTATTTTCAGGGTAAAAAAGTGAGTGTTATACGCCAATAAATACAGTATATAAAAGTGCAAAATCAAGGGATTACACTAATATTTCTCACTGAAACATATCTAACATTCAACTGTAATCTTTCCTGAGGTAGTCCGTTCCCCAAGACAAAATATTCATGTAAATATGAAAAGTGCAAAAAAATAACAACAAACAAACATTTCTCAAACAACATACATGGCCTTCAGCAAAAAAGGAATCCTCAATACAAAATATTATATAAAAGTGCAAAATCAAGGGATTACACCATTTCTCACTGAAACATATAACATTCAACTGTAATCTTTCCTAAAAGATAGTCAGTGCCCCAATACAAAATATTCATATACTGTATATACTCGAGTATAAGCCGACCCAAATATAAGCCGAGGCACCTAATTTTACCACAAAAAACTGGGAAAACGTATTGACTCAAGTATAAGCCTAGGGTGTCCATGTGCATGCCTCACTGTGTCCATGTGCATGCCTCACTGTTAAAAAGTTAGTATTATGACATAATCACAAAGACACTTTTCTTGCTTTCATAGAAGCAAAATCATCTATGACACTATCAAAATTAATCTCTTTTGCAGTTGCATACTCAATAGAAAGTATACTGAGGTTTGAAAGCCTGTCTTGACACATAGTTGAACGTAAATAATTTTTAATGAGTTTGAGCTTGCTAAAGCTCCTTTCACAAGATGCAACAGTAACAGGAAGAGTCAAAAAAATGTTCAATGCTGTTTCAATATTCGGATAACAAGCAGTAAGAGAATAGTCATGTATTATCTGACACAGATCAAGAGGTGTTGCAGATTTTAAATTTGACGGTATAGACTCAATGAAAAATTTAAAGCTTTCAATCTCAGCAGAAATTTCCAAGCCATCCAGATCTTTGTTATACTTGGAAGCCAAGTTAAATGCATTTTTTTGTAATTCTGTCACAGTCATTGTGACAAGAGCAGGGCCAGAGAGGAACTCAAAGTCCTGGGATGTTTCCATTAGTGTTTGTGACTTCCATGTCATGTCAGCGATGAGAACATCAAAAACCTGGTTAAAGTCAATTCTAAAACGGTCTTCTTCACTCGGGTTGACCTGAGCATCTCGGGACTCGTATAAGGCTCTGGTTTTAGGTTTTCTTTGCCTCTTTGGTGGAAATGTTGCTGGAATCTGAAGTTTTTCACATACTTCTGCAGCATAATTAAATATTTCCTGGACATCCATATTACGCATTTCTTCAAAAGTGCGTCTTAAGCCATCAATCAATTGAGATGCCTGCAGTATGGAAATCCCTTTGGCCTGGATAGCTTTGTTTACTCGATCAACCTGATTCAAGATTCTGTTCCACACAAACAGCGTACACAAAAAAGATAATTAACCTGCAGCAGAAGACTTTCAGATGTTGATACGGATTCAGGATTTGATGAGTTTTCTATAATGTCTGTAAGAGCTTCACATATATCGGTGATCTGTGTAAATAAAGCTTTTATTGCATTTGCTCTTGAAGACCATCGAGTATCTGTATGACCCTTTAGAGTTGTCTTTACAATTTTTGTTAGGGTTTCCCAGCGGGATGTGGAACTGGAGAAAAATGTAAACATTCTTTAAACAGTTCCGAAAAAGGTTTTAACTTCTGGACTCACGGAAGCTGCATGTACTCCTGCCAGATTTAGGCTATGGGCTGCACATGGAACAAATCTTGCATGTTGATTTTCTTGCAGAATTCTTGCCTGCACACCATTGTATTTGCCAGCCATGTTAGCTGCATTATCATAGCCTTAACCCCTTGCATCCTTAAGGTTAATTCCATCAGTTTTTAACTTGTTAATAATTTCTGAGGCTAGACCACTTCCAGTTTTCTCTTTTGTATGAATAAAATCTATAAAGCTCCCTTCTATTGTCACCTTCCCTTTAACAACAGTGACATAGCGTATAATTTCACTCATTTGCTCATGATGGGAGATGTCTGGAGTACAATCAAAAAGCAATGAAAAAAACTTTGCCTCCTTTATCCTTATTAAAATGGTAGAGCGAACAGTGTTGGCCAATAAACTGATAAATTAATTTTGAATTTTATTGGAGAAGTAACTGACGGCGTGTCTCCGATGTGTTTCAATTTTTTCTTTTAATGACATGTTGTGATGGCTTATTACTTCTAACATGTCAAGAAATATACCAGAATGTGGCCTACCAATGACATCTTCGGAACCTCTAAGTGCCAGATTGTTTTTGGCACAAAACAATATGCAATCCAAAATACATTTTAAGACATTTCGCCACTTCTCTTTTTCAGTATTAAAAACTTTCTCCAGTTAACTGCCAATTACTTTCCAATCTTTTAAACTTTTTTCCATCAGTTTCCACTTTGAATAGCATTCACGATGTTCTGGTGAATTTTCATGTGTAGGTATACGAGGATTCAGGTGTTTCCATGCACAGAATCCCTTTTTTGGGTCGGTTAATGCATAGTTGTGCTTACCAAACAAAATGAATGGAAAGCAAAAAAGAGAATATGAGATTTTGGAATAAATCAACCATGCCCGATCAATATTTTTACCACTACGTACATTTTTAGTAAACCAAGTGGCATTGAAAGTGCGTCCTTCTTGTGGTTTACATTTTCCAAAATCACCATCTTTTCCTTGATCTGGGCCCTTTTGAACCAGATAACACCTAATCTTGTCTGTCAAAGTTGGCCATGAGGGAGGATCGTTTGGGTTAATCCTAATATAAGCTTCAGCTTCAGGCGAAGTATCCTCTAAAGAGGGCTCATTTGGTGGTGTTTGCTTTTCTGCTGCTTGGGCTTCAGAAACAAATGGCTCGCTGTCACTGAGTGAGTGAGTGAGTGAGTGAGTGAGTGAAAAACTTGTATAGCGCTAACAAATGCGAACTAAATCGCCTCAAGGCGCTTAGCATCCAGTAGCTTCATGATCCATCAGAAGAGGTGGGTCTTAAGTTTTTTCCTAAAGGGCCGATGGTTTTCTTCCATACGGATATCCGTGGGTAGCGCGTTCCATAGCCGTGGTCCTTGGACTGCAAATCTTCGTTCTCCCTTTGATTTGTAGCGAAATTTGAGGATGTGAAGGAGGTTTTGGTTTGTTGATCGGAGACTGCGTTTGGGGGTGTAATGCTTTATCTTCTCGCATAAATATTGCGGAGCGATTCCTTGTGTGCACTTGTGGGTGAGACAGAGGGTCTTGAATGTGACCCGATCCTTTACGGTTAACCAATGAAGGGTCCTCAGTGCAGGGGTGATGGATTCCCAGGTTTTTTTTTCTGTTATCAGTCTGGCTGCCGTGTTCTGGACGACTTGTAGGCGTGACATTTGGTATTTGGGTAGTCCGAGGTAGAGGGAGTTTGCGTAGTCGAGTCGGGAGTTGATAATTGATCCAACTACTACTGCTGTGTCCTCTTCTGGGATGAAGGGAATGAGTCTACGCAGCAGGCGGAGGAGATAATGAGATCTGCTGATTACTGATCCTATTTGAGCGTCCATCGACATCTCCGAGTCAAAGATGACTCAGAGACTTTTGACTTTGGTGCTCGGGGTGATGGTCTGTCCGAGAATGGTGGGTGGTGTCCAAAAGGTTTTAGTTTTTGTCTTTCGGTTAGCGTGGAGGAGAAGCAGTTCTGTTTTGGATCCGTTGAGTTTAAGTGAACTCTCAGTCATCCAATCATCGATCAATGTGAGGCACTTTTCCAATCCGTGATATTGGTCTTTTTTTCCAGTGATACGAAAGTAGAGTTGGGTGTCGTCCGCGTATGAGTGGTAGCATAAGTCCTGTTTGCTAATGATTTTTAGGAGTGGGCGGAGGTAGATGTTAAAGAGCAGGGGTGACAGTGGTGATCCTTGAGGGACTCCGCAAGAAATTGTGCGAGTTTCAGAGGTGAAGGCACCTAATTTCACTGTCTGAGAACGATTCTCAAGAAAGGAAGCGAACCAAGGAAGGTCAGGGTCTGCGACTCCTGCTACTTCTTTAAGACGAATGAGTAGAGTTTTGTGGTCTACTGTGTCGAACGCTGCACTGAGGTCCAGCAGCACCAGGAGACATGATTCTCCGTCATCTGCGGCTTCGAGGACGTCATCCCATATTTTGAGAAGTGCCGTTTCTGTGCCATGGCCTGGGCGGAAGCCTGATTGTAGTGGATCCAAGAGTTTGTAAGTGTCCAAATGGCCTTGTAGCTGTTGTACTACCGCTTTCTCCATGATCTTGGAAATGGTGTTGAGGCTTGTTACCGGTCTGCGGTAATTTGGGTCCTTAGGGTCAAGATTGGGTTTCTTTAGGAGGGGTTTGATTATACCTTGCTTGAGGGAGTTCGGAACCATACCTTCTTTGAATGATAGATTTACGATGTGTGTACAAAACATGTTCTCCAAACTTTTATCAGCCTCACTGACAGCAATCATCTCTTGATCTAGGGTGATGACATTGAGATTTGTGGCTGAAGTATTGTCAGTTGCAGAACTTGTGCTGGCAACTTCTGATGTGGTGGTGGTATTCAGAGAAACGTTGCTTGTGCTTTGTTTCAACCATTTCTGCCACTGTTGAGATAACTTTGTGGCTTCCTCTTCTACTAATTTTCTTCGTTTTCGGAATTCTGCCCCAGATGGTTTTTTGGACATTCTTTAGAGAACAATAATACCAAGAAAACTCCAGTCAAAACTGGATGTTGATGCAGCAACGGTAAATCAGAGAATGCAGACTAAAATATCTAAATACATACATTGTATGTGCAAAAAAATAAAACATAGTAAGCAGCTTCAACATTTAAATTATCCAAAGAACATTAAAGTGGAACTTCAGTCTCCCAATCAACACTTAATAGTTTTAATCCTTATGCTGCTAGCATTAGTAAATAGATAAGAAAGTATTCCATATTTACTTGGTTTATACTTTTTATTTACATTTACAAGTGTAGCGGCCTACCCCCTCGCTCCCTTTTCTCTTCTTAGTGTATTGGCTCTTGTCTAGGGGACCAGGGAGGAGAGTGTAGCGCACCACCAGCTCTTACCCTCGTGTGCAGAGGTAGAGCTAAAACTGTACCTTCGGGTCTGTGTTTTCATCCAGCGCCTTAGCTTCTTGTGAGAATGATCTCCACCGTCCACGCAGGACCCTTTGCTCCCAGTAAGTTAATGTCCACACCACTGAAAGTCCAACTCTTATTTATTCATACGAGCAATAAATAGTCTCTTTGAGAGCAGACAGGTTGCGACAAGAACAGGTCAGATAAGGTGGGGAGGAGGTCCAGGCACAAACCTATCAATGAATCTAAACTGTTTAGGATTCCCAAACAGTTATGGCGCACAGTCGCTGCCACCAACCGTGAGGTTGGTCCCTGCCACAGACCTGGTTCACGTTGGGTCTCTGCCACAGACTATGCGGATGTGGAATACCTTCTAAGAAGTAGTGACCCTTGTCAGGGAGAAGACATCCATCCGGAGGGTTACCAGAGGCCCCACAGTCACCAGCAAATGCTGCACTGGGTCTTTGGGAAGGGTCACCTCCCTGGCCTCCTCGTCCTAGATTCGGGCACCCAACACAGGGGGGCACCCTAGGAGTCCTCGATCCCATGCGGGACCCAGTCGAAGGTACTGGGCCCCAGGCCTTCTTACAGCCCCTGAGCAGACATGCCCAGGGCCGACAGGAACGCCTGGTAGTACCTCACCCCAGGCCGAAGGTGCCTGGGATGGAACTCAATCCCACACACACCCAGGCCAAGGGCACCTGGGCGTGGATGAACCGGAACAGCAGCCCTCAGGCTGAAGGTGCCTGGGGCTCTGGCCTCGTGCAGAAGATGTCCGCCCTTTTTATACCCTCTCCCGGCAGGCACAGCAGGATCCCCGCCCCGCCGTACTGCTGCCGCGAGGAGACACAAAAGGCACGGCCCTCCAATGGTGGTTCAACCCCGGCCCAAGGCGACAGCGCCACCTATAGACCGCAGGGAACTGGACACCAATGATATCCTCCACAGGCTAAAACAGTCCATAACCCTGACAAATTAAGGTGCTTGAGCCCAATAGGTGCTCAAACACAACCCCTAAACCCGGCACCCCCGCTACACAAGTAAATGCTACATGAATCATTTGCCCTTAGTGCCGGTTCACACAGGGGCAACCCGACTTACAGCCCCACTTTGAAAGGCGACTTTAGCGCGACTTCAGCGCGACTTGGAGCAACTTAAAGTTGCCTCCAGGACAGGCGACTTTGGCTGTGGCCAATCACAGAATAATAAGCTCTGTGGGAGGGAGGGGTTTGCCTGGGTTAACTATTTTCTTTTCCTGTATAGTTTCTTCAGTTAAGATGGAGATCCGACTTTGGAGGCAACTTCCATTGAAATCTATGGGTACAAGTCGCATAGAAGTCGCCTTTAAGTAGTACAGGAACCTTTTCTGAAGTTGGAGCGACTTCAGCAGTGTACATTAAGATGGATCTTATTGACTAACATGGGTTTCTGATGTCAAGCGACTTGGGGCGACCTGAGGTCTGAAAAGGCACTTACTCAAGATGGACACGGCCAGAAATGCTAGGGGGTGTTTTTCAAAGAGATTCCTCACCAAAATAGAGCATAGAGACATAGATGGATGGGTGAGTTTGCTTTGAATATTAGAAACAAATTAAATATTTTTTTGGGTTTGTGGTGTTCAGATGCAGTGAAGATCCGCTTTAAGTTCAAGATGGGCTATACAACTAACCTTAAAGGGGTTGTAAAAACATATGTCAAATAAAAATAACAAACATGTTATACTTACCTGCTCTGTGCAAGGGTTTTACACAGAGCATCCCAGATCCTCCTCTTCGCCGCAACATCCACCACCTTCAATTGAGTGATCCTGTGACAGTCACCTCCAACATAAATAAAGTGCTTGCTTACCAGATTGCACAGACCTCCTATCAAGGAAGGTCAGTGACACTTGTGCCTCTAAACCCAGCCAGGGCCTTTAACCCCTTGTGGTAAGTGGACCCCCCATCCAGGAAACAATATCACAGATAGTCCCCAAAATACAAAAGGCTTGCTAGCCATACTGTAAAATTCTTTAAAAACGTTATTTAACCACTTGACAACTGGGCACTTAAACCCCCTTAATAACCAGACCAATTTTCAGCTTTCGGTGCTCTCACATTTTGAATGACAATTACTCAGTCATACAACACTGTACCCATATGAATTTTTTGTCCTTTTTTTCACACAAATAGAGCTTTCTTTTGGTGGTATTTAATCACTGTTGGGTTTTTTATTTTTTGCGCTATAAGAGAAAAAAGACTGAAAATTTTGTAAAAAAATGATTTTTTTTTTGTTTCTGTTATAAAATTTTGCAAATTACTATTTTTTCTTCATAAATTTTGGCCAAAATTTATACTGCTACATATCTTTGGTAAAAATAAGTACAAATTGGTGCATATTATTTGGTCTTTGTGAAAGTTATAGAGTCCACAAGCTATGGTGCCTATATCTGAAAATTGATCACACCTGAAGTACTGACGGCCTATCTCAATTCTTGAGACCCTAGCATGCCAGAAAAGTACAAATACCCCCCAAATGACCCCTTTTTGGAAAGAAGACATTCCAAGGTATTCAGAAAGAGGCATTGTGAGTTTTTTGAAGTTGTCATTTTTTCCCACAATTCTTTGCAAAATCAAGATTTTTTTTTTCTCTTTTTTTTTTCACAAAATTGTCATATTAGCAGGTTATTTCTCACACACAGCATATGCATACCACAAATTACACCCCAAAACACATTCTGCTATTCCTTCCGAGTATGGCGATACCACATGTGTGAGACTTTTACACAGCGTGGCCACATACAGAGGCCCAACATCCAAGGAGCACCTTCAGGCCTTCTGGAGCACCCAGGCCAATTCTGACATTTCTCTCCTACATGTAAAAATCATCATTTGTTTGCTAGAAAATTACATAGAACCCCAAAACATTATATATGTTTTTTTAGCAAAGACCTTAGAGAATATAATGGTGGTTGTTGCAACTTTTTATCTCGCACGATATTTGCGCAGAAATTTTTTTAACGCGTTTTTTCCGGAAAAAAAATGTTTTGTGCTTAAAAAAAAACAAAACAGTAAAGTTAGCCCAATGTTTTTGCATAATGTGAAAGATGAAGTTACGCCGAGTAAATAGATACCTAACATGTCACACTTAAAAATTGCACACACTCGTGGAATGGCGCCAAACTTCGCTACTTAAAAAATCCCCATAGGCGATGCTTTAAATATTTTTACTGGTTAAATGTTTTGAGTTACAGAGGAGGTCTAGGGCCAAAATGATTGCTCTCGCTCTAACGTTCGCAGAGATACCTCACATGTGTGGTTTGAAAACCGTTTTCATATGTGGGCGGGACTTACGTATGCGTTCGCTTCTGTATGCGAGCTCACGGGGACAGGGGCGCTTTAAAAAAAATATATATTTTTTTATTGTTCATTTTACTTTATTTATTTTAGTTTGACATGTTTTTCCGCACCAAACATTTTTTTGATCACTTTTATACCTATTACAAGGAACGTAAACATCCCTTGTAATAGGAATATGGCATGACAGGTCCTCTTTACAGTGAGATATGGGGGGGGGGGTGTCAATAAGACTCCACATCTCACCTCTAGGCTGAAAAGCCTGAAAAAAATACAAAAAAAAAACAACAATCCTGGCTTTGATCGTAGCGGTGAGTCGGTAGAAGCACCGGAGGGCGGCGGGGGGGGGGGCATCCCCTCTCGCCTCCCGTAAGAATGATCAAGCGGCGGAACAGCCACTATGATTGTTGTTATGGTGTAGGGAATCGCCGGCTGAAAAAGCTGATATCTGAATGATGCCTGTAGGTGCTCCCATCATTCAGATATCCCCGCACAAAGTCAAGGACGTCATATGACGGCCGGCGGGCGGGAAGTGGTTATTGCAGAGTATTGCCGGGCATTGCGGAGTATTGCCGGGCATTGCGGAGTATTGCCGGGCATTGCGGAGTATTGCCGGGCATTGCGGAGTATTGCGGACTATGGCAGGGTATTGCGGTGTATGGCAGAGTATTGCACGGGGTATTGCACAGGGTATTGTGGAGGGTATTGCAGAGTATTGTGGAGGGTATTGCAGAGTATTGTGGAGGGTATTGCAGAGTATTGTGCAGGGTATTGCAGAGTATTGTGCAGGGTATTGCAGAGTATTTTGCAGAGTATTGCGCAGGGTATTGCAGAGTATTGCGCAGGGTATTGCCGAGTATTGCGCAGGGTATTGCAGAGTATTGCACCAGAGTATTGCAGAGTATTGCACCAGGGTATTGCAGAGTATTTTGCAGGGTATTGCGCAGGGTATTGCAGAGTATTTTGCAGGGTATTGCGCAGGGTATTGCAGAGTATTGCGCAGGGTATTGCAGAGTATTTTGCAGGGTATTGCAGAGTATTGCGCAGGGTATTGCAGAGTATTGCGCAGGGTATTGCAGAGTATTGCACCAGGGTATTGCAGAGTATTGCACCAGGGTATTGCAGAGTATTTTGCAGAGTATTGGCAGGGTATTTTGCAGAGTATTGGCAGGGTGTATTGCAGAGTATTGGCAGGGTATTGCACCAGGGATGGCTGAGCAGGGATGGATGGATGGCTGGATCTGTGACTGCAATTGTCACAGATCCAGCCCACAGTGCTGCTGCTGCCATCCGCTCCCTCCCCCTCCCCTCTCACACTGTACCGATCGGTACAGAGAGGGGAGGGAGGAACCGGCGTCATCAAATGACGCCGGTCTGTTTACAAGTGATTGCTCCGTCATTTCACGGAGCGATCACGTGGTAAACGGCCGCTATCAGCGGCGATTTACCGCGATTCGTGATCCGCCGGGTCCTCTGGACCCGGCGGTCACGGAGTTTCCCGTGTGCGCGCCCCAGGGGGCGCGCGGGAGCGCGATTCTGGGAGGACGTTATATAACGTCCTCCCAGAGTTAAGCAACCACCTTGTAGACGTTATTTGTCGGCAGGTGGTTGTTAAGTGGTTAAGGTATAAAATATTTTTTTTTTTTTTTTATTTGTGTTCTTTTTGTATATTTACTTATTGTCCGATATTATTCTGTTTTCAGCTTGGATACAGTAAATGGTCTTTTCCAGCACAGATCCGAAGAAGTAATTTTTTAGTATCATGAAATTAATCGATACAATGATCTATGTAAAACGGATAAATTGAGCATCCTCGTACGTTGTTTTTACTAGCAAATTTTTTCTTAAAGTGGTTGTAAAGTCTTTTTTTTTACTTTTACCTACAGGTAAGCCTATACTAAGGCTTACCTGTAGGTAAAAGAAATATCTCCTAAACCTTTACGGTTTAGGAGATATTCCCCTCGCAATGCGCCGCTGACAGCAGCGGCGCATGCGCACAGGGGATTCTCGGGCTGAAGGCACGGCAGTCGCCGAGCCTCGCCGGAACAAAGTCTCCCGCGCGCATGTGGCTCCAGCGCTGTGAGTGGCTGGAGCCGCGATACCCGGAAGACACGCCGAGGCAACATGTCATCTCCCTCGGCGTGGACCAGGTGAGTTACCGATGCCTCGTTCTAAGGTAAGTATTTCATAATGAGCTTGCAGAGATAAAATTGGAGAACTGTATGTGAGTTAAACAAGTGCTCACTCCATAAAGGAATGTGCAAAAAGATGTGGGACATTAATTGTACCTCTTAGGCCTCCTTCACACTGGGGCGGGGGCGGCATCAGCGGTGAAGCGCTGATATTTTTAGTGGTGCCTTACAGCCGTTTTTGTAGAGGTTTTCGACCGCTAGCGGGACGCTTTTAACCCCCGCTAGCGGACGAAAAAGGGTTAAAACCGCCCACAAAGCGCCCCTGTATTGGCGCTTTGCCGGCGGTGTCTCATTGATTTCAATGGCCAGGAGCGGTGGAGGAGCGGTATACACACCACTCCTTCACGCACCGCTGCTGACCATTGAAATCAATGGGACAGCGCGGCTATACCGCCCACAATGCACCGAATTGCGCCGCAAATCCCCCCCCATAGCGTTGGCGGTAAAAATAGCTGCATTTTACCGCCGACGCTATGGGCGCCTCAGTGTAAAAGAGCTCTTAAAGTGGTTGTTTACCCGCTGACTTTTTTTTTTTTTGCACCTGTAAAGGAAAAGGCACCCCCTGACCCAAAGCACCCACCCCCCCATGTTGAGGGCATGCGGCCTGGTACGGTTCAGGAGGAGGGGGGGCGCTCGCTCGGATTCAAGGTCCCCTTTGAATCCATACTAGACCCAAGGGCCTGGTATGGACCTGAGGGGGGACCCCACGCTGTTTTTTTTCTAGATTTTTTTTTTTAGGGCCGGCAATGTTTATTTTTTTTTACATTTCCTTTAACAACCAGCTATAAACAGGTTAAAAAAAAAACGCAAATCGCCGCAAAATCGCGGTACTTGCGTTTTGGATGCGGGTCCATTGAATTCTATTACATCCAAAACACTGTTTTTGGCCTGGAAAAAAAAATCTGCAGTTGCGTTTAACCTCGTTTTTCACAAAGCCAAAAAATGCCTTCAGACGCCAAAGATTTCCACGTTTCAGACGCGGTACCGGCGTTTAGCCGCGTTTTAGTTTAGAAGCGTTTTTAAAGGTGACCTCTTTTTTTACATTGATAAACTCAAAAATTATGGCAAATGAGGAAAAACCATTAAAAATATATATATATATCCCCAAAAAAAATTAATTGCTTCCATTGCATTGTGGACAATCCACAACTTGTGGCAGGTGACGTGGCAAGTGGACAATCCACAACTTGGGGCAGGTGACGTGGCAAGTGGACAATCCACAACTTGTGGCAAGTGATGTGACAAGTGACACGCTAAATACAAGTACACTGCAGCTCTCTCAGCTGCTGCTACTCACTCTGGTCTCACAAAATACCTGAAATAGTTAATAATACTGTTTTTGGAGCTTAGGGCAGCTCCTTATGATGTTTCTTAACTAAACGCATATAGACGCAAATTTGGTAAAACGCGGCATGCAAACACGACAAAGCGCGCCTTTCTAAACGCCGCTTTCAACCTTGGTTCTGAAGACTTTGCACCAGCGTCCCGTGTACATGGGGCCTAAAAACACCTATGCCATTTACAGCTCAAAAACGCCATGGTGGCCATGAGGCCATAGGCTAACATGGAAAGACGTTTTTAAGCTGCAAAAAACGCTCAAACAAGCGGCTGGAAAAACGTCCGTGTGCATGTAGCCTTATATTAACCACTTGCTTACTGGCCACTTAATCCCCCTTCCTGCCCAGACCAATTTTCAAATTTCAGCGCTGATGCACTTTGAATGACAATTGCGCGCTCATACAACACTGTAACCCAATGAAAATGTATTATTTTTTGCACACAAATAGAGCTTTCTTTTGGTGCTATTTGATCACCTCTGCGTTTTTTTCTTTCTATAAATACAAAAGACCGACAAAAAAAATAAAAAATTAGGATATTTTTACCACTTCAGCACCGGGCCTATTCTGGCACTTCTCTCCTTCATGTAAAAATCATAATTTTATGGCTATAAAATTACTTCAAAACCCCAAACATTATATATGTTTTTTTAGCAGACACCCTAGGGAATAAAATGGCTTGGTATTTGCGCAATACATTTTCAAACCCCCTTTTCTCTGAAAAAAAATGGTTTCATGAATTAAAAAAATTTACAAAACAGTAAAGTTAGCCCAATTTTTTTGTATAATGTGAAAGATGTTGTTATGCTGAGTAAATAGATACCTAACACGTCACGCTTTAAAATTGCGCACACTCATGGAATGACACCAAACTTCAGTACTTAAAAATCTCCCTAGGCGATGCTTTACATTTTTTTACACGTTACCATTTTCGCATTACAGAGGAGGTCTAGTGCTAGAATTGTTGCACTCGTTCTAACGCACGCAGCAATAACTCACATGTGTGGTTTGAACGGCGTTTACATATGTGGGCGGGACTTACGTGTGTGTTCGCTTCTGAGCGCGAGCTACCGGGGACATGGGCGTTTTTTTTTTATTATTATTATTTTTTTTTGTTTTTTACTTTTTTTTTTTTTTTTACTCTTTTTTTTAACTTTTTTGTTTTTTTGATCACTTTTATTCCTATTACAAGGAATGTAAACATCCCTTGTAATAGGAATCTATTGTGACAGGTCCTCTTTATGGAGAGATGCAGGGTCAATAAGACCCCACATCTCTCCTCCAGGCTGGAAAGCATGAGATCGGTCAAAAAAATTCACCAATCTCATGCTGACAGCCGAGATCACGGCTTTGTTTACATACGGGAACCCGGCGTGATGTCATAACGTCGCGCCCGGGCCTCCGACGGTCATAGAGATGACTGGTGACCATCTGGTCACCAGTCATCTCTATGCTTCCCATCCGGCGCCAGCCAATTCGTTCTCCGAGCCCCAGATGGCACGGGAGAGCCCGGAGAAGCACCGGATGGCGGCGGGAGGGGGGGGAACGTCCCCTCCTGCCGCCTATGAGAACGATCAAGAGGCGGAACTGCCGCTATGATCATTTTTATCGTACACAGAATCGCCAGCTGAAAATAATGATATCTAAATGATGCCTGCAACTGCAGGCATCATTCAGATGTCACCGCACAAAGCCAAGGACGTCATTTGACGGTGGGCGGTAGGAAAGTGGTTAATATTTCGAAAATTTTGAAAAAAGGTAATTTTTCACCTTCATTGATGTACACTGATGAGACTGCACTGATGGGCTGCACTGATGGGCACCGATAAGGTGGCATGGGTGGGCACTGAGAGGTGGCATTGCTAGTTGGCACTGGTGGGCATTGAGAAGTGGCACTGCTAGGTGGCAATGATAGTTGGCAGTGATGGGCAATGATAGGCAGCACTGCTAGGTGGCACTGATTGGCACCAGTGGTGGGCATTGATAGGTGGCACTGGCAGGGGCTACTGATTGTCACAGATGACGCAGAATTGCCTCTTCCTCTTCGGGCCCGATGTCCCTTGCACATAAGCCAGTGATTGCCTTTTTTGATGCTCATGCTGTCAGCACAAGGAGAAAACAAAAACCATTACCCAGCTTTTGTTTACATCATGTTATCAGCTGTCATTGGCTGACAGCTGATCACATGGTAAGGGGCAGGAATCGGCCCCTTACTCGGATCTGTCATCACCTGAGTCTCAGTGACTCAAGTGATTAAAGAGGGTCTAAATGGGCCATTGACATGCATCACAATTCAACTTAGGAATGTGTCTTTGCAAAGTTAAACTAAATGAAATCCTTTCTTATTTTTGCTTGGGGATAGAGTGCCGAGGGATTACAAGTCTAGACAGTTTTTGGGGATGTCTGCACCCCTGATAGGGTGAAGACAACTCCCAAATTTGGCCACTTTATCCTTCCACATAATTCACTTCCTGTCACATAGCCACACAGGAAGTGAGGGGAAATTCCTACCAATGTCTTTCCTTGGGGACACACAGGTCAATCTAAATACTTTCCCCATTATGTACATTGCACTCCAGCATTTTGCGGGGTACACTCCAAATTATTAGGTATTTTGGACTTTGGGGTTTATTTACTAAAGGCAAATCTACTTTGCACTACAAGTGCACTTGCTGGATATCCGAGGGGGACATGCAAGCAAACCAAAAAAACACCATCTTTGCTTTTACATGATTGGATGTTACAATCACCAGTGCTTCCCCTCAGATTTTCAGCAGCTACACTTTTACTGCAGAGTGGATTTGTCTTTACTAAACCCCAAACTACCCAATGATTTGGGGTGTACACAACAAAGTGCTAGAGTGCAATTTGCTTAATGGGGACACTAGTTAGATTGATCTGTCCCCAAGAAAAGACATTGGTAGGGTTTTCCCTTCACTTCCTGTTTAGCTGTGTGACAGGAAGTGAAGCCAATTTTACTAAAAGGGACACAAAGCCCAACCTAAAAAAAACAAAACAAGCAGGGGTTCTAACACTTACTTGGTTTCCCTCAATTAGAATCGTATTGCCTTGAGCTAGTTTTAAGTGCAGTGCTCTAAATCAGTGCTTCTCAAGTACCCCCAACAGGCCACGTTTGCAGGTTTTCCTTCATCTTGCACATGTGCTTTAAATCACAGTCAATGGTTTGGTATTTTGGACAGCAATTCTCGATAAGATAAATTCACAAAACATGTCCTGTTGGGGGTACTTGAGGACTGAGGCTGAGAACCACTGCAGTAAAAAGGAAAATTGAATACTTACCGCTCTGTATTTTTCATTTCCTGGTGACTATCCATGGCAGCACACAATACATGCATATGCTAGCATGAAGGCATCAGGTTACACAAATCACACCTGTTTTGTTTTGACATGCCAATCAGCTGTCACATTTGTTGCATAGAAAACAAAAAAGAAACATCAATCTTTGCATCAAATTTTATTGGTCAACAAAACAAAGGGAAGCCAAAATAAAACAAAACATGGTCAATTTGAAACATTAGTCACAACATCTTGAGAAAGATTTAGCAAAATAATGCAGCACAGACAATTAAATCAAAGTGAACAAACAACACACATTAACAACATCAATATTATTTCTGGGGAACATTTCCCCCACACAAAAAAATACAATCAACAAAAGTAAAACAAACATCTGTTTTGCAAAGACATAACAAATAAAATACATGCATTACAAACTCGATAAGGACACCAAACTTTGCCGGACACACGCGCACGCGCACACACTTGCCTCTTTTCAGGGCAAGGGAGAGAATGCTATCTGCGAGTTTTATATAACGTGAGCTAATGAGGCAATTGAAAACACATGCACAGTCCATGAAACACCCAAAATGCAAGTTCACCCAATGTAGAGACTGAACTTCAAAGTGGGAACACCTGTTAAGGATGTCCTTCAATTACTAACCCATAAAAACACTCTCTGAGCATGCCCAGAAACATCCAGGTGCTGTTCACACAAAAAAAGTAAGTCCCTGGGCATGCTCAGACCAACACAAATGCAGCTAGCAGAAAATACCCCCCCCCTGTCCAAAATTAAGCACATCATCCAGCATGCTACCAAATTAGAGATGGGACAAACTCCCCCTCCCCCCCCACCAACAAATACCTTTGCAGTCTATGGAAACTGACTTGTTAATCTTGCTATTCCCCACTTGGCTGGCTTATCTTCTCCCACCCTAAGGGACATATATCAATGTCACCAATTTGGACAATGCCAAAAACAAAACAAGGAGAAGTGCCTTTAAATATGCCAAATTGCTTAAGGGCCATTTCACATCACATGCAGTGCATTGCGTTTTTTATGCATCAAAAATGCATGGAATGTTGGTTATATGGTTCTAAATGGCAGTGTTTGTTCCAGTGCATTCCAGTTCCACAAAAAAAGTAGAACATGCTGCATTTCACCTGCACTGGACTGTACTGGAACGCAGCAAAACGCATCAAAAACGCATTGGAACGCAAAGGAACACACCTAAATGCACCAAAAGCGCACTGGAACACACTTGTCCTTATCTATGGTTAATAAAAAAGAGGGGTGAAAAAAAAGCACTGGACTGCATCAAAAACGTACCAAAAAAGCACCTGGAACGCATCAGGATTGGCCCTAGTTCACACCATAGAAATGCAGTCTGTATGCGTTCCAGGTGCTTTTCTGCATGCGCGTTTTTTGACACGTTCCAGTGCATTTTTGATGCAGTCCAGTGTTTTTTTCCCCTCTTTTCACTTAGGACAAGTGTGTTGCAGTGCGTCTTTGGTGCATTTAGGTGCGTTCCGGTGCATTCCAGTGCGTTTTTGGTACATTCCGTAGCGTTTTTGATGTGTTTTACTGTGGTCCAGTACAGTTCTGTACATAAAAAATGCGGCATGACCAATTTTTTTTTTCCTTTCTGAAACACACTGGAACTCTTCCTCCATCTTGTTCTTCATCTTCCTCTTCCTCTTCATCTTCCTTCTTCCATCGGTGTTCTCGTCCGCATCTTGCTCCGGCTTCTTGTTCTATTCTTCTTTCTCCGGCCTCTCCGCTTGAATTCGAGGTTCCCGCTGTGTGACGCTTCAGTTATTCAGTTTGCCTCTGGGTCCGCTGCCACCCGGTGACCTCGCCCCCCTCTGACGCACATGGATTTCACAAGGACTTTCCCCGTTGTGTCAGAGGGGGCGGAGCCACCGGGTGGCAGCGGACCCAGAGGAGAACTGAAGAACTGAAGCGTCACACAGCGGGAACTTCGAATTCAAGCGGAGCGGCCGGAGAAAGAAGAAGGGAACAAGAAACCGGAGCAAGATGCGGACGAGAACACCGAAAGAAGAAGGAAGATGAAGATGAAGAGGAAGATGAAGAACAAGATGGAGGAAGAAACCCGAATGGAGAAAAGAAGAAGCTGGAAGAAGAAGGTGGAAGAAGAAGAAAGAAGAAGATGGAAGAAAGGAGAAGACTGGTCTGGATTTTTAGGGGGACCCCCACGCTATTTTTTTTTTAAGTTTGGCGCGGGGGTTCCCCTTAAAATCCATACCAGACCTTAAGGGCCTGGTACGGATCTTGAGGGGGACCCGCACGTCATTTTAAAAAAAAAAAATTGGCGCGGAGTTCCCCTTAATATCCATACCAGCCCTGAAGGGCCTGGGCCTGGTAATGGAATTTGGGGGGACTCCTTCCGTGTGCCGAGAACACTATAGTAAATGGGGAATAGCGCTGCGCTACCGGCGCAAATGTTTTGTAAATACTAAAACAGCCGTTGCGCGCGCAGATGCGCCGATACTCATGGTGCAAACCTTTCGTAAATCAGCCCCACTGTGTCGCATAACAAACATAACATGGAAGAGAAAAATTTACAGCTCTGAGTTAAGAGAAAAGATGTGAGAGGAAGGCATATTACCATTAACAAAAAGCAGCAGGGAAATTAAATGTCATGAAGACTCTCAGATTCCAATGAAAACTCTGAGTCGTCCCATGGTTTCCATATTTTATTAAAAATAGGTAATGTATCTTCTATCTTAGCAATCAAATGTTCCAATCTACGTGTATCAGCCAATATTGATAGAACACCTAGGGATGGCTCTCTTTGCAGCCAAAAGAACAAAGGACATACTGTAAGTTTCCTCTAAGCTTTAGGCAAACCATGGAGAGGTAGGCCTAGAAGGAAGTGTATTGGAGTCAAAGGTATAGGGATAGGCATTAACTTTTGAAGGAGCTCCTGAATTTCAGTCCAAAAGGGGCTAATGAGAGGGCAGTCCCAAAAAATATGAAAAAGGGATCCTACAGAATCGTTACACCTCCAGCAAAATTTGGAGAGGGAGGGGTCCTATACCAAAATAACAAGATTTTAAAGGCAGTTTCTCTTTGTACTACACAACGTGAGATCTTAGACGTAGAATCCCATATCCTACCCCAATCCAATAATGAAACTGGACGTTGTAGTATATGTGACCATTTTTTCATATAGCTATGAGTAGAATCTGATAGAGATGGAGTTTCGTGAAGAATTTTATATATGGACAAGATTTGTTTGGGGTCATAGGGACCATTAGCACATATGAGTTCAAAGTCCGTGGGTTTCTCTAGAAAATGTGAGGGGGATTTGGAAAGAAAAAAATGTTTAAATTGAATATAAGAATAATGGAGGGAGGCAGGGAGATCATGTTTTTTCTGCAGTTCTGAGAAAGATAAGAGTTTACGTGTGACCGGGTGGACAAGATGTCACAATTGAAAGATTCCCACCTGAGTCCACGGATACATCCTTGCATAGGGCAATCCATCAGGTATGTCCGGATTGAAAAGTAAATTCAAGAGGGGGGGGGCATTTGGAAGTTACGGAATAGCGTTCTGCACATCTCTTCCAAATAGTAAGGGTAAAAACCATCGGCGCCAAGCAGGGGGATCTCCACTGAGGCATACATTTAGAAGAGTGAGGCCATAGCATATAGCAGGGATCCCCATCTCAATCTCGGCCCATCTGCTGGGCGCTTTTCTAGAAATCCAGGTGGTCAGTACTCTTAAGTGAGGGGCATAGTAATATTTAATGATATCTGGTGCGGCCAAACCTCCTCTATGTTTAGGGGCAAAAACTACTGACTGTGCCATCCTATGGGAAGCATTATTCCATATACTTGAGGCATCGCCTCTGGAGAAGTTTCAATTGCGACATTGGGACTGGAATTGGAAGTGTTTCAAACAGATACAGCAATTTGGGAAGTATCGTCATCTTAAGGACATTAATCCTACCTAGGAGAGAAATCGGAAGAGAAGTCCAGTGATTTAAAAGACGTGTTATTTCTGCAAATATAGGGGGAAAGTTAGCTTGATATAAGGAAGTGTATGAGGGTGTAATGTATGCCCCTAAATATTTCAGTGTAGAAGGGCTCCAACGGAATTTAAAAGAACTTTGGAGAGATTTAAGCAAATCAGGTGAGATGTTAATAGGGAGGGCCTCCGTTTTTGACTGATTAATCTTAAACCCAGATAGGGCTCCAAATGTAGAAAGAGTATCATGTAAAATGGGTAATGAGGTGGCGGGGTGGGTAAGAGTCAATAAGATATCATCAGCAAAAAGTAATAATTTATAGTCCCTTTGTCGCAGCGGAACCCCCCTGTCAGGAAAGGCTTCACCCGCTGGTGGTGCTGTTGGTCCTTTGGACTGCAGTACTAGTGTCCGCCAGCAGGTGTCCTCTTGCAGCCAATATCCTTGTTGGAGGATCTCACCTGCTGGTGGTAATGCATGATACATGGACTGCAGTACCGGCATCCACCAGCGGGTGTATTCTGGCAGTATGGGACAGGCAGCACTTCCTATGGTCGGCTGTGACTTGAAGCTAATTAGCCTTCCTATAAATACCCGGCGAGCACAAGCACTCCTTGCCCTGGTATCGTCCTCGTGCCCTGACCCGCAGCCTGTCTACTTGAACCTTGATTCCTGTAACCTGAACCTGAACCTGAACCTGTTGTGTCTGTTCTAATCCCTGATCCCTGCTCTGCAGCCTGGTTGCCCCCTGCTTGATCCTGTCTCCCTGTCCTGATCCATCCGTCCATCCTCTCCCTGTCCTGTGTTCCTTACCCCATCTGCTGATCTCCCTGTGTATGACCTTGGCCTGGCCCTGTTTATGATTCTGGTTTCCCCATTACTTGTACATATTTGTCTGTTACTGTTATTATTTGTGGGTTTTGTTTGGTATTGGTTGTTGTGCACTGTGTGGTATTGGAGGTGGTTGTATCTATATTATTTCACTTATCTTTAATAAATCATTATATTTCACTTACACATGTTTGGGTTTCCTTTGTTGCAGTTCACATAGTTCTGGTCTTACCGGATACGTGACAGTATACCAGGGCCATTCCTGATCAGAAGTGACTGCACAGGGGAACCGTTTGTTTGCAAACATGAACACTGATGAGGTTATTTATTTTTCTCTGCTGGCAACTGAAAGTGGTGATTATTGCCGTCAGGCTTTGGAAGGATGGTCTAGGGATCAGTTGTTTGCGACTATCCGATCGGCTCACCTCCTGGTCGATCAGGGGTATATACTGTTTGGGGAGGTACAGCCTCTGATTAAAATCTGTACTGAGCTGGCCCTGCCCTGTATTCCTGAGGGCCATGATGATTTCACTCCTCCTTTCACCGTAAATCAGGTTATATCCCTGGTATGGCTGTTTGAAGATGATCCTGCTGATTCTTGTGAGCACTACTCAGCCAGTTCCCCACAGGTGATTGCTGAGTGCATTAAGTCTGGTCTGTCCTTTGTTAAACAGGGAAATTTAAAACCACAGTTTGTACAACCAATACTCTCGGCATGGTCTGATATGTTACAATCAATCCCAGCCAACCCACAACAAACCACTTCTACCATCAGGCACCTACCTGCTCGAAAGCCTTTTCTCCCGTCACCCATGGCAACCCCAGTCGCAGCTCGGTATACGCTGCTTCCCACCAGATACCAATATCCAATCTCTGCCCCCTGTACCTATCCTGCATTTAATCCACCTGTCTCTTCTCAACTACCTACAGCTTCCCCACAAGATTTTCCTCTGGCTACTGTTCCCTCTTCCTTGACATATCCCAGCCCTTCTCGTCAGTATGTCTCACCTCCTACCTACAGTCCTGCAGCCACCTACAGATCTCCAGCAGTTAAACCAAAGAAGAAACGGAAATTCTTTCCAACCCACACGATCCTGCCAGTAACTCATGTAATGTGGAAAATCCACGCTATCTCCCTAGGCTGTAATGATACCCGAGTGCTAACACGCTAAGCCAAAATTAAGGTGGATGTATGTATATACTAGTCATACAATGAGTCTAAATAATATATAAATGAAATAAAAATTGATGGTGCTGCAAATAAAAACAATAGCTGGAGTATTCAGCTAGAAACATATGCAATAAAAAATAATAAATGCGCAACCGTGTGAGTGGCAACCAACGTGCCAGAAGTGATATATGTGGGTATATATGTAAACACAAAAAACATTAATTGACTACTGAGTGAATGTGTAAAAACACACTTAGGAAGTCCATACACTTCAACTGCCCAACTCTCACGGCAGCAGAAGAAGCAGTAACTTCACAGGCAAAAAGAAATGTCCATTGATGATGCAAACAGCCAGCATATATCAAGGGATTGTAGATCTTCAAAGGTCAAACTTTACTTCAACCAAAATATATAAACAGGAGGCTTACCAGAACAGGTGGGTCCCTGTCACGGGGACCAAAAGGGCTCAGCAAATACACCGGATCCAGATGTCAGCGATGCGGTCCTCTGAGTCCTCACTCCGCTCACCAAACTCAGACTGCTAGTGCACCTTAGGTCCGCAGGAACACTCGTACAGCGTAATGGATACCAATTTAGGGGAAGAAATAAAGAGGCTTCATGGTGCAATAGGTTGGTAAAAAAAACGGATACCCTTTATTATGACAAGTGGGTAGGCTGACATCCATGTAAGAAAAAACAAAACTGTTCAAAATAGCACTGAAACCCCGCTGTGGCGGCAGCCAATCAGCTGGGGGCGTGATGACGTCAGGGTCCTGAGCTCCACCCTACGCTGCGTTTCCCCGTAAGAGGCGTCGTCTGGGAAAGGAGGCTTGGACCAAGACGTCACTCACCACACTTTTTATACGAAGAGCAGGAGAGTGACACCGGAAGTCCCGATGAGGTTATCAGCTCATCAGTTCCACGGCGCACAAGATTTACTACATAGTAGGCACACAGGGAACATCAAACACATACTGTGTCCCAACTATGTGAATCTTATCTATCATAAATACACGCATGTTCAGAAATCATTCTATATTCCCCTAAAAAATTAAAAAACATAAAAAAACATAAAAAAACACACATGCTGATTGAGCAATGGTTGCAGCTTGGCACCTCTTTGCAAATGTGCCACTTTACATTACTTGCAACCCTGCTCAAAAAAAAACATGCCGTAATACAAAACGGGCACTGGGAGGGTTATACAATACCATATACATATACAACCAGAACAACACTTGACATATATATCAATATCTCAGATAGAGGAAACAGAAAAAAAAATATATATATATATCCCCATATGTCAATGAGACCTATTTTACCTCAGTAAAAAATTGTTTAAAAGTAAAAATAAAAACTATAAAAAAATGAATATTATGATATAAATATATATTCAAAAAACCCCCAACCAAATGTGTCCCCTGCCTCCTATACATCTCCCTGTTAACAAAAGAACCCCCTATCAAAACCAGATGCATATCTGAGTGCACCGGGACACCAAGAAGGAGGAGAGAGAGGAAAAAGGAGAAGGAATGAAAGGGTGACAACATAAGAAGGGACTACGGGGAATTGATGGATAAAGGAAGGGAGGAAGAACGTATATATATATATATATATATATATATATATATATATATATATATATACATATACAGTATATATGTGGACACATATACATATAGATAAATGCACATAGAGAGTCACAAAAATAGTAATGGTAAATAGGACACTATAGGTGGGACGGGTGATTATAATGAGACCCGTCAGCTATTATTGATGTAACAATTAATGTCCCATTCGATATTAAGGCCCCAGGGGCTATAACACTGCATGTCAAAGATCCACCTAGTCTCTCTACGTGAGATTTGACGTTTCAGGTTGTCACCTCTCCAGTGTGGCACATACTTCTCTATGCCCACTACTTCCAATACTGAGGGATCTCTGTTGTGGCACTGACGAAAGTGTAATAAATGTGTAATAATGAAGCGCTATATATCAACCTTATGTGAAATACAGTGAGCCACTATACAATATAACATATGTACAGAACTACAAACAATGTGCAACCTGCAAAAACCAGTGCAGGTATTAATGAATTAATCAAAAAACTAGGTTCAAAATAAAAGGTGCTCTAGTGCCAAACACTGATCAACCTCACTAACATGGACTAGTGGCTACTTCTAAAAGAGCCCAGGTTGAGAACACACATATGCACTATCCAGTCCTAATGTTGCCCAGCTGGATACTTCTCACTATGTTCCTCTCCTTCAGCTGTTCAACAAATCAGGGCGGCTGCCAGTTTTCAGACTTCAGCAGTATAATCGGTAGCTTCAACAAACAAATGAATCATGGAGGAAAAGAAAGGAAAAAATCAATGCGCAGCGCTGCATGACCTGCAGGCAATGATATTTCAATCAATGCTCTCACTCACGTGACCGTAGATAAGGTTGTGGACATATCGCCACAATTCAGCTCAGTTAGAGCGATCTCCTTCACAGCTCCTGCTTCCAGTTCCGTAGAACACCGCTGGTAGCGTGACTAGGCTCCTCCCTCTACGCGTTGCGTCACACGTCACGTGACTTAGTCATGGGTTTAGCCCAGTGACAGGAAGACCAGTGTATTTATACACATGTAGCGTGCAACATGTAGCGTGCTTGTTGCCATGGCGGCAAAAGGGGATTATCTGACCATCATCGCTGACAGGCATTGTGCAATTACAGCTTAGCATTTGTATATAATACATAAAACGAACACAACTTTAATAGTCCATTTACAGACTGCATAAATCTTACAACAATAACAACTATATTAAAAAACGTCACTGTAAACCCATATTAACATCATCTGTTGAAGGTAACAAATCTACTAGCTCCCTCCAGTGGTGTGTTTTGTAACTGCACCCAAATGAATACTCACATAGAAAATCCCCAATTGCTAGCTCCTTCAGATGGTGTGTAGCAACAACCACACTCACCGTAATATAGGTATTACTAGTGACATACAATTGTACCCACACATACCAATTGGGTATAGTACAATCAATACATATAAATTCTATTGTTAAGACCAAATGATAAAGGGATTAAAATTTTTTAAAATATATTAAGAACTACCCTAAAATACAGAGGTATTGAGATATAAATATATATATAAAAATTATATATAAAAAATGTATATATGAAAAAATCTTATATATATAAAAAAATTGATGTAAAAATGAAGGCAAAAACTAATAATTGGATATAAAACAATTCAAATCAAATTCGATGTTTAAACCACTAGGCGCAAGAGTGCGCATTTCATGTATCCATCTGGATTCACTTTTACTGAGGTCTCTTACTTGTGGCTACCCCTCCAGTGTGGTGTAAATTTTTCAATAGCCCAGAATTTTAATTCTGCTGGATTTTGTTGGTGGCATAGTGCAAAATGTCTTGAAACATTATGTTTCGGAAAACCGTTTTCAATGTTTTGCACATGCTCCCTTATCCTCTTCCACATAGGTCTTTTTGTGCATCCTATGTATTGGAGTGAACAAGAGCACTCCAACACATAAACCACCCCCTCCGTCCTACACGTAATCAAATCTTTTATTTCATAATTCTGTTGTGTAGCATTAGATTTGAATTTGGAGCATTTTTGGCCATTCAAATTTGTTTTCCTACAAGCATAACACCTTTTACAGGGAAAAAATCCCTTTCCCTGAAAAAAGGTAAGTGTATTTAGCTTAGTAGGTGGATCAGGTACATTTTTTGCCACTATATCTCTAAGTGTTGGGGCCCTCCTATATACAATCCGGGGTACAATAGGTAATATGCTTTGTAATTGGCTATCGGCTTTCAATATTGGCCAATGTCTTTTGAATATAGATTCAACTTGTCTGTGTTGGACACTAAAATTCATTATAATGGGTAGTTCCTGGAAAGTTGTAATTTTCTTCTCTTTATCCTACACCAGAGTATCCCTTGATCTCTCAAGAACTTCTTGAATTTTTATGTTGACAAATTCCTCATTGTATCCTTTAGCAATGAACTTCTTTCCCATCATTTTAGCTTGTTCCAAATATGCCTGTTCTTCTGTACAATTTTTTTGCAATCGAATCAGTTTCCCCATAGGTATATTTATAAGCCATGGTTCGAAGTGGCAACTATCTACTGGGATGTAGCTGTTGCGTTCCACTGGTTTGAAATATGTTTTTGTGATTAATGTATTCCTTTTCAGTGTGATTTCCAAGTCCAAAAACTGTATGGTTTTTTCACTAATTGTATACGTTAACTTTATATTCTGTTCATTCTCATTCAGCTTCTCAAAAAAATTGAACTAGGGTACTTTTGTCCCCATCCCAGATTACTATGCAATCATCAATGAATCGTCTGTATAACGTTAATTGTTCCGGTTTATTTTCATAGATGGCACACTCCTCCCACTCCGACATGAAAATATTCGCCACACTTGGGGCATACTTTGCCCCATACCGATTCCATTGAGCTGTCTATAGTAATTGGAGCAATACCAGAAGTAATTGTGCTGTATTCCAAATGCCAAACATCTAAGTATAAATCTCTTCTGCTTAGAAATGAGATTGCTGAACTTATTCAGTGCCCATTTGGAGGCCCTGATAGCATCTTCATGATCTATTACCATATACAATGAAGTGACATCCGCCGTGGCTATCAAATACTTGTGCTGTGGGTTCATCACTACTTTATCCAAAATTTGAATTAGATGTTTAGTGTCCCTCAAATAGGAATGCGTTTTTGGGACCAGTGGCTGTAGGAATTTATCAACATATTCCCCAATCCTTGAATTAATCGATTGGATTCCATTTATTATGTGTCTCCCCGGCGGTTTATGCAGGTTTTTATGAATTTTGGGCACCGTATATATAATTGGAACCCTACAAACATCAGGAACTAGATATATTTCTTCCCTCTTGGATAAAATATCTTTCATGGTACCTCTAAAAATCAATTCAGACAATTCTTCTCTATATTCCCTTGTGGGGTTTCCCCTAAGTTTAATGTACGTACTTGTATAATTTAATTGACCAAGTAATTCCTCATGATAGTAGTCCTTGGACATGACCACTATAGCGCCCCCTTTGTCTGCCGGCCGTATTACCACTTGTTTATTTTTTTCTAATTCTTTTATACCCCGGTGAATAGTTGTAGGGTCTGCCATTCTTTTGACTTTTAGTCTCTCTAGGTCTCTCAACACCATTTTATTGAAGACCTCAATATGCTCATTGTTGTGTACTGATGGGTTAAAGAGAGATTTATTTCTCAACTCACTGTAGACTACTTTCCCTGTTGTGTCTACTCTCTCATTCCCCCTCATCAGTGGTTTATTCATCATGTATTTTTTAATATTTAAACGTCTTGTATATTTTTGGACGTCTACATATACATTGAATTTGTTCAAATTTCTTTTGGGAGCAAACTTTAATCCCTTATCCAATGTTTTAATTTCTGTCCTGGTAAGATCAACTCCACTAATATTATAAATGCCCTCTCCTACCTCATTCTACTTTTTTTGGATTTTGAATCCTCCTCTACATCCCCTCTTCCATTTGGACTTCGGGCACTTGTCATTTGCTCGTATCGAGGAGGAGTTTTGTCGTTCCTGCGATAATCCAAAAAATACCTTGTATCATCTTCTTCTCTGTAGTTACTTAATGGTTCATATCTATTTTGTATATGAACCGGGCTTTTTCTATTCTCATATTGATACTGCTCCTGGTGATTTTGGTGCCCTTGATGATAATATTGCTGGGTATATCCCCCTTGATAATGTTGATTTTGTTGGGGGTATGCATCTCTTATATCCCTTCTATCATGATTATACTGAGTATATTCACCATAATTTCCCTGTTCGTATCCCCCCTGGTAACCAGACTGATTTGTAGTCATTAGTATCCCTTAGATATTTTCTCTTTTTTCTCTGTTTTAGCTCAATATCCTTTTGTTCCAGTACCTTATTAAGTTGGTTGGTGAGTGTTATAAAGGATGGAGTGTCCTTATATCCCTCCAATATAACCCTACAATCCATAATTTGTTTGTTAATATTAGTAAGTTTGCGTTGTTTACGTTTAATTAAAAATTGCAATACCTCTATACCTTTTGCATTAAAAAATTGTAACCACTCCTCTACCGATTCTTTATCAAGCAAACTGTCATTTATTGGGACGTCCCACCTCAGTCTTCTGGGTACTAACCCTTCTTTTATATACTGCTCATGCGATGTTAAGTCCCACCACAGGCTCACCTTCTTTTCCATGAGGTGGCCAAACTTCCTAAAGTTGGTATCTAAATCACCAGTTTCCGTGATGGGGTTTGTAGTAAATACATCTTTAAGGTCTACTGTGCGGTTCTCCACAAATTTAAAAATGTCCATAGTTGCTGCTTCAGTGGAGTGTCAGAAAAAACAATGATATAAAAATAGTGATGTACTGAAGCGCTAAAATGGTGCACAAATGAGTGCAAGGAATTGTGAAAAACGATCAATCATAAGATACCCAAATGATAAAGCTGCACTCAATCAAAGTGTTCAAAACTAAAAAACGTAATAAATGTGTAATAATGAAGCGCTATATATCAACCTTATGTGAAATACAGTGAGCCACTATACAATATAACATATGTACAGAACTACAAACAATGTGCAACCTACAAAAACCAGTGCAGGTATTAATGAATTAATCAAAAAACTAGGTTCAAAATAAAAGGTGCTCTAGTGCCAAACACTGATCAGCCTCACTAACATGGACTAGTGGCTACTTCTAAAAGAGCCCAGGTTGAGAACACACATATGCACTATCCAGTCCTAATGTTGCCCAGCTGGATACTTCTCACTATGTTCCTCTCCTTCAGCTGTTCAACAAATCAGGGTGGCTGCCAGTTTTCAGACTTCAGCAGTATAATCGGTAGCTTCAACAAACAAATGAATCATGGAGGAAAAGAAAGGAAAAAATCATTGCGCAGCGCTGCATGACCTGCAGGCAATGATATTTCAATCAATGCTCTCACTCACGTGACCGTAGATAAGGTTGTGCACATATCGCCACAATTCAGCTCAGTTAGAGCGATCTCCTTCACAGCTCCTGCTTCCAGTTCCGTAGAACACTGCTGGTAGCGTGACTAGGCTCCTCCCACACGTCACGTGACTTAGTCATGGGTTTAGCCCAGTGACAGGAAGACCAGTGTATTTATACACATACACTGCATGTCAAAGATCCACCTAGTCTCTCTACGTGAGATTTGACGTTTCAGGTTGTCACCTCTCCAGTGTGGCACATACTTCTCTATGCCCACTACTTCCAATACTGAGGGATCTCTGTTGTGGGACTGATGAAAGTGCCATGAAACACTATGTTTTTTGAACCCCCTGCGTATATTGGACAGGTGTTCCCCTATTCTCACTTTCAGGGCACGGGTGGTCCTTCCAATGTATTGGAAACCACACAGACAACGTAAGAGGTAAATTACCCCTGTAGTGCCGCAGGTTATAAAATCAGATATATTATATTCTTGGGAGGTAGTATGCGAGGTGAAGGTAGAAGTTTTCAGGGTTCTGGATGTTCTGCAAACCTTGCATCTCTTACACGGAAAAAACCCCTTAAGATGACCAAACATAAGAACTCTGAGTGGAGGGTCAACCACACTCGGTGCCACAAGATCTTTTAGGTTTTGGTTTCTTCTGTATAAAATTTTTTGGACAATCAGGGAGCGTAGGTCCCAGGATCTTGTCACTTTTCAAAACCGGCCAGTGCTTCTTAATTATTTTATTAACCCACCAAAAATGGGAAGTAAAGGTGGTCAAAAAAGACCATTGCAGATCATTGGATATATTATTTTTTTCTTTCGTTTTTGGAATCAATAGAGCTTGTCTGTCCATAGACGTAACCTCTCGGAGATCTTTATCCAATACGGTCGGTTGGTGCCCTTTTTCCAGAAAACGATCTTTGAGTATTGTAGCCTGCAATTCAAAGTCCTCCAGGCGTGAACAGTTTTGCCTGATTCGTTGAAACTGTCCCCTTGGTATGGCCTTGAGCCAGTTAGGGTGATGTCCACTATCTGTTGGAATATAGCCATTGCGGTCTGTGCCCTTAAAGATAGTTTTGGTCAACAGAGCACCATTTTCTTTAAATATCACCAAGTCCAAAAAATTAACAGAAGTAAAACTATATTCATATGTAAATTTAATCCCCCAATTATTCAAATTTAGAGTGGTCATGAATTCACTACATCTCCTTTCCACAGAAAGAAGGCGTCGTCAATGTAACAACGCCAAAAAAGGAGGCGGGGCTCCTCTTGTGAAAAGAGTTTGTCATTTTCCCACAAGGCCATAAATAGGCCAGCAAGGCTGGGGGCAAATTTGGCCCCCATAGCTACTCCCGTACTTTGTAGGAAAAACTGACCACTATAATAGAAATAATTGTGTTCCATTGTGAAACACAGCAGTTTCATAACAAATTCCAAAGTAGATGATTTCACTGAAAGTTCCTTTCTAAGAAAAAATTCCGCTGCCTTATACCCCAATTCGTAACTCAACCTGCCTTCACACCAAACAGTCTAATCCAGCCCGCAGTTCCAGAGCCCGCCTTCCAGCCTGCAGTTTCAGAGCCAGCCTTCCAGCTTGCAGTTCCAGAACCAGCCTTCCAGCCTGCAGTTCCAGAGCCCGCCTTCCAGCCTGCAGTTCCAGAGTCTGCCTACCAGCCTGCAGTTCCAGAGCCCGCCTTCCAGCCTGCAGTTCCAGAGCCTGCCTTCCAGCCTGCAGTTCCAGAGCCCGCCTTCCAGCCTGCAGTTCCCGAGCCAGCCTTCCAGCCTGCAGTTCCCGAGCCAGCCTTCCAGCCTGCAGTTCCCGAGCCAGCCTTCCAGCTCGCGGTTCCCGAGCCAGCCTTCCAGCCTGCGGCTCCCGAGCCAGCCTTCCAGCCTGCAGTTCCCGAGCCAGCCTTCCAGCCTGCGGTTCCAGAGCCAGTCTTCCAGCCTGCGGTTCTAGAGTCAGTCTGCCAGGCTGAGGTTCCTGTGCCTTTTGCCCAGCCTGAAGCTCCTGTGCCAGTTTGCCAGCCTGAATTCTCTGTACCAGTCTGCCAGCCTGACGTTCTTGTACCAGCCTGCCAGCCTGAAGTTCTTGTACCTGGCTGCCAGCCTGAAGTTCTTGTACCTGCCTGCCAGCCTGAAGTTCTTGTACCAGCCTGCCAGCCTGAAGTTCTTGTACCTGCCTGCCAGCCTGAAGTTCTTGTGCCAGCCTGCCAGCCTGAAGTCCCCGTATCAGCCTGCCAGCCTGAAGTCCCCGTATCAGCCTGCCAGCCTGAAGTCCCCATACCTGCCTGCCAGCCTGCAGTTCTTGTGCCAGCCTGCCAGCCTGAAGTTCTTGTGCCAGCCTGCCAACTTGAAGTTCTTGTGCCAGCCTGCCAGCCTGAAGTCCCCGTATCAGCCTGCCAGCCTGAAGATCCGGTGCCCGTTTCCCAGCCAGAGGTTGTGGTGCCCGTTTCCCGGCTTGAGGTTGTGGTGCCCGTTTCCCGGCTTGAGGTTGTGGTGCCCGTTTCCCGGCCTGAGGTTGTGGTGCCCGTTTCCCAGCTTGAGGTTGTGGTGCCCATTTCCCGGCTTGAGGTTGTGGTGCCTGTTTCCCGGCTTGAGGTTGTGATGCCCATTTCCCGGCCTGAGGTTGTGTGCCCGTTTCCCGGCTTGAGGTTGTGGTGCCCGTTTCCCGGCTTGAGGTTGTGGTGCCCGTTTCCCGGCTTGAGGTAGGGGTGCCCGTTTCCTGGCTTGAAGTTATGGTGCCCGTTTCCTGGCCTGAGGAACCTGCTGCCCAACCGGATGTGCCACTGCCTGTTGCCCAGCTCGATGACCCGGAGCCTGCTGTCCAGCTAGATGACCCGGAGCCTGCTGCCCAGCTTGATGACCCAGAGCCTGCTGCCCAGCTCGATGTGTTCCTGTCTGCTGCCCAGCTCGATGTGTTCCTGTCTGCTGCCCAGCTCGATGACCCAGAGCCTTCTGCCCAACCCGATGAGCCGGAGCCTGCTGCCCAGCCTGATGTGCCTACTGTTTGGCCGGATGTGCCCGTTGTCTGACCCGGATGTGACCTTGCTTATTGCCATGAACTCCCCCCAGCAACAGTTCGTTGGAGCGTCCGGAGGCCGCTCCTTTGAGGGGGGGTACTGTCAGGAAAGGCTTCACCCGCTGGTGGTGCTGTTGGTCCTTTGGACTGCAGTACTAGTGTCCGCCAGCAGGTGTCCTCTTGCAGCCAATATCCTTGTTGGAGGATCTCACCTGCTGGTGGTAATGCATGATACATGGACTGCAGTACCGGCATCCACCAGCGGGTGTATTCTGGCAGTATGGGACAGGCAGCACTTCCTGTGGTCAGCTGTGACTTGAAGCTAATTAGCCTTCCTATAAATACCCGGCGAGCACAAGCACTCCTTGCCCTGGTATCGTCCTCGTGCCCTGACCCGCAGCCTGTCTACTTGAACCTTGATTCCTGTAACCTGAACCTGAACCTGAACCTGTTGTGTCTGTCCTAATCCCTGATCCCTGCTCTGCAGCCTGGTTGCCCCCTGCTTGATTCTGTCTCCCTGTCCTTATCTATCCATCCACCCTCTCCCTGTCCTGTGTTCCTTACCCCATCTGCTGATCTCCCTGTGTATGACCTCCGCCTGGTTTCCCCATTCCTTGTACATATATGTCGGTTACTGTTATTATTTGTGGGTTCTGTTTGGTATTGGTTGTTGTGCACTGTGTGGTATTGGAGGTGGTTGTATCTATATTATTTCACTTATCTTTAATAAATCATTATATTTCACTTACACACATTTGGGTTTCCTTTGTTGCAGTTCACATAGTTCTGGTCTTACCGGATACGTGACAAAGGACACCCCTGCCTGGTACCATTACTGAGGGGGAACCGCTGCAACAAATTGGAAGACATCTGTACCTGAGATGAAGGAGTAGAGTATAAAGCCTGTAAGGCTTTTATAAAAGAACCTGAGAATCCGTATCTGAAAAGGACTGCAAACATGAAAGGCCAGCTAAGGTGGTCAAATGCTTTTTGTGCATCTAGGCTTAGGACAATAGCTGGTTGTTTGGTTCTATTTAAAAGGTCCATCAGGTCTACAGTCCATCTGGTATTGTCACCCGTGTGTCTCGTGGGTACAAAACCCACCTGATCTTTGTGAATCAATGTCGTCAATAATGGGGAGAGTCGGTTGGCCAGTATTTTAGTAAAGATCTTATAATCCGAATTTAGTAAAGCAATGGGGTGGTAATTATCAAGTAGTGAGGGGTCCCTACCCTGTTTAGGAATGACAGTTATGAATGCGTGTAGAAATTGCGAGTGTGGGATTGAACCCTTAAGTAAGGAGAACTAGAAAGACAGTAAATGAGGGTTGAGAGTGTCAGAGAAGGTTTTGTAATAAGCATAGGGGAGTCCATCTGGACCTGTGGACCTGGGGACTTATGAGCTGGTAGGGCTTTTATCACCTCTGTTATCTCCTCAATAGTGACAGGGGCGTTGAGAGTAGATTTCTGTGCACTTGACAATTTAGGTAAGTCTAAGAGGGACATAAACTCGTTAAATTTATCCTGTGAGAGTTGGGGTGTCGAATCAGTATTTAAACAATTATACAACTTCTTATAGAAATCTCCAAAGACCTGTGACATAGTCTTAGGACAGTACGCAGGAATTCCATCTGGCTGTATCAGGTGGTCAGGAATCGAAAGGAAGGGACGTGGTTTCAGTCTGTTAACAAGCATTCAATGTGGCTTATTGGCATACTCGTAAAATTTTTGTCTGGCCCATAACATAGATTTAGATACCTTACTTAAGTTGAATTATTTGATGCAGTTTCGAATTGAAGTCACCACTCTCAGGCGTTCCACCGTGGGGGTTTCAAGTAGGCGCATCTCTGCAGTCTTCAGCTGAGCGAGAAGGTCAGCTTTCAATTTCAGTCTCGCTTAAGACGGGAGCCTACAGAGATGCATTCACCTCTGAAAAAAGCTTTATGGGCTTCCCACAGGGTGGAGGTTTCCGAAACCGATCCCTCATTAAATTGAAAAAATTCAGACAGCTTCTGTTGCAATTGGGATTGAACAATCGGGTCTTTGAGAAAAGACTCATTAATACGCCAATGACATATCTTGGGGGTTGTAGCGGTTAATATAAGGTCAAGCTCAATGTGTGCAAGATCCGACCAAGTGATTGGACTGATCTCAGAAGAAACAACATAAGAAAGCATGGGGGCCGTTACAAAAAAGTGAGTGGGTATGAGTAGTGATGAGCTTCGAGTTCGAGTCAAACTCATGTTCAACTCGAACATTGCCTGTTCGCCGAACAGCGAACAATTTGAGGTGTTCGCGGCAAATTCGAAAAGCCGCGGAATACCCTGTAAAAGTCTATGGGAGAAATCTAAAGTGCTAATTTTAAAGGCTTATATGCAAGTTATTGTCATAAAAAGTGTTTGGGGACCCTGGTCCTGCCCCAGGGGACATGTATCAATGCAAAAAAAAGTTTTAAAAACTGCAGTTTTTTCGGGAGCAGTGATTTTAATAATGCTTAAAGTGAAACAATAAAAGTGAAATATTCTTTTAAATTTTGTACCTGGGGGGTGTATAGTATGCCTGTAAAGCAGCGCTTGTTTCCCTTGTGTAGAACTGTCCCTGCACAAATTGTCATTTCTGAAGGAAAAAAAGTCATGTAAAAGCACTCGCGGCTATAATGAATTGTCGGCTCCCGGCAATACAGAGAAAAGTCATTGATAAAAAAAAAAACAATGTGTGGGGGTCCCCCCAAATTCAATTAGCAGGCCCTTCAGGTCTGGTATGGATATTAAGGGGAACCCTGTGTCAAATAAAAAAAAAAAAATGAAGTGGGGTTCCCCCCAAATATCCATACCTTCCGGTCTGGTATGGATTTTAAGGGAAACTCCACCCCAAATTTAAAAAAAAAATGGTGTGGAGTTCCCCCAAAAATCCATACCAGACCCTTTATCTGAGCACGCAACCTGGCAGGCCGCAGGAAAAGAGGGGGGACGAGAGAGGGCCCCCCTCCTGAACCTACCAGGCAACATGCCCTCAACATGGGGAGTATGTCCCCATGTTGATGGGGACAAGGGCCTCATCCCCACAACCCTTGCCCGGTGGTTGTGGGTGTCTGCAGGCAGGGTGCTTATCGGAATCTGGAAGACCCCTTTAACAAAGGGGACCCCCAGATCCCGGCCCCCCTATGTGAATTGGTAAGGGGTACATTGTACCCCTACC
Organism: Rana muscosa; assembly: GCA_029206835.1. Taxonomy (NCBI): domain Eukaryota; kingdom Metazoa; phylum Chordata; class Amphibia; order Anura; family Ranidae; genus Rana; species Rana muscosa. Next base: position 890,365,732 of record CM055122.1, on the reverse strand, counting down.
ATTTCACAAAGAAAGTGTAAAAAAATGTAAAAAAAACACACAGACACAATGGAAAAGTCCTTTATTAAAAATAAAAAAACAAAAACACATTCCAGCGATGTAATCCAATGTCCCACAGCGATCCGTTGTCCAGCGCTGCAGTCTCCACTCGAAACGTCATTGGCTGAGCGGACCTACACTGCGGAGGAAGTTCCCCATCAGGTCCGCTCAGCCAATGACGTAGGCGGGGTCTGAGGTACGAGGGGCCGGGGGCGCCCTTGTATCTCAGACCCCGCCTACGTCATTGGATAAGCGGACCTGATGGGGAATTTCCTCTTCAGTGTAAAAAAATGAATAGACCCGCCCCTTCTCACGTTCCCCATCAGGAGCGGAAGAGGAGGTTCACCATCAGGTCCGCTCAGCCAAGACGTAGGCGGGGTCTGAGATACGAGGGCGCCCCGCCCCCTCGTACCTCAGACCCGCCTACATCATTGGCTGAGCGGACCTGATGGGGAACTTCCTCCGCAGTGTAGGTCCGCTCAGCCAATGACGTTTCAAATGGAGACTGCAGCTCTGGACATCGGATCGCCATGGGACATTGGATTACATCGCTGGAATGCGTTTTTTTTTTTTTAATGAAGGACTTTTCCAAGGTGTCTGTGTGTTTTTTTTTACATTTTTTTACACTTTCTTTGTGAAATGGTAGGGGTACAATGTACCCCTTACCAATTCACATAGGGGGGGCCGGGATCTGGGGGTCCCTTTTGTTAAAGGGGTCTTCCAGATTCCGATAAGCCTCCTGCCGGCAGACCCCCAAGGGGGTGGTGTATTCATGGCAAGGGGGTGCTGTATTCATGGCAAGGGGGTGCTGTATTCATGGCAAGGGGGGTGCTGCATTCAGGGCAAGTGGGTGCTGAATTCAGGACAAGGGGGTGCTGCATTCAGGGCAAGGGGGTGCTGCATTCATGGCAAGGGGGTGCTGCATTCATGGCAAGGGGGGTGCTGCATTCAGGGCAAAGGGGGTGCTGCATTCAGGGCAAGGGGGGTGCTGCATTCAGGGAAAGGGGGGTGTTGCATTCAGGGCAAGGGGGTGCTACATTCAGGACAACAAGGGTGCTGCATTCAGGACAACGGGGGTGCTGCATTCAGGGAAATGGGGTGCTGCATTCAGGAAAACGGGGGTGCTGCATTCAGGACAACGGGGGTGCTGCATTCAGGGCAACGGGGGCACTTGTGAGGCTGTATTGATGGGCAGTGACCCTTATTTTGATTTACAGTTCTTTATTTAAAATGTAAGATTTTTTTAAAGTGAAGGTGCGTGTTATAAGCTGATAAATACGATATATCCAAATAACACGCCTAAGCTCATCTCTTCACCACACACAGCCATAAAGGCAAGAGAATTCTTGTTGGGCCGTGTATTAGTGCTCGGAGGAACACACTTGGACCGAATTTTAATGGTTCACAGAATGTCAGGTAAATTGGTCGGCCCTCACGCATTTTCACCTCATAAAATCTGGCCCTCTTTGAAAAAAGTTTGGACACCCCTGCTCTAGCCAAATCAGTTAATTGAGCTTGTGCATTTGTGAAACAATAAAAATAGGCATGACAGCGGGCTTATACAGTTTCTTTGCACAGAGGGTCTCCTGCTGTTTGCACCCACAGTCACTATAACGTTCCAACAAAACAAGGATTTCAGTATTTTAATGTTATTTCAGCAGGCGCATAGTTTTTGCATGATGTGGAGATACAATTAAAAATGACTCAAAATGCCATAGACTGACATTTCACAATATTTCTGTGCTGAGTCATACATAAATTCATGACAGTGCAGAAGGATATTTTACGAACGCTCCTATGCTTTGAGATAAATTCTTTATAAGTTCTTATTAAATGCAGTCTGCCCCAACGCTGCCACAGTTATTGATAAACTCAGCCATGCCTAGCTATACACAGGATGTATACCGAGTTTGTGCTGATTCACCAAATTACTTGTCAAGTTATGTCAAAAAGTGCTAGGAATTCTAATGTGTGGTCTGCCTCTTTGTGATGTTCGAGCTTCAAGAACATGCTGCTGGGGAAACTTATCATAAAATGTGACATGGCTAGAGGTTTTAAATCAAGAAGGTTAAGATCAGAGAATCTGGGACAAGCAAATGTTACTGTATCTGCTCTCACATAGAACGTTTCTCTACGCTGACTAAGCTGAGCAGAGTTAGAGAAGGCACTGATGCTGAAACACAGCGAAGAAGAATACAGAAATGGATTTTTCTCATTGATATGTGGACCCGTTATCAGATGCTGAGCTAAGCCTGTAGATGAAATCCTTTAAGCAGTAAGATGGAAGAAAACCCATCTCCAGATCTTAAAAGATGTGAAATGTGGAAACAATTGTCACGTTCCTGAAGGCCATCTCAAACATCTCAAACACAGTGGAAGTCATTATTCTAAAGTCATGTCTACATTATATGCTCCAAGAGTTAACTTTCTTCCTTACAGTTTAGTTTATAGACAGGGCTCAATGAATGCTTCTTGCCCTCTAGGCCATTGGTCTTGTTCCATTGCCCTCCTTTAACCTTAACCGCTTGAGGACCGCCACACGCGATGTACAGTACGTCGGCAGAATGGCACAGCTGCGCTCTTAAAGGGGACGTACCTGTACGCCCATGTGCCCAGCCGTGCCATTATGCCGACGTACATCGGCGTGCGGCAGTCCTGTGCTCGCGATCCGGTCCTCTTCTCCGTGACCGTCCCCTCGGGAACAGCAGACCCGATCGCCGCTGGTGTTCCACAATCGGGTCACAGAGAGGAAGAACGGGGAGAGGTAAGTGTAAGCAAACATCTCCCTGTGCTTCCTAGTGAGCCTGTCACTGATCGTCTGTTCCCTGTAATAGGGAACGACGATCAGTGACATCACACGCTAAGCCACGCCCCCCCACAGTAAGAAACACAAATCAGGGCACACTTAACCCCTTCAGCGCCCCCTCCTGGTTAACCCCTTCACTGCCAGTGTCATTTTTACAGTAACCAGTGCATTTGTATAGCACTGATCGCTGTAAAAATGACAATGGTCCCAAAATAGTGTCAAAAGTGTCCGATGTGTCCGCCATAATGTCGCAGTCATGAAAAAAATCGCTGATCGCCGCCATTACTAGTAAAAAAAAAAATAATAATAATAAAAATGCCATAAAACGACCCCCTATTTTGTAAACGCTATAACTTTTGCGCAAACCAATCAATAAACGCTGATTGCGATTTTTTTTTACCAAAAATATGTAGAAGAATAAGTATCGGCCGTAAAAGTTTTTTTATATATTTTTGGGGGATATTTATTATAGCAAAATTTAAAAAATATTGAATTTTTTTCAAAATTGTCGCTCTATTTTTGTTTATAACGCAAAAAATAAAAACCGCAGAGGTGATCAAATACCACCAAAAGAATGCTCTATTTGTGGGAATAAAAAGGACACCAATTTTGTTTGGGAGCCACGTAGCACGACCACGCAATTGTCAGTTAAAGCGACGCAGTGCCGAATCGCAAAAAGGGGCCTGGTCTTTATGCTGCATATTGGTCCAGGTTTTAAGTGGTTAAGCTGGGCGTGCACTTTTTTGCCGTTCAGCCTTCAGGATGAACAAAATAAATTTAATGGATTTCTCCATCGATGTTAAGCACCGTGGATGAAGGAATTCGTATTGTGGGCTATTGTATTCTAATAGTTTGTGTCAGGGATCTTGTACAGCAAGTGCTCATTCCCATGCACAAGTGCTGAAGGTCGTGAGCATTAGGGCTGCACATAACAATTATTTTCATAATCGATTAGTTGCCCGCTCATTGTTCGATTAAATCGGATAAAAACCTGAAAAAAAGTTTGGTGTATAAATTTAGCTAATATGTAAAGTTTAAAAAACAAAAAAGACAATTTATTCTTAACCACTTCTCGCCGGCCTATAGCAGAATGACGGCCGGGCGGTGGTTCAGTTATCCTGACTGGGCATCATATGACGTCCAGCAGGATAACAGCTGCCGCACATCTGTGGGGGCGAGCATCGCGGCGATCGGTGGTGTGGCGTGTCACTCTAACGGAGGCTCTTTACCACGTGATCAGCCGTGTCCAATCACGGCTGATCATGATGTAAACAGGAAGAGCCGTTGATCGGCTTTTCCTCAGTCGCATCTGACAGACGCGAGTAGAGGAGAGCCGATCGGCTGCTCTCCTGACGAGGGGTCTGTGCTGATTGTTTATCAGCGCAGCCCCCCCTCGGATGCCCGCCCAGGGCCACCAGGATACCGCCAGGACCACCAGGGACAGCCACCACACTGGACCAACAGGTATGCCACCCCAGACCACCAGGGATATGCCAATCAGTGCCCAGGAAGCTGCCAATCAGTGTCCAGGCAGATGTTAATCAGTGCACATCAGCAATGCCTGCCAGTGCCATCAATGATGCCTATCAGTGCCCATCAATGCCGCATATCAGTGCCCATCAGGGCCACGTATCAGTGCCCAGCAGTGCCACCTATCAGTGCCCAGCAGTGCCGCCTATCAGTGCCGCCTATCAGTGCCACCCATAAGTACCCATCAGTGCAGCCTTTCAGGGCCCATCAGTGTCGCCTATCAGTGCCACCCATCAGTGTCGCCTACCAGTGCCGCCTATCAGTGCCCATTGTCAGTGCCGCCTTATTAGTGACCGTCAGTGCCGGCTTATCAGTGCCCATCAGTGAAGGAGAAAACTTACTTATTTATACTTTATAACAGAAACAAAAGAAAAACTTTTTTTTTTTTCAAAATTTCATTTTTTTATATGTTTAGCAAAAAATAAAAACTGCAGAGGTGATCAAATACCACCAAAATAAATCCCTATTTGTGGGAACAAAATGATAGAAATTCTGTTTGGGTACAGTGTAGCATGACCGCGCAATTGACATTTAAACAGCGACAGCGCTGAAAGCTGAAACTTGGCTTGGGCAGGAAGGGGGTGTAAGTGCCTGGTATTGAAGTGGTTAAATATCTCTATGCAGTGATAAATATAAATAACCAGCTATATGATTAAATAGTTACATAGTTAGTCCATCTAGTTCAACCAAAAGTTAGGGAACAAAATATTGAATCCACTCTGAGAATAACAGAAGATATATACAGTATACTGTATTTGCTGGCGTATAAGACTACCTTTTACACTTAAAAAAACTGGCCAAAAAGCAGGGGTCGACTTATACGCCGGGTCAGCTGCTCGGATGCCTGCTGGATGTGCGGTAATACTGTATGTAGCTTCGGCAACATACAGTAAATACCGCTTAGCCCAGTGGTTCTCAACTCCAGTCCTCAGGGCCCACCAACAGGCCAGGTTTGCAAGATAACTGAAATGCATCACAGGCGATATAATTTGCTGCTCAGGGATTGCAGTATTCTAGACTGCATCTCACCAAGGTAATACTTAAAATCTGGCCTGTTAGTGGGTCCTGAGGACAGGAGTTGAGAACCACTGGCTTAGCCAATCCCCGTGAGCGATGTATTCAAATGAATACAGAGCCTGCTCCGATTGGAGTAACAACCTCTGCCAATCCGAGCAGGCTACATATAGTAGCCTGCTCGGATTGGCTTTGAGAGTCAGAGAGGGGTGGGCTGATGATGTTACAGCCTCTGCCAATCCAAGCAGGCTTTGTATTCATTAATAGAATACATCGCTCGCTGTGATTGGCTCAAGCTCCAGCAAGAAGGAAGAAGAATATGGCTCCAGCTCCAGCAAGAATGAAGAAGAATATGGCTCCAGAAGGAAGAAATATGAAGCGTCGGATGCCTCAGAAGGGGGGGTCGTCTTCTACGTTGAGTACAGGCAAAAAATCGTAAAAAACTGTAAAATTAGGGGGTCGTCTTATACGCCCGGTCGCCTTATACACCGGCAAATACGGTATATACATAGGCGTGCGCACAGGGTGTGCCAGGTGTGCCCAGGCACACCCTAATCACCCTGTGCAGCATAGATTCCCCCTACTGCCCTAGCCGCGCCGCTGCTGGCTTCCCTCTTCTCCTCTCCCAGCGGCTGATGCTGCGGGATGTTTTAGGATGAATGGGGGAAGGGGCCGGTAAATATGTAATTTACTGACCCCTTCCCTTTCTGAATAAACATCGTGAGCGATCGGTAGTGTGTGTTTGAGCTTTGGGGTGCACACCCTAATGCAATAGGCTGCGCACACCTATGGGTATATACTATTTGAGGTTGAATCTGGTACAAATGATCAGACTCCAAAAAAATAATTATTTAAAGAAAAAAAATTAAAAAGACCTAAAATGCATTTTGACAATTTTTAGACAGGACTGTAATATAATATTATGCATGATAGACTCCCTTGTCATAGACAGGTAGCTTGATACAACCTGCACATGCCTGAAAATTTTCATTTTAACTTCATTCAATATTCTAATCATTAGTGGGGTCTAAGTGATGTTCGTTTGTGACCACAGTGACAGGAAAACTCGAAGTAGCAGAATAGAAAACTTTTAGGTCGAAGGAATTTTCAGATAGTAAATTTGGTTTTCATTCAGAAATTACATTCATTTTAAAATTGAGTGTTAAAAGCAAGAGAAAATAATAGACCTATACAAGTGAGAAGTGTGGGGGGGGGGGGGGGTATATTGTACAATGCAGAGGGTAAAGTGAAGGTGGAAGTAAACTGTAGTGATGACTGTTTTTACACTTTTTGTATGTTGACACTTTTTGATAAAATAAAATAAATAATAATAAAATAAAAAAAGCAAGAGAAATTTTCGAATGTATAAAGAATATTCGTTTGAATATTGTCGTAAATCGATACGTGTATGGCCAGCAAAAAGACATTCTGTAGCAGCAGCATGCTTTTTATTACCTGTCATGATGGGGTTAAAAAAAACACAAATTAGCCCTTTATAGTACAAAAACAGCAAATAATCACTACTATAAGGAGTTAATTTATTATGTGACATAGTAATAATATATGTAGCGACACAACCCCCTTTCCTGCTTTTGGCTCCTTAGCAGAAAAAAGGGCCCACCGTGCTATGTGCCCGTACCCTCTTGTATAAAGAGGTTGAGCGGTGTAATGTACCTGGGTCTCTGTGATCAGGTTCCCCCAGAGAATGGCTCCTGTCTTCACTGTAACAAAGACAAGTCTCCATTCCCCAAATACTTCAAGGTCCACACCGATCGCAACTCCAACTTAGAGTTTATTTTCTCTGTTATGCACGATAACTGGACAGGAGAAGGTTGGAAGAAGAGCAGGACAGCAAAAGGTGTGGAAATAGGTCCAGGCACAATTGAATTCTTATTCACTACCCATATCTTCAGGTAGACTCAGCCCATCCGGATAGTCTCCCAATGGAGCGGGCCCTAGCAGCGGGAATGATGCTCGAACTAGATACACACAGTCTCTGCCACAGACCTGGTGAACTTGGGTCTCTGCCACAGACCTGGTGAACTTGGGTCTCTGCCACAGACCTGGTGAACTTGGGTCTCTGCCACAGATCTGGTGAACTTGGGTCTCTGCCACAGACCTGGTGAACTTGGGTCTCTGCCACAGACCTGTTGAACTTGGGTCTCTGCCACAGACCTGGTGAACTTGGTTGCAACGTTAAGCCTCTTTCAGGGAGATGACATCCCTCCAGAGAGTTACCGGGCCCCTTCCTTCACTGTGAGTTCCTCACCAGTCCCTCGGAACGGTCCTCCCCCGGCCTCCTCATCTAAGATACAGGTCTCCTCGCAAGGCAGCACCCTGGGATTCCTCGATCCTCTGTGGGCCCCAGCCAAAGGTGTTGAGCCCAAGGCCTCCAGTTGCAGCCCCAGGGCTAAAGGTGCCTGGGACTGATCTGCCAGTGTACCGAACCAGGAACTCCAACCCAGAGCTAAAGGTGCCTGGGGTGGCCACGAAAAAAATTACACGCTCCCGGGGTTGGACCCCCGGGAACTCACACCTGACAGACAGGGTCTGCCCCTTTTATATACCCTCCCTGGATGCACAGCGGGCCAACATGCCCACCATACCACCGCCGACAGGGGACATCCAAGGCACAGCACTGTACCAGCGGTTCAACCCTGGCCTCCTATGGCAGCACCACCAACAGGCCACGGGAAACTACACACCAGTATCCCGGATGCAGCTAAAATTGAGTTTTACTGAACCCTATCAAATAATGTGTTTGAGCACAACTACCACTCAAACATCCCCCTACATTTCAAAGCCCCACTACATATATATAAATTATTTCATATATAAAATGAATATACCCAAAAGCAGGATATACAGGGTATTTTAAGTGGGAGTCAGACATGAAGCTATATGAAGGGTGGAGGGGGCAATATAAACCTTTTATATTATATTAAGTAGTACTAAAGGCTGAGACTTTTTTTCATGGATATATTCATTTTAAATATAATGCAAAATACTGCTAAACGTTTACTTTAAATGTAATTGTAATGCCTTATATTACCCCCTGTCTATTAGCCTTGACCTTCTCTGGATTCAGAAGCTGATCTTCCTGCACTAAGCCCTTAAAGTCAATATAGATGTTGGATTCTTTATTTTTAAACAACAAACATGTCACTTACCTGCTCTGTGTAATGGTTTTGCACAGAGCAGCCCCGATTCTCCTCTTCTGGGGTCCCCTACCGAAGCTTCTGGCTCCTCCTGCCTTCAGAGAGAGTACAGTACAGAGTGCCCCTATAGCAAGGTAAAAAAAAACTTCTGCCTTTAGATCACTAACTTCCTTCAGCTGTCCAGGACTACATGTCCCATATTGCTCCTCACACATTCACAAGCTCTTAGACATGAATGGACGGTGTACTGAGCTGTATGTGTGTTGCACTGTGTATTTTGACATGTATGGACAGTGTACTAAGCTGTATGTGTGTGGTACTGTATATTCTGATATGTAAAAAAATAATGAATTCTGTATGCAGGACAACTGATCGGATGACCAACTAATTGATTATGAAAATAGTTGACAACTATTTTCATAATCGATTATGCAGATTAGTTGTTTCAGCCCTAGTGAGCATAGAAGCCTAACTGGACTTGCAAGGACAAGAATAGGCATGCACATGAGCACTGGCACATACGTGCAGGTCTTGGGGCCCCACGGCCCATTTTAACCCAGGATCTGTCTGGCCTCAGTGCTGGATTGTCAGTTCTGGCTCCTGTATTTCTAGTTCCTGAAGGTCTGCTTACCCTGTTCCTGGCCCGGCTTTGTCTGACATTTCTCTTGGATTGTCCCTGCCTGTTATGTCTGCTGCTCGCTTGTGTTACCCTCCTTGGACTTCTGACCATGATTCTGCCTCCTGACTTGGTAGCTCGCTGCCAGCACGTTACTGACTCTTGATACTGACCCTGCACCTGTTTGCCTGGCTGCTGCTGAACATGGCTTATGACCAAACTTAATAGTGCCACTGGAAGGACTCCTGTGTTTCCAAGCTCAAGTTAACTACTTTCTGGCACCTACACCCTTCGACTGCACTAGCAGTCCTTGTCCCCACTACCAGGGGTGCTTGAATAGGAACTGCGCAAGAGGCCAACCTAGTCATCTCGTACTCCACAGTTATGTACATGATCACCTGGCACCTACAGCTTTAAAAATACCCAAACAGTGCATGCATCGGATAGGATGCAGGTGCTGTTTGGCCAACAATTTTCCACCAAGCTCCCTCGAAAAAAAAATTGATTGTTTAACCAGTTGCTTGGGCTTGTGAAATGGACAAGATTGAGCACATAGAACACATAGAACTTTTGGTAGCCTGGGATGCTGATAAGACTTAATCCCGTACTTCCGGTTTTCCTCTGACTTTGAACTCTATATAACAGATAAAGTTAACTGAGCTTCCCTTGGAACTTCTATGTATAACCCCCCCCCCCCTCACTTTTTTTTTGAAGGGGAGTAAATCTTCAAGAGGGCAAGTGGTTAATTTATTTAGCATTCTTGGTATTCATTGACCCTGAAAAGTGGATGGTTCCTTTCTCTTCCTACACATGTAAATGTAGGGATACCATCGAAATCTGTTCTATTAGTTGCTAGACATGTGCATTCGTTTTCGTCCGAATGCATTTTCGTCCGAATTTCAGCTATTTTCGTTATCGTTTTAACAAACGAAAACGAAAGCACAGAATCCGAAAACCGAAAGATCCGACATAAACAAATGCTTTATTTTCGTTTTCGTTGCTACAACAGTTCGATATAGATAGGAGATTCGACGTGACGCTGACAATAACAATCTGTGTCTATCGAATCTGTGGTCGAATGTGCCTAACCTTAACTCTATTAGTCCAAGATTATTCTACATAGGAGAGAAAAGATTTGACATTATAGAGAGAAAAGATTCGACCTAGGAGAGAAAGATTCGACATAGGAGAGGAAAGATTCGACATAGGAGAGGAAAGATTCGACATAGGAGAGAAAAGATTCGACATAGGAGAGGAAAGATTCGACATAGGAGAGGAAAGATTCGACATAGGAGAGGAAAGATTCGACATAGGAGAGGAAAGATTCGACATAGGAGAGGAAAGATTCGACATAGGAGAGGAAAGATTCGACATAGGAGAGGAAAGATTTGACATAGGAGAGAAAAGATTCGACATAGGAGAGAAAAGATTTGACATTATAGAGAGAAAAGATTTGACATTATAGAGAGAAAAGATTCGACATAGGAGAGAAAAGATTCGACATTATAGAGAGAAAAGATTCGACATAGGAGAGAAAAGATTCGACATTATAGAGAGAAAAGATTCGACATAGAGAGAAAAGATCACTGCTTGTGGGCGGAACATTCGACAGACACCATAAGCCTTCAATGACAGATTCGACCTTAATTAATTCAGATTTTCGGACGAATGCAATTTTTAACGAAAAACAAAATAAATAAAAACTAATTTCGGGAGTAACTAAATAAATTTATTTTTTGCACGAAAACGAAATTCCGAAACGAAATATTTCAGTGTGCACATGTCTATTAGTTGCTTCAAATGCACTATTTCTTCCCTAAAACACACAACCTAACCAGATTAAACAGCATCAGAATAGTCCTCAAAGTGTATAGAATGTCAAAACTTTTCTTTTTTTTTCTAGATAGAGTGGAGAAGGGTCAGACCCTTGATCAGATCTGGGTCCCCAATAGGGAGATTCAGGATCTCGGTATGTTCTCTTGACCATTGTCCCCACTCCCCAAGTGATCATGTATTCCTAAATGTTTCAGTAGTCTTAAGCCCCGTACACATGGTTGGACTTTTGCCCAACAAACTTTGTTTTAAGCAAGTTGGACCAACAATCCGACCATGTGTATGTTCCATCGGACAAACTTTTTTTCGTTTGGTTTTGTTTTCATCGGACAAAAGTTGGATCTGCAAACGGACAAAATTTTGCCTAACAAAAGTCCGATGGAGCAAAGTCCTACCGTGTGTACAGAAAACCATAGGACTTTTGTCCGATGGACAAAAACAACTAATGTTAAAATCAACCAACAATAGCAGAAGTTGACCAAAGGGTGGCGGTAAAGAGCAGAAAAACCATGTGATGTTACAAAAAGTTTTGGGAAAGTTTGCAGAAAAGTCCTGTGGTGTGTATGCTATGGGTGTGCCCAGCCAACTCCGTTCGGACAAAAATCCACGGAAAAGTCAGATGGAAGTCCGACCGTGTGTATGAGGCTTTAGGAACAGGAGGTGAGGGGAAATATTCCAATGTGGAGACCGGTTCCAAAGACATCTAGCTAAAAAGACATGTCTTTTCGCTGTGGAGAGATTTCCTCTTACTTCCTGTTGTGTCTCTGGGACAGGAAGTGAAGTGAAGCTGCAACAAGGAAAATACACTCAGCAGGGTTTTCACCATTCTCTGTTCTGTCTAAAAGTGGAAAAAAAAAAAAAAGTTTTGGCTAGATATACACTATCTTTAAGTCCTTCTGTCCACTGATAGATAAATATAGAGCATGTTGATGTGTGGGCTGTGATTACTGGCTTGGCTTCTCCTATAATTGGAAATAACTGGGTTTATAGAGACAGACTGTAGTAGATGTTTTTTGCTAATTATGGATGTAGAGTATTTATATGCTGAATAATATAAATCCATATGTGTCAGTGGTTTTTCAAGCAATGGTAAAATAAAGGGTTGATTTAACATACCGTAAGTTGAAAAAATAAATTGTGATTTCATCAACATACTATTCAACTGTGTGAATAGGATTTCTGGATGACTTTTGTGGATGTATCACAGACCTTCCGACACTGCGGGACATTTTTACAGAGTGTAAATATAATTTACATTTCTACATTCCTTTTTATTGCATTTATATGCTTGTTATAGGTTTCCTATGGGTTTAGTCATATGGAGTTAGAGTACTGGTTGGCTTACTCAGCATGCAACAACATTTTACACAATAGAATTGATTTACTAAAGGATATGTGTATACAATCTTACATCATCGCTGCCCTAACAAGCAAATCATAAGCTATGTATTTACTATGTTCCTGCAATGTGCACAAACCTAAATGTATTGGCTCTGGCATATGTAGGCGGAATTCACTAACAAGTAGGGTTTACTATGGGAAAGTGTACTTCAGTTAAGTTGCATCATGCCTAAAACATATAATTTTCTCTACTGTCTTTGAGTCTAACAACTGTGAGCTTTTTAATAAATGTGCATGTCATAAAGGAATAAACCACTCCAAGTGTGCGCATGGCTGTCATTAACCTATTTCCACTCACAATCTGTTTATTGACATTAACTTGCATGATCCTCTATGCCGGGGATACCTTAAAGAGTCATTAAATCCACATCTGTAAATACATGCTGTTCATACTTTGTTTTCTGTATTCTGCAAACAACTTGGTATTCACTGTCCCTCCCTCCTTGCCAAAGTCCCTGCTGCAACTTGAGATTGCATAGACCAGTGAGCATGCTCCAGTTTCAGTTCGCTTCTAAGCTGTTCATTTTCTCCTCTTTTTTTTTTCCTTATTTGTGCAGCCAACATGTCTATGGAGTCACATATGTGGGTGCATACATTGCAGATAAATGACAGCCCACACCCTTCCTCTTTCTTCATGCCCACTGAACAGCTAAACACAATGGGGGCAGAATATTACGTTGATTGATGGAGGCTTCACCTCCCTGTAATTCTAAGCACATGCAAACAATAGAAACAGGCAGGAGAGGCGTGAAACAGGCTGCGATTGGCAGAACCTACCCCTAGATAGTCCACACCATATTTTTGCACAGAAATAATAAATATTTGAGTTTAAATACGTATTATATAACGATTTAAAACATTTATTTGATATTAAAGCAGTAGTACACCCTCCGATGTTAACATGACATTCACAATATTCATAAAGACAATGTAATTAGTAATCGATTGATTGCTTTTTATATCTATAAATTATTTTTCTTACTGTATATAATCTTGATCTTGTACAGCGTTATCCATCGTTTTAGCCGGCGCCATCTCCACTGTGGTCTTCCGTGTCTGAATCTATTTGTATTTCCGCCCACAGTTCATCCTTGTTTCGATAATCCTGCGCGTGCGCACTTAGGAACAAAATATTCAAGCCTCTTCTCTTGTGGACGAAGCATCGCGTGATGTCTGGGCTGATGTCTACAACAGGAAATGACGCAGCCCCGACATAACTCATGAATTTTTCCGGCAGGGTCTCGGCTTGCCGGAATGAAGGATGATACGGCGCTTGCGCGTTACACGTCACCACTCTGCAATATATTGTTAACTAGAAAAGGAAGCAGGTAAAGTCAAAATTACTAATGGCAATTGGTTTTTAATAACAATATACAAATTTAAATGCAAAGTGAAATTTTGGAGTATACAACCGCTTTAATTTGTATTTTTCCTTTGTTACATAGTTACATAGTTACATAGTTAGTCAGGTTGAAAAAAGACACAAGTCCATCCAGTTCAACCGTAAAAAATAAAAATAAAAAAATAAAAATAAACATATATTGTACAATCCCATATACCCAATTCTATACCCACAGTTGATCCAGAGGAAGGCAAAAAAACCCAGAAGAGCATTATCCAATTTGCTACAGCAGGGGAAAAAATTCCTTCCTGATCCCCCGAGAGGCAATCGGATATTCCCTGGATCAACTTTACCTATAAATGTCAGTACCCAGTTATATTATGTACATTTAAGAAAGAATCCAGGCCCTTCTTAAAGCAATCTACTGAGCTGGCCAGAACCACCTCTGCAGGGAGTCTATTCCACATTTTCACAGCTCTTACTGTGAAAAAACCTTTCCGTATTTGGAGGTGAAATCTCTTTTCCTCTAGACGCAAAGAGTGCCCCCTTGTCCTTTGTGTTGACCGTAAAGTGAATAACTGAACACCAAGTTCACTATATGGACCCCTTATATATTTGTACATGTTGATCATATCCCCCCTTAATCTCCTCTTCTCAAGAGAGAATAAATTCAGTTCCTCTAATCTCTCCTCATAGCTGAGCTCCTCCATGCCTCTTATCAGTTTGGTTGCCCTTCTCTGCACTTTCTCCAGTTCCCCAATATCCTTTTTGAGAACTGGGGCCCAAAACTGAACTGCATATTCCAGATGAGGTCTTACTAATGATTTGAACAGGGGCAAAATGATATCTCTCTCTCTGGAGACCATACCTCTCTTAATACAAGAAAGGACTTTGCTCGCTTTGGAAACCGCAGCTTGGCATTGCATGCCATTATTGAGCTTATGATCTACCAAAACCCCCAGATCCTTCTCCACTACGGATCCCCCCAGTTGTACTCCCCCTAGTATGTATGATGCATTCATATTATTAGCCCCCAAGTGCATAACTTTACATTTATCAACATTAAACCTCATCTGCCACATAGTCGCCCAATTAGACAGAGCATTGAGGTCGGCTTGTAAATTGGCGACATCCTGTAAGGACGTTATTCCACTGCATAGCTTGGTGTCATCTGCAAAGACAGAAATGTTACTTTTGATCTCAGACCCAATATCATTTATAAACATATTAAAAAGTAAGGGTCCCAGCACTGAACCTTGGGGTACACCACTGATAACCTTGGACCATTCAGAGTAAGAATCATTAACCACTACTCTCTGAATTCTGTCTTTTAGCCAGTTTTCTATCCATTTACAAACTGATATTTCCAATCCTGTAGACTTTACCTTACACATGAGCCGTGTGTGGGGAACTGTATCGAACGCTTTTGCAAAATCCAAGTATACCACGTCCACTGCCACCCCTCTGTCCAAGGTCTTACTTACCTCTTCATAAAAAGAAATCAGGTTTGTTTGACAACTTCTGTCTTTCATGAATCCATGCTGTCTGTTGCTTAAATAGTTTTTTTCCAGCAAGAACTCATCTATGTGGTCTTTTATTAATCTCTCCAGTATTTTCCCAACTATAGAATTGAAACTAACAGGTCTATAGTTACTTGGTAAACACTTAATTCCCTTTTTAAATATAGGCACCACATTGGCCCTGCGCCAATCCAGTGGTACTATTCCTGTCATTAATGAGTCCCTAAAAATTAAATACAATGGCTTTGAAATTACAGAGCTCAATTCTTTTAGGATCCGTGGGTGTATGCCATCTGGTCCAGGTGCTTTATCCAGGTGCTTGTATTCCAAAGGCTGTTTTTTTTTTAACATGTGACCAACAGCAGAGGATTAGAAGCTCCTCCTGCTGATTTTTCCCTTCAGATAGGCTGGGAAAGAGTTGGGCTACGCGACAGCTGTAAATGGATTATTAAAAAAACGATCGAGTCAAGGAGCGTTTGATTAGATCTCGTGTCAGAGAATCTCTCGACTGTAATGTACAAACCGCGAGCTACGACTGTTTTACCCAAGTGACAGAATAGACAGAGAGGGTAGATGGTGGTTCCCCCACCCCCTCTCCTGGCAGTCTCCCGGAGACTTCCTCCCTCTACGCCGCCCCCCCTTCCCCTCTTTCATATTTTCCTTCTCTCGTTTTTTTCTTAGGTTCCTTTCCTCTCCCCCCCTTTTTTTTTCTTCCTCTCTCTTTTTTCTTCTTCCTCTCTTTTTTCCTTTCTCTCTCTCCTTTTTCCTGTTTATGCCCAACCGGATGATATGCGGAATTAGGGGCGTCGGGGTTGTAACGGCACCCCAAGTATGAAAGGGGTTAACGCCGTTTAGGATATTCCCTCTCTGGACACACATCCACTGCCGATCTTCCACAGTCAGGCGACCGCTTCCCATAGGATTAATCCTTCCAAACATACGAGACAAACACTCTGTATGAAGTTTCCAACTGGACTGACAATCTTTAATGACAAACTCCCAGTTTTATACACACAGAGAGGAGGTTCTTACATTCTCTTCAGACAATACACCTTTGACCAGACCTAATTTACATGAGCTAATTAACTACAGTGATGACTCAGACACATGACCTTTAGGCTAGCCTCACTGTCTCCCAATACACATCTGACATCTTAGCAGACACAGGTGGGGGCTGGATGTGGTGACATTAGCATCTAACAGTATGTGTCCCAACATCATGAAGGAGTCACTTTTTCGTTAACCTGTTGAGTTCATAATCAAACAGTAAATAGTTATTTACAGATATCCTGGGGAATATTGTGGAAAAATATCACTGTCCCATTTTAAAGCAATCCAAGACATATTCTTAATGTCCATTATTTTCTTGCTCACCCTGTGCCCAAAGTAACCCCTGTCACACATCTCCCCTTTCGGCAGGAGACTAACACAGGAGGAGACCCCAGACGGGTTGATTCCGAAGTTAGTCCATAGTTCCATTCCTCTAATGCCTGGACAACCCATCAACATTGCACTAGGAGGCGGGGATGATGTCTGTTTGCCGGGACAACCCATCAGCATTGGCATTTTGCTTACCGGGTCGGTAACTGATGGTGAAGTTGTAAGGTTGTAGGGCTAAGCTCCACCGCAGTAACCTGCCATTGTCTCCTGAGACCCGGTTAAGCCAGACCAATGGGTTGTGGTCGGTGACTAGTGAAAATTCCTGTCCGTACAAGTAAGGGTTCAACTTTTTAAGGGCCCAGACCAGGGCCAAACACTCTTTCTCCACTGCCGCATAGCTCACTTCCCGGGGTAATAGCTTTCTGCTCAGGTATGCGACAGGGTGTTCTCCTCCATCCTCCCCAACTTGGCTCAGCACAGCCCCCAATCCAAACATGGAAGCATCAGTGTGGACCAGAAAACGTTTGTTAGGTACTGGGGCCGCCAAGACAGGGGCATTTACAAGTGCTTGCTTGAGGGCTAGAAATGCGGTTTCACAAGCTAGAGACCACAGGACCTGCCTAGGTAAATTCTTTTTCGTCAGGTCAGTCGAGGGTTTGGCGATAGCACTATAATCAGGGACAAAACGTCGGTAGTACCCTGCAGTCCCCAAGAAGGCTAATACCTGGGTCTTAGTACGGGGCGTGGGCCAGTTAGCTACTGCCTCTACCTTGGCTGGCTCTGGTCTCTGGTTCCCACACCCTACTCCGTGTCCCAGGTACTGCACTTTCGCCATACCTAGATGGCACTTGTCTGGTTTCAAGGTCAGGCCTGCGGCCCGAATTTTGTCCAGAACCACCCCCACGTGAACTAGGTGCTCCTCCCAAGACCCACTGTAGATCGCAATGTCATCCAGGTATGCACATGCAAAATCCTGGAAGCCATCGAGGAGCCTATCCACCATACGTTGGAAGGTGGCCGGGGCATTCTTCATCCCAAATGGCATGACCTTAGACTGGTACAGGCCAAATGGGGTAACAAATGCCAACTTGGGGATAGCATCCTCGGCCAGGGGGATCTGCCAATAACCTTTACACAGGTCTATTGTAGTTAAATAATGTCCCCTGGCTATATGGTCTAGCAGTTCGTCTACCCTGGGCATCGGGTAGGCATCGGTGGTGGTCTTCTCATTGAGTCGCCTGTAGTCCATGCAGAACCGGGTAGTTCCGTCTTTCTTAGGCACCAGGGCCACAGGCGAGGCCCAAGGGCTGTCAGAAGGCTCAATGACTCCTAGCTGAATCATCTCCTGTATCTCCTTCCGCATTTCTCCTCAGACTGCTTCAGGGATACGGTAGGGGGGCTGTCGAAGGGGTGCTTGTCCAGGGGTCTCTACCTTATGCACAGCCAGGGTCGTATAGCCCGGTTTTTGGGAGAACGTCGCCTGTTTCTCCCACAGAAGCCGCTTAGCCTGTTCCTTCTTTGTGGGGCTTAACCGGTCTCCTAGCTGTAAAAGGCTAATGTCAGTCTGGGGCTCTCTCTCTAGTAAGTCAGGGAGTGGTAAACCTTCTGAGTCGTCCGCAGCAGGGGCACGTAATGCAGCAACAACCTCCTGCCGTTCCTGATACTTCTTTAGCATGTTCACATGAAAGGTTGGCTGAATTCTTTCATCTGCACAGCTGGCAATAACATAGGTAGTATCACACACCTGGGCTACTACTTTATACGGGCCCTGCCAAGATGCCTGCATCTTGTCGGTCTTCACAGGCTTGAGCACTAATTCTGCCCAACCTGGAAGATACGCTGTCGGGCCCCCCAATTGTACCATCTCTTCTGTCTTCCCTGGGCCGCCTGGAGATTCTCCCTTACCATCAGAGACAGTTGCTCCATGCGGTCCCTGAGTTCTAGAACATAGGGCACTATGGGGGTCCCTTCCTGCTCTGTCTCTCCCTCCCAGTGTCCTCTGATGAGATCGAGGGGTCCGCGGACCCTTCTCCCATAGAGCAACTCGAAGGGCGAGAACCCAGTAGATTCCTGGGGTACCTCTCTGTACGCAAATAACAGGTGAGGCAGGAATCTCTCCCAGTCTCTGCAAGCGTCCGAAAAAGTCCTCAGCATTTGCTTGAGGGTCCCGTTAAAGCGTTCGCAGAGACCATTAGTCTGGGGTTGGTAAGGTGAGCTCAGCAAGGGCTTAATATTGCACTCCTTCCACAACTGCTGGGTGAGCACAGCGGTAAACTGGGTTCCCTGGTCAGAGAGAATCTCCTTAGGGAACACCACTCTGGTAAAAATCTTAACCAGGGCATCAGCTACTGTCTCTGCTTCAATGTTAGACATAGCTACTGCCTCTGGGTAACGGGTGGCGTAGTCCACCACGGTGAGAATATACTTCTTCCCGGATGGACTAGGCCTGGCCAGGGGGCCCACAATGTCAACGGCTATGCGGTAAAGGGGCTTCCCAATAATAGGCATGGACATAAGTTTAGCCTTAGGGTGGTCCCCCCTCTTACCTATCCGTTGACATGTGTCACATGTTTTGCAGTATTGTCGCACATCCTGGCTAAAATTGGGCCAGAAGAAATTCTGTGTAATCCTACGGGCTGTGCGACGGAACCCTAGATGTCCTGCTAGCGGCACATCATGCCCGATTCTCAGAATCTCCAGCTGGTATTTCTTAGGTACCACCAGCTGTCGTTTCTGCGAAGGGGCCTTACTTCTCTGAGATGGCTTAGGGATCCTATACAGTCTATCCCCCACCCATTCAAAAAGCTCACCATCTATTCCCCTTTCCTGAGTATCTGCCTTAGCCCTATACTTGTGTAAGGTCGGGTCCTCCCGAGTTTCCCTCCCGAATGCTTCTGGGGTATCCCAGCCTAGGAGCACCTGACCTAAGGTACGTGTTGGGGAAGATAGTCTCACCTGGGTCTCAGCAGCAAGCGGGCTGGTTATAGCAGTACGTGTCTGGGCATGGGTAGTCACTGGGTTGACTTCATCGGGGCCCATCAGGGCATAAGCAGAAAGGAGGGGGGCCAAATCATTCCCCAGTAGTACATCCGCTGGCAAATCCTTCATCACCCCTACATTCACATGTCCCCAACCAACCCCCCAATCCAGGTGAACCCGGGCAACAGGTAGCCGGAAGATGGTACCTCCCGCTACTCTTACGGCTACAGTGTCTCCGGTGTGTTGGCTCTCTGGGATGAGGTTCTTCTGAAGTAGGGTCATGGTAGCGCCACTATCACGTAGGCCATTGGCTACCGTTCCATTAACCCGGAAAGTCTGCCTGTGTTGTTGCCTGTTGTCCCGGTTAGCTGCTTGTATTGGATCAGCCTTGTGCAGGACGCCCCAATGTTCTTCCTCCTCAACGCAGTGGGCCGGAGGCATGGATGTGCGGGGGCTCCCCCTTGCTGGCTGTCTCCATGACTGGGACTGGATGGCTGGATTCAACGGACAGTCTGGCTTTTTGTGCCCTAGCTGTTTACATCCGAAACACCTGATGGGTTGTGAGTAGTCCTGGGAGTTGAACCTGGGCTGCTGAAGATAAGTGGCCGCTGGAGGTGGTGCTGAAGTTGGGTTAGAGGCTGGTAAACTGGGCCGAGATAGTGGATAGCGCTCGCTTCCGCCTGACCTTCAAGAGTCCAGATATTCATCGGCCAAAGTAGCCGCTTGCTGTACAGTCCGTGGTCCCTTATCTCGCTACCAATCCCGTAATACCGGAGGGGTGTGGTTAAAGAACTGTTCTAAGAGTACTAGCTGGGTGATGTCCTCTATGGTATGAGCGCGGCTTCCCTGAAACCAGCCCTTAAGGTTTCGCTGCAGACGATGTGCCCACTCCACGTATGTTATGTGGGTTTGTTTCCGGGATTCTCGAAACTTAATCCGGCTGGCTTCGGGTGTAATGGCAAATCGGGCTAGCAGAGCTTCTTTTACCCGGTCATAGTCTTTAGCGTCCTCATCCTCCAGGGCCCGATACGCATCCGCCGCTCTGCCAGTTAAATTACTTGCCAGTAAGGCGACCCAATCTTGGGGCAGTACTTCATGTATCTGGCATAGTCTCTCAAAGTCCTGCAGGAACACTTCAATTTCCTCCTCTCCTTCCATAAATAGTTTGAACGCCCGAAAGGGCAACTTACGGACAGGCGCTGCATCTTTAGGCGTTGTCTCCGATTGCCGTATTTCCGCCATTCTCCGCTCATGTTGCCGCTCTAGTTCTCTCTCTTGTCGCTCCAGTTTTCTCTCTTGCCGCTCATCCTGCAGCTGGATGTCTCTAATGGCTTTCTGTATGGCGGTCTCTGATGGGTTAGCCCCATATAATGCCAACCGCTCTCGAACTCGTTGCTGAAACAAGTCTTCAACTGACCGGGGTCCTGCATCCCTCTGATCCATCTCGGCTAGCTCTCTGATCAAGGTGGACTTGTTCTTTGTCCCACCGCTCCCTCCACAGCTCTCAAGTAAGTCTTTCAGCGTGGCTTTCCTGCAGGCTGCATAGCTGGTCATTCACTCTGGTGGTTTGCAGTGTCCCAGTAACTGGAGGGAAAATCCCACCGCTGCCAACCAATGTAACGGCACCCCAAGTATGAAAGGGGTTAACGCCGTTTAGGATATTCCCTCTCTGGACACACATCCACTGCCGATCCTCCACAGTCAGGCGACCGCTTCCCATAGGATTAATCCTTCCAAACATACGTGACAAACACTCTGTATGAAGTTTCCAACTGGACTGACAATCTTTAATGACAAACTCCCAGTTTTATACACACAGAGAGGAGGTTCTTACATTCTCTTCAGACAATACACCTTTGACCAGACCTAATTTACATGAGCTAATTAACTACAGTGATGACTCAGACACATGACCTTTAGGCTAGCCTCACTGTCTCCCAATACACATCTGACATCTTAGCAGACACAGGTGGGGGCTGGATGTGGTGACATTAGCATCTAACAGTATGTGTCCCAACATCATGAAGGAGTCACTTTTTCGTTAACCTGTTGAGTTCATAATCAAACAGTAAATAGTTATTTACAGATATCCTGGGGAATATTGTGGAAAAATATCACTGTCCCATTTTAAAGCAATCCAAGACATATTCTTAATGTCCATTATTTTCTTGCTCACCCTGTGCCCAAAGTAACCCCTGTCACACATCTCCCCTTTCGGCAGGAGACTAACACAGGAGGAGACCCCAGACGGGTTGATTCCGAAGTTAGTCCATAGTTCCATTCCTCTAATGCCTGGACAACCCATCAACATTGCACTAGGAGGCGGGGATGATGTCTGTTTGCCGGGACAACCCATCAGCATTGGCATTTTGCTTACCGGGTCGGTAACTGATGGTGAAGTTGTAAGGTTGTAGGGCTAAGCTCCACCGCAGTAACCTGCCATTGTCTCCTGAGACCCGGTTAAGCCAGACCAATGGGTTGTGGTCGGTGACTAGTGAAAATTCCTGTCCGTACAAGTAAGGGTTCAACTTTTTAAGGGCCCAGACCAGGGCCAAACACTCTTTCTCCACTGCCGCATAGCTCACTTCCCGGGGTAATAGCTTTCTGCTCAGGTATGCGACAGGGTGTTCTCCTCCATCCTCCCCAACTTGGCTCAGCACAGCCCCCAATCCAAACATGGAAGCATCAGTGTGGACCAGAAAACGTTTGTTAGGTACTGGGGCCGCCAAGACAGGGGCATTTACAAGTGCTTGCTTGAGGGCTAGAAATGCGGTTTCACAAGCTAGAGACCACAGGACCTGCCTAGGTAAATTCTTTTTCGTCAGGTCAGTCGAGGGTTTGGCGATAGCACTATAATCAGGGACAAAACGTCGGTAGTACCCTGCAGTCCCCAAGAAGGCTAATACCTGGGTCTTAGTACGGGGCGTGGGCCAGTTAGCTACTGCCTCTACCTTGGCTGGCTCTGGTCTCTGGTTCCCACACCCTACTCGGTGTCCCAGGTACTGCACTTTCGCCATACCTAGATGGCACTTGTCTGGTTTCAAGGTCAGGCCTGCGGCCCGAATTTTGTCCAGAACCACCCCCACGTGAACTAGGTGCTCCTCCCAAGACCCACTGTAGATCGCAATGTCATCCAGGTATGCACATGCAAAATCCTGGAAGCCATCGAGGAGCCTATCCACCATACGTTGGAAGGTGGCCGGGGCATTCTTCATCCCAAATGGCATGACCTTAGACTGGTACAGGCCAAATGGGGTAACAAATGCCAACTTGGGGATAGCATCCTCGGCCAGGGGGATCTGCCAATAACCTTTACACAGGTCTATTGTAGTTAAATAATGTCCCCTGGCTATATGGTCTAGCAGTTCGTCTACCCTGGGCATCGGGTAGGCATCGGTGGTGGTCTTCTCATTGAGTCGCCTGTAGTCCATGCAGAACCGGGTAGTTCCGTCTTTCTTAGGCACCAGGGCCACAGGCGAGGCCCAAGGGCTGTCAGAAGGCTCAATGACTCCTAGCTGAATCATCTCCTGTATCTCCTTCCGCATTTCTCCTCAGACTGCTTCAGGGATACGGTAGGGGGGCTGTCGAAGGGGTGCTTGTCCAGGGGTCTCTACCTTATGCACAGCCAGGGTCGTATAGCCCGGTTTTTGGGAGAACGTCGCCTGTTTCTCCCACAGAAGCCGCTTAGCCTGTTCCTTCTTTGTGGGGCTTAACCGGTCTCCTAGCTGTAAAAGGCTAATGTCAGTCTGGGGCTCTCTCTCTAGTAAGTCAGGGAGTGGTAAACCTTCTGAGTCGTCCGCAGCAGGGGCACATAATGCAGCAACAACCTCCTGCCGTTCCTGATACTTCTTTAGCATGTTCACATGAAAGGTTGGCTGAATTCTTTCATCTGCACAGCTGGCAATAACATAGGTAGTATCACACACCTGGGCTACTACTTTATACGGGCCCTGCCAAGATGCCTGCATCTTGTCGGTCTTCACAGGCTTGAGCACTAATTCTGCCCAACCTGGAAGATACGCTGTCGGGCCCCCCAATCGTACCATCTCTTCTGTCTTCCCTGGGCCGCCTGGAGATTCTCCCTTACCATCAGAGACAGTTGCTCCATGCGGTCCCTGAGTTCTAGAACATAGGGCACTATGGGGGTCCCTTCCTGCTCTGTCTCTCCCTCCCAGTGTCCTCTGATGAGATCGAGGGGTCCACGGACCCTTCTCCCATAGAGCAACTCGAAGGGCGAGAACCCAGTAGATTCCTGGGGTACCTCTCTGTACGCAAATAACAGGTGAGGCAGGAATCTCTCCCAGTCTCTGCAAGCGTCCGAAAAAGTCCTCAGCATTTGCTTGAGGGTCCCGTTAAAGCGTTCGCAGAGACCATTAGTCTGGGGTTGGTAAGGTGAGCTCAGCAAGGGCTTAATATTGCACTCCTTCCACAACTGCTGGGTGAGCACAGCGGTAAACTGGGTTCCCTGGTCAGAGAGAATCTCCTTAGGGAACACCACTCTGGTAAAAATCTTAACCAGGGCATCAGCTACTGTCTCTGCTTCAATGTTAGACATAGCTACTGCCTCTGGGTAACGGGTGGCGTAGTCCACCACGGTGAGAATATACTTCTTCCCGGATGGACTAGGCCTGGCCAGGGGGCCCACAATGTCAACGGCTATGCGGTAAAGGGGCTTCCCAATAATAGGCATGGACATAAGTTTAGCCTTAGGGTGGTCCCCCCTCTTACCTATCCGTTGACATGTGTCACATGTTTTGCAGTATTGTCGCACATCCTGGCTAAAATTGGGCCAGAAGAAATTCTGTGTAATCCTACGGGCTGTGCGACGGAACCCTAGATGTCCTGCTAGCGGCACATCATGCCCGATTCTCAGAATCTCCAGCTGGTATTTCTTAGGTACCACCAGCTGTCGTTTCTGCGAAGGGGCCTTACTTCTCTGAGATGGCTTAGGGATCCTATACAGTCTATCCCCCACCCATTCAAAAAGCTCACCATCTATTCCCCTTTCCTGAGTATCTGCCTTAGCCCTATACTTGTGTAAGGTCGGGTCCTCCCGAGTTTCCCTCCCGAATGCTTCTGGGGTATCCCAGCCTAGGAGCACCTGACCTAAGGTACGTGTTGGGGAAGATAGTCTCACCTGGGTCTCAGCAGCAAGCGGGCTGGTTATAGCAGTACGTGTCTGGGCATGGGTAGTCACTGGGTTGACTTCATCGGGGCCCATCAGGGCATAAGCAGAAAGGAGGGGGGCCAAATCATTCCCCAGTAGTACATCCGCTGGCAAATCCTTCATCACCCCTACATTCACATGTCCCCAACCAACCCCCCAATCCAGGTGAACCCGGGCAACAGGTAGCCGGAAGATGGTACCTCCCGCTACTCTTACGGCTACAGTGTCTCCGGTGTGTTGGCTCTCTGGGATGAGGTTCTTCTGAAGTAGGGTCATGGTAGCGCCACTATCACGTAGGCCATTGGCTACCGTTCCATTAACCCGGAAAGTCTGCCTGTGTTGTTGCCTGTTGTCCCGGTTAGCTGCTTGTATTGGATCAGCCTTGTGCAGGACGCCCCAATGTTCTTCCTCCTCAACGCAGTGGGCCGGAGGCATGGATGTGCGGGGGCTCCCCCTTGCTGGCTGTCTCCATGACTGGGACTGGATGGCTGGATTCAACGGACAGTCTGGCTTTTTGTGCCCTAGCTGTTTACATCCGAAACACCTGATGGGTTGTGAGTAGTCCTGGGAGTTGAACCTGGGCTGCTGAAGATAAGTGGCCGCTGGAGGTGGTGCTGAAGTTGGGTTAGAGGCTGGTAAACTGGGCCGAGATAGTGGATAGCGCTCGCTTCCGCCTGACCTTCAAGAGTCCAGATATTCATCGGCCAAAGTAGCCGCTTGCTGTACAGTCCGTGGTCCCTTATCTCGCTACCAATCCCGTAATACCGGAGGGGTGTGGTTAAAGAACTGTTCTAAGAGTACTAGCTGGGTGATGTCCTCTATGGTATGAGCGCGGCTTCCCTGAAACCAGCCCTTAAGGTTTCGCTGCAGACGATGTGCCCACTCCACGTATGTTATGTGGGTTTGTTTCCGGGATTCTCGAAACTTAATCCGGCTGGCTTCGGGTGTAATGGCAAATCGGGCTAGCAGAGCTTCTTTTACCCGGTCATAGTCTTTAGCGTCCTCATCCTCCAGGGCCCGATACGCATCCGCCGCTCTGCCAGTTAAATTACTTGCCAGTAAGGCGACCCAATCTTGGGGCAGTACTTCATGTATCTGGCATAGTCTCTCAAAGTCCTGCAGGAACACTTCAATTTCCTCCTCTCCTTCCATAAATAGTTTGAACGCCCGAAAGGGCAACTTACGGACAGGCGCTGCATCTTTAGGCGTTGTCTCCGATTGCCGTATTTCCGCCATTCTCCGCTCATGTTGCCGCTCTAGTTCTCTCTCTTGTCGCTCCAGTTTTCTCTCTTGCCGCTCATCCTGCAGCTGGATGTCTCTAATGGCTTTCTGTATGGCGGTCTCTGATGGGTTAGCCCCATATAATGCCAACCGCTCTCGAACTCGTTGCTGAAACAAGTCTTCAACTGACCGGGGTCCTGCATCCCTCTGATCCATCTCGGCTAGCTCTCTGATCAAGGTGGACTTGTTCTTTGTCCCACCGCTCCCTCCACAGCTCTCAAGTAAGTCTTTCAGCGTGGCTTTCCTGCAGGCTGCATAGCTGGTCATTCACTCTGGTGGTTTGCAGTGTCCCAGTAACTGGAGGGAAAATCCCACCGCTGCCAACCAATGTAACGGCACCCCAAGTATGAAAGGGGTTAACGCCGTTTAGGATATTCCCTCTCTGGACACACATCCACTGCCGATCCTCCACAGTCAGGCGACCGCTTCCCATAGGATTAATCCTTCCAAACATACGTGACAAACACTCTGTATGAAGTTTCCAACTGGACTGACAATCTTTAATGACAAACTCCCAGTTTTATACACACAGAGAGGAGGTTCTTACATTCTCCTCAGACAATACACCTTTGACCAGACCTAATTTACATGAGCAAATTAACTACAGTGATGACTCAGACACATGACCTAGCCTCACTGTCTCCCAATACACATCTGACATCTTAGCAGACACAGGTGGGGGCTGGATGTGGTGACATTAGCATCTAACAGTATGTGTCCCAACATAATGAAGGAGTCACTTTTCAGTTAACCTGTTGAGTTCACAATCAAACAGTAAATAGTTCTTTACAGATATCCTGGGGAATATTGTGGAAAAATATCACTGTCCCATTTTAAAGCAATCCAAGACATATTCTTAATGTCCATTATTTTCTTGCTCACCCTGTGCCCAAAGTGACCCCTGTCACAGGGGTTACTTAAAGGTGGCCCCTATACTCATCAACTTCAAGATGGGCACTCCCTTAGGGATAGATAGTAAAGTTTTCAGGTAGGCTCTGAACTACAGTATCCTGGGCCTCTACTTCCCAACAAGCTGGATAGGCCTGGTAGCACTGGGTCCTACCTAGAAAGACATGGTTTTCATTGCCGGATAACTGCTAACTATCTTTCTGCTCCTAGGAGCGACTGTGTCTATATCGTTAGTGGGAAGTACATCATGGGGGTTATTAGAAATGTACATGGTGCTATTGTCCTCTTTGTAGAGCCTGAGCTGTCTTATGTACGCAGTCTTTTTTGTAAATTGTCATGTTTGGTATTGGCTGTTATTTTATTTCTTAATAAAATCTTTATGGAAAAAAAAAACAATCGATTTTTTTTAAATAAATAAATACAATACAGTGTCATCATCCATATATTGTACATAAAGAGAAGAGATAATGTAAATTAAACAGTGTGTGTTTAGTTCCACTTTAATATACATTCTCCCTTTTGAGAGTCAGCAGCCGGAACGTTGTGTGACTGCTGGCTTTCAATCTGAGCTTTTACTGCCAGCTGGGGTGCTCTCTCACTATCGTGAACAAGCCAGGGTGATTGCTATTTAAGTGATGGAGATTTCCATTACCAAAAAATTAAGTCTTGAACATGGCCACCTTTAGGCTACATTGTTCATTTGCCTTGCCATTAGGTTCACTATCAACAGGCTTTAACTTGCTTCAAGCAAGTCAAATGTAGGCCAGAAGGAGTTTAACTGCAGGTCAAATACACCTGTCAATAATTCTAAACCATCTCAGGAGCGTCTCAAACTGATGCGTTTGACTCAAGCCCAAAGTGAAACTGTCAGAATCAGTTGCATCAATAATAATAATTATTAATAACAAAAATCCACTTCATTTATGTTACAGATGTCACAGGCATGCTGCATTTTATTGCACTTCATAGGAAGACACCACATGCCCCTGCACAGCAGCACAATGCACCGCATTGCTGTGTGATGACATGCGGTTCTTTTCACATAAACAAAGTAATTATTGTGCAGGTATACACACTACCCTGTAAATATAAAAGTGCAAGCTACTGCTATCAACACAACAGGACCAATCGTGATAAACGTAAAACAAAAATATGTTGCTGTGCTAAACATAGATAATGAATAAACAAGTGTCCATAAAATGTGAACAACTGGTGCTATTCTGAACAATGCAGATGAATTCCTTGATGAATGTCCAGTTACAGTGAATATAATTGATGTGCGTTTTGATCACCAAGTGCACCTCCACCGATAGTGATATAAAATGCCTCTTTACCAGAGGTCTAGACTCCAAATTTTAAGAGTCTAGACAGGTGTGATATAGAAGCATAGAAGATCCATTCAGCTTCCTCTATTATATTGCAGGTGGTGGTGCTGTCATGGCTGCTGGTAAAATTTACTCCATAGTAGGGCAGAAATCCGGTCTAAAACTACCATTTATAGATCCAAGACATTCTAGAAGTCGATCAACCAGTATACAGGGTTGGCGTGCTCTGTACCTCGCGAACATGGACTCCAGCCGGTGCGTGTGTTTCGTTAGAATTAACGTCATTAGGTATTGTTCAGAACAGCACCAGTTGTTCTTACTTTATGGACACTTGTTTATTCATTATCTATGTTTAGCGCGGCAACATTTTTTCGTTTCACGGTCGTTGTCATGCTTTTTTTTTTACAGCTCACTGCACTTCACTTGTGGGCTATATTGTAGTGCAAACAGGGCACATAGAAAACAGTTGTTTTCTATGCGCCCCAGAGGTGACTGGTGTTCTTCCGGTGCAGCAAAAAAAAAAACACACTATTGTGTAAACGAGTCCTAAAGTTGTGAGATTATTAAGATTTAAGCCATTTGGGCTCAATGTAAGGTCTTGAACACAATACAGTCATGTCTTTTTTCCTGGTTCTTTGTACAGCAGTCAGAAAAATGGGGGAATTTGGGACTTTGAATGAGGACATTGACCAGTGGAGGTTGAAAGAGATTTATTCACATGGATGATTATCGTATATACTCGAGTATAAGTAGAGTTTTTCAGCACATTTTTTTGTGCTGAAAATGCCCCCCTCGGCTTATACTCGAGTCACCTTTTTGTGCCTGATCTCCCAGATTTTGGGACCCAGTATCGGCCGGTCGAAGGTCTCCTGGACCCCAAACTTGTCACACATGTAGCCGCACTCTTTCTCTACAAGTGTGCAAAGTTTGTTGTCCAGAGGACCTACGGCCGGGGAGCACCGATTTTTCAAAGCCGGGCACCCCTTCCATAGACTCCCATGTTAAACGGTCATTTCTCTGGTGAATTTTGGAATTTGGGGACCCATTACCGGCCGGTCGTAGGCCTCCTAGACCCGAAACTTGGCACACATGTAGCCCCATTTTTCCTCTACAAATGTGCAAAGTTTGTTCTCTGGGGGACCTACAGCCGGGGAGCATTGATTTTTCAAAGCTGGGCACCCTTCCATAGACTCCCATGTTAAACGTCAGTCTAGTCATGGGCACAGTTAGGCATGGGCACAGTGAGGCATGGACGCAGTGAGGCATGGGCACAGTAAGGCACAGTGAGGCATGGACACAGTGAGGCATGCACATGGACACAGTGAGGGAAAGTGAGGCACAGTAAGGCATGCAGATGGACACCCTAGGCTTATGCTCAAGTCAATAAGTTTTCCCAGTTTTTTGTGGTAAAATTAGGTGCCTCGGCTTATATTCGGGTCGGCTTATACTCGAGTATATACGGTATATACATAGCAGATATAAAAGCTAGTAAAATAAATGAAAATTGTTTGTTACATTGGTATTTATATACATATATTCCAGGCATGAATATCAGAAAAAATCATCATCATAGTGATATGTATTGACTTCATGGCATGAAATGTAGAATGAAATATATACAGACACATCACTGGAGCGGCACCTTGCAGTTGTTCAAAAAAATTATATATGAGTACAGTAGGTGGTCAGAAATGAATCTAGTAGAATTCCTAATAATGGACATATGGTTGCATCCTCAGTGCCCGACGTGTTTCGTGTGTCACACACACTTCCTCAGGGACGGATGCAAGGGGATATATGAAATGCAATGAAATGGTACGAGGTAGGCATGAAGTCAGAGCCAGTGCGATTTGTCTCCCCCGGGCGCTGAAGTGGTATACGGCCGCACAAAACAGGGGTGGACATTCAGGGTTTGTACAGCAGTCATTCAGAAAGGATGTTCTTGGCTGCACATCACAACAGCATCCTGAAAAATACAACACAACAATATTAAAAATAAAATCTATAGCATATTATGTAATAAATTTCATATTTCCAATACATATTGAACACCTAGAAGATATACAATTGTTCATGTATCCTAAATCTGTTTTCACCTAATGCTATGACAACATTGTTGCCTTCTTATGAGGCCTCGTACACACGACCGATTTTCTCGTCGTAAAAAACACGTCGTTTTTTTCGACGAGATTCTTGTTAAGCTTGTCGATTTTCTCGTCAAGCTTTCTATGCGTACACACTGTCATTTCCCAATTTCCTCGTGGTTCTCTGCGCTCACGTCCAGCACGTACGACGGCACTATAAAGGGGAAGATCTTTTTTCTTGGCGCCACCCCTTGGGCTGCTTTTGCTGATCTCGTGTTACCGCGTGTGAAGTAAAAGTTTGGGAAGAGACGATTCGCGCTTTTCAGTCTTCGTACTTTTCAGATCGTTTTCTGCCGTTCAGTTTGTGCTTGTGGGTTCGTATCTTGACTTTCAGGGCGTCTAGGCAGGTCGTATCTGTTTTACAGTGCGTTCTTGCCTGTTCGTTTCTGAATTTCAGTTCGTTATTCATAGGCCTTGCTGTTCTAAAGTGCGTTCTGTTCTGTACGTTCTGATTAGACGACCGTTTCCTAGCCATGTCGCCTGGACGTTCTCGTCGTCGAGTTCGTGCTGTGCGTGCGCTTGGTGTTGGTCTGCTTGTTTTGGACCAAGACCAGTCCATGAATGGTGTGAGGAGGAGTTCATGGACCAAGAATTGGTTGCTCCAGCGGGACCAATTCTGCCACATGCCTCTGCTGCGGGAGATCGTCGAGAATAATCCTGAGGACTACAGGAATTTTCTGAGGATGTCTGACCCCGTTTTTCAGGAACTGTTGGCTTTGGTGTCCCCCTATATTACCAGGAAGGACACCGTTTTGCGGGAAGCCATCAGTGCTGAGCAGAGGCTCATCGCCACGTTGCGTTACCTGGCGACAGGGAGAAGTCTTCAGGACTTGAAGTTCACCACAGGCATCTCCCCCCAGGCTCTGGGCCTCATAATCCCAGACACCTGTTCTGCTATTATACAAGTCCTGCAGGAGGACTATATTAGGGTAAGTTTTCTCCCTTCACATCACATTTTATGTATTACATGTATGCTAATGTATTGTATTTCTTTCATCCTTTCCTAATTACCATGATTGTAATATGCTGAGAATGTCCCCTTTGTCCCCATGCATGCTGGAAGTTTTTAAATGCCCCTTTTTTATCCTCCCTAAATATTTCCCCTCACTAACTTTTCCAGCAGGGGCGCCTGTTGCTCCAAATGTTGGGGGGTTACAACCCCAATTTCGGAAATAAACTTCCTCCTTTTTTGCTCTGTTGCCTAATAAACGCCCCCAGTTGTCCCCTCCAATGCAGCCATTTAGTCCCCTCTATTGCAGCCAGTTTCCCCCCAGCCCTGCACTTACCTTCTTGTGGTCAGCGCCATCCTTCTTCTGTCCTTGATGTCTTCTCCTTCCCTTCATGTTGCATCAGCCAATCATGTTACCATTAAACAGACTTGGTGAACATGATTGCCAGAGCTGCCTGTCAGTGTTTACACAAGGAATGCCCCCTCCTTGCGTCCCCGATTTTTCTTTGAGGAAGCCAATTACATCCCTCAGGTTGTAATTTGCAAGACTTTTTTAATACCTGTTTCTGCTCTGCAATTTTAACCCCCTAAATGACGCAATTAATCATATGTCGGTCGCTTTACAAGAGGCCATCCACCTGAATAGTGTGCGGCATAGACAATACATAGGTTCATGCAACGCATGAACCTATGTATTGTTCTGAGTGATGGGCACAGGAGAGAGGGGACAGTGCTCCAGCGCCCACTCTGGACGCACCGCCACTGCAATGCTATCCTGTGGCCAAACACATCCCCCCCCCCAAAATAATTTAGTAATGGCCCATCAGAGGGGGTGATGAATATGATAAATGAGCCTTCCATTATACTTTTTTTACACACCTTAATAAACGTATAATTAGATTGATGTTGGTCTCTAATTTTTTGGTCTTGAATTTGCTTGTAATGTATGCCTTTGTTTTTCTAATATTATTTCATCTTGTTTCACTCCCCAGCTTCCTTCAACGCCACAGGAATGGCAGACTGTGGCATCGGAGTTTGCCACGCGGTGGGACTTCATAGCATTGTGCTGATGGCGGTGGTGTCAGCACGGTATGAATTCCTCTATGTTGATGTAGGGAAGAATGGCCGGATGTCCGATGGGGGATCCTTCATCCAGACGGAGTTTGCCCTCCGTCTCCAGAGTGACGACCTTGCATTGCCACCGGATGCAGGGAATATTGAAGGACTCCCCTTTGTTTTCTTGGCTGATGAAGCCTTCGGACTCGGACGGCATCTTATGAGGCCATTTCCACAGAGGACCCTGACCCCAGAGAAGAGTGTGTTCAATTACCGGCTGGCCAGGGCCCGAAGAGTCGTTGAAAATGCCTTCGGCATAATGGCCAGCCGGTTCCGCCTTTTTATGACTTCCATCCACTTGGCGGACTACAAAATAAACTATGTAGTGTTATGCTGCTGTGTGCTACACAATTTTCTTTGCCGCAAAGCGAATTCATATATGGCCTCAGTTTTGCCAGAGGCTGGACTTTCCCCTGCAAATCCCCTTCCGGGCCTGGAATCTGCCCGTCTTGGCTTGCCCCCCCAAAATGCCCGTGTGGTTCGGGACAAATACATGGAGTATTTCACGGGTAGGGGGGCAATTCCTATGCCAGCCTATGTCTAAGTATCCCAATAAAAATCTTGTTTAAACCTTTAATTATTTGTTCTTTCCTGTCTCCTAGTTTGTCTTTGTGCATTTGTAGTGGCAAGTGTATTTTACTTTAGTAAATAACAACCAATTTCACTATGTTACCTTACAAAAGAACCAAATAATCTTAGAGTGTATTATAAAAAGAAGCTACACGTTGTTTGTGGTCAAATATTTTACTCTCTGCACATTTTTTTTGTTTTACTTTGGGGTTGGCCTGACCACAACCCGTCAAATTTTGGCTTATGAAAATACAAAAATACCACTTGCATTTCTAAAATGACAACATTGGATACCTCTGAGCAATCTGAGACATTCAGTTACACAAACTATGTCTCTATGTGCCCGTCCTAATATGGGGTCCTGCCACCCCTTGCCCAGCCAAAAATTCAATATGCACACATTTTTACTTTTTTGCAAATAGGAAGTTTACAATCCTGATCCCTATTGTCAACATGTGCTATCTGCCATCAGGGGTGATCAATGGATGTGTTTTGGGGGTGCATCCCCTTCCTCAGTTCACCGACTTTTGATACGAGGAAGGGGTTGCACCCACAAAAGACGTACATGGATATCCCCTGATGGCAGATAGCACATGTTCACACACTGTGTGCATATTCAATTTTTGGCTGCTTTGTTACTCAAAAAATTAGTAAAAATATAAAAACAAACATGTAAAAACAAATGTGTTTGGATGGCTTATTGAATTCTCCCCAAAACATCGAGAATGTCTTTAAATGTTTGTTCCATCACATGGATTCTTTGTTTAATTAGGTCCAGTTCCGTGCTACATTCCATCACTTGCTGGATGAGGCGGAGGGCACTGTCAGCAGAGAACGGTGTGCTATCCTTCACAACATTTCCATCCCCTAAAAACCATAAAAAAAAATTAATAAAACTCTGCAGGCCTACCTCGCTTACCTTAAGCTGTGGTGTCAGATACTGACCTGTTGTGGTGACCAGATCCACAACGTCATCCACCTCTCCTTCCTGCACTTCTCCTTCCTCCACCTCAACTTCCTGCACATCTTTCGGTTGTGGATCTTTGGGAGTTTGGGGTTGCTTGGAAGTTGTGGGGTGCATGTGCTCCCTGGAGTGTCCTCCTCCCAGTCTTCTCTCCCCTATGAGAATAAAACCAAAGGTCTATTTATCACACTGTAAAAATCTCATTTTTAAACTTAAAACAGGCTAAATTGTTTGGAAGTGGGGTACAAGTGTGTGTTTGTGCGGAATTTAAAGAAAAATGCATTCTTTATGACCCCAAATATGTTTATTATTCACATTTGGATGTAATTTTTTGGACATGGAGGCACCACAAATAAACTCTGATGCACCTGTGTGGGACACCCAAAAAAGGCGGGTCTGGTGGCCCACACTATAGTGCTCCAAAGTACAGATGTGGAAGCAGCTGCTGAGTGTCCTCTCCTTTACACTGATTAAAGTTTGCATTTCATTCTCCTTACAAACACATCATCTAGACTTAAAAATTATCCACAATACTTGATCAAAAATGGCAGATGTCTAATTACTTTTGGGGGTCTTAAATAAGCCAAAACCACGGATAGTGGCCGAACGAAGTGTCGGTAACGTAACGAACGATTACTGTGCCCAACCTAGTTCAAAATAATACATTTTGGAAGGGAGTCCAATATGCTTTAAAAAAAAAAAAAGTCAGTTTCTAAAAAGATTAATAGCAGAAAGGTCGTCATTTTACTTACTTTTAGCGAGCATCCTCTTTATGCTCCTCAACTGGTCTGGCTCCCTCAGTTTGAGGTCTGACCACCTCTTTCTGAGCTGCTCATTTGAGCGTTTCACCCCGAACTTCGCCCTCAGACTCTTCACAACTTTAGTGAGGATTTTGGCCTTCCTTCTATTTGGTTTGCTATACGGCCCATGCTTGGCATCATAATCAGCCTTGACCAAGATGTCCACCATCTCCGCCATCTCCGCCAAAGACATATTCGATGCCTTGAATCTCCTCCTTGATCGTGACGTGTCCTCGGTCTCCGGGCTTGTCTCCTCGCTAGTTGCGGAATTATCAGACACCTGCTGTAACTCCGCCATATCTGTCTGCGCGCCGAAAGAGAAGGGGCGGGGAAAAGATGTTAGTTAGAACGTCATGGGCGGGCGACGTGTGCGGAGCGACGTGTTCGAATTTGGACGCATGCGTGGTGTGTATATAGCAAACACACATGTGACTATAGTACGTTCGGTGTGCGGAGAGAGGAGTTCAAGTGACGGACGTGCGAACGAAGGTATGTGATTTTGTGAGACTTGTTAAAATTGTTGGCCTATACTGTCTTGAGATTGTTGGAGGATATATATGGTGACTAGGATGTGAAGGAGGTTAGACTGTTTGCCTCACATTATTTAAATATAATTTATTTTACTTGCAGATACAATATGAATGTATTTATTAGCGACAAAGAGTTCCTGGCGGAATTTATTGACCGGGTAAGGGAGCTGCCGGCTCTGTGGGAGACCAAAAACCCCATCCATAAAAAAAAAGGGGTGAGAAAAGCAGCGCTGGAGAAGCTGCTCCCATTTGTGCATACCAAGGTGCCCACAGCCACAGCAAAACAAGTGGACACTAAAATTGGGAGCTTGAGAGGTACCTACAGGACTGAACGCTCTAAGGTGCTGGCTTCTCAGAGGTCAGGAGCAGCAGCAGATGATGTTTATGTCCCGGTTTTGTGGTACTACAGCAGGATGTCCTTCCTGGATGACCACATTGAGCCAAGGCCATCACTCTCCACTCTTCCCCCCAGACTTCCCTGCAGCCAACCTGAGCCTTCTCTGGAGCAAGAGGAGGCAGCCATCCTGGATGATCCTGATTTGGCCATCTGGAGCCAGGTATAGTATTAACTGAAAATGTAGTGGGATAAAATTAATGTTTCCCAAATATGTCAGGATGAGAAACATACATTATTTTGTATTCAACAAGTGAAATCATGATCTGTAGACATTATTCTGCACTTAATTGTGTGGTAAATAGTCAAGCTGATGTAGTGGTAAATTTAAAGCAAGGATTTATGCATTTACATTCTAATTGCTTCCATCAGGATTACAAAGTTTGATGCAAAGATTAAACCAACATATTAAACTATGTTTCTTTTTCATACACAGGATGAAATCAGCCAGGAGGAGGGTCTGGAAACTGTCAGGCAGGAGGAGGAAGGGCCCAGTGGCAGCCAGGAGGTGGCAGGGCCCAGTGGCAGCCAGGAGGTGGCAGGGCCCAGTGGCAGCCAGGAGGTGGCAGGGCCCAGTGGCAGCCAGGAGGTGGCAGGGCCCAGTGGCAGACAGGAGGTGGCAGGGCCCAGTGGCAGCCAGGAGGTGGCAGGGCCCAGTGGCAGCCAGGAGGTGGCAGGGCCCAGTGGCAGACAGGAGGTGGCAGGGCCCAGTGGCAGACAGGAGGTGGCAGGGCAAAGGAGAAGCACCAGATCCCAGGTGCCTCCCATCAGGCTTCACAAAAGAGGCAGGAGGGACAGGACCACCAGTGAGGCAGCAATGGCCCTTATTAAAGAGGCCCATGCCACCCTCAAGGAGCCCACATCCCCTGAAGAGGCCATTGCCGGCCTAGTGGAGGCTAAGTTCAAGGTGATGAGCATGGAGCAACGCCTCCTATGCGAACCCCTGCTCATCACCTTGCTCAACAAGGGGGTGATGGAGCAAATTACCCCCAATACCGCCATATGTGAGGTGGCCCAACTGACCCAACCTCAACCTCCACCTCCACCTTCCTCTTCTGCCCCACCCCCTTCTGCTACCCCTCCACCTTCTGCCCCACCCCCTTCTGCTACACCTCCACCTTCTTCTTCTGCCCCACCCCCTTCTGCTACACCTCCACCTTCTGCCCCACCCCCTTCTGCTACACCTCCACCTTCTGCCCCACCCCCTTCTGCTACACCTCCACCTTCTTCTTCTGCCCCACCCCCTTCTGCTACACCTCCACCTCCTCCTCCTGACAGGAGTACCCCTCCAGTGGGCCAGCCTCCAGCTAAACGAAGAAGGAAGGCTTCAGTAAAGGCTGCAGGGAAGGTTGCCAGGAAGAAGAGGAAGTGATGGCCTTGCTTCATTGTGGTCGCACTGGTCGGACAGAAGGCAGCCTGTTGTAGTACCACACACTTGGGACATATATCTCACCTGCTGCTGTTCCTGACCTCTGGGAGGCCAGCATCAGATTGTGTTCTGAAATGTGGGCCTTCTCAAGCTCCCAATTTTAGTGTCCACACAGGGTTGCTGTGTGCTCTGGGGTCCCTGGGATGCACAAATGGCAGCAGCTTCTCCAGCGCTGCCTTCTCTTTATTTAATTTATAAACATGAATAAATGTGTTTTTTGTTTAAGTTCATACTTGACTATGTGTATTTTTAAATAAAAAAAAACAAGCTTTGGAGTAAGCAGATACATTTGACTGACAATAAAAGGCACAGATATCACCCCCCCAAAAGAATAACTAAATCTGATTAGCTCAAAAACATGGTGTGAAATTTTAAAAATATAGATTAGAAAATTAAATGGGAGATCGCTATCAAAACATTGAGAAATTATAATTAACATCATTTTGAAAAATCTAACCATTTAAATTATTCCTAAAAACTTGCACGATATAATACACATAAATCTTATAAAGAGCAGCATGAAAAAGGTTAAAAATAAGGCAGAACTCTGTGTGAATATCAGCAGCAAAAGAAGGTCTCTCGTTTTGATTAATGTAACATTCTAACGAAGAATTCAATGCAGAACATTTAAACGATGAAATATTTATGAGCGTGACGAATGTGCTCTCTCCATTATGAAGGCTTGTTTTACCAGAAGATGCGCTCCCGTCTCATAGTTGCTTGTGAGCATGCGCGCTTTTGGAAGAGTCGTAAAAGCATACACACGAACCATTTTCTCGTCACAAAACAGGCCGACGAGAAACACGACGAGGAAATCTGGACTCCTGACGAGAAAATAGAGAGCAGGTTCTCTATTTTCTCGTCGAGATTCTCGTCAAGTTTCTCGTCGTAAAACCATACACACGAACGTTTTTCTAGACAAAAAAACTCTCGCGGCACTTTTCTTGACTGTTTACGACGAGAAAATCGGTCGTGTGTACGAGGCCTAAGTCTTGAGACATGTTATCACAGAACCATCAGTATGCACATTTAGCCAAAAGCGCACAGTTCCGAATGTGTCTATGATTGATAGGTCTCTTAGTCTGTAATCAGAGCTTTATTTTGGTGCAGTAATGATTTTGTAGAAAAGCAACAGTTGCAAATAAAAACAGTCTTTGTCATTTTGCTTCTAACCATTCATCGTTTACGCAGTACTGCACTGCAATCCATGTCACAGTGTCACTTTTCAATCCAGAGTCATCTCAGCCAGACACTAAAAGAAATGTTCCTTCCATTTCAGCAGTTGATGACCCAGGCAGGTTCTGTACTTACTGCCATTGTGTATTTTGTTATCCATGTTAAAGTTATATCTTTATATATCTTCCATTAAAGCAAAAGTAATCATCCAGTAATAAATCGTCATGCAATTGTCCTCTTGCATCCTTGTTTTGTTTTCATTGAAGGGTACAAGTCACGGGTGAGTTTAGGCAAGATTCCGAATAGTTGACCTTAAATTACTTTTATGGAGCAGGCTTACTGCTCAGAGTTTGGAGCCCTCAATTATCTGAAAATACTTTGTCTGATGGTAAAGTTGACCGTAGACTAGTAGAGTTTCCTCAGAAAATTTTCATTTTTAGAAGGTTTGTTCTATTTTCTAAGGCTTCATTTAAATAGGCGTTCTTAGGCTTCCATCGTTAGTGGGGTCAAATCTACATTCATTTTCAACCAAAGTGATGAGAAAATTTTCTGGAGCAAGATGGAAAATTCTTCTTGAACAAATTGTTTTCTAACAGTAAATGTGGTTATTGTTCGGGAACCTAAAAAAAAAAAAAAAAAAAAAAAGCCTAAACAGATAAGGCCTCATTCACACTGGCACTGCCAAATCTGCAGTTACAGTCCTTAGAAAAAGTATTCATACCCTTTGAAATTTTCCAAATTTTCTCACGTTACAACCAAAAATGTGAATGCATTTTATTGTGATTTTATGAGATAGACCAACAGAAAGTGGCACATAATCGTGAAGTGAAGGGAAAATGATAAATGTTTTTCAAATTGTTTACAAATAAATATCTGAAAATGGTGGCGTGCATTTGTATTCAGCCCCCTTTACTCTGATACCCCTAACTAAAATCTACTGGAACCAATTGCCTTCAGAAGTCACCTAATTAGTAAATAGAGTCCACCTGTGTGTAATTTAATCTCAGTATAAATACAGCTGTTCTGTAAAGCCCTCAGAGGTTTGTTAAAGAACCTTAGTGAACAAACAGCATCATGAAGGCCAAGGAACATATCAGACAGGTCAGGGATAAAGTTGTGGAGAAGTTTAAAGCAGGGTTAGGTTATAAAAAAAAATATCCCAATCATTGAACATCTCACAGAGCACTGTTCAATCCATCATCCAAAAATGAAGAGTATGGCACAACTGCAAACCTACCAAGACACGGCCGTCCACCTAAACTGACAGGCCGGGCAAGGAGAACATTAATCAGAGAAGCAGCCAAGAGGCCCATGGTAACTCTGGAGGAGCTGCAGAGATCCACAACTCAGGTGGGAGAATCTGTCCACAGGACAACTATTAGTTGTGCACTCCACAAATCTGGCCTTTATGGAAGAGTGGCAAGAAGAAAGACATTGTTGAAAGAAAGCCATATGAAGTCTGTTTGCAGTTTGTGAGAAGCTATGTGGGGGACACAGCAAACATGTGGAAGAAGGTGCTCTGGTCAGATGAGACCAAAATTGAACTTTTTGGCCTAAAAGCAAAAGCTATGTGTGGCGGAAAAACTAACACTGCACATCACCCTGAACACACCATCCCCACCGTGAAACATGTTGGTGGCAGCATAATGTTGTGGGAATGCTTTTTATCAGCAGGGACAGGGAAGCTGGTCAGTGTTGATGGGAAGATGGATGGAGCCAAATACAGGGCAGTCTTCGAAGAAAACCTTTTAGAGTCTGCAAGAGACTTGAGACTGGGGTGGAGGTTCATCTTCCAGCAGAACAACGACCCTAAACATACATCCAGAACTACAATGGAATGGTTTAGATCAAAGCATATTATTATTTAGGTACTTATGTAGTGCCATCAATTTACGCAGCGCTTTACATATACATTGTACAAGCACATCGGTCCCTACCCACAAGGAGCTTACAATCTAAAGTCCATAACTCACATTCATATACTAGGGACACTTTTTTTTTTAGACAGAAGCCAATTGACCTTCCAGCATGTCTTTGGAGAGGGGGAGGAAACCGGAGTACTCAGAGGAAGCCCACGCAGGCACAGTGAGAACATGCAAACTCCAGGCAGGTAGTGTGGTGGTTGGGATTCGAACCAGCGACACTTTTTACTGCTAGGCGAGAGTGCTACCTGCTACACCACTGTGCCACCCTGCATATTCATGTGTTAGAATGGCCCAGTCAAAGTCCAGACCTAAATCCAATTGAGAATCTGTAGCGAGATTTGAAATTGTTGTTCAGACACTCTCTATCCAATCTGACAGAGCTTGAGCAGCAAGAAGAATGGGCAAAATTTCAATGCAGATGTGCAAAGCTGGTAGAGACTTCCCAAAAAGACTTGCAGCTGTAATTGCAGTTTAAGGGGGTTCTACAAAGTATTGACTCAAGAGGGCTGTATACAAATGCATGAAACACTTTTCACATATTTATTTGTAAAAAAAATTGAAAACTATTTATCATTTTCCTTCCACTTCACAATTATTTGCCACTTTGTGTTGGTCTATCACATAAAATCCCAATAAAATCCATTTACGTTTTTGGTTGTAATATGACCAAATGTGGAAAATGTCAAGGGGTGTGAATACTTTTTCAAGGCACTGTATATGTAATGCAAGAGGTACCATGAGAGCTAGAGAATATCTGGCTGCTAGCACTGAGAGATGACAAAGCTCACTTGAATAAAAATAAATAAATAAAGTGCAGCGCTCAAACTACGCTAAAGAATCCCAAACATAACTCACAGTGTAAATAATGGAATTCATATAATCATTCACTAGTGCAAAATTATATCAAATTGCTCAAAATAGTGCAACAGTGGAAAAAACAGTCCATATGATAAAGTGTCTAAATTGCAAAGTATATCATAAATAAAAAAACTCAAAGCTTTATAATTTCCCCAAGCTGCTGTCTCATCCCTCCCCAGAACCACCGCCCTCCTTTCTTCCAGTCTGAATACTGCTGTGCAGAGGATTACAGAAGGACAATGCTAGCTTTAGGTAAAACACATTTAACCATTTTCTAATGAATGCATGGTATAATTACCACTGTTTATTTAGTATATGTCTGGAGCTTTCATTGTATCTAAACCCATATATTATAACTTATACGGTATCTCACAAAAGTGAGTACACCCCTCACATTTTTCTAAATATTTTATTATATCTTTTCATGTGACAACACTGAAGAAATGACACTTTGCTACAATGTAAAGTAGTGATTGTACAGCTTGTATAACAGTGTAAATTTGCTGTCCCCTCAAAATAACTCAACACACAGCCATTAATGTCTAAACCGCTGGGAACAAAAGTGAGTACACCCCTAAGTGAAAATGTCCAAATTGGGCCCAAAGTGTCAATATTTTGTGTGGCCACCATTATTTTCCAGCACTGCCTTAACCCTCTTGGGCATGGAGTTCACCAGAGCTTCACAGGATGCCACTGGAGTCCTCTTCCACTCCTCCATGACGACATCACAGAGCTGGTGGATGTTGGAGAACTTGCGCTCCTCCACCTTCCGTTTGAGGATGCCCCGCAGATGCTCAATAGGGTTTAGGTCTAGAGACATGCTTGGCCAGTCCATCACCTTTACCCTCAGCTTCTTTAGCAAGGCAGTGGTCAGTCAGCTTGCTGTTATCATATTGCAATACTGCCCTGCGGCCCAGTCTCTGAAGGGAGGGGCTCATGCTCTGCTTCAGTATGTCACAGTACATGTTGTCATTCATGGTTTCCTCAATGAACTGTAGCTCCCCAGTGCTGGCAGCACTCATGCAGCACTCATGCAGCCCCGGCCCAGACCAT
Organism: Rana muscosa; assembly: GCA_029206835.1. Classification (NCBI taxonomy): domain Eukaryota; kingdom Metazoa; phylum Chordata; class Amphibia; order Anura; family Ranidae; genus Rana; species Rana muscosa. The sequence goes on along the minus strand of CM055122.1, from coordinate 890,323,524 downwards.
GACACTCCCACCACCACGCTTGACTGTAGGCGAGACACACTTGTCTTTATACTCCTCACCTGGTTGCCACCACACACGGTTGACACGATCTGAACCAAATAAGTTTATCTTGGTCTCATCATACCACAGGACATGGTTCCAGTAATCCATGTCCTTAGTCTGCTTGTCTTCAGCAAACTGTTTGCAGGCTTTCTTGTGTATCATCTTTAGAAGAGGCTTCCTTCTGGGACGACAGCTATGCAGACCAATTTGATCCAGTGTGCAGCATATGGTCTGAGCACTGACAGGCTGACCCCCCACCCCTTCAACCTCTGCAGCAATGCTGGCAGCACTCATACGTCTATTTCCCAAAGACAACCTCTGGATATGACGCTGAGCACTTGCAATCAACTTCTTTGGTCAACCATGGCGAGGCCTGTTCTGAGTGGAACCTGTCCTGTTAAACCACTGTATGGTCTTGGCCATCATGCTGCAGCTCAGTTTCAGGGTCTTGGCAATCTTCTTATAGCCTATGCCATCTTTATGTAGAGCAACAATTCTTTTTTTCAGATCCTCAGAGAGTTCTTTGCCATGAGTTGCCATGTTAAACTTTCAATGACCAGTATGAGAGAGTGAGAGCAATAACATCTAATTTACCACACCTGCTTCCCATTCACATTTGAGACCTTGTAACACTAACAAGTCACATGACACCAGGGAGGGAAAATGGCTAATTGGGGCCAATTTGGACATTTTCTCTTAGGGGCGTACTCTGTTTTGTTGCCAGCGGTTTAGACATTATTGGCTGTGTGTTGAGTTATTTTGAGGGGACAGCAAATTTATACTGTTATACAAGCTGTACACTCACTAATTTACACTGTAGCAAAGTGTATTTTCTTCAGTGTTGTCACATGAAAAGATGTAATAAAATATTTACAAAAATGGGAGGGGTGTACTCACGTGTGTGAGATACTGTATATCTTATCTTTGCTTTTAGTTGCTATCTGTGCATTTTTCATATGCTGGCTTCCATTCACATACAGTAATACATTTTCTCTTAAAACTTAGTTTAAGTCACATCCTGTAACAGGGTGACAACTCTGCCTTTTTATCATCAGTATACAGGGGCAGTGTTGTCACTCTCTCACATGTAGTACACTATAATGTGGCATGTTAAAGTGTACCTATGGTCAAAATTCAGGAGGAGGAGTCAGTACGGGAATTACTGCTTGCAGCCAGCAAGGTACCATGGGATATGTAGTCCTTAGAAATTGAAAGAAAGCAGCAGAGGAGAAGCTGCAAAGCATGCAGGGAATCCAGGAACTTGTGGAAAGAGGTAGCCAGCAGACAGGCAGCACTCCCAACATAAAATACGTTTTCAAGTAAGCTTAAATTGGATGGTCAAATATAGCTATTGTTTGTTTTATAATCCACAACAAATACTACAGGTCCTCTTGCATAACAAACTGCTTCGAGTGCCGACAAGGACAGAGCTTGTCTCAAAACATCCAGTAGGGAAACGAAAGTCCTAAATGTCACACATCACAGCAAAACCCTGTGAGGAGATGTATGAGAGCCTCAGCCCGGGCTCTAACCAGACCAAGCCCCCCAACGTGTTTCACCCTGCCACCAGAGCTTAATCATGTATTACTATTACAATGCTGATGTTATAAAATTAAAGTATATGCTGTAACTATAGATTTTCTTAATGCTCCAGCCTCAGCTGCCATCTCAATACTGCTATGATTGGTAGTTCCTTGGAACTTGTATGATGTGCATGCAGCCCTGAAACTAGGTTCAGACAATCAAAATGACTAAGGCTGCTTTCACACTGCAGTGGTAAAAAGCAGCTTGTTTTAAGGGCGCTTTACCGCTGTTATAGCGGCGCTTTGGCGCCACTATTTGGGTGGTAGCAGGGTGCTTTTAACCACCAAGATGAGGTTAAAAGCGCCCATGTTACAGCGTTTCCGAAGAGTTTTTTTAGCCGCTTCGGAAGCGCTGCCCATTCATTCCCAAGGGTAGGGAATACACTGTTTCTAAACTGCCCCAAAGATGCTGCTTGCAGGACTTTTTGTAATGTCCTGCAAGCGCACCACCCCAGTGTGAAAGCACTTGGGCTTTCACACTGGGGTGGCAGGGGGAGGCAGTTTTCAGCCGCTATTTCTAGCGCTAAAGCGCCTGAAAACTGCCCAGTGTGTAAGGGGTCTAAAAATAACTAGTGCATAAAATTAAAAGAGTTCTACTATTTAGCTTTTTGTTTTATGTTTTTTAATAAAGGGTTAGTTATACTTTTAGTCTCATTGAAAATATGATGTCCTCTCTTTGACCATACCTACAGTGCTTTTTCACATACGACTATTATTGTGTGTCTATTCCCCATTGTTTACATAACCATTGAATCGGTGACAATTCAAAAGCAGGCTTGGGGTTCCCATACACGGGCCAGCTGTGCTCATTCAGCATAATTGCAGCCATGTTTCCTTGCCCCAGGTAGCCCAGGTGCAGTGTACAGCCTGTCATTGGCAAGAATGGCTATGAGCTGCTGTACTGCCTGTACAATGTACTTGTAAACACGAATATGTGTACAGGCATATGCAAAAAAAAAAAAAAATTATATATTTTATATATGCTTGTATGCTGCACTCATGTTTATTATGGAACCCCATATATACAAGTACAGCAAGTAAAATAAACCGGTATCCATGGGCGTAGCATAAGGGGTTGTAGGGGTCACAATCGCAACCCCGTCCCTAGCTCCACTTCCCTGACAACTGGGGAAAAGAAACACACCTCCAGGAGGTGACCTTCCCCCAACACCTGCCAACACCGACAGAGAAACCTTCAAAAAATTGCTAAAACAAATGCCTTAACACCTCCTCAGGGGGCCCCTGAAAGGGCTGCAGATTTTGTGTCACATGGCTTTGCCCTCCCAAATCTAAGTTGCACCCCCCCCAAAGCCCCCTGGCCACCCCCTCTGCCCTGAATACTATGCCCGGGTGCTGAGCTCCTTTCCCATTACAGCACTCTATACTGTTCCTCCTCGGGGCTGAAATCACATTCCTTTACAACACAGCCAGTTAGCCATGATCTGCACAGTCTGCATATGCCCATACCTCCCAACTGGCATGGATTGTGCGGGACTTTCCCGCAACATACAACGTTTTCCCGCATCCGCATTCCGGCAGGAGACGTAATTTTCCTGCAGAAGTTGAGGCCCGAGGAAGTGAGGGGGAAGGACACTTGAATGCCAAATGTAATTAAGCAATGTAGCACCCCCCCCCCCCCCGCTCAACAACTTAAATGTCAGAGTGTTGAAAAGTTGGGAGGTATCAACTACACTGCCATTCTGACTGCCGGAGAATTTCACAGGTCAGAAGGGCAACATAAGACAGAAACAGACTGTGTGTAAAGGAATGTGATTTCAGCCCTATGTAGTGTGGGGGGAGCTGTATACAGTGCTGGGATGGGAAAAGCTCTGCCAAGTGACCTGCCAGGGGTCCCTGTCCTCTGATTTTCCAGCGGTGATCCCTGTCCTCTGATTCTCCAGTGGTAATCCCTGTCCTCTGATGTAAAGAGGAACTCTGGGAACTCAAAATTGTTACGCCACTTTGAGTATCTTGGTGTGCGGTGGATGTATCTGCACGCACGGTGGAAGTGGTGGATGGTAATGGGGGGGCCCCAGATCAACTTTTGCATCGGGGCCCACAAGCTTCAAGCTACGCCTCTGTCGGCATCTCTATAATGAAACCTGTGTCCTGAATTAACAATGTACATTTTAATTTAATTTAAACATATTTGTGTTTCTTAGAGAAAGAAGTAACCATTATCATCAATGGTATTTGTACATATGTCCTTCGTAGCTGTGAATCTTGCAAAACAAACTCACTAATGTTGTTTTTAAAGATCAACAGCATTTAGATCAAAGCCCTTCATTTATAGCCATGTACCCAGTGAAGTCTCTAATTACGAGAAGAAGAGTGCTTAGCGTATGCTTCTAATGAAGCATGCTTGATAATGTAATAAGGAAAGGGTTGCTTTACACTTTAATGATTCCATCCCACAGGCACGCATGAGGTCTATTTATTTAAAACCAGTTTTAGTATAAAACTGATAAAAAGAATGCAATAATCACACTGATTCATTCCACATACACTATAAAGCTAACATTTGTAGGGGATATTTGTTTAGGAAAATGTTTTTCAAGTATGGGCGTTGCTACTAGTAATTAAAATCCTCGTTATGGGTGGCACATGATACAGATCGATTATAAATATGCAGGACAGTCTTGTGAGAGGATAGGCTCTGTTTAGCATCGGCCACTAGTGGTACACATGCTTATTGAGGGGGGTTCATTATTAACCACCTCAGCTCCGGAAGGTTTTACCCCCTTCCTGACCAGGCCATTTCTTGCTATTTAGAACTGTGGTACGTTAACTGGTAATTGCGTGGTTATTGCAACACTGTACACAAAAACAAAAAAATTCTATCATTCTTTTCATACAAATAAAGATTTATTTTGGTGTTATATGACCATAACTGTTTTTTTTATTATTATTATTATTATTATTATTATTATTATTATATAAACAAAAAAACACTGAAAATTTCAAAAACAATCCAATAAAAAAATTTTTTAAAGAATCAAATTTCTTCATAAATATTGTCCAAAATGTATTCTGCTACATGGCTTTGGTTAAAAAAAATCCCAATAAGTATTTATTGATTGGCTTGTGTGAAAGTTATGGCTTCTAAAAACTATGTGTATATACTGGAATTATTATTATTTTTTTTATAATACTAATGGCGGCGATCAGTGACGTATAATGGGACTGCGGCAGGCACTGAGTGGGAGTGACACTGACTTATTAACTGCCACTGACATCACCTTTGACACTAATACAGTTGAACAGTGATAATACTATACACTGTCACTGTACTAAAGACACTGGCTGGGAAAGGGTTAACATCTCAGGTTAAATGTGTGCCTAACAAGTGTTAATTTGTGTAATGTGTGCTGCATTTTACTAAAGATCTCTTTGTTTCTTTTCCCTGCTTTGCCAGGAGAAGAAACAAAGACATCCTTCCCACTGTACAGATCCCTGTGTTAATTGTCAACAGATTGGACACAGCCAATCAGCATGTCCCAACCAAGAATCATTGGCCAGGGCCTCCTGACCAACCCCCGCTGTGTACAATCACAGCGGGAGTCAGTGGGCAGGGGTGCACGCCCTGTACTCTAAAGAGGCCAGTGATGTACTGGTATGTCGCTGTGCCTGTATCCATCCATGTGGTTAAAGTGATATTAAACCCTCCGTTTTTAGGTACTTTCACAGGTGATTTAATCACTTAGTGAATATGAAGTTTATTTATCTTTTAAGCCTTGTCTATATTCCAGTATAATGCGGTAATAAACCAAAAACAAAATGTATTAAATTGTAGCTTACCAATTCTTAAATGTGGTGGCTGCACTAGTTTTAATTGTTAGGCTTTTCTTCACTTTATTTTCACCTGGTGATCCAGCCAGCAAGTCTGTTATTTTTCCACTTTCTTAAAATAAACAAGCTGTCTAGCAAAAGTGGCTTTTAGAGGGTTGAGACAAACCAGTTAAAGGGGTTGTAAAGGTCAGACATGGGAGTAAGTCACACATGTGCAAGTCACAAGCAAGTCTCAAGTCTTAACCTTCAAGTCTCAAGCAAGTCCCAAGTTACTGTGACGAAAAGCAAGCAAGTCAAGTCGAGTCCCTGCTAGAACTCAAGTAAGTCAAGTCAAGTCATTTATTTTGGTCAAGTCACAAATCAAGTCAAAATACTGATCTACCCCATACTGTATAAAAATAATAGGAGGGATAACAATAAATAATATTGGTTATGTGCCCATGCCTCACTGTTCCTCACTGTGCCCATGCCTCACTGTGCCCATGCTTCACTGTGCCCATGCTTCACTGTGTCCATGCCTCACTGTGCCTGTGTCTCACTGTGCCCGTGTCTCACTGTGCCCAATGCCTCACTGTGCCCGTGTCTCACTGTGCCCGTGTCTCACTGTGCCCATGCTTCACTGTGCCCGTCAGCCGTGTACCTGATCGGCGGCATCCCGGCGGCCAACGCTGTATCCTGGCCTAGGCCAACAGGCCTAGGGCAGCACTTTGCAGGGGGGCAGCACGGAAAGAGTCCCCGCCGGGCTTGCGCTACACTGTTAGTGTAGCACTGTTAGTGTAGCACCAGTCTCTTGGGCTAAGAGGCAAATAAGTCTAGTGCCCCCATAAAGCGGCCACACTGCTTCCGGTATGCGGGCGGCTGGTATTTCGCAACTGGGGGGGGGGGGGGGCGCTGCTTCTAATTTTGACTGTCCTATCATCCTGGACCATAAACCTTCCTCACTGTGCTATATGTTTTTTGCTGCACCTTTGGCATGGTTATATCTTCTTAGTCCTCTCCATAAAATTATCAAAAATTTGTGCTTAAAGTAGAACTATAGGCAACACTTTTTTTTTTTCATTTTGGATAGAGTAAGGGAGGGTTGTAGCACCTGTCAGTTTATTTTTTACCATCCCTGTCCCATTGCAAAGATTTCCCTTCCCTTCCTGCCCCATAGCCAAACAGGAAGTGAGAGGAAATCTATGCAAATTAAGGAAATCCATTGCCCCCCCCAGGCCCTCAGAACTAGTGTCTTAAACAGAAAGGGGTGTGGCCTTGACAGGAAGGGGTGGGTCATTTAAATTAGGGGGTGCACGAGTTTAGTCAGGCCTAGGGCAGCACAAAACCTAAATACACTACTGCTGGCGGCCATTCCAGTATTCAAAAGCCGCGCCTCCTCCTCGTCTGTGATAGGTGGAACACTCAATTTCCCAGCATTCAGTGTTCCGCCTATCACGGACATCCGCTCATCCTCATAACACAGACGAGGATAAGAGGATGTCCGTTATAGGCTGAACACTGCCTGCTGTGAAATTGAGTGTTCCGCCTATCACAGACGAGGAGGCGCGAATTTTGAACACTGCAATGGCCGCCGTCTGTCTGCATGACACGCTGATCAGGTAGACAGACGGCGGCTTGTGGTTAGTGTTAGTGGTGCCAAGTCATTGCAAGTCATATAGCCCAAGTCAAAGTCAAGTCGCAAGTCATTAGTGACAAGTCAAAGTCAAGTCGAGTCATTTATTGAATTCTGTCAAGCAAGTCGCAAGTCCTCAAACAGGTGACTTAAGTCTGACTTAAGTCAAGTCATGTGACTCAAGTCCCCCACCTCTGGTAAAGGTTTGTTTTTTTATTTTCTAAATAGGTTCCTTTAAGCTAGTGCATTGTTGGTTCACTTACCCTTTCCTTTGATTTACCTTCTAAATGTTTTTTTGCTTTGTCTGAATTTCTCACTTCCTGTTTCTCCTCAGTAAACTTCACACCATCATCCGAGTGGTGTTTAGTCAGCCAGAACAGCTTACTGAACAGCTTACTGAGGAGGAACAGGAAGTGAGAAATTCAGACAAAGAAAACAAAGAAAAAAAAACATTTAGAAGGTAAATCAAAGGAAAAGGTAAGTGAACCAACAATGCATTAGCTTAAAGGAACCTATTTAGAAAATAAAAAATGAACCTTTACAACCCCTTTAACATCGACAGGGGATCCGTACAATGATCAGTTTTTATTTATTGATGTAAAATTTTATCCCAAAAGGAAACAAAAACTGTTTGCTTTAACTGCTTATAAAGTGCTAGCTAGAGCTCAGCTTTAAAACTGGGTCTACACCAGTGTGAATTGGATGTGGATTTCCCCGCATCCAATTTGCATGTCAGGAGATTGTGACCTGCTTTCTATGAAGCCGGTTCACACATCTCCGGAGTGTCTCCGGTGCGAATTGCACAGGAGTCTTGTGCGTTTTCTTGTCTGTTTCAGGTCTGAATTGAGCCCAAAATTCGGGCTGAAATCAGACCTGAAACTGTGAATGGAGAAGCACTGGATACCCTGCTGTGAGCCGCTCCATTCCTCAGTGTGAACCCAGCCTGATTTGCTAGGCAAGTCCATTGAAATCTGCTAGTCTAATGCCCTGTACACATGAGCGGAATTCCCGTTGGAAAAAAATTGGATGGTTTTTCCGACGGAATTCCGCTCAAGCCTGCCTTGCATACACACGGTCACACAAAGTTCGGTGAACTTTTGACTGCCAAGAACGCGGTGACGTAAAAGACTACAACGAGCCGAGAAAATGAAGTTCTATGCTTCCGAGCATGCGTCGATTTGTTTCTGAGTATGCATCGGAATTTAGCGCATCGAATTTGTACACACGATAGGAAATTCCGATCGGAATTTTACCCAACGGAAAAATAGAGAACCGTCTCTCTATCTAAGTCAGTCGGAAATCCCGACAGCAAAAGTCTGATGGAGCATACACACAGTCGGAATTTCGAATGAAAAGCTCTCATCAGGATTTTTGTGACAGAAATTCCGGCCGTGTGTACACGGCATTAGACCCCATACACACTATTAGATTTTCTGCAGATTTTTGTCTTCAGATTCACCAAAACCATATAATATGAGGTCAAACCTTAAGGCCGGGTTCACACTGGTGCGATACGGCACTCATCCTACTTTGGATCCGATTTTGCCCTGTGACTTGAAGTCAGAGACGCGTTCAACTTCAATGAACGGGGATCCGACTTGGATCCCTGCCATTACCAGGCACTGTGTTTGGTATGAATCTTGAGGGGGAACTGCACGCCAAATTTTAAATAAACAACCGGCATGGGTTCCCCCTCCAAGAGCATACCAGGCCCTTCAGTCTGGTATGGATTTTAAGGGGAACACCCTGCGCCGAAAAAACGGCATGGGGGTTTCCCCAAAATCCATGCCAGACCCTTATCCGAGCACCCAGCCTGGGTGGTCAGGAAAGGGGGTGAGGACGAGCGAGTGCCCCCCTCCTGAACCGTACCAGGCCGCATGCCCTTAACATGGGAAGGTGGGTGCTTTGGGGCAGGGGGGTGCACTTCGACCCCCCCACCCAAAAGCACCTTGTCCCCATGTTGATGAGGACAAGGGCCTCATCCCGATAACCCTGGCTGTTGGTTGTTGGGGTCTGCGGGCCTTCAATAAGGGGGCCCCCCAGATCCCGGCCCCTCACCCTATGTGAATGAGTATGGGGGTAAATTGTACCCCTACCCATTCACCTGGGGCAGAGGCGTAACTTGAAACTTCTGGGCCCGATGCAAGAAATCACAAAGGCCCCCCCATGATTTTGATACAGTTTTTTTTGAGGGGGTGGCCACGGCGGTAGTTGAGGGGGTGGCAGCAGTGGTACTTGAAGGGGGGTGACAATGGTGATGTTGAGGGGGGGTGGCAGCAGTGATACTTGAGGGGGAGGGGTAGCAGCGGAGGTACTTGAGGGGGGTTGCAATGGTGATGTTGAGGGGGTGGCAGCGGTGGTACTTGGGGGGTGGCAGCGGTGGTACTTGAGGGGGTGGCAGCGGTGGTACTTGAGGGGGTGGCAGTGGTGGTACTTGAGGGGTGGTGGCAGCGGTGGTACTTTTATGGTACAGCACGCTTAGTTGCAGTCCTCCAAGACAGTATTTGGCGCGATATAAATTTACATATCAATCATCAATCAATCATCAATCAATCAGTAAGGAGGCACAGGTGGTGGTGGGAGAGGATGGCACCACCACAGCCACCCCCCTCAAGTACCACCGCTGCCAACCCCCCTCAAGTACCACCGCTACCACCCCCCTCAAGTACCACCGCTACCACCCCCCTCAAGTACCACTGCTGCCACCCCCCCTCAAGTATCACTGCTACCACCCCCCTCAAGTTCCACCGCTACCACCCCCTCAAGTACCAGCGGTGGTACAATTCCGCCACAAAGAAAGTACTAAACTGCAAAGGGTCCGGAAATTAACTGGTCACTAGACAGCAGAATTTGGCTGCAGTGACCGGTTCCTGTAATAGAAAACTGCGGAGCTGTAGTGACTCCAGTCTCAGTCCAGTGCTTACTTACTTTACACAAGCTCAGTCACACTCACAATGCTTTCCAGTTTCCACAGCTTCAGTTCCAGGCCAGCTAGAGCCAGGCTCCTCGGCTCCTCTAGGTCACAGCGCGCCCATTCTTTTTCCAGAGTTGGCCTGGTCTTCTCCGTCGTCTTCTTCCCTCTTCTCTTCTTCTGATTTTGACATGACTCTCTCTCCCGCTGTATTGCCGTGTGCGCGGTGCGCAACGACTTATATAGGCATGGGGTGTGTAATGGGAAGGCCCGGGGAACTCAGAATCGCTTAGAAAGTATGAGATACCCTTGCTTCAGCTTCCCCAATGCCTCTTATGTGTCAACCACCCTGTGTCTCTATTAGGGGCACAGGGTGAATGAAAACCCCAATATGGTCTATGATAGCCATATTCAATGCTGCACATACATTGTATCTAGATTGGATGTGTACTGTGAGGGGGGGGGGGTTGTGTAATCATTGCTGTGAGGAGTTAAGGTGATTTGCATTCTATTGTCTATTGTGGATTGTGGGAATTAAGCCTATAATTATAGGTTGTGGAACTAGCAGCAGACAGGTTAATCACCTGCCTGCTTGTGTTGTAAATGAGTCTAGGAGGGTCTGGAGACCCTTTTGGTGTGAAGGGGATAGTTAACTCTATGCCTGTGTGCATTGTACTGGGCAGACGGACCGTCTACCAACCCTTTCATTATAATATGTGTATTGAAGGTTGTTACGTTCTATTGTGTAAAGTCTTTTGAAGGCTAACAGATGTCAAAATAATGGGTATTGGGCCTTGTTATGTGTGGGTGGAGCTGGGCCATTGTTCATGTTAAACTAATGCAGTAGTAGATGTGTATAAAAGTTACAATATGTTCTTCAATAAAGAGACTCGATCCTGGAAGATACAGAGTACGTCTCGTTCTTCCAGAAGGATTAATTCCTAGGGGAAGTGGTCGGCTGGCTGTGGAGGATCGACAGCGAATGTGTGTCCAGGAGAGGGAACATCGTAAACGCCGTTAACCCCCTTTCGTATTGGGGGTGCCGTTACATTGGTTGGCAGCAGTGGGATTTTTCCCTCCAGTTCCTGGGACACTTCAAACCACCACAGTGAATGACCAGCTATGCAGCCTGCAGGAGAGCCACGCTGAAAGACTTATTTGAGAGCCGTGGAGGGACCGGTGGGACAAAGAACAAAGTCACCCTGATCAGGTAGCTAGCAGAGATGGATCAGAAGGATGGTGATGCAGGACCCCGGTCAGTTGAAGACTTGTTTCAGCAACGAGTTCAACAGCGGTTGGCATTATATGGTGCTAACCCATCAGAGGCCGCCATACAGGAAGCCATTAAAGGCATCCAGCTGCAGGATGCCCGACAAGAGAGAGAACGAGAGCGACAAAAGAGAGAACTAGAGCGGCAACATGAGCGGAGAATGGCGGAAATACGGCAATCGGAGACAACGCCTAAAGAACCAGCCGCCATGGAAGAGGAATTCGGAAGGAGGTTGCGAGAGATGCAGATACAGCATAGAGGACCAGTATCAGAGGAGGTCCTGATGGGATGGTCGGATTCGATCGGCTGCGAACTCTGGAAGAAAGCGCTAGCTCTCGAGCAGCAACACCAGGGAAAGATTCTCCCCTCCATCTATGTAAGGTACTGGTCGCAGTATGAAGTATGAATGTTGTTACTGGGAGGACAAACGAAGCAGGAGTGGACAGCTGAGTTAAGCAGGCTGATCCGGGCAGAGATGCGGTTGGACGAGAGCTACAGAGCCCTCCGGTGGTATGTGGCCCAAGAGTGCCCATGGTCAGCGGATGACAGCCCCACGGAAGGCTTTGACTATGATGGCCTGGGATTGTTGTATTGGAGGCTGTCCAGTGACCCTGACTTTGGGAGTGATCGGGAGTGGCGTTTGGAGGAAATAATGGAGGAAAGAGAGCGAAAACTGAATGTCTCGGAAGGGCACTGGGCAGAGGAAGATTTGGAGTTTCTGGCCGTTCAGGAATGGGAGCTGGAGATCGCCTACAGACAGCTGCTAGAATCTGCTCAGCAGCAGGGTGGGACTACCTTTGCCTGGGACTATCAGGAAATACCAGTTGACAACTATGAAATCCTGGCTGAAGAATCGGCAGTGGAAAATCTGGAGATTGCCATCCCCAAATCAGAAGTGCTGACTGACCTTGATTATCCTGTTCCTGCTTGAGATGATCTTGGATGGAGGAATGTACCTGTCCAGCAGCATGCCAGAGAATCGGCAGTGGAAAATCTGAAGATTGCCACCCCTAAAGCCGAAGTGGATGATGTGGAGTTCCAGGGAGCTAGGGCAGTTGGCTCATCTCCCCGGCCACAGATTACAGAAGGTATGGACTTAATGGACTGTTCAGAGGATGTTATGGATTACGCATCGCCCGCTCAAGTACTGGCAGCAGGACAAAGTACTGCAGACCCTTGCTCTACACCCGTGGCAGTTTTGGAGGCCCAAGTTGAGAAGGTTATGGTTCCTCTTTCTGAGTGGATTTCAGAGATGCAGGGAGGAGAAGCAGCCATTTTCCCTCCCCAACAGGTAGCCAGAGCAGATGGTGTGGAGTCCCCAGCAGAAGTGCTGGCAACAGGGCAGAGTGCTAGCAACCTCTGCCTAGCACCAGAAACCACTGTGGAGTTTCAGGGAGCCGGGGCAGTTGGCCCCTCTCTCCGGAAACAAGCTGTGGTAGTAAAGCTTTTACCCCCAGCTGAATCACTGGCAGCAGGGCAGAAGGCTACTGGCCTCTGCACACAATGGCAACTTGAGCTGATATCGGTGGATGGGACTGCAGTCTCCACTCACAGCAACCCAGCAGAAGAGCTGGCAACAGAGCAGAGTGCCACGGGCCTCTGCTCTCAACTAACAGAAGAGGTAGTTCCTGTGGTATTGGATGGGACTTCAGTCCTCACTGACACAACCCCAGAAAATGGTGTGACACTGAGGCAGGAGGATGTCAGCCTTGCTTTGCAAGCACTGGGGGATTTTCACCTACCACAAGTGGTTGGGACTTCAGTCCCCACTTGTATACCCCAGGGATGCTGGGCAGTCGGCCCAGATCCCCAACAGCATGACGGACTGAGCCCAGTCACCCTGTCTTCTCTCCAGCGGCTGAAAGGACTCCAGGGAGAAGGGCCAGTCCAGGCCTCTCCCCAGCGGTGGGTATGTTCTCTAAGAGAGGCAGAGGTTGGCTGGGTAAGTAATGCTCTGTTTGGAGCAATTTATTTGGGGTACTGTGTGGATACCGGCATTAGAAGAAGGGACCTATGGACTAACTTCGGATTCAACCCGTCTGGGATCCCCTCCTCTGTTAGTCTCCTGCCGAAAGGGGAGAGATGTAACGGGAAGGCCCGGGGAACTCTGAATTGCTTTGAAAGTATGAGATACCCTTGCTTCAGCTTCCCCAATGCCTCTCATGTGTCAACCACCCTGTGTTTCTATTAGGGGCACAGGGTGAATGAAAACCCCAATATGGTCTATGATAGCCATATTCAATGCTGCACATACATTGTATCTAGATTGGATGTGTACTGTGAGGGGGGGGGGAGGGGTTGTGTAATCATTGCTGTTAGGAGTTAAGGTGATTTGCATTCTATTGTCTATTATGGCTTGTGGGAATTAAGCCTATAATTATAGGTTGTGGAACTAGCAGCAGACAGGTTAATCACCTGCCTGCTTGTGTTGTAAATGAGTCTAGGAGGGTCTGGAGACCCTTTTGGTGTGAAAGGAATAGTTAACTCTATGCCTGTGTGCATTGTACTCGGTAGACGAACCGTCTACCAACCCTTTCATTATAAGATGTGTATTGAAGGTCGTTACGTTCTATTGTGTAAAGTCTTTTGAAGCCTAACAGACGTCAAAATAATGGGTATTGGGCCTTGTTATGTGTGGGTGGAGCTGGGCCATTGTTCATGTTAAACTAATGCAGTAGTAGATGTGTATAAAAGTTACAATATCTTCTTCAATAAAGCGACTTGATCCTGGAAGATACAGAGTACGTCTCATTCTTCCAGAAGGACTAACTCCTAGGGGAAGTGGTCGGCTGGCTGTGGAGGATCGACAGCGAATGTGTGTCCAGGAGAGGGAACATCGTAAACGGCGTTAACCCCCTTTCGTATTGGGGTGCCGTTACAGGGTGTGGTCACCGGGTGATGTCATCCGGTGACCACGCCCCTTATAACGTCATTGCCCGGGGCATGATGGGGTGTGGGGCGGAAGAAGATGGGGTGGAAGAAGAGAAGAGGGAAGAAGACGACGGAGAAGACCGGGCAAGAGCTAGCAAAAGAGCGAGCAAAAGAGCAGAAGAACCCGGAAGAAGGCACCGGACAGCGGAAGAAGAACCAGAGAGCGCGAACAAGAGGCCAAAGAGCGCCGAGAAGTCGGAAGAGATCCCATACTCATTCACATAGGGTGGGGGGCCGGGATCTGGGGGCCCCCTTATTAAAGGGGGCTCCTAGATTCCGATAAGCCCCCCCCGCCCGCAGACCCCGACAACAAACGGCCAGGGTTGTCAGGAAGAGGCCCTTGTCCTCATCAACATGGGGACAGGGTGCTTTGGGCAGGGCGTCCCCCTGCCCCAAAGCACCCAACCCACATGTTGAGGGCATGCGGCCTGGTACGGTTCAGGAGGGGTGGGGCACTCACTCCTCCCCAACTCCTTTCCTGGCCGGCCGGTCTGCGTGCTCGGATAAGGGTCTGGTATGGACTTTGGGGGGACCCCCACACCGTTTTTTCGGCGTAGGGGTTCCCCTTAAAATCCATACCAGACAGAAGGGCCTGGTATGCTCTAAGAGGGGGAACCCATGCCGTTTTTTTATTTAAAATTTGGCGTGGAGTTCCTCCTCAAGATGATCAGCGCACATGTCGAATGCCAAAGTTGGATCATGCAAGACAGCGAACCGACTTTGATCCAACTTCAGTGATATTCAATGGGCTTAAGTAGGATCAAAGTCGGACCAAAGTAGTGCAGGGAGCATTTTCAAAGTCGGACCGACATGTGTCGGACCAGTTAAGACGGCTCCCATAGGGAAACATTAATCTTCACACGTCATGCGACATGAGCTCCCAATGTCGGAGCGTTTGTCGCACTAGTGTGAACCCCGCCTAAGAGTTTAAATTTGTATGCAATCAGGCAGACCCTTGCACTACATGGTTTTGGTAAATCTGAAGACAAAAATCTGCAGAAAATCTAATAGTGTGTATGGGGTCTTAAGCCTCATACACACAATCAGATTTTCTGAGGACAAAGCGTAGGAGTTTTGTCCGAAGGGCATTGGCCAGGAACTTGTCTTGCATACAAACGGCAAAGAATTGTCGGCCAACAAACACAAAACTACGTGGTTTTTCAGCTCTTTAGCGCCACCCTTTGGGCAACGTCTGCTAATGTTGTGTTATGGTGAGCATTGCTTCTGAGAATGCGTGTTTGTACTTTGGAGTTTTGTCCTAAGGCTTGTGTACACAGGATCAGAAAATTCGACAACACACAATTGTTGGCGGACAATTTTAAAGCATACTATCCCACATTTGTCCGTGGAAAATCCGCCAACAACTGTCCGATGGAGCATACAAATGGTCAGATTTTCCACCAACAGTCTGTCATCACACAATTTCCGTTGGATAATCTGATCGTGTGTATGAGGCTTAACACTACTGTTCTGCCCTCACAATGTGTCTGAAGTACAAGGCTTGGCAGACAGTGAACAACTTCCCAATAAAGACCAAGGCCGAAGGGTTAACAGCTGTAATCTTTACTGAGATATGTTTTATATTTTAAAACAGCAAAACACAAATTATAAAGTGTACATTAGCATTGAACATTACATTACAAAATGCAAGTACACTCAGGCATGCTTCTCTAGTGTAAGGCCCTAGCTAACATAAATGTGGCCTAGCTGAAGGGAACTCCCTAGCAGAAAAGTACTATCAAACACACATAAAAATGCCATTGAATCAGTAGAGCACATACTACTTGATTGAATGCTGATGACAGCCTACTTAAAGACTTGCTTCCAAGGCCAGTTTTAAGAAATCCTGGAGCTCTAATGCCATGCTTCCTTCCCTGCAGGAGGTTTAAGCAAAATGTCTGCTGGACAGGAAGTGGGAGTAATACACTTGTAGCGCCCTGTTCCCAATGACTGGGCACTATGTTAAATCTAGTGGGTGTCTGAGCTGGTAGTTAGCTCAGACTCTGTAAATAATTATGCTAATGTAGCAATACCCCTTTAGGGCCACTGGTTAAAATTTTGGTTTTGCACATTACCTCTTCAGCTTCGTTGTCCGGGTAGGAAAGTCTGTAGTAATGCAATGTCCACACAGATGTAAAACCTCAAACAGTTAGGCTTTATTTTCTTATGCAGTAAACGTTGAGAAAGTAGAAGGTATAGAAAAGTAGGGGAAGGTTCAGGCACTCAGCAATACTAGCCAAAAATATCAGCTCACAGTCACTTACCACTCTCAATGTTAGAGTGGGTATTGGTCTCCCGGATAGTCCCCTCTCACATGGCCTAGCAGCCGGGATGACACACGAATCAGCAACGGGACAGTCTCTGCCACAGACTGCCCTAGGTGAATGGGGTCTCTGCCACAGACCTTTTAGAGTGAACAAAGTCTCTGCCACAGACCTTTTAAAGTTGAGCGAATGGATAGTCCAGGAATCCTCTGCCACAGGATTTCAAAGTCCCAAACTTCCAGCCGTACAGTCAAAGAGCCTTTAAGCCAATCCGGCGAACTGCAGGGCTTGTAGTATAGTGGATCCCTCCTCAATAAAGTTGCCAGGCCTTGCCCGAGACAGCAGCACTTTGCCGGTCTCCTCCGGGGCAGGTCCTCCCCTGGTTTCCTTCATCAAGTTAGCTTCCTCCCCATTTGGATGGACAGCTTGGGATCTCCTCTCCGGATGTAGGCCCTAGCCAGACTAGCTGGGCCTACTAGATAGCGATGCAGCCTCGGGCCAATGTCCACCTCGAGCCCGGAGGGCCACGAGGCGAAAACGAACCACAATCAATGGCGTCTGCCCCTTAAGTATCCCCTACCAGCAGGCACAGCGGGTCGACCACTCCCACTGCACCACTGCCGAGAAGGGTCACTCAATGCACCATGGTCTGCCCGTGTTCCAACGGGTGCCTGAGGTGGTAATGCCACCTACAGGCAATAAGGGAAAATGCTATCGGGCAAACCACAGCTAGAACAGAGGTAAATGTCAATGTAATTCAACTGTCTGAGCCCAACTACTGGCTCAGACATCCCTCTATATTTTAAATAGCGTCCCAACCTTTTGGGGAGGGCGCTACACTAAATTAGCCTCTGTTCTGGCTATGGCTGTGTTGGAAGACTTCCCACTGTTTGCCTGTAGGTTGTGTTACCACCCCAGGCCAATGTAGAAGACTGACAGGCCAAAGTAGATTGGGTGCCTTTCCCCGGGAACAGTTCAGTGGGCGTGGTCTACCCACTGAGCATGCTGGGGAAGGGTACTTAAGGGGCAGATGCCATCTTTTGGGGTCCTTCTTCCCTTCGTGGCCCTCCTGGAACGAGGAGTGTGTGCGTGATCTTGGCCTCGGGACCATGTTGGTCCAAGGCTGCCACTCTACCAAGTAGGCCCAGTTATGCTGACTGGGACCTACACTTTGAAGGTGATCCTGTGCTGTCCGTCCTGCAGGAGGAAGCCACTCAATGGAGGAAACCAGGGGAGGACCTGTCCTGGAAAAGACCAAGCGGAAGGCTGGTGTCTTGAGGAGGGCCTAGTAATTCTATTGGAGGATGCACTGTAGCTAAAGTTCACCTTGCAGTCTGCCGGGTCGGCTTAAAGGCTCTTTGACTGCTTGGCTGGAAGTTCGGGCGCTAAGTCCTGTGGCAGAGGATCCCGGATTATCCAATTTTGTGCACAACCAGTCTGTGGCAGAGACTGGTCCTGATCATTGTCCGTGCATCATTCCGGCTGCTAGGCCAGGTGAGAGGGGCCTATCCGGGTGAGCAATACCCACTCGAGGAGGTGTGGTGAATGACTTTGTAGTTGAGAAGTTTCCCCAGTGATCTGTACTGCGTACCTGAACCTACCCCTTTCCCTTCACCCTTCTACTATTCTTCATAGGTTTTATTTTCTTTTGCATAAAACATAACAGCATAAGGTTTTACATCCTGTGTGGACATTGGAGTTCTTACAGACTTTCTTCCCCTAGACAACGAACATTGAGGTAAAGTGCAAGGCCCAAATTAAACCAGCAGCTCCTATGGGGGTGTGCTACACACTACAGTTTCCTGCCAGCCTAAAGCAACAGTAACATATGTAAATATATTACGGGGAAAAAAACTGCGCTAATAACAAAAAAATATATATATGAATAAACGAAAGGCAGCAATGGGGATTGACAACATCCATGATGAAACGCGAATGGGAGCGACGTGCTGACGTCACCACGCTGAATTGAGGGAAAGGGTTTTCGTATCCTTCCTGGCAGTCTTACCTTTTACATGCCTTTATCCACATCTTTGATGTAAGTGATTTACTTCGTTTTTTTTTATAAATGCGTTTGAGTTATCACGCTATGGTCTGTGTCCTCTCCTTTCATCGGTCCTGTGTATTGGCCGTATGCCTGTGATCGGGTGGAATATCATCTGCGGTGTCATCGCTGTTCCTGCTACAGTCTTGCTGTCCTCATCAAGCAAAGGCCGCGGCTGGGTTTTTCGTGGGCTTGCCTCTGGTAAGCTGCTACCTTATTACGGTGTTGGGCACCTTCTCATGTTGATATCACCGGGTGTTGCCGAACCATCCATTGAATTTATCCTTTGTTATCTACCGGATTTCAGATTTTGTGCATGGGACCTTTAATTCAGTTATCCAGTATAATTTAGGTTATTCTAGTTTTTAATGGTATTATTTGGGCACCTACACCTGGATTCAGACACCCAATTCTGTGGGTGCCTTAGGATGGTTCCTCCCGGACGGATCCCATTGGAAGAAGCTGGGCCCCAGGCCTGAACGATGCACCTCACCCCCGACTGAGGGTGTCTGGGGTGACTCCCAAACTCCACGTGTCCAGGCCTAGGCCGCCTGGACACCGACCGCTGGACAGCAGCCCTCAGGCTAAAGGTGCCTGGGACTCGGACCTCGTGGCAAAGATGTCCGCCCCCTTTATAGCCTCTCCCAGCTAGCACAGCGGGTTCCCCGCCCCACCGTACAACCGCTGCGAGAGACCAAAAAAGGGTACGGCACTCCAGCGATGGTTCAACCCCGGCCCAAAGTGACAACGCCACCTGCTGGGCCGCAGGGAACTGGACCCCACTGATGTCTCCATCCGAATCAACATACTGAAAAGTACCTACCCGCTACACTTGTATACATATGTTCCTTCTAATATCAGATACTGGTGATCCACATCATCATTGCGATTGGTACTTAGTACATAGAAAGCAATGCTTGCAAAGCTGAATAATAATAATAATAATGGCAGCTCTAATACAAAGACACACATATTCCTACTTTTATACCCTTTAGTCTTGTTCAAGTCTATAGAAAAAAATTGTACGAATGTACGTCATTATGTTCCTCACCTTTCCTGGAGTGCTTATCAGTATGTGTTCTTGCTCCTGCTGTTTTTAGATGTGACACTTTGAGCTTGTCAAACAATAAGTACAAGGCTTCTGCACATTTAGCTATTACTAAAACAACCTAATGGAAGGAGAAATATAAATCTAGAGGAAATATCACTAGGATAAAGGTAAAATCACTAAGTGGACTTTTACTAAAAAAGGCTGATTAACCACTTCGTCTCTGGAGGATGCATTCAAAGTTTTCTGTCCTGTGCTGTTTAAAACAACATATAATGGGGTGATAAAATCCCTGGGCATTATTGTCAACTAGGGAGTAGGACCATTGCTAAATCAAGTACAGTAGATGGATCCATTAGCTTTTTTTTTTTTTTTACTATTTATTCCCCACAACAACTAAGGAAATAAAAATATATGTATCCACATATGATACCAAAGTAAAAAAAAAAGACTTACCCGACCCCAAAAAAATAGTGTATATTAGGTTGGGTAGACCAGTGGTTCTCAACCCTGTCCTCAAGTACCCCCAACAGGCCATGTTTGCAAGTTTTCCTTTATCTTGCACAGGTGCTTTAAATTAGAGTCAATGGCTTGGTATTTTGGACAGCTATTTTATCTAAGAGAAATTCCCAAAACATGGCCTGTTGGGGGTACTTGAGGACAGGGTTAAAAACCACTGGAGTAGACTACAAAATGAAGCATTGCTAAATCAAAATCAAAATGGTCTGGGGTCCAAGGGGATTTAGGGAGAAAAAACCTGGGGCCTCATCATGGAGATAACACTTTAAAGGGGGACATTAGAGCAACCAGGAACTGTTGAAACAAAGGAACACTTTGGTTAGGAGACTGTACAACACACCAAACATTTGCCCAGATACAACTAAGCTTACTCTTTGCTTGCTCAGTGAATAAAGGTACACCTTATTCTTAAAGCAGTACATTCAGACTCATATTTTCTTGCCCCAGTACTCCAGCATCCTTTTTTTTTGCCACACTCTCCCCAGACCTACCTTCCTCCTCCTAATCCCCAAACCTACCTACCCTCCTCCTAATCCCAGTGACATACCCCTTGCCACTAATAATGTTGTCACCTGACTAGACTTGGTGCTTAAGAAAATAGGAAACCTCTTCTGTGAAGCTATGGAGGGAAATTTATGGATATGGTGCTGGGAGAATAAGTGGATGGTGAGATGTTGCCCTTGAGAGGGAGTGTAAAAGAGGGTGCTCGAAAAGATGAGGAATGTAAGTGCTGAATATAAGGGCCAAGGGGGAGATTCAAGGAGATATGTAAGTAAATGGAAGCATAGGAAAGGCAGAATGATGTAGGCTGTGAAAAGTATTAGTGAAGGCAAGATGAGGGCAGTGTGGGATGGAGTGTGTGTGGGCAAGGAATGCAGTAAGGCAGAGTAGGTGGTGTTAGAGGGACGAAGTGATGAAGCTGGCGGTAGTGGAAACTTGTGAGGAGGTGATGATCAAGGGAAAGTGCTGAAGCTTGGGGCATAAGGAGAATTTGTTCAAGTGGAGGTTGATGTTGGGTCTGGAGAGAAAAGGGGAACCAGTGGATTCAGCAAAGACTGGTACATGCCTGGTCAATCAATAGGCATGTTTTAAAACCTGTACTGTATTGGGTAAAGTGTTAGTGAAGGTAAGGTGAGGGCAGTGTGGGATGGAGTGTGTGTGGGCAAGGAATGCATTAAGGCAGAGTAGGTGGTGTTAGAAGGAGGAAGTGATAAAGCTGGAGGCAGTGGAAGCTTGTGAGAAGGTGATGATGAAGGAAAAGTGCTGAAGCTTGGGGCAGAAGGGGAATTTGTTCAAGGGGAGGTTGATGTTGGGTCTGGAGAGAAAAGGGGAACCAGTGGATTCAGCACAGACTGGTACATGCCTGGTCAATCAATAAGCATGTTTGAAAACCAGTACTGTATTGGGTAAACCAGTACATTTGGAAGGTATGAATTTGACTCCAATTTAATCTGAGTTTAACATGTTTATGCTACATTATGCTACATTGTGCCCTCGGAAATGCATGGGCAACCCTGATAGCATAGTCCTTGGTGTTATCAGGATATTCTGAAGGATTTATCAACTGTGTTGTAAAATACTTCTGTCCTGCATCTCTCTGCTACATGCCTATTATTTTCTGATAACTATGAGCAACAACACTCTATTATACAGTAAGTAATCTTTTCTTGCAGAGGTACATGGTTAGGCTGCTATATTTCCCCCACATCCCAATCTGCTACAACAACCCAATGAAATAAAAAAAAGAAAGAAAGTGTTAAAATAGGAAATAATTAGCAAGAACAATAATAAAAATAAAAAATAAATAGAAATACCACAACATTAATCCAAAAGTCCTAACAAATGCATTTGGTGTGTTCATTATCATTTAGAATATTTGCAATCACAAACCTGTGAAATTGGCACCATCGTACTAATTTCTTTCGCAAAAACAAAACAAAAACCAGACTTAATCTTGCCTTAATATTACACAGACTATTATGCAGATTTAATTTCCTGCATGCATGATGTAATATTAAAGGGAAAAACGTGTGTGAACTAAAAGACAATTAGACAAACATTGAGCTTTGTCACTAAATTGCATTTATGTTGTAAATTTTGCAGTCAAAAAACGTTTCGATTATATTTAGGGAGAAAGTGTCTGGGGCTGTACAGACTAATAACAAAAAATAAATAAAAATAGGTTGTGATAATAATGTCAAATTTGAACATCTGAAAAATTACCAGAAAGTGTATTTTGCCAATTTTAATCATATCTGTTTCAAAAACAAACAGGTGACTAATATGGTAGGATCGACTACAAAAAGTTAGGGAGTGTGAACTTGCCCTCCATCTGAAACAAAGTTCTTAATCTATAATATGTGGAGGGGGAGGGAGAAGAAGGCTCTGGAACAAACAGTATGTGCATTTGAGGGGAAGGGGGGAGTAAGAAGTTCTTGGACCACGTACAGTATGTGGGGGAAATGGGAGGAAAAGGTTCTGGGATTACATACTGTGACAGCAGGAAGGTAAAGTCACCTGGTTGCATCCAGGGGGGTAGATATATTTCGCCCAGATTCAGGCTTTACGCCAACTTATACAACTAGGTGGAGAGTTGTATAAGGCTAGTGGGCTCATGGATGACTCATACCTCTAGGGAGAGTGTGGGGCGTCGTGCAGACAGGGAGTTGATGAGACCAGCTGAAGCTTGTCAGCTCATTTAGGCCTCTATAAGAACTCCCAGCTTCATTAGATGTTAGCTCATGCCTGGACCCAGACCTGTGTGGACTGTCTAGGGAGAGTGAACCCCTGTGCGGTGAGACAAAGCCTGTGTGGCTATTTGCTTGGACATTTAAAACCAGGGACTTAGGGACTAGGACAGCACTAGGCTGATCCCAGTTGTTAGTTAGGAAACCTGTATGTTTAGTCAGAGGTCAAGTTGACCAGGATTTATTTTGTTTATGTTTCTTTTTCTTTGCTGTGTTTTGTCACTGTAAATAGAAAATAAACCGCACCTTTTTGATTTTGAAAACCACAACCTCCGTTTGCTGGGCCTGTTTTTGTGTGGGGAGCCCATCTCGGGGGTCACACACACCCGCTGCCGAGCCAACCCCCTCACAGTTGGTGGAGAACCAGTGGCAGTTTTTTTTAAGCCAGCATGGAGGAGATACTGAAGCAGCTGGCTCTAGCAAATGCCAATCAACAGCAGACAAATGCAGGTTTGCAAAAGAACTTCGCAGCCCAGCAGCAAGCTCATCAACAGAGCCTTGCAGCCCAGCAGCAGACAAACGCAACTTTGCAACAGAGTCTGGAGGCTCAGCAACAAGCCCAGCAGCAATCTGAGGCCCGCTTCATAGACCTGTTGCAGAAGCAAGAGCAGAGACTACAACAACAGATGGAAGCAGTAATGCAGCAACGTCCGCAGACCAGTGAGGAAAGCCGTCCCACTAATACCGCGTCCTTTGGGGTGAGTCGTTTATTGACAAAAATGACTGGAGAGGATGATCCAGAGGTATTTTTGACCACATTTGAAAGGACCGCTGAAAGAGAAAAGTGGCCTGAGGAGCAGTGGGCTGGACTGGTGGCTCCTCTGTTAACTGGTGAATCGCAGAAAGCTTACTATGACCTAGAGTCTAACCAAGCAAAAGACTATGTGATGCTAAAAGCTGAAATATTGGCAAGGCTGGGTGTCACCCAGGCTGTCCGGGCTCAGCGTGTGCATAACTGGACTTTCTAGCTTGGAAAACCCCCCAGGTCTCAAATGTATGATCTCATTCACCTGAGCAGAAAGTGGCTACAGCCAGAGACTTTGTCCGCACCAAAGATTGTGGAACGTGTTGTAATGGATCGGTTTTTGAGAGCTCTTCCTACTGCCATCCAAAAGTGGGTAAGCCATGGAGACCCAGAGACGGCCGATGGTCTTGTGGATCGTGTGGAGAAATACTTGGCTACAGAGAACCTGACGGCCTCTTCCAGAGACACTCGGACTTTCCACCCTAAGACCAGACCATCCCCAGGGGCGGTTAAGAGGATTCCAAGGGGTGAGGGTGGAGAGAGTGAGAGGGTGGGAGCTCTACCCCAAGTTTGGCGAGAACAGCCTGGGAAATCAGCGGCTCAAGAGGCCGCAAGAAGGATCGTTTGCTACCGCTGCCGGCAAGCGGGACATATTGCAGCCAATTGCCCGGTTGTGGAGGAACCCATGCAGTGTGACTTTCTGACGGGCAGACGTCAGTCGCTGTGTGCGACAGTCGCATGCACTGCCATTCGAGGAACTGAGAAACATTTATGCAAAATGTGTGTTAATGGTAGAAATGTTGTGGTATTGCTGGATTCAGGTAGCCTTGTGACCCTGATAAAGGCTGAGTTAGTTAAAACAGAGGTCTCTGGGAATAGCAAGGTAGCTGTTATTTGTGTGCATGGGGACACCCGAGAGTATCCAGTGACTACAGTGTGTTTCGAGACCCCCAAAGGTACCCTCTCTCATCCAGTGGGCTTAGTATCTCAGTTACCGCATGACGCCATTGTGGGAAGGGATTTTCCGAAGTTCTGGGAACTGTGGGATGATCCTGAGCCCCCCACTGGTGCCCCTATGTACCAGGAATGTGATAGCCAGAACTCCCCTGAGAGTGGTGAGGACTCTCCGGAATTTCCCTTATTAGTATTGGCAGGGGAGACTCAAGAAACTGGAGAGGAGCCCACCTCCTTAGACGAAAACCTACCGTCTGTGGAGTTTTCTGATCTTGAGGTTCACAGGGAAAACTTTGCCACAGAACAGTTGAAAGACCCCGCCCTAATAAAGGCACGGGAAAACGTATTGAAAATAGATGGCGAGTTAGTGAACCCAGATAATACCTGCACTTACCCATACTTCAGCGTAGAGAAGGACCTACTGTATCGGGTGGCAAAAAGGGCAGAAGAAACCGTTGAGCAGCTTGTGGTGCCCAAACCTTACAGGAAGTTGGTGTTGGAGTTGGCCCATGGGCACATTCTTGGAGGTCATCTGGGGACAGAGAAAACCCGAGAGAGGGTATTACAGAGATTCTATTGGCCGGGGGTGATGAAGGACATAGAAAATTATTGTTCCTCCTGCCCTGTGTGTCAGAGGTCGGCCCCGATGCCACATTTCCGTAGCCCGCTGGTCCCTCTACCCATCATTGAGGTCCCGTTTGAGAGGATCGCCATGGATTTGGTAGGTCCTATAATCAAGTCCGCTAGGGGGCACCAGTACATATTAGTTATAATAGACTATGCCACCCGTTATCCAGAAGCGATCCCTCTCCGAAATACCTCGGCCAAAACCATAGCCAAAGAGCTATCTCTTGTGTTTAGCCGGGTGGGTATTTGTAAAGAACTGCTTACGGACCAAGGTACACCCTTTATGTCCCGGGTTATGAAGGAGCTGTGTAAATTGTTCAAAGTGACGCAATTACGTACATCTGTGTATCACCCCCAAACCGATGGGCTGGTTGAAAGATTCAACAAAACCCTAAAACAAATGTTGAAGAAAGTGGTGGATAGAGATGGAAAGGATTGGGACTGTCTACTTCCTTATCTGATGTTTGCTATTAGGGAGGTGCCCCAATCCTCTACGGGATTCTCCCCCTTTGAGTTACTGTATGGGAGACACCCAAGAGGGCTGTTGGATATTGCCAAGGAAACTTGGGAAAGTGAGAGTTCTCCCCACAGGAGTGTGATTGAGCATGTCGCCCTGATGCAAGACCGAATTGCACAGGTAATGCCCATCGTGAAGGAACATTTGGCCCAAGCGCAGTTAGCACAGCAGAGAGTGTACAACCGTGGAGCCAAGACCCGTACCTTTTCCCCGGGGGATAGGATACTGGTACTTGTCCCTACGGTTGAAAGTAAATTCCTTGCCAAATGGCAAGGCCCCTACGAGATAATGGAAAAAGTGAGCGAAGTGAATTACAAGGTCAGACAACCAGGAAGGCGAAAGCCCGAACAGATCTATCACGTTAATCTGTTGAAAGCCTGGAGGGATAGAGAGTCCCTAGTCGCAGACACTTGGTCACCAGCTCAAACTGGTTGCGTGATTCCTGAGGTTGGAATAGCAGCCACCTTGTCACAACCCCAACAACAGGAGGTTAAGGAGTTTGTGCTTCGCAACAAGGAGGTATTCTCTGAGCTGCCGGGACAAACATCTGGGGTAGAGCATGACATCATTACCCCGCCCGGTGAAAGGGTGAAGTTAAAACCCTATCGGATCCCAGAGGCCCGACGGGAGGCAATACGGGAGGAAGTACAGAAAATGCTGAACTTAGGGGTGATAGAGGAGTCCCAAAGTGATTGGTCTAGTCCCATTGTGTTGGTGCCTAAACCGGATGGGAGCTGGCGATTTTGTAACGATTTTCGTCAGTTGAACAAAGTTACAAAATTTGACACCTACCCCATGCCACGTATAGATGAGTTGATCGACCGGCTGGGAACAGCCCGATACATGACGACTCTTGACCTCACAAAAGGGTATTGGCAAATCCCCCTGGCCAAGTCGGCCAAAGAGAAAACCGCATTTGAAACCCCAGACGGGGCGTTCCAATATAAAAGAATGCCGTTCGGGTTACAGAATGCGCCAGCCACATTCCAGCGGAAAATGGACCAGATGCTGAGGCCCCATCGGAAGTATGCTGCGGCTTACCTGGATGACGTAATTGTCCATAGCACAGATTGGGCCTCACATCTCCCAAAAGTGCAAGCAGTCCTGGACTCTGTTCGGGAAGCGGGGTTTACGGCTAACCCCAAGAAGGGTACCATTGGGCAGGAGGAGGCCAAATATCTTGGGTACACCATTGGGAGGGGAGTAATAAAACCCCAACTCAACAAAGTCGAGGCCATCCAGAGTTGGCCACGTCCCAACAGCAAGAAGCAGGTACGAGCCTTTCTGGGAATCGCTGGGTATTATCGGCGATTCATTCCCCACTTTGCTTCTAAGGCTGTGCCCCTAACCAACCTGACGAAGGGGAAAGGGTCGGTCATGATTAAATGGACCCCCAAGGCTGAGGCAGCATTCCAATTCTTGAAACAAGCCTTATGTAGCCAGCCAGTGTTGTACTCACCCGACTTCTCTAAAGACTTTGTCGTACAAAGTGATGCGTCAGATGTGGGGTTAGGAGCAGTATTGTCCCAGGTCTGGAACGGGGAAGAGCACCCAGTCATTTACCTCAGCAGGAAGTTGAAGTCCCATGAGGTAAATTACGCCACCGTTGAAAAGGAGTGTTTAGCGGTGAAGTGGGCTCTAGATTCCCTTCGGTACTACCTGCTAGGTAGGCACTTTGACTTGGTTACGGATCACGCTCCGTTAAAGTGGATGGCTCAAAACAAGGAAACAAATAGAAGAGTGAATAGGTGGTTCCTGGCCCTCCAGGAATTCAACTTCACAGTAAAGCATCGCCCTGGCGTTCAAATGGGGAATGTGGATGCTTTGTCTCGAGTACATGAATGCCTGATTGCTGGTGTTCCAACCCCGAGGTTAAAACAAGAGGGGGGGGGGTATGTGACAGCAGGAAGGTAAAGTCACCTGGTTGCATCCAGGGGGGTAGATATATTTCGCCCAGATTCAGGCTTTACGCCGACTTATACAACTAGGTGGAGAGTTGTATAAGGCTAGTGGGCTCATGGATGACTCATACCTCTAGGGAGAGTGTGGGGCGTCTTGCAGACAGGGAGTTGATGAGACCAGCTGAAGCTTGTCAGCTCATTTAGGCCTCTATAAGAACTCCCAGCTTCATTAGATGTTAGCTCATGCCTGGACCCAGACCTGTGTGGACTGTCTAGGGAGAGTGAACCCCTGTGCGGTGAGACAAAGCCTGTGTGGCTATTTGCTTGGACATTTAAAACCAGGGACTTAGGGACTAGGACAGCACTAGGCTGATCCCAGTTGTTAGTTAGGAAACCTGTATGTTTAGTCAGAGGTCAAGTTGACCAGGATTTATTTTGTTTATGTTTCTTTTTCTTTGCTGTGTTTTGTCACTGTAAATAGAAAATAAACCGCACCTTTTTGATTTTGAAAACCACAACCTCCGTTTGCTGGGCCTGTTTTTGTGTGGGGAGCCCATCTCGGGGGTCACACACACCCGCTGCCGAGCCAACCCCCTCACAATACAATAGTAGAAAAAAAGGTTCTAAGACTACCTACAGTGTTTGCAGGTGAGGTGGAATGGGTCTGGGACTGCATACAATATTTGGGAGTTAGGGTTGGGGCTCTAAGATTACATGCTGTATCATAGGCGTGAGCAGGGGTATGCCAGGTGTGCCTGGGCACACCCTAATCACTCTGTGTAGTGCCAACTCCCCCTACTGCCCGGGCCTCCCCCGTGTTGCCCCCCCCCCCCCAGTGCTGCTGACTTTCCTCCTCTTCTCTCCTCTCTCCTTCACTGCTGTGGGGGATGTTTCAGGATAAAGAGTGGAGGAAAGGGTTTGTCAATATGTAATTTACAGGCCCCTTCCTTTTCCTAAATGAACACAGTGAACAGACTCAATGTGTTCATTCATAATTAAAGTATTGGAAACTGTGTTACCTATGCTTCAGTTTGTGAATGAACAGGAAGCCGCTCAGCACATGCAATTCCCATTTATTCCCTGTCCAGTTGAGGCTGCAGAGAAAGACATGTGTGTTTAAGCTTTGGGGTGCACACCCTAATGCAATAGGCTGCACACACCTATGTGCTGTATGTAGGGGATGAGGGGAGAAAAACATCTAGACTACATATGGCAGTTGTGGAAAAGTTCCTGGGCCTACATGAAATTTGTGGAAGAAATGGAGGGATAGGCTCTGGGACTACGTTCAGTATATGAGGGTGAGGGGTAGGGGAAAAGGCTCCAGGATTATATGTGTGGGGAATGGGGAAAGGCTTTGGGACTACATACAATATGTGAGGGCATAGGCTCTGAAACTATGTATAGTATATGGTCCTATGGTCCTATGGGCCTGTATACATTACGTGGAGGGACTGGGTGAATAGGTTTGAAAATACATACAATTTATGAAAAATGGGGGGTGGGTCGAAGGTTATGGTACTGAAACTTTTTCTCATTGCTAAAACCTCTTTTTAACTGTGAGATGAACAGGAATACAAGGGGACTTCTGTTCCTTTTATGTAAGCTTTGCCAAGGTTCTTCTATTCGGTTGTTGCTTGACCTTTTTAGGATGACACTTTAAAATCAAGAATCTAAATAAAAAGGGATCTTATTACTACTATCGTGTACCACCCTCAATAACAATGTACAGGACACTCTAGCTGAGGCTAAATGGAGCCTATCCTCCCTAAAGGCTGTCCTGCAAATTAATACCAATCTGCATCATGTACTAAAGGGATCCTATGGACATTTCTTCCATTTAATAGTGTAAATCCCTTTCCCGCCGAGCGTACGCATATATGCGTCCTCTGCTTTTGGGGGTTATACCGGGATAGGCATCACCCCGGTACCGTTGTTTAGAGCGGGCGATTGGCTATCCAGGCATAACAACCGATGCAGCAAATAGCCGCTCGGTTGTTATTCCGGAGGAGCAGGAGGGGACATCCCCCCCTCCCGCCGCCTCCCGCTGCCTCCCACCGCCTCCCACCGCTCTGACTGGACCTCCCGTCCCATTGGGAGACCCGATCCTCGATCCGTCACTACCGGCGCCTAGAGAGAGACTGGCACCAAGCCGTGAACGGCTTGGTGCCAGTCTCCTGAATGTAAACACAGAAGCGACATCACAACATCACTTCCAGTTTACTCGGCTGCCAATGGCGCCGGATTTAAAAAAATATACAGTATTTAGAATTGCTGTTTTCGGCGATCTGAATACTTTGAAGTGTAAAGGAGGGATTGGGGGTCTTTTAGACCTCCGATCCCTCCATAAAGAGTACCTGTCACCACCTATTACTGTCACAAGGGATGTTTACATTCCTTGTGACAGCAATAAAAGTAATCAAATCTTTTTTTTTATAAAAACACAATTTAATAATGTAAAAATAAGTAAAATAAATAACAAAAAAAAATATTTAAAGTGGAGCTCCACCCTAAATAGCAACTTTTGCTATTTGGAACCCTCCCCCCCTCCGGTGTCACAATTGACACCTTTCAGGGGGAGGGGGGTGAAGATACCTGTCTAAGACAGGTATTTTCACCCACATCCGGGAGTCCTCTCTCCGGGAATCTGCGGGAGTGACGTCACTTCCCCCAGACTTCCCGTAGTGTTCTGGGAGACACTCGGCTCCCAGAACACAGGAGGACAAATCAGAACGGCACAGCGCGACTCGCGCATGCACCGTAGGGAACCGGGCATGAAGCCGCTGGGCTTCACTTCCTGGTTCCCTCAGCGAGGATGGCGGAGGGAGCAGCAGAGTGACGAGCGATCGCTCGTCCTCTGCTGCGGACGTCGCTGGACTCCAGGACAGTTAAGTGTCCAAATATTAAAAGCCAGCAGCTGCTGTAGCTGTAGCTGCTGGCTTTTAATATTTTTTTTTCCGGCGGAGCTCCGCTTTAAAGCGCCCCTGTCCCCGCGAGCTCGCGCAGCAAAGAAAACGCATACGGAAGTCGCGCCCGCATATGTAAACGGTGTTCAAATCACACATGTGAGGTATCGCTGATTTTGTCAGAGTGAGAGCAATAACTCTAACCTGGTAACCGTAATTTTTTTTTAAAGCACTGCCTATGGAGATTTTTAGGTACCGTAGTTTGTCGCCATTCCACGAGTGAGTGCAATTATTAAGCATGACATGTTTGGTATTTATTTACTCGGCTTAACATCATCTTTATACAAAAAAAAAAAAAGGGGCTAACTTTACTTTTTCATTTTTTTTAAATCCATGACATTGAATTTTTCCCAAAAAGTTGCGTTTAAAACACCGCTGCACAAATACAGTGTGACATAAATTATTGCAACAATCGCCATTTTATTCTCTAGATTCTCTGCTAAAAAAAATATATATAATGTTTGGGGATTCTAAGTAAATATGGATTTTAACTTGTAAACACCAAATGTCAGAAATAGGCTTTGTCATGAAAGGGTTAATAATAATATATTCATAAATACCGAGCTGCATTCGTGTCTCTTATACAGTATCTGCCTAGAGCTCAGTTTTAAGGCACATAATTACTCACCTTATAAGGTATAGCCGCACTTTCTTGATAGACACTCTTTATCTTTGGAACCAGAGACTTTATAGACCAAAGCTGAAAGGTACGATTCCAATAAAGTGAAAAACGTTCATAACATACCTAGGGTGTAATTACACAAAGTCCGATTGGCATGACAACTTGTTAAGTCGGCTAAAGCATAACTGCTGCTTTCCTTTAGCTCTGAAAATAGAACTTTTTCTT
This sequence comes from Rana muscosa, assembly GCA_029206835.1. NCBI lineage: Eukaryota > Metazoa > Chordata > Amphibia > Anura > Ranidae > Rana > Rana muscosa. The sequence goes on along the minus strand of CM055122.1, from coordinate 890,292,210 downwards.
CCTACCTTATACATTGCTCTTTATTTTTTATGCTCTTTGAGCTGTCTTGAACATAATGATGTCCTAACTCAAGGTTGTGTTGTTGGATGAAGGTGCTGGTAAGGGGCTCTGTCGTTTTTGTGAAGCGGGGTGTATTTGTTCCTAACCATCTAGCTAATGTTTTTATGTACGGTATGTTTTGAACGGTTTGAGCTGTAAAGTTTTGTTACTGCCACATCTTGGGTGCTAAAATGTTCATGTGATAATACTATTAATAAGCTAAATACCAACTTTTAAGGGTAAAGATTTTTTCACTACTTTGAGCTAGTTTTCCTTAAACTTTAGCTGTATGTTTCTTAATATAACCATAATCCACCACCACAAACCCCCCTGACGTTTGTGGCAATACCACATATGTGTATAATTTGTTGTTTTTACTCGTAGTAAGGCCAAGACTATAATGTGCATTTGAATTATTTTGTTACTATTCTAAATTTCACTTATACTTAGGGGTCCATTTATAAACAAACAAAAAAAAGATTTTTTTTATAAATATACCCCTAATAATGACTCTTAAAAAAAACACACTGACCCTGACCAGAGTTGGCCCATTATTTGCAGCTATAACAGCTTCAACTCTTCTGGGAAGGCTGTCCACAAGGTTTAGGAGTGTGTCTATGGGAATGTTTGACCATTCTTCAAGAAGCGCATTTGTGAGGTCAGGCACTGATGTGGACGAGAAGGCATGGCTCACAGTCTCCACTCTAATTCATCCCAAAGGTGTTCTATTGGGTTGAGGTCAGGACTCTGTGCCGGCCAGTCAAGTTCCCCCACCCCAAACTCGCTCATCCATGTATTTATGGACCTTACTTTGTGCACTGGTGCACAGTCATGTTGGAACAGGAAGGGGCCATCCCCAAACTGTTCCCACAAAGTTGGAAACCAAAATTTCTTGGTATGCTGATGCCTTAACAGTTCCCTTCACTGGAACTAAGGTGCCAAGTCCAATCCCTGGAAAAACAACCCTACACCATAATCCCTTCTACACCAAATGGTTTCTACCAGTGCACAAAGCAAGGTCCATAAAGACATGGACAAGCGAGTTTGGGGTGGAGGAACTTGACTGGCCTGCACAGAGTCCTGACCTCAACCCGATAGAACACCTTTGGGATGAATTACAGTAGAGACTGTGAGCCAGGCCTTCTCATCCAAATCAGTGCCTGACATCACAAATGTGCTTCTGGAAGAATGGTCAAACATTCCCATAGACACACTCCTAAACCTTGTGGACAGCCTTTTTTTAGAAGAGTTGAAGCTGTTATAACTACAAAGGATGGGCCAACTCAATATTGAACCCTGCGGACTAAGACTGGGATGCCATTAAAGTTCATGTGCGTGTAAAGACAGGCATCCCTATACCTTTGGTAATATAGTTTATGTGTGATGCTGATGGTTAAGAGGGTTAAGAGTAAAATAATGCTTTGGCTTTAGATAGCTTTAAAAGTTCATTTCAAAAGTAATATTTTTTGCTGTTTTTTTTTTTTTTTTAGAAGAGATAACTTCATAGAATTTTATTAAAGGTGTACTTCCACTTTAACCACTTGAGAGCCAGGCCATATACAAATGACAGCCTAAAGGTGGCTCTAGAAATCCGGGAGGCCGTCATTATACGGCCTCGGCTATTCCGGCCACTGGGGGGCGCATCACTGAGATGCCAATGCGCGTGCCTGGCGGCCGCGATGTCCGCCAAGTACCCGCGATCGACTGGTACACAGAGCAGGGACGTGGATCTCTGTGTGTAAACACAGAGATCCACGTCCTGTCAGGGAGAGGGGACCGATGCTGTGTCCCTTGTACATAGGGACAACTATCGGTCACCTCCCCCAGTCAGTCCCCTCCCCCCACACAGTAGTAATCACTCCCAGGTTACACATTTAACCCCTTCCTCGCCCCCTAGTGTTAACCCCTTCCCTGCCAGTGTCATTTTTACAGCAACCAGTGGATTTTTTATAGCACTGGTCGCTGTAAAAATGACAATGGTCCCAAAATGATGTCAAAAGTGTCCGATGTGTCCGCCATAATGTCGCAGTCACAATAAAAATCGCTGATCACCGCCATTACTAGTAAAAAAAAAAATATTAATAAAAAATTCAAAAAAATGATGCCCTATTTTGTAGACGCTATAACTTTTGCGCAAACCAATCAATAAATGCTTATTGCGATTTTTTTTTTACCAAAAATATGTAGAAGAATACGTATCGGACTAAACTGAGGAAAATGTTTTATTTATTTTTTTAAAATTGGGATATTATTATAGCAAAAAGTAAAAGATATTGTGTTTTTTTCAAAATCGTCGCTCTTTTTTTGTTTATAGCGCAAAAAATTAAAATCGCAGAGATGATCAAATACCACCAAAAGAAAGCTCTATATGTGGGAAAAAAAGAACATCAATTTTGTTTGGGAGCCACGTCGCACGACCGTGCAATTGTCATTCAAAGCGTGACAGCGCTGAAAACTGAAAATTGGCCTGGGCAGGAAGGGGGTATATGTGCCCAGTAAGCAAGTAGTTAAATGTTATTAGAGTTGCAATGGCAATTGTTTTTCCTGGGCTGGCCTGGACAGAAAAATTCAAATGCTTAAACTGGTTACACATTAAGTATGGGAGGATGTATCAGGAAAGAAGGACAGAACAGAAAGTTTGTGGGGAAGGGAGAGATCACAACTGAACATGTGCTGGAAGAGGGAAGACCATGCCATGTGTGGTCTCTGATCAAAAGAGGAGACACCGCTAGAACCATCTAAAGAAGCCATCTAAAGAAGCAGTCAGCCATTCAAACTTTAAAGTCTGTTTTAGAGTGGTTGTTATCCCTTACATATACCCACTGAAGTGACAAATCTCAGGTGATGTACCGTAGAGCAGGGGTCCCCAACCCTCGGGCCACGGACCAGTGCCGGTCCATGCCCTGTTTGCAGCCATGCCGTAAATGCTTCACTGAAAGTGGAGCAGCAACTGAGCCGAGAGATAACATCATCTCTCACTGCCCGCCTCGCATCACCGCTGGTTTTACTCACAGGATGGAACCTAGTCCTGCAACTGTGCATGTGCCGGTCTCCCCGCTCAATTTGGATGCCCTAGTGCTGGGGAGAGGCACTATGAAGTGGGTGCAAGCTAGTTGTTTCACTGCACAAAAAATTTGCATTCAATTTCTAAAGTGACAAGCTGCATCTGGTTTTTGTGGTGGTAGGCTACAGTGGGAAGCTGTAGAAGAAAATCGCGCTAATAAGTCCACAAGAAATAAATTGAGTCCAATATGGCAGGCTGGTATATGGGATCACAAAGACTTCATTGGTACTGGATAAACCTTATGAGATGCATGCTTACCAGAGAAGTAAGCCAATATAGCAGATGACTACAACCCAGCCAGGGCCTTTGGTTAGCACCACAGTACTAACTTCTCCAGAAGGGATGGATTCCAAACGATGAAAAAATTACTCCACGGTATGTATAAACAAACAGCCCAAAGGAAAAAAAGAAGAAAAAAACATAGCGTGATCCTGACACAATTTATGATCCTATGACCGGATCAATATTTAAGGACAACACCCAGTGAAGGAAACAAGCATAAGTGAACCACCACTGCACAGTTAGTCTCCTTACCAGACTGCACTGATAACAGGCCTTAGATAGGTGATAAACAGAGACACCCCAAGCAACCCTGGGAACTCCACGCCAGATGAAAAAAAAAATGGCGTGGAGTTCCCCCCAAAAATCCATACCAGACCCTTTATCCGAGCACGCAACCTGGCAGGCTGCAGGAAAAGAGGGGGGGATGAGCGAGCGCCCCCCTCCTGAACCGTACCAGGCCACATGCCTTCAACATGGGGAGGATGCTTTTGGGGTCTGTGACCCCTCAAAGCACCATGTCCCCATGTTGATGGGGACAAGGGCCTTATCCCTACAACCCTTGCCCGGTGGTTGTGGGGGTCTGCAGGCGGGGGGCTTATCGGAATCTGGAAGACCCCTTTAACAAAGGGGACCCACAGATCCCGCCCCTCAATGTGAATTGGTAAGGGGTACATTGTACCTCTACCATTTCACAAAGAAAGTGTAAAACATAAAAAATAAACACACAGACACAGTTGAGAAAGTCCTTTATTAAAAAAAAAACAAAAAAACCCATTCCAGCGATGTAATCCAGTGTCCCGCGGTGATCCGACGTACAGCGATGCAGTCTCCACTCCACTCCACACGAAACGTCATTGGCTGAGCGGACCTGATGGGGAACTTCCTCTGCAGTGTAAGAAATTAATAGACCCCGCCCCTTCTCACGTTCCCCATCAGGTCCGCTCAGCCAATGACGTAGGTGTAAGGCTGAGCGGACCTGATGGGGAACGTGAGAAGGGGCGGGTCTATTCATTTCTTACACTGCGGAGGAAGTTCCCCATCAGGTCCGCTCAGCCAATGACGTAGGCGGGGTCTGAGATACGAGGACGCCCCCGCTGAGAATATCACCGCGGATAAGGAAGTGGCAGATTAGGACGATCTGCCTAGCAACAGCCATTTCTGGTAAGTATAATTTTTTTTTTTTTTTGGAGCCTTTTTGCCAATTTTTTTTTTTTTTAGGGTGGACCTCCGCTTTAAGTTAAACATTTTCCCAAGGACTACAAAGATCATCCTAAAAACATCTAAGCATGCGCTGAACCAACTTGCTGGTTTGTGCCTATCAAGAAGGGATGGGGGAGCATTGTAGGTGTTGGCTTTCTTGGGGGAAACAGTAGTGACCAGCCAGGAAAATTGATCCTGGTAGATCAACTGACCCCAGAGCAGGCCTAACAAGCAGCTGTTGACCAGGATTGGTGTCAAAGACAAACCTCCGTTCTATAGAAAAAGCTATAGACCTATACATTTTTAGAGAACCTCTTAAAAAATGACTGCATCCATAACTATTTAAAACATGTGAAATATTATTGTTGACTTTCGGGAAATAGATTTTGATAAGGTGACCTCTGTATATTTAGCATTTTTCAACAATCTCAATGGGAGTTTGATATGGAAATCAGAGTACTTAAAAATGTTTAAAAAAAATAATGTTTGAAATATAGGGTTGCTTCTGACTGAAATTTTACTTTAAGTTTTAGAAGACTCCTCATTACTTTTTAATGTCATTCTGAAAATAGGAAAATATAACTAGAATGAATGTCAGAGAGATTAAATTTGTCAGAGTTAGTGCCAGCCATTTGGTGTCACAGCAGCGTTGCTAAGAAAGGAACATTATGCACCGGGGGAATATTTATTGCAGAAACTAGTAGAATACTCTATCTTTAGTGTTCTATTTTCCAATCATTTTCAGTCATTTGCAATGTTTGAAAATTATCATAATGTCATCTAAAAGTTCTTTAGGCCTTGCAAATTAGCTGTTATCTGCAGATAATTATAATGTTGTATACCTGCAGATATAGAAAAGTTCCAAAAGAGCAAATATATCCTGCTAATAGAGCTTCTATTTTTTTTCTTCTTTGATAAGAAAAGTGATAATTAAAAAGTTGCAAAAGATCTAGACTTTTTGGAAAAAGGTTTACTTATTATTGCAGCAGTTTTTTTTTAACTAAACCTGTCATCAATTTTATACTTTTAAAAGTAAAAGTCTTACTTAAGATCAAACATCGCTACATACAGTATATGTAGAGAGGGAGATGATGAGCGGCAGGATTTGACTCTAAAGCCGTGTACATGCGATAGGTTTTACTGATGAAAACACTCCGATGGACTTTTTTCATCGGACAAACCGATCGTGTATGGTCCCCATCGGTCTTTTTTCCATCGGTGTTTAAAAATAGAACATGTTTTAAATTTATCCGATGGTTAAAAAACCGATAGCAAATTACTATCGTCTGTGGGGAACTCCATCGGATAAAATAACCCACGCATGCTCAGAATCAAGTCGACGCATGCTCAGAAGCATTGAACTTAATTTTTCTCGGCTCATCAGAGTGTTTTACGTCACCGCGTTTGGAACGGTCGGTTTTTTGACTGATGGTGTGTAGGCAAGACTGATTAAAGTCAGCTTCATCGGTTTTCCGATGGAAAAATCCATCGGTTAAAAAACCATAGGAAATCCGATCGTGTGTACAGGGCTTAACAGGAACTGTCACACTGACATAGGGAAAAGTTGAACCCTTAGTAACAATGTGAATCCAAATCAGAAGGGTGTTTTTAGTTTCATGTGTTTTACTGCAGAAAATGTGTAATGTAGATGTAAACTCTAACTGAATGACATTTCGAAGCACTGTATTTCATAAGAAATATGAAATTAACTACTGTTTTTACCTTTTTTTATCTTTTGTGCATCTCAGTGCTGCTGATCTATTGCATCCACTTCCAGTATAAATACATTCCAGCGATGGCTGCATGGTATTTCTAAGGGTGGATTTCCTGAGAGCTACAATTGTGGACCATGTCTGCGTAATATGTGTTATAATGGCCACTTGTAGTCTCCATCAGTAGCCTACATGACAAGGTGTACATCTCGGAGACACAGACAGAGCATTATCACCCTATATTGGGAAGTGCCTGAATAAGGTCATTCATGGCAGGACCTTCAGCCATTATTTCAATAAAGGCTGCAGATTCCAAAGTATTGAAAATGACATTTACACATTAAAGCTTACACAAATTTTATTGATTGGGTTAATGTATACTTTAACGGGTTCCCGATCGGCTCACATCTATTTACATGGGAAAATGGCTCCCTTGTGTGAAACCCTGTACCAGTACAGTGTTTCCTTTAAGAGCCACCAGAGGGCGCGCACACGCCCACTGCACAGCAGGGGATCCCGGTGCGCGTGGTCGGCGGGCAGGATCGCCACCAGCCACGCACGATCACGCTGCACGAGCACCAGCACAACATATTCCTGTGCTGTCAGAGGAGAGGAGACATGTCGTTTGTTCCTAGTAAGTAGGAACAGTGATATGTCTCCTCTCCTACTCAGTTCAACCCCCAGTTAGAACACACTGGGGAAACACACATTTAACCCCTTGATTGCTCCCTAGTGTTAACCCCTTCCCTGCCAGTGACATTTACACAGTAATCAGTGCATATTTATAGCACTGATCGCTGTATAAATGTCAATGATCCCAAAAATGTGTCAAAAGTGTCCGATCTGTCCATTGCAATGTTGCAATACCGCTAAAAATTGCATATCACCGCCATTACTAGAAAAAAAAATGCCATAAAAATGCCTTAAATCTTTCCCATAGTTTGTAGACGCTATAACTTTTGCGCAAACCAATCAATATACGCTTATTGCGATTTTTGTTTTACCAAAAATATGTAGAAGAATATATATTGGCCTAAACTGATGAACAAATTTGTTTTTTAAAAACATTTTTGGGGATATTTATTATAGCAAAAAGTAAAAATATATATATTTTTTCAAAATTTATGCTATTTTTTTGTTTATAGCGCAAAAAAATAAAAGCCACAGAGGTGATCAAATAGCACCAAAAGAAAGCTCTATTTGTGGGAGAAAAAGGACGCAAATTTTGTTTGGATACAGCATTGCATGACTGCGCAATTACCAGTTAAAGCAACGCAGTGCCAAATTGTAAAAAGTGCTCTGGTCAGGAAGGGGGTAAAACCTTCCGGGCTGAAGTGGTGAAGGGCCAGTTCACACTATAGAAACGCAGTCAGAATGCGTTCAAGATGCTTTTCTGCATGCAAGTTTTTGACATGTTTTTGATGTATTCCAGTGCATTTTTTGATGTGTCTTTGGTGCGCTTTTGATGCAGTCCAGTGCATTTTTCCCTCTCTTTATTCTTAACCTTAAATAAGGACATGTGTGTTCCAGTGCATTTTTGTTGCGATTAGGTGCATTCCGGTGCATTTTTTTTATGCATTTTACAGCTTTCCAGTACAGTCCAGTGCAGGAAAAATGCAGCATGTTCTACTTTTTTTTTCTAAAACCGCAAGCACTGGTGTGAACTATGCCACTGAAAACCATATACCGTATATAATCGAGTATAAGCCGAGATTTTCAGCCCTTTTTTTGGGGCTGAAAGTCCCCCCCTCGGCTTATACTCGAGTCATCGAAATTTTTACATTGTAAATATTACCTGTAAAGAAAATGCGGCTGCAGCGTCCATCGTTCAAATTCCGCGGCGTCCATCGTTCAAATTCCGCGGTCTCTTCCTGTTCCTTCCGTGATAGGCGAATCTCATCAGACACTCTCCGCCTATCACGAACGTTCTCTCATCCTCAGTTTTCCAGCAGACGTATGTGATTGGCGGAACACCCAACACAGTGTCTGCTGGGAAAACTGAGGATGAGAGAATGATCGTGATAGGCGGAGAGTGTCTGCTGAGAATCGCCTATCAAGGAAGGAACAGGAAGAGACCGCGGAATTTGAACGATGGACGCCGCAGAATTTGAACGATGGATGCCGCAGCCGCAACTTCTTTACAGGTAATATTTACAATGTAAAATATTGAACAGCGAGCTAGGGAACAGTGGGGCATCGGCTTATACTCGAGTCAGTAAGGTTTCCCAGTTTTTTGGCAACATTAGGTACCTCGGCTTATACTCGAGTCGGCTTATGCTCGAGTATATACGGTAACCTACTTTCCATGTGTAGCGGGTATGTACTTTCCCGGGTGTAAATTTGAACTTGGCAGAGACATCAGTGGTGTGTAATTCCCTGCAGCCCGGTGGGTGGCGCTGTCACCCTGGGCTGGGGTTGAATCATTGCTGTGTGCTGTGCCTCCTTTTTGTCCTCCCTCGGCTGCGGTATGGTGGGGCGGGGAACCCGCCGTGCTTGCTGGGAGAGGGTATAAAGGGGCCGGCCATCTTTGTCACAGGGTCGGAGTCCCAAGCACCTTCAGCTTGTGGACGGTGGTTCGTGTCGGTCCTCTGGGTGGCCTAGGCCTAGAGGACAATCGGAGGTCATGTTCCATCCCAGGCACCTTTAGCCTGGGGTGAGGTACTCTGATGGAGGTCCGGAGCTCAGTGCCCAACACTGAGTTCCGCGAGGAAAGGAGATCCTAGGGTACCCCGGGTGTGGGTACCCGAATCCGGAAGGCGCAATGGCCCGGGGGGAGCTCCTCACTTGAAGACCCGGTGCAGCATATTGCCGGTGACAGGTGAGCCTCTCGTCGGAGACCGCCTGGAAGGAAATTCCCCCTCTTGCGGAGACCGTAACCCACTTTCAGGAAGGAAAGTGGAGAACTACATTGTGTCTGGGCCTATTCGCATCCACACCTCCTTTCCTGTTCTGTTTCTACCAAGGGAGTTCAACTGATTGTGTTCATTCGAGAAGAATAAAGGAGTGTTGAACTTTTATGGTGTGGGGCTCATTTCCTGACAGACATTGTTCAAGGTGACTCTTGGAGGGAGGATCCAGGTGCACAGCACTGACCCGAAGGTAATACAAGAACGTTGCTTATACCGCACTGACACATGTGGTGGAAGCCAGGCGTGGTGTCCCTGCTCCCTCCCCTCTAAGATACCCCTAGACAAGAGAAAGACGAGACGAGAGAAAGAGGGGAGTGAGGAGGGTTCTACACGTGGGGGCTCGGGTCCGGTATAGTGTTTGTGCACCACAGTATTGAATGTGTCTGTTGGAAGAGTTAAGCGAATAGGCAGACCTTCATTGGCCGAAGTGCATCCCTGCTTGAAGTCGTGGACATGACCCAGTGAAGGGAAAGGCCCGCGCAGAAGAGTGGAAAGAGGGGGAAGTACAGCCGTGTGAAGTACTACACGTGGGGGCTTCTATTGCACTGCGCCACCAGGCACACCCCCATCGCTTAGTTCATGGGCGTGACTCAGAAACAGAAAAGAAGAAAAGCCCGCGAACTGGAGCAAAGGGGAGGAGTCCAATACGTGTGAAGGACTGCACGTGGGATGTTGGCGCAAAAACTTTGCAGTGTGCGATGGATCAGCAACAAGTCACCATGTTCGGACATACATCGTGGATTCCAGTTCACCCTTCCACCACGACATTGACTGCTGCTGCTCCGGTAACAGATACGGGGATCCGGCTAAAGCCAAGGGGTCGATTCGCCCTGTACTCGTGCATGGACGTTGAGGCCCTGGGTGTGATTTGTCCCGGCTGTTCGGGACTGGTGTGCCAGCTGAAGCCATTCGGGCGATGTGAGGCCTGTGGGGAGTTCCTGTTCAAAGTGGATCCGGCGGTTGAGAGGCCGAGAACCATTTACCCCGGCCGTGCTGCGGGCAACACCACTCAGAGAGGAGGAATCACTGCTGTGAGAGCCATCCCTACGCACACTGCAGCGACCGCGGAGGAGGTCGTAAAACCCCAACGGGAGAAATCCGAGGATGCTGACTCTGTCACCACTGTCTCGCAGCGTCCACCACCGAAGAGAAAAACCAGCATGGTAGCCCCGACCAGCGGTTGTGGTGGACCGTCTCGCCCGCTTACGCCCGGCCTGGATGGATCCGTCGACAAGAGTTCCGGACGTCCCGCTTCAAGTAAAGGCCGAGGTAAGCCAGGCGGAGAGATTTGGTGTGTGGGCGGAGGTGTTGGGAAGTCATGGCCTAGCGAATCCGCGGGAAGTGGTGGCTCCGTTTCTACAACCGGCTACATACCCGCGGAGGAGTGTGACACCTCTGACCTGGAGTCGCTCTCGGACATGGGAGACGACGTTGCCATAGACGATTTGTTTGCCGAGAAGGGCTGGGACAAAATACCTCTCGCTTCATCTCGGAGGATCAGAGATCCACCCATGTCAACAGGGGAAAGTACACCCCGGGTGGAGGCACTAGCGCCTGAAGAGAGGTCCTGTCCCCAGCCTGCTTCTACATCCCCGGTGCCATCTGTACCGAAGGCCGGGGAAAAGAGACTGTTGCTGCTGGCGCCTATGCCCAGATCAGATGTGATCAAGGTCCCTCGCCACCCGGACTCGATAGTTTTGCCTGGTGAAGGGGACAGAGCTACCATGCCTCCTTTGGCGAGATTGCAATGGCTATTTGGCCAGAAGGTTGCTGCAGACTATGGATGGGAGTATCCATACTTGTCAAAGTAACTGCTGTATGAGGTGGAAGTGTGCCGGGAATGCTGGTACAATGACTTTGTGTGAACCCACCTTCAGGTTCCCCACGCCCGCAGGTACCTGGCATGCTCTCCAAAGGCTTCTCAACGTTTTAAAGACTGCAAGGCAGAATGGATTTTGGGACGACACATCCATGCAGATAAAGTGTTGATCCGGCGCAAAGAAGGAGAAGATGTAGAGTATCATCTGGAGACCATGGATCAGCACTTGAAACCACTTGTTCTGCCGTATCCCCGCTTTAACCTGTAGGAGAAAAGAGACTCCGTTCTTATCATGCTGCTGAACTTTCTGGGGCCCGTTGCTTTTGTGCCCAGAGGAATGAAGAACTGTTCCTGTTTGTTCTTCACTTTTCCTGCAAGAGATTATGGACTCTGGGGTAGATAGGGCCAAAGGAAAAGAGGAAAGTTCCACAAGTGCAGTTACCGCGGTGCTGTCACCAGGTGGCAGTGTTGCGCAACGTTAAGACACTTTTCATGCACTCACTCTTTGGAGAAAAGGGATTTCTTCTCGGAGAAGTTTCTTTTCCATTACACGAATACAGGTGTCAGGGTTATATGTGTTAATCCTTTATTTTCCCTCTGCAGGAGAACATCCCATCAAGTCCACTGAGAATGGGGTGGGTCTTAGTCAGGATGGGGGGGAAAAGTCAAATGTGAATATGTGATTCAAAGTTATGAATCAGTGCTGTTGTTTTCTCTTGTCTTTATTCCCTTTTCTTTACAGGGCTCAGACACAATGTTTCAGTTGGATAGTTTTTTTAAAGTTTTACATTTTTGTACAATTGTTAGTCGGTTTCTGGATTGGATTATGTCAGCCATTAAGGGCATGATTTACTCCAGACACTGGGGACCAGTGTCAAATGACCAGGGGGAGAGTGTAGTGGGTATGTACTTTCCCGGGTGTAAATTTGAACTTGGCAGAGACATCAGTGGTGTGTAATTCCCTGCAGCCCAGTGGGTGGCGCTGTCACCCTGGGCTGGGGTTAAATCATTGCTGTGTGCTGTGCCTCCTTTTTGTCCTCCCTCGGCAGCGGTATGGTGGGCCGGGGAACCCGCCGTGCTTGCTGGGAGAGGGTATAAAGAGGCCGGCCATCTTTGTCACGGGGTCGGAGTCCCAAGCACCTTCAGCTTGTGGACGGTGGTTCGTGTCGGTCCTCTGGGTGGCCTAGGCCTAGAGGACAATCGGAGGTCGTGTTCCATCCCAGGCACCTTTAGCCTGGGGTGAGGTACTCGGATGGAGGTCCGGAGCTCAGTGCCCAACACTGAGTTCCGCGAGGGAAGGAGATCCTAGGGAACCCCGGGAGTGGGTACCCGAATCCGGAAGGCGCAATGGACCGGGGGGAGCTCCTCACTTGAAGACCCGGTGCAGCATATTGCCGGTGACAGGTGAGCCTCTCGTCGGAGACCGCCTGGAAGGAAATTCCCCCTCGTGCGGAGACTGTAACCCACTTTCAGGAAGGAAAGTGGAGAACTACATTGTGTCTGGGCCTATTCACATCCACACCTCCTTTCCTGTTCTGTTTCTACCAAGGGAGTTCAACTGATTGTGTTCATTCGAGAAGAATAAAGGAGTGTTGAACTTTTATGGTGTGGGGCTCATTTCCTGACAGACATTGTTCAAGGTGACTCTTGGAGGGAGGATCCAGGTGCACAGCACTGACCCGAAGGTAATACAAGAACGTTGCTTATACCGCACTGACACATGTGGTGGAAGCCAGGCGTGGTGTCCCCGCTCCCTCCCCTCTAAGATACCCCGAGACAAGAGAAAGACGAGATGAGAGAAAGAGGGGAGTGAGGAGGGTGCTACTCATGTATTTTTGATGCAGAAAAAAAATGCACTGGACTGCATGTGGTGTGAACTAGCCCTACATGTAGTAAAACAAGGTTTCCCCAAGTAGCAGGCCTTGGATGGTTTTTCTGATGGGAATTTCGCTGAAGCTTGGCTTGAGCCTACACACGGTCGGAATTTCCGACCAAAAGCTCACATCGGACTTTTCTTGTCGGAATTTCCGATTGTGCGTACGCGGCATAACACAGAAAGTGGCAACCACATGTCTATGAATGACTGGAAAAGCATCTCCCATAGAGTGCAAATATACCATCAACATATATTGTGCGTCATAGAACCAAAGCAATCATCCAACCCAACATGTGGGTTGTCCCCATAGAAGTCATGCGGTAGATATCAAGTGGTAATGACAGTCATTTATTTAGGCAAACATTTCCATATGAATCACGGTAGCCAGATGGATACTTATCACTCCAGTACATCCACCCAAAGGGTCATATGGGCTGAGAATAATGGAGGAACAGCGCAATCTCGGCTGCCTCAAAGGTACGACTCCCTTGCTACTTTTTTTTATAACTATTGATACAGCTTACATGGGACCTCACTATTAGACATCATTCTGATTCTCTGATGGTCCATGAGGATATTAGATGATCATCAATTTTTTAAACTCCCCAGAAATTGAACATCAATAGGGTACCCCCCCCCCCCATCCTGCAGGTGATGACAGGTCCTCTTTCTTGAAATATGAGGGGATTATTAAACCCCCCTAAAGCCTTCTTAGGTTACCAGGTTACTAGTTTAGAGTTACACAAGAAGCCTGGTGCTAGAATTATTGCTCTCCTATAAAGTTCACAACGATACCTCATATGTGTGATGTAACCACCGTTTACATATGAGTAAAATAAACGAAGGGTAACCCCTGCAAGTCGCACATCTATGGTGTCCTACTGCAATGAATGGAGTGGCAACCTCAGCCTGGACTCCGACCAGGCCATGTCTCAATGCGTTTCACTCCAGCCCATGGGGCACATAGCAAAAGGCACAATACCAAACTAAAAATACTACTGTACCATTACTTTTGGAGAATGTCAATGAGTAACCTTGAAATGGTGCCCCTGTAGCTCTGTACATCTACTACATAAAATAGACAAGACGTGCTTTAGTAGCTATTTGTCAAAATTAGGGGGTAAGTAATGGGTTGCCCAAGGGTGACACAGTTTCTCATATTTGCTCACTTTGTTAATGTAAACAACATCCACTTTTGCATGAATCATAGCTCTTTGTGATTCTATTGTTAGTTTAAGTTATGACAATATTGGAAGACTTTCAAGGTTTAGCAATGGTTTGTTTGGCAGCGGTGGTGACCTGTAATAGCAGTTTAAATTGACGGAATGTCATGTCTGTGGGATTCACATTATATATTTATTTTTTTAGCACTTTTATTGCTATCACAAGGAAAGTAATCAAAAAAAAACAAAACAAGATCATCCTGGTTTAACCACTTTAAACTTGCAACGTATATGTATGTTAGTTGGTCTTAAAGTGGTTATTCAGTACAGGTTGAGGTCAGTAAACAAACATAGGTATCTTAGGGTTGTGCATGATCCTGGGTTCAGATATCTTAATATCAGAGGATAAAGGGCAGGTTTACCATGAGTCATGTATGAGGTTTATGTGGTACAGTTACTTTATGACACTCAGGGTTTTTCAGAGGGAGACTCGGGTCAGAAACTCCAGCAATTAAGAGATACCTCAGTAGACTCCTTCAACTTCCTCAGATTTTGGTCTTGGTACACTCTGGAACAGGGACACGAAAGAAGAAATGACCATTTCACATGAAAAATTCACTTTTTCAAGACGCTCACCTTCAACATCATGAGAAAGCACTTATTTTTTATGAAAAATGGTTGCTGGCTAAATTGTTTTTGGCCTTGATTTATTACAGCAATAAAGGAGATAAAAAAGCCGTGAGTGTCTTGGATTATTTTAACTCTTTTATAAAGTTTATGAGTAACAAGTTCGATGATGGGGAAAATAGGGAAGGCTGTGAGGCAACTATATATTAGACTCTCAGGTAGGCTGTGTGACTGCAATATAAAAAAAAAATATATAAAGATTAGTTCATTGTAATGTGTTAATTTACCACACTTCTGTAAAGCAATAACGCCAACGTTTTTTCAGTATATTATTGTGGCATTTTATTGTTATTAAACATTGTTAAAGGTTTAGTACACATTTATACACTGTAGCAGAGTGCTCATTTATTTGGGTATACACACTCTAAGAAAATCGGCCAAATGATCGTCTGATTTTCCTCGTTGTTTCAGAGCAAATCGAAACCGATGAATGAAAAATTGTACGAAAATTCTCGCACAACAAAGGCTTTTTTTGTTGTTGTTGTTTATTGCTTATGATCATGCACAGTCTTTCTTTTCTGATTTATCTTGTACGAAAAGCGTACGAAAACGGTACACATTAAACTAAAATCGTTCATTCTGTTCCCGTACAAGAACATTTTTGGAGTTTGTCCCTTTGGGAATTTTCGTATGAAAAGTCTGAATCAGCTGTCGAAAATTTGCGTAAACACTATACAAAAATTGTATGAAAGTTCCTCGGATGAAAATGTTAGTCCGATTTTCTTATAGTGTGTATGAGCCTTTACTCAATATGCTCGGGTGCAGGCACGGACCCATTTAACACCATTTTCTGCAACTCTCTAGTCAAAGACGCACCTCCATCTAGTTCAACCAATAGAAAAAATAAAATTAATACAAAACCTCCATATGCACAATCCTATACCCACAGTTGATCCAGAGGAAGGCAAAAAAATAATAATTAAAGAATGATTCAATTTGCTCCAAAAATTCCTTCCTGATCCCCTGGGAGGCAGTGAGATTCTCCCTGGATCAACTACCCCTGGTGTTATTACCTATAAATATTATTTGCCAGGAATATTTTGTGTATTTAGGAAATCACCAAGCTAATTTTTAAAACAATCTACTGACCATTCAGACTCAATCAGTGACACAGGGTGGGCATTATGTGGAGACCGGTTACTCATGTAGACCTGTGATCACAGCCTCTGACAGAGGGCAGTCTTCCAGAACCAACTTCCTTTTGCAGCTCTGAGATGTCACGTTAACTGATTCCAGGAGCCCGAAAGAAAGCTAAATGGAAGATGTGAAAAAGGTGCATCACAATAAACAATGAGCTTTGGGAACACCCCCTTTCCCCATGCCCATGCACCGTGATGCAAGAATTTCAAATTATGTGGTAAGGCATACAATTCACATTTACGTCTGTATCTCAACTGTTAATTTTAGCTGTTTGCCTGGCCCCATACTGTAATCTACTTGTCACTTGCCTTAACTTTTTCTGGATTAACAGTGCTAGAAAATAATTAAAATTATTACAAAGCTCAAATTAGTAGACATTTGTCTTATTCCAACCTCACAGTCCTAGTCAATCAGGACTTCTTGTTTTTCTTGACCTGACTCCAGTTCACTAGGTCACTTTTTGCTGTACTTACAGACTTAAAATAAACTCTTTAGGGCAACTGTGTCATAAAGACAATGTTAAACATGGCCAGCTGGCTACAAAAGCACTTACAGTGAACCTGGTAATATTTCCCGACATCATGACCCACATTAAACTTCCATTACCACAGAAAGCCTTGGGGTTTACTTAAAAAAAAAAAAGCGTACAGTTCCATATCCCGTAAATAAGCCTAATGATCCTAATACAATCAGAGGGGTAGCCAAAATCATTAAGATGTTTAGTACTATATCACAGGACCAGATGGTCTATTGGCCAGTTATCATGAATCATTTCCTCCTGTCATGTAGAAAACATCTCCTCTGACTTGCTTGAATTTACTCATATGGGGAAAAAAAATGCTCTGAAAACACACAGATCACAGATCAGAAAATAGTACTGTATACTGTGTTTGGGTTCATATTCAAGGTGTATCAAAGTGTAAATCATTTTTAGGTCTGATGTACTGTATGATAATCTTTTTTCCAGGAACAATCCCATAGTCACAGTCTTTCTGCAGGTTTTAGATTTCATCTTTAACGTGTCTCATTATTTTTTTTTAAAACTAAAAATGGGCAATCCCTTCAAAGAAGACAGTTAAAGCGGAGTTCCACCCAAAAGTGGAACTTCCACTTAAACCACTCCTCGCCCCCTTACATGCCACATTTGGCATGTAATTTTTTTGGGGGGGGGAGTGGGGGCTTCAGCAGGAGTGGGACTTCCTGTCCCACTTCCTCCTTCCGCCCAGGGACCGCTTAGGCGACTCGTCATATTGCCTAAGGCGGCCCCTCCCTGTAGGCGATCACATGGGACACGTGACAGGTCCCAGGCGATCGTCTGTCCACTCAGGCAGCGCAGTGCCACTCGTGCATGCGCAGTGATTGCCCGGCCGTGAAGCCGAAAGCTGTCACAGCCGGGTGCCCACAGTTAGAATGGAGGTGCCGGCGGAGAGGGGGTGAGAGGAGCGAAGCTCCGTTCGGCCGCGTCGTTAGACAGTGGAGCAGGTAAGTGTCTGTTTATTAAAAGCCAGCAGTTACACTTTTTGTAGCTGCTGAGTTTTAATAAACATAAAAAAGGCTGGAATTCCCCTTTAATACTCACCTGTTTCACTGCCTGTGTCACTGAACCTCAAGATTCATAATCCTGGTGGATTTTTGGCTGAATTCGCCAGGGAGAATTTTTTTTAGAACCATAATGCCGGTGTACTGCCGAGCATTGCCCCCCAGCGCATTCTGCCCGCTCTGTACTGCGCAGGCGCGGCGCTTTTTCCGAAAATAGCCGAACATGTAGAGCTGAGAGTCAGCTCTACATGGCGCCTGCGCACACCAAATTGTGCTACACTGCTGACATCCAGGCTCTTTCTTTACCATCCCCGTGGACATGGAGGATGTTAAAAAAAGAGCCAGGAGGCCGAGCGAGCGTAGCGAGCCGTCCGAGCGAAGCGAGGACGTGAGGCCGACTGGCCACTTACATCTAGTACCACGCAGGCGCCGTGTAGAGCTGACTCTCAGCTCTACACGTTCGGCTATTTTCGGAAGCTCATCGACGTTCGTACTGCGCAAGCGCCGCGCCTGCGCAGTACAGTTGGGGGCAGAATCCGCCGGGGGGACGTTTGTCGGCAGATCACCGGCAGTGTCTTTTAACCATGGCCAAAAACCTTAGAAGGGGATTTTGAATAAACCAGCCCCTTTGCTATAAAAGAGGTGGCACAGAGAAGCCATAGTGTCAGTGTAGAGAAGCTGCTGAAGGAAGAGGATAAGGTAAGCAGACAAACTGCTTAGAGGAGATTAGGGTCACTCAAGAAACTGCTTTAATTCTGATTGCAATCATGGGCAATGTAACTCAGAGGTAGGATGAAGTTCATGTTTGCGGCCGCTCTGTGCATTTCCTTTGCACAGAGCAGGTAAGTATAGACATGTTTTTTTTTACTTTCACAATCACTTTAACACTATGTATGACATTAAGGCATTTGCCAAGCCTGTGATTTAAAATATGTATGTACTTCAATGTCATCCTTAAAGCCTCATGAAAAGACCCTCTCCCCACTGTACTCTATTTTCTGTTTCAATATTTTTATTGAAGTTTCAAGAATCTTAACAAAGCATGTTTTGCCCATGCAGGGGCAACATCGAACAGGCATGTAAAGAAAAAGCACGTGTACGCCATTTTCATTACCATTGTTATATTTTCCCCATGGAAGTGTCCAGCTTCTCATGTCTTTTTTTTTTGACAATAGCTTACTTATCAGCCCTAAAAAATTGCAGAACTTGCTAACAGAATTTACCACCCATAGACCACAATGGGATTAACTGCTAGGCTCCAATTGGCCGAATTTTAAACACAATTTGTTGAACCCTCTTCAAATAAAACCTGGCATATTCACTTATCCTCAGTGGCTACTAGACTTGTGCACAACGGAAAAATTTGTTTAGTTTCAGTTCGTTTTTTGTGCACAACGGAAAAATTAGTTTAGTTTTGGTTCGTTTCTTTTCGGTCTTGTTGATTCGTAATCATTCGTAATTTTGCTAGACGGGATTTTTCGTGTTCGGACTAATTCGTATTTTCGCAAGCGTCATTTTTCGTTGAATTTTTAGTTGATTTATAATTCGTACTTTCGGTAGGGTACGTTGTTTTTCTTTGATTCTGGACAACACTCCTACTTTCGTAACTTTTTTTGGGTTCGTTGATTCGTAATTTTCCGTGTCTCTCTCACAACGACGCTGCCTATTATGCCTAATGTGCTTCGAATGGATTTGTACTTTTCTAAATACATTGCGGTTATTTGTAACGATTAGAAATCTCATATTTTACTTTTGTTTTTTACATGCGGCTATAGCCTCCGCCCCTGTACACCATCTTGAGAGGGTTCAGCATGGTGAGGGAGAAGCAGAGAGCAGAGCAGAGTGTTATTGTGCTTCGAATGGATTCGAAATCTCGTATTTTACTTTAGTTTTTTCATGCGGCTATAGCCTCCGCCCCTGTACACCATTTTGAGAGGGAGTTCAGCATGGTGAGGGAGAAGCAGAGAGCAGAGTGAGTGTTATTGTGCTTCGAATGGATTCGTACATTCGTAACTTTTTTCATAACAAATTATGCCGAAGACATTCGGGCATTCGCTATTTTGCGGTATAATTTATTTCGGATTCGGTTTTATTCGTAATTGCTTTGTTCGGAAATTCGAATGCTTCCGAATGTCCGAAAGTTGCTAAATTCGGACGAATTTCGATTCGTTACGAAACGAATTGCACAAGCCTAGTGGCTACCTCTGCTTCAGCAAAATCCTGTTACACTTTGCTGTCCCTAGCAGCAGTGCTTTGGCTAGCTGGTCCTGCTATGGTATGGAAAAACCTTAAAGGGGTTGTAAAGGTTTGTTTTTTATTTTCTAACTAGGTTCCTTTAAGCGAGTGCATTGTTGGTTCACTTAGCTTTTCCTTCGATTTCCCTTCTAATTTTTTTTTTTCTTTGTCTGAATTTCTCACTTCCTGTTTCTCCTCACTAAACTTCACACCATCATCCGAGTGGTGTGGAGTCAGCCAGAACAGCTTACTGAACAGCTTACTGAGGAGGAACAGGAAGTGAGAAATTCAGACAAAGTAATCAAAGAAAAAAAACTTTTAGAAGGGTAATCGAAGGAAAAGGTAAGTGAACCAACAATACACTAGCTTAGAGGAACCTATTTAGAAAATAAAAAACAAACCTTTACAACCCCTTTAAGCTTTGGAAAATATCATTTAAAGAATAACATCTAGTATTGTTCACAATTTGGTATGTAAAAGTACCCAGACATGCGGAGAAGAGGAGATACTTGACATTGCAGTGAACCAGTAAAATGTTTACACACTTGACTCAACTTGAATTTACCTTTGAATAGTTTAAGTTATAATTTTCCCTCTCAAGTCATCTTGTTACTTTACAGATCGTATTTGTTAAACAGGTCTTTGTATTCCAGCATGGTTCCTTGCATATTGCATTAACAGAAGTAACATGCTCCACTTTTCATTCACAAATGTTCAGCTCTTCTATGTGCTCCCTTATCTCCTGGCTTAATCAAGTTCTCCAATGGCCTATTATTGGAAGTAGCTTTGCCACAGTGTTAAATTAAGTGCACAGCTGCAAAGAGAATGAATCCCGTGTTCTCCCATATTCGAAAACAGACAGCTGCATTCTTATGTAAAATATTTTATTTTACTGGTTTGTAGTCAAGATTATTGAGGCTTAGGCA
Organism: Rana muscosa; assembly: GCA_029206835.1. Taxonomy (NCBI): domain Eukaryota; kingdom Metazoa; phylum Chordata; class Amphibia; order Anura; family Ranidae; genus Rana; species Rana muscosa. The sequence continues at coordinate 890,271,619 of CM055122.1, read as the reverse complement.
GATATTCTTGTTCTGCCTTCATGCACACAAATTTTGAATCATTTACATGAAAATAGTGAGCAGGGAGCAGTTAGCATTTATGAGCCGCGTTACCAAAGTTGTCCAGGGTTCTTCATCTTCCTACTGCTCCTGCAAAATCCTTTTTTTTTGCCATCTGTAGCATTGGTTGCTCAGAAAAGCTAAATATTTCAGCAATGTGGTCTGAGCAACACTTTAAAACAGCCTTATCTTACTATATAATCGTCTCTATGATGGTCATTTTGACACTTCCAGGAGTGAAGGATTCCTGCATTTACTGCAGCATGTCAAAAGATAAAACCATAGAATTCTGAAAAGGGAAGGACAAAGGGGTCTTACACACTCAGAAGTGTTGAATCCTTAAGCCCTGTACACACGATCGGATATCCTATGGATTTTCGTCCGATGGATGCTTTTCATCAGACAAACCGATCGTGTATGGGACCCATCGGTCTTTTTTCCATCGGTTTAAAAAAATAGAACATGTTTTAAATTTTTCCGATGGATAAAAAACCGATCGAAAACTCTGATCGTCTATCGGATCAAGATCCCACGCATGCTCAGACTGAATTAGGAGACAGGAGCGCTCGTTCTGGTAAAACTAGCGTTCCTAATGGAGAGAGCACATTCGGCATTCTGCAAGTTATTGCTTCATTTAATGCATTGCATTGTTTTTTGCTTTAGAATGGTGTTTAAAATGTCGTTTTTGCTGCAGATCTTTATCACGAGCTCTGACAAACTTATGTCTTTCTTGTTTCTTGCGATCTTATTAAAGGCCGACCTCACATTTTTTTTTTTTTGAATTTTTTTGTGTGTTAATTTCTCACAACAACATTTTTTAAAAAAATTTTCCCTCATGGACGTTGGTGTCCCTTGTTATTAATTACACATTGTATTTAGGAAATGTTATTGCTACTCCCCAGAAAAACACATCAGGCAAGTATTTTTGCTGAAATCAAATATCCATTTATTCTGGTAAAATATCAAACAAAAAACGAAGGGCAACAATTCGGAAATTAGCGGAAAATATGAAGTCATTGGACCCCAAAGGCAGACATGACTATGATGAACAATAAAATAAACAACAGCATGAAATCAGGAGCAGCAGCCAAAGACATACATCATCCCAAGCTGTGGTACTCCATGAACCTGCAACTTCTGGAAGAGCAGCTCGAAGCCAGGGAATCACCTCCTGCTCTTCCCTGTAGCCTTCCCTCCACGCTTCCCTGCAGTGTTCCCTCCATGCCTCTCTGCAGCGTTCCCTCCACGGCCCCGTCCACGCACCCTTGCAGGCCGGGCCACTGGGGGTGGTAATGTGGCAGGAGGAGGAGGAGAAGGAGGAGAAGGATTGGCCTGATACGACAGATGGGTGGCCTCAGTCAGCTGCCCCCTCGCCCCCATGTGTACGGCAGTATATATAAGGTGCTCACAGAGGGCACATTGTCCCGCCTCCATTTGGAGTAACTTGTCCGCCAAGTATGTACTAAACCCCTCCACAGGGTTGAGGGGGGCCCTCATGATGGCAGCAGCGTCACGTATCATTTTGAGTGACTCCTTCTCCACTTGTGTCATCCTACGATTTTTTTTAGGTCTGATGTGGAGGGGAGCTTCTAGTGACACTGTGCTGCCACTAGGCCTGGGGACCTGCTGCATGCCACTTGGCCCTGCCTCCTCCTACCTGCCACATTCCTGCGCCTCTTCCTCCTGGCTGGCCTCATCCTGTGTAGAAAAAAGGCACATAGTTAGATTTTTTGGGCAAACTATCACACACAATTTTCATCTCATGACTGTTTCCTTTTTTTGGAGATACTTAAACAATCATTTTTGGTCCCCTTTTTTTTTTTTGTGGGGGGAATGGTAGCATTTTGGCAGAATAAATCAAGTTCATCGCAATAGTACTTTGAGGCCAATATTTATTTATGAAAATACTATACCTGGCTGAAGATGCGAAGATCAGACTCTTGAAGCACCTCTGCAGGGGTGGAGGGAAGGGTGGGAGGAACGCTGGAGGGAAGGGTGGAAGGAACGCTGGAGGGAAGGGTGGAAGGAAGGGTTGAGGGAAGGCTGGACATTGATTCCCTGGCCTCAATCTGGTCATCCAGAAATTGCAGGAGCTTGAAGTACCACAGCTTGGGCTGTAGTACATCGTCTGCTGCTGCTCCTGATCTCTTGGAAACACGGACTTCTTTGTAGATTTTTTTTGTATGCATTACGCATGTTGTTTATTTTATTGTTCATCATAATGTAGTCTGCCTCTGGGACCCAGGGCTTCATATAATCCGCCAATTTCTCGATTGTTGCCCGACGTAAAGCACTCTTGTGATAAGAGGGATGGTTAACTTCCCAGAGGTTTCTCATTTCTTTATATTTCTCTATCAAAATCATCATGACATCCGGATCACGCAGTTTATTCATCTTTTTATGTCTGCAAGTAAAAAACTCAGTGGAAACAAAAAAAAATCAGATTTGATTCTCCTCAACTTATCACAATATTGGCCTTTACAATCATGAACCATTATAGGCCATTGCAGGCCCCAGTTCCCTTCTTACCTTAGTTGTGGTGTTTGCAGCACTTCCGGTCGTTCTTACTCCGCGCAACCCTAATAACTTCGTTCCCATTTTTATACCCTGTGCATGCGTGTAACTCCGCCCGCGTCGCCCGCCCATGACGGACTTTTTCAGCATTTCCCCGCCCCTTAACGTTTGGCGCACAGTGGGAGACGGCGTAATGTCGGTGACACAGGTGGCTTCTTTACTCGAAAGTAACGACGAGGAAAGCCCGGAGGCGGAAACGTCCCGATCCAGGATTAAAAGATATAAGGCGACTAATATGTCATTTGCTGAGATGGCGGAGATGGTGGACATTCTGCGGAGGAAGGATTACGATGGGAATCATGGGCCATACGACACACCTAATCTCAGGAAGTCACAAATAATGGACAAAGTGGCAAAGACTCTATATCAGAAATATGGGGTCATGAGATCCAAGGAGCAGCTCCGTAAAAGGTGGTCTGACCTGAAGCTGAGGGAGCCGGAGCAGTATAGGAAGCTTAAAAATAGCATAGAAAAAAGTAAGCTTTTATTTTTACTGTGTTCTTTCACATTGTAAGATGTATTCTTCCATGTTTTGCACCATGTGCTTGTATTGACTGGTTTCACATTTCAAAAAGGCAACTTTAATGTTAAGTTGAGGGTCCACTTCTTTGGTTTCCTTTTCTTCCCCAAAAAATGTTCGTCTTCCACAAAACATGTTTGGCACATATCCACGTAAACTACATGTGGCCATGCCTCATTTTCCTAAAACAATGTTTATCTACACATTGTTGGCTAGATGATGTGTTGTATCTAAAGTAGAATGTGAATGAAAGGCTCAAATTGGATTCTGGGTAAAGGAGATGACACTCAGGAGCAAGCACAGGAGCTTGTTCAGGAGCAAGATACTATAGTGTTGCCCGCATGACTAAATTTTAAAGGGTGTCACACCCAGGTGCACCAGTGGATACCTTTGTGGTTCTCAAATTTTTGTTTTTAGGCCCCTTAAAAAAATCAAATGCTGCTTTGTAGAGCTCTCAGGTGTTCATCTTTGAACTCAGGGCCAAATATCAGTTGTACCCCACTTCAAAACAATGTATATAATATCTGTGCGAAAATCTCTGTGTGCTAAAGGATACCTATTTTTTGGCATTCCCATAGGGGAGAGGAGACTGGGAGGACAACAATCTGCGGAGACGAGGAAGCACAGACCACCTAAACTCCCCCAAGATCCCAAAGCAGCCCAAAAGCAGCATGTTGAGGAAGTGGAGGTGGAGGAAGCGGAGCTGGAGGAAGGGGAGGTGGAGGAGGGAGAGGTGGAGCTTATCCCCACAACAAGTCAGTGTCTGTCCACACAACTTCAAGGTCAATACAGATGTAGGCATGCATATTTCTAAATGTCTTTTTTTTTTAGGGGATGAACGTGGTGGTGTGTCAGGAACTCAAAATCCTCCATTCTCGAGTGCAAGTGCCAAAATAATTATTCAAGAAATAATGGAATGCAGTAGCGAAATGGACATTATGAGAAAGAGAATGAATGTGATTGAGCAAAAATATAAAAACATTATAGATATTTTGGGGAGAATAGTGTGACCCCCCCCCGTTTTTGTGTTTTGTTATGCGTCACAAATTTGCAATGGGATTTCCACCAGCCCAAATGTGAAGATGCACACAGTGACTCAACATGTGCTATCTGCCGTCACAGGATATCTATGTCCCTGTTTTGGGGGTGCAACCTCTTCCTCCCTACTCAAGTAGGTTCGAGAAAGGCTTTGCACCCCCAAAGCACGTCCATTGATCCCCCATGATGGCAGATAGCACATGTTTACCTTAGCCATGGGATCAGGTTGAAAAGACACATTCGAGACACAAAAAGAAAGGGGTTCTTCACATTTGGGTTGGATCAGGGGTGACACCACCCCATCTCAAGTTTCTCCTTTTCACTTTGTTCTTTACTCTCAATGTTTTTACCCCAAAAATTACGATTTTGACCCTTGCATGTTTCTGCAAAACAATCCTCCCCCCAAAAAAAAAAAAAATGGGGAGCTCAAACTTTCTACATATTTGTATTAAAACCAAACACAGAGTAAAAAGTTTCTGGAAGACTCAAAAAGGTGTGGCTTGTTATTTCGATGCTCACTAGCATTTTTGGAAATGCCCAAACAATGTTTTTTATAGGGCCAATTGGGGCTATTTACTAAGGATAAATACACTTGGCACTTGGCACTACAAGAACCTGGGAGACACATAAACCCAAAAATCAAGAATGACAAAACCATGTTTTTTATACGATAGAAATTTATTTGGATTATACAAATAGTCAGATGTGGTCTGGCATTGCGATGGCCCCCCTACCCGTGAAGTACTCAACGTATTTATCACGTACTTCACGGGCACTTTGGGGGGCCAAGCCAGTACGGGCAGGGTCGAGGCCGGTCAGAATGGTCATCTCGGATGGACCGGCCTCAGGACCAACTGTTGTCAGATATGAAGGTGAAAAATGTCTCAGGAAATTGTGCATTATGCAGCAGCAGTAAACTATGGTGTTCAGCTTGTATTCCGCCAAATGAATTGCTGTCTGAAACAGGCGGAACCGGCTGGCCATTATCCCGAAGGCATTCTCCACAACTCTCCGGGCTCTGGCCAGCCGGTAATTAAAAACCCTCCTCTCCGGGGTGAGGGTGCGTTGGGGAAACGGCCGCATGAGGTGTGGTCCAAGTCCAAAAGCTTCATCCGCGATGAAAACGAACGGTAGTCCTTCCACGTTCTCTGCATCTGGAGGCAGTGCAAGACCCCCAGCCTACAGACAGTGAGCGAACTCCGTCTCAGCGAATACTCCGCCATCGGACATCTGGCCGTTCTTCCCCACGTCCACATACAGGAACTCGTACTGTGCCGACACCACCGCCATTAACACTATGCTATTGAAACCTTTATAGTTAAAATAGAATGACCCCGAACGGGGGTGGCGGCACTATGTGGATGTGCTTGCCATCAATTGCCCCTCCACAGTTGGGGAAGTCCCACCGCTGGGAAAATTGATCAGCCACAGTCAGCCATTCCTGTGGCGTGCAAGGAAACTGTGGAGTTAAACAAAAATAAGACATAAGTACGTTTTAATTTTACAGTGCAAACAGATAACACAAAGACATTGTTGACCAACATCAGGCTACCATTATTATTTAAGGCAGTATTTCATGGCCTAAAAAGAAGGCCCACTTAGCACATGACTCACCCCCCCTGAGGGGACATTATAAAAATTACTAAGGGGGGGTGTTTGAGGTGATTTGGGGGGCCCCAAATAAAGGCTAGACCACTCTGCTGAACTTGAATGAGTAATAAAACATTTGTCAACATTTTAGGGGGGGGGGGAATTACTAAACTACGATGGTAAGGAGCCAAAACAATCCTGAGTAAAAAAATAGGCTAGCTGTGTTTGGGCCATGGATAGCATGCTGGAGAGGTTAGTGAAGGGAATAGGCATGTAGGCCCCAAAAAAAGACCAATAGAGGTAAAAACATGCATGGGGAAAATTACCAAGGATATTACAAACAGGCAAATTTGGGAAGGAGGGAAAAAAAAAATTATGTAGCAAACAATCCAAACATATAATGTGATGTTAAAGGAGCAAACTTACCTTCATATAGTCCTTCTGCAGGACCTGAATAATGGCCGAACACGTTTCAGGGATAATGATCCCGAGAGCCTGGGGGGAGATGCCTGTTGTGAACTTGAGGTCCTGCAAGCTTCTCCCAGTCGCCAGGTATCTCAACGTGGCAATTAGCCTCTGCTCGGCAGTGATGGCCTGGCGCATCACAGTGTCCTGCCTCGTGATATAGGGGGACAGCAAATCCAACAGACGGTGAAATACGGGGTCCGTCATCCTGAGATAATTCCTGAAATCATCAGGATTATTCTCATGGATTTCCCGCAGCAGAGACATATGAGAGAATTGGTCCCGCTGTAGCAACCAATTCTTGGTCCATGAACTCCTCCTCACCCAGTTCACGGACTGAACTCGGGTTACAGTATTAACCGCAACACCAAGTCCATAGCCAGCACGAGCTCGAGAATGAGAACGCACTTCAAACATGGTTTTAAACCGGTCGCCTGGTCAGAACGAACTCAAACAGAATGCACCGTGGAACAGCAAGGCCTGAGAACAGGGATGAGCCGAACACCCCCCTGTTCGGTTCGCACCAGAACCTGCGAACAGACAAAATGTTCGTGTAAACTTTAGAACCCTATTAAATACAATGGACTCGAACGTTCGAAATCTAAAGTGTTAATTATAAAGGCTAATATGCAAGTTATTGTCCTAAAAAGGGTTTGGGGACCCGGGTCCTGCCCCAGGGGACATGTATCAATGCAAAAAGAAGTTTTAAAAACGGCCGTTTTTTCGGGAGCAGTGATTTTAATAATGCTTAAAATGAAAAAATAAAAGTGAAATATTCCTTTAAATTTCGTACCTGGGGGGTGTGTATGATATGCATGTGAAGTGGCGCATGTTTCCCGTGCTTAGAACTGTCCCTGCAAAAAATGTCATTTTTGAAAGAAAAAAAGTCTTTTAAAACTGACTCGCGGCTATTAATGAATTGTCGGCTCCCGGCAATACATACAAAAGTCATTGATAAAAATAAAAAAAAAGCGTGGGGGTTCCCCAGAATTCAATTACCAGGCCCTTCAGGTCTGGAATGGATATTAAGGGGAACCCCGCCGCAAATTTAAAAAAAAATTGACGTGGGGTTCCCCCAAATATCCATTCCAGGCCCTTCAGATCTGGCATGGATTTTAAGGGGAACTCCACCCCAAATTAAAAAAAAATGGCGTGGAGTCTCCCTAAAAATCCATACCAGACCCCTTATCCGAGCACGCAACCTGGCCGGCCACAGGGGAAAAGGGGGGGACGAGAGAGCGGCCCCCCCTCCCTCCTGAACCGTACCAGGCCACATGCCCTCAACATGGGGAGGATGTCCCCATGTTGATGGGGACAAGGGCCTCATCCCCACAACCCTTGCCCGGTGGTTGTGGGGGTCTGCGGGCGGGGGGCTTATCGGAATCTGGAAGACCCCTTTAACAAAGGGGACCCCCAGATCCCGCCCCCCCCCCCTATGTGAATTGGTAAGGGGTACATTGTACCCCTACCATTTCACGAAGAAAGCGTAAAAAAATGTTTAAAAAAACACACAAACACCTTGAAAAAGTCCTTTATTTAAAAAAAAAAAAACAAAAACATTCCAGCGGTGAAATCCAGTGTCCCGCGGCGATCCCGATGTCCAGCGCTGTCCTTCATTGGTTGTGCCTGAGCGGACCTGATGGGGAACTCCCTCTCAGTATTTTAAATGTATAGACCCGCCCCTTCTAAAGTTCCCCATCAGGTCCGCCAGCGGACCAGATGCGGAACATGAGAAGGGGCGGGTCTATACATGTATTACCACAGTGAGAGAAGTTCCCCATCAGGTCCGCCTCCTCGGTATGTCGGACCCGCCTACGTCATTGGCTTGAGCGGGGAACTTCCTTCACTGTGTAATTTAAATTTACATAGTGAAGGAAGTTCCCCGCTCAAGCCAATGACGTAGGCGGGTCCGACATACCGAGGAGGCGGACCTGATGGGGAACTTCTCTCACTGTGGTAATACATGTATAGACCCGCCCCTTCTCATGTTCCGCATCTGGTCCGCTGGCGGACCTGATGGGGAACTTTAGAAGGGGCGGGTCTATACATTTAAAATACTGAGAGGGAGTTCCCCATCAGGTCCGCTCAGGCACAACCAATGAAGGACAGCGCTGGACATCGGGATCGCCGCGGGACACTGGATTTCACCGCTGTTTTTTTTTTTTTTTTTTAATAAAGGACTTTTTCAAGGTGTTTGTGTGTTTTTTTAAACATTTTTTTACGCTTTCTTCGTGAAATGGTAGGGGTACAATGTACCCCTTACCAATTCACATAGGGGGGGGCGGGATCTGGGGGTCCTCTTTGTTAAAGGGGTCTTCCAGATTCCGATAAGCCCCCCGCCCGCAGACCCCCACAACCACCGGGCAAGGGTTGTGGGGATGAGGCCCTTGTCCCCATCAACATGGGGACATCCTCCCCATGTTGAGGGCATGTGGCTTGGTACGGTTCAGGAGGGAGGGGGGGCCGCTCTCTCGTCCCCCCCTTTTCCCCTGCGGCCGGCCAGGTTGCGTGCTCGGATAAGGGGTCTGGTATGGATTTTTAGGGGGACTCCACGCCATTTTTTTTTAAATTTGGGGTGGAGTTCCCCTTAAAATCCATGCCAGATCTGAAGGGCCTGGAATGGATATTTGGGGGAACCCCACGTCAATTTTTTTTTAAATTTGCGGCGGGGTTCCCCTTAATATCCATTCCAGACCTGAAGGGCCTGGTAATTGAATTCTGGGGAACCCCCACGCTTTTTTTTTATTTTTATCAATGACTTTTGTATGTATTGCCGGGAGCCGACAATTCATTAATAGCCGCGAGTCAGTTTTAAAAGACTTTTTTTCTTTCAAAAATGACACTTTTTGCAGGGACAGTTCTAAGCATGGGAAACATGCGCCACTTCACATGCATATCATACACACCCCCCAGGTACGAAATTTAAAGGAATATTTCACTTTTATTGTTTCACTTTAAGCATTATTAAAATCACTGCTCCCGAAAAAATGTCCGTTTTTAAAACTTCTTTTTGCATTGATACATGTCCCCTGGGGCAGGACCCGGGTCCCCAAACACTTTTTAGGACAATAACTTGCATATAAGCCTTTATAATTAGCACTTTAGATTTCTCCCATAGATTTTTCGAATTTGCCGCGAACACCCCAATTTGTTCGCTGTTCGGCGAACGGGCGAACAAGCAATGTTCGAGTCGAACATGAGTTCGACTCGAACTCGAAGCTCATCCCTACCTGAGAAGAACGACCTGAAAAACAGTAAACGAACGGCCAAGAAGGCACTGCCAAGCAGTAACAACCTGACTGCACGCACTGAAGAACAAATACGAACCCACAAGCACAAACTGAACAGCAGGAAACGATCTGAAAAGCACGGAGACTGAAAAGCGCGAATCGGCTCTCACCAAACTTTTACTAACACACGGTAACACGGAATCAGCAAAAGCAGCCCAAGGGGTGGCGCCATTAGATTTGAACTTCCCTTTTATAGCGCCGTCGTACGTGTTGTACGTGCCGTCGTTTTGTTGCCGTCGGTTTTTGGACTGATGGTGTGTGGCCAAGACTGATGAAAAACAGTTTCATCGGATTTCCGATGGAGAAATCCATCGGACGAAAATCCATAGGATATCCGATCGTGTGTACAGGGCTTAAGGTCCCTTTTGCACGGGCGGACAGATTGGGTCCGCCTGTTAGTCTTTTAGGCAGGCCCGATCGGAGCATCCATTATCCTCTATGGAGCAGCGGATGTCAACGGATATGTGATCCGATCGTGTCAGCTAAAAACACATCCATCTGGCAGATCGGATCAGATGACAGTCGGATTGAAACAGACAGGTGGTCCATTTCTATCCAACAGCCCATAGAAGAGAGTGCGCTGTGTTCGTGCCTGCTCTGCATCAGCGCAGCGGACATTGACCTGTCATCCACCTGCTCAGCGGGGATTAGCATAGAGATCCCCCCACTGAGCAGGCAGATCCACTGGCAGACTCCGCCAGTGTGAAAGGGGCCTTAGGGGAGTGATGGAGGCTTCAGCAGTAAAAGTAAGGGAGACATGGGCTGATGAAACAATAAGGATTTACTAAAACTAATGAATGCAAAATCTGGTCCAGCCGAGGCCCGCTGTTTGTGTCTATAGACACAGGCAGCGTGGCATTAAATCAAGCCTGCAGATGTGCCACAACAGGAAACGGCATCCTATGGTGGCACACTTAGAAGAGGAGGAGTCAGGTGCGCCGGCAAGAGAACAAAAGTAGAAGCGGATTCGGGGCTGCTCTGTGCAAAACCATTGCACAGAGCTGGTAATTAATAACCTGTTTGTTATTTTTTTTTTTAAATAGCCTTTGCGTTCACTTTAACTAACAAACCTAAAACAATAATAAAAGCTCCCAACCTGTTTTTAAGGATAGGGATTGAGGATAGGGCTAGGGAATAATGGACAAATTAATTGCTAATGTTGTGAAGGAGTTCTTACCTTTTCTTATGTAAACTGTTGCCCAGTATGTCCAAAGCCAAGACTTTTGGCTTTATGTATACTGGTCAATGGCCTACACAAGGGGGTGAAAACCCTGCCATTTTTTTATTTGTTCTGTTTGTGTCTCATTGGTAAAAATCACTCTAAAGTAAGGCAGCCCCTAGATAATTTAATTTTCATTCCTTCATGGGTGGAAGGAAAGAAAATCATTTGATTCCCCATCCACACTGACTTTATTGCCTCCCACAGCGCTTTTGTGTACTGCCAGCAAGGGGAGCCCTCCCAGCTGGCAAAACACAATGATGATGCTATAGCTGCCAGCAGTAATCATATGTAAAAATCCAACACGAGGTGGAAACTGGGATAAATTGATCCTGCAAAAGGTAACTTTATGGATTGAACAGCTTAATGCCACCAATTGCTCAATGAGGCACAATAGTATAAATCATTCCTTTAAATAAGCCAGATATCTTGCATCCTTACTTACCGCCCTCTGTTGCTATTACCACACACGCATGCATCCACCTCTATGTTTTGCTTCCTGCTTTCCAGTTTTCTTTCATACTCCATCTCCCTCCTTCCTCCCTTCCTTTTCCATTCCCCCTTGTCAATTTTTCCTATGACAACTCATGGTTTTGTTTCCAAGGTCGTCCCTTGATGGGTTTGTCGTCAATTTGGGTTGGGGACATTTTCCTTTGGTATATCACATAGTATTTTATATAGATGTCGTGGATTTTTTATTATCAGTAACTTTATATACCTTTTTATACCTATGTTACTTATTTTGTAAATTATTGTCTACAATCTATTTCTCCCCTTGATACGGTTCCGGGGGTTGTGTGGGTTCCACACACCCCCTGTGATCATATGTACTGAGAATAGAAGACCCTGGGTTGTTTAACTCTGTTGTTTCTGGTTTGCTGTGCGGCTCCCTGTGGATTCTGTAATTGCTTTCCTCTTTATCCATTCCCCCTTTTGTTGTTCATTCCATGTTTTTGGTTTTATTTTATTATATGTCTCCAGTTTGCAAGTTATGGTCTCTGTCCCTATTAGTGGGAGGCATGGTCTATCCTTTGGATGGGTTGCCTCCCATTGGCCTATTGATGTTGTTATCTAATAGGCTGCGTTTCTCTGTGATGCCGCCGATATTGAACGAATTGGCTATGCGCATGCGCAGAGTTTTCATTATTCTTTGGCCCGTCCCGCTGTCCTCTGTGGACGTGGTGTGTGCGGGCTGTTTGATTGCGCACGCGCGTGCCTCGTGCTTGCTGCCTGATGGTAGTATTATTGGGATCGCTTCTTGATGACGCCCAACCCATTGATAGGAGGCTCTAGCGGCGCTGCAGTGACACAATTTTGGCGCTGTTATATTTAAATGGAGGAATCATTGGTGTCCTCTGTACAGGCATCTCAGCACTAACTGGAGCACCATAGACACTGAACTGTTCTGTCGCCACTTCGCCGGCCTTCGCTCCCCACTCTGCACCATCTGCCAATCTGCCTCCCACACGGCGAATTGGTGCTCCGAGTTGAGCGGTAGACGTCCCCCCAGCTTCCCTTCCACCTCCAATGCACCTCATAATACACCATCAGCCACTCAGTCATCCCAGGCTGACAGGCTAGGACGTCCGATACGAGCATTGGGGGGCGCGCCCATATGCAACAACTTCAATTTTAAGGGCTGCTTTTACCTCAACTGCAGACTTCTGCACATCTGCCTCCTGTGCCAGAAGGCTCATCCGAAGAGTGCCTGCAGCATCAAACAGCTGGGTCCATCCTGACTAGGCCGCGTGCACGTCGGGTGGCTCGGCTTCTACCTTTCCTCACACCCAACCCCATCCCTAGCAGCCTTCCTAGTGCAAGGGTTCACTTATGGGTTCCACACCGGACTCATCGCACTACCCGACTCCACGTACGAGTGCAAAAACCTGCTCTCGGCGGCCACCGACGAGGCTGCCATCTCCACACTACTACAGGTCGAATTGGACTGGGGGTATATGTTTGGCCCCTTTTCTCAGTCACCCTTTACCGTCTGGAGAGTCAGCCCTATTGGACTTGTCAAGGGAAAGTTCTCTAATAAACTGCGATTAATCTATGATTTGTCCGCGCCTCATTCCTCCAACATACCCAGTTTAAACTCCCTCATACCATCAGAGGAGTTCTCCCTCAAATTTTCCTCTGTTGATTTAGCTATCCAGTCTATCATTAAAACAGGGGTTGGGGCCTGGCTATCTAAAGCTGACATCTCAGATGCCTTTAAGTTACTGCCCATAGAGCCATACCTTTGGAGGTGGCACGGGATTAAATGGAAAGGTCTGTACTACTTTGCAGCCAAGCTGACCTTCGGCTCCAAAAGTAGCCCCTGGCTCTTTGACACCTTTGCTCAATCTCTATCCTGAATACTCTCACACCATGCACACTGTCAGAAGGTAATCCATTACTTAGATGACTTTCTACTTATCGAGACACCTAGCAGGCCCCCAGTAGACCTAGAAAGTCTGAGAGAGGTCTTTAAAAACCTCAACGTACCTATAGCCGAGAAGAAAATAGAAGGCCCGGCACAGCTCATCACTTTTCTGGGAGTCAATCTAGATACTCGCGCCATGCAGGCCAGCCTACCTCTTGATAAGTTGACCCGCATCAGAGCAGTTGTTCACGCCTTTACCATCTCACGAGTGTGCACCAAGAGACAGTTGCAATCCCTGCTGGGCATGCTCAATTTCACAATGAGGATCATCCCCCAAGGGCGATCCTTCATCTCACGCCTCTTAAACCCCCTACACACGATCGGATAACCTATGGATTTTTCCATCGGATATCCGATGAAACTGTTTTCCATCAGTCTTGCCCACACACCATCAGTCAAAAAACCGACCGTTCCAAACGCGGTGACGTAAAACACTCCGATGAGCCGAGAAAAATGAAGTTTAATGCTTCTGAGCATGCGTCGACTTGATTCTGAGCATGCGTGGGTTTTTTATCCGATGGACTTGCCCATAGACGATCGGAAATTCCCATCGGTTTTTTATCCATCGGAAAATTTTAAAACAAGTTCTATTTTTTACAACCGATGGAAAAAAGACCGATGGGTACCATACACGATCGGTTGGTCTGATGAAAACCATCCATCGGACGGTTTTCATCAGTCAAACCGATCGTGTGTACGGGGATTTAGTGTTTCTTTCCCTGGCACAAGACCCCGACCAAGTCGTCAAGCTAGACGCAGCCGCCCTAGCAGATCTGGACATGTGGGATCAGTTTCTCGAGAACTGGAATGGTTGATCCATGTTCATTCCTTCAGCATCCCCTTCCTCTCCACAAGTAATCACCGACGCAGCAGCTTCCACAGGCTTCGCTGCAATTTTTGGCCATCATTGGTTCGCGGGGTCATGGCCGTCGGAAATACTCACCATTCCCGGGTTCAGTCAGTCCTCCTCCCTGTTCGAGATCTACCCCATAGTTGCTGCAGCTCGAGTATGGGGCAGCACCTGGGCGGGACAGACCGTCACCTTCTTCACAGATAATCAGGCCACAGCCGCTATCATCAATAAAGGCAGGTCCAAATCATTGGCCATCATGTCCTTCCTGCGCAGGCTGGTGCTACTTTCCCTTCAACACCAATTCAATATCCTCTGTGTCCACATCCCCGGTTATTGCAATACCTCGGCCGACGCACTGTCACGCTTTAATTATGCCACGTTCTTTTCGCAGGAGCCCGGAGCCGACCCGGCCATGTCACACATCCCACATTGGTCGCAACTAACCCTGGATTGAGTCAGCACCTCCAGGGCACTACCTCCCTCATCAACGCGTCCTTGTCTCCCAATACGCTAAAAGCCTATCGCTCCGCCTGGAAGATCTACAACAGATTCCTAGCCGCTAACCCCGGTGCGCTCTCAGGAAACCTCAGCCATATCTTGGCCTTCATTTCCCACTGTCACTCCCAACTCAAGCTGTCACACAATACTATCAGGTTGTACTTGGCCGGTATCCAGCATTTCACGTCCCTGCAAGACCCGACCACACCTTCCTTGTTCGCCACCCATGCGGTCAAAGTCATACTACGCGGCATCCACAAGCAGCAACCGCACACCTGTGTCAGGCGCCTACCAGTGACCAGCTCCATATTCCGAGGCATGTCCACAAACCTGTCACGTGCTCCTTTCGGTGTACGGGCGAGCCTGGTTATCCAGGCGGCCATATACCTAGCCTTCTACGGCTTCCTCCGGCCCAGTGAGTTTACCGTCACCAGCCCTAACTGCCAGGTACTATGCAGGCACCACCTGACTCGCCACCAGGGACACTACGTCCTGCACCTAACGGTGTCTAAAACTCTAGAAACCGGTCCCGGTGTTGACATTAAGCTTTTCCAGATGCACAATGCCTGGTGCCCTGTGGACGTTTTAGATCGTCTAGTAACCCTACTGTCCGACCTACCCGCGGACAGCCCGCTTCTGCCATTCCCTACTGAACCCCTGAGCGGGAACCAGTTCATTAGCCATGTCAGGACACTTCTGAGCTCCTTGGGCCTCGACCCCAAACGATACTCAGGACATTCCTTCCGTATAGGAGCAGCCTCCGAAGCATCACGGAACGGAGTCCCGTCCAATGTCATCAAGACGATGGGCCGATGGAAATCCACGTGTTTCGCCCGATACATCCCCGATCCTCAGACGGAAATATCACGAGCCTTCAACAGTCTCACTTTGTAGTCATTACCTAACTTAATAAAACAATTCCTCCCTAACCTCGTGTGACTTTTTGGCCCCTTCTTTTGCCATACCGTACAGCAGGCCAGGCCACACTTCAGGTCTTATTTGTGTTGTTAGTCTTGTGACGTGTTTATGTGATCCATATCTCTTCAGACAGAAGGCTACGACCATAAATAGGAAGGCCAGTATGCTGGCCTGAAATTATGGGAGGAGTTCGAGGGGTACTTAAACAAGACCGTCCACGATGGTCAGTGTCGGCTCTAGTGCGCGGTACCCACCCACCCATACCCCCTTTTTAGGGCACTTCTCTACAAAAATTCTCAACAGAATTATCCATTACTTCTATCTTAGGTATGGCCCCTTCTTTTGGCATACTGTACAGCAGGCCAGGCCACACTTCAGGTCTAATTTGTGTTGTTAGTCTTGTGACGTGTTTATGTGATCCATATCTCTTCAGACAGAGGGCTACGACCATAAATATATATATATATATATATATATTGTGACAGCAGGAAGGTAAAGTCACCTGGTTGCATCCAGGGGGGTAGATATATTTCGCCCAGATTCAGGCTTTACGCCGATTTATACAGCTAGGTGGAGAGTTGTATAAGCCCAGCTGAGACTAGTGGGCTCATTGATGACTCATACCTCGAGGGAGAGGGCTGGGCGTCGTGCAGGCAGGGAGTTGATGAGGCCAGCTGAAGCCTGTCAGTTCGTTTAAGGCCTCTATAAAAACTCCCAGATTCATTAGATGTTAGCTCATGCCTGGAAGCAGACCTGTGTGGACTGTCTAGGGAGAGTGAACCCCTGTGCGGTGAGAGAAAGCCTGTGTGGCTATATTTTGCTTGGACATTTAAAACCAGGGACTAGGACAGCACTAGGCTGATCCCAGTTGTTAGTTAGGAAACCTGTATGTTTAGTCAGAGGTCAAGTTGACCAGGATTTATTTTGTTTGTTTCTTTTGCTTTGCTGTGTTTTTGTCACTGTAAATAGAAAATAAACGGCACCTTTTTGATTTTGAAAACCACAACCTCCGTCTGCTGGGCCTGTTTTTGTGTGGGGAGCCCATCCCGGGGGTCACACACACCCGCTGCCGAGCTAACCCCCTCACAGTTGGTGGAGAACCAGTGGCAGTTTTTTTTTAAGCCAGCATGGAGGAGATACTGAAACAGCTGGCTCTAGCAAATGCCAATCAACAGCAGACAAATGCAGGTTTGCAAAAGAGCCTTGCAGCTCAACAACAGAACTTCGCAGCCCAGCAGCAAGCTCATCAACAGAGCCTTGCAGCCCAGCAGCAAGCTCACCAACAGAGTCTGGAAGCTCAGCAACAAGCCCAGCAACGATCTGAGGCCCGCTTCATAGACCTATTACAGAAGCAAGAGCAGAGACTACAACAAATGGAAGCAGTAATGCAGCAACGTCCGCAGACCAGTGAGGAAAGCCGTCCCACTAATACCGCGTCCTTTGGGGTGAGTCGTTTATTGACAAAAATGACTGGAGAGGATGATCCAGAGGTATTTTTGACCACGTTTGAAAGGACTGCTGAAAGAGAAAAGTGGCCTGAGGAGCAGTGGGCTGGACTGGTGGCTCCTCTGTTAACGGGTGAATCGCAGAAAGCTTACTATGACCTAGAGCCTGACCAAGCAAAAGACTATGTGATGCTAAAAGCTGAAATATTGGCAAGGCTGGGTGTCACCCTGGCTGTCCGGGCTCAGCGTGTGCATAACTGGACTTTCCAGCTTGGAAAACCCCCCAGGTCTCAAATGTATGATCTCATTCACCTGAGCAGAAAGTGGCTACAGCCAGAGACTTTGTCCGCACCAAAGATTGTGGAACGTGTTGTAATGGATCGGTTTTTGAGAGCTCTTCCCACTGCCATCCAAAAGTGGGTAAGCCATGGAGACCCAGAGACGGCCGATGGTCTTGTGGATCGTGTGGAGAAATACTTGGCTACAGAGAACCTGACGGCCTCTTCCAGAGACACTCGGACTTTCCACCCTAAGACCAGACCATCCCCAGGGGCGGATAAGATGATTCCAAGGGGTAAGGGTGGAGAGAGTGAGAGGGTGGGAGCTCTACCCCAAGTTTGGCGAGAACAGCCTGGGAAATCAGCGGCTCAAGAGGCGGCAAGAAGGATCATTTGCTACCGCTGCCGGCAAGCGGGACATATTGCAGCAAATTGCCCGGTTTTGGAGGAACCCATGCAGTGTGACTTTCTGACGGGCAGACGTCAGTCGCTGTGTGCGACAGTCGCATGCACTGCCATTCGGGGAACTGAGAAACATTTATGCAAAATGTGTATTAATGGTAGAAATGTTGTGGTATTGCTGGATTCAGGTAGCCTTGTGACCCTGATAAAGGCTGAATTAGTTAAAACAGAGGTCTCTGGGAATAGCAAGGTAGCTGTTATTTGTGTGCATGGGGACACCCGAGAGTATCCAGTGACTACAGTGTGTTTCGAGACCCCCAAAGGTACCCTTTCTCATCCAGTGGGCTTAGTGTCTCAGTTACCGCATGACGCCATTGTGGGAAGGGATTTTCCGAAGTTCTGGGAACTGTGGGATGATCCTGAGCCCCCCACTGGTGCCCCTATGTACCAGGAATATGATAGCCAGAACTCCTCTGAGAGTGGTGAGGACTCTCCCGAATTTCCCTTGTCAGTATTGGCAGGGGAGACTCAAGAAACTGGAGAGGAGCCCACCTCCTCAGACGAAAACCTACCGTCTGTGGAGTTTTCTGATCTTGAGGTTCACAGGGAAAACTTTGCCACAGAACAGTTGAAAGACCCCGCCCTAATAAAGGCACGGGAAAACGTAGTGAAAATAGATGGCGAGTTAGTGAACCCAGATAATACCTGCACTTACCCATACTTCAGCGTAGAGAAGGACCTACTGTATCGGGTGGCAAAAAGGGCAGAAGAAACCGTTGAGCAGCTTGTGGTGCCCAAACCTTACAGGAAGTTGGTGTTGGAGTTGGCCCATGGGCACATTCTTGGAGGTCATCTGGGGACAGAGAAAACCCGAGAGAGGGTATTACAGAGATTCTATTGGCCTGGGGTGATGAAGGACATAGAAAATTATTGTTCCTCCTGCCCTGTGTGTCAGAGGTCGGCCCCGATGCCACACTTCCGTAGCCCGCTGGTCCCTCTACCCATCATTGAGGTCCCGTTTGAGAGAATCGCAATGGATTTGGTAGGTCCTATAATCAAGTCCGCTAGGGGGCACCAGTACATATTGGTTATAATGGACTATGCCACCCGTTATCCAGAAGCGATCCCTCTCAGAAATACCTCGGCCAAAACCATAGCCAAAGAGCTATCTCTTGTTTTTAGCCGGGTGGGTATTTGTAAAGAACTGCTTACGGACCAAGGTACACCCTTTATGTCCCGGGTTATGAAGGAGCTGTGTAAATTGTTCAAAGTGACGCAATTACGTACATCTGTGTATCACCCCCAAACCGATGGGCTGGTTGAAAGATTCAACAAAACCCTAAAACAAATGTTGAAGAAAGTGGTGGATAGGGATGGAAAGGATTGGGACTGTCTACTTCCTTATTTGATGTTTGCTATTAGGGAGGTGCCCCAATCCTCTACGGGATTCTCCCCCTTTGAGTTACTGTATGGGAGACACCCAAGAGGGCTGTTGGATATTGCCAAGGAAACTTGGGAAAGTGAGAGTTCTCCCCACAGGAGTGTGATTGAGCATGTCGCCCTGATGCAAGATCGAATTGCACAGGTAATGCCCATCGTGAAGGAACATTTGGCCCAAGCGCAGTTGGCACAGCAGAGAGTGTACAACCGTGGAGCCAAGACCCGTACCTTTTCCCCGGGGGATAGGATATTGGTACTTGTCCCTACGGTTGAAAGTAAATTCCTTGCCAAATGGCAAGGCCCCTACGAGATAATGGAAAAAGTGAGCGAAGTGAATTACAAGGTCAGACAACCAGGAAGGCGAAAGCCCGAACAGATCTATCACGTTAATCTGTTGAAAGCCTGGAGGGATAGAGAGTCCCTAGTCGCAGACACTTGGTCACCAGCTCAAACTGGTTGCGTGATTCCTGAGGTTGGAATCGCAGCCACCTTGTCACAACCCCAACAACAGGAGGTTAAGGAGTTTGTGCTTCGCAACAAGGAGGTATTCTCTGAGCTGCCGGGACAAACATCTGGGGTAGAGCATGACATTATTACCCCGCCCGGTGAAAGGGTGAAGTTAAAACCCTATCGGATCCCAGAGGCCCGACGGGAGGCAATACGGGAGGAAGTACAGAAAATGCTGAACTTAGGGGTGATAGAGGAGTCCCAAAGTGATTGGTCTAGTCCCATTGTGTTGGTGCCTAAACCGGATGGGAGCTGGCGATTTTGTAACGATTTTCGTCAGTTGAACAAAGTTACAAAATTTGACACCTACCCCATGCCACGTATAGATGAGTTGATCGACCGGCTGGGAACAGCCCGATACATGACGACTCTTGACCTCACAAAAGGGTATTGGCAAATCCCCCTGGCCAAGTCAGCCAAAGAGAAAACCGCATTTGTAACCCCAGACGGGGCGTTCCAATATAAAAGAATGCCGTTCGGGTTACAGAATGCGCCGGCCACATTCCAGCGGAAAATGGACCAGATGCTGAGGCCCCATCGGAAGTATGCTGCGGCTTACCTGGATGACGTAATTGTCCATAGCACAGATTGGGCCTCACATCTGCCAAAAGTGCAAGCAGTCCTGGACTCTGTTCGGGAAGCAGGGTTTACGGCTAACCCCAAGAAGTGTACCATTGGGCAGGAGGAGGCCAAATATCTTGGGTACACCATTGGGAGGGGAGTAATAAAACCCCAACTCAACAAAGTCGAGGCCATCCAGAGTTGGCCACGTCCCAACAGCAAGAAGCAGGTACGAGCCTTTCTGGGAATCGCTGGGTATTATCGGCGATTCATTCCCCACTTTGCTTCTAAGGCTGTGCCCCTAACCAACCTGACGAAGGGGAAAGGGTCGGTCATGATTAAATGGACCCCCGAGGCTGAGGCAGCATTCCAATTCTTGAAACAAGCCTTATGTAGCCAGCCAGTGTTGTACTCACCCGACTTCTCTAAAGACTTTGTCGTACAAAGTGATGCGTCAGATGTGGGGTTAGGAGCAGTATTGTCCCAGGTCTGGAACGGGGAAGAGCACCCAGTCATTTACCTCAGCAGGAAGTTGAAGTCCCATGAGGTAAATTACGCCACCGTTGAAAAGGAGTGTTTAGCGGTGAAGTGGGCTCTAGATTCCCTTCGGTACTACCTGCTAGGTAGGCACTTTGACATGGTTACGGATCACGCTCCGTTAAAGTGGATGGCTCAAAACAAGGAAACAAATAGAAGAGTGAATAGGTGGTTCCTGGCCCTCCAGGAATTCAACTTCACAGTAAAGCATCGCCCTGGCGTTCAAATGGGGAATGTGGATGCTTTGTCTCGAGTACATGAATGCCTGATTGCTGGTGTTCCAACCCCGAGGTTAAAACAAGAGGGGGGGGTATGTGACAGCAGGAAGGTAAAGTCACCTGGTTGCATCCAGGGGGGTAGATATATTTCGCCCAGATTCAGGCTTTACGCCGATTTATACAGCTAGGTGGAGAGTTGTATAAGCCCAGCTGAGACTAGTGGGCTCATTGATGACTCATACCTCGAGGGAGAGGGCTGGGCGTCGTGCAGGCAGGGAGTTGATGAGGCCAGCTGAAGCCTGTCAGTTCGTTTAAGGCCTCTATAAAAACTCCCAGATTCATTAGATGTTAGCTCATGCCTGGAAGCAGACCTGTGTGGACTGTCTAGGGAGAGTGAACCCCTGTGCGGTGAGAGAAAGCCTGTGTGGCTATATTTTGCTTGGACATTTAAAACCAGGGACTAGGACAGCACTAGGCTGATCCCAGTTGTTAGTTAGGAAACCTGTATGTTTAGTCAGAGGTCAAGTTGACCAGGATTTATTTTGTTTGTTTCTTTTGCTTTGCTGTGTTTTTGTCACTGTAAATAGAAAATAAACGGCACCTTTTTGATTTTGAAAACCACAACCTCCGTCTGCTGGGCCTGTTTTTGTGTGGGGAGCCCATCCCGGGGGTCACACACACCCGCTGCCGAGCTAACCCCCTCACAGTATATATATATATATATATATATATATCTGACTGATATATTTTTTATATATATCCGGCCCTCAAAATCAGTCTGAGGAACTATCCATGTAATCTTTGCTCCTGTATTGACCGCGTACTCTGTATGTGTTTAACCACTTCGCATCCGGGCCAATTCTGACACTTCGCTCCTACATGTAAATAGCCTCATTTTTTTGCTAGAAAATTACATATAACCCCCAAACAATATATGTGTTTTTTTTAGCAAAGACCCTAGAGAATACAATGACGGTCATTGCAACTTTTTATCTCGCACGGTATTTGTGCAATAATTTTTCAAACGCATTTTTTTGGGAAAAAAAACGGTTTCATGAATTAAAAAATATTAAAACATTAAAGTTAGCCCAATTTTTTGCATAATGTGAAAGATGAAATTACGCCAAGTAAATAGATACCTAACATGTCACCCTTCAAAATTGTACACGCTCGTGGAATGGCGCCAAACTTCGGTACTTAAAAATCCTCATGGGCGACGCTTTAAATTTTTTTATTGGTTACATGTTTTGAGTTACAGAGGAGGTCTAGGGCTAGAATTATTGCTCTCGCTCTAACGTTTGCAACGATACCTCACATGTGTGTTCTGAACACCGTTTTAATATGTGGGCGGGACTTACGTATGCGTTCGCTTCTGCGTACGAGCTACCGGGGAGAGGGGCGCTTTACAATTTTTTTTTTATTATTTATTGTTCATTTTACACTTAACTTTTTACTTTGACAGTTAGAAAAAAAAATTATCACTTTTATTCCTATTACAAGGAATGTAAACATCCCTTGTAATAGGAATAAGCATGACAGGTCCTCTTTACAGTGAGATATGGGGTCAATAAGACCCCACATCTCACCTCTAGGCTGGGAAGCCTGAAATTAAAAAAAAAAAAAAAAAAAACGATCACCGCTTCCTAGCCAAAGCGGCGCCGTTTTTTTAATTTCAATAATTTTTATTGAAGTATTTTCACATACAGAATAATATCATGTAATAAGATATAATAAGAAAACAAAAGAAAAAATGCTGTAAAGAGTTTCTTGGGTCACTATAATTGATTACATAACATTCTGGGATAAGAAAGGAGACTGTTTCTATGCTGTCCCATGTAGTCCCCTGCTGAAAACTTGCATTGACTGGTAGCACCCGGCCCCGGCAAGCCGTCCCCCCCCCGCCCTCGGAACCCCGGTGGGGATCATGCTGTGCCGTCCGGCGGAGAGCGACGCCCCACCCACACCGAGTCTCCACCTTGTGAGCAATAAGGGGCTATTCCCAAACATATTTCTAACATTGGCAGAACCTAGTCACGTGTGTACACGTTAATATGAGAGGTGGATGGACCTCGACCACAAAACTATCTCCAGCAGAGGTAGGTTTCATTAGAACATTTAAACAGACGTCCAAACCCTAGGTAAGTAAATCAAACATGAAAACAAACAGAAACATAAACATAAACATAAACATAAATGCAGCAAATAATAATCTTGAGTAGTATTGTTAGACCATATCCCAACACTATGAATCAAACTGTGAGCATAAATTGAAAATCATGGAAGTCATGAGTTGGAAATTATAGAAGGAGTTTGTTTGTATCATACCAGTCTATCCATTTTTTCCATAAAGCATCAACTTTCAAGTGATTATGTTGGGCCCTGGCATGCAACCTTTCATATGTAGAATGTGTGTTAGTAGTCATAATGACCTCATCTATGCTTGGGGTCTGTTGGTTCTTCCAGTGTCTCATAAGCACTAAGCGGGCACTAAGGAGTATATGAACCATTACAGTTTTGTGCTCATGAGGTATGGATTCTATTGTCAGTGTTAGTAGTGCAAGACCCGGGGAAATAGGTATTGGCGTATTTAGTACCTTTCCAATCAAATGGAACACATTTTTCCAATAAGTCGCTATCCCTGGACAAGTCCAGAGGATGTGATACAGTGATCCCGTCGATCCACACTTCCTCCAACACCCATCAGGCGTCTGAGGAGAAAATTTGGCAATCCTGTAGGGCGTCAGATACCATCTTAATATAATTTTTTGAGTTAATTCCCACAAGTTTGCACTCCCAGTTACTGCATAGTTAACTTGCATGGCATATTTCCATTGTTCCTCTGTGTACTCACTGCCAAGGTCCCTTTCCCAGGCTACTATATTGCGATTTCTATTGAAGTTGTGCTTGTCACCTAAAATATTATAAAATAAGGATATACCTTTGATCTTAGAGGTTGGTGAATTGAAGTATTGATTTACCTGCCACGGGAGGTTTATCGCGACGGGGGGTGAGGTATTCAGATAGTTTAACAGTCTCCGATAGGTATAGTAATCTTTATCTGGGAGACCATATTCTATTTGGAGAGAGCGAAAAGTTTTTGGAGCAGGGCCTATTAATAAATGGCCTATTTGCGTAATCCCCCTCCTGACCCAAGCACTGACGTCAATATTCGGAATAACGTTGGATATGCTCGCTAATGGTATCTGGACTGGTGTAAAATGGGCTTTTTGGAGGTTAGTGGACAATAGTTCCTTCCAAGCTGACACAGAAGCTTTAATGGTCGGTGACCAAACACCGGATTGAGCGGTTGTTTGTGGGCTGGCTAGAAGAAAATGGACTAGGTTACCATTGTGGACTTGAGTTTTCTCGATTTCTATCCATCTATTGGTTACCTGTGGGGTGAACCATGGTTTAAGTTGAGTTAGTATGGCTGCTGAGTAATAATCTTTTAGTACTGTTAAACCTACCCCTCCCACCTTCCTAGTGGATGTTAACTTGGAAAAAGCACATCTCGACCTTTTGCCCATCCAAAGGTATTTATTAATTAAAGCTTGGGCTCTAGTGAAGAAACTGTTGGGAACCGGGATGGGCAGAGTCCTGAATAAATATAAGAATTGGGGAAGTACGAACATTTTGAAAGCTGCCAGTCTCCCTGACCATGATAGTTCTGTCTTTGATATATTCTGTAGTTTCTTGTGTAGGTTGTCTAAAAATTTTGAGTAGTTTTCCTTGACTAACTCCTTTGTAGAGGGGGTTAGTTGAATACCAAGGTACTTCATCCCTGAAGTGGTCCATCTATATGGGTATCTACCAGACAATTCTCTCATTGTATCTTGTGGCACATTGAGACCCATTATATACGATTTATCCTCATTAACCTTGTAGTATGAGATACTATTGAATCGTTGTAGTACCTCATGTACCGAAGCCAGGGAAGTTTTTACATCAGTAATCATTAGGATGACGTCATCTGCGAATAAGCTGATGACGTGTGTTGAGTTTTTAAATTTGATTCCCTCTATGTGAGAATGGTTGCGAATGTGGCTCGCCAGAGGTTCCATGACCATGTTAAAGATCAGCGGGGATAAAGGGCACCCCTGGCGGGTCCCATTTGTGATTTGAAATGGTTTTGACAGCACCCCTGAATTGAATATCTGGGCAGATGGCTTAGTGTACAGCACCATTATAGCGGAGAATATTGGTCCCTCAAACCCGAAGGACTGCAACACCCATGACAAGTACCCCCAGTGGACTCTATCGAACGCCTTCTCTGCGTCCAGAGCTAGGAGCAGAGATGGCGTTCCTCGTAGGTTTGCTTGATGGATTATGTTAATTAAGCGTCTCGTGGCGTCAGACGTCTGTCGCCCTTTTGTGAATCCCGACTGGCCGGGATGTATGATTTGGGGGAGAATGTCCATCAGACGCATTGCTATCAATTTGGCATACAATTTCAAATCATTGTTGAGGAGGGAAATTGGCCTGAAATTTTGGGGAGTGGATGGTTCCTTCCCCGGCTTCGGCAGGGTAATTATTAATGCCTTCAACATTTCAGGGGGAAAGGACGAAGAGGCAACCGCAGCATTGTAAACTTTCGATAAGTATGGTGCTAGGATAGTCTGGAAGGTCCTATAGTATTCTCCTATAAATCCATCTGGCCCTGGAGATTTATTTGCTGGGAGTGTATGTATAGCTTGTATGACCTCGGAGGTCGTGAAGGGAGAGTTGAGTTGTGTAAGCTGTTCATGGCTGATCTGTGGGAGAGAAATGTTCTGTTAGAAATCCTTGATAAGGTCAGTGGAAGGTTGAGGTATATTAGGGTCATGCGACAAATTGTATAGAGAACCATAGTAGTGACTAAAGGCCTCTGCAATGTCATTAGGGTGGAATTGTTTTTCTTTGGTAAGTGGGTGAACAATAAAAGGAATTTTGGTCTTGTATCTGGTACCTCTCATGCGTTGGGCCAATAGTTTCCCTGCTCTATTCCCATTTGCATAATAATTAGTTTTGAGTCTTCTAGAGGACCTCTCAAATTCGCCTAATAAGAGCAAGCGTAAGTCATAGCGGAGTTGAGATAGTTGTTTTGAGGTTTGAGGGGTGGGGGTGTTTTTTTTTTGTGTTTCTAGGATTTGGATTTTCTGTGTTAGATCTTGTAATTGTTTTTGCTGCTGCCTCTTCCTCCTTGCCCCCAGTTGAATAAAAATACCCCTCATATAAGCCTTATGGGCGTTCCATAACACAAAGTTATCATTGACCGACTGTTCATTATCTATAAAATATTGAGTCAGATGTTTTTCTAGCAATTCTTTAGTGTCTTTAGATTGCAAGAGAATGGGGTTAGCTCTCCATACTGGAGTCGGATTAGAAGAGAAAGCATCGGAGATGGTCAGAGTCACTGACGCATGGTCAGACCATGTTATGGTATTAATAACCGTGGATGTTGATCTAGCCAGCACGCCTTGATCCACTAAGAAGAGGTCCAGTCTAGAATAAGACTTGTGTGAAGCGGAAAAAAAGGTAAAATCCCTTTCACCTGCATGGAGGCATCGCCAAGCATCAAATAGGTCATGCTGGTGAATAGAAGGTTGAAGGC
Organism: Rana muscosa; assembly: GCA_029206835.1. Classification (NCBI taxonomy): domain Eukaryota; kingdom Metazoa; phylum Chordata; class Amphibia; order Anura; family Ranidae; genus Rana; species Rana muscosa. The sequence continues at coordinate 890,245,212 of CM055122.1, read as the reverse complement.
AATTGGTAGTTCTAGTCCTGGGGCCTGAAGAAGTAGAGTCCAGAGTGGGATCGGGTATGAGGTTAAAGTCTCCACATACAATCAATGAGCCCTTTTGATGTTTCCTTATCTTGTTGATAGCTTTGTTAAAGAATCAAATTTGGTTGGAGTTGGGGGCGTATACATTGACAATGGTGTACTGTGAGGAGTTAATTTCGCAAAGGATTATGATGTAGCGGCCTTGTGGGTCTTTTATTTCCTCTTGGAGTTTGAAGGAGACTGTGTCTCTGACTGCCACAAGAACTCCTCTTTTTTTAACCTCTGCATTGGCAGTGAAAATATATGGGAAACTTTTATTGGAGCATTGTGGAGGATTTTTGGCGTTAAAGTGCGTTTCCTGGACACAAAGTACATCGCTCTTAAACTGAACGGCCTCCTTCCATATAGATCTCCTCTTAGCAGGGTGATTAAGACCCTTTGCATTTATGGACAAAATGTTATCCCCATGGTTGTAAGGAGTTTTTGCCAATAGAGAGGTGTAGATCAAAGTTGTGTAATACAAGTGACCACGGCACCCTCCTGTGGCGAGAGGTGGTAGTGTAATGGACATATGTTATTTCTAGATGGATCCTGATATACGTACTCACTATTCGGTGTCTTAGTTGATGTTTGGATAGTTGCTGGGTTCTGAAGTATAGCTTCCTTTGGAGATTCGGCTTCATCTCCCCATGTCTTCCTGTTAGACCATGTGCATGCTTCGGTGCTGGATGCTGCATTTCAAAAAAAAAAAAACTAAAAAACAATAGACAGAAAAGAAAAACACAACCAGAAGGAAACGACCGCTGCATATTCTGCAGCTTAAGGTCACATGACTTAAAGGGTATAAACATTGTTCTCAGGAACTGAGAAAAACTAGTGAGAGTTTACCCTCGGGTGCAGCTATAGCTGCTCAAGTGTAAACAAGGGCGAGTTCAAGTGCGAAAGAAACTTTACTCTTTCCAGGGCTCTTATGGTAGTATTTGCAATTTCCAAGGGCTAGTGCTTTGTGCCATTTTGTGCGTTCACTTTCTGCCACTCAGGTTCCTTGTGGGGGTTGCGTTTGTTAGACACCGCCCGACCCTCCGGTTCCGGGATGATCTGCCATTCTTTAAGTTGCTTCAATCCTTTTTCCAAAGAATCTATAACAAAGGTGGCGTCATCTTTAGTTATTGTAAGTTTGGTGGGATATCCCCATCTGTAGCTGATCTTGTGGTTTCGCAGGGCCTTAGTTATGGTGTTAAGGTCTCTTCTTTTTTGGAGAGTGTGCTGCGAGAGGTCTGCAAAGAATTGCAGGTGTTGATGCTGCAGGGGGATTTGATCTTTGTTGCGCATGGCTGTCATGAGTTTGTCTTTTGTATAGAAAAAATGTAGCCGCAGGATGACATCACGGGGTACTTGATTAGGGAGATAGGATGGTTTGGGTAAGCGGTGAATCCTGTCTATGGAAACATCCAGCTCTGTAAGGTCAGGCAGGATGTCTTTGAACAGGGCTGTGGCAAATGCTCTTAGTTCACCTTGCTGCACTGATTCAGGGATACCTCTTATTTTTAAATTGTTTCTTCTTGCCCTGTCTTCCATATCCGCGATCTTCGTTTTGAGTCCCTCTATCTCCTCCCCACGCTCATCATGCGCGTCAACCAAGTCATTAATAGTTTCCGCAAATTCTCCCATCTTATTTTCCACGTGGTCTACCCTTGCTTCAACCCCTTGGATCTCCTGAGTAAATTTCTGCATGCATGTCACAAGATCTGTGTGGAGCGAGCTCCTGAGCGACAGTAACATATCTTTTAATACCGTGTCCATGACTGGTTGATTCTTTGTGGGGAAAACCTCTATGCTGTCTGGCAGCTCCCTCGTGTCCTCCCCAGAGTCTATGTCAGGGCCTGGGCCTGTGTTCAGATCGCATCCCGTGCCATCTAGCCGGAATCTAGCTTTAGCCGGGCTAGCGGATTGCGGGGTTACAGGGAGGGAGTGTGAGCTGTTAGGGGAGCTCTCATTACTGCTATGTGAGGCGGGATGCGAGCGGGGATGTGTGCTCTGGGCTGGGGTGGATGAGGCGCCGGCGCCATTTTGCCTACCTCCATGCATCCCCCATGCATAAAAGTCCGTCAGTTTCTGCGGTCTCCTTAGCTCCTTTCTTTTTCTGGTCATGGTCCACAGGTTGTGCGGATACAGAACGCTCTCTTTCTGGTATGGTAGTGTCCCTCGGTAAGTTGCTTTTAGCCGCGATGTGTCCCTGGTTCACAGAGCTCAGCTCTCACGCCGCCATCTCGGTCCGCGGCTAGCCACGCCCCTCGCGGCGCCGTTTTTTTGAATGCAGAGGCCGGGCGTGACGTCATAACATCGCGCTCGGCCTCCGAACGATCATAGAGACTCCGGCGACCATCTGGTTCGCTGGAAATCTCTATTGTAAGAAGCCGGGGCCGGCGAATCCTGTCACCGACTCACCGATCGCTAGAAGCACCGGAGGGCGGCGGGAGGGGGGGACGTCCCCTCTCGCCGCCTGTAAGAACGATCAAGTGGCGGAACAGCCGCTATGATCATTCTTACGGTACAGAGAATCGCCGGCTCTAAAAAACGATATCTGAATGATGCCTGTAGCTGCAGGCATCATTCAGATATCCCGGCTCAAAGTCAAAGACGTCCATGGACGTCCTTAGGCGCAAAGTGGTTAATACATTTTTATCTATGGAATGTAAGTTATATACAGATATTACATTATTAATCAATTTTTCCTCTTGTTTTTTGCACTCCTTTGGGGGACATAGCTCTGTGTTTTATTATGTATTCTATGGGAGTCACGATTGTGGGAATTTTCTCTTTCCCTTTCTCTTCTCCCGCTTCCATCTTCTTCTGCCCTTTTCCTTTCCCCTCTCCCCATCCCTTGGGATGGTTGGGACACCATGGTGGGCTGTATGGCTTTTCAGAAAAAAATTTGGGTTGTTAGGTGGTGTGTTATTTGTTATTCAGTGTCTTTGTTATGAATAGTTATGTCATGCTATTCACTGTGATTTATTTTTTTAATTATATTGTTCATTCTTTTAATAAAGCTTAAGAATTTTTTACCTAGTCATGTTGTGCCCATAAAGTCCATCTGCCAATCCAATTATTTTTAATCAGTCAATTTCGGGACGTGGCACTGTATATAATCTATCATATCCCCAGTACCACTCTGGTATGATATGACCCCCATTTATTCAACAGGCTGGTTGTGCCCAAGTTGATTGATGCTTGACTTGGGTACAATTAGCCTGCCCATACATGGATCGAATCTCGGCCGGTTCCTGATGAACCAGCTGAATTTCGATCAAAATATGCCCAGCTTAAGGGGAATTTTCTCTCAGACAGTTGTCGTGGAACAAGTGCCCCCATTGGAAGATTTCCCCTCTATTCTTTGTTACCCCTCTCCTCATCTAGCTGTCTGTGTAATCTAAAATCCTCACTGTAGGTATGCTGTACAGAACAAAAAGAACCTATACACAATAGACACTCTAGCCTAAAACTCACTACTGTAAGGATTAAAGCCCAAACACTAGACAACATTTTTTGAATTTTCTTTAATGCAACCCCAGGCAGGGATAAAAAGAGTAGGTAGAACTGCAATACTGATCTTCAATTTGTGGCTATCCCCCCAGTATCTCATCTTCACCACATGTTATCCTCAGTCTTTTGGATTGAATGACATGTGTAACTCAACCAAGTGATACTCAGGAAAGAATGCAATTGTTGGGCTTATTGAGCCCCGCATTCTTACTGTACTGATGCAGTGAGGGGCGCTGATGTCATTATGTCTGTGTTGTTCTTTGCATCAATCAGGACTACCCATTGCTGGGAGAGGACCAAAGAGGAATAGGATCCAAAATGTCACATGACAAGCCAGAATACATCTAAAAATGTAGGTAAAAAATTAAAATGATAAATTACTGCTGGGTGACTCTCAAGGGGATGGAGGTGCTGGTGAGGGAGGAAGCCCGAAGTTGGGCTTTAAATATTTAAAATATCATATTGTCGTATTTACATGATTAAAACGAAATAAACTTTATATACATACATAAATATAGTAAGCATAATATAGTACTGCATACAGCAATGTATTTCCTATTAGAATAGATCTTTTTTTTTTTTTTTTTTAATTGCTCAGTTTCTAAAATGTGTAGAGACAGATCCAACAATGGACCATCCTATAGCGTTGAAAATGTATCCGACTGTGTGTTGAGAACTGATTTTATCATTTAGTGTATTTAAAAATTTAAAAAAAATCAGATTAAGAGCACTTGAGGCAGGAGTTCCACATTCCAAATTTACTTCCAGTCTCTGCTTGAGAACTGAAGTAAAACAGAAATATGTTACAACTTACATGCTGTTTGCAAGCTATTAGATCAATTTTGTGAATTTGCATTTTATGTCAAAAAAGTTTGACAATGATAAAAAAGAAGCTTTGCCATGAGCTAGACAGAAAAATATAGGTATATTAACTTACATAAGCAAACATGCTTGTGCTAAATGATCGCTTTATGCAAATACTGGTTTATGCAAATTGCTCTTACTTCCCATATGTGCAATTAAAATAAGATCTGGAAGCTCATGTCAACATATTTCGCTTTTTATATATTTGTATTTAAATTATGTATATTAGCTTACATTCTTAGGGTAATTTGAAGTCAGTGAATATTAATGTGAACACAGTTTTTTACACCAATAAAGGCTGTATTATCTTCACTTTTAACATTATATCAAGGACCATAAAGAATAACATTCACTGTAAATCGTAAGAGCAGTTCTGGATAGTTGTCGGCAAGTTAAACATGTGCTGGTTATTATATATTTATTGGTCTGGGATTTTAGAAGTTCTTCACAACTGACACAACTGCAGTTTACTAAACAGATGCAAAGTTAGAAACAACAATGCAAACCAGGGAAATCTGTGCAAACATGGACCCTCCACAGCAATGTCTTTGTGGCTCAATCAAGGTAATATGGCTGCAAAGTATAAACTCTATGTAGCACACACCATCCCTATCCTGCTTACCTCCACTTGCAGGACAGGACACACCATGCCACATGCCCAATGTCCTCCATGTTGTATAGAGGGTGAGCGGTGTTAACGTTTTTTGGGTCTTGCAGCGAGTTACCTCCTTCCATTGGTTCTCGTCCCCAGAGTGTACTGAAAAGTCTATTTTCTCTAATAAGAAGGCCAATGTCCAGACAGTGTTAAACTCCAACGGACGAGTTTATTTTTTCTCTGCTCATAACTTGGTAAGGAATGTTGCAGATAAAGATAAAGTTGAGTAGGGAGGTTGGTTCAGGCACGCAGCACTTAATTACCCTCGTCGCCACTCAAGCCCGAGTGGGTTTTGCTCACCCGGATAGACCCCTCTCATGGTTCTAGCATCCGGAATGAAACACGAACAATTACTTTAGATTCGTCCCCTCCAAGGACAGGTTCAGGAGATCCTCTGCCACAGAATCCTTTAGTTCCTGAATCCAAAACTCCTTAGCACCTGTAACTTTTGGAGACCATAAGTGCCAATGGGGCACATTACAGGAGCTATCTTGTGACTTACAGAATCCTTCCCTCTGATAGGCAACCAGGCCTCTCCCGGAACAGTGACTTCCTTCACCGGTCCTCCGGACAGGTCCTTCCCTGGTTTCCTCTCTCTCCGAGCGGGCCACCCTCCTACGGGTACCCTGGGATTCCGATGGTCTGATTGTAGACCCAGTTGAAGGTACTGGGCCTACCTGGAACGCTGCAGCCTCAGGCCAAAAGTACCAGAGACTTCTCGATCAACACATGCACCAACGGCCAGCAGGGCCAAAGGCGCGACTTCACCCCCAGGGGTCCCCCTGGAACTTTTTCTCCTAATGGCGTCTGCCCCTTATGTACCCCCTCCCAGCATGCACAGCAGGCAGACCATGCCCACCGCACGGCCTCCGGGAGAGGACACCCAATCACGCCACAATGTCACCTGTGGTTCAACCCGAGACCTGGGCAACAATTCCACCTACAGGTCAAAGAGGAACTATACATCCAGGCAACACCACAGCAAAGCAGAGTCCAATCTAAGGAAATTAAACAGCCTGAGCCAAACTATTGCCCAGGCCACCATCTAAATTTTAGGCATAGCGACCCCAAATTTGGGGGTCCGCTACATCTATAAGACTCTATAACAATAGAAAATCCTGCTGAGAATTACTACTTCAGTAAAACATTAACTTGTGATTGTCCTCATAAACAATGTCCCTGAACAGTTAAGTCAAACTTTTAGTAACCCAGCTGAACAGTTGGAGGATTCCAAGGCGTGAGGACAAAGCAACACCACACTAGACCTGGAGTACACTGGTAGCAATCTGGGAGGTGCTTCCCACAGTAGCTTGATCTTTTTAAAAAGCTGCGTGTTATTAGACTCTGGCCTGACTGTCTGCACACTGGTTCTAACAGTGGAGGGTCTCCCACCTGGCTGCAGCTCATGGCTCAACTTCCTCTGCCTCACCAGGTATGGAATCCCACTGAGACCTTTCTAAACTGCTGAGGGAGATAAAGGCCTCGTACACACGACCGATTTTCTCGGCAAGAACCAGCAAGAAACTTGCTGGCAGAGAGGTCTTGCCGAGTAAATCGGTCGTGTGTACGCTTCTAGCGTGTTTCTCGTCGAGAAAACCGACAAGAAACCTCGACGAGAAAATAGAGAACCTGCTCTCTATTTTCTCGTCGAGATTCTCCTCGGCGTGTTTCTCGACGAGAAAAGTGAGTGTGTGTACACTTACCTGTCCGCCCGGAAGCCCGCGCATGTTCGAAATGAATTTGACGCATGCGCGGTAGCTTCCTAGGCATACGTAGGGTATACCAAGATGGCGGGCACGGCATCGAATGTGACGAGCGCATGCTCGACGTAGTCGATGACGTCACCGCGTACACTCCTTTCAAAGAACCGCGGGTTCTTTGAAACGAGCGTGTGTACACTCGGCCGGGACAAGTTTCTTGTCCAAGAATCTCGTCGAAAAAAACGACATGTTTTTCTCAACGAGAATCTCGGCCGTGTGTACGAGGCCAAAGAGAGGAACTTATTTTCCCTAGTGTCTAGAAACGTTTGATAAAAGGAGTTTAATAGGCCTGCACCTTAATCTGAGCATGGTGAGTTAATTGGCACCCTGCTACACACAATTTACTGTGTTCCCTTGTGCTAGGGAAAGGAAAGTGTTGAGACTGTGTTCCCCCAGGTTTTCCCTGTGTCATGGAATGTTTGAGTGCCTATTGTACATTGTAGACAAGGACCACTGCTTCACTACAGATGTATTAACCAGAGTTGCTGTTAAAATGAGTACCTGATCTAATGGTCACAGTGTTGTGTTCTACACTGAATGTATACTGATTACCCTCTTGTCTTGACACGAAGCCCTCTGCTTTTGACATAGATTTGACATCTCCAGCTCTAGGAAGTGGGCCTTACAGCGTCAAGGGATAGACATGTTTGTTGCAGCCTGGTGGGCAGAGTCAAAGTCACAAATTAGTGTGGGAAGAGACCTCACCAGATCTCTGAGATACAGCTTTTGAATCCACTTACCACTACTTATTTATCTGAAACATTGGTTCTGGTTGGAGTTGACCTTGAACTTTTCTAACAGTGTTTTTTTTATGCCTTTACAATTATTGCTAAAAGACTACAGGATAAATTTAGAAAGTGTGCACAAAAAATAAATCACAGAATCTGGCAATGCTCTTTTTTTCTTTAAGCTTTTATTGAAGCCAACCTCAAAGTCATACAGTACAAAAGTAGTAACATTAGTAAAACAGCATCCCTAGTAAGACTTAATTTTTTATTTATTTTTTTGTTTCATAAAATACTTATTTTTTTAAGAAAATGTTTATGTAGCACCCTTTAGTGTGCTAGAATGGGAGTGTACATAGTTTGTTAGTGTAGGTAAATTTGGCTTGCTTGGCAGGCAAGCCTGGGTTTATTCGGGGTCATGGTGTGAGTGATCCAGGGAGGCTGAAATGACTCATCAGGCAGCATCTCTAATACCTCCCCCTACCTGCTGGAACTTTACAGAAACTTTCAGAACAATGGGAGGGAGGTACGGAGGAGCTGTCTGGAGTATTGAGGACCCCAACCAATCCTTGGCCACATGGGCTGGCAGGGGGAGGGACCTTCTAAATACTTAGGGGCAGTGTGAGTTTGGGTGGAAGCTGGAGATAGAGTGCTGAGGAGGCTGTCAGAGGCCCTTGAGGGTAACTCCCTAGACTGGCTGGGGAGGGGGGTGACCTCAGGCCTGTGAGCTTGGGTGCTGGAAGGATCCTCTGATAACCCAAGGAGGAGTCCTGTCCACTGGCAAGGGAGCAGGTGTGAGGACAGCAGGCACCAGCGAGCACATCAAGGAGATCTCCGGGGTGAAGACAGCAGGGTGGGCTGGGCTAGTAAGTGAGACAGTCGGGGAGGACTGAGAGGCAGCCTGAGAGGACTGAGGAGTGCAGTGTGAGATGGTTGTAGTCAGTCTGGGAGGACTGTGGAAGATTAGCCAGGAGGGCTAGTGAAAGGGGCAGCTACAGCCAGGTAAGCTGGCAGTGTCTGAAGAGGTGGTGGTGCAATCAGTAGTCACAGGAGGACAGCTGGACAAGGGGACTTTGCTACACAACCATGGGGCTCACAGTCCCTGCCTGTATGGGTATTTGCTTTATCTGACTGAGCCCTTTTTGCCGTTTACGGCTTGGTGCCAGTCTCTCTCTAGGCGCCGGTAGTGACGGATCGAGGATCGGGTCTGCCAATGGGACGGGAGGTCCAGTCAGAGCGGTGGGAGGCGGTGGGAGGCAGCGGGAGGCGGCGGGAGGGGGGGATGTCCCCTCCTGCTCCTCCGGAATAACAACCAAGCGGCTATTTGCTGCATCGGTTGTTATGCCTGGATAGCCAATCGCCCGCTCTAAACAATGGTACCGGGATGATGCCTATCCCGGTATAACCCCCAAAAGCAGAGGACGCATATATGCGTACGCTCGGCGGGAAAGGGATTTACACTATTAAATGGAAGAAATGTCCATAGGATCCATTTAGTACATGATGCAGATTGGTATTAATTTGCAGGACAGCCTTTAGGGAGGATAGGCTCCATTTAGCCTCAGCTAGAGTGTCCTGTACATTGTTATTGAGGGTGGCACACGATAGTAGTAATAAGATCCCTTTTTATTTAGATTCTTGATTTTAAAGTGTCATCCTAAAAAGGTCAAGCAACAACCGAATAGAAGAACCTTGGCAAAGCTTACATAAAAGGAACAGAAGTCCCCTTGTATTCCTGTTCATCTCACAGTTAAAAAGAGGTTTTAGCAATGAGAAAAAGTTTCAGTACCATAACCTTCGACCCACCCCCCATTTTTCATAAATTGTATGTATTTTCAAACCTATTCACCCAGTCCCTCCACGTAATGTATACAGGCCCATAGGACCATAGGACCATATACTATACATAGTTTCAGAGCCTATGCCCTCACATATTGTATGTAGTCCCAAAGCCTTTCCCCATTCCCCACACATATAATCCTGGAGCCTTTTCCCCTACCCCTCACCCTCATATACTGAACGTAGTCCCAGAGCCTATCCCTCCATTTCTTCCACAAATTTCATGTAGGCCCAGGAACTTTTCCACAACTGCCATATGTAGTCTAGATGTTTTTCTCCCCTCATCCCCTACATACAGCACATAGGTGTGCACAGCCTATTGCATTAGGGTGTGCACCCCAAAGCTCAAACACACATGTCTTTCTCTGCAGCCTCAACTGGACAGGGAATAAATGAGAATTGCATGTGCTGAGCGGCTTCCTGTTCATTCACAAAATGAAGCATAGGTAACACAGTTTCCAATACTTTAATTATGAATGAACACATTGAGTCTGTTCACTGTGTTCATTTAGGAAAAGGAAGGGACCTGTAAATTACATATTGACAAACCCTTTCCTCCACTCTTTATCCTGAAACATCCCCCACAGCAGTGAAGGGGAGAGAAGAGGAGGAAAGCCAGCAGCACTGGGGGGGGGGGGGGGGCAACACGTTCTGATTGGTGCTCCTGTGTTCTGGGAGCCGAGTGTCTCCCAGAACACTACGGGAAGTCTGGGGGAAGTGACGTCACTCCCACAGATTCCCGGAGAGAGGACTCCCGGATGTGGGTGAAAATACCTGTCTTAGACAGGTATCTTCACCCCCCTCCCCCCTGAAAGGTGTCAATTGTGACACCGGAGGGGGGGAGGGTTCCGATTAACAAAAGTGAAAATTTAGGGTGGAGCTCCACTTTAAAGTGATTGTAAAGTCTTGTTTTAAAATTAAATTAAAAATTACAAACATGTTATACTTGCCTCTTCTGTACAGTTGATTTTGCACAGAGCAGCCTGGATCCTCCTCTTCTCTGGTCCCTCTTCGCTGCTCCTGGCCCCTCCCTCCTGTTGCACGCCCTCACAGAAAGTAGCTTTTGGGGCACCCAAGCCGAGTCACAGCTCTGTGTGTCCGTTCAGACACGGAGCCCAGACCCGGCCAGTTTCCTCTCTCCCCTGATTGGCTTACTGACTTTGATAGACAGCCGCGGGAGCCAATGGCACCGCTGCTGTGTCTCAGCCAATCAGGAGGAGAGTCCAAGACGGCTAAGACACTCGTGGACATCGCTGGATAGAGATGGGGCTCAGTAATTAGGAGGTGCTGGGGAGGCTGCTACACGCAGTTTTTTTTTTATCTTAATGCATAGAATGCATTAGGATAAAAAAACCTTTTGCCTTTACAACTCCTTTAAGATCACCCTTCCCTACATATTATTTTACAGCTATGTTGTAGCTGCAAAGTGTGGGCCATAGCATCTATGATATAAATATATTATTTGTATTACAGGATGATATGTTCTTTCCCTGGTTGTCCTGGCATCGGGAGGAGCAGAGAGGAGATGCACCATGGAGAAGACTCCAAGAGAGGACACCAGAGCCTGCCACACTGGAAGATGGCCACAGCAGCTCCAACTGCTGTTCTCACCGCCAGCATCCATGGAGGAATGCATGTTTACTTAACCATGCCAATATACAAATACTATTAGTAGGTCCACACCAAAAGTCTGCACCAAAAGTCTTTTAGTAGGTCTGCACTAGGGATGAGCCGAACACCCCCCAGTTCAGTTCGCACCAGAACATGCGAACAGGCAATACATTTGTTCCAACATGCGAACTCCGTTAAAGTCTATGGGACACGAACATGAAAAATCAAAAGTGCTAATTTTAAAGGCTTATATGCAAGTTATTGTCCTAAAAAGGGTTTGGGGACCTGGGTCCTGCCCTAGGGGACATGTATCAATGAAAAAAAAAGTTTTAAAAACAGACGTTTTTTTTCGGGAGCAGTGATTTTAATAATGCTTAAAGTGAAACAATATATAGTATGCATGTAAAGTCGCGCTTGTTTCCCGTGCTTAGAACAGTCTCTGCACAAAATGTCATTTCTGAAGGAAAAAAAGTCATTTAAGAGTACTCGCGGCTGTAATGAATTGCCGGTCCCGGCAATACAGAGAAAAGTCATTGAAAGTCATTGATAAAAAAAATAAAAAATGCGTGGGGGTCCCCCCCAAATTTAATTACCATGCCCTTCAGGTCTGGTATGGATTTTAAGGGGACCTCCGCGCCAAATGAAAAAAAAAATGGTGTGGGGTTTCCCCCCAAAAATCCATACCAGACCCTTATCCGAGCACGCAACCTGGCAGGCCGCAGGAAAAGAGGGGGGACGAGAGAGCGCTCCTCCCTCCTGAACCGTACCAGGCCACATGCCCTCAACATGGGGAGGATGCTTTGGGGCCTGTCTATAAGGCACGCTCTTATGGTGTTCACATCAGAAGACATATCAACTATGTGGTAATGTCTATTATGGTTTATATTACACAGATAAGAATTCCCTAACTATCCTTTAGAAGCTTGCATTTGCCCAAGAAACTCAATGAAATTTGATACCATGTCACCTTTTGGCAACAACGGCACATGTAATATTGTTTATATCTATATGTATTTGGGGTATATGTAGAATGTAATTTTTTTTAACATGGATTCAATAAAACTCAGACTAGAAATTTAGACAAATTTTTCATTATTCAGAGGTTTGGATGTATCTGAATTTCCGAATTACAATAGAAACAAATCCAAAATAACAAAACAAAATTTGGCCAAAATTCTAATTGAATTCAAAAGAATAGAATAATATAGAATCGAAAATAAAGGAATACAACAGAATAGAGTAAAACTGAACAGATTAGAATAGAAAATAAAATAATACAATAAAATATAATAGAACATAAATGAATAGAATATATAAGAATAGAATACAATAGAAAATAATAGAATGGAAAGAATAGAGTAAAACAGAATACAATAATATAGAATAGAGTAAAACAGAACAGAATAGAATAGCAAACAAAAGAATAGGACAGAATAGAAAATAAAAGAATAGAATACAAAAAAATAGCGTAAAACAGAACAAAATCGAATAGAAAAGAATAGAATAGAAAATAAAAGATCACTGCTCCCGATTACAGGGAGCTGTGATCAGTGTCCTGTCACTAGGAAGAATGGGGAAATGCTTGTTTACATTAGCATTTCACTGTTCTTCCTCTCCGTGAGAAGTTCGAGGGTATCCCGCAGTCGAACTCATGCGCGCGCCCACAATGGCGCGTCTTAAAGGAAACGTACCTGTACGCCCATATGCCTGTCCGTGCCATTGTGTCGACGTATATCATCGTGCGCTGGTCGGCAAGCGGTTAACCGTTTTAGCCCCTGAAGAATTTACCCCTTTCCTGACCAGAGCACTTTTTGCGATTCGGCACTGCGTCGCTTTAACTGACGTCGTGCGACGTGGCTCCCAAACAAAATTGACGTCCTTTTTTCTCACAAATAGAGCCTTCTTTTGGTGGTATATGATCACCTCTGCAGTTTTTATTTTTTGCGCTATAAACAAAAAAAGAGTGACAATTTTGAAAAAAAAGGAATATTTTTTACTTTTTGCTATAATAAATATCCCCCAAAAATATATAAAAAAAATATTTCTTCTCAGTTTAGGCCGATATGTTTTTTTCTACATATTTTTGGTAAATAAAATTACAATAAGCGTATATTGATTGGTTTGCACAAAAGTTAAAGCGTCTACAAAATAGGGGATAGTTTTATGGCATTTTTATTATAATTTTTTTTTATTAGTAATATCGGCAATCTGCAATTGTTATTGTGACTGCGACATTATGGCGGACACATCGGACACTTTTGATGCTATTTTGGGACCATTGTCATTTATACAGCGGTCAGTGCTATAAAAATGCACTGATTACTGTGTAAATGACACTGGCAGTGAATGGGTTAACCAGTAGGGGGTGAGGAAGGGGTTAAGTGTGTCCTAGGGAGTGATTCTAACTGTGTGGGGGCTGGGCTACCAGTGACACGACAGTGATCACTGTTCCCGATGACAGGGGGCAGTAGATCACTGACCTGTCACAAGACAGAACAGGGAAATGCCCTGTTTACAAAGGCATCTCCCCGTTCTGCAGCTCCGTGACGCGATCGCAGGACACTGGCGGACATCGAGTCACGGAGCTCCCGGCGGGCGCTGCTTTGCCTGCCCATGCCTGCTCCTACCTGTACGTTGATTTGCCTGCCCGTGCCATTCTGCCAACGTATATATACGTGAGGCAGATGGCAAGTGGTTAAATTCAAGCAGTGTGTGTACTTTCATTTGAACTGATATTACCCCCTTGCATTCCCTGTACATCATAGCTGGAGTGGGAGAGAGTATAGTAGCACAGGGAGTCAATCAGTTCATGTGTTGACAAGATGCATGTTGATGGGAGGAGAGGGAAGAGTGATAGAGAGATGAGCTCACTGTCCAGTCACAGAACTAGGGGAGGGGGGCCCAGGATGACCTGGGCTCAGAGAAAGTGGGTGGAATTTTTCTGGCCATCAGACAGACTGGACTGAAGGTGAATATCAAAGCTTGGTTTGTTATTTTATCTGTTAAGAGTTAATCATTTTATCTGGTTATTTTAAGCCGGCTATTTAAGCTGAAACTCTGGTGCATTGCAGTTTTAGGTGCAGCCACCTGTTTTCGAAAAAGTTATTATTCTCTCTGATGTTCCCAGTTTTTCTTCATTTGCCACTATATATTTTATACCTTATATTTTGCTTTGCAGTTTAACCACTCCCCGCCTGGCCTATAGCAGAATGACAGCCGGGAAGTGGTTCAGTTATCCTCACTGGGCATCATATGTCCAGCAGGATAAGCCGCAATCGCGCTCCTGTGGGGGCACGCAGCACAGCGATCGGTGGTGTGGTGTGTCAGTCTGACACACTGCATCTCTGATCTAGGTAAAGAGCTGATGACGGAGGCTCTTTACAACATGATAAGCTGTGTCCAATCACAGATCATCACAGTGTAAACAGGAAAAGATGACGTGAGTAGAGTAGAGCTGACTGAATGCTCTCCTGACAGGGGGTCTGCACTGATTGATTATTAGTGCAGCCCCTCCCCCAAGGATGCCCACCCAGGACCACCAGGGATGCCCACCCAGGACCACCAGGGATGCCCACCCATGGCCACCAGGGATGCCCACCCATGGCCACCTCTGAGTGCCCATCAGTGCCACCTATCAGTGCCCATCGGTGCTGCTTATCAGTGCAGCCTATAAGTGCAGCCTACCAGTGCTGCATATAAGTGCCACTTCATCAGTGCCAATCAGTACTGCCTCATCAGTGCCCGTCAGTGAAGGAGAAAACTTACTTATTTACAAAGTTTTGTAACAGAAACAAAGAAAGACATTTTTTTTTTCAAAATTTTAGTTCTTTTTTTATTTGTAGCTCCAAAAATAAAAACTCCAGAGGTGATCAAATATCACCAAAAGAGCAGGTTCTCTATTTTTCTCGTCGAGATTCCCGGCAGTTTTCCTGCCGAGAAACCACACACACAAACGGTTTTCTCGGCAAAAAGCTCTCCCAGCTGTTTTCTTGCCGAGAAAAACGGTCGTGTGTATGAGGCTTCAGTGAAAGTGAGGGGAAATACTATTTATTCCTATCCTAATAACATTTGAAAGGTTTTGATTTTCTCATATAGTGAGGCGGGAGGAGTTCTCCCAATGGGGAAGCCAAGTGCAATAAAAACTCAACAGAGATTTTACACCTTCCCCAGTTTGTCCAACACTAGACATAAGATTTTGATAGAGTTTGACTTCACCTATAACAAACTGCACTTGAGTCAATGCAGCAGGTGATCATTTCATTTGCGGCTCCAAGCTAACTAACTGTGACAGAATGGCGTGCAAGGGAACAAACATCAAAGTTATCACATACTTTGTAATGGAGGCATGGGGATACCATATATCTCTTTCAAAGCATGTTGTGTTAAATTATAATTATTTTATCTGACAGTTTTAAATACTGCTTGGTGCTTCTTCTTATGTATTTTTTCATTCTGTTGCACCACAATCCTAACTTCATACTGTCAGAGTCTTTTGTTTCCATGGATAAAACAAGAGTATGCTACTGCTAATTTTCTTTTAACATCACACAAAATGGCTCATGGGAAATACATGAACACAACCGAGATGAAAAATCAGAACACTGGAGTAATTTTGCTTTAAATGTGGAATTAACACCAACTATAAATCATACACAGTGCTCAGTGATAGCAGATAGGAGGCCCAGGTGAAAAAGGCAAGTAAGAAGAACATTTCAACTGGAAGACCTACAGTATAGTTTCTCATTGCTGTAATTCCAACAGTCACATTACACAGTCTTCAGAATACAGATAGAGATACAGCAGATATAGACAAAGGTAATCATAGGGGTTGCCTGTTTAAAGGGTTAGTTCACCTTTACCAAAAAGTGAGTATGCAGTTAAGGGGTGCCTTTAGAAAAAAATAAACTGTACAGATTTAAATGAAGTCAAATAATGCCTTTCCTATATGTGTAGGCCATTTACATACCTCCAAATGCCTGGCTGAAAAAACAGAGATGGCATCATCCCATCCTGCCTTGTCACTAGGACATTGCTAAGACAATCCCAGACATTAGTGCTCACCTCTACAATCACAGGAGACAGCTCTTAAACTCCCACACATGTGTGGGTACTGCAACTGAGGAGAGAGTGCATGCAAGGGAGTCTTAGCAATGTCCTAGCAACAAAGCAGGATGAGATAATGCCATCTCTGGGAGTTTATTTTGGTCTAGGCTTCAGGAAGTATGTAAATTGCCAAGCAATTCTCATATAGTAAGGGCATTTTTTTACTTTGGCCAAAGGGGCACACTTTGTATTTATCTACAGGCCCCCATTATCTGCATAAGCATTTTATGGTAAAGGTGAACTAACTCTTTAAGCAGTGCTAGAAAACTTCTTAGAAATAACAGATGCCTTGGTGCAGCAGACAGCACAGGTTTACTGGTATGTAAAAGACAGGTGCCAGGACCTAAATTACCTGCTGGTGGCACTATGCTTCCCAGAGCCAAAGGTTGTAGCTCTGGTGTCCGCCAGCGGGTGCCTCCCAGCAGCCAGCAGATACCAGCAATCAGTCTCCACCTGATGCCAGCTGCTGGGAGGGTATTTAGTTCCCCCTCTACATTTCCCCCTCACTCCATTGTTTTATTTTGCTGCCAGATACTGCTTGCCATTTATCCTGCTTCTGATCTTTCTCTTGCCCTGCATCCTGTACACTGCTGCCTTTTACCCCTTGTTCCTGATCCCTGTTCAGGTTCCCCCCCTTTCTTGCATGTTCAGTTTTACCAACCTGTGTTCCTCGTTTTGTATGTATTGTATCATAGTTAACTTGTTAGATATTTTGTCTTTAGCCTCGTACACACGACCGAGAATCTCATCTTAAAAAACCCCGTAGCTTTTCTCGACGAGATTCTTGTCAAGCTTTCCTTGCATACACACTGCCAATTCCAACTCTCGTCGTTGTAAAGTGCGGTCACGTACAACACGTACGATGGCAGTATAAAGGGGAAGTTCGATTCCAATGGCGCCACCCCTTGGGCTGCTTTTGCTGATCTCGTGTTACCATGTGTTAGTAAAAGTTTGGGGAGAGACGATTCGCGCTTTTCAGTCTTCCTGCTTTCAGTTCGTTACAGCATGACGAATGTGCTATCTCCATTACGAACGCTAGTTTTACTAGAAGGAGCGCTCCCGTCTCATACTTGATTCTGAGCATGCGCGTTTTTTTAAGACTCAGAAAAGCATGCACATGACCGGTTTTCTCGTCAGGAAACAGGCCGATGAGAATCCCGACGAGAAAAACGAGAATCCTGACGAGAAAATAGAGAGCAGGTTCTCTATTTTTCTCGTCGAGATTCCCGGCAGTTTTCTCGACAAGAAACCATGCACACAAATGGTTTTCTCAGCAAGAAAGCTCTCCCAGCAGTTTTCTTGTCGTTTCTTGCCGAGAAAACCGGTCATGTGTACGAGGCTTTATGCCCCGTACACACGATAGTTTTTAATGTCATTTTTTAAACCGACGTTTTTCTCCTCGTTTTTTTTTCATGTTTCCTCTCAAGCCTGCCTTGCGTACACACCATCATTAAAAAAAACGATCAAGCAAAGCGCAGTGACGTTCAACACGTACGACGGCACTATAAAGGGGAAGTTCCGTTCGAATGACGCCACCCTTTGGGACGCTTTTGCTAATTCCGTGTTTCCGCGTGTTAGTAAAAGTTTGGTGAGAGACGATTCGCGCTTTTCAGTCTTCGTGCTTTGAAGATCATTTTCGGGAGTTCAGATTGCGCCTGTGGGTTCGTATCTGTTTAGCACTGCTTGTAGTCAGTTCGTATCTGTTTATTCAGTGCGGCCTGCTCTGCACGTTCGTGTTTTTCAGCTTGTTCTTCATAGGCCTTGCTGTTCTTCCGTGCGTTCTTCTAGTACGTTCTGTTCAGCTGACCGTTATCTAGCCATGTTGCGGCTACGTACTCGTCGCAGAGTTCATGCTGTAGTTGGTGCAGGGGTTCATGCTGTATCCCGACTCCATGCCATGAGCAGGGTCAGGAGGAGTTCATGGACCAAGAATTGGTTGCTCCAGCGGCACCAATTCTGTCACATGCCTTTGTTGCGGGAGATCAGGGAGAATAATCCTGATGATTTCAGGAATTTTCTCAGGATGTCTGACCCCGTATTTCAGCAGCTGTTGGCTTTGGTGTCCCCCTATATTACCAGGCAGGACACCGTTATGCGGGAAGCCATCAGTGCTGAGCAGAGGCTCATCGCCACGTTGCGATACCTGGCTACTGGGAGAAGCCTGCAGGACCTTAAGTTCTCCACAGGCATATCCCCCCAGGCTCTGGGGATCATTATACCAGAGACTTGTTCTGCCATCCTTCAAGTTTTGCAGGAGGACTATATTAAGGTAAGTGTTCTTCTTCAAAAATTCACATTGTATGGTTTTTATTTTGGGATATTTTTAATTTGCTTTATTTGCAGTCCCTAATTCACATGATTCTTAGCTGTTGGGAATGTCCCCTTTCTCCCCATGTTTTATTATTTAAAGTTTGGTGTTTGAGGCCTACCTGTAAATTTGGCTTACTTAACCTCTCCAGCATGCTATCCTGGGGCCATACCTACCTTGCCTAGTCATTTCCATGTTTTTTATTATATGTTCCATCGTAGTGCTTTACCCAAAACGCACCCTAAATTTGGCCTAGGAATGTTTCATTTTTGTTAACTTCAATACAGAGTGCTACAGCCTTCATGTGTGATATTCCCAACTCATCTTCAACCCTCCCCCCCCCCCATAATTATTATTATTATTTTTTTTCTTGCTTCCAATTTTTTATGTTTTTAACAGTTTCTACCAATGTTGGCCATAAATGTGTGTATGAAATCAGCTTTCAATGTTTCTGGCTCCAAGTATTAATTTGTTATTTCTTTAATTCCACAGTTCCCTTCTTCGCCACATGAATGGCAGAATGTGGCTTCCGAGTTTGCCCAGCGATGGAACTTTCCGAACTGTGGAGGAGCCATCGACGGCAAACATGTTCGGGTCGTCCCACCACCCCATTCGGGATCCTTTTATTATAATTATAAGGGGTTCCACAGTGTCGTGATGATGGCAGTGGTGTCGGCCACCTACGAGTTCCTCTATGTGGACGTTGGCAAGAATGGCAGGATGTCTGATGGAGGAGTTTTTGCCCAGACGGAGTTTGGAGAACGGCTCCTTTTGGATCTGCTGGCCTTGCCACCCGCGGAGCAGAATGTGGAGGGACTACCTTTTGTGTTTGTGGCGGATGAGGCGTTTGGCCTGGGACCCCATTTGATGAGGCCATTCCCGCAACGCACCCTCACCCCTGAGAGGAGGGTTTTCAATTATCGGCTGGCCAGAGCCAGAAGGGTGGTGGAAAATGCGTTTGGGATCATGGCCAGCCGATTTCGCCTCTTCCTTACCTCCATCCACCTTGCCCCATACAAATGGAACCATGTGGTTATGACGTGCTGTGTGCTGCATAATTTCCTAAGGGTGCATTCAACGAGTTATATATCTTTGAGTGGGCCTGAGGCCTCTTTAATCAATGCCGAAACTTTGGTGGCCCTGGAACCTGGCCGTCCTGGCTTGGCCCCCCCAACCGGACGTGAGGTCCGTAACCAATATGTGGACTATTTTATGGGTAGGGGGGCCATTGAAATGCCAGACAATCTCTAATAATTTTAGACCAAAAAAATAAAACTTTTTAAAAAAGTAAAGATTGGTTTGTCATTTTTATTGTATAATGTTTGATGTTTCTGGTAGGTTTACCTAGTGCATTTGTTTTGCCATGTGGATTAAAAAATCTTTTAATTAGCCTTCATTGTCAGTGTAAACACCAAACATTGATTAGTTCACTCAGCACCACATTTACATAATGAAGCCACAATGATTTGTTATGTAAAAATACCTTTATTTTTTTTGTTTAGGTGGGCAACTTCCATAGAAATGTGGATGTTCCCTTAATTTCAGGTGTATTAAAACGCATGACCAGCCATGCATAAACAAACTATAGTTCTCCAAATTTAGAAAAAGCTAAACATGTGCTAGTCATTAAAGGGTAAAATAACCCAAAAAAATTGAAATCTCTGCAAGTAAAACGTAATTTGGTGTAAAAACATTAGACACGCCCAAGCACAGCCATGATATTTTGGAGCCTTTCCTCCACCCGCTTTGTATTTGCCCTGATCTCTCGCAAATCTCCCTTAATTTTTTCGAGGTCACGACAGCAGACCATCAGGTATTGGATCAGGATCTGGGCACTGTGATGTGACAACTTATTGGGGTCTTCGGCCAGAACTGCACCTAAATGTAAAAAGAAATATGTAGGATAGAATATGTAGGCCTACATCTATTTAACATGCATGTGTCTGGTTTCTCTCTGACCTGTGGTGGTGCCACTTTCAACTTCCACAACATCACATTCCTCTCCATCCTGGGGTTCTGGGGGTATTGTTGTAGGTATTGCAATTCTCGTCTCATCTGAGGTAGCTTTTCGAATCCCTAGGGAGATTGAAATAAAAGGAATAGTTTAATTAGTAGCGACTCAATTTTGCTAAAATAAGAAACATGGAAAAAAACTTTTTAATCATTCTTTTGAAGCATGCTCCATTTTAATTTTTAACCCCTGTGCCAACCGGGACAAATGATTGGATACATAGACCAAAACAGAGCATATACATTTTGTGAAAAAATTTGAAACATTGTAACACCCCAAAGTATCTACACTGGATCACCTGTGTGTGACTCCCTCAAGCTTTTTGGCTTTAGGCCCACACTTGTACTACTGCGTTCAGATGTTTCATCAGCTGCTGAGCATTCACTCCCTTTAACATTACCATGCATATCGTTTTTCAAAATGAACAAATCTCCTTTGGATTAGCACACCAAAAATAAGTGTGGCCCAAATGTACTCCCCCAAATAAACAAAAAAACATGGGTGTTCACACTGGATGATCCGAAAACATAGTTTGAGGAACTGTACGGAGAAAGAGGTTTAATACGTCCGTTTACTATGCGGACGAACCTAAAAAAGATGGTATCTTTCAGTGTACTATATGAAAGTTAAAAATACACGACAGAATACAAGAAAATAATATGTACCATGGAAACTCAAAAAAAACAACTTACTTTTTAATATAACTTTCTTGATTCTTTTATATTGGTCGGCCTCCCGCAACTTCAGATCTGACCATCGTTTTCTGAGCTGTTCCTTCGTTCTGCACACCCCGAATTTTTGGTGGAGACTTTTGACCACTTTGCCCATAATTCTGGACTTGACCAGATTAGGCCTTTTATACGGACCATGCTTGGCATCATAATCCTCCTTCTTTAAAATGGCGACCATCTCCACCATTTCCTCGAATGACATGTTGGATGCCTTATATCTCCTGGGTCTTGATTTGGGCTCCTCTGTAATTTCATCCTCTGTAGATGTAATCTCAGCCACCTGTGTCTCCTCCATGTTTTGTTCAGCACTACGAGCGAGAAGGGGCGGGGAAAGTACAATATCGAACGTCAGGGGCGGGGAAAGCGTGCGGAGTTTCACGCATGCGCTGTGTATATAAAGTGAAGATCCATGTCTGGGAAATACGTTAATTTTTCGGGAGAGAGAGTTAGCAACGAACGTCGTGACCAAGGTACCTAACAATTTTACTTTTTGAGGTTCATCAGACGAGGAGATTTGTGTGCTCAAAATATGTAGACAATGCACAGTTGAGGAATGTTGCCTGAAATATATTTTTATTTTGGTTTCTCGCTTTTACAGATATCATGAATACTTTTAAAAACCCAGACTTCATGGGGGAGTTCATCGACAAATGGCAAGAGCTCCCTATATTATGGCAAACCAAAAGTGGCGGAAATAAAAATAAAGACGCCAGGAAAGCAGCACTGGAGAGCCTGCTTGCATTTGTGCAAACAAAGATACCCACAACAACTCTCCAAGATGTCAAAAACAAAATTGGGACCATCAGAGGGACATACAGGACCCAGAGGACTATGGTCCTGAGGTCCCAGAGGTCAGGTGCACCAGCAGATAAGGTTTATAAACCCAGTCTGTGGTACTACAGTAAGCTTGCTTTTCTGGATGACCAGCTGGAAGTGCGGGAATCTCTCTCCACCCTTCCCCCCAGAGGTCAATCCAGCCTTCCTTGTACCCAACCCTCCAGCCTTCCCTGCAGCCAGTCCTCCAGCCTTCCTGTCAACCCTGCTCTGGCTTCCTCTGAGGATCAAGATCAGGGCCTTGAGGAGGCAGATTTGGAGATATGGAGCCAGGTAAAGTTTTTCTATCTATATTTCTATCGTACAAAATTGTAGATTTTAAATAGATGTTAGTATTGTTAAAGGTATGTACACTTCTACCAATAAAGTTTGTGAAGAGCAAGATACAGTAGTGGCCTAATTTTATGTGTCCAAGACAACAAAACCAGGATGCGTAATCAATGAAAAGGACATAACTTTTGGCATTGATTTCAACAATGTCTAGAGGTGAACAATGTCTGTGAATGATGATGTGGCAAAATAAATAATGTCCCTTTCTTTTTTTACAGCCAGAGCAGAGACAGGAAGAGGGTGATGTTGGGGATCAGGAGGAGGCTGGGCCCAGTGGCACCCAGGAGGAGGCAGGGCCCAGTGGCACCCAGGAGGAGGCTGGGCCCAGTGGCACCCAGGAGGAGGCTGGGCCCAGCACAAGAGCCCAGATGCCTCCCCTGGTAGTTAAACCACGAGGGCCAAGGAGAGGTAGGCAGGTGGAGGAGGAAACCAGGGCCTTCCTCAGAGAGGCAACAGCGGCCCTCAGAGAGGCACCCTCTGTTGAAGAGGGATTTGCCGCAGTCCTCGCCCACAAACTAGGGCAAATGGAGTTGCAGCAAAACATTTTCAGTGAGACCCTGCTATTGAAAGTCATCAATAAGGGCGTGCTGGGTGAACTCACTAGGTACACGGACATAACGGAGGTTGTCCCTACTCCTCCACCTCCTCCTCCTCCTCCTACTACTCCTCCTGCCACAACCTCTCCTCCTGATCCCCAGCCTCCAAGGAAGAAACCAACCAAGGCTGCAGAGAAGGCTGGAGAGAAGGCTACAAGGAAGAGAAGAAAATAATGCCTGCTGTAGTACCACAGACTGGGGACATATAGGACTTATCTGCTGTGGCTCCTGACCTCTGGGAGCTCAAGACAAGATTGGGCTCATTTTTTGGGGGGATCTAATCTCTATTTTGGTTTGGACATCTTGTATGGTTGTTGTGGGGTCAAAGGGATGCACAAATGCAAGCAGGCTCTCCAGTGCTGCCTTCCACTTTAATTTGTTAATGTTCTGAAATAAAAAAAAATTGAGTGCCCTTTAAATACTTGACTATGTGATTTGTATTTCAAAAGAGAGCTTGCTAGGAAGCAGGCAGGGACATCTCAAATTATATTATTGTTATTATCAGGGGACACAAACCTCCCTGAGGCCAAATGAGACACGTTTGGAAGGTTGTTGTGGTAACTTTACACAAGAATAATTTAAGCCAAAATACTTAAAAAAAGGCCAAAAAAAATAACCAAAAATAATATAAAATTTAAAGAAAAAAGGAGAATTAACTTATTTTATTATTATTAGTATTATTTAGGAGGGAGGTGCGGCTTATAAATAATATTTTATAATCATTAGAGCAATTTGGAATTACTTTAGAAACAAGTTTGGCATAAAACTCTCAATGTCAAAAGAAGAACGGAATGCGCTGCATTAAAACGATGCTATTAATTCCACCGTGACGAATGTGCCATCTCCATTTCCAACATTAGCTTTACCAAAACGAGCGCTCCCGTCTCATAGTTGCTTCTGAGCATGTGCGTTTTTTTTCACGTCGTGAAAGCATACACACTATCGTTTTTCACGTCGTTAAAAAAAACGACATGAAAAACAACGTGAAAAAAGAGAGCATGTCCGGAATTTTTAATGGCCGTTTTTCACGTCGTTAAAAATGCTCTGGAGCCTACACACGATCATTTTTAATGGCCATTTTTTAAAATGGCATTTTTAACGGCATGAAAAACGATCGTGTGTACGGGGCATTAGAGTTATAGTTCACTTGTATCTTCACGCTTGCTGTGTTTTCTGATAGCTGGTGTTTGGGGATAGATGGTGTCATTTGGGGCATACACTGTAAAGACAGGCAACCCTTCTGATCTCTTCTGTCTCTTTCCCTCTATCTCTCCCCATATAACACAGCTGTGGTAAGAAAGAAGCAAATAAAAGGTCAGTCCTGGTTTGGGGAGACTTTGCAAAGCTGCATTAGGGGCACTGAGAGGTGCAGTTGAAGGAATAGATATTGAAAGCTCAGATCATCTATTTATACAACACTATGGTGCAGTGATTTATGTGCCTCAGAAGTGATTTTTTATTTGCTCTTCTGTCTTTTTTTTATTATCCTGAGCCTAAATTCTTTGCTTTCATCCATTCCTCTGAGTTCAATCACATCCCCACTCCCTAACTAAATGTTCTTCGGTGAGTTAAATAAGAAACGACAACAGATAACTTAAAGAGGAACTGCAGTCTGCTCACATAGTTTGTAATAAAAACATCTTTGCCATTCTGAAGCTTCCCTCCAACCATTTTGCATATTATTTAAAATATACTGTGATTCTGTACTTGCCAAATATGCTGCAGAAATCTCCCTCCACTAAGTCTGGCTGCATCCATTTTAACTGTGGGCAGCTGAAGCTGCTGCCTGTTCACTTCCTGGATTTACACAGACACACACCTCCAGCTCTGCAGCTCTCATTGGCCCTCTTATGACTCATCCCCCCTCCCTTCCTGGCATACTCTCATGAGAGTGAGAGAGAGAGAGCTGTGCATGATGTCATAAGTCTAGGCTAATGACCAGACAAGAAAGAGGAAGTGGGCTGTATAAGGTATTTACTGGCAGAAAAAAAATGTTTTACTACCGGTTTTTATTACTTGCGCTATAAACAAAAAAAGAGCGAACATTTTGAAAAAAAAAAGCAATATTTTTTACTTTTTGCTATAATAAATATCCCCCAAAAATATATAAAAAAACAAATATTTTTCTCAGTTTAGGCCGATATGTATACTTCTACATATTTTTGTTAAAAAAAAATCACAATAAGCGTATATTGATTGGTTTGCGCAAAAGTTATAGCATCTACAAAATAGGGGATAGTTTTATGGCATTTTTATTATTAATACATTTTTTTATTTATCGTGACTGCGACATTATGGAGGACACATCGGACACTTTTGTAGGCGAACAGAAAAATAGTCTAGTATTATAAAAAATGGCATTTAATTTAGAAAAAATGGTTTGTTAAAAAGTGTATGTACAAATAGAAATATATCTATACATCAATAGTTTACATAGTACATTGTTGAAAATACAAACTTATATACAAATGAGTTTGAACAGTTTACAATCAAGAAAAATATTTTTCTCCTTGGTCTGACATGTTTCAGGTTTCTTTCTTCAGAGACACTGCAGGAGAAAGTAAATATATTCTGAAATAGAGCAAAAAAAGAAAAGACTAAAAACAATGTTCCAAGACAGCAATAACACTGAGGCACACAAACATGTCCGGGATACATACAGTACTGTACTTCTAAAGTTTATAAAGGTGTATTTTCTATTTTAAAACAAAAAAAGAGAGAAAGAACAAGGTTCTGAGGTGAAACAGAACTGCCGCTGCCCATTCATCGGTGAACGATGAGCCCCATCTAGGCCCGGAACAGCCCTCACAAGCTTCCCCATAGAGACATTCTGTGACAGGGGTCACTTTGGGCACAGGGTGAGCCAGGAAATAATGGACATTAAGAATGTCTTGGATTGCTTTAAATTGGGATAGTAATATTAATCCACAAAATGTACTGGTTGTTTGATTCTGAACTCAACAAGTTAATTAAGAGATGCTGATGTGTCACCTGTCTGCTTGTGTAATGTTAATGAATCTCAACTATGCTACAGATCCTTTCATTGTGAATAGTGATAATTAACTCTGTACTTGTGTGTATTGTAAAGCAGACAAACAGTCTGGTGAATATAAAGGTCATGCATAGTCATTTAAGATGTAAAGGGATTAGCTAAGAGATGTCAGAATATGTGTATTGGGAGCTCGTTATGTAACCATTGTGTGATGTTGTGGGTGGAGTTGGACCATTGTTCATTTAGATTAATGCAGTATTATTTTGGTGTATAAAAAGAGCCTGCTCTCATTAAAGATTGTCAGTCCAGTTGGAAACTTCATACAGAGTGTTTGTCTCGTATGTTTGGAAGGATTAATCCTATGGGAAGCGGTCGCCTGACTGTGGAGGATCGGCAGTGGATGTGTGTCCAGAGAGGGAATATCGTAAACGGCGTTAACCCCTTTCATAGATGGGGTGCCGTTACACATTCCCTTCATTAAATCGTCAAGAGAAACAAATCATGACTGAAGGATAGTCAAATATCCTGGTATAAAAAGAAAAAGAGAAAATATATACCGTATTTATCGGTGTATAACACGCACAGGCGTATAACACGCACCCTAACTTTAAGAGGGAAGTTTCAGGAAAAAAGCTTTCCACAGCCCCCTGCGTATAACACGCAGGCACAGTTTACCCTCATTTTTCAGGGTAAAAAGTGAGTGTTATACGTCAATAAATACAGTATATATCAGTAAATGTACGGTCTAATTACCATCGCACTCAAATGACAAAGGTATTATCACCCAGATGCGATGACAGTGTTTAATGAACTTCATTGATGTATATCCTACCGTGTTTCCCTGAAAATAAGCCCGGGTCTTATATTAATTTTGGCAACAAAAGACACAGTAGGGCTTATTTTTGGGGTAGGTCTTACCATGTAATGTGCTGTCTTCTCTCCCCCTGCCTGACAGGAATCCCCAGTGTGAACTGAGTTAAAATGCTTGTAAAATCCTATAATCCACTCTATTACAGTAGTATATAATGTACAATGTGTGTGTTTCTGTAATATAATTGTGCCAAATACCTTCGTTATAGCGCCGCTCTGCGCTTTTGTGACCCGCCGGCGCTCTCTTCCCCGCAATTATATTACAGAAACACACACATTGTACATTATACAATACTGTAATAGAGTGGATTATAGGATGTTACAAACATTTCAAACTAGGGCTTATTTTTGGGGTAGGGCTTATATTGCAGCCCTCCTGGAAAATAACGCTAGGTCTTATTTTCGGGGTAGGTCTTATTTTCGGGGAAAACACGGTATATGGCTATATGTATATAGAGGAAGGGAGGAGAAAAGGAGGGCTAAAAAGCCACATTTCCCCAGGTCCATATCCCTATTGCTAACATTTCAAAAAGGGGAAAAGGGTAATCCTAGAAGAGAAGAAAAAAACACAGAGTAATAGCTTACCAGGGCTTCGCAAATGCAGTTTTTAGATGATGGGCTTCCTGTAAGGCAGCGTCTGTACTAAGCAGCGTGCCATGCAGGGATTTAAATGGATGCCCGCGCATGCGCACTGGCCATTCAGCGTCGCGCCGGGCGATATGATAAAAGGACGTTGCCGCTCGTCCGCGAATGCGCACTAATCGTTCGGCGGCTGGTGATGTCAACAGATGGCTCCACCGAACTAGATGATGTATAGATGCCATAACTAAGGGCATGCTAGAAGGGCAGCTGATAACCTATGCAATGATAATAAAAGATGTGCCCCCTGGTGGCGGGCGTGAGCTGCATCATAGAAAAAAAAAAAAAAAAAGGAAAATTAATAAATGGTCACTTGAAAACAGACCAGCACCAAGCTATTTGGTAGAAAGTTTTTTTACTAATGTCATATCCAAACATTAGAAAAATTTTAAAGAAAAAAGATTACATTGCATTAGTTTGAATAATGAAATGATAAACCTATTTAATTTGTAATATATAATAGATTTTTATATTCCTAAAAGCCAGATATTACATATAAGGAAGGACAGGGAATGAGTGAAGGGACGCCCAGGGCGAGAGCTGCACGGCCCCCCACCATAATCCAAAGGACATGGGAAAGCGTCATGCAGGTCAAGCCCACCGGTGCAAAACGGCAGCAAAAACCTAGGCATCCCATTCACTAGAACGGGGCGTCCGGGCATGCTGCAATAAACAGGTTGCCCGCCCCCATCAGGGAAGAGAGAACGGGCTCCTGTGCGCCGGGTGGGGATGGACCAGGCCCAGAAAGATACAGGGGATCTAGGGAAGCAAAAAATATTGTTTAATTGGTTAGAAAAAGATTCATTCCACACATAAACATTGGCATGGGTACGTGGACATGGTTGAGTGCGACAGTGAGATGTGTCATGACATCATGACAAATGGAACACCAAAGGGCATGTATATGGCTGGACAATCAAGACATATAGGGATCAATCTTGTACATTAGTTTTTTGATAATGCAAACCAACAAGATAAGTACATAATGGACAGATAGAGAAAGAGTGAAATGAACACAAATTATCGTACTAGATAAGCCATTAGTTATTCTTTTTCGTACTAGATAAGCCATTAGTTATTCTTTTTCACATCCCCCAGAGTTAAAGCCGTCTGGGAAGGGGCGGAAACTTAATTGGGTATTGAGGCCTGGAAAATGGGTTGCATTGAGGTCAGAAAT
Source organism: Rana muscosa (assembly GCA_029206835.1). NCBI lineage: Eukaryota > Metazoa > Chordata > Amphibia > Anura > Ranidae > Rana > Rana muscosa. Next base: position 890,216,606 of record CM055122.1, on the reverse strand, counting down.
CCAGCGAACCTCCTTCTGTAACAAGACCTTATTCCAGTCACCGCCCCCTTTAGACTGTGTGTTCATGTATCGGCAGCACGAGCACCCGCATCACATGAAAGTGCCAAAATGTTTGCATGTATCGGACCAAAAGGCCCCAACATATTCACTTTGGACTAAATGGTCTCTAAGGGCACGTGCCTTTCTGAAAGTTATATTGGGGGTGGCAGAGATGTGCGGACTTAGACTTGGATCTATTTGTAATAGGTGCAAATGTTTTTGTAGAATTTTTTTGAGGGCTCTATGTTGCTTGTTGTTATCAATCTGGTGATTGGTTGCGAGGTATCATGCAGTTTTTTGGAAAAGATTAGATTGTGTCTTATTTGTCCACGTGCACGTTTAAAGGCCTTTTTAAGGCAGGTGGATGAGTAGCCTCGATCTAGGAGTTGAACAGTTGCGTCTGAGCCTCAAGTACTGTCCATATGGAATGGACATCACCAGGGGCTCAGGGTGCGAACTTGCCGCATGTAAAATAGTATTTCCAGCAGTCTCTTTGCGATAGAGGCCGCTGGATAATGAACCATCTGGTAATTTGGTAAAATTTAGATCAAGAAATGTGATGGATTTGTCACTATAAGTCATAGTGAAAAAAAGATTCAACGTGTTTTTATTCATGGCACATATGAAGGCTTGCAGGTGTTCAGATGTCCTGTCCCATATCATTAGAATATAGACATGTGCACACTGAAATATTTTGTTTCGGAATTTCGTTTTCGTTAGAAAAATAAATTTATTTAGTTACTCCCGAAATTCGTTTTTATTTATTTCGTTTTTCGTTAGAAATTGCATTCGTCCGAAAATCTGAATTAATTAAGGTCGAATCTGTCATTGAAGGCTTATGGTGTCTGTCGAATGTTCAAAGAAGATTCGACGGAGCAGCGAATGTTCCGCCTACAAGCTATAGATGAATTCTATTGTATGACTAGTAATAATTATATTTCTTTCTCGTACATCACGGGACACAGAGCGACATAGTCATTACTAATGGGTTATATAGATACCGTCAGGTGCTGGCACTGGCAACTTCCAAAACCGGAAGTACCCTCCCCTATATAAGCCCCTCCCATCCGGGAGCACCTCAGTTTTTTGCCAGTGTCTAAGGTGTTGGCCAAGAAGAAACATGTGTTTTTCACTGAGCTTGCGTACAGGTTCTTTTGGGCCTCAGTAAGCTATTCCGGATCCGACCAAAAAAGCTTCATAGCTAAACGGTCGGTACCCGGGCCTTGCAGAGAAGAGCAAGGTTTTGCCTGTAATGCTTCTCTTAGGAGAGCTGGACCCTGGGATCCAGAGCTCTGGTCATACCCACGACCAAGATGTTTTCTGTGCAGGGTGCTATACAGGTCCAGGGGAGTGGAATCCTTGGGAACCCGGTCCCTGAAGGTTTGATTACAATGCCTGCCGTGATAGGTGAAGTTTGGGCTTTTGTGGACCAAACAAAGTCCTGCGGCGGGGAACAGGTAAGTGGGGGCCCCCAGGAACTTGGTTCTATTGGGGGACCCCCAGGCCTAATTTGTCTTTCTGTCTGTTACCTAACGGTATTCCCGCTAATATTCTGTGTATGCCTGTTACTACTGGGAAAATGTAAAAATTTTAATAGTAGGCAAAAAAAAAAAAAAAAAAAAAATGTAAGACCGCGGTACCTGTGTTAGACACTAGAGGCCGCTATGGTTCTTTTTTTTTTTTAATTCAATAAAATTTTTATTGAGAAATTTTACAAGAGAATACATGTGGACATAATTCAAGAAGAATCTGCATTGAAACATGTCATACATCAAAAATCGTAGATCCTCAAGTACCGATGTTAGTTTATCACAAAGCAAGAAACTTTATATGTTATTTGATCAAAGAAAGAACATACAAGGTAATAAATCGTCATCTGATCACCAAACGGTGGAATGCATCTCACCGAAACGTAACAGATAGAGTTAAACCAGACAGGAGGGAGGAGCCGCCTCCCCCGGGCACCCCTTCCGGGAACATGCTGTGCCTCACAGGGAAGTAAGGATCCCCCCCCAGGTCCCATCACTAAATTCAAAATAGAGTGCAGTGCAGCTAGTAATATGAACCATCCAATCCTGATAATCAGAACACCTTATACCTATGATGATATAAACTTGAGTCAATGGTCAGAGGTCAAGGGTAATCATCCTATGCCGTCATTCATATGACATATAAAGTAAGTTTTGACACCTCTAATACTGAAAGAGCAGAGATGAAAAAGACTTGGTTCCAAACAATCGAGAGGACAGGAATGGAAAGGGAAAAAAAAAGTAGAAAGGAAAGGGAAAGAAGACAGGAACAAAGAAAAAGTCTCATCTCGCCATCACCTGTATTTGGTGCAACTTCAGGTTTGACAGTCAGATCGCTATCCCTAGTTTACTGCGACTTATACCAATCTAGCCATTTAAACCATCTGGAGTATGTAGTGTGATAGTTGCCCTGAGAAGAGGCAAACATCAGTTCATATGATGCATGAGTATTAGTAGTTTGAATAATTTCAGAGAAGGATGGTGGATTCTTATCTCTCCAATGTCTCAAAATAGACAATCTAACACTCAGTAGTACATGAATAACTATAGTTCTTATTTCATTTGGTACAGATTCTATATTCAAGGACAGTAATGCCAGCCCTTCAGTTAGAAGAACGTGTACCCCTGCTAATGTGTGAATCAGGTCAGCTGTTTGAGTCCAGAGGGTTTTAAGTGCTGGGCATTTCCATAGGATATGCTGCAGCGTTCCTATTTCGCCAAAGCCTCTCCAACAGAGTGGGGAGTGTTGTGGACCAAACTTAGAAATCCTATAGGGTGTCAGATACCAACGGAGCAATATTTTATGTGTAGTTTCCCATAGATTAACGCTCCTAGTTGCTTTATAAGTGGTACGTAGTGCCTTCTGCCATTGCTCCTTGGTATAAGACATGCCCATATCCCTTTCCCAAGCCTTGATATGAGTAGATTTTAGAAACTCATCTTTATCATGTAATGCATTATAAAATAAAGAGATGCCTTTAATCCTAGTAGTGGTACTAGTGAGGTAAAGCACCATCCTCCATGGTAAACGCACCATGGGCTGTGGAGTGTTGCGGATGAAATGCATCATTTGAAGATATTTATAATGCTCTCTCTTGTCTATGCCGTATTCTAGTTGAAGTGACCTAAAGGTCTTTGGTGTGGGTCCTATCATTAAGTCTTCTATCGATAATATTCCTTTGGCTGTCCATGGAGATATGTCAAGGTCCGGGATAATTATAGCTAGGCTGTTCAGTGTGAGAAATAAGGATTTGGTCGTGGCTTCCGCATGGCGTTGAGAGATTAATACCCTCCACTCGCGTAGCGTCGCCACCACTGTAGGGGAAAGGTCAGATTCCGCTAGAATGTGATGTCCACTTGCCAGAAGTATGTCATATAAACACTATGGTTCTTTTTCTTGTAATGTGGATTTTTTTCTTCCAGAATCAAATCCAGGCAGTTGGTATGTTCTCTCCTGGGAAGCTGTCTCCTCTGCCCTGTTGCTGCGCTCATCCATCCCCGGGCCCTGCGGCAAAGGGACCCTGGCTCCCATCTAGCTCCTTGTTGTTTTCAAAAAAGGCGCCGAAGGCGCACGTGCCCGCGCGCGTGCGCGTGCACGCGCCTCTATTCATAGAGGCGATCTGGAAAAAGGGGCGGAGCGGGTGGATGACGCTCAGGTGTGCGCCGCGGCGCTACTGCGCATGTGCGGGCGTCCAGCGTGTTTTAAAGCACATTATAGCTGGCTGTTGAAGTGCATAGACAGAGCTAGCAACAATATAAAGGCACATAGAGGCGGTTGATGCAGGCATCCCCTAGAAAGGCACTTTAGTAGACACCAACTGTGATATAGCAGCAATTGTGCTAGACTATTCTCAGTAAAAGTGGTGTATTACGGCTGGAATACCTCAGCTTTAGGCTTAGGAATATGCCGTCCAGAAGCTCCGGAACTGAATCTTCCAGGAAGCGAAGGGGGTCTCATCGGGCTCTGAGGATCTTGGGCATACTTCTGCTGCACCAGTCTCCCCTGAAGTTCAGAGGTAAGTGACCGTAGAGACCCCGCAGGGGTACTTGGTACTGTGGCTGTCCTCAGTTCACCTGCTCCTGTGTATGTAACAGAGGAGGTTTTTTCCTCAGCTTTGGGAGGATTAGAGAGAGATTGTCAACATTGATCGCTGCCTCCCTGTCAGGGAAAGCACGCCCGATCTCCATCTCCTCCTTCAAAGTGCCTGTTAGCAGAGCAACAGTCCCATACAGGGATCGACCTGCCTGAAGGGGATCAGGATAAGGTTGATTCTGTTATAGAGGAGTCAACAGTGGGGGAACCTTTTTCTCAGCATCTCAAGCTGAAAGATTATGGGTTCAGTCTCTGACTAACATGGTCCCATCAGCATTTAAAAATGCACCTTGCGGAACCATCAACCACTACTGTATCCTCGTTGGGGTCGCTAGAAGCCCCCAGACTGTCTGTTCTTTTCCACTTCACCCTTTACTGAAAGGGCTTATTTACCAGGATTGGGAACGTCCTGAGAAAATATTTATTCCCCCAAGAGATTTCCGGTGGTCTATCCCATGGAGGATAAGTTCATCAAAAAAAAAAATGGAAGGTCCCTACAGTGGACGCAGCCATCTCTTGTATGTATAAATCACTGACATGTCCAGTGGATAATGTCCAAATGTTCAAGAACCCAATAGATAAAAGATTGGAGTCCTTATGAAAGTCTGCTTCTTTCTACAGCAAGCTTGGTGACACAACCAGCAGTAGCAGCTATTGGGTTCTGCTAAGCAGTGAAGGATCAGTTGAAACAGGTCTTGAGGGACTTGACAGATCAGCAGGATTTGCCCTAGCTGATCTACCTAGAGCCTTAGGCTTTGCGGTTGACGCCATAAAGGATTCAGTCCATCAGGCCTCCCGCCTTACGCTGTCTATAGTACATATGCGTAGGCTTCTATGGCTCAAAAACTGGTCTGCTGAAGCTCCCTGTAAAGAATGGCTGGTTAGCGTCCCATTTCATGGTGAACGCTTATTCAGGGAAAACCTGGACAAATATATCCAGAAAATTTCCAGCGGTAAAAATACGCTCTTGCCGGTTAAAAACAGAGTTAGAGGTCCCTCTTTAAGAGGCCTGCTTCTCCAGTCCCTGGGGCATCGGCTGTGTAACAGTTCCGACGGCCTCCTCGGTCAATTCCCGGGGGTAAAAAAACAGGGACAATAGCAGGGTAATGAGAAACCCTGGGTCAGGGGAGGTACAAAACCTCCCCCAAAGTTAAATTCATTGAAGGGTTGCCCCCACTCAGTCGGGTGGGGGGAGGACTCCAGTTGTTCGCAAGAGACCTGGCGGGACACGATCAAGACAGATAGGTGCTCTCCGCAGTATGTTTGGGATACAGTTTGGAGTTAAAAGACTCTCCTCCTTCCCATTTTTGAGGTCAAACGTGCCAAGGGATCCCCGGAAGAGAGAGTCCCTCCTGTTGGCACTAGAACAACTATTGCTCCAAGGAGTAATTATGGAGGTTCCCCTGGAAGAATGAGGGTTCGGGTTTTACTCAAACCTCTTTACAGTCCCGAAGCAAACGCGGACGGGAGGCCCATATTAATTCTAAAAAGGGCTATACAAATTCCTGTATATCAGGACTTTCCGATGGAGTCGATCCGATCGGTGGCCACTGCCCTACAAGGGGGAGGATTGGTTAGCCGCGATCGACATCAAAGATGCTTATTTGCACATTCCCATCTTTCCAGTCCACCAAAAATTTCTACGCTTTGCAGTAGAAGGGCGCCATTTTCAGTTCAGAGCCTTACCCTTCGGTTTGGCCACAGCACCACGAGTGTTTACAAAAATTCTGGCCCGTTATTGGCCAATCTAAGAACACAAGGTGTAATGATAATGGTATATCTAGATGACTTGTTGCTGATAGACCACTCAGTGAAAAAACTAGACGTGGTCGTTCACAAGACAATCAAGTATCTGGAATCTCACGGTTGGATTATCAACCGAGACAAGTCAGCCCTAAAAACCAGTCAAAAGTCTGGAATACTTGGGGCTAAGGTTGGATTCAGGCCAGAGAAAAATATTCTTGCCTCGAGGAAAGGTGTTGTCTTTGAAAGATTTGATCCACTTAGTGGGTACAAAAAAGACAGCCGTCCATATGCCTGTGCATGAGGCTGCTGGGAAAAATGGTGGCATCATTCGAAGCAGTACCCTACGGTCAATTCCATTCAAGGAATTTGCAAGGGGCCATACTGTCGGCCTGGAACAAAAAAGTTCAGGCCCTAGACTTACAATGTCCTTGTCCCCTTCCGTTCGCAAGAGCCTCCGTTGGTGGTTGGTTCCCCAGAATCTGGAAAAAAGGAAATCCTTCAGTCCGATTTCTTGGAAGGTGGTCACTACAGATGCCAGCCTTATAGGCTGGGGAGCAGTACTGGAGCAATAGTCTCTCCAGGGCAGATGGTCGGATGCAGAAAAGGCCCTGCCCATCAATCTCTTAGAGATACGAGCAGCCCGGTATGCCCTAGTAGCATGGACATCCAAACTCCAAGGGTCCCCTGTCAGAATTCAATCAGACAATGCCACAGCAGTGGCATATATCAATCATCAGGGGGGCAGCAGTAGTCGTGCTGCCCAGAGGGAAGTAAATTACATCCTGAAATGGGCAGAAAGATATTTCCCAGCCATATCTACGGTATTCATTCCAGGAGTGGAGAATTGGAAGGCGGACTTTCTAAGTCGCCAGCAATTATGCCCAGAGGAAGTGTCCCTTCACCCCGAGGTTTTCTGGACAATATGTCAGCGGTGGGGAACATCGGATGTAGATCTTCTAGCATCCAGATTCAACGCAAAGGTGGACAGGTTTGTCTCTCGGACAAGGGATCCCCTAGCTTGCGGCTCGGATGCCCTAGTGTTCCCTTGGGATCAGTTCAAGCTGATATATGCATTCACACCGCCACAATGGTTACCTCGATTACTCCGCAGAATCAGGGTAGAAAAGAAACCAGTGATTCTGGTGGCTCCAGCGTGGCCCCGAAGTACCAACGTGGAGATTGTAAAATGTCAGTGGGGAGTCCTTGGACTCTCCCACATCGTCCGGACCTGCTTTTGCAAGGACCGATATACCACCCTTCCTTACCAGCCCTAGGTTTGACGGCCTGGCTATTGAAGCCCACATTCTAAAAAAGAGAGGGCTCTCTAATTCTGTGGTATCTACCATGATCAATGCCAGGAAGCCGGTATCCAGGCAGATCTACTATAGAATCTGGAAGGCGTACATCGCCTGGTGTGAGGCCAAGAAATGGCATCCACGTAAATACGTAATAGGTAGGATTCTGGACTTCCTACAATGGGCTGTAGATAGGAAGCTTGCCTTGAGTACTATCAAGGGTCAGATTTCGGCCTTGTCAATATTTTTTCAAAGGCCCTTGGCTTCGCATTCACTAGTCAAAGCCTTTATACAAGGAGTGATGCGTATTAGTCCTCCGGTTAATATTCCCATATGTCCATGGGATCTAAACTTGGTTCTGTCGGTTCTACAGAAACAACCATTTGAACCATTACAGCATATTTCTTTGGTTCTTCTCACCAGGAAATTGATTTTTCTAGTAGCCGTTTGTTCGGCTAAAAGAGTGTCGGAATTAGCAGCTATGTCCTGTAAGGAGCCATATCTGGTTATCCATAAGGATAGAGTAGTGTTACGCCCTCATCCAGCCTTTCTTCCTAAGGTGGTATCGAGGTTTCATTTGAACCAAGATGTGGTTCTTCCTTCTTTTTTCCCCAAACCTACTTCGGTAGAGGAAAAGTTATTGCATTCTTTGGATGTAGTAAGAGCAGTTAAAGCTTATCTAAAAGCCACTGCTCAGATTCGCAGAACGGATACTTTGTTTATTCTGCCGGAAGGCCCCAGAAAGGGTCAGGCAGCATCAAAATCTACTTTAGCGAGTGGATTCGACAGGTCATAATACAAGCCTATGGCCTCGTACACACGACCGATTTTCTCGTCGTAAAAAACACGTCGTTTTTTTCGACGAGATTCTTGTTAAGCTTGTCGATTTTCTCGTCAAGCTTTCTATGCGTACACACTGTCATTTCCCAATTTCCTCGTGGTTCTCTGCGCTCACGTCCAGCACGTACGACGGCACTATAAAGGGGAAGATCTTTTTTCTTGGCGCCACCCCTTGGGCTGCTTTTGCTGATCTCGTGTTACCGCGTGTGAAGTAAAAGTTTGGGAAGAGACGATTCGCGCTTTTCAGTCTTCGTACTTTTCAGATCGTTTTCTGCCGTTCAGTTTGTGCTTGTGGGTTCGTATCTTGACTTTCAGGGCGTCTAGGCAGGTCGTATCTGTTTTACAGTGCGTTCTTGCCTGTTCGTTTCTGAATTTCAGTTCGTTATTCATAGGCCTTGCTGTTCTAAAGTGCGTTCTGTTCTGTACGTTCTGATTAGACGACCGTTTCCTAGCCATGTCGCCTGGACGTTCTCGTCGTCGAGTTCATGCTGTGCGTGCGCTTGGTGTTGGTCTGCTTGTTTTGGACCAAGACCAGTCCATGAATGGTGTGAGGAGGAGTTCATGGACCAAGAATTGGTTGCTCCAGCGGGACCAATTCTGCCACATGCCTCTGCTGCGGGAGATCGTCGAGAATAATCCTGAGGACTACAGGAATTTTCTGAGGATGTCTGACCCCGTTTTTCAGGAACTGTTGGCTTTGGTGTCCCCCTATATTACCAGGAAGGACACCGTTATGCGGGAAGCCATCAGTGCTGAGCAGAGGCTCATCGCCACGTTGCGTTACCTGGCGACAGGGAGAAGTCTTCAGGACTTGAAGTTCACCACAGGCATCTCCCCCCAGGCTCTGGGCCTCATAATCCCAGACACCTGTTCTGCTATTATACAAGTCCTGCAGGAGGACTATATTAGGGTAAGTTTTCTCCCTTCACATCACATTTTATGTATTACATGTATGCTAATGTATTGTATTTCTTTCATCCTTTCCTAATTACCATGATTGTAATATGCTGAGAATGTCCCCTTTGTCCCCATGCATGCTGGAAGTTTTTAAATGCCCCTTTTTTATCCTCCCTAAATATTTCCCCTCACTAACTTTTCCAGCAGGGGCGCCTGTTGCTCCAAATGTTGGGGGGTTACAACCCCAATTTCGGAAATAAACTTCCTCCTTTTTTGCTCTGTTGCCTAATAAACACCCCCAGTTGTCCCCTCCAATGCAGCCATTTAGTCCCCTCTATTGCAGCCAGTTTCCCCCCAGCCCTGCACTTACCTTCTTGTGGTCAGCGCCATCCTTCTTCTGTCCTTGATGTCTTCTCCTTCCCTTCATGTTGCATCAGCCAATCATGTTACCATTAAACAGACTTGGTGAACATGATTGCCAGAGCTGCCTGTCAGTGTTTACACAAGGAATGCCCCCTCCTTGCGTCCCCGATTTTTCTTTGAGGAAGCCAATTACATCCCTCAGGTTGTAATTTGCAAGACTTTTTTAATACCTGTTTCTGCTCTGCAATTTTAACCCCCTAAATGACGCAATTAATCATATGTCGGTCGCTTTACAAGAGGCCATCCACCTGAATAGTGTGCGGCATAGACAATACATAGGTTCATGCAACGCATGAACCTATGTATTGTTCTGAGTGATGGGCACAGGAGAGAGGGGACAGTGCTCCAGCGCCCACTCTGGACGCACCGCCACTGCAATGCTATCCTGTGGCCAAACACATCTCCCCCCCCCAAAATAATTTAGTAATGGCCCATCAGAGGGGGTGATGAATATGATAAATGAGCCTTCCATTATACTTTTTTTACACACCTTAATAAACGTATAATTAGATTGATGTTGGTCTCTAATTTTTTGGTCTTGAATTTGCTTGTAATGTATGCCTTTGTTTTTCTAATATTATTTCATCTTGTTTCACTCCACAGCTTCCTTCAACGCCACAGGAATGGCAGACTGTGGCATCGGAGTTTGCCACGCGGTGGGACTTCCCCAACTGCGGTGGTGCCATAGACGGGAAGCACGTCCGCATCGTGCCGCCACCCCGTTCTGGATCCTACTACTACAACTACAAGGGGTTTCATAGCATTGTGCTGATGGCGGTGGTGTCAGCACGGTATGAATTCCTCTATGTTGATGTAGGGAAGAATGGCCGGATGTCCGATGGGGGATCCTTCATCCAGACGGAGTTTGCCCTCCGTCTCCAGAGTGACGACCTTGCATTGCCACCGGATGCAGGGAATATTGAAGGACTCCCCTTTGTTTTCTTGGCTGATGAAGCCTTCGGACTCGGACGGCATCTTATGAGGCCATTTCCACAGAGGACCCTGACCCCAGAGAAGAGTGTGTTCAATTACCGGCTGGCCAGGGCCCGAAGAGTCGTTGAAAATGCCTTCGGCATAATGGCCAGCCGGTTCCGCCTTTTTATGACTTCCATCCACTTGGCGGACTACAAAATAAACTATGTAGTGTTATGCTGCTGTGTGCTACACAATTTTCTTTGCCGCAAAGCGAATTCATATATGGCCTCAGTTTTGCCAGAGGCTGGACTTTCCCCTGCAAATCCCCTTCCGGGCCTGGAATCTGCCCGTCTTGGCTTGCCCCCCCCAAAATGCCCGTGTGGTTCGGGACAAATACATGGAGTATTTCACGGGTAGGGGGGCAATTCCTATGCCAGCCTATGTCTAAGTATCCCAATAAAAATCTTGTTTAAACCTTTAATTATTTGTTCTTTCCTGTCTCCTAGTTTGTCTTTGTGCATTTGTAGTGGCAAGTGTATTTTACTTTAGTAAATAACAACCAATTTCACTATGTTACCTGACAAAAGAACCAAATAAGCTTAAAGTGTATTATAAAAAGAAGCTACACGTTGTTTGTGGTCAAATATTTTACTCTCTGCACATTTTTTTTTGTTTTACTTTGGGGTTGGCCTGACCACAACCCGTCAAATTTTGGCTTATGAAAATACAAAAATACCACTTGCATTTCTAAAATGACAACATTGGATACCTCTGAGCAATCTGAGACATTCAGTTACACAAACTATGTCTCTATGTGCCCGTCCTAATATGGGGTCCTGCCACCCCTTGCCCAGCCAAAAATTCAATATGCACACATTTTTACTTTTTTGCAAATAGGAAGTTTACAATCCTGATCCGTATTGTCAACATGTGCTATCTGCCATCAGGGGTGATCAATGGATGTGTTTTGGGGGTGCATCCCCTTCCTCAGTTCACCGACTTTTGATACGAGGAAGGGGTTGCACCCACAAAAGACGTACATGGATATCCCCTGATGGCAGATAGCACATGTTCACACACTGTGTGCATATTCAATTTTTGGCTGCTTTGTTACTCAAAAAATTAGTAAAAATATAAAAACAAACATGTAAAAACAAATGTGTTTGGATGGCTTATTGAATTCTCCCCAAAACATCGAGAATGTCTTTAAATGTTTGTTCCATCACATGGATTCTTTGTTTAATTAGGTCCAGTTCCGTGCTACATTCCATCACTTGCTGGATGAGGCGGAGGGCACTGTCAGCAGAGAACGGTGTGCTATCCTTCACAACATTTCCATCCCCTAAAAACCATAAAAAAAAATTAATAAAACTCTGCAGGCCTACCTCGCTTACCTTAAGCTGTGGTGTCAGATACTGACCTGTTGTGGTGACCAGATCCACAACGTCATCCACCTCTCCTTCCTGCACTTCTCCTTCCTCCACCTTAACTTCCTGCACATCTTTCGGTTGTGGATCTTTGGGAGTTTGGGGTTGCTTGGAAGTTGTGGGGTGCATGTGCTCCCTGGAGTGTCCTCCTCCCAGTCTTCTCTCCCCTATGAGAATAAAACCAAAGGTCTATTTATCACACTGTAAAAATCTCATTTTTAAACTTAAAACAGGCTAAATTGTTTGGAAGTGGGGTACAAGTGTGTGTTTGTGCGGAATTTAAAGAAAAATGCATTCTTTATGACCCCAAATATGTTTATTATTCACATTTGGATGTAATTTTTTGGACATGGAGGCACCACAAATAAACTCTGATGCACCTGTGTGGGACACCCAAAAAAGGCGGGTCTGGTGGCCCACACTATAGTGCTCCAAAGTACAGATGTGGAAGCAGCTGCTGAGTGTCCTCTCCTTTACACTGATTAAAGTTTGCATTTCATTCTCCTTAAAAACACATCATCTAGACTTAAAAATTATCCACAATACTTGATCAAAAATGGCAGATGTCTAATTACTTTTGGGGGTCTTAAATAAGCCAAAACCACGGATAGTGGCCGAACGAAGTGTCGGTAACGTAACGAACGATTACTGTGCCCAACCTAGTTCAAAATAATACATTTTGGAAGGGAGTCCAATATGCTTTAAAAAAAAAAAAAGTCAGTTTCTAAAAAGATTAATAGCAGAAAGGTCGTCATTTTACTTACTTTTAGCGAGCATCCTCTTTATGCTCCTCAACTGGTCTGGCTCCCTCAGTTTGAGGTCTGACCACCTCTTTCTGAGCTGCTCATTTGAGCGTTTCACCCCGAACTTCGCCCTCAGACTCTTCACAACTTTAGTGAGGATTTTGGCCTTCCTTCTATTTGGTTTGCTATACGGCCCATGCTTGGCATCATAATCAGCCTTGACCAAGATGTCCACCATCTCCGCCATCTCCGCCAAAGACATATTCGATGCCTTGAATCTCCTCCTTGATCGTGACGTGTCCTCGGTCTCCGGGCTTGTCTCCTCGCTAGTTGCGGAATTATCAGACACCTGCTGTAACTCCGCCATATCTGTCTGCGCGCCGAAAGAGAAGGGGCGGGGAAAAGATGTTAGTTAGAACGTCATGGGCGGGCGACGTGTGCGGAGCGACGTGTTCGAATTTGGACGCATGCGTGGTGTGTATATAGCAAACACACATGTGACTATAGTACGTTCGGTCTGCGGAGAGAGGAGTTCAAGTGACGGACGTGCGAACGAAGGTATGTGATTTTGTGAGACTTGTAAAAATTGTGGGCCTATACTGTCTTGAGATTGGTGGAGGATATATATGGTGACTAGGATGTGAAGGAGGTTAGACTGTTTGCCTCACATTATTTAAATATAATTTATTTTACTTGCAGATACAATATGAATGTATTTATTAGCGACAAAGAGTTCCTGGCGGAATTTATTGACCGGGTAAGGGAGCTGCCGGCTCTGTGGGAGACCAAAAACCCCATCCATAAAAAAAAGGGGTGAGAAAAGCAGCGCTGGAGAAGCTGCTCCCATTTGTGCATACCAAGGTGCCCACAGCCACAGCAAAACAAGTGGACACTAAAATTGGGAGCTTGAGAGGTACCTACAGGACTGAACGCTCTAAGGTGCTGGCTTCTCAGAGGTCAGGAGCAGCAGCAGATGATGTTTATGTCCCGGTTTTGTGGTACTACAGCAGGATGTCCTTCCTGGATGACCACATTGAGCCAAGGCCATCACTCTCCACTCTTCCCCCCAGACTTCCCTGCAGCCAACCTGAGCCTTCTCTGGAGCAAGAGGAGGCAGCCATCCTGGATGATCCTGATTTGGCCATCTGGAGCCAGGTATAGTATTAACTGAAAATGTAGTGGGATAAAATTAATGTTTCCCAAATATGTCAGGATGAGAAACATACATTATTTTGTATTCAACAAGTGAAATCATGATCTGTAGACATTATTCTGCACTTAATTGTGTGGTAAATAGTCAAGCTGATGTAGTGGTAAATTTAAAGCAAGGATTTATGCATTTACATTCTAATTGCTTCCATCAGGATTACAAAGTTTGATGCAAAGATTAAACCAACATATTAAACTATGTTTCTTTTTCATACACAGGATGAAATCAGCCAGGAGGAGGGTCTGGAAACTGTCAGGCAGGAGGAGGAAGGGCCCAGTGGCAGCCAGGAGGTGGCAGGGCCCAGTGGCAGCCAGGAGGTGGCAGGGCCCAGTGGCAGCCAGGAGGTGGCAGGGCCCAGTGGCAGCCAGGAGGTGGCAGGGCCCAGTGGCAGACAGGAGGTGGCAGGGCAAAGGAGAAGCACCAGATCCCAGGTGCCTCCCATCAGGCTTCACAAAAGAGGCAGGAGGGACAGGACCACCAGTGAGGCAGCAATGGCCCTTATTAAAGAGGCCCATGCCACCCTCAAGGAGCCCACATCCCCTGAAGAGGCCATTGCCGGCCTAGTGGAGGCTAAGTTCAAGGTGATGAGCATGGAGCAACGCCTCCTATGCGAACCCCTGCTCATCACCTTGCTCAACAAGGGGGTGATGGAGCAAATTACCCCCAATACCGCCATATGTGAGGTGGCCCAACTGACCCAACCTCAACCTCCACCTCCACCTTCCTCTTCTGCCCCACCCCCTTCTGCTACCCCTCCACCTTCTGCCCCACCCCCTTCTGCTACACCTCCACCTTCTTCTTCTGCCCCACCCCCTTCTGCTACACCTCCACCTTCTGCCCCACCCCCTTCTGCTACACCTCCACCTTCTGCCCCACCCCCTTCTGCTACACCTCCACCTTCTTCTTCTGCCCCACCCCCTTCTGCTACACCTCCACCTCCTCCTCCTGACAGGAGTACCCCTCCAGTGGGCCAGCCTCCAGCTAAACGAAGAAGGAAGGCTTCAGTAAAGGCTGCAGGGAAGGTTGCCAGGAAGAAGAGGAAGTGATGGCCTTGCTTCATTGTGGTCGCACTGGTCGGACAGAAGGCAGCCTGTTGTAGTACCACACACTTGGGACATATATCTCACCTGCTGCTGTTCCTGACCTCTGGGAGGCCAGCATCAGATTGTGTTCTGAAATGTGGGCCTTCTCAAGCTCCCAATTTTAGTGTCCACACAGGGTTGCTGTGTGCTCTGGGGTCCCTGGGATGCACAAATGGCAGCAGCTTCTCCAGCGCTGCCTTCTCTTTATTTAATTTATAAACATGAATAAATGTGTTTTTTGTTTAAGTTCATACTTGACTATGTGTATTTTTAAATAAAAAAAAACAAGCTTTGGAGTAAGCAGATACATTTGACTGACAATAAAAGGCACAGATATCACCCCCCCCCCCCCCAAAAGAATAACTAAATCTGATTAGCTCAAAAACATGGTGTGAAATTTTAAAAATATAGATTAGAAAATTAAATGGGAGATCGCTATCAAAACATTGAGAAATTATAATTAACATCATTTTGAAAAATCTAACCATTTAAATTATTCCTAAAAACTTGCACGATATAATACACATAAATCTTATATAGAGCAGCATGAAAAAGGTTAAAAATAAGGCATAACTCTGTGTGAATATCAGCAGCAAAAGAAGGTCTCTCGTTTTGATTAATGTAACATTCTAACGAAGAATTCAATGCAGAACATTTAAAAGATGAAATATTTATGAGCGTGACGAATGTGCTCTCTCCATTATGAAGGCTTGTTTTACCAGAAGATGCGCTCCCGTCTCATAGTTGCTTGTGAGCATGCGCGCTTTTGGAAGAGTCGTAAAAGCATACACACGAACCATTTTCTCGTCACAAAACAGGCCGACGAGAAACACGACGAGGAAATCTGGACTCCTGACGAGAAAATAGAGAGCAGGTTCTCTATTTTCTCGTCGAGATTCTCGTCAAGTTTCTCGTCGTAAAACCATACACACGAACGTTTTTCTAGACAAAAAAACTCTCGCGGCACTTTTCTTGACTGTTTACGACGAGAAAATCGGTCGTGTGTACGAGGCCTATGGCTTGAGAAGGAGACCGCCTCCGTTCAAAGTTAGAGCGCACTCCACGAGAGCAGTTGGAACTTCATGGGCAGTGCATCACCAGGCCTCCCTGGCTCAAATCTGTAAGGCCGCAACATGGTCTTCAGTTCACACGTTTACTAGGTTCTACCAGGTGGACGTTAGAAGTCAGGAGGATGTCGCCTTTGGGCGCAGTGTGTTGCAGGCCGCAAAAGATCCTCATGTCTGATAGCGCTCAGCTTATATATGGTGTATCCCCCCCCCCCTCATTGGGCATTGCTTTAGGACATCCCATTAGTAATGACTATGTCGCTCTGTGTCCCGTGATGTACGAGAAAGAAAATAGGATTTTTATAACAGCTTACCTGTAAAATCCTTTTCTTAGGAGTACATCACGGGACACAGAGCTCCCGCCCCTCTTTGGGGACACTTATTGATTTGCTACAAAACTGAGGTGCTCCCGGATGGGAGGGGCTTATATAGGGGAGGGTACTTCCGGTTTTGGAAGTTGCCAGTGCCAGCACCTGACGGTATCTATATAACCCATTAGTAATGACTATGTCGCTCTGTGTCCCGTGATGTACTCCTAAGAAAAGGATTTTACAGGTAAGCTGTTATAAAAATCCTATTTTTTTTATTACTATTACTAGTCAACAGGGATGAGCCGAACACCCCCTTGTTCGGTTCGCACCAGAACCTGCGAACAGACAAAATGTTAGTGTGAACTTTAGAACCCTATTAAATACAATGGACTCGAACGTTCGAAATCTAAAGTGTTAATTATAAAGGCTAATATGCAAGTTATTGTCCTAAAAAGTGTTTGGGGACCTGGGTCCTGCCCCAGGGGACATGTATCAATGCAAAAAAAAGTTTTAAAAACGGCCGTTTTTTCGGGAGCAGTGATTTTAATAATGCTTAAAATGAAAAAATAAAAGTGAAATATTCCTTTAAATTTCGTACCTGGGGGGTGTGTATGATATGCATGTAAAGTGGCGCATGTTTCCCGTGCTTAGAACTGTCCCTGAAAAAGATGTCATTTTTGAAAGAAAAAAAGTCATTTAAAACTGACTTGCGGCTATTAATGAATTGTCGGCTCCCGGCAATACATACAAAAGTCATTGATAAAAAAAAAAAAGCATGGGGGTTCCCCAGAATTCAATTACCAGGCCCTTCAGGTCTGGAATGGATATTAAGGGGAACCCCGCCGCAAATTTAAAAAAAAATTGACGTGGGGTTCCCCCAAATATCCATTCCAGGCCCTTCAGATCTGGCATGGATTTTAAGGGGAACTCCACCCCAAATTTTAAAAAAAATGGCGTGGAGTCCCCCTAAAAATCCATACTAGACCCCTTATCCGAGCACGCAACCTGGCCGGCCGCAGGGGAAGAGGGGGGGACGAGAGAGCGGCCCCCCTCCCTCCTGAACCGTACCAGGCCACATGCCCTCAACATGGGGAGGATGTCCCCATGTTGATGGGGACAAGGGCCTCATCCCCACAACCCTTGCCCGGTGGTTGTGGGGGTCTGCGGGCGGGGGGCTTATCGGAATCTGGAAGACCCCTTTAACAAAGGGGACCCCCAGATCCCGGCCCCCCCCCTATGTGAATTGGTAAGGGGTACATTGTACCCCTACCATTTCACGAAGAAAGCGTAAAAAAATGTTTAAAAAAACACACAAACACGTTGAAAAAGTCCTTTATTTAAAAAAAAAAAACATTCTAGCGGTGAAATCCAGTGTCCCGCGGCGATCCCGATGTCCAGCGCTGTCCTTCATTGGTTGTGCCTGAGCGGACCTGATGGGGAACTCCCTCTCAGTGTTTTAAATGTATAGACCCGCCCCTTCTAAAGTTCCCCATCAGGTCCGCTCAGCGGACCAGATGCGGAACATGAGAAGGGGCGGGTCTATACATGTATTACCAAAGTGAGAGCAGTTCCCCATCAGGTCCGCCCCCTCGGTATGTCGGACCCGCCTACGTCATTGGCTTGAGCGGGGAACTTCCTTCACTATGTAAATTTAAATTACACAGTGAAGGAAGTTCCCCGCTCAAGCCAATGACGTAGGCGGGTCCGACATACCGAGGGGGCGGACTTGATGGGGAACTGCTCTCACTTTGGTAATACATGTATAGACCCGCCCCTTCTCATGTTCCGCATCTGGTCCGCTGAGCGGACCTGATGGGGAACTTTAGAAGGGGCGGGTCTATACATTTAAAACACTGAGAGGGAGTTCCCCATCAGGTCCGCTGAGCGGACCTGATGGGGAACTTTAGAAGGGGCGGGTCTATACATTTAAAATACTGAGAGGGAGTTCCCCATCAGGTCCGCTCAGGCACAACCAATGGAGGACAGCGCTGGACATCGGGATCGCCGCGGGACACTGGATTTCACCGCTGGAATGTTTTTTTTTGTTTACAAACAATTTTTATTATAGAAAAGGTCAAGGTATAAACACAAATCATAATGATGGTACAGGTATATATATGAACATTGTACATATTGAGCATTGTACAGAGGAAGGAGAAAAGGTTCTTCTTTTTTTTTTTTTTTTTTCTTTTCTTAATTTATTTATTTTTCTTATTTCTTAAGACTGGTATAGGAATGTATATTGTTCAAATAGAGTCAATCAAGAGCATTGTATTGGAGAGAGGGTTAAATGACAATTGTATATATTTTAAGAGTGGGAGGAAAAAAAGAAACAAAAAACGGGAAGGTACTAGACCAGAGAGGTGGTATCCCAGAGAGTCCATTTTTTCTGGTAAAGGGGCATAGAATCATATAATGTGTGATGAATTCTTTCTGAAAGCTTAATGTTTGACATGCGGTTAAGAATTTGTGGCCAAGGTACCGTAGTGGAGCGCCAATTAAATGCTATGGCCCAGTGGATGGAACTAAAGAGTGTATGTATTAACCTTGTACTAGTCATTGGAATGTCCTGTATAGGGGTGAATAAAAGGCCTATTTGGGGTGTAAGAGAGATCTTTCTACAGGATATTTTATCTATTATAATATTTGCCTTATGCCAAGTGTCTTTAATGTGGGGGCAATCCCAAAATATATGTAAAAGTGTCCCCTGGGTGGGGCAACCCCTAAAGCAGAGTGGGGACACTGAGGGATAAAATGAATTGAGTTTAGCGGGAGTAAGATACCATCTATAAAGTAGTTTGATGGCCGATTCTCTAATCGAGGTTGTTCTGGTACATTTGTGGAGATTTGTAAAAATCGTATCCCATTGATCAAGAGTAAATGAGGTATTTAAATCTGATTCCCATTGTAGCATGGGATGTGATTTATCAGGCATGTTTGTCTCATTTAAATTTTTATATATTCTGGAGATTAAACCCCGGTCACGAGGGGAAGAGATACAAATTTGCTCAAATTGTGTATAAGGGGGGTGGAGTGTAAGTGAGTAATATTTCTCATAGAATTTTTTTATTTTCGCATAGATCTCTAGTTCAGTAGGAGAGATATTGTATTTTGTTTGTAGTCTGGTGAAAGTAAGAAATGCATTGTCTTGGGAGAGCGATTTTAAATGTATTAGATTATGTGACTTCCAATATGTTAGCAAATTTTCATCCTGAGCTCTATCTGGGGGGGAAAAACGTGGGTCGCCCATAAAGGAAGCTAAGGGGGGAACATCTGAGGATAACTTAAAATTAGAGATTTGTCTGTTCCATAGTTGAAGAGTGTGAGTGACGATGAGATTTAAGGGCCTTATTTTTTGTGGTGGGATGATATTGGACCAGAGAAGTCCTTGTAAATTGTAGGGAAGGATAGATTCTTCCTCGAACAGGAGCCAAGGGATTTGGGATGAAGGGGCATACCATTGGGCTAATTGGGTGAATCTGGCCGACAAGTAATATAGCCAAAGGTTTGGAATGCCGAGGCCTCCTTTTAAATGGGGTCTAAACATAAGGGAATAACTAAATCTGGGTTTCTTGTTTTGCCATATAAATGTATTAATTTCTCTCTGTAAAGATTCTAGTGTTTTTTTAGGTAGAATAAGTGGAAGGGTTCTGAAAAAGAATAGAAGTTTGGGTAATATCATCATTTTTGTGGCTACTATCCTGCCCGAGAAAGAAATCTGATATGATGACCATAGTTTAAGTAGGTTTTTAATATTGTTAAATAAAGGAGGGTAGTTTGCTTGATATAACGTTTTATATGAAGATGTAATCTGAATACCTAGGTATCTAAACGAATCTACGTGCCAATTGAATGAGAATTTGTCTTTAAGTGAGGATATTAATGCTGGGGGAATGTTGATTGGTAAAGCCGAGCACTTAGATAGGTTTACTCCCAGACCTGTCAAATCATGAAAGACGTCCAGGGTTTTAGTTAGATTAGGTAGGGAAATAAGAGGGTCAGTTATGAATAGAAGGACGTCATCCGCATAAAGACTCAGTTTGTATTCCTTGGATCCCTTAAGATATCCTTTAATATTTGTATTGTTTCTAATTGCACAGGCGAGGGGTTCTATTGCGAGGGCAAAGAGTAGGGGGGAGAGTGGACAACCTTGTCTGGTACCTTTAGTCAGGGGAAAAAAGTCAGAATTGTTACCTGGGAGTTTAATACGTGTCTGTGGGTTGTGATAGAGAGCCTTAAAGCCATGTAGAAATTCATTGTTGATGCCATATTTTGGGAGAAGGGTGTCAAGATATGACCAGCAAACGCTGTCGAAAGCTTTGTGTATATCAAGACCAAGAAGCAGCGTGGATCTGGAATGAATGTTGGAGTCTTGAATGATATTTGTGGTAAGTCGTATGTTGTCTGTTATTTGTCTGTTGGGAATGAAGCCCGTTTGATCAGGATCAACTAATGGGGAGATAACGGCTGATAATCTGTCTGCTAATACACGGCCGAATATTTTTAGGTCGTTGTTAATAACTGATATCGGGCGGTAGTTTTGAGGGGTGGAGTGATCTTTATTTGGTTTGGGAAGTAGGGACATATTAGCCAAAATCATCTCGGGTGGGAATTGGCCACCCTGTAAGATATTATTATACAGTTTAGTAAGGTGTGGTGTAATGGTAGAGGAAATTTTTTTATAGTAAGATGTGGAATAGCCGTCAGGGCCTGGGGCTGTGGATATTTTTAGTGTTCCAATGATTTTGTTAACTTCCATCTCCGAGCAAGGGGCATTAAGAGATTCAATTTGATCTCTAGTAAGAGTGGGTAACGTAATGTTATTAAGCCAGTCTAAGGAGGACTGTTTCGGAGGTGTTTTTGGTGAGGTCAGGAGATTTTTATAGAAGTCCGAGAATAATTTCATGACTTCTTTGGGATGGGATACCAAATTACCAGAAGGGTTCCTTAATTTATAGGTGTGTGGGGGTTTCATAGATTGATTTAGTTTTTTAGCAAACATGGTGGAATAAGAATTACTGTTGAGTAAGAATCTAGCTTTAGACCATCTGAGAGCTTTTTCAGTATCTGATGTTAATAATGTGTCTAAGGTAGTGCGTTTCTCTTGTATCTGTTTAAGTAGGTCACTAGATGGTGTGACAGCAGGAAGGTAAAGTCACCTGGTTGCATCCAGGGGGGTAGATATATTTCGCCCAGATTCAGGCTTTACGCCGACTTATACAGCTAGGTGGAGAGTTGTATAAGCCCAGCTGAGACTAGTGGGCTCATGGATGACTCATACCTCTAGGGAGAGGGCTGGGCGTCGTGCAGACAGGGAGTTGATGAGACCAGCTGAACCTTGTCAGCTCATTTAGGCCTCTATAAGAAACTCCCAGATTCATTAGATGTTAGCTCATGCCTGGAAGCAGACCTGTGTGGACTGTCTAGGGAGAGTGAACCCCTGTGCGGTGAGAGAAAGCCTGTGTGGCTATATATTTGCTTGGACATTTAAAACCAGGGACTAGGACAGCACTAGGCTGATCCCAGTTGTTAGTTAGGAAACCTGTATGTTTAGTCAGAGGTCAAGTTGACCAGGATTTATTTTGTTTATGTTTTTTTTTGCCTTGCTGTGTTTTTGTCACTGTAAATAGAAAATAAACCGCACCTTTTTGATTTTGAAAACCACAACCTCCGTCTGCTGGGCCTGTTTTTGGGTGGGGAGCCCATCCCGGGGGTCACACACACCCGCTGCCGAGCTAACCCCCTCACAGTTGGTGGAGAACCAGTGGCAGTTTTTTTTTAAGCCAGCATGGAGGAGATACTGAAACAGCTGGCTCTAGCAAATGCCAATCAACAGCAGACAAATGCAGGTTTGCAAAGGAGCCTTGCAGCCCAGCAGCAAGCTCATCAACAGAGCCTTGCAACTTTACAACAGAGTCTGGAGGCTCAGCAACAAGCCCAACAGCAATCTGAGGCCCGCTTCATAGACCTGTTGCAGAAGCAAGAGCAGAGACTACAACAACAGATGGAAGCAGTAATGCAGCAACGTCCGCAGACCAGTGAGGAAAGCCGTCCCACTAATACCGCGTCCTTTGGGGTGAGTCGTTTATTGACAAAAATGACTGGAGAGGATGATCCAGAGGTATTTTTGACCACATTTGAAAGGACCGCTGAAAGAGAAAAGTGGCCTGAGGAGCAGTGGGCTGGACTAGTGGCTCCTCTGTTAACTGGTGAATCGCAGAAAGCTTACTATGACCTAGAGCCTAACCAAGCAAAAGACTATGTGATGCTAAAAGCTGAAATATTGGCAAGGCTGGGTGTCACCCTGGCTGTCCGGGCTCAGCGTGTGCATAACTGGACTTTCCAGCTTGGAAAACCCCCCAGGTCTCAAATGTATGATCTCATTCACCTGAGCAGAAAGTGGCTACAGCCAGAGACTTTGTCCGCACCAAAGATTGTGGAACGTGTTGTAATGGATCGGTTTTTGAGAGCTCTTCCTACTGCCATCCAAAAGTGGGTAAGCCATGGAGACCCAGAGACGGCCGATGGTCTTGTGGATCGTGTGGAGAAATACTTGGCTACAGAGAACCTGACGGCCTCTTCCAGAGACACTCGGACTTTCCACCCTAAGACCAGACCATCCCCAGGGGCGGATAAGAGGATTCCAAGGGGTGAGGGTGGAGAGAGTGAGAGGGTGGGAGCTCTACCCCAAGTTTGGCGAGAACAGCCTGGGAAATCAGCGGCTCAAGAGGCCGCAAGAAGGATCGTTTGCTACCGCTGCCGGCAAGCGGGACATATTGCAGCAAATTGCCCGGTTGTGGAGGAACCCATGCAGTGTGACTTTCTGACGGGCAGACGTCAGTCGCTGTGTGCGACAGTCGCATGCACTGCCATTCGGGGAACTGAGAAACATTTATGCAAAATGTGTATTAATGGTAGAAATGTTGTGGTATTGCTGGATTCAGGTAGCCTTGTGACCCTGATAAAGGCTGAGTTAGTTAAAACAGAGGTCTCTGGGAATAGCAAGGTAGCCGTTATTTGTGTGCATGGGGACACCCGAGAGTATCCAGTGACTACAGTGTGTTTCGAGACCCCCAGAGGTACCCTCTCTCATCCAGTGGGCTTAGTATCTCAGTTACCGCATGACGCCATTGTGGGAAGGGATTTTCCGAAGTTCTGGGAACTGTGGGATGATCCTGAGCCCCCCACTGGTGCCCCTATGTACCAGGAATGTGATAGCCAGAACTCCCCTGAGAGTGGTGAGGACTCTCCGGAATTTCCCTTGTCAGTATTGGCAGGGGAGACTCAAGAAACTGGAGAGGAGCCCACCTCCTCAGACGAAAACCTACCGTCTGTGGAGTTTTCTGATCTTGAGGTTCACAGGGAAAACTTTGCCACAGAACAGTTGAAAGACCCCGCCCTAATAAAGGCACGGGAAAACGTAGTGAAAATAGATGGCGAGTTAGTGAACCCAGATAATACCGGCACTTACCCATACTTCAGCGTAGAGAAGGACCTACTGTATCGGGTGGCAAAAAGGGCAGAAGAAACCGTTGAGCAGCTTGTGGTGCCCAAACCTTACAGGAAGTTGGTGTTGGAGTTGGCCCATGGGCACATTCTTGGAGGTCATCTGGGGACAGAGAAAACCCGAGAGAGGGTATTACAGAGATTCTATTGGCCTGGGGTGATGAAGGACATAGAAAATTATTGTTCCTCCTGCCCTGTGTGTCAGAGGTCGGCCCCGATGCCACATTTCCGTAGCCCGCTGGTCCCTCTACCCATCATTGAGGTCCCGTTTGAGAGAATCGCAATGGATTTGGTAGGTCCTATAATCAAGTCCGCTAGGGGGCACCAGTACATATTGGTTATAATGGACTATGCCACCCGTTATCCAGAAGCGATCCCTCTCAGAAATACCTCGGCCAAAACCATAGCCAAAGAGCTATCTCTTGTTTTTAGCCGGGTGGGTATTTGTAAAGAACTGCTTACGGACCAAGGTACACCCTTTATGTCCCGGGTTATGAAAGAGCTGTGTAAATTGTTCAAAGTGACGCAATTGCGTACATCTGTGTATCACCCCCAAACCGATGGGCTGGTTGAAAGATTCAACAAAACCCTAAAACAAATGTTGAAGAAAGTGGTGGATAGAGATGGAAGGGATTGGGACTGTCTACTTCCTTATTTGATGTTTGCTATTAGGGAGGTGCCCCAATCCTCTACGGGATTCTCCCCCTTTGAGTTACTGTATGGGAGACACCCAAGAGGGCTGTTGGATATTGCCAAGGAAACTTGGGAAAGTGAGAGTTCTCCCCACAGGAGTGTGATTGAGCATGTCGCCCTGATGCAAGATCGAATTGCACAGGTAATGCCCATCGTGAAGGAACATTTGGCCCAAGCGCAGTTGGCACAGCAGAGAGTGTACAACCGTGGAGCCAAGACCCGTACCTTTTCCCCGGGGGATAGGATATTGGTACTTGTCCCTACGGTTGAAAGTAAATTCCTTGCCAAATGGCAAGGCCCCTACGAGATAATGGAAAAAGTGAGCGAAGTGAATTACAAGGTCAGACAACCAGGAAGGCGAAAGCCCGAACAGATCTATCACGTTAATCTGTTGAAAGCCTGGAGGGATAGAGAGTCCCTAGTCGCAGACACTTGGTCACCAGCTCAAACTGGTTGCGTGATTCCTGAGGTTGGAATCGCAGCCACCTTGTCACAACCCCAACAACAGGAGGTTAAGGAGTTTGTGCTTCGCAACAAGGAGGTATTCTCTGAGCTGCCGGGACAAACATCTGGGGTAGAGCATGACATTATTACCCCGCCCGGTGAAAGGGTGAAGTTAAAACCCTATCGGATCCCAGAGGCCCGACGGGAGGCAATACGGGAGGAAGTACAGAAAATGCTGAACTTAGGGGTGATAGAGGAGTCCCAAAGTGATTGGTCTAGTCCCATTGTGTTGGTGCCTAAACCGGATGGGAGCTGGCGATTTTGTAACGATTTTCGTCAGTTGAACAAAGTTACAAAATTTGACACCTACCCCATGCCACGTATAGATGAGTTGATCGACCGGCTGGGAACAGCCCGATACATGACGACTCTTGACCTCACAAAAGGGTATTGGCAAATCCCCCTGGCCAAGTCGGCCAAAGAGAAAACCGCATTTGTAACCCCAGACGGGGCGTTCCAATATAAAAGAATGCCGTTCGGGTTACAGAATGCGCCGGCCACATTCCAGCGGAAAATGGACCAGATGCTGAGGCCCCATCGGAAGTATGCTGCGGCTTACCTGGATGACATAATTGTCCATAGCACAGATTGGGCCTCACATCTGCCAAAAGTGCAAGCAGTCCTGGACTCTGTTCGGGAAGCAGGGTTTACGGCTAACCCCAGGAAGTGTACCATTGGGCAGGAGGAGGCCAAATATCTTGGGTACACCATTGGGAGGGGAGTAATAAAACCCCAACTCAACAAAGTCGAGGCCATCCAGAGTTGGCCACGTCCCAACAGCAAGAAGCAGGTACGAGCCTTTCTGGGAATCGCTGGGTATTATCGGCGATTCATTCCCCATTTTGCTTCTAAGGCTGTGCCCCTAACCAACCTGACGAAGGGGAAAGGGTCGGTCATGATTAAATGGACCCCCGAGGCTGAGGCAGCATTCCAATTCTTGAAACAAGCCTTATGTAGCCAGCCAGTGTTGTACTCACCCGACTTCTCTAGAGACTTTGTCGTACAAAGTGATGCGTCAGATGTGGGGTTAGGAGCAGTATTGTCCCAGGTCTGGAACGGGGAAGAGCACCCAGTCATTTACCTCAGCAGGAAGTTGAAGTCCCATGAGGTAAATTACGCCACCGTTGAAAAGGAGTGTTTAGCGGTGAAGTGGGCTCTAGATTCCCTTCGGTACTACCTGCTAGGTAGGCACTTTGACATGGTTACGGATCACGCTCCGTTAAAGTGGATGGCTCAAAACAAGGAAACAAATAGAAGAGTGAATAGGTGGTTCCTGGCCCTCCAGGAATTCAACTTCACAGTAAAGCATCGCCCTGGCGTTCAAATGGGGAATGTGGATGCTTTGTCTCGAGTACATGAATGCCTGATTGCTGGTGTTCCAACCCCGAGGTTAAAACAAGAGGGGGGGGTATGTGACAGCAGGAAGGTAAAGTCACCTGGTTGCATCCAGGGGGGTAGATATATTTCGCCCAGATTCAGGCTTTACGCCGACTTATACAGCTAGGTGGAGAGTTGTATAAGCCCAGCTGAGACTAGTGGGCTCATGGATGACTCATACCTCTAGGGAGAGGGCTGGGCGTCGTGCAGACAGGGAGTTGATGAGACCAGCTGAACCTTGTCAGCTCATTTAGGCCTCTATAAGAAACTCCCAGATTCATTAGATGTTAGCTCATGCCTGGAAGCAGACCTGTGTGGACTGTCTAGGGAGAGTGAACCCCTGTGCGGTGAGAGAAAGCCTGTGTGGCTATATATTTGCTTGGACATTTAAAACCAGGGACTAGGACAGCACTAGGCTGATCCCAGTTGTTAGTTAGGAAACCTGTATGTTTAGTCAGAGGTCAAGTTGACCAGGATTTATTTTGTTTATGTTTTTTTTTGCCTTGCTGTGTTTTTGTCACTGTAAATAGAAAATAAACCGCACCTTTTTGATTTTGAAAACCACAACCTCCGTCTGCTGGGCCTGTTTTTGGGTGGGGAGCCCATCCCGGGGGTCACACACACCCGCTGCCGAGCTAACCCCCTCACAATGGGTTCTGATTGTTTCTATGATACAAGTGATCTAGATCTTTTGTTAGGGATCTAATGTCTGCAAGTTTGGATTTGTTGTTGATTGAGGCGATATTTATCAGATGACCTCTCATTACTGCTTTATGTGCCATCCATATAGTTGTAGGGGACATGTCTGGTGCTACATTTTGTGCAAAATATTGTTCAAGGTAAGATAGAATTTGTTGGTTGCTTGAGGGATCTGTGAGCAAAGAATCGTTTATTCGCCATGAGTGTGCTGTGTTGGCTAGACCTATATGTGAAGTATCAAAGGAGACTATGTGGTGATTAGGGATGGGCCCGGTGCTCGATTCGAACCCATGTTCGAATCGAGCATCGGGCGTTCGCTCGCTCGTCGAGCCCAGAACTATTTGGGCCGTTCGCATCACATTCGTGTGATGCGAGCGGCCCCGCAATGCATTGCGGCCGGCGCGGCCGGCGCAGTGCATTGCTGGCTGATGATTGGCCAAGCATGCACTGTGACCCCGCATGCTTGGCCAATCACAGCGCCCGAAACTCGGAGAGCAATAATTGGCTACAGGCAGGACGGCTGTAGCCAATTACAGCTCAGGGGCTTTAGTACACGCCCCACCATTTAAAAGGCCGCCACGCCATCGGCCCTGGTCACATGAGTTCCGGCTTTAGGAGAGATTAGTCTGCTGATTCTGTCTTTGCTTGATACTGAAAGATTTGCTCTTCTTTGCTAAACCATTGGCTATTTCTTTGCTAAACCATTGCTACCTAAGTCATTGATCGTTCATTGCTGCTGATTGCACAGTTAGTGTGTTATTAGCTGCTGCTGGGGATTAGTCTGGTGCGTGCTTACTGTTAGTACAGTATTGCAGTAGTACCAACCGCAGTGCTGTTAGCACAGCATTGCACCCCAACAGCACCCATAGGACTTCTAGTGTGTTAGTGGCAGCAAACAGAGCTCCTATATTTTCTTCTCAGCAGCACCCATAGGACTTCTAGTATGTTAGTGGCATCACACAGAGCTCCTATATTTTCTTCTCAGCAGCACCCATAGGACTTCTAGTGTGTTAGTGGCAGCAAACAGAGCTCCTATATTTTCTTCTCAGCAGCACCCATAGGACTTCTAGTGTGTTAGTGGCAGCAAACAGAGCTCCTATATTTTCTTCTCAGCAGCACCCATAGGACTTCTAGTGTGTTAGTGGCAGCAAACAGAGCTCCTATATTTTCTTCTCAGCAGCACCCATAGGACTTCTAGTGTGTTAGTGGCAGCAAACAGAGCTCCTATATTTTCTTCTCAGCAGCACCCATAGGACTTCTAGTGTGTTAGTGGCAGCAAACAGAGCTCCTATATTTTCTTCTCAGCAGCACCCATAGGACTTCTAGTGTGTTAGTGGCATCACACAGAGCTCCTATATTTTCTTCTCAGCAGCACCCATAGGACTTCTAGTGTGTTAGTGGCAGCAAACAGAGCTCCTATATTTTCTTCTCAGCAGCACCCATAGGACTTCTAATGTGTTAGTGGCATCACACAGAGTTCCTATATTTTCATCTCAGCAGCACCCATAGGACTTCTAGTGTGTTAGTGGCATCACACAGAGCTCCTATATTTTCTTCTCAGCAGCACCCATAGGACTTCTAGTGTGTTAGTGGCAGCAAACAGAGCTCCTATATTTTCTTCTCAGCAGCACCCATAGGACTTCTAGTGTGTTAGTGGCAGCAAACAGAGCTCCTATATTTTCTTCTCAGCAGCACCCATAGGACTTCTAGTGTGTTAGTGGCATCACACAGAGCTCCTATATTTTCTTCTCAGCAGCACCCATAGGACTTCTAGTGTGTTAGTGGCAGCAAACAGAGCTCCTATATTTTCTTCTCAGCAGCACCCATAGGACTTCTAGTGTGTTAGTGGCAGCAAACAGAGCTCCTATATTTTCTTCTCAGCAGCACCCATAGGACTTCTAGTGTGTTAGTGGCAGCAAACAGAGCTCCTATATTTTCTTCTCAGCAGCACCCATAGGACTTCTAGTGTGTTAGTGGCAGCAAACAGAGCTCCTATATTTTCTTCTCAGCAGCACCCATAGGACTTCTAGTGTGTTAGTGGCAGCAAACAGAGCTCCTATATTTTCTTCTCAGCAGCACCCATAGGACTTCTAGTGTGTTAGTGGCATCACACAGAGCTCCTATATTTTCTTCTCAGCAGCACCCATAGGACTTCTAGTGTGTTAGTGGCAGCAAACAGAGCTCCTATATTTTCTTCTCAGCAGCACCCATAGGACTTCTAGTGTGTTAGTGGCAGCAAACAGAGCTCCTATATTTTCTTCTCAGCAGCACCCATAGGACTTCTAGTGTGTTAGTGGCAGCAAACAGAGCTCCTATATTTTCTTCTCAGCAGCACCCATAGGACTTCTAGTGTGTTAGTGGCATCACACAGAGCTCCTATATTTTCTTCTCAGCAGCACCCATAGGACTTCTAGTGTGTTAGTGGCAGCAAACAGAGCTCCTATATTTTCTTCTCAGCAGCACCCATAGGACTTCTAGTGTGTTAGTGGCATCACACAGAGCTCCTATATTTTCTTCTCAGCAGCACCCATAGGACTTCTAGTGTGTTAGTGGCAGCAAACAGAGCTCCTATATTTTCTTCTCAGCAGCACCCATAGGACTTCTAGTGTGTTAGTGGCAGCAAACAGAGCTCCTATATTTTCTTCTCAGCAGCACCCATAGGACTTCTAGTGTGTTAGTGGCAGCAAACAGAGCTCCTATATTTTCTTCTCAGCAGCACCCATAGGACTTCTAGTGTGTTAGTGGCATCACACAGAGCTCCTATATTTTCTTCTCAGCAGCACCCATAGGACTTCTAGTGTGTTAGTGGCAGCAAACAGAGCTCCTATATTTTCTTCTCAGCAGCACCCATAGGACTTCTAGTGTGTTAGTGGCAGCAAACAGAGCTCCTATATTTTCTTCTCAGCAGCACCCATAGGACTTCTAGTGTGTTAGTGGCAGCAAACAGAGCTCCTATATTTTCTTCTCAGCAGCACCCATAGGACTTCTAGTGTGTTAGTGGCATCACACAGAGCTCCTATATTTTCTTCTCAGCAGCACCCATAGGACTTCTAGTGTGTTAGTGGCAGCAAACAGAGCTCCTATATTTTCTTCTCAGCAGCACCCATAGGACTTCTAGTGTGTTAGTGGCAGCAAACAGAGCTCCTATATTTTCTTCTCAGCAGCACCCATAGGACTTCTAGTGTGTTAGTGGCAGCAAACAGAGCTCCTATATTTTCTTCTCAGCAGCACCCATAGGACTTCTAGTGTGTTAGTGGCAGCAAACAGAGCTCCTATATTTTCTTCTCAGCAGCACCCATAGGACTTCTAGTGTGTTAGTGGCAGCAAACAGAGCTCCTATATTTTCTTCTCAGCAGCACCCATAGGACTTCTAGTGTGTTAGTGGCAGCAAACAGAGCTCCTATATTTTCTTCTCAGCAGCACCCATAGGACTTCTAGTGTGTTAGTGGCAGCAAACAGAGCTCCTATATTTTCTTCTCAGCAGCACCCATAGGACTTCTAGTGTGTTAGTGGCATCACACAGAGCTCCTATATTTTCTTCTCAGCAGCACCCATAGGACTTCTAGTGTGTTAGTGGCAGCAAACAGAGCTCCTATATTTTCTTCTCAGCAGCACCCATAGGACTTCTAATGTGTTAGTGGCATCACACAGAGTTCCTATATTTTCATCTCAGCAGCACCCATAGGACTTCTAGTGTGTTAGTGGCATCACACAGAGCTCCTATATTTTCTTCTCAGCAGCACCCATAGGACTTCTAGTGTGTTAGTGGCAGCAAACAGAGCTCCTATATTTTCTTCTCAGCAGCACCCATAGGACTTCTAGTGTGTTAGTGGCAGCAAACAGAGCTCCTATATTTTCTTCTCAGCAGCACCCATAGGACTTCTAGTGTGTTAGTGGCATCACACAGAGCTCCTATATTTTCTTCTCAGCAGCACCCATAGGACTTCTAGTGTGTTAGTGGCAGCAAACAGAGCTCCTATATTTTCTTCTCAGCAGCACCCATAGGACTTCTAGTGTGTTAGTGGCAGCAAACAGAGCTCCTATATTTTCTTCTCAGCAGCACCCATAGGACTTCTAGTGTGTTAGTGGCAGCAAACAGAGCTCCTAGATTTTCTTCTCAGCAGCACCCATAGGACTTCTAGTGTGTTAGTGGCAGCAAACAGAGCTCCTATATTTTCTTCTCAGCAGCACCCATAGGACTTCTAGTGTGTTAGTGGCAGCAAACAGAGCTCCTATATTTTCTTCTCAGCAGCACCCATAGGACTTCTAGTGTGTTAGTGGCATCACACAGAGCTCCTATATTTTCTTCTCAGCAGCACCCATAGGACTTCTAGTGTGTTAGTGGCAGCAAACAGAGCTCCTATATTTTCTTCTCAGCAGCACCCATAGGACTTCTAGTGTGTTAGTGGCAGCAAACAGAGCTCCTATATTTTCTTCTCAGCAGCACCCATAGGACTTCTAGTGTGTTAGTGGCATCACACAGAGCTCCTATATTTTCTTCTCAGCAGCACCCATAGGACTTCTAGTGTGTTAGTGGCAGCAAACAGAGCTCCTATATTTTCTTCTCAGCAGCACCCATAGGACTTCTAGTGTGTTAGTGGCAGCAAACAGAGCTCCTATATTTTCTTCTCAGCAGCACCCATAGGACTTCTAGTGTGTTAGTGGCAGCAAACAGAGCTCCTATATTTTCTTCTCAGCAGCACCCATAGGACTTCTAGTGTGTTAGTGGCAGCAAACAGAGCTCCTATATTTTCTTCTCAGCAGCACCCATAGGACTTCTAGTGTGTTAGTGGCAGCAAACAGAGCTCCTATATTTTCTTCTCAGCAGCACCCATAGGACTTCTAGTGTGTTAGTGGCATCACACAGAGCTCCTATATTTTCTTCTCAGCAGCACCCATAGGACTTCTAGTGTGTTAGTGGCAGCAAACAGAGCTCCTATATTTTCTTCTCAGCAGCACCCATAGGACTTCTAGTGTGTTAGTGGCAGCAAACAGAGCTCCTATATTTTCTTCTCAGCAGCACCCATAGGACTTCTAGTGTGTTAGTGGCAGCAAACAGAGCTCCTATATTTTCTTCTCAGCAGCACCCATAGGACTTCTAGTGTGTTAGTGGCATCACACAGAGCTCCTATATTTTCTTCTCAGCAGCACCCATAGGACTTCTAGTGTGTTAGTGGCAGCAAACAGAGCTCCTATATTTTCTTCTCAGCAGCACCCATAGGACTTCTAGTGTGTTAGTGGCATCACACAGAGCTCCTATATTTTCTTCTCAGCAGCACCCATAGGACTTCTAGTGTGTTAGTGGCAGCAAACAGAGCTCCTATATTTTCTTCTCAGCAGCACCCATAGGACTTCTAGTGTGTTAGTGGCAGCAAACAGAGCTCCTATATTTTCTTCTCAGCAGCACCCATAGGACTTCTAGTGTGTTAGTGGCAGCAAACAGAGCTCCTATATTTTCTTCTCAGCAGCACCCATAGGACTTCTAGTGTGTTAGTGGCATCACACAGAGCTCCTATATTTTCTTCTCAGCAGCACCCATAGGACTTCTAGTGTGTTAGTGGCAGCAAACAGAGCTCCTATATTTTCTTCTCAGCAGCACCCATAGGACTTCTAGTGTGTTAGTGGCAGCAAACAGAGCTCCTATATTTTCTTCTCAGCAGCACCCATAGGACTTCTAGTGTGTTAGTGGCAGCAAACAGAGCTCCTATATTTTCTTCTCAGCAGCACCCATAGGACTTCTAGTGTGTTAGTGGCATCACACAGAGCTCCTATATTTTCTTCTCAGCAGCACCCATAGGACTTCTAGTGTGTTAGTGGCAGCAAACAGAGCTCCTATATTTTCTTCTCAGCAGCACCCATAGGACTTCTAGTGTGTTAGTGGCAGCAAACAGAGCTCCTATTTTTCTTCTCAGCAGCACCCATAGGACTTCTAGTGTGTTAGTGGCAGCAAACAGAGCTCCTATATTTTCTTCTCAGCAGCACCCATAGGACTTCTAGTGTGTTAGTGGCAGCAAACAGAGCTCCTATATTTTCTTCTCAGCAGCACCCATAGGACTTCTAGTGTGTTAGTGGCAGCAAACAGAGCTCCTATATTTTCTTGTCAGCAGCACACATAGTACCTATAGTGTGTTAGTGTCAGCACCCATAGGACCTACAGTGTGTTGTGAGCACACATAGGAGTTCTATTTTTTATACTATATACACTACCGACTACAATGGCTGGAAGACCGCCAAGGAGAGGCAGAGCGTGCCGAGGCAAGAACACAGGGCAGGCAGGCTCTGTTTCTAGAGACAACAGTGCTGGCCGTGGACGTGGTCGTGCATCGTCATCAGCACGTGGCCATGGGACACGCTTGTCTTTGTTTTCGGCAGCTGGACATGTGGAGCCGCATCATGCCGAAGGCTTGGTAGAATGGATGACCAAGCCCTCCTCATCCTCCTCATCCTCTCTCACCCAGGCTCAGGGTACTGGCAGAGCAGCTGCCAACGCGTACTCAATGGCATCATCAGCCACCCCTTCCCTAGACCCACCATGTCCTCCTGAGGAGTCCCCCGAACTGTTTGAGCACAGTGTTGGGTACATGCTCCAGGAGGATGCCCAACGATTCGAAGGCTCGGATGATGATACCCAGCTTGAGGAAGTCAGTAGTGTGCGCGCAGAGAGAGGGGATGCTGAAGGACAGCAATCTGGCAGTAGTGTTCCACCAGCTGCAGCTTACTGCCAGGTTTGCTCTAGTGGTGAAGAGGGAGGGGATGATGAGGTCACTGACTCCACGTGGGTGCCTGAAGGGAGAGAGGAGGAGGAGGAGGAGGATGCAGCGTCACATGTCCAACGAGGCAGGATGCCCCCTGGAGGCCAGCTAGAGGCCAGCACAGCAACTGTACCACACCGCAGAGCTCCGCCTGTGCAGGGCGCTGCCTCTGCACGTTATCACAAAAGTTCTTTGGTGTGGGCCTTTTTTGAGACGAGTGCATCAGATCGCACCACTGCTATTTGCAATATTTGTCTCAAGCGTATCTCGCGTGGCCAAAACATCAGCCGCTTGGGCACCACAAGCATGAGCAGACATATGTCGACCTGCCATGCAGCTCGTTGGCAAGCACACATAAAAGACCCACACCAAAGAACAAAGCGGACCTCTCCTTGCTCCTCATCAGCTGGGATCTCCATCCCCACTATATCTTCAGTCCTCTCTGAAAGCTGCTCTGAGAGGACTGAAGGTGTAGAATTAGGTGTGTCACAACCAAGTACTTGCAGTACACCGACGTCCGATTGTAGCAGGCAAATTTCCCTGCCCCAGCTGCTGGACCGTCAAAAGAAGTATACTCCCAGCCATCCACATGCCCAGCGGTTGAATGCTAGCTTGGCTAAATTGCTAGCACTTCAACTGCTGCCTTTTCAGTTGATAGACTCGGCCCCCTTCCGTGAGTTTGTTCAATGTGCGGTTCCTCAGTGGCAGGTTCCCAAACGCCACTTTTTCTCACGGAAGGCGATTCCGTCTCTCTACTGGCATGTGGAAGGCAATGTCCATGCCTCGCTGGACAGGGCGGTCAGCGGTAAGGTGCATATTACCGCTGACTCATGGTCCAGCAGGCATGGACAGGGACGTTATCTTTCTTTCACGGCCCATTGGGTCACTCTATTGGTAGCTGGGAGGGATGCAGGACAAGGTGCAGTAGTGTTGGAGGTTGTTCCGCCACCACGCCTCCAAAATGCTACTACTGGTTGTGACACACCTCTCTCCTCCACCCCCTCCTCTTCTTCTTCCTCCATGTCCTCTTCGAGTGCTCTGTCCTCGGAACCAGCGGTGCTCCGTAGGCGTACAAGGGGCTACGCGAGTACGCAGGCAAAAAGATGCCATGCCGTGCTTGCGCTGGTGTGTTTGGGGGACAGGAGCCACACTGGGCCAGAGGTTCTGGCAGCTCTGCAGGGGCAGGCCGAGAGGTGGTTGACGCCACGCCAGCTTAAGCCAGGAATGGTCGTTTCTGATAATGGCACCAACCTCCTCTCCGCCCTGCGACAGGGGCAGCTCACCCATGTGCCCTGTATGGCTCACGTCCTCAACCTGGTGGTGCAGCGGTTCTTGGGCAGGTTCCCAGGCTTACAGGATGTCCTGAGGCAGGCCAGGAAAGTCTGTGTGCATTTCCGCCGATCTTATAATGCCAGTGCTCGGCTGACTGAGCTGCAAAAGGAGCTGAACCTGCCCAAGAACCGCCTAATATGTGACATGCCCACCAGGTGGAACTCAACGTTGGCCATGCTGCAGCGACTGCACACGCAGCAGAGGGCCATCAATGAGTACCTTTGCGACTACGGCACCAGGACAGGGTCAGGGGAGCTTGGCTTTTTTTCCCCACGCCAGTGGAGCATGATCAGGGATGCATGCACTGTCCTCTCACCATTTGAGGAGGCCACGAGGATGGTGAGCAGTGACAGTGCATGCATCAGTGACACTGTACCTCTTGTCCACCTGTTGGAGCATACGCTGCGTGGGATAATGGACAGGGCACTTGAGGCAGAACAGAGGCAGGAAGAGGAGGACTTCCTTGTCTCTCAAGGCCCCCCTTTATCCAGACAATGTTCCTTCTGTCCCACCCATCACACAGGAAGAGGAGGAGGAGGAGGAGGAGGAGGAGGATTGTGTGAGCATGGAGGTGGAGCCTGGCACTCAGCATCAGCAGCAGCAGTCTTTTAGGGATGATGTACAGTCCCAACAAACCAGTGGACTTGTACGTGGCTGGGAGGAGGTGGCTGGCGATCATGTCATCCTCAGTGACCCAGAAGACTCCGGACCGAATGCCTCAGCTAACCTACGCTGCATGGCCTCCCTGATCCTGCAAAGCCTGCGGAAGGATCCTCGTGTTCTTCGGATCAAGGAGAGTGACCATTACTGGCTGGCCACTCTCCTTGATCCACGGTACAAGGGTAAGGTTGCGGACCTTATCTTGCCGTCGCAGAGGGAGCAGAGGATGAGACATCTCAGGGAGGCCTTGCAGAAAGGTCTGTGCAACGCGTTCCCAGAAACTGGGAGGTTACAAACTCCTGGTCCTGGACGACAAGTTGCTGAGGCTTCGGTCAGTAGCAGAAGGAGCGGTGGGGAAGGTGGACGTCTGACCGATGCGTTCAGACAATTTTTTAGTCCGCAGCCCCAAGGTATGATCGGTTCCAGCAACCATCGCCAGCGTCTGATATACATGGTGCAGGAATACCTAGGGGCAAGGTCAGACTTGGACACCTTTCCCACCGAAAATCCTCTGGCTTACTGGGTCCTGAGGATGGATCACTGGCCAGAGCTTGCACAGTATGCAATTGAGCTACTGGCCTGTCCTGCATCCAGCGTTCTTTCCGAACGCACATTCAGTGCTGCTGGAGGATTTGTCACCGATCATAGGGTGCGCCTGTCCACCGACTCGGTTGATCGACTGACCTTCATAAAAATGAATCAGTCTTTGATCACCACCAGCTACCAGACACCTGAAGCGGATATAACGGAATAATTTATAATGTCACATCCCTTCAAGACTGCCTATGCTGATGCTGAGTGACTGTCCTGTTATGTTCACTGACTATCCTCTTCCTCCTCCTCAATGATCCATGCCACCACACCAGTGCCTAAGGCACAATTTTTCAGCCCCTGTATAACAGGGGCGTGTAATTACAATTTTTTAAAAAGATGCTTCGCAACAGGTGTGACTGCTATGCTCAGAGTACAGTATCTGTGAGGGGTTGCAGTGTTGTGGCACCAGCACCAGTGCCTAAGGCACAATTTTTCAGCCCCTGTTGGGGCGTGTAATTACAATTTTTAGGCAATGCTTTGCAACAGGTCTCATTGCTGTGCTCAGAGTACAGTATCTGTGAGGGGTTGCAGTGTTGTGGCACCAGCACCAGTGCCTAAGGCACAATTTTTCAGCCCCTGTATAACAGGGGCGTGTAATTAATTTTTTTTAAAAAGATGCTTCGCAACAGGTGTGACTGCTGTGCTCAGAGTACAGTATCTGTGAGGGGTTGCAGTGTTGTGGCACCAGCACCAGTGCCTAAGGCACAATTTTTCAGCCCCTGTTGGGGCGTGTAATTACAATTTTTAGGCAATGCTTTGCAACAGGTCTCATTGCTGTGCTCAGAGTACAGTATCTGTGAGGGGTTGCAGTGTTGTGGCACCAGCACCAGTGCCTAAGGCACAATTTTTCAGCCCCTGTATAACAGGGGCGTGTAATTACAATTTTTTAAAAAGATGCTTCGCAACAGGTGTGACTGCTGTGCTCCAAGTACAGTATCTGTGAGGGGTTGCAGTGTTGTGGCACCAGCACCAATGCCTAAGGCACAATTTTTCAGCCCCTGTTTAACAGGGGCGTGTAATTACAAATCTTGATCTAATAGTTCACAGCAGGGCCCATTCCTGCGCCCACCAAGAGTAACTATGAGGGCCTACAGTCTTGTGGCAACACCGTCCACCACCACCACCACCACCAAAGGCCCAATTTTTCTGCCCTGTTCAACAGGTGCATGCAATTACAAATCTTGATCTAATAACTCACAGCAGGGCCCATTCCTGCACCCACCAAGAGTAACTGTGAGGGCTTACAGTCTTGTGGCAACACCGTCCACCACCACCACCACCACCACCAAAGGCCCAATTTTTCTGCCCGGTTCAACAGGTGCATGCAAGTACAAATCTTGATCTATTAACTCACAGCAGGGCCCATTCCTGTGCCCACCAGTCTTGTGGCTACACCAACATCTAATAGGGCAAATTTCTGCAGAGTATATACGGCAGGCCCCTACTTTCAAACATCCAACTTACAAACGACTCCTACTTGCAAACGGCAAGAGAAAACAGGAAGTGAGAGGAAATCTACCCCTAGGAAGGAAAATTCTATCCTGTTAGATTTAATTTGGGAAAAAGGTATCTCCTCTCTACTGATGCTTTATCACCAATCCTTGTTTCAATTAAAACCCCACTTTTCCAAAAACATTTGTCATTGGGACGGAAAGTGAGGTGACATGTTCTGAACAGATGTGCAAAGACAGCAAATGTTACAGGGGTGATAACCCCTCCCTATGTTCTCCAAAAAGCTTAAAAATTGATTTTTTTGGGATGTAGCTACACTTCATAATGTACCTGTTCAGATTCTACTTAAGAACAAACCTACAGTCCATGTCTTGTTTGCACCACCTATATACTGCTGTTCAGAGTATATAGGGTTGTAGGTATAGGGTTTTATTTTGGGTGCGGGGTCCCCCTTAGTATCCATACAAGACCCAAAGGGGCTGGGGTGGGGGGGGGGTGATGGGGTAGCCATGCCATTTTTCTCAAGGATTTTCAGCCATATGGCGGCCAGGACAAGACATGACATTAAAGCCGCAAGTGGTTTTAAATGGCTTCTTTTTTTCCTTTACAAATGTCATTTTGTGCAAGGACAGTTCTAAACACGGGAAACACATGCCACTTCACAGGCATACTTTAGACACCCCCCAGGTACCATATTTAAAGGAAAATTTCACTTTTTTTTTTTCACTTTATGCATCATTAAAATGACTGCTCCCGAAAAAACTTTAGTTTTTAAAATTTCTTTTTGCATTGATATATGTCCCCTGGGGCAGGACCCGGGTCCCCAAACCTGTTTTATAACATTAACATGCATATTGGCCGTTGTAATTAGCAATTTTGATTTCGAACGTTCGCGTCCATTATAACGAATAGGGTTCGAAAATTCGCGCGAACTTTCGGTCCGTTCGAAGGTTCTGGTGCGAACCGAACCCGGGGGTGTTCGGCTCATCCCTAGTGGTGATCAGACCAAGGACACGGATGGATATCTGCTCTAGAGGAATTGGCAAGTAGAATTGGGGTGCAAAAGATGTAGTCAAGACGAGCGAAGCAGTTGTGCGGATGGGAGTAGAATGTGTAAGATTTGGATCCTATGTTATGGGCTCTCCAAGTGTCTATTAATTGATGGTTATATAGTGATCTATTCAAGGATTTGGGGAAAGCTTTTGAGGATGGGACAACATTGCTTCTATCTAGAGCTGAATGGGCAGCTAAATTAAAATCCCCACCCACTATTAAATGTGTGGAGTGATAATTGTCTAGAGTATCAAAACATTTGGTGAAAAAGTTTGACTGGGCTTCGTTGGGAGCATAAATTGAGGCAATGGTGATAAAACGTCCTTTGATTGAACCTTTCAAGATCAAGTAACGACTGTCTGGATCTTTAAATATATTTTGAACCTCAAATAACACTGTGTTTCTAATGAATATAGCAGCACCTCTAGATTTTGTGTTA
Source organism: Rana muscosa (assembly GCA_029206835.1). Classification (NCBI taxonomy): domain Eukaryota; kingdom Metazoa; phylum Chordata; class Amphibia; order Anura; family Ranidae; genus Rana; species Rana muscosa. The sequence goes on along the minus strand of CM055122.1, from coordinate 890,177,428 downwards.
TAAGTAGTGCAATAATATTGGCTGTAACTTTTGTCAAAAAATTTAGGGTGTTTATCTGTGGCAAAGTGCGTTTCCTGCATTAAGATTATATCAGCTCCTAATCTTTTATAATGGCGAAAGGCCTTCTTTCTCTTGTGAGGTGAATTAATACCCTGGGCGTTATGAGAAATCACTCTGAGACCCATTGTATTGGTATTAAGGGGCGATGGTGGTTATGAAGAAATGGCAGTGGGTCGTCAAGCCTAGGTTTGAGTATATAGCCACATCGGAGTGGAGTTGATAATTTGATTATCACCATTAAGATCGAAAGTGAAGCTACTTGAGATATAGGCGGAACTAGCCAACATCGTATTGCCATTTGTAACTGTTTATATATGTAATATATCAGGTTATACATTCGTATCCAGCTCAAATATTTCCTCGTTGACCTTTGTTTTTTGAATAACATTTTGTGCCTATACCACAGAACCATGAAGAACAGGGCTCTTGAACAGTGGCACATTAGAGCTAGTAAACTTATAGAAAATAACAGTACTGTATTGTACAATGACATTCCATAATAATGTTTTAATTGAGGTAAAGAGAGTTTGTTTGACCTTTTCGACATTTTGTAAATATAGAGTGTTTTAGTATGACTATGTGAATTAACTTTTATGATTAGGGGGTCAGGGTGAGAAGCACTTCCTGACCGAAAAAAGTATTGATTTGGACAATACTGTCCATTACTCACAAATAGACCCTCCACCACTAGAACGGAGGATAGCAGGATCAGTAGCAGAAAAATATCCACCAGTTGGACCATGCTTTTGGAGTCTTTTGTGAGCAGGGGGACAAACTAACGCAGGCGGAGCACATCAGCCTTAGCGAGGATGCTATAAAAAGAACATTTTTTATATAAGTGCATGCTGTTACTTATAAAAAATTAGCAAACGAAACTGTATAAGAAAGGAGCAAGAAGAAATGTTAGATATATAATGTCGTATAGAAGAAACTGTGGTAATGCCGATCCGGTACCATATAAACGTGTGGTACAGTTGTTTACTATAATCAGGAAAAACAACCTCAAACAATTCGAACTGTAAAAGTGATATTTTGAACCTTGCAAAAGGGAGAGAAAAAAAAAAAAAAAAGGAGGAAAAGAAGAAAGAAAAAAGAAGAAAGAGAAGAAAAGAGAGAAAAAAAAAAAAAAAAAGGGGGGGGGGAGGAAAAGAGCAAGGTTTTTATAAAAGAAGGGGGGTAAGTTTTGGGCCACAAATGGGATCCATCTTTATCTTCAAGTGTTTAAATTTCTGAATGATGGTCGCCATCTCCTTTGATCACGGCGTGTGGCTGGGGTGGCCCAGATAGGTGAGGTGTGGGGAGTTGCTGGAGGTCCTGTATTTGTTCCCGGATCTAGAAGACCTAACTTCACAAGGAGATCCTTGCCTTCTGCGCTGTTGAATATTGTATAGGTTGTCCCGTTGTGTGGCACTGTTAACTTAAATGGAAAACCCCACCGGTATCTGATATGAGCTGATTGTAATACCGAAGTGATCTCCTTCATTTTGCGTCTTCTTTCCAGGGTAGCCTGTGAGATATCTGGAAAAATTTGGATTTTGGTGCCCTCCAATTCGATATTATGCATATTTCTGGATGCTCTTAATATGTTTTCCTTAATGATGAAATCTTTCATGCATAGAATGATGTCACGAGGAGGTTTGTCTGGGGGAGGTTTAGGGCGCAGGGCCCTATGAATTCTATCACACGCAAATGAGGATGGGGGTGTGTCAGGGAGGAGACTGTGGAACAATTTAGACACTGTAGGCATCAGTTCAGTGACTGATTCTGGGATACCACGAATCCTTAGGTTGTTCCTTCTGTTGCGGTTGTCCAAATCTTCTAATTGCGATTGTAGGTACGTGTAGTTTTCAGCTAAAAGTTCAAAGTCCTTTCTAAGATCGTTGTGTGCAAGTGAGAGCTCGTCGTGTTTGGTTTCTAGAATATCGGTACGACCTCCCAGGGTTGCTATTTCTTGTGTGAGTGTATTTGTTGTTTTTTGGAGTTCACACTGTATCTTGTCTACAAGTTTTTCGTAGATTTTGGTTAAGCTGAAGTCCAGATCTGATTTTGTGATCTGGGAGGAGAGATCACTATTGTTATGTGTGGAAGCAGATTTCTGCTGAGGAATATTGGAAGCTGTAGGAGACTGTACCGAAGGAGAACCAGCGCCCATATGGGCCATCTTTCTATGTTCCTTGTTGCGTAATGAGTATGTGACCAAAGAGTGCTGTTGCGCACGGCGATTGTACGCCTTCTTGCCCGACGGCATGCACTAGTATGAACTGCAAGGTGGATTTATAAAAAATATATGGTAGTTTGTGGAGATTAAACAATGCAGTGTGGGTTAAATCCTCGCTGATCTGATGGAAGGCTTAATTGAAGATGGTGATCTGCATCGCGCCGCGCATGCGTCCCCTCTAAGATTTGATTGTGACTTTTAGCTCATCCTGTCCCGTATGTCCCCGGTAGATGATTCATTACATGCCTGCAATGTTGGTATGTACTTCTTGATGAGGGGGCTGCGAGGCCATCAGATTAAGGGTTAAGCAATTAGGAGCCAGGGAGAGCTGGTTAATGGGGTGTGGGTGTAGCAAGATGGCCGCTCTTTGGAGTGATAAGTACAGCAGTGTCTCTTGAGGCAGAATATATTGGGGACCTATGATGGGGGCTATTGTTGATAGGTTGATTTGCTGGGTAGTACTAGGATTTCTGCAAGGTGTCTTATAGGAGCCTGTGGAGTCCTGGCTACACTGCTGTCGGGTGCAGCAAGATGGCCGCTACAATAGACTGTGGGGACAGCCGCTGGAATGTTTTTTTGTTTTTTTTTTAAATAAAGGACCTTTTCAAGGTGTTTGTGTGTTTTTTTAAACATTTTTTTACGCTTTCTTCGTGAAATGGTAGGGGTACAATGTACCCCTTACCAATTCACATAGGGGGGCCGGGATCTGGGGGTCCCCTTTGTTAAAGGGGTCTTCCAGATTCCGATAAGCCCCCGCCCGCAGACCCCCACAACCACCGGGCAAGGGTTGTGGGGATGAGGCCCTTGTCCCCATCAACATGGGGACATCCTCCCCATGTTGAGGGCATGTGGCCTGGTACGGTTCAGGAGGGAGGGGGGGCCGCTCTCTCGTCCCCCCCTTTTCCCCTGCGGCCGGCCAGGTTGCGTGCTCGGATAAGGGGTCTGGTATGGATTTTTAGGGGGACTCCACGCCATTTTTTTTTAAATTTGGGGTGGAGTTCCCCTTAAAATCCATGCCAGATCTGAAAGGCCTGGAATGGATATTTGGGGGAACCCCACGTCATTTTTTTTTTAAATTTGCGGCGGGGTTCCCCTTAATATCCATTCCAGACCTGAAGGGCCTGGTAATTGAATTCTGGGGAACCCCCACGCTTTTTTTTTTTTTTTATCAATGACTTTTGTATGTATTGCCGGGAGCCGACAATTCATTAATAGCCGCGAATGAGTTTTAAATGACTTTTTTTCTTTCAAAAATGACATTTTTTGCAGGGACAGTTCTAAGCACGGGAAACATGCGCCACTTCACATGCATATCATACACACCCCCCAGGTACGAAATTTAAAGGAATATTTCACTTTTATTTTTTCATTTTAAGCATTATTAAAATCACTGCTCCCGAAAAAACGGCCGTTTTTAAAACTTCTTTTTGCATTGATACATGTCCCCTGGGGCAGGACCCCGGTCCCCAAACACTTTTTAGGACAATAACTTGCATATAAGCCTTTATAATTAGCACTTTAGATTTCTCCCATAGATTTTTCGAATTTGCCGCGAACACCCCAATTTGTTCGCTGTTCGGCGAACGGGCGAACAGGCAATGTTCGAGTCGAACATGAGTTCGACTCGAACTCGAAGCTCATCCCTACTAGTCAACCAACATTAGAATTCTTCTATAGCCTATGGGCCGAGCATTTGACCGGAAATGTACGATTGCAGCGTTGTACAGTTTATCTGCTCCATAGAATCTTCTTAGAACTTTCAACAGACACCATAAGCCTTCAATGACAGATTCGACGTTTGTATGTTTTTCGATGCTTCGTTGAATCTTCGTCATTCATGTCGAATTGTCAAGTTAGTTCTCGCTATTTTACTGCTCCTCCTCTTTGGTTACAATCAGCCAATAACATTCATCATCATCATTTTTTTATTTTACTTCCCCCACCCAATTCCAGCAGTGATCTTTTCTCTCTATGTCGAATCTTTTCTCTCTATAATGTCGAATCTTTTCTCTCTATAATGTCAAATCTTTTCTCTCTATGTCGAATCTTTTCTCTCTATAATGTCGAATCTTTTCTCTCTATGTAGAATAATCTTGGACTAATAGAGTTAAGGTTAGGCACATTCGACCACAGGTTCGATGGACACAGATTGTTATTGTCAGCCTCATGTCGAATCTCCTATCTATATCGAACTGTTGTTGCAACGAAAACGAAAATAAAGCATTTGTTTATGTCGGATCTTTCGGTTTTCGGATTCTGCATTTTCGTTTTTGTTTGTTAAAACGATAACGAAAATACCTGAAATTCGGACGAAAATGCATTCGGACGAAAACGAATGCACATGTCTATTAGAATATCGTCTATGTACCTGAACCATGATACCACATGGCAGGTATATGACGATAAGGTGTCACTCGATAGAAGAGATTTTGTACCTGGAGGTAGTGGGATCCATCAAATGAAAAAATATTGTGAGTTAGAATAAAGTTCAAGGCTTCCGTTAGGAAGAGGTTGAACTTGCGATCGTCCCTGTGAGATTGAGATATAGCGCGTTGAGTCGCCAAAAGACCTTGATCGTGGGGGATGGAGCTATATAACTACTCCACGTCAATGGCGACTAACAGGGCATGGGATGGAATATGTAATCCCTCTAAATTTTGCAATAAGTGGATCGTATCCTTAATATATGAGCACAAATTAGTGACAAAGGGTCTAAAAAGGTGACTATCGATAAATTTGCTCAGGTTTTCGGTTATAGCACCGTTCTCCGAAATGATTGGGCGACCTGGCGGATTTTTGATATCTTTGTGTATTTTGGGGAGACAGTATAGGGTTGGGATGTGGGGGTGAGATGTTCTGATGTATTCCCATACATCTCTATCAATGGCTCCATTGCAAAACGCTGCATCGACTAACTCATAAAATGCGCCGTTGAATTTTTCAACGACGCCTTTAGAGATGGGTTTGTACCATGATTCATTGGTGATGATGTTTTTACTGTGTAAAGGACACTGGCAGGGAAGGGGTTAACCACTAGGGGCCGAGGAAGGGGTTAAGTGTGTCCTAGGGAGTGATTCTAACTGTGTGGGGGCTCGGCTACAAGTGACACGATAGGGATCACTGCTCCCGATCACAGGGAGCAGTAGATCACTGTCCTGTCACTAGGCAGAACAGGGAAATGCTTGTTTACAAAGGCATCTCCCCGTTCTGTCTCTCCAAGACACGATTGCGGGACACCAGCGGACATTGAGTTTGCGGGCCCCGCGGGCACGGTCACCCCGCATGGCGCCAAATTCAAAGCAACGTACAGGTATGTTGCTTTGCGCAGCTGTGCCATTCTGCCAACGTATATCTACAGGAGGCAGTCGGCAAGCGGTTAACAGATGGAAAGATGGAAAGATGAAAAAATAGGTTTTCTGTTGTTTATTATAATTATATATTATATACTGTATATGTGTATACAGTATACAGTATTTGCAGTACTTAAAAAAAAAACATTTAACATGTGACAAAGGTTTTCCAGTTGACTATAAAAAAGCTAACTATACAGTTGACACTTATTGCATTAACATTCAATTTGTTTGACTGAAACCTTTAAACACACAGTGAATTCAGTGCACATAGCAAAAACTATTGCCTCTGTATTGTGTGTTTGCAATAGCTCTGGACTAATAAAAGTGAAAATTGGTTCTGATAGCTCCAACGTAAAGTAATTTTTCCTTCAAAGAAACAGATCCATGGTTGAAATATAGTATGGATGACATGGTTTAGAGCCTAGCCTGTTACCTCCCTGATAGTGGCAAAGGAAGCGCTTGGCAGGTGACAAATTCTTGGATGTGTACTGAGGAGAGTCTGGTACATACGTTCATCTTACTTGAAGGACCTTTTGGAACAAGAACTGGTAAAAGAATCAAATACAGTCCATGTGTATCAGGGAGTGTAAAAAGCCTTACTTTTCTTCAAGGCTTGACCAGTCAGTGTTAATAAAATAATGACAGAATGCACTAGGTGACCTGTGTTAAGGCTTGATGAAAACAAACTAACTCTGATGACACTAAAGGCAGCCAGCTTTAGTGCCAATGAAACAGGCTGCCTGCATTTGATGCTTTTAACCATCAAATGTTCCAAAAAGTCATCTGTATTGTCTCGGCCTCCCTACCCAGACCTTCACCCATGACCCTACCTTGACCTTTCCTGTTCTCTTCCCCCTACCAATTCCTACTATAGTTCCCCTCTTTTTACTCTTCTCCCATGCATCTTGTCTTGCTCAGACTTTCTTTTCACTGTTTTTCCACCGCATCTTTTCTTGCTTAGAATTATTTGTCCACTAAGGAGTTCGGACTACCTTTTCGCTATTCCAAGCTCATGGATATTTGGGGGAACCCCACGTCATTTTTTTTTTAAATTTGCGGCGGGGTTCCCCTTAATATCCATTCCAGACCTGAAGGGCCTGGTAATTGAATTCTGGGGAACCCCCACGCTTTTTTTTTTTTTTTATCAATGACTTTTGTATGTATTGCCGGGAGCCGACAATTCATTAATAGCCGCGAATGAGTTTTAAATGACTTTTTTTCTTTCAAAAATGACATTATCCCGTCATATGACGTCCAGTGTGGATAACTGAACCACTTCCCGGACGTCAATCTGCTATTGACGGGGCGGGAAGTGGTTAAAGAATTGTTGCATCAGTTGCGCTTTGAACAAATGATGGACTCTAACATTTACAGTCTCAACTCCACTCCTTCTCTGCATAAACTCCCGCAAACTGTTACTCCCAGGACTCTTCTTCTCCTCCACAAACTTCACTGTACAATGTTAGTCTTTCCACCCCATCATCTTTACTCTGCACCAGGGATCACTCTGAATAATCCCTGATAGTTGCTGAACTTTTCTGAATTTTGATAGGCCCGGGGCCTGTAGTACCCCTTCTTGATGGCCTAGTTGTTTAGCAGCGTTAGATAGTTGGTGGACTACTGATCCCAGCCAGTCCTTTTTGAAAACCCTGTGCCCTCAGGTCACAGCGATTTGACACAAAACCCCACAGTCTCTCCTCTGGCCTTGCACCCAGGCATGCCTCCTCCAGATATCCACTGTGACTCACTCACCGAACTTCTCCTGCCCTGATTCCTTGATGAAGAATTTACCTGGACATGCGTACCGATTGCTTCTCCAACTCCTCTGTTCCAGGACACCTCCTCCATGATTGTGTAAGGATGAGGCTCCCTCCCAGCTCCAGAGCTCCTCCGCCTAGGTGTGCACCCCCCCCAGATGGGGATGGGCCTCCTGCTGCAGTCTAACACTCCATTCTTCACTTCACCCAACCGACAACGCCCCTCCAGTGGGCTGGACTTGAGCTTATATAGGAGGCCTGCCCCCTGCCAATTCCAATTGGGGATTGGTCAGTGCTCCTCACATGAGCTCCCTGTCACTCCAATTCCCAGCCCTGCCACTCTTCCAGGACATTCTCCCTGGAAGCAGAGGAGGCGCCCATGAACTGAAGGACAGGTGGTCACACCCACTGCTACACTAACTACTAATTATATAAGAGAAAAATATTGCGCTAATGTACAATTTGAAAAAAAATAAAATAAGAAATAATAAAGCTGCAGCTCAAAAATGTGAGATATGCACATAAATAAAATGAAAAAAGGGGAAAAAGCTGCAATAAAACGATAACAAATAAAACAAATGTGACATGATATACTGTATAAATATCAATTGTGATTGATACTGATCAAATAAGTCCCAATATTGCAAACAAAAATGTGTGAAATCCTGACGACAAAACTGTTGGAGATACAACAAACTTTCAGCTTATCTTACTATATTTGACTGCAGTTTAGAAAAAGGACACAAGATGTCGCTAATGCTCAGTGATATGCTATGTATTTCTCTATGATGTGTTGTATTTCCTGTATACTGTGATGTACTTGTTGGTTCTTTTTCCTGTCTGTGATTCTTCTTACAATGTGAAGTGACATCTTTGCTAGTGTGGTTATGTTCCAATAAAGAAGCCAGTTCCTGTTACTACACAATGTTGGATCTGAACTGACTCCGCTGCACCTATCAATCGTACTTTGCAACAGGTTATGGGCACAGTATCCGGATAAAGACTTATGACCAGGTGCGACCCAGGCAGAACAAAGCCTTGAACGGAAGACAGTGTGGCTGATGCGGAGATCGACATAAGGAAGCTTTCCAGCGACATCTCCTATAGACAAGAAAGACTGTTTATATATAAAGGAGGGATAAAATGGCCGGAAACTCTGAGCTTAAACTCTCAGTGGCCAAGCTGAACAATGACAATTATCAGCTATGGAAGTTTAAATTGGAAATGCTATTATCCAAAGATGACTTGTGGGAGGTTACCACTACAGAGAGCCAACAGGATAATAATCAGTACTGGGACAATAAAAACAGACAGGCACGGGCCACCATAAGCCTACTAGTGGAGGATGATCAGCTCATTCATATACGCAATGAGGACACAGCGAAAGGCATGTGGGATGTACTGAAAAGACTGCATGAAAGATCCAGTTTAAACAGCAAGCTCTTTCTGCTGCGGAAACTTTACAAAATGAGACTTGGCAGAGAACAGGACATGCAGGAGCATATAAACGCAATGCTGGAAGTGATTGCGCAACTCAGATTGATCGGGGAGAAGATAACAGACAGTCACATTGCAGCCATGTTGTTATGCAGTTTGCCCGATACATATACTGCACTAATCAATGCACTGGAGACACGACCTGAGACAGATCTGACGCTAGCATTTGTAAAAACCAGGCTCATAGATGAGTATCAGAGAAGAAAGGAATTAGTGCATGACTCCACAGAGACCGACACCAGCACCGCTCTTAAAGCTACAGATGCAAGATTACACAGGAAAGAGACCAGAGTGTGTTTCAGATGCCACAAACAGGGACACATAAAGAAAGACTGTACTATATGGAAAGCAGAGCAAATGAGACAGCGTCCCTCTTATACTAAACAAAAGGTCAAAACCACAATCAATGATCCAAGGGAAGGTAACTGGAATGCCACATTTAAAGCGACAGGCAACAATAAATGCCAAGGCTGGTGCATCGATTCGGGGGCAACCAGTCACATGACGAGTGATAGAAGTTTCTTCACAGAACTTGATCTGAGCAACAAAGAAACTATTTATCTTGCAGATGGAAGCAAAATACATGCAGAAGGATATGGGCATGGAACCCTTGTATGCCCTGATGATGCGGGACACAATTTAGCCATACCAGTGAAAGATGTGCTTTATGTTCCTAATCTAGAAGGAGGACTCTTATCTGTGAAGCATCTAACAGCCAGAGGACTCACTGTAAAATTCCAAGGTGACAAGTGTTCCATTCTAAACGGCAAACAGACAATAGCAAGTGCCAAGCTGGATGATCATCTATATCACCTCGACACAATGAAGGAAAAGGTGAGACTATGTACAATGACTGTATACATATATGGCACAGACGTCTAGGTCACAGACACCCAGAATGCATACAGGAACTACAGAGGATGAAGCTGACAAGGGATCTGATAGTATCCCCTTGTCCAATTACCGTTAAATGTGAATGTTGCATTAAATCCAAAGCTACAAGAGCAACACTTCCCAAAATCAGTCAGAAGAGAGCTTCAAGACCACTTGACTTAGTTCACAGTGATGTGTGTGGTCCTCTAAACCCACCAACACCTGGAGGCAACAGGTACATAGTGACTTTCATAGACGACTATTCAAGATACACAGTCACCTACCTAATGCAACACAAGAGTGAAGTTTTTGACAAATTAAAAGACTATATAATAAAGACAAGTAACAAGTTTCAGAGGAAGCCTCTCATACTTCGGAGCGATAATGGAGGTGAATTCACAGGAGGCAAGATACAAGAGTACCTAAAACAGAATGGAATAGAACATCAAAAGACAGTCCCGTATACACCAGAACAAAATGGAGTAGCTGAAAGAAAGAATAGAACTCTGACTGAAATGATCAGATGTATGCTGACAGACTCTGGACTACCACAAAAATACTGGGGTGAGGCAGCTATGACAGCTACATATTTGCAGAACAGACTTTTTTCCAGAACAGTGGAGAAAACCCCATATGAACTATGGCACAATGAGAATCCAAGTGTAAAACACCTAAGAGTTTTTGGATGCAAAGCATTCATCTACATACCTAAAGAAAAACGCACTAAACTCCGAAACAGAGCGTTTGAAGGTATCTTTGTTGGATACAGTGACAATGTCAAGGGTTACAGAATCCTAAATCCCAAAACAGACAAGGTTACCATTAGCAACAGCATAACTTTTGTTGAAGATTTAAGAGACAATGTAATGACAACAGTAGAAGCAAGAATAGAAGAGAAAACTGACATTGACCAGCCCATCTCTGTAACTTCCGACCAAACAGTTGAAGTGAGTGTAGACTCAACCAGTACTGAAGAGCAGACACAAGAAGGCTCAGACACAAAAACGAGACGTTCAACAAGAGAAAACAAAGGTAAACCACCTATACGTCTTTCATACAAAGCAAGTACTGCCAGTATCAACGAACCTGCAAACTGGGAAGACATATCTCAACTTTCAGAACAAGAAGCAACTAAATGGATAAAGGCTGCTGAGGAAGAGATAAAATCCATGCATGACACTAAAACATGGACACTTACAGAACTACCACCCGGAAGGAAAGCCATAGGCTGTAAATGGACTTTTAAAGTGAAATACAATGAAGATGGCACAGTTGAACGGTACAAAGCAAGACTAGTAGCCAAGGGCTATTCTCAAAAATATGGAGAGGACTATGATGAGACGTTTGCACCAGTAGTCAAGCACACTACAATACGGACTTTACTGACAGTAGCCGTCACAAGGAAAATGCAAGTGAAACATTTTGATGTGAAAACCGTGTTTCTACATGGCGATTTAACAGAAGAAATTGACATGGAACAACCGACAGGATTCAAAGATGAACAAAACTTCACAGGAGTATATATGGTCTAAAGCAAGCAGCCAGAGCGTGGAATATAAAAATAAATGAAGTGCTTACACATCAAAACTTTCAAATGAGTAAAGCAGACCCCTGCTTATACACAAAGAAATTGGCAAACAGATGGGTCTATATGCTTATCTATGTGGATGATATCCTGATTTGCTTTGAGCAAGAAGGGGATGAAGCAGAAATACTGGAAAAACTAAATCAGCACTTTGACACCAAAGATCTTGGCAACATAAAGAATTACCTTGGCATCCAGATCGAGAGAGAGGAAGATGGCAGCTTTCTTCTGAACCAAAGACACAAAATACAAGAAATAATTGAAACATTTGGAATGGAAGACGCCAAACCAGTAAAATCTCCCATGGAAACCAACTACCTAAAGGAGATGAATTGTCAAGATAACCCATTACCTACTAATACTCAATACAGGAAAGCAATAGGGAAATTGCTGTACCTTACCACCGCTACAAGGCCAGACATTGCAGCAACTGCCGGAATCCTATGCAGAAAGGTTTCGATGCCAAGTCAAAAGGACTGGAATGCTGTAAAGCGAATCATTCGCTATCTTAAAGGGACTTCGCACTACAAGCTAAAGTTACCACCAAGTGATGAAAGCACCTTAACAGGATATGTGGATGCTGACTGGGCAGGAGACACCAGTGACAGAAAATCTACCAGTGGCTACTTATTTTTTCTGTCAGGAGGTGCCATCAGTTGGACTAGTAAAAAGCAACTCTCTGTTTCACTGTCGTCTACTGAAGCAGAATACGTTGCTGCAGCGCAGGCAAGCCAAGAAGTTATATGGCTGAGACAGCTATTAACAGACTTAGGTCAACCACAGTTGGGACCAACAGAAATCCATGAGGACAATCAAGGATGCATTGTACTTGCACACATGGAAGGAGTTAATTCAAGAACCAAGCACATTGATGTGAAGTTCCACTTTCTTAGGGATCTTCAAGAACAAGGTCTTCTTGAGTTACTTTATTGCCCAACCGAGAATATGACAGCAGATATCCTTACAAAGCCCCTGACTGCTGAAAGAAATTCAAGGCTTACAAAGAAGATGGGTTTAACAGACTAAGCCTTAGTTGTTGAGAAGGGGTGTTGGAGATACAACAAACTTTCAGCTTATCTTACTGTATTTGACTGCAGTTTAGAAAAAGGACACAAGATGTCGCTAATGCTCAGTGATATGCTATGCTAGGTATTTCTCTATGATGTGTTGTATTTCCTGTATACTGTGATGTACTTGTTGGTTCTTTTTCCTGTCTGTGATTCTTCTTACAATGTGAAGTGACATCTTTGCTAGTGTGGTTATGTTCCAATAAAGAAGCCAGTTCCTGTTACTACAAAATGTCTGATCTGAACTGACTCCGCTGCACCTATCAATCGTACTTTGCAACAAAAACACCAACACAGGGATGTGCACCTCCCCCACATAGATTGTGCGCTGCCTTTACACCATTACAATTATCGCAGCCTTTACACCATTACATTTGCAATTTTCTGTGTTATCTCACGGCAGAGCTGCTGCTGGTTTCTTTCTTTTTTTAGGGTTAAAGGGGTTGTAAAGGATCGTTTTTTATTTTCTAAATAGGTTCCTTTAAGCTAGTGCATTGTTGATTCACTTACCTTTTCCTTTGATTTACCTTCTAAATGTTTTTTTTCTTTGTTTTCTTTGTCTGAATTTCTCACTTCCTGTTCCTCCTCAGTAAGCTGTTCAGTAAGCTGTTCTAGCTGACTCCACACCACTCGGATGATGGTGTGAAGTTTAGTGAGGAGAAGCAGGAAGTGAGAAATTCAGACAAAGAAAAAAAACATTTAGAAGGTAAATCAAAGGAAAAGGTAAGTGAACCAACAATGCACTAGCTTAAAGGAACCTATTTAGAAAATAAAAAACAAACCTTTACAACCCCTTTAAGTCTTATTTTAGTTAGCGCAGTGTATTCCCTATTCTATAGATTATGCGCTTACCAGAAGGCAAGCTTAAAAAAGCCTGCAATTAGTGCATCCAACGGGGGCTTTATCCAGAGGCAGTAGGAACAATGGCTCTCCAAGTTTGAATGAATGGGCATAGACCATCGGCAGCCAACCAGAGGACCTTGATCGTCAGACAATCAGAATGTATATACCAGCGTTTATCCAAAATGAGAAGAACTCACCATAGTGTAAATCGTATAAAGGTTTATTAGGAAGCATAAAAGGTTACACTTACGAAAAGGCAGAAGTTTAAAAGCATCGAATAGTATGCCGGCCAACTTGCAATCATCCGTCCACTAGGGAAACAAATGCGATGACGTCAGCACGTCAACCTCCCGACGTACGTTTTGTCTATCTGACGTCGTCTTGGGGAACATTCCCCAAGACGACTTCAGATAGACTAAACTTACGTCGGGAGGTTGACGTGCTGACGTCATCTAATTTGTTTCCCTAGTGCACATCTTTGTGTTGGTGTTTTGTCGTCAGGATTTCTCACATTTTTGTTTACACTAACTACTTCCTGCCCCCCAGATCAAAACAAGCAGGCCTAGCATGCAGCATTGGCCTGCCTAAATTTACCTGCCTGGCAGATATCACCAAAAAAACCTTACTTAGCACCTACCTATGGTAGAGGGCGCTACATCTAATTTTCCAAAAGAATGCCAACCACAGTGATATGCTCAATTCAAAGGCTCATCTTTAAATGCAGGTGTTCAAACCTGACGATGTCACTGTGCCATAGCTCTGCTCGCATTTCATCATAGTTTGACTTCCTCAGGAATGGTAAAGGCACAGGTACACCTGGAGCATTGAAATCTCTACACAATGTTTTTTTTTATTCAATATTTTTATTTCAAAATGCATAGGTTATACATAAAGCACGGGTCAGTCATATGTAAGCAATAGTAAACGTTCAGAGGAATTGAAACTGATTATAGCTGTGATAGATAGAAGCAAGAGCAGTGGCCTATCGTCCGTCCAGAATCTATGTAGAGTAGTAACTGTCAGCATATCCGTAGGGAGATAAATTAAAGCAGGAAGCATGTTCCGCTCCCCCCAACACCTCGAATGGGAACTGACTGTGTTGGAAGGGGGATCCCAGAACCTCCCATTATTCCGATCCTCGTCAACTGGAGGAAGGCTTATACCAAAATTTTAGAATTCAGAACAGAATTAAAGTGTTGACTACTCATGCTCTACCTGAGATCTTGTGAACCTGACCTCTAATCCTAAAAAAACATTGGCCGCGATAAAAAAGGAAAAAAGTGGACAGATAAACACAGAGACTCAGAGCGAGCCGAAAGGAAAAAGAAAGAGGAATGAAGAGCTAGAACATCACCTGAAATGCTGAGGATGCACTACACCTGCTTGGAAGGAGAACCAATGAGGATTCCCATCTGTTGGGCCCATGGTTCCCATACCTTTTCAAATTTGTCCGTTGTGTTTAGTAATATACTGGAAAGCTTTTCTTGCGACATTATCCAAGATATTTTCTTTGTAGCCGCAGGAAAAGAGATCTTTGGTTGTTTCCAGGCCTTTGCCACCGTAAGCTTTGCGCCCAACAATATAAAATGAGTTAACCTTCGGGAAGATTTGGGGATCTCTGGGATTTGAGCATTCAGTAGGGCAATCGTCGGGGTCCTGGGGATCCGAGTTCCAATCAGCTTGTTAATTAAATTAAAAATGTTCTTCCAGAAGGGGCGAATTCTGGGGCATTCCCACCATATGTGGGCCATTGTGCCTATATGTTGGCAACCTCTAAAACATAGAGGATCCGCTGTGGGGTAGATCGAGGCTAGTCTGGAAGGGGTATAGTACCACCGAGAAATCACTTTAAGGCTAGGCTCCATCAATGCAGTGTTGAGGATACCTTTAAATGACCGAAAGCATGCATTCTGCCATCCCTCCAGATCCCACTGGAATTGGAAGTCAGATTCCCAGGCAGTCATAAAGGCCTCCTTAGAGGACGCAGATGCAAGCGACGAGTAGATCACCGAGATCCCCCCCCTCTGGTCCCTGGCCCGACCACACCACAACTCGTAATTGGTAAACTTTGGCGTAATGGGCCTTTCTTTCCATAGGGAATGTAGAAAGTGAGATATTTGGCCAAACCTGAATCGTTCCGAGTCTGGCAGATCTAGTGTTTTGATACAGTGGTTTAGGGTGAAGGGGCCTGCTGCTGTAAAGAATTGCCCAATTCGGTAAAGTCCCTTGTCCAGCCACCATTTGAAAGCTAAGACGTCTTTCCCGGGAGGAAAGTTCGGGTTGTTGAAAAGGTGAGTTAGGGGTCTGTATGAGGATACTAATGAAGTTGACGAACGCAGCCCATCCCATAGGGCGAAAGAGTGGGAAAGGGTAGGGGATAAAATCGGGGGTCTGTCTTTCGGGGGGCTCCAGAGTAGGAAGTCTAGCGTGAAACGAGGGACGGCCTGTCTTTCTATATTCACCCAATCAGGTTTCTCAAATCGTGAATAGACTACAGATAACTGAGCTAACCTGGCTGCCTGGTAATATTTGTGAAGATGGGGCAAGCCGAGACCTCCTTTCCGTTTGTGAAGGTGTAGAGTCTTTTGAGGTAACCTAAATCCCCCCTTTCCCCAGATGAATTTCATTATTTTACTTTGGAATGATTTAATGTGATTCTTCCGTATGGGTACGGGAAGAGAGCGAAAAAGGTATAATAACCTCGGGAGTAACGTCATTTTTATAGAATGTACCCTTCCCAGCCAGGACAGATTATTTTTGGACCAAGTGAGTAGATCTGATTCTAGCTTACGATACATAGGGGGATAGTTATTCATGTAGAGGAATTCTGTCTTAGATGTCAAGTTGATCCCCAAGTACCTAAGAGAGGATTCGCTCCAGGCAAACCGGAAGGATTGTTTTAGGAGAGCCACAGTGTCGTTTGGTAGTGAGATATTCATGGCTTGGGATTTGGTGTAATTCACGTGGAGGCCAGATACCGTTGCAAAGTCATCCAGAGTTTTACATAAGTTCGGGAGGGAAGTGATGGGGGAGGTTATAAACAGCAAAATGTCGTCCGCAAAGAGACCGCATTTATGTGTTTGGGGGCCACAGGAGACACCTTGTATGTTCGAGTTTTGGCAAATTGCGATGGCGAGTGTCTCAATAGCTATCGCGAAGATGAGCGGAGATAAAGGGCAACCTTGTCTAGTCCCTTTCTTTATATGTATGGGTTTCGAGTAACAGCCCTGGAGTCGTATGTATGCTGAAGGGTTGGAGTATAAGGCACGTATCAATCCCAAAAACCGTGTGCCGAAACCCCAGCATTCTAAGAGAGCAAAGATATAGGGCCAGGACACCGAATCAAAGGCCTTGTGGAGGTCCAGCGAAAGGAGCATTCCCGATTGCTTGGGACCTCCCACCCAGTTTGTTTGGAGAATGGAAACTATATCTATTGCCCTCCTTATCTGATCAGGGCCCTGCCTGCCGGGGATAAACCCCACTTGGTCCTTATGGATATATGTGCTTATGAAAGAAGCCAAACGGATAGCTAGTATTTTAGTTAAGATTTTTAAATCATTATTTATTAGAGAAATGGGTCGATAATTTCCAATCTCTTCCGGATTCTTGTCCGGCTTAGGGATTACTGTAATATACGCAGTATTGAGTTGAGGATCGAGTGGGTCTCCCCTTGTTTTAGCATTAAGGAAATTAGTTAGATGCGGGGCTAGGGTCTCGGCAAACGTTTTATAATAGGGGTTCGAGAGCCCATCCGGCCCTGGGGCCGATCCCGTCTTTAGGTCTTTAATCACCTCCATAACCTCTCCTTCAGTAAAGGGTGCTTCAAGCTCCCCTTTATGCTCCGGGGAGAGCGACGGTAAGGGAAGGCTATGCAGGAAGTTGCGGACGGAATCGTCATTACCGAGCGTGTGGGGACTATATAGATTTGTATAGAAAGCCTGGAAAGCGTCTAATATCTTGGATGGGTTGGCTGTAGTGCCCTGTCCAGGGATCCTAATCTGAGGCATTGCATATGTTCTGAAGCGTGGTGTTAGTCTAGCAGCCAACATGGAGCCCATCCTGTCCCCCATGGAGTAAAATCTATTTTTGCTCCATCTGATTTGTTTGTCTGCATTGGCCGTGAGAACAAGATTGAGCTCCAGTCTAGCCTTGTCTAGTTGCGCTGCCATTAAGGGGGAGGGATTTAGTTTGTGCTGGGCTCTCAGTTTTGTGTATATCCCTTCTAACCTTACTCTGTCCGCTTCCCTCTCCCTCTTTATCTGGGCTCCCATCCTAATGAATTCCCCTCTCATAAAAGTTTTGTGAGCCGCCCACAGGGTTTCGGACGTTGTCCCATCTACGTTGTTAAGAATGAAGTATTCCTTCATTGCCTTATCTAGCATGGTGACTCGGATAGGGTCGGAGAGAATGGATTTGTTCAGTCTCCAGTGTCTCTGGCCCGGCCTTGAGCTTTGCATTGTAAGGGACATGCTCACAATGGAGTGGTCCGACAAAACCGTGTCCCTGATGTGGGATTTTACAACAAGTGGGATAGTGTGGTTTGAAACTAACAGGTGGTCAATTCGAGCATAGGAGTTGTGGGGATGGGAAAAGTGTGTATAATCTCGCTTGGACGGATTTAGTTCTCTCCACACATCGGTCAGACCCTGAGCGTGGATGAGTTTGGCGATTTTCAGGCTCTCTTTGGTCGGACGTGTCAGTTGGGCCGAGGGAGGTTTAGATCTATCCAGACCCTGATCAAATGCTGCGTTGGAGTCCCCACCAAAAATGATTGTGCCCTCCAACAGAGGAGCTAGCTTGTCAAATAGTTGTTTGAAGAAGGCTGCTTGACCTTTGTTGGGCGTGTAGTAGGATATCAGGGAGTATAAGTGGCCTTCGATCGTGCCCTTTACTAAGATGTACCTGCCCTCTGGATCTTTTACATCAGAGATCCAGGTGAAGTTGCACGTTTTTGCTAATAAGACGGCCACCCCCTTTGACTTATTAACCGCACTGGCCATATAGAAGTTCGGGAAGTGGGAGTGGAGGAACTTGGGACTGTACCGGGCCGGGAAATGGGTTTCCTGTATCATTACAATGTCCAAGCTTGACGATTTGTAGGTATTAAAGAGTTTCCTACGTTTGAGGGGGGAGTTTAGGCCCTGGACATTGTGTGTAGCGACCTTTAAGGCCGTGTGAGTGTGGTCAGCCATGGACCCCGAGGGGAGAAGCACTGCAATGTCCATCGCCACTTACCGCTGGGACCTCCGGCGACTCCAGAGCGACGATTGGATCGCCGGTATCGTACTTCTGGGATCCCGCAGACTTGAGAGGCTTACCGGTGGTAGTGTCTAAAAGAAACAAAAATGTCAGGTGATGCTCAAAAGAGAAAAAAGGGGATAGAAAGAAAGTTAGAAAGGACAGAACAGGAGGAAGGTTTCCCCCCGCGCAGGAGAATGCTCCCGGCGGGAGAGAAAAGTTCCTAACTGTCATCTCACCAAAAATCGTGAGATAAAAGTAGGAAGTCCAAATCTCCTGGCTAAAAGCCTTGGAGATCCTATCCCCCGAAGACCAACTGGGGTTCAAGGGATAGGTGGAGGCACATGTGAGCCACCCCAAACCAGGGCGCCCTGTAAATTTAAACAACTATGCTCCTAAAGCAACGTGAACCAATAAACGGACAGTAGCATTGAAGCAACTACCCAGGTATAAGCGGTCAGAGGCACCCCCCACCCCACCCGCACGGGCAGGAGGGAGGGGGAGGGAACCCCCGATCCGCCGCCGCTAATGAGATGGAGTAAAGCATATTTACTTCAGGAAAGTGGCTATAGTATCGCCCTTGTCCCCCAGACGGGGGAGGCATAGTTAGGAAACCCATCTCTAGACGTAGGAGGGGAGAAACAACAAATAAAACCGTTTGTTAACATGTAAAGAGAGAACACCGGAGAAAACGATTTCCGGGGTAGTATGAGAGTCATCCTCATAGGAGAAGAGAAAAGTCCGATGCGGGTGCATCAGTATGCGTCGAACCGACACCTCGTGACAATCAAAGTCTCATGTAGGACCTGTATGCGATGATCTTCTGGCCTTGGATTTGTTCCAGAGGGGATCCGGCGGACTTGTGGGAGGCGGGCGTTTATTCGATCCTGATGACGACGTCTCCATGTCCGACTCCTGGGAAATGATCTTCAGGCTGAGAAGCAACTTTTCTCCCATGGCGAAGTTGGAGAAGGCATGATCTCGGCCTTTGTAGGTGAACTTCACGGCGAAGGGGAATGCCCATCTGTATTTGACCTCCTTCTGTGTCAAAGCAGATAGTAGCGGTTTTAGGGTACGTCTGCGCTGTATGGTGGAAGGAGAGAGATCCGCAAAAATTTGCACCGGGTGCCCCTGGCAGATCACTTGATGCATTGAGCGGGTCTGTCTCATGACCGCCTCCTTGACAGCATAGTAGTGGGGCTTTACAATAATGTCCCTGGGGGAGCCATCTTTCCTGGGGGGTCCCAGCGCTCTATGTGCTCTGTCCAGCTCCAGGCGGGGTGTAGGGATGTTTGGGATCAGGGACCTCATAAGTTCTTGCGTGGCAGATTCAACATCGATAATTGATTCCGGGAGACCTCTGATTCTGAAATTATATCTCCTGGACCTGTTCTCGAGGTCATCTATGCGGGAGAAAGCTGTGTCCAGTTGGTCATGTAAGGTCTGAATAAGATCAGAGTTCTGGTGAGAGGCAGCTGCAGTTTGATCGAGCTTAATTTCTATGGCTTCCATCCTGGACCCTATATTTTGGATGTCTGCTTTAATGTCCCCTGTGATTTTAGCAGCTGTGGAGGCTAGACCTGTCTCTAGAAGGGTAGAGAATTTGAGGAATAAGTCTGCTGCATTAAAGGATTGATCTGGGCCTGCAGCGCCATGGGGAGAGAATCCTGTGTGAGGAGATTCTGCAGACCCAGCAGGAGAGTAAGCCTGTGCCCCAAAGGAGTGTCTCAGGAGGGATTCTGTGGAGGCTGGAGAGGGTGTCAAGGGCTGCTGATTGTGTCCCTTCATCTCCGGGGTATAGGAGAGGAGAGTGGGGGCCAGTACTTGCCTGCAATCCTGTGTCCCCTCAGTGGCTGTGTGAGGCTGTGAGGTCGCAGCAGCCGCGGCGGCCATCTTGGTATACCTGGGGAGTGTGGAGGCGGCGAATTGGCTTTCTAATTGCCGTCTGACGCCCGTTCGGCTCATACGAGGGCGTGCGCGAGTGTCGCGGGGTGTCGATTCCCCGTTCTCCGGTGTCTGAGCGTTGCGGGAGCGGGTGCTGTGGGCGCTGCTGGATCGGGATGGCGCGGAGCTCCGAGTTCAGGCAGCCATCTCGGAACTCTCGCGCATGCGCACTCCTCTACACAATGTTTATCACACCATCTCTGATTATAACTGCAGACCCAGTGATATGATCTGTTGTTTGCCCCAACAAAAGATTAGAAAATCAAGCTCCACAATTTGCCCTGTGTTTATGTTGGGAGAAAACCTTTTGCACTTTCCATGTTGTTGTGGTAAAAGAGGGTGAGCCCTAGTGTGATTGAGCCTGCATTTTAAACTGTATGACTTGTCACATCTATGATTTATTCTATGGAATTTCAAGATGAGGAGGGCAGCTCTTGTATAATAGCCTTTTGTTACCATGACAGAGCAGCACATGGAAACCACCTGCATAAAAAGTTCAGGTCAAAGTACCAGCACCTTTCTTATAAAAAAGCTGTTTCAAATTTTAGACAAATGCGATGCATCAGACTCAAGAAACATAAAACAGAAACTTTTTATTTATTTTCTTTAAAGAAAAGTTCAGTAGTGGTCAGGAAAACCTATGTAAGCAATCTCGCCTCATTTGCATTCATAGTAAAGTAGGTAAGGTTGTAAAACATTTAAGCTTTAGTCAGATCTTGAGGGAATAGCGGTGTTACAAGCAACACCAAGGTGCCAGGGACAAAGAGATGAATATTTCATGGGTTGATTTTGTTTCATGTATTTTTGGAAATGAGCAGAATATATAAAATTACAGGCCAGCATGCCATCCTGAATGTTTAAAATGTATGCTGAAGTGACATCTTGGCCACTCTGGGATTTGTGTGAGAAAATAACCTTCTACAGTAGCAATGGTCAACAATTGAAGAGATGAGTACATATAATCCAAACTTCTAACGTTTCTATGGGCAAAGCACTTCATGCACTTAGAACTACTTTGGTGTATGATCTCTGAATATAATATCAGATTAATATAACACATTGCTGAAACATAGAGAATATTGTAAACACATTTTACTCTAGCTAAAAAGCCTAATGTAATATACTGTTTAGCCTTTCAGTGGCTTATAACTGTGATTTGCACAGCTTTGTCACAGTGAGGGAGATTTACTAAAACTGGTGCACTCGATGTAAAATATGCTTTGATGTGAAATATGCTTTCTTTCAATAGTTGTTTTTTCCAATAAAAAAAATAAAAAAACCTGGTGCACTCAGAATCTGGTGCAGCTGTGCATGGTAACCAATCAGCTTCTAATTTCAGCTTGTTCAATAAAGCTTTGACAAAAAAACGTGGAAGCTTTCTATGCAGAACTGCACCAGATTTTGCACTCTCTAGCTTTAGTAAATCTTCCCCCACTGTGTCCCCTGTCAGATATGTACAGCCAACTTTTGTTTTCATTTTGGATGTGTAGCAAAATCACCGAAGGCCGTTTCTCTGCCTCTCAAGCCTAATAACAGCCCCCTCTCTCACACCTGGCAATAGTGTAAGTGCAATGACCAATGAGAAACACACATGTAGCGCCCACCCGATTTAGGGGTGCTATATACCCAAATTTAGGGGCTGGTCTGAGATAATAGTTGGGCTCAGACCGTTCTCCATTTATAGGTTGTGCTGTTTTATTTCCAGGATGGTATACTGGTGTGCAGTTCCCTGTGGCCTATAGGTGGCACTGCCATAATGGGTCAGGGTTGAACCACCGGTAGTAGTGCTGTGCCTTAGGGTGTCCCCTCTCGGCAGCGGTGCAGTGGGTGCGGTCGACCTGCTGTGCATGCCGGGAGGGGATACATAAGGGGCAGACACCGCCTGGGAGGGGTCTTCTTTCCAGATTCGAAGTCCGGGTGCATAGTGCATGGCCCTCCAGGCCATGGGGCCACGTGTGCATCAGTCCCAGGCACCTTTAGTCCTGGGGCTGCATCTTCAACACTGGGCCCAGCACCTTTAGCTGGAGCCCGCTTCGAGGAGGAGAAGTCCCAAGGTGTCCCTCGCGAGGGAGCCCGCTTCTAAGAAGAGGAGGCCGGGGAGGACCTTTCTGAAGGAACGGTGAGAGTTCACGGTAAAGGAAGTGGCCCGGTAACTCTCTGGAGGGATTCTTCTATCCACCAAGGGCCTAGTAATGTGCTGCTGCTGGCACCTGTCCTTATGTACCAGAAGCTAAGAGGTTCGGGGTCTGATAGATTCTGTGGCAGAGAGTCTCCCGATCGCAACTAGGAAAATAACTTGATCAAACGTCCGAGACTAGGATCCACTTTGTAGGAGACTATCAGGGTGAGCTAACCCTACTCTGGGATAGAGTAGAGATTGTGATATCCATTTGTGCCTGGACTGACCTTCCAACCTTGCTGTCCTGTCTCTCTTCCACCCTTTTCCTATCTGCTGAAAATTGAGAAAATAAACTCAACGTTGGAGTTTAAAGTGGTGTGGACATTGGAATTACTGGGGGGGAAACAGAGACTTGTCCCTATATCCTAGGAGACGAGAACCAACTGACGGAAGAACCTAGCTGTGTGACCCAAATACATAACACCGCTTAACCTCCTCAACCAGGAGGGTACGGGCATATAGTACGGTGTGCCTTTTTCCTGCAATTGCTACACACACATTATGATAAAACACAGAAATCGTCTTTACCGCAATATTTCTGTTGAAGAATAACAGACAGTAACAATATATATTCAAGTAATCAACTAGAGAGCAATAACTGAGATTTAAGAGCATCATAGCTCTCAAATTCTCAATCCTATATTCAAGGTGCTTTCAGGGGATTCCAAACCTGAGAATGTCCCCAAGAGCAGAGGCACACTCAGGGCCGCCATCAGGGGGGTACAGGCAGTACACCTGTAAGGGGCCCGGATGGCAACCCCCCTTTTTTTATTTATTTTTTTATATATTTTTTATTTTTTTGTAAGGGGCCCAGAGGTCCCCAGAGGCCCGGAGGTCCCCAGAGCCCCGAATCGCAACCCCCCTTTTTTTATATAATTTTTTTTTGTAAGGGGCCCAGAGATCCCCAGAGGTCCCCAGGGCCCCGGATGGCAACCCCCACCTGGTATCCCAATCTCTTAGGCTGGATGTTCCAACTGGCAGTGAAGGCCTGAATCACACTGGGAGATCATCTGAGAGACTGCATCTCTCCTTTAGGTCTGATCTCTTTTACTGCCTCATGGTCACTGACTTCTCTTCAGGAATTAAAATGGAGTCTTTTACTTTCTTGCCCACAGAGAATGCTGGTAACTCTTTAACTTTAACTCATCTGAGTTTAACTCACTGCAGATGACTCATGTGAATGGGCCCCAACAGAGCCCTAGATAGTAGAAAAAAACCTGACAAGGGTTCTAATGCTCACCCACACTTTAAAAAAATGTAAATATACACAATTCAAAAAATTTCCAACTTTTGTCTTTTAAAGGGATTTTTTGGTAAAATTAGAGAAAAACATTTTGTATTAAGTCCCCACACAAACTTCACTTGAATATAACCTTGAGGTGGCAATAAATGCTTTAATAAATTACCAATTTCTTGTCCAATCGATCTTTTTGACAATCCATTCTATTGTAGAGCTTGGTTGCTACTAGTAACTAACATCCACCATATCACCCTGCTGCCAGACCTCCATCTATCACCTCAGAGACAATGAACAGTCATTTGCGTTGTTTTATTTTTGTTTATTGGGGATATACAGTCATGGCCGAAATTGTTGGCACCCCAGACATTTTTCCAGAAAATCAAGTGTTTCTCACAGAAAAGTATTGCAGTAACACATGTTTTGCTATACACATGTTTATTCCCTTTGTGTGTATTGGAACAAAACATTGGACATAATGTCACACAAAACTCCAAAAATGGGCAGGTCAAAATTCTTGGCACCCTTTCAAAATTGTGGATAAATAAGATTGTTTCAAGCCTGTGATGCTCCTTTAAACTCACCTGGGGCAAGTAACAGGTGTGGGCAATATAAAAATCACACCTGAGGCCTGGTTCACACTGGGGCGACAAACGCTCCGACATTGGGAGCTCATGTCGCATGACGTGTGAAAATCAATGTTTCTCTATGGGAGCCGTCTTAACTGGTCCGACACATGTCGGTCCGACTTTGAGAATGCTCCCTGTACTACTTTGGTCCGACTTTGATCCGACTTCAGCCCATTGACTATCATTGAAGTCGGATCAAAGTCGGACCGCAGTCTTGCATGATCCGACTTTGGCATGCGACTTGTGCTCTGCTGCTCTTGAGGGGGAACTCCAGGCCAAATTTTAAATAAAAAACCGGCATGGGTTCCCCCTCCAGAGGCATACCAGGCCCTTGGGTCTGGGACGAGACGACGGAGAAGACCGGGCCTCCGTTAGCAAAAGAGCTAAAAAGAAGTTAGCGGAGGCCCGGCGGAAGAAAGAACCGGAGAGCGGGAGAAGAACCGGAGAGTGGGAGAAGAAGAAGGCGACGGAGAAGACCGGGCCTCCGTTAGCAAAAGAGCTAAAAAGAAGTTAGCGGTGGCCCGGCAGAAGAAAGAACCGGAGAGCGCGGCGACGACACCGGAGACCCCCGAAGTCGGAAGAAGACCCCCGGAGCTGTGCAATAAAATACTTTAAAAAGCTGTGTGGTTTTTTTATTGCAATTTTTTTCCACCAGGTGAATGGGTAGGGGTACGATGTACCCCATACTCATTCACATATGTTGGGGGGGCCGGGATTCAGGGGCCCCTTTATTAAAGGGGACTCCCGGATTCCGATAAGCCCCCCACCCGCAGACCCCGACAACCAACGGCCAGGGTTGTCAGGAAGAGGCCCTGTCCTCATCAACATGGGGGCAGGGTGCTCTGGGGTGGGGGGGCCGCAGGTCGCCCCCCTGCCCCAGAGCACCAAACCCCCCATGTTGAGGGCATGCGGCCTGGTACGGTTCAGGAGGGAGGGGGGGTCGCTCTCTTGTCCCCCCCTCTTCCCCTGCGGCTGGCCAGGTTGTGTGCTCGGATAAGGGTCTGGTTTGGATTTTGGGGGGGACCCCCACGCCATTTTTTTGGTGTAGGGGCGACCCTTCAAATCCAGACCAGACCCAAGGGCCTGGTATGCCTCTGGAGGGGGAACCCATGCCGGTTTTTTATTTAAAATTTGGCCTGGAGTTCCCCCTCAAGATTCATACCAAACACAGTGCCTGATATTGGCTGGGATCCAAGTCGGATCCCCGTTCATTGAAAGTCGGACATATGTCGGCTTCATGTCGCAGGGCAAAGTCGGATCCAAAGTAGGACAGATGTCGTGTCGCACTAGTGTGAACCCAGCCTGAAAGCAGATAAAAAGGAGAGAAGTTCACTTAGTCTTTGCATTGTGTGTCTGTGTGTGCCACACTAAGCATGGACAACAGAAAGAGGAGTAGAGAACTGTCTGAGGACTTGAGAACCAAAATTGTGGAAAAATATCAACAATCTCAAGGTTACAAGTCCATCTTCAGAGATCTAGATTTGCCAATTTGCTTTTTTTCCTCCCTTTTTTTGTTTTGTTCCAATACACACAAAGGGAATAAACATGTGTATAGCAAAACATGTGTTACTGCAATACTTTTCTGTGAGAAATACTTGATTTTCTGGAAAAACTTCTGGGGTGCCAACAATTTCGGCTAGGACTGTAACTTGGTTTGTTTAAGGGGGATATGGGATGCCCAAAGAACATGTTGCTTTGCCATCATATTTAGTGAACATTGATGAATTAGTTTAGCCTTGAAGAATTGATGTACTACTAACATTTACAGTCTCTTCCCCTGCATATCACCATGCAGACTATTGCTCCTCCTCCTCTGCATTAACTCCTGCAGACTGTTGCTCCCAGGACTTCTCTCCTCCTGCACAAATCTTCCACTGCACAACTACTATATCAGTGTAAAACTATTGGATCCAGTCCCATCATCTTCATTGTGACAAAAAGGAATCACTCTGAATAATCCCAACTTGCTGGCTGTATTTTGGTGTTGTTACTAGGCCAGAGGTCTGCAGTACCTCACCGGCGGCCTAGTAATTTAGTAGCACATGTTGGTTGGTGGACAACTGATCCCAGCTAGCCTGAATTGCAAATACTGTGCCCTCAGGCCGCATCAATTTGTCACACTTCCCCACAGTCTCTCCTTTGTTCCAGGACTCCTCATCAATGACCGTGTAAAGATGAGGACTTCATCCATGACCGTGTAAGGATGAAGTTCCCTCCCAGACTTCCTTGCATGCCTCCGTACCCAGCACTCCACTGTGGTACACTTGCCAACCTTCTCCTGCCCCGAGTCCATGATGGAGAACTTTATTTGGACATACGTTCCGACAGCCTCTCTCCAGCCCCTTTGCTCCAGGAACTCCTCATCTATGACCGTGTAAAGATGAAGACTTCACCCATGAGAGTGTAAGGTTGAAGTTCCCCCACAGCTCTCTCGGGCTTCTCCGCGCTGGGCGCACACCCCCCCCCCAGATGGGGGCCGCCTCCTGCCACTGTCTAGTACTCCATTATCCAAGTCTCCCAGCTGACAACTGCTCCCAGGTGGCATGTCACCTCAGCCTTTATGGGAGGCTTGCCCCCTGCCAAAACCAAGTGGGGATTGCTCAGGGCTCCTCACATGAGCTGCCTGCCACTCCAGTCCCAGGCCCTGCCCCTTTTCCAGAACAATCTCCCTAGAAGCAGGGGAGGAGCCTCAGAACTAGAGCACAGATGGCCACACCCATTGTTAAACTAACTACTCCCTGCCCCCAGATCAAAACAAGCAGGACTAGCCTGAAGCAAATACCTGCCTAAATTTACCTGCGCTGACAGTTTCCCTAGAAAAATCCTATTCTAGCACCTACCTAAGGTAGAGGGTGCTACATTATCAATATGCCACACACAGTAAATTGGACTTGGATCAATAGTCAAGATAAGATTGTACCTTACAATTGTAACTTATCAATTGTATCTCTGTTACCACTGTGTAATATCATAATTTGATTGAGTGTGATCTAAATCAAGTCTAAATCAATAGGAAAGTTATTGCTATTTGATTGTTTGCAGATCTGATTTACTGAAGGCACTGGGTTATATTACAGTTTTTTTTTGTTTTTTTTCATTCAGCAGGTTTGGTGCATCAGGATTATAGATAAGCAGGCAGGCTAAAGAAGAATTAACATAATAGAGTTTTTTTTTTTTTTGCACAGCTTCAAAAGCACCATCATGAAGCAACCAGCATGAAGCCCCATGGAAAAGATGAGTAAGGGCTAGTTTACACTTGCTTCAAAACAAGGTTTCGGACAGGCTTTGTTAAAGCTCTCTGAATGCCAGTCAAAGCTCCTGTCACTAAATAAAATGGTTCGCTTACGGTCCTGTTTACAGCTTGCTTTCACTTGGTGCTTGGATGGAGCTTTGGTGGGGCTTCGATTAGCCTTTTGTTGGGGCTTCGATGAGCCTTTGGTGGGGCTTCATGAGGCTTCGTGGGGCTTCGATGAGGTTTCAGTGGGGCTTCAGTGGGGCTTCAAGCAAGCTTTGCCATAGACTTCTATAGAGGCTTTGAAGACGCTTTGAAGCACCACTAAAGCTACATGGCGTATAATTTTTGAAGCAAAGCCATTTTTTTTTTTGTGACTGGAGCTTTGACTGGTGTTCAGAGAGCTTTAACAAAGCCTGTCAGAAGCCTTGTTTTGAAGCAAGTGTAAACTGGCTGTTAATGTGTGTTGAAGTCGAAGCAATCGTAAATAAGCCCTAAGAGAAAAACAGAGTACTAAAATGTGACCCTAGAAAAGATAAAATAGTCCTAGAGTAAAAAGGAGAGAACTGGCACTAGGGAACCAAACTGCTTGCTTTTCATATGCTCATTTGTTGACTATGACAAATCAGCCTGCTCTCATGTCCCTTTCTCACCAATGTCATGATTGGTAAGGAAACAGTTCCTTGCCATGTTATTCTCTATCCTATAGTCATGGGTATCATAGGTAGTATTAGTACCCTATGCTTTTTCTCCTATACATTTGCCATGAATGCTATTAGTCCACCATCACATCACCAACCTTGCGACCTCAAGATTTAAAACTTAAAATGGTTGTAAACCCTAATGCCCTGTACACACGATCGGTTTTACTGATGAAAACAGTCCGATGGACTTTTTTCATCGGATAAACCGATCGTGTATGGGCCCCATCGGTCTTTTTTCCATCGATGAGAAAAAATAGAACATGTTTTAAATTTATCCGATGGAAAAAAAAACTATAGCAATTTCCGATCGTCTGTGTGTAACTCCATCGGAGAAAAAAAACACGCAAGCTCAGAATCAAGTCGACGCATGCTCAGAAGCATTGAACTTCATATTTCTCGGCTAATCTGAGTGTTTTTGTTACGTCATGGCGTTTGGGACGGTCAAATTTTTGACTGATGGTGTGTAGGCAAGACTGATGGAAGTCAGCTTCATCGGAATTCCGATGGAAAAATCCATTGGATTTGAATCCATAGGAAATCTGATCGTGTGTACAGGGCTTTACATATACCCAGAGAAGTGACTGGTCTCAGGTGATACACAGAGATGAAACAAATCCTCCTACATACGTTGTACCTGTTTATCTGCAGTCTTCTATACATCCAGTGAAAGTGCAGAATTTATAAAGCTTGTCTGAGTTCTGCAGAGATCAGTAGGGGGAGCGCTGATAGTTAATTGGAGGGAATGTACACACCCCCGTTCACATAGCACACAGGAATAGAGCTTAAGCTGTGAATCAGCTGGAGCTCCCTCCCATGTCACCATTTTTCTCTTGGTGTCAGAAAACTTGTCAGAAGTGACTCGTGCAAATAGCAGAGGTATGAAGCAGCAGACAGAAATTACACTTAAAGTTCTGGATAGAGACAAGTACACACTATAGAAGGATTTGCTTTGTTCACATTTCATGTCTGAGATTTAAAACCACTTTAACTACCTCCCGCCCGCCGTATTGTTAAATGATGGGCACAAGGCGGCTCTCTCATTCTGGGACAATGTCATATGAAGTTATGCCACTCTCACTGGACTTGCGCGCCCATGGGGGTCCAATAAGACAGCAGGGACCACTCAGAATGCGCAGCGCGACTCGCGCATGCACAGTAGGGAACCAGGCTGTGAAGCCGCAAGGCTTCACTTCTTGATTCCCTTACTGAAGATGATGGCGCCTGCACCCCTTAGCCGAGGGACAGGTCGGCTTCGGGTGAGGACATCACGGGCGCCCTGGACAGGTAAGTGTCCTTATATTAAAAGTCAGCAGCTGCAGTATTTGTAGCTGCTGGATTTTAATTATTTTATTTTCAGCTGAACTCCGCTTTAAGGCCAGCTTAAATCTGAACTCCAGTATAATAAATATATTTGTTAGGGTTGCACTGATACCGGTATTGGTGCCAATACTATGCATTTGCAGGAGTACTTGTACTCCTTCAAATGCTCCAATACTAAAACTGATACCATCAAGTCCACAGACTGTAACCGCCGCCTGTAAACACGGTTCACATATATGCAAATTGGATGTGGTTTTAACCGCATCAGATTCACATGACATGTAAACCCGTAGCCTTTATAATGGCCTTTTCACATATGTGCAGGCCTGCCGCATCGTGTTTTTAAAAAGACTCCGGTATGATTTTGAGCACGGCTCAGGTGCGATTTCAGCTGTCATACACTTTGACAATTCGCACCTGAATCGCACCTGAACCGCTAAACAAAGTCACACCGAAGGGGGCTGAAATGCTGCTGCCAAAAAATAGGTATCGGTAATTGGTATCGGCGAGTACTTGAGAAAAAGTTTTGGTACTCATAATCGGTCTTAAAAAACTGGTATCAGTGCATCCCTAATATTTGTCATGTGCATTCCTTGTTGAATCTTGGTGTACTTTGTGTATTTCTTCCAGATCTGTGCAGTAATACAGTGTGAAACTTTACCTTGTGCTGGAGCTTCCTGTACTATAGACCGACCACTGCTTCTCTATCTCCTTGTGCAGGGTGATTTTCTGTCGCCAGCCTATAGTGGATGGAGCCTGCTGGCCCCTCCCACATGTTTGCTATATGCAAAGGCTATGTGCAGCACAGTGATAATGTCACTACAACGTGTACAAGATAATATCTGGGTTTGCAAAGGCATTTGGTTCACACTAAGTGGATTTATATCCTTTGTGGTTATTAAAGAATAGGTTAAAATGAACTTTGTGTGCCTGGAGTTAAAGTTTAAGCTGCTGCCTGCATCTGTACTGTTACATTGGCTCACAATTTATTTACAGTTGTGCAGTGCTGTTAAGCTGTCTGCTCACCACCTATGAGTAGATTCATATAAATCTACCCTTAAGCCCTGTACACACGATCGGTTTTACTGATGAAAACAGTCCGATGGACTTTTCTCATCGGACAAATCGATCGTGTATGGGCCCCATCGGTCTTATTTCCATCAGTGTTAAAAAATAGAACATGTTTTAAATTTATCCGATAGAGAAAAAAAAACGACACCAAATTACTATCGTCTGTGGGGAACTCCATCGGATAAAAAACCCACGCATGCTCAGAATCAAGTGGACGCATGCTCAGAAGCATAGAACTTCATTTTTCTTGGCTCGTCGGAGTGTTTTACGTCACAGTGTTTGGGACGATCGGTTTTTTGACTGATGGTATGTAGGCAAGACTGATGGAAGACAGTTTCATCGGATTTCCAATGGAAAAATCCATCGGATTAGAATCCATAGGAAATCCGATCGTGTGTACAAGGCTTTACACAATTTTAATTACAATATTTACAATAAGCAATCTGTAGGTAGTGACTTTGTTTTTTTTTTTTTTTTTTTGCTTTTTTCCCTAAGCGAAATAAGGATTTTTCATAACCTCTTCTAAATTACACAATAAATCCAAAAGGTTACAAGTCACATAATACCCAAGGTACCAAAAATAATGTACTGTGTGCCTTTAAATATACATTTCTTCTTTTAATATTGACTTTGACATGATATGCTTTCACAGTGATTACATTAGGAAAGAGCCAGAATGAGTTTATTGTGATACAGTTAACATTAACTTTGGGGAATGACAATATCTGCATGAAATCCATATAAGGTTTGGTAATATAAACTATTGAATCCATTATACAAACATTAAATCATCGAAATGACTTGTATCCAGTGTACCACACAGTAATGAAATCTGGGAAATATAAAAATAAGTGTTTTATAATAAAATTGCCGGAGGAATCTGAAAGTAGACTAAATGAAAAGAGCAGAGGAAAAAAAATGTCTTTGGGTTGATTTATTAAAGGGGTACAGGCACTGTATATCCACTTCAGCTCAGGAAGATTTACCCCACTTCCTGACTTGGCCATTTTTTGCTATACGGCACTGCATTATTTTAACTTACCGTATATACTCGAGTATAAGCCGACCCGAATATAGTCACCAAAGAAATGACCGTTTAACATGGGAGTCTATGGAAGGGGTGCCCGGTTTTGAAAAATCATTGCTCCCTGGCTGTAGGTCCCCCCGACAAGAAACTTTGCACACTTATAGAGGAAGAGTGGGGCTATATGTGTGCCAGGTTTGGGGTACCGGCTCCCCAAATTTCGGGAGATCAGGCGCAAAAAGTTGACTCGAGTATAAGCCGAGGGGGGCATTTTCAGCACAAAAAATTGTGCTTAAAAACTTGGCTTATACTCGAGTATATACGGTACAATTGCACGGTCGTGCGACGCAAATAAAATGTATGTCCTTTTTTTCCCCACAAATAGTGGTATTTGATCACCTCTGCTTTTTTTTTCTTTTTTGCGCTATAAACAAAAAATTACTCGTCATTTTAGGCCAATATGTATTCTGCTACATGTTTTTGGTAAAAAAAAAAAAAAAATCACAATACGCGTATATTGATTGGTTTGCGCGAAAGTTATACTGTCTACAAACTATGGTATATATTTATGGAATTCTTATTTATTTTTATTTTTTACTAGTAATTGTGGTGATCAGCGACTTATAGCGGGGCTGCGATATTGCGGAGGACAAATTGAACACTAACTATTGACACTGGAAAGAGTTGGAAGTGGTTGGTGTGTCCTGCTGGGTTGGTCTCTCTGTTCACCTCCCCTGGATGCCTTGGCTTGCACGGTCTCTGGATTCTGGTAGGTATAGACAAGTTTTGTATTTGGATTTTTCACCTACATGCCCTATTGGACCATCTGCGCTTTCTTGTTCAGAGGTCTCCTGTTTTAATATTTGTGATGATGTCTTTTTTGATTCTATATATATTTCATTAATTATGTGTCTTTTCTTTGTAGACCAATTTTTACTACAGTGCTTTAACTCAATACCCCCGAGTTAGCCAATGATTTGGTGAAACATGTTGGGTTACCTTGTCAATTACTTGAATTCAGTGTATATTATGTAATGATTGTCCTGTTTATATATTTTTTCAATGATTGTAATAAAATTTTAAATGTATCTTTATTTATCATTTTTGATATCTCTTTGTCTGGCACCGCTATAATCCCACTATCTCTACCCCTGATTTCAACTATTGACACTATTGACACTAACTATTGACACTTCTTTGGGGACCAGTGACATTAAAGGGGTTGTAAAGTCAGAAGGTTTTTTTATCCTAATGCATTTTATGCATTAACCACTTCAGCCCCGGAAGGATTTACCCACTTCCTGACCAGGCACTGCGTTGCAGTCGTGCGACGTTGTACCCAAACTAAATTTATGTCCCTTTTTCCCACAAATAGAGCCTTCTTTATGTGGTATTTGATCACCTCTGCGGTTTTTATTTTTTGCGCTATAAACAAAAAAAGAGTGTCAATTTTGAAAAACAAAGAAATATTTTTTACTTTTTGCTATAATAAATATCCCTAACAAAAATGTAAAAAAACAAAAACAAATTTCTTCCTCAGTTTAGGTCAATAGTGATTCTTCTACATATTTTTGGTCAAAAAAAAAATCCCAATTAGCGTATATTGATTTGTTTGTCACATCTACAAAATAGGAGATAGATTTATGGCATTTTTATTATTATTATTATTTTCTTTTTACTAATAATGGTGGTGATATGCGATTTTTAGCGGGACTGCGACAGAGCGGACACTTTTGACACTTTTTTGGGACCTTTATACAGCGATCAGTACTATAAAAATGCGCTGATTACTGTATAAATGACACTGGCAGGGAAGGGGTTAACACTAGGGGGCGATCAAGGGGTTAAATGTTCCCTAGGGAGGTGTGTTTTAACTGTTTTGGGGAGTGGACTGACAGGGAGTAGAGAGAGCTCGCTGTTCCTAATCACTAGGAGCAGACAATCTCACTCTACTCCCCTGACAGAATGGGGATCTACTTTCTTTACACTGGTAGACCCCCGTTCTGCCTCTCTGCGGAGCGATCGCTTGCAGCCAGCAGACATTGAGTCCGCCGGACCCGCTGATTGGCTCCTGCACTAGCGGGAGCCAACCTGGCGTAGTACAACTGCAGCGGCTGGTCAGGAACCAGTTAAATAAACAGCCTTCTGTGTGCAGCTGCCCCCCTCAATCCCCCTAATACTTTCCTGAGCCCCATCTCTGTCCAGCGATGTCCACGAGTGTCTCGGCCACCCGAGACTATCCCTCCTGATTGACTGAGACACAGCAGTCGCACCATTGGCTCTCGCTGCTGTCAACCAAAATCAGTTAGCCAATCCGGAGAGAGAGGGGCGGGTCGGGTCGCAGCTCCCTGTCTGAATGGACACAGGGAGCTGTGACTCGGCTCGGGTGCTCCCATAGCAAGCTGCTTGCTGTGGGGACACTGAACAGGAGGGAAGGGCCAGGATCACAGAAGAGGGACCCGAGAAGAGGAGGATCTGGGCTGCTCTGTGCAAAACTACTGCAACAGAGCAGGTAAGTATAACATGTTTGTTATTTTTATAGGAAAAAAGACGAGGCTTTACAATCACTTTAATACAGTGATCAGTGCTAAAAATATGTGCTAAAAATATGCACTGTCACTATACTAATTACCCTGACTGGGAAGGGGTTAATCAAGGGCAATCAAAGGGTTAACAGGGTGTCTAGCTGTTGTTTTACTGTAGTGTGGGAGGTGCTTTTACTAGGGTAAGGCATGCTTTGCAGGAACACAGGATGCATGCCTTCCTTACTGACTGAACGGTGATCGGCGTTCTGCCTGTGTACTAAACGATCTATGGGTGGCGGTATGTAAAATCACAGTGGAAGCCAGCCACCGGAGGCGCGCACTCATGCCCGATACCTGGAACAGGATCACATGATCCTACGCAGCGGGCCACCCTGTAGCAGTAAAACTGCTATAGGACGGTCGGAAAGTGGATATTAACTTTGAAAAATGTTAGTAAATAGACTGAACTCATGCTCAGTTGAACAGTCATTTATGCTTGTAAAATTCCTGCTTTTTTAAAAAAAATTGCCACACACATGATTGAGCCTTCACCCTATTCACCAACATTCAGTTTGAAAAGTGAACATTCAATTTTCGGTGTGAACAGCCTTCATTGCTTTAGTAAATCAACCCTAAAATGTGTAGCACATTCTTTGATTTTAATGCCAATATGTAACCAGTGTCTGCTTCTGAAACAAAGGAGGATTAACATGGACAATTTAGCAGTTGTGCTAATGAATGAATCAACATCTCTACTTTCCCAGGACTCACCATTATCTTCACAATATGGAAAGGGTCATTGATCTTTGAATATGGAAAATACTATTGATCAGTGGATATGTAAGAAACTATTGATCAATGAATATGGAAGAGACCATTGATCAGTTGTGATTGGAAGGCCAGGGTTGCATCTTGCTGTAATCATTACAGTGCCCTGAACTGACATCATCAGATCAGACATGCCCCCCCCCCCCCCCCCCACACACACACACACACACTTTGCTTGCTGCATTTCTAGAAATGTAATTTTTTATATTTTGCAAAATTCTTGACCAATCATAACTGAGTATAGTGATTTTCAATGATAGCAGCATGAACAAAACTGGTAATATAGAGCCCCAATGTCACAAGAGAATAATCTGTTATAGGGTGTATAGCATTGTTTGCCACTTTAGTAGTCCTTAAAGAGGAACTGCAGTCTGCTCACATAATTTGTAATAAAAACATCTTTGCCATTCTGAAGCTTCCCTGTAACCACTTTGCATATTATTTTATATACACTATGATTCTGTACTTGCCAAATATGCTGCAGAAATATCTCTCCACTGAGTCTGGCTGCATCCATTTTAACTGTGGGCAGCTGAAGCTGCTGCCTGTTTACGTACTGGATTTAAACAGAGGCACACCTCCAGCTCTGCAGCTCTGATGGGCCCTCTTACGACTCATCCCCCTCCCTTCCTGGCAAACTCTCACAAGAGTGAGAGAGAGAGCTGTGCATTATGTCAAATGCCTAGGCTTTTTACCAGACAAGAGACAGGAAGAGGGCTGTATAAGGTATTTACAGGCAGAAAAAAAAATTTTTACTATCCAAAGTAAAAACAACAAGGACAAAAGATTTAATCGATGGAAAGATGGAAAAATGACTGAAGTTCCACTTTAATTTGTAACATAAAATCACTGAGGATAATGTAAGGAGCATTTGCTAAAGGTAATTGTAGCGCTACCCCCAGTTAAGAGAGCCGCTGGATTTGTTTGCGGGCCCTGAACACAGCACCGCCAACCCCCGGCAATCTTCTTGATCCACTCTGGCACAGTTAGTCTAGGGATTGTCTTGTATCACAATCTATCTGTATTGTAAGAGTAACCTCTTTTGCATAATGATAACACACTGATAGCAAGTGATGAAGCATAACGGGTTTTTTACTTTGGGTAAAAGGCACAAGGTTAATACATAACACATATATATCTGCAAAGCCCTGCAGCAGAAAATATAGTACACCCTGAGAATGCAGGCTATTTCCCTTCTAGTGCAGCTATCTCTATCTATGCGCCCTTATGGCGCAGCAACAAAAAGTTCTAACTCCTGGTCAGGCCTGACTCAGATTTAACTCAGTCTCTAGCAGAACGATGTCTTCGCATGCAACTTGACTGGTGGTTAGTGATGAGCCGAACACCCCCGGGTTCGGTTCGCACCAGAACCCGCGAACGGACCGAAAGTTTGCACGAACATTAGAACCCTATTAAATACAATGGATGCGAACGTTCGGATTCTAAAGTGCTAATTATAACGACTATTATCCATGTTATTGTCCGAAACAGAGTTTGGGAACCCGGGTTCTGCACCAGGGGACATGTATCAATGCAAAAAGAAGTTTTAAAAACGGACGTTTTCCGGGAGCAGTCATTTTAATGATGCATAAAGTGAAAAACAAAAAGTCAAATATTCCTTTAAATATTGTACCTGGGGGGGTGTCTAAAGTATGCCTGTGAAGTGCCACGTGTTTCCCGTATTTAGAACTGTCCCTGCACAAAATAACATTTCTAAAGGAAAAAAAGCCATTTAAAACTGCTTGCGGCTTTAATGCAATGTCTGGTCCCGGTAATATGGATGAAAATCTTTAGGAAAAATGGCATAGCTACCCCATCAACCCCCCCCCCCTACCCAAGCCCATTACCAGCCCCTTTGGGTCTTGTATGGATATTAAGGGGAACCCCGCACACAAAATAAAAAAGGACCTATATACTCTGAACAGCCGTATACAGGCGGTGCATACAAGACAGGGACTGTAGGTTTGTTCTTATGTAGAATCTGTTTGTAATTTTGAACAGCTGCATTGTTTAAGTGGAGCTCCATGCCAAATTCCTTTTTTTTAGCTTTTTGTAAAACATAGGGAACGGTTATCACCCCTGTCACATTTTTTTTGCTGTCTGTGCCCCTGTTCAGAACATTTCACCTCACTTTGCATCCCAATGACAACTGTTTTTGAAATGTGGTGTTTTTATTGAAACAAGGATTGGTGATAAAGCATCAGTAGAGAGGAGACACCTTTCTCCCATATTAATTCTTACAGGAGAGAATTTTCCTTCCAAGGGGTAGATTTCCTCTCACTTCCTGTTGTCTTCTTCCGTTTGCAAGTAGTAGTAGTTTGTAAGTTGGATGTTTGAAAGTAGGGACCTGCCGTATATACTCTGCAGAAATTGGCCCCTTAGGTGTTGGTGTTGGCACAACACTGAAAGCACTCACAGTTATTCTTGGTGGGTGCTGGAACGCCCTGCTGTCAACTATTATATCAGGAATTGTAATAACATATAATTGTTGATCAGTGGTAGTAAAAATTGGGCCTTTGATGGTGGTGCTGGTGCCACAACACTGTAAGGCCTGACAGTTACTCTTGGTGGGCGCAGCAATGGGCCCTGCTGTGAATTATTAGATCAATAATTATAATTGCATGCCCCTGTTGAATAGGGGCTGAAAAATTGGGCCTTTGGTGGTGGTGGTGGTGGTGGTGGTGGTGATGGTGGTGCTGGTGCCACAACACTGTAAGGCCTGACAGTTACTCTTGGTGGGCGCAGCAATGGGCCCTGCTGTGAATTATTAGATCAATAATTATAATTGCATGCCCCTGTTGAACAGGGGCTGAAAAATTGGGCCTTTGGTGGTGGTGGTGGTGGTGATGGTGGTGCTGGTGCCACAACACTGTAAGGCCTGACAGTTACTCTTGGTGGGCGCAGCAATGGGCCCTGCTGTGAATTATTAGATCAATAATTATAATTGCATGCCCCTGTTGAACAGGGGCTGAAAAATTGGGCCTTTGGTGGTGGTGGTGGTGGTGATGGTGGTGCTGGTGCCACAACACTGTAAGGCCTGACAGTTACTCTTGGTGGGCGCAGCAATGGGCCCTGCTGTGAATTATTAGATCAATAATTATAATTGCATGCCCCTGTTGAACAGGGGCTGAAAAATTGGGCCTTTGGTGGTGGTGGTGGTGGTGATGGTGGTGCTGGTGCCACAACACTGTAAGGCCTGACAGTTACTCTTGGTGGGCGCAGCAATGGGCCCTGCTGTGAATTATTAGATCAATAATTATAATTGCATGCCCCTGTTGAACAGGGGCTGAAAAATTGGGCCTTTGGTGGTGGTGGTGGTGGTGATGGTGGTGCTGGTGCCACAACACTGTAAGGCCTGACAGTTACTCTTGGTGGGCGCAGCAATGGGCCCTGCTGTGAATTATAAGATCAATAATTATAATTGCATGCCCCTGTTGAACAGGGGCTGAAAAATTGGGCCTTAGGCACTGGTGGCACAACACTGCAACCCCTCACAGATACTGTGCTTGGAGCACAGCAATGAGGCCTGTTGCAAAGTATTGCATCAAAAATTTTAATTACACGCCCCTGTTAAACAGGGGCTGAAAAATTGGGCCTTAGCCACTGGTGGCGTCACCCATAAACCAAAATGATCTTCCAAGCTATCATCATTAATCGTATCATTGAGGAGGAGGATAGCCAGTCAACATAACAGCACAGGCACTCAGCATCAGCATCAGTCTTGAAGGGATGTGACATTTTAAAATCAATTAGTCTGTTATATCAGCATCTGGTGTGTGGTAGCTGGTGGTGATCCAAGACTGGTTCATCTTGATGAAAGTCAGTCGATCAACCGAGTCGGTGGACAGGCGCACCCTGTGATCCGTGACAAATCCTCCAGCAGCACTGAATGTGCGTTCTGAAAGAACGCTGGATGCAGGACAGGCCAGTAGCTCAATTGCATACTGTGCAAGCTCTGGCCAGTGATCCATCCTCAAGACCCAGTAAGCCAGAGGATTTTCGGTGGGGAAGGTGTCCAAGTCTGACCTTGCCCCTAGGTATTCCTGCACCATGTATATCAGACGCTGGCGATGGTTGCTGGAACCGATCATACTTTGGGGCTGCGGACTAAAGAATTGTCTGAACGCATCGGTCAGACGGCCACCTTCCCCACCGCTCCTTCTTTGACTGCCCGAAGCCTCAGCAACTCGTTGTCCAGGACCAGGAGTTTGTAACCTCCCAGTCTCTGGGAACGCGTTGCACAGACCTTTCTGCAAGGCCTCCCGGAGTTGTCTCATCCTCTGCTCCCTCTGCGACGGTACGATAAGGTCCGCAACCTTACCCTTGTACCGTGGATCAAGGAGAGTGGCCAGCCAGTAATGGTCCCTCTCCTTGATCCGAAGAATACGAGGATCCTTCCGCAGACTTTGCAGGATCAGGGAGGCCATGCAGCGTAGGTTAGCTGAGGCATTCAGTCCGGAGTCCTCTGGGTCACTAAGGACGACATGATCCGCAGCCACCTCCTCCCAGCCACGTACAAGTCCACTGGTTTCTTGGGACTGTAAATCATCCCTAAAAGACTGCTGCTGATGATGCTGAGTGCCAGCCTCCACCTCCATGCTGACACAATCCTCCTCCTCCTCCTCCTCCTCCTCTTCCTGTGCGATGGGTGGGACAGAAGGAACACTGTCTGGGTAAAGGGGGCCTTGAGAGGCAAGGAAGTCCTCCTCTTCCTGCCTCTGTTCTGCCTCAAGTGCCCTGTCCATTATTCCATGCAGCGTGTGCTCCAACAGGTGGACAAGAGGTACAGTGTCACTGATGCATGCACTGTCACTGCTCACCATCCTCGTGGCCTCCTCAAATGGTGCCAGGACAGTGCATGCATCCCTGATCATGCCCCACTGGCGTGGTGAAAAAAACCCGAGCTCCCCTGACCCTGTCCTGGTGCCGTAGTCGCACAGGTACTCATTGATGGCCCTCTGCTGCGTGTGCAGCCGCTGCAGCATGGCCAACGTTGAGTTCCACCTGGTGGGCATGTCACATATAAGGCGGTTCTTGGGCAGGTTCAACTCCTTTTGCAGCTCAGCCAGGCGAGCACTGGCATTATAAGATCTGCGGAAATGCACACAGACTTTCCTGGCCTGCCTCAGGACATCCTGTAAGCCCGGGTACCCGCCCAAGAACCGCTGCACCACCAGGTTAAGGACGTGAGCCATACAGGGCACATGGGTCAGTTGTCCCTGTCAGAGGGCGGAGAGGAGGTTGGTGCCATTGTCGCAAACCACCATTCCTGGCTTAAGCTGGCGTGGCAACAACCACCTCTCGGCCTGCCCCTGCAGAGCAGACAGGACCTCTGCCCCAGTGTGGCTCCTGTCCCCCAAACACACCAGCGCAAGCACGGCATGGCATCTTTTTGCCTGCGTACTTGCGTAGCCCCTTGAACGCCTACGGAGCACCGCTGGTTCCGAGGACAAACCACAGGAAGAGGCCATGGAGGAAGAAGAAGAGGAGGGGGTGGAGGAGAGAGGTGTGTCACAACCAGTAGTAGCATTTTGGAGGCGTGGCGGTTGAACAACCTCCAACACTACTGCACCTTGTCCTGCATCCTTCCCAGCTGCCAAAAGAGTGACCCAATGGGCCGTGAAAGAAAGGTAACGTCCCTGTCCATGCCTGCTGGACCATGAGTGAGCAGTAATATGCACCTTACCGCTGACCGCCCTGTCCAGCGAGGCCAAGACATTGCCTTCCACATGCCTGTAGAGAGCCGGAATCGCCTTCCATGCGAAAAAGTGGCGTTTGGGAACCTGCCACTGAGGAACCGCACATTGCACAAACTCACGGAAGGGGGCCGAGTCTACCAACTGAAAAGGCAGCAGTTGAAGCGCTAGCAATTTAGCCAAGCTAGCATTCAACCGCTGGGCATGTGGATGGCTGGGAGTGAACTTCTTTCGACGGTCCAGCAGCTGGGGCAGGGAAATTTTCCTGCTAGAATCGGACGTTGGTGTACTGCTAGCACTTGCCTGTGACACACCTAATTCTACACCTTCATTCCTCTCAGAGCAGGTTTCAGAGAGGAGTGAAGGTATAGTGGGGTTGGAGATCCCAGCTGATGCGGTGTAAGAAGAGGTCAGCTTTGTTCTTTGGTGTGGGTCTTTAAGGTAGGCTTGCCAACGAGCTGCATGGCAGGTCAACATATGTCTGATCAAGCATGTGGTGCCCAAGCGGCTGATGTTTTGGCCACGCGATATACGCTTGAGACATATGTTGCAAACAGCAGCTGTGCGATCTGATGCACTCGCCTCAAAAAAGGCCCACACCAAAGAACTTTTTGAATGACGGGCAGAGGCAGCGCCCTGCACAGGCGGAGCTCTGCGGT
The DNA here is from genome assembly GCA_029206835.1 of Rana muscosa. Lineage (NCBI taxonomy): Eukaryota > Metazoa > Chordata > Amphibia > Anura > Ranidae > Rana > Rana muscosa. The sequence goes on along the minus strand of CM055122.1, from coordinate 890,135,889 downwards.
GTGATTCCGTCGGTGTGCTGCCCATACGCTGGCCACTCAAGGGCATCCTGCCTCGTTGGAGATGTGCCTCCTCCTCATCCTCCTCCTCCTCTCTCCTATTAGGCACCCACGTGGAGTCAGTGACCTCATCATCCCCTCCCTCCTCATCACTGGAGCCAATCTGGCAGTATGCTGCAGCGGCTGGAGCATGACTGCCAGATTGGTGTCCTTCTTGAGCATCCCCTCTCTCTGCTCTCACGCTGCTGCCTTCCTCTAGCTGGGTATCATCATCAGATCCTTCCAAACGCTGGGCATCCTCCTGGAGCATGTACCCAACACTGTGCTCAAACAGTTCGGGGGACTCCTCAGGAGGAGGACATGGTGGGTCTAGGGAAGGATTGACTAATGAAGATAATGATACCAGAGAAGAGGACGCTTTGGCAGCTGCTTTGCCAGTACCCTGAGCCTGGGTGAGAGAGGATGAGGAGGATGAGGTGGGCTTGGTCATCCACTCTACCAAGTCTTTTTTTGCCTCCTGACTGTCTGCCTCTCCTTGGTTGCCTTCCAGACATTTTAATGGATGGCCTGCAGGGAGATGGGAAAAAGAGCAATAAAGGCTACCTTCAGGTGTATACTGTGCAGGAGGCTTAGCAACAATGACACTGACACTGTCCCCTGCCTATCCTTCTCTGTCCCTAAACACAAGGATTTGCAATATGCTTCAGCAAGATTGGTTTAGCACAGAACAGCACACTGACAGTTTCCCTCACTGTCCTTCTTTGTCCCTACAAACAAGATTTAGCACAGAATAGCACACTGATAGTTTCCACGAGTGTCCTTCTCTGTCCCTAAACTCAAGGATTTCAAATATGGAACAGCAAAATTGGTTCAGAACAGAATAACACACTGGCACTTTCCCTCACTGTCCTACTCTGTCCCTCCCTACAAACAAGATTTAGCACAGAATAGCACACTGATAATTTCCACGAGTGTCCTTCTCTGTCCCTAAACTCAAGGATTGAAAATATGGAACAGCAAAATTGGTTTAGAACAGAATAGCACACTGAAACTTTCCCTCACTGTCCTACTCTGTCCCTCCCTACAAACAAGATTTAGCACAGAATAGCACACTGATAATTTCTACGAGTGTCCTTCTCTGTCCCTAAACTCAAGGATTTGAAATATGGAACAGCAAAATTGGTTTAGAACAGAATAGCACACTGACACTTTCCCTCACTGTCCTACTCTGTCCCTCCCTACAAACAAGATTTAGCACAGAATAGAACACTGATAATTTCCATGAGTGTCCTTCTCTGTCCCTAAACTCAAGGATTGAAAATATGGAACAGCAAAATTGGTTTAGAACAGAATAGCACACTGAAACTTTCCCTCACTGTCCTACTCTGTCCCTCCCTACAAACAAGATTTAGCACAGAATAGCACACTGATAATTTCCACGAGTGTCCTTCTCTGTCCCTAAACTCAAGGATTTGAAATATGGAACAGCAAAATTGGTTTAGAACAGAATAGCACACTGACACTTTCCCTCACTGTCCTACTCTGTCCCTCCCTACAAACAAGATTTAGCACAGAATAGCACACTGATAATTTCCACGAGTGTCCTTCTCTGTCCCTAAACTCAAGGATTGAAAATATGGAACAACAAAATTGGTTTAGAACAGAATAGCACACTGAAACTTTCCCTCACTGTCCTACTCTGTCCCTCCCTACAAACAAGATTTAGCACAGAATAGCACACTGATAATTTCCACGAGTGTCCTTCTCTGTCCCTAAACTCAAGGATTGAAAATATGGAACAGCAAAATTGGTTTAGAACAGAATAGCACACTGTCAGTTTCACTCACTGTACCTCTCTGTCCCTAAACTCAAGGATTGAAAATATGGTTCAGCAAAATTGGTTTAGAACAGAATAGCACACTGAAACTTTCCCTCACTGTCCTACTCTGTCCCTCCCTACAAACAAGATTTAGCACAGAATAGCACACTAATAATTTCCACGAGTGTCCTTCTCTGTCCCTAAACTCAAGGATTTGAAATATGGAACAGCAAAATTGGTTTACAACAGAATAGCACACTGACACTTTCCCTCACTGTCCTACTCTGTCCCTCCCTACAAACAAGATTTAGCACAGAATAGCACACTGATAATTTCCACGAGTGTCCTTCTCTGTCCCTAAACTCAAGGATTGAAAATATGGAACAGCAAAATTGGTTTAGAACAGAATAGCACACTGAAACTTTCCCTCACTGTCCTACTCTGTCCCTCCCTACAAACAAGATTTAGCACAGAATAGCACACTGATAATTTCCACGAGTGTCCTTCTCTGTCCCTAAACTCAAGGATTGAAAATATGAAACAGCAAAATTGGTTTAGAACAGAATAGCACACTGTCAGTTTCACTCACTGTACCTCTCTGTCCCTAAACTCAAGGATTGAAAATATGGTTCAGCAAAATTGGTTTAGAACAGAATAGCACACTGAAACTTTCCCTCACTGTCCTACTCTGTCCCTCCCTACAAACAAGATTTAGCACAGAATAGCACACTGATAATTTCCACGAGTGTCCTTCTCTGTCCCTAAACTCAAGGATTTGAAATATGGAACAGCAAAATTGGTTTAGAACAGAATAGCACACTGACACTTCCCCTCACTGTCCTACTCTGTCCCTCCCTACAAACAAGATTTAGCACAGAATAGCACACTGATAATTTCCACGAGTGTCCTTCTCTGTCCCTAAACTCAAGGATTTGAAATATGGAACAGCAAAATTGGTTTAGAACAGAATAGCACACTGACACTTTCCCTCACTGTCCTACTCTGTCCCTCCCTACAAACAAGATTTAGCACAGAATAGCACACTGATAATTTCCACGAGTGTCCTTCTCTGTCCCTAAACTCAAGGATTTGAAATATGGAACAGCAAAATTGGTTTAGAACAGAATAGCACACTGACACTTTCCCTCACTGTACCTCTCTGTCCCTACAAACAAGGTTTAGCACAGAATAACACACTGTCACTGACACTCTCCCTACCTATCCTTATTTGTCCCTAAACACAAGGAATCCAGGATTAGTAAAGGAAAAAAAATGACACTGTCCCTGCCTATGCTTCTCTTTCCCTGCTCCGGAACACACTACACAAGGCCGCCGCGCTGGCGGCCTTTTATAGTGTGGGGCGTGTACTAAACCCCCTCAGCAATAATTGGCCACAGGCATCCTGCCTGTGGCCAATCATTGCTCTCCTCGCTGCCGGCGCTGTGATTGGCCAAGCATGCGGGGTCACAGTGCATGCTTGGCCAATCACAGCGCCTGGATGACACTGCGATGGCGTAGTGCATTGTGGGCCGTTCGCGTCACTCGAATTTGGCGCGAACGGCCCAAATCGTTCGATCTTCGTCGAACGATCGAACAGCCGATGTTCGAGTCGAACGTATGTTCGACTCGAACACGAAGCTCATCCCTACTGGTGGTGAACAACAGGAACAATATTTGTAATCCAAAGGGTAGACAATAAAGAACACTTCACCGGAGACTAACTCAACTCAGTTCCGTCACTAGTCTCCAGTGGAACAGTAAATAAAGGCCGGTGGGCCAAGGCAGTCTCTAGGCTTAACAACAGTACATACAAAATAATTCCGCGCTGCCCTCTGGATAAGCTGCTAACACAACAAGTAGACAAATAGTAAAAAGCGTGGAAACAAAAAGTGTAGCGCTAATCAAAAAAATGAACAAGAATGCATGACGCACTCAAATGAGTATATAAAAACGGTGCAATATAAAAAAAGACACTCAAATATTAAGTAAAAACAGTAAGAAGTCCTCATATATACAAAATGTCTATATGCGAAATACAAGTGAAAACTTGTGCAACTGAGTGTCCTAAAGTAATTCAAAAATGAACGCAATGGTGAAATTCAAAAGTGGGGGAAGACTTTGAAGGGAAAGGTGACGGTGAGAAGATGAAGAGAACCACCACCAATAGGTAAGGAGCTTACCAGATAGTTTGAACCCAGAGGAACATATGTTCAGTGGGTCAAACGGGCTTGGTGTGGTGGAACCACGATGGAACCTGGACAATCTGTATGCTGCAAATTGCCGTGCTGGAAATGGCCAAACATCAACATGGAGAGAGAAACCGCAGAAGAAAGATGACCTCTTAGCAGATAACCTCATATGCAGTAGTGGTCCGGGAAAATCCCAATCAATATGAGCAGGTAAGTATCATGTAATAGAGAAAAGAAACAGCCACATAGCGTAACTCTGTATATAAATCAAAATTTAATGTAGTGGAAACACTTACATTTAAGTTGATATAAAAGCGCTTTGCAAAGAATGTGGCAACAATGGAGTCCTTCCGACGCGTTTCGTCTCCTAGGATATCATCTGGGATCATCCTTCCTAACAACAGTACAGCCTATAGGATTTGAGCAGGTGCTCGCTCACCACTCCGGACGTGATCCCAGTCCGGGACTTCCACCTGCTGTGTCTACACACACAGCATCTGCAACGATCGGGTCTCCGATCCAACTGATGTAAGCAGTCAGCGAAGTCAGGTGTCACCCAGGTTCCGCAGTGGGGTGGAAGGCTCTCTGGAAGTTGTGCAAGGCCCTGGCTTCAGGCCCTGCACTGCAGCAGATCTGCACAGGAAGACCTGTTGATTGCAGTGCGGTGTCCAAAGAGGCCGCGCTCAGCCTCGCCCTCCTCTTATATAGCCCTTCCCATCAGTCTCTGCAGTGGCTGAATGCACCCTGGGTGCCGAACGGGGTTCTGGGTAACGTAGTCCCGGGCCTTAAAGGAGACCCCGCTACACACTCCCCCCACTTAAACTCTTTGGTCCCCAAAGATAACATTAAATTACAGTACACACAACATTAGCCAAAGTTGCGTATGATATTGGCAGAGGAAATTCCCACCAAAAACAAGGAGGTGAACTCCCCTGCCCACAGGTCACACTGTCATTAGTGTCCTGCCTAACTGTGCCAGAGAGTGAGTTGGGGTTGCCCCCCACCAAATGAACAGTGGAGGGATTAGGGTCTTCCATACTCCTCCTGGCAGTAACCACAGTGTCTTCCGAGCTCCTCCCCATCTGTGGGTAAGTCAATCTTCTGGGAGGTTTTATGGCTCTTCTCATCCTTTGTCCTCTTGGGCTTTCTGGTCCGGCTAAAACAGGTTCCTCTTCCGGAACCGACTTGGGAGTGTCCACTGGTCCTGGGGCACTTGACTCCGGAGCAGGGAGGTACATGGAATCCCTTGGATCCTCCTCTGGAAGTAAGACACAGGCATCTTCCCAAGAATCCGACAAAGGACTGGACGGGATGAACTCAGTAGCTTCTGCATTCAGTGTTCTGTCTATGGTGTCTTCATCAGGTGGAAGATCAATAGCAGAAGTTTCTGGGGCCTGGGAAGGCCAAAGCCAATTAAGTTCTTCCCTCTCATCTTCACTTAGCTCAGAGGTCTCTATATCCCCAATCTGAGGGGTCTGGGACCGAGTGTTTGGCCTGGCAGTATCCAGGATGGAGGTTGGCTCAGGGGAACCCATCGCAGGGGGAATCCGAACTGCTTCAGCTAGTGGGAGTAGGTGATTCCGATGCCAAGTCTTTAAGGGCCCCACCTTCCCTTCTGGCTTTAGTCTGTAAACAGGTAGGCCCGGTAGTTTCTTGCAAATAACATAGGGTTCAGGTCTCCATCTGTCTGCAAGCTTGTGTTTTCCAGGGACCCCCAAGTTCCGTAGCAACTCTCTATCTCCAGGTTGTAAATCTTGGATCCGAACTTTCAGATCAAATTTTTTCTTGTTGCGAGCCCCTCTTTGGTCTGAGGATGCTTGGGCCTGCTCATAGGCCAACTTTAAATTGTGTCTGAGCCTATCAACATATCCTTTGTGGGAAGTGGCAGAACAATGGTCTATGGAGGTGCCAAAGGCCAGATCTACTGGTAGTCTTGTATACAAGAGAGGAAGAGGAAGGAAAGAGCACTCACATTGCCACATCCATGTATTGGGAAAAATTGGTTTGTTGCTCAAGAAAGAGAAAAACAAGGTAGGACTTTGCAGGCAACACACAAAAATGGAATACAAAAAAGTTTATTAAATCGCAGAATTATTGAAAAAAGATTAAAAAAGACCATACAATGTATATAGCAGTAAGGAGTCCCTTTGAACGTCGATGCGTTTCGCCGTGAGGCTTCGTCAGGACAGACAAGAAAAAGGGGGACGGTTTTTATACACACTTGGGACAAATCTCACTATCTGGAATGAGATACATAAGAATTAATATACAGTATATAGAATTAAAAAGTAAATACAAGGTAAATAAAAGATATCTTTGGAGCTAGAAGACTACATATACTGTCCTCCATGCGCACCATGATCCAAGGGACAGAAGACAAAAAGCAGAAAAAAAAAAAGCAAAGCAAAAAGGGCAAAAAACAAAACACACCACCCCCAAAGTAATAAAAAATACCTCAGAAGGACATCCGAATAGTAAAATGTTGTTCAAATGTTTCCAATTCATATATGTGATATGGTATTGAATATACGTGTGGTCTAGTAGAAAAGATGAAGAATATATATGTATGTGTATTTAGTAGTCAATGTGGCATATATCGATGTATCCATATGTGTATACATAAAACAGGAAAATCATACCTGCTGGTCAAAAGAATGATCAGACACTGATATTCTCACAGGAATATAGTCCATAGATGGAGGGGTCTGGCGCTCAGAGCTAATACAGATAGCTGAGCAGATCTAAAAATGCCAATGGGTATAGTCAGATACATACATACAAAAGGAATTGTATAGGGAGTGTAATAATAGTAATAATCATAATTACCAGCTACATCCAATGGGGTATGCCCAAAAACGGGGGTAGGGGGCGTTCTTAGTGTGGAAAAAGAAGACTTTCTATTCACCACAAAGTCCTATCGTAAGCACTTTCAATACGGGTGCAAAAACAACCAAAGCAGTGGTATATGTATCACCGTACAGGGTCTGGAGATAAAGAACATAAAAACGAATGATGACAAGATAGGCACCTCATGCCTGTATGGTATCGCCAAGATGTAGGAGGCGGCTTACCTGGCTGTTGAACGTCACACGGTAACATCCCCGGGAGTCAGCCTCATGCTGAACACAGGGGACAGACCGTGTTGGCTGTCATATTTATAATAGAAAAACCGTGCCAAAAATCACGCTTGGCGTGCGTCGTGCTGACGTCATGCATCTGCGCCGCACATGCGGCGTGCTGACATCACTCGAGTGCGCCCCGCGCTCAGATCATGGGCGGACGTGTCAGGCACGCCACATCAGAGCAGGAAAACAGCGCAACGGAGCAAGAGACCCGAACCGGAAGACAGCAGTAGACGAACCACATGAAGCAAAGCACGCCATATTGAAATGGGGAAAACAGCGCAATAAAGCAAAAAAGATGCAGAGACAAGAAAAAATTTAACTAAAATAGTACAAGATGAATACCATGAAATAGGTCAGATTGAACACTGAGCATGGCAATCGCCATGTTGGATCACTTAGAATGCACAGAGAGGACAGAAAAGAGCCAAAAAGCACACAAAGATATACTCACATATGACATAATTATACGATAACACAATACATAATCTAGCAAGCTCCGTAGAGACAGTCATTCGCTTAGGATAAATTCCATTGGTGCGATACATACAATTGTATAAGTTCCTATAGCTTAATTACATATACAAAAAAATTTATTTTTCCAAATTTACGAAGAAACAGAGAACCTTTCTTGTGGAAATAAGTAGGTTCTCTCGGAACCAGAACAAGATCAGGGACCGAGAGACACTCCAAAATTATGGAAGACGAGAGAATACATCCCAGGGGTCATACTAGGGCAGACTTAGGGAGGGGAAAGGAGGAAAGAGGGAAAGAAAAAAGGGTACAGCACTATAGTTAATATTCTGTAATTATTACAAAAATGGTTTAAAGCTGACCATGTCATTCAGACCAGGATACTTGGTCGCCTTCAATTTGTATACCCATTCTGTTTCTCGTTGTAATACCCTCTGGTCAAAGTTGCCACCCCGTGGGTCCTCGTAGACCCGATCCAGGGCGGCAACCCTGAAGACCTGGGTTTCATATCGATGCCTAAACGCCACATTATGGCCAATGGTGGTATTCAGAAGACCACTGGTTGCGTAATAAACATGGTCTTTAATTCTTCTCCAGAAGGCTCGAATTGTCTTTCCGATGTCGAAAGATCCACAACAACAAAAAATAATGTAAATAACTCCCTTAGTCTGACAGGTGATATGATGTTTGAGAAAGTGAGTCTGGCCGTTGGGTAAAGTTATCCCTGGACCCTCAATTAGAAGGTCACAGTAATCACACTGGCCACATTTGTACAGTCCCTTTAGTTCCCGGGGTTTGTTGTCAGACCTCCTATAATTACTTTGTACCAGACAGTCTCGAATAGAACCAGCCCGTCAAAAAGTAATTTCTGGACTCGTTCCAATATATTTTCTGAGAACAGGATCGGCAGACAAAATGTGCCAGTGTTTTTGCATGATTGACCTGACTTTGGCATGCTGGTCAGAGTATGTGGTTATGAATCTCACCACATCAAGGGTGTTTTTTTTGGGGACTCTAGCAAGTATGGCATTTCTAGGTTTAATAAGGGCTTTTTTGAAAGCGTTCTTAAGGCAATTTTTGCTGTAGCCCCTCATTCTTAGACGTGTATAGAGGAGATCGGCCTCCTCCTTGAATTTGGTATCATCGGTGCAGTTCCGTCTTAGACGTAAATACTGCCCAAATGGTATGCTTTGGATCAGTGAACGAGGATGCGAACTTGCAGCGTGTAGAATCGTGTTCCCAGCCGTCGGTTTACGGTACAGAGTGGTTTTGATTAAACCTTCTTCTGTAACGTAAATCGATATGTCTAGATACGCAATCCTCGTGTGGCTATATGTCATGGTGAATTTAAGATTATGTCCATTAGTACTTAACATTTGCATAAATTCATTCAAAAGGGTCAGAGATCCCGCCCATAGCATCGATACGTCATCAATAAAACGAAACCACCCCAAAACTAAACAGAAAAGGTGTCCAAATTTGTCATTGGAGAACAACTCACGTTCCCACCCCCCCAGGTACAAGTTCGCATAGGAAGGGGCACAACATGTGCCCATTGCGACTCCTTGTACCTGGAGGAAGTGGGACCCATCGAACGAGAAGACATTTTTGGTCAAAATGTGCTCCAACAGTTTGAGCACAAAGGAATTTAAGCCAATAGATTTGGGACCTCTTTCCTTAAGAAACCTAGAAATGACCGTAAGTCCTAGTTTGTGTGGAATAGATGAATAAAGTGTTTCCACATCTATGGACACTAGGAAGCATCCTGGGGGCACATTGAGGCTCTCAAGGGTTCTGAGGAGATCTGGGGTGTCCTGGATATAGGAAAAAAGAGTGGTCACATGGGGTTGCAGATATTCGTCGACAAATTTACTGGCTCGTTCCGTCTTGGCACCTACGCCAGATACTATCAGGCGGCCAGGAGGTCTAGACATGTTTTTGTGTGTTTTAGGGAGTGAATAGAAACAGGGAGTCTTAGGGTAAGGTACCTGGATGCCCTCATATATCTCCTTGGTGATCAAACCCCCGGAGAGGGTGGACTGAATGGTGTCATTGTATTGCTGGTTGTAGAGGTCTATGACATCCTCAGAAATCGGTCTGTACCAATCCCGGTTCCTGAGGATGTCCCAGCACATATTCCTGTAAATGAGTTCATCCATGACCACCACATTGCCGCCCTTGTCCGAGGGCTTGATCACCAAGTGAGAGTTATGACTAAGGCCCATCAGGGCCTGTCGTTGGGATGTTGAAAGATTCTGGTGGACCGATCTAGCGAGAGCCAAAGATTCAACATCCCCAATAGCCTGGGTCAAAAAGGCCCAGACATTGGAGTTGATGTGGAGCGAGGAAAAATGAGTAGATTTCTTCTTTACAGCCTTACTCAGTGATTCAATATCATTTTGGTATTGAGTGTTCTGAATGCGTTGGCCTCTCGCCACTTCGGTCTCCGGACTCATTTCACGGATCTCAGTCCCCTCGCTCTCATCTAATAGCAGAACGAGGTTCTTGAGGGCTCGGAACTCAGCCACCGTGAAGTCCTTCCAGATCTCCTGTTGGGAGATTTCCGTTTGTCTAGTACAACGCTGTTTGTCATACATAAATTTCAAGGTCAATTTCCAGGCAAAAAGGTATAGATCTTTTATGAGCTCGAATTTGTTGGAAGATGTGTTAGGACAAAAACTAAGGCCCAAGCTCAAAAGATCTGTTTCTATCTCACTCAGGGGGTACTAGGACAAGTTAATCACCTCAAGGCAAGATGCCTTGTTCTGGGTCCCCCCATATAGATTGGTTACAGTGGATGGTAAAATAGTAGAGAGATCAGCAGGAGAAGAGGGAGAAATGGGTAAAGTAGGATTAAGAGAAATGGATTCGTCAGGAGCATTAGGACAACAAACATGAGGAAAAAAGTGATCTATATGTCATCTCTTATTGTCCTTGGCAACAGCCCCAGAGGTGGCCAAGTGATGTGTCTTGGCCATCGCCTGTGCTGAACCAATGATATGTTGACGAATATCAGATTCAACCCGAGAGGTCACGGCAGGGATAGAGGAAGTCTCAGAAGAGGCACCCAGTGATGAGTTGGGGAACATAGAAACCCCTCTATTACTATGAGGGTTTGAGTCCGGACAGATGTCAGTGGAACTGTTTATTTTTGGTCGCCCATTGTCCCCAGTTATGTGTTTCTTACTTGGAGTGTCTGTCTGGTACCCACCACCGTCTTGAGGTTGTTTCCTTGAGTTCCGTCTCCCCTGTCGTCCTCGACCACCTGTTCGTGAATTCTGTGAAGTGAGAGAATTGGCAGAAGAGTAGTGATGAGCCGAACACCCCCGGGTTCGGTTTGCACCAGAACCCGCGAACGGACCGAAAGTTTGCACAAACGTTAGAACCCTATTAAATACAATGGATGCGAACGTTCGAAATCTAAAGTGCTAATTATAACGACTATTACGCATGTTATTGTCCGAAAAAGGGTTTGGGAACCCGGGTTCTGCACCAGGGGACATGTATCAATGCAAAAATAAGTTTTGGGAGCAGTCATTTTAACCACTTGACAACTGGGCACATAACCCCCTTCCTGCCCAGGCGAAATGTCAGGTTTCAGCACTGTCACGCTTTGAATGACAATTGCGCGGTCGTGCGACGTGGCTCCCAAACAAAATTGACGTCCTTTTTTTCCCACAAATAGAGCTTTCTTTTGGTGGTATTTGATCATTTCTGTGGTTTTTATTTTTTGCGCTATAAACAAAAATAGAGCGACAATTTTGAAAAAAACACAATATTTTTTAATTTTTGCTATAATTAATATCCCAATTTTTTTTTTAAAAAACAATTTTTTTCCTCAGTTTAGGCCGATACGTATTCTACATATTTTAGGTAAAAAAACAAAACACAATAAGCGTATAGTGATTGGTTTGCGCAAAAGTTATAGCGCCTACAAAATAGGGAATAGAATTATGATTTTTTTTTTTTTTTTACTAGTAATGGCGTCGATCTGCGTTTTTTTTTTTTGTGACTGTGACATTATGGCGGACACATCGGACACTTTTGAAACATTTTTGGGACCATTCACATTTATACAGCAAACAGTGCTATAAATATGCACTGATTACTGTATAAATGTGACTGGCAGGGAAGGGGTTAACCACTAGGGGGCGATCAAGGGGTTAATATGTTCCCTGCTAGATGTTCTTACTGTGGGGGGAGGGGACTGACTGGGGGAGGTGACTGATGGGTGTCCCTATGTACAAGGGACACACCATCCGTCTCCTCTCCCTGACAGGACGTGGATCTCTGTGTTTACACACAGAGATCCACGTCCCTGGCTCTGTGACAGCTGATCGCTCGTACCTGGCGGACATCGCGGCCGCCAGGCACGCGCATCGGCACCCGCCTGACACGGCGGGCACAGCTTTTCCCCGATGCGTGCCCGCGGTGGCGCGCATCGTGGAAGTGAATGGGAGGACGTCCATAGACGTCCTATCAGCAATTGACGACCGCTTTGCGGACGTATTTTTCATATGGCCCGGGCGCGAAGTGGTTAATGATGCATAAAGTGAAAATAAAAAAAGTCAAATATTCCTTTAAATATCGTACCTGGGGGGTGTCTAAAGTATAACAAAAATGTCACTGCCCCAATCTATGACTGGTCTTCACAGCAAGGAGCACTGGATGGGCGGACGCATGTCAATAAAAAACACACACAGAATGTCCAAGCTCAAATTACCAACCAATCAGCAAGAAAACGAATTCACCTGTCTAACAGTACGTTTAAAAACAGGGGTTTAGTTGCACGCATTTGCAAATACATGTGTAAGCTGCAGGCCCCGTCAAGGCTCCCTGTATGCTGCAGTCCTAACTCTAAAATTTAAGGTCTCCTCAATGGAAGCACATGTATGCTGATGGATAGATAAAGGGCAGATGACTGGGGGAGCCCACCCTCCATTAAAGGGGCAGGAGCACACTAAACACCCAGCACATGGAAGCAAAGGTGCTAGTGCGTTGCCTGACCACAATGACACCAATACATATAACAAAAATGTCACTGACCCAATCTATGACTGGTCTTCACAGCAAGGAGCACTGGATGGTGTCTAAAGTATGCCTGTGAAGTGCCACGTGTTTCCTGTGTTTAGAACTGTCCCTGCACAAAATTAAATTTCTAAAGGAAAAAAAGCCATTTAAAACTGCTTGCGGCTTTAATGTAATGCCTGGTCCCAGTAATATGGATGAAAATCTTTAAGAAAAATGGCATAGCTACCCCATCACACCCCCCCCCCCTACCCCAGCCCATTACCAGCCCCTTTGGGTCTTGTATGGATATTAAGGGGAACCCCGCACACAAAATAAAAAAGGCCCTATATACTCTGAACAGCCGTATACAGGCGGTGCATACAAGACAGGGACTGTAGGTTTGTTCTTATGTAGAATCTGTTTGTAATTTTGAACAGGTACATTGTTTAAGTGTAGCTCCAGCCAAAAAATCTATTTTTAAGCTTTTTGGAAAACATAGGGAAGGGTTATCACCCCTGTAACATTTGTTTTGCTGTCTGTGCAGTGTGCACCTGTTCAGAACAGTTCACCTCACTTTCCGTCCTAATGACAAATGTTTTTTGAAAATGTGGGGTTTTTATTGAAACAAGAATTGGTGATAAAGCATCAGTGGAGAGGAGACACTTTTTTCCCATATTAACTCTTACAGGAGAGAATTTGCCTTCCTAGGGGTAGATTTCCTCTCACTTCCTGTTGTATCCATCCGTTTGCAAGGAGGAGTCGTTTGTAAGTTGGATGTTTGAAAGTAGGGGCCTGCCGTATATACTCTGCTGAAATTTGCCCCTTAAATGTTGGTGTTGCCACAACACTGTGAGCCCTCACAGTTACTCTTGGTGGGCGCATGAATGGGCCCTGCTGTGAATTATTAGATCAAGAATTGTAATTGCATGCCCCTGTTGAACAGGGGCTGAAAAATTGGGCCTTTGGTGGTGGTGGTGTTGACACAACACTGTAAGGCCTCACAGTTACTCTTGGTGGGTGCAGGAATGGGCCCTGCTGTGAATTATTAGATCAAGAATTGTAATTACATGCCCCTGTTAAACAGGGGCAGAAAAATTGGGCCTTAGGCACTGGTGCCACAACACTGCAACCCCTCACAGATACTGTACTTGGAGCACAGCAATGAGCCCTGTTGCAAAGTATTGCATCAAAAATTGTAATTACACGCCCCTGTTAAACAGGGGCTGAAAAATTGGGCCTTAGCCACTGGTGGCGGCACCCAGAAACAAAAATGTTCTTCCAAGCTATCATCATCAATCGGATCATTGAGGAGGAGGAGGATAGTCAGTCAACATAACAGGACAGTCTCTCAGCATCAGCATCAGTCTTGAAGGGATGTGACATTTGAAAATAAATTAGTCTGTTATATCAGCTTCAGGTGTTTGGTAGCTGGTGGTGATCCAAGACTGGTTCATCTTTATGAAGGTCAGTCGATCAACAGAGTCGGTGGACAGGCGCACCCTGTGATCCGTGACAAATCCTCCAGCAGCACTGAATGTGTGTTCTGAAAGAACGCTGGATGCAGGACAGGCCAGTAGCTCAATTGCATACTGTGCAAACTCTGGCCAGTGATCCATCCTCAAGACCCAGTAAGCCAGAGGATTTTCGGTGGGGAAGGTGTCCAAGTCTGACCTTGCCCCTAGGTATTCCTGCACCATGTATATCCGACGCTGGCGATGGTTGCTGGAACTGATCATACCTTGGGGCTGCGGACTAAAGAATTGTCTGAACGCATCGGTCAGACGGCCACCTTCCCCACCGCTCCTTCTTTGACTGACCGAAGCCTCAGCAACTCGTTGTCCAGGACCAGGAGTTTGTAACCTCCCAGTCTCTGAGAACGCGTTGCACAGACCTTTCTGCAAGGCCTCCCGGAGTTGTCTCATCCTCTGCTCCCTCTGCGAAGGTAAGATAAGGTCCGCAACCTTACCCTTGTACAGTGGATCAAGGAGAGTGGCCAGCCAGTAATGGTCCCTCTCCTTGATCCGAAGAATACGAGGATCCTTCCGCAGACTTTGCAGGATCAGGGAGGCCATGCAGCGTAGGTTAGCTGAGGCATTCGGTCCGGAGTCCTCTGGGTCACTAAGGACGACATGATCCGCAGCCACCTCCTCCCAGCCACGTACAAGTCCACGGGTTTCTTGGGACTGTAAATCATCCCTAAAAGACTGCTGCTTATGATGCTGAGTGCCAGGCTCCACCTCCATGCTGACACAATCCTCCTCCTCCTCCTCTTCCTGTGCGATGGGTGGGACAGAAGGAACACTGTCTGGGTAAAGGGGGCCTTGAGAGGCAAGGAAGTCCTCCTCTTCCTGCCTCTGTTCTGCCTCAAGTGCCCTGTCCATTATTCCACGCAGCGTATGTTCCAACAGGTGGACAAGAGGTACAGTGTCACTGATGCATGCACTGTCACTGCTCACCATCCTCGTGGCCTCCTCAAATGGTGCCAGGACAGTGCATGCATCCCTGATCATGCCCCACTGGCGTGGTAAAAAAACCCGAGCTCCCCTGACCCTGTCCTGGTGCCGTAGTCTCACAGGTACTCATTGATGGCCCTCTGCTGCGTGTGCAGCCGATGCAGCATGGCCAACGTTGAGTTCCACCTGGTGGGCATGTCACATATAAGGCGGTTCTTGGGCAGGTTCAACTTCTTTTGCAGCTCAGCCAGGCGAGCACTGGCATTATAAGATCTTCGGAAATGCACACAGACTTTCCTGGCCTGCCTCAGGACATCCTGTAAGCCCGGGTACCTGCCCAAGAACCGCTGCACCACCAGGTTAAGGACGTGAGCCACACAGGGCACATGGGTCAGTTGTCCCTGTCAGAGGGCGGAAAGGAGGTTGGTGCCATTGTCGCAAACCACCATTCCTGGCTTAAGCTGGCGTGGCGTCAACCACCTCTCGGCCTGCCCCTGCAGAGCAGACAGAACCTCTGCCCCAGTGTGGCTCCTGCCCCCCAAACACACCAGCGCAAGCACGGCATGGCATCTTTTTGCCTGCGTACTTGCGTAGCCCCTTGAACGCCTACGGAGCACCGCTGGTTCCAAGGACAAAGCACAGGAAGAGGCCATGGAGGAAGAAGAAGAGGAGGGGGTGGAGGAGAGAGGTGTGTCACAACCAGTAGTAGCATTTTGGAGGTGTGGCGGCGGAAAAACCTCCAACACTACTGCACCTTGTCCTGCATCCTTCCCAGCTGCCAAAAGAGTGACCCAATGGGCCGTGAAAGAAAGGTAACGTCCCTGTCCATGTCTGCTGGACCATGAGTCAGCGGTAATATGCACCTTTCCGCTGACCGCCCTGTCCAGCGAGGCCAAGACATTGCCTTCCACATGCCGGTAGAGAGCCGGAATCGCCTTCCGTGAGAAAAAGTGGCGTTTGGGAACCTGCCACTGAGGAACCGCACATTGCACAAACTCACGGAAGGTGGCCGAGTCTACCAACTGAAAAGGCAGCAGTTGAAGCGCTAGCAATTTAGCCAAGCTAGCATTCAACTGCTGGGCATGTGGATGGCTGGGAGTGAACTTCTTTCGACGGTCCAGCAGCTGGGGCAGGGAAATTTGCCTGCTAGAATTGGATGTCGGTGTACTGCTAGCAGAGTGCCCGCAAGTACTTGGCTGTGACACACCTAATTCTACACCTTCATTCCTCTCAGTGCAGGTTTCAGAGAGGACTGAAGGTATAGTGGGGTTGGAGATCCCAGCTGATGCGGTGCAAGGAGAGGTCCGCTTTGTTCTTTGGTGTGGGTCTTTAAGGTATGCTTGCCAATGAGCTGCATGGCAGGTCAACATATGTCTGGTCAAGCATGTGGTGCCCAAGCGGGTGATGTTTTGGCCACGCGATATACGCTTCAGACATATGTTGCAAACAGCAGCTGTGCGATCTGATGCACTTGACTCAAAAAAGGCCCACACCAAAGAACTTTTTGAATAACGGGCAGAGGCAGCGCCCTGCCCTTACGCTGGCCCCCCGAGGGCATCCTGCCTTGTTGGAGATGTGCCTCCTTCTCATCCTCCTCCTCCTCCTCCTCTCTCCTATTAGGCACCCACATGGAGTCAGTGACCTCATCATCTCCTCCCTCCTCATCACTGGAGCCAATCTGGCAGTATGCTGCAGCTGCTGTTACATGACTGCCAGATTGGTGTCCTTCTTGAGCATCCCCTCTCTCTGCTCTCACGCTACTGCCTTCCTCTAGCTGGGTATCATCATCAGACCCTTCAAAACGCTAGGCATCCTCCTGGAGCATGTACCCAACACTGTGCTCAAACAGTTCGGGGGACTCCTCAGGAGGACATGGTTGGTCTAGGGAAGGAGTGACTGATGATGACATTGATACCAGGGAAGAGGATGCTTTGGCAGCTGCTTTGCCAGTACCCTGAGCCTGGGTGAGAGAGGATGAGGAGGATGAGGAGGGCTTGGTCATCCACTCTACCAAGTCTTCGGCATGATGCGGCTCAACACGTCCAGCTGCCGAAAAGAAGGACAAGCGTGTCCCATGGCCACGTGCTGATGGCGATGCACCGCGTCCACGACCAGCACTGTTGTCTCTAGACACAGAGCCTGCTTGCCCTCTTTTATTGGCTCCTGACTGTCTGCCTCTCCTTGTTTGCCTTCCAGACATTCTAATGGCCTGCAGGGAGATGGGAAAACCAGCAATAAGGCCTAGCTTCAGGAGTATATTTTGCAGGAATCACACTACGCCTGCTGTAAGTGCTGCAAATGCCTGTTGGTGTAACACACCAGGAAAACACAGCAATACGGGCTAACTTCAGGTGTATAACGTGCAGGAGGCACACTCCGCCCGCTGTAAGTGCTGCAAATGCCTGTTAGTGTAACACACCAGGAAAACACAGCAATACGGGCTAACTTCATGTGTATAATGTGCAGGAGGCACACTCCGCTCACTGTAAGTGCTGCAAATGCCTGTTGGTGTAACACACCAGGAAAACACAGCAATACGGGCTAACTTCAGGTGTATAATGTGCAGGAGGCACACTCCGCCCGCTTTAAGTGCTGCAAATGCCTGTTGGTGTAACACACCAGGAAAACACAGCAATACGGGCTAACTTCAGGTGTATAATGTCCTGGAGGCACACTCCGCCCGCTGTAAGTGCTGCAAATGCCTGTTGGTGTAACACACTAGGAAAACACAGCAATAAGGCCTAGCTTCAGGTGTATACTGTGCAGGAGGCTTAGCAACAATGACACTGACACTGTCCCCTGCCTATCCTTCTCTCTCCCTGCACACAAGGTTTATCAAAGAATATGACACTGACACTCTCCCTGCCTATCCTTATCTCTCCCTGCACAGAAGGTTTAGTAAAGAATATGACACTGACACTGTCCCCTGCCTAACCTTCTCTCTCCCTGCACACAATGTTTAGCAAAGAATAAGACACTGACACTCTCCCTGCCTATCCTTCTCTCTCCCTGCACACAAGGTTTAGTAAAGAATATGACACTGACACTGTCCCCTGCCTATCCTTCTCTCTCCCTGCACACAAGGTTTAGCAAAGAATATGACACTGACACTGTCCCCTGCCTATCCTTCTCTCTCCCTGCACACAAGAATAGCACAAAGAATATCAACACTGTCCCTGCCTATCCGTCTCTTTCCCTGCGCCGGAACACACTACAAAAGGCCGCCGCGCTGGCGGCCTTTTATAGTGTGGGGCGTGTGCTAAACCCCCTGAGCTATAATTGGCCACAGGCAACCTGCCTGTGGCCAATTATGGCTCTCCTAGCTGCCGGCCCTCTGATTGGCCAAGCATGCGGGGTCACAGTGCATACTTGGCCAATCACAGCGCCGGGATTGCACTGCGATGGCGCAGTGTATTGTGGGCCGTTCGCGTCACTCGAATTTGGCGCGAACGGCCCAAATCGTTCGATGTTCGCCGAACGGTCGAACAGCCGATGTTCGAGTCGAACGTATGTTCGACTCGAACACCGAGCTCATCCCTACAGAAGAGTCAGAGTCATATTTATCCTTCTCATTAGTACGTCTATTGTTCCTGAATGGACCAGGTCCCCTCCGTGTGCCACGTTGACTGTTGGTAAGGGGCCAATTGTAGGCATATTTCCCTGCAAAGGCCAATCTATCACGCGCAAACTTGTCCTCCTTTTTGAGAAGTAAGTCCTTCGTGAAACCTTGTATATGCTCTTTGAGACGCATATCAAAGGGTCCGAAGTCTGTATTGCCCAGTGTGACTGCATTTTCATCATATATCCTCTTAATTTCACAATCTACTACCTTTAATTCTTGCATGTAGTATTCAATCATAAGCTCCATCATTTTTCTTGAGTATATTTGGAAAAATAAATATTTTTGTATATGTAATTAAGCTATAGGAACTTATACAATTGTATGTATCGCACCAATGGAATTTATCCTAAGCGAATGACTGTCTCTACGGAGCTTGCTAGATTATGTATTGTGTTATCGTATAATTATGTCAATGTGAGTATATCTTTGTGTGCTTTTTGGCTCTTTTCTGTCCTCTCTGTGCATTCTAAGTGATCCAACATGGCGATTGCCATGCTCAGTGTTCAATCTGACCTATTTCATGGTATTCATCTTGTACTATTTTAGTTACATTTTTTCTTGTCTTTGCATCTTTTTTGCTTTATTGCGCTGTTTTCCCCATTTCAATATGGCGTGCTTTGCTTCATGTGGTTCGTCTCATGCTGTCTTCCGGTTCCGGTCTCTTGCTCCGTTGCGCTGTTTTCCTGCTCTGATGTGGCGTGCCTGACACGTCCGCCCATGATCTGAGCGCGGGGCGCACTCAAGTGATGTCAGCGCGCCGCGCATGCGGCGCAGACGCATGACGTCAGCACGACGCACGCCAAGCGTGATTTTTGGCGCCGTTTTTCTATTATAAATATGACAGCCAACACGGTCTGTCCCCTGTGTTCAGCATGAGGCTGACTCCCGGGGATGTTACCGTGTGACGTTCAACAGCCAGATAAGCCGCCTCCTACATCTTGGCGATACCATACAGGCATGAGGTGCCTATCTAGTCATCATTCGTTTTTATGTTCTTTATCTCCAGACCCTGTACGGTGATACATATACCACTGCTTTGGTTGTTTTTGCACCCGTATTGAAAGTGCTTACGATAGGACTTTGTGGTGAATAGAAAGTCTTCTTTTTCCACACTAAGAACGCCCCCTACCCCCGTTTTTGGGCATACCCCATTGGATGTAGCTGGTAATTATGATTATTACTATTATTACACTCCCTATACAATTCCTTTTGTATGTATGTATCTGACTATACCCATTGGCATTTTTAGATCTGCTCAGCTATCTGTATTAGCTCTGAGCGCCAGACCCCTCCATCTATGGACTATATTCCTGTGAGAATATCAGTGTCTGATCATTCTTTTGACCAGCAGGTATGATTTTCCTGTTTTATGTATACACATATAGATACATCGATATATGCCACATTGACTACTAAATACACATACAGTACATATATATTCTTCATCTTTTCTACTAGACCACACGTATATTCGATACCATATCACATATATGAATTGGAAACATTTGAACAACATTTTACTATTCGGATGTCCTTCTGAGGTATTTTGTATTACTTTGGGGGTAGTGTGTTTTGTTTTTTGCCCTTTTTGCTTTGCTTTTTGCTTTTTTTTATTTATTTTTTATTTTTATTTTCTTTCTTTCTGTTTTCTGCTTTTTGTCTTCTGTCCCTTGGATCATGGTGCGCATGGAGGACAGTATATGTAGTCTTCTAGCTCCAAAGATATCTTTTATTTACCTTTTATTTACTTTTTAATTGTATATACTGTATATTAATTCTTATGTATCTCATTCCAGATAGTGAGATTTGTCCCAAGTGTGTATAAAAACCGCCCCCCCCTTTTTCTTGTCCGTCCTGACGAAGCCTCACGGCGAAACGCGTCAACGTTCAAAGGGACTCCTTACTGCTATATACATTGTATGGTCTTTTTTAATCTTTGTTCAATAATTCTGCAATTTAATAAACTTTTTTGTATTCCATTTTTGTGTGTTGCCTGCAAAGTCCTACCTTGTTTTGCTCTTTCTTGAGCAACAAACCAATTTTTACCGGTAGTCTTGCTTCTCTTCTGAACATAAGTCGATAGGGTGAGTACCCTGTAGCGTCACTTGTGGTGCTGTTATATGCATGCACAACTGCTGCTATGTGGTTGCTCCAATGCTGCTTCTTTTCACTGCTTAAGGTCCCCCCAGGGTTGAGCATGGTTCGGTTTAACCTCTCTGACTGAGCATCACCTTGTGGATGGTAGGGGGTAGTTCGTGTTTTCTTGATCCCCAAGGAATCCAGGAGCTTCCGGATCAACCGACATTCAAAGTCCCTTCCTTGATCTGAGTGAAGCCGTTGTGGTAGCCCATAGTGTACAAAGTATTTCTCCATAAGTACTTTGGCTACAGTGGAAGCCTTCTGGTCCTTGGTTGGGAAGGCCTGGGCATGCCGGGTGAAATGGTTGGTTACTACCAGAACATTTCCTAGTCCACTCAGGTCGGGTTCGAGGCAGAGAAAATCAATGCATACCAAATCCAGTGGGCCTTGGCTTTGTAGGTGACCCATTGGGGCAGCTTGATGCGGTAAAGTCTTCCGCTGGATACAGCGTGCGCATGAATGGCAGTACTCCTCCACTTTAGCCCTCATACAGGGCCAATAAAACCAGCTCCTGACGAGTTGAAAGGTTCTTTCAGCCCCTAGGTGGCCATGGTTGTTGTGCAGAGCAACCAAGACAGTCTCTCGGTGTTTCTCGGGCAGAAACAATTGCCACTTGTCTTCCAGGTCATCAGAGGGGCCCCTTCGGTAGACCACTCCCTGATGCACTTGCAACCTGTCCCACTCCTTCCTCAACAGGCGAGCTTCCTTTGAAGGGTGACGCAGGAGTTTATTTGGATCCTGATTCTCCAGGGCCTCTAGGACCAATCTCCCCATGGGGTCTTCTAATTGGTCACATCTCAACTCCCTCTTTTGGCATGTTATCTTCCTCCAACTGGGTTACCCCACAGTATTGTTTGGGGACTCCTACTATGGTAACCCCTATCTCTTCTGCTCTTGAGCCGCCACTGGCCTGGAGTTCAGCCCCCTGACAGAGGGCCCGCACCCTGTCGGGTGCCACTTGGGTCCAGTCTTCTGTACTGCTGGTGGGGACATGAGATCTTCTAGACAAGGCGTCTGCATCTCGATTTCCAGCCCCAGGCCTGTATTTTAGGCTGAAATTGAAGGCAGACAGTGCCGCCAGCCATCTATGTCCTGTGGCATCCAGCTTTGCTGTGGTGAACAGATAGGTGAGGGGGTTGTTGTCGGTTTTCACGGTGAACTCTGCCCCATACAGATAGTCTCGGAGTTTGTCAACTACCGCCCACTTGAGGGCCAGGAACTCCAACTTATGAGTGGGGTAGTTCTTTTCGGAGGGAGTCAGACTTCTGCTCACATATGCAACGGGTCTCAGTTGCCCTTCGTGCTCCTGATAGAGCACTCCTCCCAGACCATCATGACTGGCATCTACGTGGAGCTGATAAGGCTTCTTTGGGTCTGCATAGGCCAGGATGGGGGCAGTGGTTAGGTTTTTCTTCAACATCTGGAAGGCTCCTTCACACTTCTCGTTCCACTGGTCCTTGACTGACTCCCCTGGCTTCCTGGGCCCTAAGTCATCCTCTTCCCCCTCCGTCTTGAGTAGCTCATTCAGAGGTCTGGCAATTCAGGCAAACCCCTCCACGAACCTTCTATAATAGGAACAGAACCCCAGGAAAGATCTGAGTTCTGTTACCGTGGTAGGCCGTGGCCAGGAAGTAACTGCCTCCAACTTTTCGGGGTCTGTGGCTACCCCATCTTCGGACACTATGTGTCCCAGATAGTTAACTGATGACTGATAGAACTGGTATTTTTCAGGTGAGAGCTTGAGTCCCTCCTCACTGAGTCTTCTCAAAACTTTCTCCAGCCTTTCTTCATGTTCTTCCAAGGTTCTTCCAAAGACAATGATGTCATCTAGGTATACAAGGACTTCGATGAGGTTCATTTCTCCTACAGTCTTTTCCATGAGACGTTGGAAGGTGGCTGAGGCTCCAGACAGACCTTAGGGCATCCGGTCGAATTCAAAGAACCCCACTGGGGTTATGAAAGCTGTCTTCTCCTTGTCTTCTGGATGCATAGGGATCTGATAGTACCCGCTCTTGAGGTCCATAATGCTGAACCACTTGGCTCCAGACAAGCTCTGTAGGGCATCCTCTATCCTCGGAGTGGTGTACTGGTCGGGTACGGTTCTCCTGTTGAAGGTCCTGTAGTCTATGCACAGCCTCAATGACCCATTCTTCTTCCTGACTACCACTATCGGGGAGGCATAGGGGCTTCTAGATTCTCAAATCACACCAGTTTGCTTGAGCTCGGCGAGCTGTTCCCTCAAGTCTTCGAGGTCTGCTAACGGAACTTGCCTGACCCTCTCCCTGAAGGGCTTGTCTTCCTGGAGGCGGATTCGATGGGTGGCACTCCTTGCACACCCCACATCAAACTCATCTTGGGAGAATATCTTTTCCCACCTGGTCAACTGGGCCTTTGCTCTCTCTTTCCAAGCTCTGGGCAGGTTTGGGTTTTCCATGGAAAACTTCTCCCACACAGTCCTTTCTCCCTCTGTCTTCTCCACATCCGACAAAGCAACTGGGGTGGCAGGGCTCACCTGGCCCAGCAACATCCTGGCTGGGATCTCCATGGGGCCATCCATAGTATTCCTGACACTCACAGGTATTTTACAATGTGCTTTCTTCAGGGCCCTCAACGGGACCACTTCTGGGACTACTTCCAAGCCCGAGTGTTCCCCCTTTAGGTCGGTTTCCAACATGACAAAGGGCCCTGGCTGCTCCCAAGTGAGTATCACAGTGGCTTTTAGACAGGCTACTTCATCAGGTTGCAGCACTATTCCTCTTCTTCCCAGCCTCCAGACCTTTCCTACCCCCTCTTCCGGGGCCTTCTGCTCCAAGATCAATCGCTGGTAGGCTGTCTTCAGCATTGGGTGAATCTTGGTGACTGTGGGGCCTTTTCTTCTTGTTAGAGGGGCCAAGAGTCTTCGGACCAGATCCGTGTTGGTCCCTATTAATAAGGAACTCTTGTTAGCTCCAGGCGGTCGGGGACATACCACAGCCAAGGTATCGAACACTTCGGCCTTCCCGGCTATGGACGGGTCAAAGGTCAGTTTTATAGGCAGATAGCCATCATAAGGGAAACTCTCGGTCCCAATCCCCCATATTTCCAGCTCCTCAATCTTCTGGATGGGTAAGTGACTTGGATGCTTGTCATAAAAGTCCCTGTACAACAGGGTCACTTGTGCCCCAGTATCCAATATGGCTCTGGTGTAGACTCCCTCCACTTGGACAGGTACTATCGGGGAGGGGCCTACCAGCTTCTCTGGATACCGATTCGAATGGGTCTTTTTCTTTGGATCTTTGCATTTCCCTTTGGACTTAAGTCCCTCTTGAGCTTGGTATGCATTGATCTCCCTCCTTTTATTGGGTGTAACTACCTGCTGAGGGACATTATTCTCTTTCTTGGGTGTACGTTCCCACTGAGGAACCCTATGCTTCTTCTGAGGGGTTTTGTCCACTCTTTTCCTGTGCTTCTCATTCAGTTTGGAGCTCACTGGAGATGATGGGTACCCGGTTGACTCCTTCACCGGGGCCCTCTGGAGTTTTCCGCCGGCTTGCGGTTATTCAGTTTCTTTTTCTTGGGACTGGAACACACTTTGGTGACATGGCCAACCCCTCCACAGTTGAAACAAGTCATGTCCCCCCAATCTTGTAGGGACGCGGGCGCTGAGGTGTTTGGGAACAGTTCCTTCCTTGGTCCTTTCCTCTCTGGTACCCTTGGATCCTTTTCCATCAGTGAGGTCAGCATCTCCAATACTTGGGACATCTGCGACTTCAAGGCATCCACCTCTGAGTCTCTTTCCAGGGTCATGGCCGTCCTGACCATCACCGGAGGAGGATTTACCGACTCAACTGGTTGGTTCCTCTTCTTCTCCTCCAGCATAGCTTCTTCCTCTCTGACCACTCGGATCAAGTCAGGGTACTCCAGGCTCTTCCTGTCCTGTCTTGTGCGTAGCGCCAATGCGATGGGGTCCAGGGGCTGAGATCCTCACATCACCTGCTGAACACGGGCCTCATCCACCTTCCGCGGGTCGATCCCCTTCTTCAGGATCATCTTATGCAGGATCTTATCCAGGCGCCTCATGAACTCTGACAGTTTCTCTCCTGTCTTTTGGTAGCAGTGCTCCAGCTGGTAAGTGAGCTCAGTAATTTTCTCTGTTCCACCGAACACATTCTGTAGAATGTCCAGATAATCCTGCGCATCACAGTCTGTTTTGCTCATCTTGAGATTGCGTATGGCCTCTAGAGCAGGCCCCTTCAAGCTTTCAGCAATTCTCTGTTTCTTTCTGTGTTCTGGGACTTCCCATTCTTCTAAGGCCTGGATGGCGCCGTCTAACCACTCCTCAAACCCCTCTTCACCCGAAGGTACAGGCTTCCTTCCAGAAAATATTCTAAGTTTTCTGTATCCCGACATTTGGTAGTCTGTAGGATCCTTCTTACACTGGGCTACAATTTTCCCCAGGACTGCGCATAATTCTGCGCTGAGGGTGGCAGGTGGTGATCTGGGACTCTCTTTCTTCTCCCGTTTTTCTGCTTTTGGGGACGGTGGTGGAGATAGTTTCGGTATCTGAAACCATCCTCCTGACTTGAGCGGCAGCGCATGTATTAGGCTATAAGTCTGATCATCTATTGCTTCTATACTTGGATTCTTGAAATGCTCTGGGATTCCATTCTTCCACTCTATTAGTGCGTGGGTCAGTGAAGAATTCAATCTGACGTCCACCACCAATACCTTCTGGTGCGGGGACAGTGACATCACTAGCTGCTTCACCGCTTCTTCTTGCCAGATCCCTGGGAGTTCTATGACTACTACCCCGGCTGAATCTGTGCCGACCGCCTTGCACCACTGTCCTACTTTTAGTGGGTCCATGCTGGTACTTTTGGCACGTTACTTGCTGTATCAGGATCCCGGACTCGAGAGCCCCCATGTGTAGCGCTACCCCCAGTTAAGAGAGCCGCTGGATTTGTTTGCGGGCCCTGAACACAGCACCGCCAACCCCCAGCAATCTTCTCGATCCACCCTGGCACAGTTAGTCTAGGGATTGTCTTGTATCACAATCTATCTGTATTGTAAAAGTAACCTCTTTTGCATAATGATAACACACTGATAGCAAGTGATGAAGTATAACGGGTTTTTTACTTTGGGTAAAAGGCACAAGGTTAATACATAACACATATATATCTGCAGAGCCCTGCAGCAGAAAATATAGTACACCCTGATAATGCAGGCTATTTCCCTTCTAGTGCAGCTATCTCTATCTATGCGTCCTTATGGCGCAGCAACAAAAAGTTCTAACTCCTGGTCAGGCCTGACTCAGATTTAACTCTAGCAGAACGATTTCTTCACATGCAACTTGACTGGTGGTGCACAACAGGAACAATATTTGTAATCCAAAGGGTAGACAATAAAGAACACTTCACCGGAGACTAACTCAACTCAGTTCCGCCACTAGTCTCCAGTGGAACAGTAAATAAAGGCCGGTGGGCCAAGGCAGTCTCTAGGCCTAACAACAGTACAGCCTATAGGATTTGAGCAGGTGCTCGCTCACCACTCAGGACGCGATCCCAGTCCGGGACTTCCACCTGCTGTGTCTACACACACAGCGTCTGCAACGATCGGGTCTCCGATCCAACTGATGTAAGTAGTCAGCGAAGTCAGGTGTCACCCAGGTTCCGCAGTGGGGTGGAAGGCTCTCTGGAAGTTGTGCAAGGCCCTGGCTTCAGGCCCTGCACTGCAGCAGATCCGCACAGGAAGACCTGTTGATTGCAGCGCGGTGTCCAAAGAGGTCGCGCTCAGCCTCGCCCTCCTCTTATATAGCCCCTCCCATCATTCTCTGCGGTGGCTGAATGCACCCTGGGTGCCGAACGGGGTTCTGGGTAACGTAGTCCCGGGGCCTTAAAGGAGACCCTGCTACATAATATTTTTTGTTAGTCATCACAACTGGTCAGCTATCACTTTTACAGTCCAATTTTGAAAATAAATCATAAAGCGGATTGGATGTTATGGACAATATTTTACCTTTTGCCATACATCAGGGCACTTAAATCTTGATATTTTTATTCTAAAATAAACGTGCATCAGGAATAATTAATGATATTAAATCTGAACTCTGGTAATTTTTTATTTACCTAATCCTCCGTTCTTCCCAGCACAAGACTTGTCCCTATGGCTTCTGCCCCCCTGCGGTCTAGCGGTCTTGTGTGGTGGACTGTTCCTGACATCATCAGAGCAGACATGCCCCCCCACCCCCCCTCCACAAAGCAGCACTCCATGACACACAAACTGCACTCCACGCTACAAACATTAAAGTGATATTAAAGGCAGTTAAAAAAAAAAAATGACAATCATGTAATACTTACTTGCTCTGTGCAGTGATTTTGCACAGAGCAGCCCCAAAACTCCTCTTCTCTGGTCTCCTGCCAGCGCCTCTGGCCCCTCCCTCCTGCAGAGTGCCACCAGAGCAAGAAGCTTGCTATGGGGGGCACCCAAGCAGGCTCACTTCCGAGCCACTGCTCTGCATGTCCATTCACACAGAGAGACACAGCTCGGCCCTGCCCCATCTCTCTCCTCATTGGCTCACTGGCTGTGAATGACAGCAGCAGCATGAGGGTAGAAAACCTTTACAGCAACTTTAGGAAAAAAGTTGTTCAAACAAAAATGTGTAATGCCGCGTACACACGATCACTTTTCTCATCGGGAAAAATTTCATTTTTTCTCTTGGACGAGAAAAACGGGCGTGTGTAGGCTCTCCAGCATTTTTCCCGACGAGAAAAACGGCGAGAATCACGACGAGAAAAATTAGAACATGCTCTAATTTTTCTCGTCGCGAATCATGGCATTTTTTTCCTCTGCAGTTTTCCCATAGGGAAACACTGCTAGGGAGCCTACACATAGCCGGTTTTCTCGACCAAGAGAAAACATGCCGTGAAAAACGGCCGTGTGTAGGGGACCAAGCCGGTCCTCGTTTTTCCCGTCGGGTTTCACGGCGGTGTTTTCACCGCCGTGCATGTGCTCTGTGCAGGGAACAGGTAAAGGTGAATGGATTATTCAGCAGAAAGGGAAAACATTCAAAAGGCGGGAATGAAAATGGAGATAGCAAAAATTAAAACCCATGTAAATTCCAGTAGAAGTATTCAAGAGGAAAGGGAGGAGAAAATATAATAAACAGAAGTAAAACATATGTCAGAAGGATATTTAAAGTGATTCTAAGGGTTGGACTTTTTTTTTTTTAAATAACCGACATGTTTTTACATACCTGCTCTGTGCAATTGTCTTGCATAGAGCAACCCCAATCCTCTTCTTTTTGGGTCCCCACCGGGGGGTCCAGCCTCCTCCCCCCTGCCAAGTGCCCCCAATAGTAAGCCGCTTCCTATGGGGCACTCGAGCAGGCTCACCCCCGAACTGCTCTCCTGTAAAAAGACATTGTTCATTCAAACACGGAGCGTGACTTGGCTCCGCCTTCTCTCTCCTCATTGGCTCACTGGCTGTGTTTGTCAGCAGAAGGAGCCAATGGCTCCCACTTCTGTGTGAGCCAATGAAGAGACAGAGACCTAGGAGAGTCACTGCTCTCCTGCACATCACTGGATCAAGGTGGGGCATGCATCGGTGTGGGAGGGGCGGGGGTAGGGGGGATGCTGCACCCAGAAGGTTTTCTACCTAATGCATAGAATGCCTCTAGAACCACTTTAAAGTGGTTGTAAACCCTCTGATTACTATTTGCACCTACAGGTAAGCCTACATTAAGGCTTACCTGTAGGTGCTTGCAATATCTCCTTAACCTAATTGGTTAAGGAGATATTTGCAGAAAATCGGGCCGCCGTAGACAACGGCGCAGGCGCACTGAGCGCGCCGGGTCTTTAATGGGAAAATTACAGAAAGTGCTGGTTCTGCGCGTATGCGCAGGGATCGTGCCGGTTCCGCGCGCATGCGTGGGAGTGACGTCATCGCCGCTCCGGCCAGTCACAGCGCCGGATCAGCGATACCCGGAAGTCACTCCAGGTATCATGGCGGCAGCGGAGGAGAGGAACGAGGGTCGCTTTGGTGGCTTCAATCTAAGGTAATGCTGGCCATACACTAGACGAAAAATCGGACGACGTCGCTCTCGAAAAACGAACATACGTTCATGAGAGCAAACGATCACGCCATCAGCTTAGGTAACGATATTCGAACGATAAAACGTTTGAGAACATTAATGTATCGTTTTTTTGAGCGTTTTTTGCATGTAAAAAGGAAGTGACAAAATATATTTGACCTCTGCTGCTCCCTGGCTTCCTGTAAATTAGGTATACGCCCAGAGAAGCAATGTGCGTTCGTCAGAACGAACCTTGTGCGTAGTGAGCATCTCTAGTGCATCACCTACATCAGCACCACCTTCAATATGGATGTGGATGAGAGGACCATTGCCATAGTAATGCTTGGAGTGATGGCTATACAGCAAGCAGAGGAGCCCCCCCAAAAAAGGCGAAGGTTATGGAGTAAAGAGTGGCTGAAGAACCGTAATACTTTCTCACATATGAGATTGGTTCGAGAGCTAAAGGAAAACAATCCCGATGATTATCGGAACTATCTGAGGATGCCTGATGAGTCATTTCAGCTGCTACTGAGTCAAGTTTCACCCCTCATAACAAAAAAGGACACCGTCTTAAGAAGTAGCATCACAGGGGAGCAGAGACTGGTAGCAACACTTCGTTTCCTGGCAACTGGCCGAAGTTTTGAAGACCTCAAGTTCACTACTGGAATCTCTGCCCAGTCGCTCGGCCGCATCATACCTGAGACCTGCCAAGCCATCATAACAATACTGCAAGACGAATACTTAAAGGTAATAACACAATGCTTTTATTTTAAACGATGAAAAACACTGTAAAGCTAGCTTCCTTGAACATTGAAGCTGTAAACATCATATTAAACTTAAATTGGTTCATAACATATAAAAGTGAAAAAATGTAACACCTTTTATGTGATTCACAAAGCTGTGTACTGAGAATCATGTCCCCAGTTGTTTTGGGGATGATCCTGCTGTTGTGTATATGGTATGGGCCACTGATGAGGGTGAGGTTGTTGGGGTGATTGGGTGTGTGTGGCTTTGTGCTCAGCCAAGTGAGTATTTGTGGTAAGCTCCCCTTTCAACCCTTTTTTAAGGAGCTGAATCAGTAAGGGTTCCAGCAATTGTTTTTGGTCTTCTGACATCCGGCGTATTTTCTTGGCAGTAAATCCACCCAGGTCATCACATTCATCCCTCTTCTGATTCAACGCTGCAGATGCCTGTAATAGAAAGTTGCCTGTAGACTGTTGAGTTGTCTTTCTCTTTTTGTTCCTGTTTACTGCTGGTGATGTGACAGTTTGTGTGTCATTGACAAATAGATCCTGTAGAATATAGCAAAATAAATGAATGTATCAAGAAATAAAGACTGAACATTTTTATATTTTACCTTTTACAGCTCCCGTCATCTGTGGAGGAATGGAAGGCAACAGCCAAACAATTTCACGACTATTGGAATTTCCCTAACTGTGGTGGTGCCATAGACGGAAAACATGTTCGCATAACACCCCCAGCAAAATCTGGCTCTTTCTACTACAACTATAAAGGCTACTTTAGCATTGTCCTAATGGCAATCGTGAATGCAAAGTATGAGTTTATGTTTGTGGACATTGGCAAAAATGGACGAAATTCAGATGGGGGTGTAATCGAGAAAACAGTTTTCTCTCATCGTTTAAAAAATGGACATTTAAATCTACCATCTAAAGAGGACACAGTGGAAGGCCTGAATTATGTATTTGTCGCAGATGATGCATTTGCATTATCTGAACATGTGTTGAAACCATTTGCCCTTAAAAACCTTACACCTGATCAGAAAATATTTAATTACAGGTTATCTCGTGCTAGACGAGTGGTAGAAAATGCCTTTGGTATTATGGCCAACCGCTTTCGGATCTTCCATACACCAATAAATGTAACCCCCCCAAAAATTGACATTATGGTTCATTGTTGCTGTGTGTTACATAATTTTCTAAGACGTACTAGCTCCACCTACATATTACAAACCATGATGGACCGGGAAGATACTCTATCTGGGGATCTCATACCTGGTGATTGGCGTAATGATACAGAAGGGCTGCTAGACCTAGGCCGTGCCCCACCACGTCTCTCTAGTCAACTAGCCCATCAGAATCGTCTTGACTATATGCAATATTTTATTGGTCCTGGCGCAGTGGATTGGCAAAACAATCTCTAGATCTTCAAATGAAATGTCAGTGGCTGAATTAATATATTCTTTCATCAAGAAAAACAGGTGTCATGTTATGTTTGTCTATAAGAAATATCAACAAAAGTACATTTCCAAGAAAAATAGATGTGTAGTG
This sequence comes from Rana muscosa, assembly GCA_029206835.1. NCBI lineage: Eukaryota > Metazoa > Chordata > Amphibia > Anura > Ranidae > Rana > Rana muscosa. The sequence goes on along the minus strand of CM055122.1, from coordinate 890,104,729 downwards.
TAATATTTTATGTATTATATTTAAACTAGATTACTTTATCTGTGTATATCAAAGTGTATAATAAAAAAGATTATGATTACTTTACCGGACTGTTTGCCATTTCCTCAAATGTTCCATCTTCTTCATCTCCTGAATTAGTTGCACTGACACTACTGTCTAAACTTGATACAGAGGCTCGTGGTTCCTCCTGTTCAGTCAGAAATCGTAAGCTCTCAAAATACCACAATCGTGGCACGTATACTTGGTCTGCACCTGCACCAGATCTTTTGGAATCGTGTATTTTATTTAATTATTTTTTGAATATAGTACACAGATTTGATATTTTTTGTTTAACATAGGCTACATCTGCTTTAGAATACACAACAGTGCATAGTTCAGCTAATTTGGTATAAGCATCATTGCGTTTTTGGCGGTCTGAATACTCTTTGGAGTGTACTTTCCATAAACATGAAAGGTCACGATACATTTCAATGAATTGGGGAAGGAAATGTGGTGATGTAAATTTGTCCACCATTGCTCCTGTAATAAGAAAAAATGCATTGTTTAGTTGCCAATTTACACCAAACAATATCATAGAACTATTGTACTGGTCTGCTTACCTTCAGTTGTAACAAATCTTCTGTAGATTGGTCTGTATAATCGTTCGTTTAGTCAGTGTGTGCACTCGTTCCTCTACTCAGTAAATCGTGCGTGACAACGTTCTGTGTGCGTGACAACGTTCTGTGTGCCGGGTCAGAGTGTAAAACGCAGTGCAATATGGGAGTTTGCAAGCTCCACCCTTCTTCATTCGGCGCCATCTTTAGCAGCAGAATGATGGCTCAAGAACAGGAGCATGCCCTTCCCAAACGATTTCGCCTGGAAACATAAAAAAAAAAGGCAAAACCTATGTCCCTGGAAGAAATGAAAACGATGGTGAAGATTTTGGAAAAAAATGACTATGATGGGAGGCACAAAAACTATCCCAGGCCTAATAGAAGAAAAGATGACATCATGGAGAAGGTTATCCATGTGCTTGGGAAGAAATATGGTGTGGACCGAACAAAGGACCAGCTGCGCAAGAGATGGTCTGATTTGAAGCATAGGGAGGAAGCACAGTTGTATAAAATACATACAATGATCAAAAAAGGTATTTATGATTAATTTCTGCCATTTCTGCTCTCTCACCTAGGCATGCAATCCATGTAGTCTTTCTGCAATGTCTTCATCAATGCAAACTATAATCTTTAGCATGCATGCTTTTTTCATGTATTTTTCAAATATTTTTAACCTAGAAAGACCCAAGAAAGCACACTGTGGGAACAGCACTGTGACAACAGGCCTGGATATTATTGTGGTTGATGACACATCTCCAGTTACTGAAAAAGGACCTGATGATGATGATGACACATCTCCAGTTACTGAAAAAGGACCCGATGATGATGATGCTGAACCATGCCAAAGTATTACAGATGTTGAAGCAGAACAGGAACAGCATTCCTGTGAAACCATCACAAGCAGCACAGGTAAGCAAGTACACATACACTTTTAGATCAACTCCATTTTAAAAACATTTCCCTCAATCTTTTTTTCTTATCTTCAACAGCACATCATCTGTCTGTGGAACAGGAATTAAATACAATTACTGCCCAAAGATTGTTATCTGATCTGTTGAACTGCTCATCAGAGTTAGAGAAGTGCTCATCTGAGTTAGAAAAAGTGAAAGAGCACCTGACCTCTGTCCAAAAAAATATTCTGGTTGCACTTGACACACTTTGTAAGATTTAACATGTGTCACTTTGGTCCATGTATGTTTTCTTGTGTTTTTCGTCGATGTGTTAATTGTTTGTAAAAGTTTGCACAAAACTTAAAGGGGTTGTAAGGCCCCTTTCACATGGACGGCAAAATTGCCGCAGTAAAAAGCCTGTTTTTTGTTCTTTGAAATTCAAGGCTTCAGGCAATGCGATTAGCTGCATTTGTACATTGCGATTACCTGCGTATACGTGCGTTTATTTGCGGTTGCGTTTAGCTGCGGTTAGTTATTCCCATAGCAACCTGTTTATTTATTTTTTTTGTCCCTTGGATCTAACCATGATGCATTTCGGTCCTCTGCCATCTATTTCCTGTTTCTTTGTTCACTTGCTGAGTGTGTGTTGGAGTTTAGAGGTGAGAGGAGTGATCGGTGTGTTGTGCCTGAGATTTGCAAAAATGAATGCAAATATGATGAGTTTGCTGGCGATGCTCATGTTGCTGATGATGAGGATGAAGAGGAGAAGACAGATCCAGTCTAGGCGACGTCCCCGCCGTTACTGGGTCCATCCCCTAACCTCACAGCGTCTATCAATTGGCTACTTTGCCCTCATGTTCGGTGAGCTGCGGACCCATGGGGACAAGTTCTACAATTATACTTGGATGTCCGTGGCAAGCTTCGATGAGCTGTTGGAACTCTGTAGAACACGCCTGAGCAGAACCAGGACCAACATGAGAAGAAGCATTAGTGCAGAAGAGCGGCTGCTACTTACTTTAAGGTAGGTTTTCCATATCTTGAACAGATGCTTTAAATTCATGTACATGCAGGTGTACCAATATTATTGACAATAGTGTGTATGTATGTTCTTGCATAATATATAGATATAAATATATGTGTCTTTTTTGTATTGCAGATACCTTGCCACTGGTGCCAGCTTCACCTCCCTTCATCATCAGTTCCTAATGGGAATTTCTACTGTATCGACAATAGTCCATGATACATGTCAAGTTATATGGGAAGAGCTGAAAAGCAGTGTCATGCCGGAACCAACATCCAGTCTGTGGGAGGAAATATCTGAGGAGTTTTGGGAGAAGACCAACTTCCCAAATTGCATTGGGGCTTTAGACGGGAAACATATCCGTCTCATCAAGCCACCAAATTCTGGTTCCCGTTATTTCAACTATAAAAAATATTTCTCCATTGTCCTCCTGGGGCTCAGTGATGCCAACATGCGGTTCATTGCTGTGGATGTGGGAGCTTACGGGAGTTCTGGAGATTCCAGAATTTTCCGTAATTCTATGATGGGTCAGCGATTGGAAAATAGTGAATTCAATGTGCCACAGTCAACGCCTCTTCCTGGTACTGCTGTGCCGGACCTTCCTTTTGTTGTGCTGGGAGATGAGGCATTTGCCTTATCCACCCACCTTCTCAGGCCCTATACGAGGCATGGTCTCACTGACAGGAGGCGCATTTTTAATTACCGTCTCAGTAGAGCCCGGAGAATGGTGGAGTGCGCATTTGGCATTTGCACTGCCAAATGGCGTGTTTTGATGACAGCCATGCACCTAGAAGTGGATCATGCGGTCAATGTTGTTTTGGCATGTTGTGTTCTCCACAACTATTTGAGGGGTAAGGAGATCGTGCCCACCGAATCCCCGTTAGCGTTACCTGTTTCCGCAGAACACAGAGGTCGTGTTACTGCCACTCGTCCCACGAATCAAGCTCTACAAGTGCGTGAGGATTTCACCGATTTTTTTTTGACAGAGGATGGACAGCTCCCATGGCAATATGACCATTTGTAAAGAGATCTTTGTTAGCCATGTTATATCAACCTTATATTACAGTTTAAATTTGTTCTTGAAATAAAGTAGTTGACAATTTTTTACAATTAAATTGTTTTTATTTTTATATCTTTGCCATGTTAAATAACAAAAAGGTAGAAAAAATAGACAAACCTTACAAAACATTGAATGCTTGCATGTATAGAAAACTATTTTTTCAATTCCTTAGGAATATAGAGAATTTTCTTCTATTTTCAAGTATAAATTAACTCTGTACCCCCCCCCCCCTAAAATATAGAGTATTTCTAAAGTGCTGTTAACCATATGTTTGACTATATGTGGACACTGTGAGTGCAGTAAACAGCTTTGAAACATTTTTTCACAACTTTACGAACTGTCCAAATGTAAGCAAAGAATTTAAAAAGGTTTTTTAGTGCTTAAAGCTGACCATACACCTATAGATTATCTGCATAATGTCTATGATTAGATGGAATTATATTTGTCCATGTACACTGCACTGTGTAGATGGGGGGAGGGGATCTCCCACTGGGCCAAGCTTCAGTATCTTTCTAGTCGTCCGAGTAGCAAGATATGGAAGCTTGGAACAGTGGGAGATTCTTACATCTGCACAGTTTAGCGGAGATGGAGGAATCTGTTCCACTTTTTCCATCTGAACATAGAAAAACATAAGATAACCTATAGGTGTATGGCCAGTCTGCTGAGCCATGGCCCCATAGAGAAAGTGTCAAAACCCTAACCTTCGTCACCTTAATTTTGATTTCGCCATGTATGCTGCACTGTGTAGATTGGGGGATCTCCCACTGGGCCAAGCTTCAGTATCTTTCTAGTCGGCCATGCTGGCTCTCAACCTAAACAATGCTTTGGTACTGTGAGAGCCAGCGTGGCGGAGTAGCAAGATATGGAAGCTTGTAACAGTACAGTACAGTTTCTTACATCCGTACAGTTCAGCGGATATTGAGGTAGGTATCAATAAAATTCAAGTAACAAAACATAAAAAAATTAAACAGTAATATAACAAATTAAAAGGTCAAAACTACAAGTTTTCATACACCGGATAAGGGGGACGCAGGGAAGAGTGGCTTGGTTCAGTGCCAACATCTATGGGTGATCCTGATTGGGAAGATGAGGGTGAAGTAACTGGGTGTGGCTGCACGTGCAACCTTTGATAACCAGGATTAGGTGGGTAAGGTGTATACATCGGTGGGGGTCCTGCATAAGGATTAATGGCAGGTGTTGTGTCATGGAACTGCTGATTGGCCATTGGTCGACTCAAAGAGCCACTGGGTGAATTAAAACCCATAGCCCATGGCTGAAATTTTGGATATGGGCGTTGCTCTTTGCAAGCGGATACAATATACGTTAAATAGGCATGTATATCACCCCTGACCTCAGTGCGCTTATCAGGAGGAATCTCCCTGACTACACAAAGCAACATTCTCAAAAACATAACATCTGGGTCTGAGATATTGAGAAATTCATCATCTTTGGCCTGGTTTTGCGATTGGTTTCTCATTTCAGCTATAATACGGTTAAAATATTCCTCAAAAGGTGTCTCTTGTTGAGTACGTTTTTGACGGCTGGTGGAAGTAGACTGTCCTCTCCTACCTACATTTGCCTGCAAATAGATCAAATATATAGATTATGCTTCTGATGTTGAGATCACACTTACATAATAATAAACATGATGCTTGCACAATTATTAAAGTCGTGTCCGAGCTTGCAACACCTGTTTTCAGTAGATCAGACACAGGCACTTGTTTTAGCCCCGAAAACCTGTTGTCACTGTATTGGCAGCCAGAAGACCACCAAAACTGTTTTTACAATGTTTCAGTTCATGAATGAAGAGAAGCCGCTGTCTTCTGTCCATTCATTTTCAGCGCAGCGGAGGCTGCTGAGAAAGGGACTGGGGAATCTGTGTCCCTAGTCCCATTCCCTGTCTCAAAGGGAAGATGTCAGAGGTCTGCTAAGACCCCTGATATCTCACGAAAGAGAGGGCTGAAAAAGAATAAAATAAAAATTAATTGTAAAAAAATACAAAAACTAAAAGAAAACACACACTGACACTGTCCCCCCCCCCCATTAAAAAATGAAAGCATTGTAAAAAAAATAATTGTAAAAACCATCATTGTGACGTTTTGAAAGTACATACCACAGGTTCTTCACTGGATGGTTGATATTCTTGGGATGAAAGTGACTCTGAATTGGTTTCTTGACTGGTGTCTGCGTCATCTGGTGTCGAACTTTCACGTCTTGCGCTTGCTCTCTCAGGAACACTTGACACAGTTCTAATAATAACAAAATTACAAGTTTAAAAATAACATGAATACTGTCATGTGTACACTACAGAATAGCCCTCTATATAGAGCAGGGTGGGTTTAGACACCTTTCACACTGGAGCGGTGACGCAACCAAAAATCCTGATAGCAGCATCCTTGGAGTGGTGAAGGAGCGGTGTGTATACCGCTCCTACACCTCTCCAGCCCACTCAAATCATTAGGACAGTGCGGCTATACTGCCCACAAATTTGTTAAAAGTAAAATATATAATATATATACTTACGAGCGCATCTCGGTGGTGCGCCTCAAAAAAGACAAAGCCTCTGCATGGGGGTTAGCCCTGCGACGAGTTGAGGGTGCTCCGCTTCTCTCCGCAGACTTCTCTTCATTAACTTCTTTCTTGTACCGGTCACGTAGGGACCTCCAACGTGTATAAACCTCTTTTCCTGCAATATATATATCAAACATAACGCATGTTAGGAAAAGTCGAGAGAGTTCTGCTCACCCCCCCCCCCCACCCTAGAAAAAACTTAAGGGAAGACACCAACCATTTAATTTCCCATTTTCAAATTAGGTTTGTTTGCAGCATTGCATAATTGTCAGTGACGCAGTGCTGGATCGCTAAAAAATGGCCTGGTCATTTAGGGGGTAAATCTTCTGTTTGTGGTTATTATGAGAAACAGCTATGATACATGTGTACCCTGCTTCATAGACACAACAAACATTGCACTCACCTCGGTTATCCTGCTCAGTGGCAGACATATTGTCCCAGTTCGGTGTGACAAATGTGTATACTTCCTCCCACTTGGATCTCTTCAACACTCGATCGGCATATCCTGGGCATTCTGAGTCCCATAACTCTGGTCGGGAATGCACAAGGGATATTATGGCCTCATGTGATATATCTCGCGCCGCCATGCTGCCTTCTCCTCTTTCCAATATCCCTCTGAACTTCCTGTGTCATTTCCCAGGTACACCTACTGGTTATGATGCGCTTCCGGGTGATTTTTTTTTTTCTCACGCTGCTATCCGCAGCTGACTCAAAAGACTGCGATTACATGCGGTTGTTTGCAGATAGCTGCGCTACATCGCACCTGGACGCATTCAATTCTATTTTTTCTATTCGCACGGAACCGCATGTAACGAAATCGCAGCTAAATGCTGTGTGTGAATGGGGCCATAGGAAAGCGTTGTGTGCTTTTAGCTGCGGTAGAAAAATAGAAAATCCGCAGCTAAAAGCACCGTTCTATCCGTCCGTGTGAAAGGCCCCTAAAGGTTCGTTTTTTAGTTTCTAAATAGGTTCCTTTAAGCTAGTGCTGGTTGGTTCACTTACCTTTTCCTTCCATTTCTCTTCTAAATGTTTTTTTTTCTTTGTTTTCTTTGTCTGAATTTCACACTTCCTGTTCCTCCTCAGTAAGCTGTTCAGTAAGCTGTTCTGGCTGACTAACCCCCGCTCGGATGATGGGGGCAAGCTACTGAGGAGAAACAGGACGTGAGAAATTCAGACAAAGAAAAAAAAACATTTAGAAGGGAAATCGAATGAAAAGGTAAGTGAACCAACAATGCACTAGCTTAAGGGAACCTATTTAGAAAAAAAAAACACGAACATTTACAACACCTTTAAGCTATTTGGACTGTTGAGGACAAGCACTTTATTAATGTTTGTGACTCATGCACATTTACAAGTCAGGCCTGACATGGAAGAACATGATTGGAGCAAAGCTGTCCTTGAGGTTTGAGCAGTCAGTCACCTCTACTATATTTGTGTTATGACACAAGTCAATTATAGTGTTTACGCGAACACAAATTTCCCATATGTTGACATGCACTTAGGCCCCTTTCACACGGACGGATAGAATGGTGCTTTTAGCTGTGGATTTTCTATTTTTCTACCGCAGCTAAAAGCACACAACGCTTTCCTATGGCCCCATTCACACACAGCGTTTAGCTGCGATTTCGTTACATGCGGTTCCGTGCGAATAGAAAAAATAGAATTGAATGCGTCCAGGTGCGATGTAGCGCAGCTATCTGCAAACAACCGCATGTAATCGCAGTCTTTTGAGTCAGCTGCGGATAGCAGCGTGAGAAAAAAAAATCACCCGGAAGCGCATTATAACCAGTAGGTGTACCTGGGAAATGACACAGGAAGTTTAGAGGGAGATTGGAAAGAGGAGAAGGCAGCATGGCGGCGCGAGATATATCACATGAGGCCATAATATCCCTTGTGCATTCCCGACCAGAGTTATGGGACTCAGAATGCCCAGGATATGCCGATCGAGTGTTGAAGAGATCCAAGTGGGAGGAAGTATACAAATTTGTCACACCGAACTGGGACAATATGTCTGCCACTGAGCAGGATAACCGAGGTGAGTGCAATGTTTGTTGTGTCTATGAAGCAGGGTACACATGCATCATAGCTGTTTCCCATAATAACCACAAACAGAAGATTTACCCCCTAAATGACCAGGCCATTTTTTAGCGATCCAGCACTGCGTCACTGACAATTATGCAATGCTGCAAACAAACCTAATTTGAAAATGGGAAATTAAATGGTTGGTGTCTTCCCTTAAGTTTTTTCTAGGGTGGGGGGGGGGGGGGTGAGCAGAACTCTCTCGACTTTTCCTAACATGCGTTATGTTTGATATATATATTGCAGGAAAAGAGGTTTATACACGTTGGAGGTCCCTACGTGACCGGTACAAGAAAGAAGTTAATGAAGAGAAGTCTGCGGAGAGAAGAGGAGCACCCTCAACTCGTCGCAGGGCTAACCCCCATGCAGAGGCTTTGTCTTTTTTGAGGCGCACCACCGAGATGCGCTCGTAAGTATATATATTATATATTTTACTTTTAACAAATTTGTGGGCAGTATAGCCGACTGTCCTAATGATCTGAGTGGGCTGGAGAGGTGTAGGAGCGGTATACACACCGCTCCTTCACCACTCCAAGGATGCTGCTATCAGGATTTTTGGTTGCGTCACCGCTCCAGTGTGAAAGGTGTCTAAACCCACCCAGCTCAATATAGAGGGCTATTCTGTAGTGTACACATGACAGTATTCATGGTATTTTTAAACTTGTAATTTTGTTATTATTAGAACTGTGTCAAGTGTTCCTGAGAGAGCAAGCGCAAGACGTGAAAGTTCGTCACCAGATGACGCAGACACCAGTCAAGAAACCAATTCAGAGTCACTTTCATCCCAAGAATATCAACCATCCAGTGAAGAACCTGTGGTATGTACTTTCAAAACGTCACAATGATGGTTTTTACAATTATTTTTTTTACAATGCTTTCATTTTTTAATGGGGGGGGGGGGGGGACAGTGTCAGTGTGTGTTTTCTTTTAGTTTTTGTATTTTTTTACAATTAATTTTTATTTTATTCTTTTTTTTTTTTCAGCCCTCTCTTTCGTGAGATATCAGGGGTCTTAACAGACCTCTGACATCTTCCCTTTGAGACAGGGAATGGGACTAGGGACACAGACTCCCCAGTCCCTTTCTCAGCAGCCTCCGCTGCGCTGAAAATGAATGGAGAGAAGACAGCGGCTTCTCTTCATTCATGAACTGAAACATTGTAAAAACAGTTTTGGTGGTCTTCTGGCTGCCAATACAGTGACAACAGGTTTTCGGGGCTAAAACAAGTGCCTGTGTCTGATCTACTGAAAACAGGTGTTGCAAGCTCGGACACGACTTTAATAATTGTGCAAGCATAATGTTTATTATTATGTAAGTGTGATCTCAACATCAGAAGCATAATCTATATATTTGATCTATTTGCAGGCAAATGTAGGTAGGAGAGGACAGTCTACTTCCACCAGCCGTCAAAAACGTACTCAACAAGAGACACCTTTTGAGGAATATTTTAACCGTATTATAGCTGAAATGAGAAACCAATCGCAAAACCAGGCCAAAGATGATGAATTTCTCAATATCTCAGACCCAGATGTTATGTTTTTGAGAATGTTGCTTTGTGTAGTCAGGGAGATTCCTCCTGATAAGCGCACTGAGGTCAGGGGTGATATACATGCCTATTTAACGTATATTGTATCCGCTTGCAAAGAGCAACGCCCATATCCAAAATTTCAGCCATGGGCTATGGGTTTTAATTCACCCAGTGGCTCTTTGAGTCGACCAATGGCCAATCAGCAGTTCCATGACACAACACCTGCCATTAATCCTTATGCAGGACCCCCACCGATGTATACACCTTACCCACCTAATCCTGGTTATCAAAGGATGCACGTGCAGCCACACCCAGTTACTTCACCCTCATCTTCCCAATCAGGATCAGGATCACCCATAGATGTTGGCACTGAACCAAGCCACTCTTCCCTGCGTCCCCCTTATCCGGTGTATGAAAACTTGTAGTTTTGACCTTTTAATTTGTTATATTACTGTTTAATTTTTTTATGTTTTGTTACTTGAATTTTATTGATACCTACCTCAATATCCGCTGAACTGTACGGATGTAAGAAACTGTACTGTACTGTTCCAAGCTTCCATATCTTTCTACTCCGCCACGCTGGCTCTCACAGTACCAAAGCATTGTTTAGGTTGAGAGCCAGCATGGCCGACTAGAAAGATACTGAAGCTTGGCCCAGTGGGAGATCCCCCAATCTACACAGTGCAGCATACATGGCGAAATCAAAATTAAGGTGACGAAGGTTAGGGTTTTGACACTTTCTCTATGGGGCCATGCCTCAGCAGACTGGCCATTAGGGATGAGCTTCGAGTTCGAGTCGAACTCATGTTCGACTCGAACATTGCCTGTTCGCCCGTTCGCCGAACAGCGAACAAATTGGGGTGTTCGCGGCAAATTCGAAAAATCTATGGGAGAAATCTAAAGTGCTAATTATAAAGGCTTATATGCAAGTTATTGTCCTAAAAAGTGTTTGGGGACCGGGGTCCTGCCCCAGGGGACATGTATCAATGCAAAAAGAAGTTTTAAAAACTGCAGTTTTTTCGGGAGCAGTGATTTTAATAATGCTTAAAATGAAAAAATAAAAGTGAAATATTCCTTTAAATTTCGTACCTGGGGGGTGTGTATGATATGCATGTAAAGTGGCGCATGTTTCCCGTGCTTAGAACTGTCCCTGCAAAAAATGTCATTTTTGAAAGAAAAAAATGCATTTAAAACTGACTCGCGGCTATTAATGAATTGTCGGCTCCCGGCAATACATACAAAAGTCATTGATAAAAAAAAAAAAAAAAGCGTGGGGGTTCCCCAGAATTCAATTACCAGGCCCTTCAGGTCTGGAATGGATATTAAGGGGAACCCCGCCGCAAATTAAAAAAAAATTGACGTGGGGTTCCCCCAAATATCCATTCCAGGCCCTTCAGATCTGGCATGGATTTTAAGGGGAACTCCACCCCAAATTTAAAAAAAAAATGGCGTGGAGTCCCCCTAAAAATCCATACCAGACCCCTTATCCGAGCACGCAACCTGGCCGGCCGCAGGGGAAAAGGGGGGGGACGAGAGAGCGGCCCCCCTCCCTCCTGAACCATACCAGGCCACATGCCCTCAACATGGGGAGGATGTCCCCATGTTGATGGGGACAAGGGCCTCATCCCCACAACCCTTGCCCGGTGGTTGTGGGGGTCTGCGGGCGGGGGGCTTATCGGAATCTGGAAGACCCCTTTAACAAAGGGGACCCCCAGATCCCGGCCCCCCCCTATGTGAATTGGTAAGGGGTACATTGTACCCCTACCATTTCACGAAGAAAGCGTAAAAAAATGTTTAAAAAAAACACACAAACACCTTGAAAAAGTCCTTTATTTAAAAAAAAAAAAAAACATTCCAGCGGTGAAATCCAGTGTCCCGCGGCGATCCCGATGTCCAGCGCTGTCCTTCATTGGTTGTGCCTGAGCGGACCTGATGGGGAACTCCCTCTCAGTATTTTAAATGTATAGACCCGCCCCTTCTAAAGTTCCCCATCAGGTCCGCTCAGCGGACCAGATGCGGAACATGAGAAGGGGCGGGTCTATACATGTATTACCAAAGTGAGAGCAGTTCCCCATCAGGTCCGCCCCCTCGGTATGTCGGACCCGCCTACGTCATTGGCTTGAGCGGGGAACTTCCTTCACTGTGTAATTTAAATTTACATAGTGAAGGAAGTTCCCCGCTCAAGCCAATGACGTAGGCGGGTCCAACATACCGAGGGGGCGGACCTGATGGGGAACTGCTCTCACTTTGGTAATACATGTATAGACCCGCCCCTTCTCATGTTCCGCATCTGGTCCGCTGAGCGGACCTGATGGGGAACTTTAGAAGGGGCGGGTCTATACATTTAAAATACTGAGAGGGAGTTCCCCATCAGGTCCGCTCAGGCACAACCAATGAAGGACAGCGCTGGACATCGGGATCGCCGCGGGACACTGGATTTCACCTCTGGAATGTTTTTTTTTTTTTTTTTTTTAATAAAGGACTTTTTCAAGGTGTTTGTGTGTTTTTTTTAACATTTTTTTACGCTTTCTTCGTGAAATGGTAGGGGTACAATGTACCCCTTACCAATTCACATAGGGGGGGGGGCGGGATCTGGGGGTCCCCTTTGTTAAATGGACAAATATAATTCCATCTAATCATAGACATTATGCAGATAATCTATAGGTGTATGGTCAGCTTTAAGCACTAAAAAACCTTTTTAAATTCTTTGCTTACATTTGGACATTGTTATCAAACAGCCGCTACACAACAGTTCGTAAAGTTGTGAAAAAATGTTTCAAAGCTGTTTACTGCACTCACAGTGTCCACATATAGTCAAACATATGGTTAACAGCACTTTAGAAATACTCAATATTTTAGGGGGGGGGGGGTACAGAGTCAATTTATACTTGAAAATAGAAGAAAATTCTCTATATTCCTAAGGAATTGAAAACATAGTTTTCTATACATGCAAGCATTCAATGTTTTGTAAGGTTTGTCTATTTTTTCTACCTTTTTGTTATTTAACATGGCAAAGATATAAAAATAAAAACAATTTAATTGTAAAAAATTGTCAACTACTTTATTTCAAGAACAAATTTAAACTGTAATATAAGGTTGATATAACATGGGTAACAAAGATCTCTTTACAAATGGTCATATTGCCATGGGAGCTGTCCATCCTCTGTCAAAAAAAATCTGTGAAATCCTCACACACTTGTAGAGCTTGATTCGTGGAACGAGTGGCAGTAACACGACCTCTGTGTTCTGCGGAAACAGGTAACGCTAACGGGGATTCGGTGGGCACGATCTCCTTACCCCTCAAATAGTTGTGGAGAACACAACATGCCAAAACAACATTGACCACATGATCCACTTCTAGGTGCATGGCTGTCATCAAAACACGCCATTTGGCAGTGCAAATGCCAAATGCGCACTCCACCATTCTCCGGGCTCTACTGAGACGGTAATTAAAAATGCGCCTCCTGTCAGTGAGACCATGCCTCGTATAGGGCCTGAGAAGGTGGGTGGATAAGGCAAATGCCTCATCTCCCAGCACAACAAAAGGAAGGTCCGGCACAGCAGTACCAGGAAGAGGCCTTGACTGTGGCACATTGAATTCACTATTTTCCAATCGCTGGCCCATCATAGAATTACGGAAAATTCTGGAATCTCCAGAACTCCCGTAAGCTCCCACATCCACAGCAATGAACCGCATGTTGGCATCACTGAGCCCCAGGAGGACAATGGAGAAATATTTTTTATAGTTGAAATAACGGGAACCAGAGTTTGGTGGCTTGATGAGACGGATATGTTTCCCGTCTAAAGCCCCAATGCAATTTGGGAAGTTGGTCTTCTCCCAAAACTCCTCAGATATTTCCTCCCACAGACTGGATGTTGGTTCCGGCATGACACTGCTTTTCAGCTCTTCCCATATAACTTGACATGTATCATGGACTATTGTCGATACAGTAATAATTCCCATTAGGAACTGATGATGAAGGGAGGTGAAGCTGGCACCAGTGGCAAGGTATCTGCAATACAAAAAAGACACATATATTTATATCTATATATTATGCAAGAACATACATACACACCATTGTCAATAATATTGGTACACCTGCATGTACATGAATTTAAAGCATCTGTTCAAGATATGGAAAACCTACCTTAAAGTAAGTAGCAGCCGCTCTTCTGCACTAATGCTTCTTCTCATGTTGGTCCTGGTTCTGCTCAGGCGTGTTCTACAGAGTTCCAACAGCTCATCGAAGCTTGCCACGGACATCCGAGTATAATTGTAGAACTTGTCCCCATGGGTCCGCAGCTCACCGAACATGAGGGCAAAGTAGCCAATTGATAGACGCTGTGAGGTTAGGGGATGGACCCAGTAACGGCGGGGACGTCGCCTAGACTGGATCTGTCTTCTCCTCTTCATCCTCATCATCAGCAACATGAGCATCACCAGCAAACTCATCATATTTGCATTCATTTTTGCAAATCTCAGGCACAACACACCGATCACTCCTCTCACCTCTAAACTCCAACACACACTCAGCAAGTGAACAAAGAAACAGGAAATAGATGGCAGAGGACCGAAATGCATCATGGTTAGATCCAAGGGACAAAAAAAATAAATAAACAGGTTGCTATGGGAATAACTAACCGCAGCTAAACGCAACCGCAAATAAACGCACGTATACGCAGGTAATCGCAATGTACAAATGCAGCTAATCGCATTGCCTGAAGCCTTGAATTTCAAAGAACAAAAAACAGGCTTTTTACTGCGGCAATTTTGCCGTCCATGTGAAAGGGGCCTTATGCCCCGTACACACGATCATTTTTCATGCCGTTAAAAATGCCATTTTAAAAAATGGCCATTAAAAATGATCGTGTGTAGGCTCCAGAGCATTTTTAACGACGTGAAAAACGGCCATTAAAAATTCCGGACATGCTCTCTTTTTTCACGTCGTTTTTCATGTCGTTTTTTTTAACGACAATAAAAACGATAGTGTGTATGCTTTCACGACGTGAAAAAAAAACGCGCATGCTCAGAATCAAGTATGAGACGGGAGCGCTCGTTCTGGTAAAACTAGCGTTCATAATGGAGATAGCACATTCATTACACAGTAACGGACTGAAAAGCGCGAATCGTCGCTCAACAAACTTTACTAACATGAAGGGTGGCGCCATTCGAACGGAACTTCCCCTTTATAGTGCCGTCGTACGTGTTGAACGTCACTGCGCTTTGCTTGATCGTTTTTTTTAATGATGGTGTGTACGCAAGGCAGGCTTGAGAGGAAACATGAAAAAAAAAACGAGGAGAAAAACGTCGGTTTAAAAAATGACATTAAAAACGATCGTGTGTACGGGGCATTATAGTAGGGGTGACTGACATCACAAACCTCGAGGACAATCTCAAACCATGTTTATTCTGCAGGCCAAAAAATAAAGATTACTGATATTGGGTTACAAGAAATTTGAAACTTTGAAACCATGAGAAATAATTAAAAACCATTCTTTGATAGATGCATAATGTATATTCTTAAAATGTCTTAAAATGTCAAAATAGTTTTTTTTTAAAGTATTTGACACAGTATTAAACATTATGCTCTCTTGTTTAACAAAAATTATGCTCTCTTGTTTAACAAAAATTATGCTCTCTTGTTTAACAAAAATTATGCTCTCTTGTTTTAAAATAAAAAAAAATTGCTCTCTAGTTTACCAAAAAATTTACGCTATCTTGTGTTCAAAAAATCTAAATATGCTCTCTTGTGTAACAAAATAAAAAATTATGCTCTGTTGTAGAAAGAACTTTTGCTCTCTTGTGTAAAAACATTATGCTCTCATGTAAAAAAAAATACCCAAAACAAAGATTAAAAACTAGTTTCTTACAAAAATAATTGGCAATAAAGTTTTATTTTTGCATATTTTGTCTGTTGCATTATTTTTACAGAGATATATATAGGTATATCACGACTGAAGTGGTTGCAGGTTGTATACTTGGTGATGTGTATCATGATCTTTTGACGTCAACGTTCTTTGATACGAATATTTACCTTCCAGGTTATATGTTTTTAAACCATGCGCAGTAGCAAGTGTTCGTTTTTTCTCGGACGACAAACGCATTAACCTTGCGATTTATCGTTCGGTCGGCAAAATTTTTCCAAACTTGCTGTTCGTTTTTTCTTCACATAAACGTCACAAACGATTAACGATTTGTGCCCATTAACTTGCCGAAAAACGAACGAAGTGTCTACATGAGCGATTGTCGCCCGATTTTTCGTCTAGTGTATGGCCAGCATAAGTAATTCATAATGAGCTAGTATGCTAGTCATACTAGCTCATTATGCCTTTGTCTTGCAGGTTTTTTTTTTTTTTTTATGTTTTTCTGGGTTTACAACCACTTTAAAGCAGAACTTCACTCTCTCTCAATCAACATTGAATATTTTTCATTGCTAGGGTAGTTTTAAATGTGCACTTAAATCTTCTGTGCCTCTGAAGCCTGATCTGCATTCAGATTGTGCTCCAGAGGCTACAGACAGGCGGTGAGGAAGCAATGCAACGCCTCTTCACTGCCTGCTTTAATCCCATTTTTGCCGCTTAAAGCGGAGGTCCACCCTAATTTTTTTTTTACATAAACAGGCTCCTTAAAATTCATTACAAAAAATAGAAAAAAAATAAATAAAAATTTTTACTTACCAGAAACGCCTGTTGCTAGGCAGTCGTCCTAATCTGCCACTTCCTATACCGCGGAGCTCTTCACTCTCATCCTCCTTACGTTGTCTTCTAGGAAATGGGGCACGCTCTCTTCTGAGACCCAGAAGACAGCCGGCCATTCACAAAGCGGCACGCGACTCGCGCATGCGCAGTAGGAAATGGGCAGTAAACTGTAGAATTTTTTAAACGTCGCCTATGGAGATTTTTAAGGGTAAAAGTTTGACGCCTTTCCACGAGCGGGCGCAATTTTGAAACATGACATGTTGGGTATCAATTTACTCGGCGAAACATTATCTTTCACAATATAAAAAAAAAATGGGCTAACTTTACTGATGTCTTATTTTTAAATTCAAAAAAGTGAATTTTTTCTAAAAACAAATGTGCTTGTAAGACCGCTGCCCAAATACGGTGTGACAAAAAGTATTGCAATGACCTCCATTTTATTCTCTAGGGTGTTAGAAAAAAAATATATAATGTTTGGGGGTTCTAAGTAAATTTCTAGCAAAATAAATTGTTTTTTACCTGTAAACACAGAGTCTAAAAAACAGGCTCGGGGAAGGGGGCGTGGCCTAGCAGCGGCGGGAATGGCGGAGTGAGGAGACAGGTGCCCGGAGCATGGTGCGATCCCTGTGGCTGTAGCATGTAAAGGAAAGCCGAGAATTGAAGCTGAAGTTTGAGGTTTGATCACCGCGGATTACCGCGGATGTCTTGATCTTGATCTGCCGGATCTGCCCGATCAACCCTGCTTACCTTGCTCTGCGGAGTTTTGCGGCTGGATCGTGCCGGTCTAGCGTTGGAGCTGTGGTTCGGCACTGCAGTAGTGGAGGAGGTTAGCTCTGAGCGGCAGCGGCGTTGATGTCCGGGAGGTGACGGTGAGAGCTGGGGAAAGCCGGGGAAGAGCGGCAGTTATGGACTGATGTAGATATAATTGCATAACTACTTACTTATCTCATATCCAAATCCATATCTATATCTATATATCTACATCTGCATATGCCTCTATCTATCCTCGGTGACCCGGTCTGACCCGGTTTGACACGTGTAGGTGGAGGAAGGCGGAGGAAAGTGGTCGGAAGGCTCTGCATGGAGCTGCAGGATTGCAGCTGAGATATTGGCTAATAGGCTTGTGGGAATCTCGGAGGACTCTCGGGGGACTTTTGGGCTCCTGGAGTGGGGAAGGAGCTGCGTCTAAGGTATGAAAATATAGATTTGTGGTGGTGTGGGGGGCGGGGGGAATATGTTTATAGTATGTTATATGGTAATGTGGTAATATTGCTCGGGAGGGGTTGGGTGGGGGTGGGGGGGGGGGGAGGTGGTAGGATATAGAGTGTATTAATGTGGAATTGAAATTTGAAGTTTGAAAATTTCTGAAATCATTGGTTGGTTGCGGGGGAAGTGGGGGAGGGATGCGGGGGATGTGGGGGGGGGGAGAGAGAGAGGTGGGAGATGTGTCTTATGATTCACTGTAAGAAGCAAAAGGTAAAACAAAAGCTATAAAATAAGAATAGTTTAAATATGTAAGGGGTACGAAAAGGAAAATAATTCTTGAGTATGGCCTTGGAAGGATGGGAGGAGGGGGGAGGGAGAAGGGGTGGAATTATGAATTATTTGTGTTAAGTTTACTCATTTTCAGAAATCCCCTCTCTTACTTTGGTATCTGTGCTTTCTTGATATAACTTAAGTAAAAAACAGTCATGGGGATGGGGACCGCTGCTCTGCCATCACGGCCGCTGCTGGACAAACCCCCTATATTCGGTATCTACGGATAAATAGGTAATCCAAGTAGGTACCGGTGTCAAAACCCCGTTTTTTTTTTTTTTTTCCCTCTCTTGTTTTCTCTCTCCATCTTATCTCTGACCGCTGGACTATAGAAGATGGGAGGACTTAAAGTGACCTCTATAAATACAAAGGGTTTGAATATCCCGGAGAAACGAAGGATGCTACACCATGATTTGAGACAGACTAAAACAGATATTGGAATGATACAGGAAACTCATTTTAAAGAAGGAAAATTTCCTTTCCTCCAAAATAGATACTTCCCTAATGTATATTTGGCATGTAATAAAGAGGCCAAAACTAAGGGAGTGACTATTTTAATATCCAATCGAATAGCATGGTCCTTGCTGGATAAATACGCAGATCCAGGAGGGAGGTATTAATTCCTGAAGGGATTTATTGGGAATATAAAGGTAACTTTAGCTACCATTTATACTCCAAATGTTAATCAAGAAAACTTTATCGGGAAAATGCTATCAAAACTGACGAAATTTAAAGAAGGGGAACTAATTCTAGGGGGGGATCTCAATGTACCCTTAGACCCAAGAATTGATTCCTCTGGAGGTTCCTCCTCTGTATCTAGCGGGGCAAGGAAACGTATTCTTCAGAAATTTCATGAAAATCAACTGATAGATGTTTGGCGTATCCTGCACACAGATGAGAGGGACTATACATATTTTTCTAATCCACACCAAGTATATTCAAGGATAGATCTTTTTTGATACCACAGCAATTACTCTCCTGTGTGCAGGATATATCAATTGGTAGTATAACTTGGTCAGATCATGCTCCAGTTATAATAGAAATTTCATTATCAGGGGCTGTCCATCCGGTGGAATGGAGTTGGAGACTGAATGAGAGCCTATTACAATCACCAGAAATCTTAGCAGACCTGAGTAAAGAAATTACATGGTATTTTGAAATAAATGATAGTGCAGAAAGCGACCCTGGAATTGTATGGGAGGCGCATAAAACAGTTATAAGGGGGATCCTAATTAAACATGGCTCTTGAGTAAAAAAGGCCAGAGAAAAGGAATTAAATGAATTATTGGGAAAAATGCAAGAATTGGAGATATTACATAAAGAAACATTAGAAAAGGGCGTAGGAAATGAGCTAGCACATTTAAGACGACAGATATCAGATATTCTACGATATAAAGCAAAGGCGGTACTACAAAGAGGGAGACGGGACACATATGAATCTGGAGACAAGTGCGGCAAATTACTAGCAAAAAACTGAAAGAACAACAAACACGATCGTATATACCATATATTAAAGGAAAAAGGGATCAAAAAATCTCAATCCCGAAAGATATCGCGCAGGAATTTGGGGAGTATTACTCCTCACTGTACAACTTAGCACATCTTTCTTCGCCCCACTTGTCTCTAGATGAATATCTAGCCTCCACACAATTAGCTCGACTACCATCTCCGATTCGAAGTAAATTAGAAGCACCCATCACGTCTGAGGAAATATTTACAGCAATACAAATGATAAAACATGGGAAGGCTCCCGGACCAGATGGTTTCTCGATACAATATTTTAAAAGTTTTTTTCCCTTATTAAGTCCACACATGACTAAACTATTTAATGCCACATGTCAGGAAACTACCTTTACACCAGACACATTAAGAGCACACATTACAATCCTACCAAAGGAAGGTAAAGATCCGACATGCTGTAGTGGCTACCGTCCGATATCATTATTAAATACAGACGTAAAGATATTTACGAAGACTCTAGCCACTCGACTACAACCCCATGTGTCTCAGTTAGTACATCTAGATCAAGTGGGATTCATTCCCAAACGTGAAGCAAGAGATAGTACTATTAAAGTGCTAAATCTAATCCAACAAGCAAACCAATTAAAAAACCCTAGCGTATTCATAAATACGGATGCGGAAAAAGCCTTTGATAGGGTAAATTGGAAATTCATGCTTGGAGTACTGAGACACATGGGGCTAGGGGGTCGGATGCTGCAGTTGATAACTGAGCTATACACAAAACCACAAGCAATGGTAAAGGTAAATGGAGTATACTCTAAAATATTTTCGATATCAAACGGGACCCGTCAGGGGTGTCCCTTGTCACCACTCCTATTTGCACTAACATTAGAACCTTTCCTGAATAAGATCAGACAGAACACAGACATTGTAGGAATAAGAATAGGAGGAGAAGAGTATAAGGTTTCGGCGTACGCTGATGACTTACTATTTTCATTAGCTTCTCCGCAAATATCATTGCCTAACCTACTGAAGGAAGTAGAACAGTATGGTGTTCTGTCTGACTTCAGGATAAACTATGGTAGTGGGAGTGGCGATGCAGGGACACCTAAGCAGAGTTCTCCAACAGAATTTTAAATTTAGATGGACAACAACGGCACTGAATTATCTGGGGACAAAGATCCCATCAAATTTAACGAAAATCTTTGATTTGAATTTTCGACCATTACTAGTGTCGGTCAGAATATTGCTAAAGAAATGGAATAAGGGTATGCACTCCTGGTTTGGGAGGTGCAATATCTTAAAGATGAATATAGTTCCTAGGTTCCTATATCTGTTTCAGGGGCTACCTATATATATCCCTAGATCTTATTTTAATCAGATAGGGATAGAGTTAACAAAATTTATCTGGGCCTGCAGACGACCTAGAATTAATAGAAGATTATTAACAATACCGAAGGAGCGGGGTGGAATTGCAGCCCCAGATATGTACAAGTATTATCAGGCAGCACAACTAGGCAGGATCATTGATTGGTGTAGGCACTCAAAATTTAAACTATGGACCAGAATCGAACAACAGAAAAGTACTATTCCTTTGGACAGAGCCATTTGGTGTTATGCATCTTTACCTTCCCAACTGAAAACGAATCCTATAATAGGGCCTACACTTCAAATGGGATATAAGATAAGCCGAAACCATAGTATTACTACAGAACAATCACCCTTGACACCAGTCCTGGGGAACCCAGCGTTTCCACCAGGGCTGGAGGCAAGATGCATTCAGGGACTTAGAGATAGAGGATTATGTCAAGTGTCACACTTTACGAATCTTGAGAACTGGCCAACAATACAAAATATGACTCAACAAGGAGGCCAATTTGAAATGACAGCTTGGCAGGCACGACAAGTGAGACACTTTTTAGTATCCCTTGGCCCAATGGAGAAATATTGTAGATCACGTACAAAGTTTGAGACATACTGCGAAGAAAAGGAACCGATCTCCCATGTTATATCTAAAATATACGCTCTTCTGGTAACACCTCCAGAGGAGTATAAAATAAAAAGTCTGAGCAAATGAGAGAGGGACATGAATCAAAGCTTTTCATCAACACAGAGTAAGAAAATAGAACAGCTGGCCCTGAGTAGTTCTAGATGTACCAAGATACAGGAATCTAATTACAAATTGTTAATGCGATGGTACTATACACCAGCAGCTCTAAATATTTTTTTTCCAGAACAATCAGATAGATGTTGGAGGAACTGTGGTGAACGGGGGACCATCTTTCATATCTTCTGGCAGTGTCCAGTGATTAGACGATTCTGGCTGGAGGTGCAGAGAATAACGCAAATGTTCACGGAACATCAAGTTCCGGATTACCCAGCCTTCTTTTTGTTACAGAGCTCTCAAATCCCAATAAAAAGGTATAAGAACTCAATAATATGCCACATGGTGAATGCAGCCAAAAGCTGCATATCTCTATGCTGGAAAGAAACTCGAACACACCCTATTTCTATGTGGCTGGAAAAAATAAGACGAGTGTGGATAATGGAAAATCTATGGCCCAGCACAGTAGAAAGAACGGAACAAATTAATGAGATATGGACACCATGGGAAGAATTTGTAAAGTCGGAAGAGGGTAAAAAATTATTGGGAGAAGACAGAGACTGGGGCTCTGAAGCCCCCTAGGGGAGAGGTCAATCATGTCCGTCGGTCGGAGAGAGAGTGGGAGGGAACTGGAGAGAGAGAATGTAATTTTTTATTTATTTTTTGTTATTGTTTCCGGGGTGTAAGGGGTTAGGGTAAAGAATGGGAGGGAGGGAAGAGTAAGTAGAGAAATAGACAATTAATATTTTGTTTCATATGTGGATCAGGAAAATATTACTGATGTATAATATGTAATATGTTTTATGAGATGGGCAATATTATGTTATTGTTATTGTCTATGGGGTATGGGAAAAAAGGAAAAAGAAAAGTTACAGAAATAAAGAATTAAAAAAAAAAAAGAAAAAAGAAAAACAGGCTCGGGGCTTAAGTAGTTAAACGCTCATTTTTGCCCCCCCCCCCCCTATTGCAAGTCTAAAGTAGTTGATAGGAAAGTATTACTTGTTTTAAACTTTTACATTTCATTAGCTACTTCCTGGTTTCCAGGCCTGCCTAGGCAAATGATATTATAAATCCCAGGAGTCTTCAGGAGGGGAAGAAGGGTTTTCACAGCTAAGCACACCTTCCTGTCTGCATGCCTGAGCTAAGGGCATATGGATTCAAGAAAGTAAATGCTACATGAATAATTTGCCCTTAAGGCCGGTTCGCACCACACTTTTTATATTCCAGATACATTTCTGCATGTGTGTTTATGGTGCGTTTTTGATGCGTTCCAGTGCATTTTTACTCTATTGTTTCTTTTCATCTCAGTTGAGGACATGTCCGTTTTTTATGTGTTTTGCCATGGTACAGATGCGTTCCATACAGAAAATAAATGCAACATGTTCTACTTTTGTTGACTGCACTGGAACGCACTGCACTGGTATAAACTAGGACCAATGGAATCCATGTTAAACACAGTCCATGCATTTTTGATGTAGAATAAAAACACACTTGATTGCATCTCGTGTGAACCAGCCCTTACTCAAGCTAGCCATGGACAGAAATGCTAGGGGTGATTTCTCAGCAAAATAAAGCATGGAGACATGGACGGATGGGTGAGTTTGCTTTGAGTATTATAATTGAATTAAATAGTGTTTTTGGTATGTGGCACTCAGGTATATTGTGTTTCTGCAGTGTAAATATAAGGGACAAAGTGAGACACACATTTGAAGAAAGATAAGGACCCATTCAGTTTAAAAAAAAGTGGAAGAAAAATGCATCCCTTTAAACCTTATGGAACTTTTCACACCGGTCCGTTGCATTTTTAAAGCCCTGCTTGCTGCATTTTTGGAGTGTGTTTGGTGCAGGTTAGGGCCCTTTTACACTGATCAATTTTTTTTTTTTTTTTTTTTTTTTTTATTTGTTCAAATTTGTTTATTGAATTTTATCAAATTACAGAGAAATAATAATAAAAAAATAAATAAATAAATAAAGCAACAATCACAGTAATCACTACAATAGGTTCAAAATTAGCATATGAAATCATATATATATCATGGATCAAGAGACAATTGCTTCACTCAATAATCAGAGTGAGTTACTTCACTTAGTCTAAATAAAGTGTAGACTCAGAATGAGAAATACAATTGAAGCCTTAAAGGTAAACACCTAAGGAGGATAAAGAAATGTATTAAAGCCTCAAAAGGTATGAGACAGAATGATCGCTACTATATAACTCTTAAAAATCAAGAATCTGTGCCTAAAAAAATTGAGAGGAGCATATGTAGGTATACTTGTTGAACCTATATATAGATGAAAAATAAAAAATAAAAATAAAAACACAAAAAAATAAAACGACCATATAAACAAGTTGAGAAAAAAAGAAGGGGAAGAGCAGGAAGAAGGGAAGAAGAGAAGGAGAAGAGGAAGTGACAGGAAGAATCCCCGGGGATAAATGCATCAATAGCCATTTGCTTATAGATAGTTACTGCGAGAGAGTGTAAAACATCAAGGCATCAACAAGGTGTCATCAAAGTTTGGTGGCAAAAACTGAGTTATCCATGGTTGCCAAATATCTTTAAAGGAATTTATTCTATCTTGAATTATGGCTTCCATTTTGGCATGGACCATAGCTTGGTTAATTCTATGCTTAGTTTCATTTAATACCAAATCGTCAGTTCTCCAGGCTTTAGCTATGGTCTGTTTCGCGTACACTGATCAATTTTTGATCAGTTTTTGAGTTTAAAGCGGAAGTAAGCCCATCGATTTAACAGTTTCAAAAAGCAGTTACATTCCCGGCATGCCGGGAATGCCAACTGTCACATTGGTTGTGCTCTCAACCAAACTGTCAAACCATCCAATGGCTGGTGTCATAACTGATCACATGTCCAGCATCATGGCAGTTGACGATTAAACAGAGGCCAAGATGGCAGCTTCCTTGCCTGAAAATGATAGGAGGGTTTACTTCCACTTTAAGAAAGTGGAAGATTATGGGGTTAATTTACTAAAGGCAAATCCACTCTGCGCTATAAGTGCACTGCAAGTGCACTTGAAAGTGCACTTGGAAGTACAGTCGCTGTAAATCTGAGGGGAAGATCTGAAATGAGGGGAAGCTTTGCAGATTTTATCATCCAATTATGTACAAGCAAAAATGCTGTTTTTTATTTTCCTTGCATGTCTCCCTCAGATCTACAGCGACTGTACTTCCAAGTGTACTTGCAGTGCACTTGTAGTGCAAAGTGGATTTGCCTTTAGTAAATAAACCCCTATGTGTTTTTTGCAATGGAGAAAGCAGACAAAAACATAACCGAAACGCAACTGACCGGTGTGAAGAGTTCCATAGGATTTAAAGGGATACATTTTTGCATGCATTTTTCTTCTGCTTTTTTTAACTGAAAAACTGACCAAAAAGGTGAAATGGTATGATTTCCGGGATAAGGCAAACATATCCCTATCATTTCCATTAAACCTTTCTTATGTGCACATTATTTTAGTCTTTCATAATCAAAAAATTTAGGTTAAATCTTGGATGAAAGGATTGATCAGAAAATGTTTACGCATTTTCAGTGCGGTTGCTGTGTATATGGTATAAAGGAGTGTTGTCTTTTTTTAAATAAAAAAAATAAATAAAGAAAATTGAACAGATGGTTAAATGGGTGAATAAAATAATTACCAACAACATTACTTGTAAGATTGTTAGTACTCTGTGAAAACATACTATTATAAGCCATAGTTCTTTGGTATCACCTGGTAGTGGCACAAAGTTTATTTGATGGTCAGTCCCCTTTCATTACCAACATGCAGGTGTTTCCCAGCAGCTCCTGGGTCCCCCATTAGCAGTGGCGTATCTAAGGTATGGCAGCCTTGGCAAGTGCCATGAGTGCCATTGGGGGGGTGGCAAAAAAGCCACCCCCCGCACGTAAAAAAAACCCCACCCATCCTCCCGGACTAATATAGCCCCCAGGGCCACGGCCGGCCTGCTGGAGCACGACGCTGGTGTTCTATCAGATAGCTGCTGCCCAGCCCAGGCTGCTGGGCTTGACTTAGGCTGAGGGAGGCTCTGTCAGCAGGGAGGGGTGGGGCCAGGAGCTCCACTGACGCTCTGACCCTGCCCTGCCTCGCCCTGCCCCATGTAGTCTATATGTGCTTGGAGCAGAGTGGGAGCATTGAGATTGCCTCTCCTGGTCTTCTGAGAGCCCCACCCTGGACCGCGAAAATCCCCACCCCTACCGCCGAAAGCTCCGCCCCCAGACCTCTGAGAGTGGGAGGTGAGCCCGACTGGCCAGGTAGGTCTTTCTTCCAATATACACTGCCTGTAGACTCACTGTTATGCTAAACCCTCCCTGACAATGTTGTTTACCCCCTGTATAGCTGTGCATTGCTGAAAGTTTGAATTTAAAAAATGGCTACTTGATCATCTCCTGTAGTCGCATCTGCAGTCTCTGGTCATCTCCTGTAGTCGCATCTGCAGTCTCTGGTCATCTCCTGTAGTCGCATTCGTAGTCTCTGGTCATCTCCTGTAGTCGCCTTCGCAATCTCTGGTCATCTCCTGTAGTCGCATCTGCAGTCTCTCGTCGTCTCCTGTAGTCGCATTCCCAGTCTCTCGTCATCTCCTGTAGTCGCATCCGCAGTCTCTGGTCATCTCCTGTAGTCACATTCCCAGTCTCTGGTTATCTCTTGTAGTCTCATCCGCAGTCTCTGGTCATCTCCTGTAGTTGCATCCGCAGTCTCTGGTCATCTCCTGTAGTCGCATTCGCAGTCTCTGGTCATCTCCTGTAGTCGCATCTGCAGTCTCTCGTCATCTCCTGTAGTCACATTCCCAGTCTCTGGTCCTCTCTTGTAGTCGCATCCACAGTCTCTGGTCATCTCCTGTAGTCGCATCCGCAGTCTCTGGTCATCTCCTGTAGTCACATCCGCAGTCTCTGGTCATCTCCTGTAGTCGCATTCGCAGTCTCTGGTCATCTCCTGTAGTCGCATCCGCAGTCTCTGGTCATCTCCTGTAGTTGCATTCACAGTCTCTGGTTATTTCCTGTAGTCGCATCCGCAGTCTACTTAAAAGTAGTGCCAGTTGTTGCACTGCACAAATCACTTTATTACACTTGTCATTTATGATATCTATGGCTATACATATTTTTTGAATCCATATTAAGCACTATATTTGATTGACTGCTTGCTTTTGCTTGGGCCTGGCACACACACACGATCGCACATAACGATGACTTAAAAGTCATCATCATGTGCGATTGTGCGTGTGTGTCAAGCAGAAGCAGCCAATTAAATATCGTTCTCAATATGGATTCAATAAATATGCATAGCCATTTATATCATAAATAAAGTGTAATAAAGTGATTTGCGCAACAAGCTCATTAAACAGTCCACATTCAGTGAAAGTTCATGTACTGCAAACTTTTAATGAGCAGGAGCAGACTGACCCATCGGGTACTTGGGCACTTTATGTAGTGCCAATCTATATTGTGTTAATTGAAAGATTAGAGGCCCTGACTTTTTTTTTTTTGACAGGTGCGCAGTTTCAGTGCTTGCCATAGGCGCTATTTTCACTAGATACGCCTC
Organism: Rana muscosa; assembly: GCA_029206835.1. Taxonomy (NCBI): domain Eukaryota; kingdom Metazoa; phylum Chordata; class Amphibia; order Anura; family Ranidae; genus Rana; species Rana muscosa. Next base: position 890,077,639 of record CM055122.1, on the reverse strand, counting down.
TGCTCATTAATCATCATGTGCACCTAGTTGTGGGAAATGAATCAGATACTTGCCACTTGTAGGGGGTACTTGTGGTTCCATTACTCACCCAGTAGTAAATAAATAGTTGTTCTGTTCTTTATTTGGAGGAAGATTTCCTCTAATTAGTAGAAAGGTTGTCAGTTGCTGAATGATGAAGGTCATTCTTCAGATACTTTTTTCAAAAAGTAAGATCTTTCTCAATGTACTAAATACATCCATGATATCCAGGACTTTATTTGATCACAATATTTATTGTGTATGAAATTTCACAAAGAATAATTTATACCATTAAATCAGCGCTGTAATTATCATTTTTGTTATATCACTTAGGGGTTTATATTTATTTCTAGCAGCTGGTTATTGGTAGAAGAATAAGTTATCTGGTTCACAGTTTTGTAATATAATTTTCTCACAATGTATTATATTCATCAGCGCGGAAGGGTTTATACATTTATTAAAAAGAATAACCTGTGCACACTAATATAGCGGCACAGTGTGAATGGGCCCTGAATGTCTTTTGGACCGTCATATTAACCAGTTTCTCACTCCAGACAGGTAACAGGCATAGGAAACCTTAAAATGTTCTTACTGCAGTATAGTAATATACAGGAAATTCCATCTCATAATTCCCTGGATAGAATAAATTATTTAAAGTCATAAGGAATAAGTAAAAATTTTAAAATGAAAATAAATAACTAAATATGAGTATATACACTAGCGCTTATATACCAGTGTCCATAAAATTATTCCTACTGTATGCATATGTGCAATACCATAATATTTTAATAAAAGTCCCAAACAAAAGTGACTTCTGTGCAAAACTTTCTTTTGAAGACCCTTTTGAAGAAGTCAGGTGACAGAATGCGTCAAGGAAGTGACATCAGATGCACAGACCAAAACCAGAAATACAGAGTCAACCATCTTTGATGCTCTGTTGATGTGGTTTTGATACAATGTAAGCATTTTACTTTTAATAAATTGTGGCTTTAAGAACTTGCTGCACCATGAGCCTTGCCTTCTTTTATCTTGTATATTGGGATATTGCAAGCCAGCTTCTGGAGATTGCCCAGCCTTGAGGAGGATTGTGGAGGAACATTTAAGTGTGTGCATTATCTGGCCCTGGGATGGAAGGGCTGTAAGTTTTGGTAAGAGTATATCTGCATACGGTATATGGCACATGGTAGAGAATCTGCACAGTGAAGAATGGATCTTTATATTTGCACTTATGGTCACTATTTTATGTGAGCACAGTTATTTTTTATATAAAGTGTATGTTTTTTTTGGCATACTACACCATATAGTTTTTGTCTCTTGGGATATCCAATATATGGAAGATCTAAGGGAGCGATGGAGTTGAGGAGGAAGAATTAAAGGCACTTAGAGATTGTGGTTGTTATTTCATCAAGATAACAACTTTATTTCATAAAGACTCACCATGGGTCATAGAGTGAGAGTTTATAATTTTTACAAAGAAGAGGGAAGAAAGTATTGCACAGAGGCATTTTTGTTTGTGACTTTTATTGAAATTTTCTGGTATTGCACAATGCACATATGCATAGGAATAATTTTTTAGACACCGACATACATTATATTGTCAAAAGTTTTGGGGCGCCTGCCTTTACACATACATGAACTTTATTGGCATCCTAGTCTGAAGCCTCATACACATGGCCGAGAATCTCGTCAGGAAAAAACTTGTTGTTTTTCTTGATGAGATTCTTGGACAAGAAACTTGTCCCGGCCGAGTGTACACACGCTCAATTCAAAGAACCCGCGGTTCTTTGAATGGAGCGAACACGGTGACGTCATCGACTACGACGAGCGTGTGCTCATCACATTCGATGCCGTCGCCGCCATCTTGCTACACCCTACCTATGCCTAGGAAGCTACAGCGCATGCGTCAAAGTCATTTTGAGCATGCGCGGGTTTCCACGGCGACAGGTAAGTGTACACACACTCGGGTTTCTCATCGAGAAACAGGCAGACGAGAAACCCGACGAGAAAATAGAGAGCAGGTTCCCTATTTTTCTCGTCGAGATTCTTGTCGGTTTTCTTGATGAGAAAACTAAAAGCCGCGTACACACGACCGATTTACTCGGCAAGAAAGCTCTGCCAGCAAGTTTCTTGCTGGTTCTTGCCGAGAAACTCGGTCGTGTGTACGAGGCTTTAGTCCATAGGGTTCAATATTGATTTGGTGACCTGAAGGGCCTGGTATGGATATTTGGGGGGAACCGCATGCATTTTTTTTTTAATTTGCGACAGGGTTCCCCTTAATATCCATACCACACCTGAAGGGCCTGGTAATTAAGTTTGGGGGAACCCCCACGCATTTTTTTTTTTTTTATCAATTACTTTTCTATGTATTGCCGGGAGCCGACAATTCATTATAGCCGCGAGTGAGTTTTAAATGACTTTTTTTCCTTCAGAAATGACATTTTGTGCAGGGACAGTTCTAATCACGGGAAACAAGCGCCACTTCACATGCATACTATACACACACCCTAGGTACGAAATTTACACCCTAGGTACGGTGGTTATGGGGGTCTGCGGGCAGGGGGCTTATCAGAATCTGGAAGACCCCTTTAACAAAGGGGACTCCCAGATCCCGCCCCCCCTATGTGAATTGGTAATGGGGTACATTGTACCCCTACCATTTCACAAAGAAAGTGTAAAAAAAAAAAAAAAAAAATACACAGACACCGTTGGGAAAGTCCTTTATTAAAAAAACAAAACAAAAAAAAACATTCCAGCGATGAAATCCAGTGTCCCACGGCGATCCGATGTCCAGCGTTGTCCACACAAAACATCATTGGCTGAGCGGACCTGATGGGGAACTTCCACCGCAGTGTAATAAATGAATAGACCCGCCCCTTCTAAAGTTCCCCATCAGGTCCGCTCAGCCAATGACGTAGGTGTAAGGCTGAGGAGAAGGGGTGGGTCTATTCATTTATTACACTGTGGAGGAAGTTCCCCATCAGGTCCGCCCCCTCGTATGTCAGACCCCGCTTACGTCATTGGATGAGCGGACCTGATATGGAACTTCCTCCACAGTGTAATACATGAATAGATCCGCCCCTTCCTCACGTTCCGCATCAGGTCCTCAGCCTTACACCTACGTCATTGGCTGAGCGGACCTGATGGGGAACTTTAGAAGGGGCGGGTGTATTGCCGTGGGACACTGGATTTCATCGCTGGAATGTTTTTTTTTTAATAAAGGACTTTCCCAAAGGTGTCTGTGTATTTAATTTTTTTTTACAATATTTTACGCTTTCTTTGTGAAATGGTAGGAGTACGATGTACCCCATTACCAATTCACATAGGGGCGTCTGTTAAAGGGGTCTTCTAGATTCTGATAAGCCCCCCGCCCGCAGACCCCCACAACCACTGGGCAAGGGTTGTGGGGATGAGGCCCTTGTCCCCATCAACATGGGGAAATCCTCCCCATGTTGAGGGCATGTGGCTTGGTACGGTTCAGGGGGGGGGCACTCTCTCGTCCCCCCTCTTTTCCTGCGGCCTGCCAGGTTGCGTGCTTGGATAAAGGGTCTGGTGTGGATTTTTGGGGGAACTCCATGCCATTTTTTTTTTCATTTGGGATGGAGTTCCCCTTAAAATCCATACCAGACCTGAAGGGCCTGGTATGGATATTTGGGGGGAACTGCACACATTTTTTTTAAAATTTGCGGCAAGGTTTCCCTTAATATCCATACCAGACCTGAAGGGCCTGGTAATTGAATTCGGGGGAACCCCCACGCATTTTTTTTTTTTTTATCAATGACTTTTCTATGTATTGCTGGGAGCAGACAATTCATTATAGCCGCAAGTGAGTTTTAAATGACTTTTTTTCCTTCAGAAATTTAACTTTGTGCAGGGACAGTTCTAAGCACGGGAAACAAGCGCTGCTTTACAGGAATACTATACACACACCCTAGGTACGAAATTTAAAGGAATATTTCACTTTTATTGTTTCACTTTAAGTATTATTAAAATCACTGCTCCCGAAAAAACTGCCATTTTTAAAACTTTTTTTTGCATTGATACATGTCCCCTGGGGCAGGACCCAGGTCCCCAAACACTTTTATGACAATAACTTGCATATAAGCCTTTAAAATTAGCACTTTAGATTTCTCCCATAGACTTTTCGAATTTGCCGCGAACACCCCAAATTGTTCGCTGTTTCTCCCATAAACTTTTCGAATTTGCCGCGAACACCCCAAATTGTTCGCTGTTCGACTCGAACTCGAAGCTCATCCCTAATGGCTTGTCTCAAACATCAATACAAACCTCCTATTTCCTGAACCTATCCTTCTAAGAAATTATTATTAGTAACACAATCTAAAAAATAAAATAACTGTTTATTTTGCAAATATATTTTTTCATTAATCATGGATTCCTGAGACATTGCAAGACAAAATCTATTAAGATTTGTCAAGAATTGTATTCCACATCGATAAACAGATTTTAAAGGGTACACAAACGCACAGCATGAAAGTCATGAATTTGTCTTATAAATGTCAAGAGAATTAATTACGAATTTCAACATCTTATCTAGACAGAAAGACAAAGATTAAGTAAACCATCATTATGTTTGGCCTTTCACAGTTCACTTATAAAGGGACCCATTAATCATACACAGCTCTGCTATAATTATCACAGAAGTTTGAAACTCTAGTTGCTAAAGCAAGATAATCAATGCAGAATTTACCACATAAACTGGCAGTAACTAAAGTCCAAACTGTCTTCAATGGATGCATATTGGACAAGAACAAGATTAACAACAGTGAAATTAATTCAGAGTCATCTTGATATGAAAATCTGAATACAATACTGTGCTTGTTTTATAAAAAAAAAAAATTTTTACGCTCATAATTTGTGTTATTTATTTTCTGCTGCTAGAGGGATAGTGAACAGGACTCACTATTATAATAAAAGTCTGAGCGTACGTCAGCCATGACAAACCTACAATCTTTTTAGGTGTTTCCCTATAGTTTAATGTAAAACTATGGGGAAAACATTTTTTTCCATTTTGAATAGAACAAGGAAGGGTTATAACCCTTAGTTAATTTAAAGTGTTTTGAGCCAAACGTCATTGCCCTAGGAGTCCCAGGAGCAAAACCGGCCCAATTCCTCTCTTAAGCAAACTGAGCATCCGAGACCTATCATATTTATATCCATTTCAAAGCTTATTTCATGCTGGACTATAAAAGGCATGTTAGAAGACTGTCATCTGTAGGTATTTAGAGATATTAATACTTATAGAAAACTGTACCTGGGATACAGTCATAAACAAAGTGACATCCCAGGGCCACTCCTCAACCACTTAATTGGTCAGATGGTCTCTGTCTACACCCCATTGATGCCAAAGAAAAGTGGACTGCAACCACATTGGACAGATCTTGTGTACCATCAAATGAAGGAAGATCTGTCACGTTATAAGAGCCAATATATCACCTTGCTCATTGACCGAAGTCTGCTGAAACCATATTTTGAAAAGTGCTAAATCTGTCTCTATTGCCCTAACACAAACTTAAAGTGTAAGTAAACCCCCCTATCGTTTTCAGCCAAGGAAGCTGCCATCTTTGCCTCTGTTTAATCTACAACTGCCATGATGCTGGACATGTGATCAGTTATGACACCAGCCATTGGATGCTTTGACAATTTGGTTAAGAGCACAGCCAATGGGAGTGTTATATTTCCGGCACGTGCCGGAAATGAAACTGTTTTATGAATGGGTTTACTCCCGCTTTAAGGAATCCCTGTCTCTTGAAGAGTGCTACTACAAAATAAATCTATGAATATACCTGTCTGTGGTGACAGTATGTGTACAGATGTTTATTTTAAAATCATAATTTTCATTGCTAATACTGTGAAGGGTTGATAGGCCCAAAAGCAATCTGGTGGCAGTTTTGGGGTGTAAAGGGTCAATTGCTTAGTTAACTACACCCAGTGACAATTGCTCTTATGCCGTGTACACACGATCGGTTTTACCGATGAAAACAGTCCGTTGGACTTTTCTCATCGGACAAACCGATCGTGTATGGGCCCCATCGGTCTTATTTCCATCAGTTAGAAAAAATAGAACATGTTTTAAATTTATCCGATGCGAAAAAAAACGATAGCAAATTCCGATTGTCTATGTGGAACTCCATCGGACAAAAAACCCACGCATGCTCAGAATCAAGTCGACGCCTGGTCAGAAGCATTGAACTTAATTTTTCTCGGCTTGTCGGAGTGTTTTACGTCACAGCGTTTGGGACGGTCGGATTTTTGACTGATGGTGTGTAGGCAAGACTGATGGAAGTCAGCTTCATCGGATTTCCGATGGAAAAATCCATCGGATTAGAATCTGATCGTGTGTACAGGGCTTTAGTCTGTTGGTACTTAGATTGTGGTCCCCGCAAGCTAGAAAATCTTTAAGCAGGGTGGGGCTAAGAGTGTCATTGTTGCGTATCAGTGACAGTGTGGTGTGAGGTTGACCAGTCATTTATCACAAGTTTGTGGAAAGGGGCATGGTCTGACACCACATTCGTCACAATACTTATTTCCTCTTCCTTGTTTTTCAGGTAAAGAGGATTAATAGCTCACCAAAGACAGGATGGTCTCTGTTGACATTGTGGTCTATGCTCTTGGCCCAGGACATGGTGTGGCACACTGCTGTAGGTAAGCATAAATAGGGAAACCTCCAGTTAGGTAAGGTAAAATGTTGTTACGAGGGTACCATCATCCAAAATAACTATAGTGAATGAATGGGTGCAAGGAGACAATTCCCCATGAGAAAGTCTCCAAAGCAAGTGGGACATAAAGTAAAATTGACTATTGCGGTACCCTGAATAGATATGACATCCGATAAAAATAAAGCTTCTTTATTAATATACAATTAAAATAAAGTATCTAGATACAATGATAATGGTTGTACAATTAATAACATGACACTGGTACTCAAATACACTCCATGATGGTGATTGGGAGTTGTATGATTTGCCTCAGTGTACGATCGTCCTCAACATGTTTCGTGGCCATAAACCGCTTCTTCAGGAGGAGTAAAATATACAGTCTATAAATAGGATGATAAGATTTGACATGTTAAGCACCAATCTATAATGTGTATATGCAACAAGAAAAACTATTATTGGGGATATATAGAAATTACATCGCTTACCAGTGAAGACCCATGGAGGATCAAAGGCCAAACAGCAAAGTCATCAAAATTTCCCTACTACGGACATGTGGGAACAGATCAGTGATAAATATATACCTAGGGCTGCACTGTGGCAAATCATACAACTCCCAATCACTGTCATGGAGTGTATTTGAGTACCAGTGTCATGTCATCAATTTGTACAATTTTTCACAGCCATTATCATTGTATCTAGATACTTTATTTTAATTGTATATTAATAAAGAAACTTTATTTTTATCGGATGTCATATCATTTCAGGGTACCACGATAGTCCATTTTTCCTTTTTGTCCCCCTTGCTTTGGAGACTCTCTCATGGGGAATTGTCTCCTTGCACTCATCCATTCACTATAGCTGTAGGTAAGCAAATATTCTTAAAACACATCTAGAGGAGACTTGCAACCCACAGTACATAAAGACTTTAAAAATAGTTTAAATTGAACCTGAACTCACAAAAAAAGATTTGCTATCTTAGGGAACATCTGGAAATGTTTGCGCCCAAGCTTTATCCTGAAAAATATGCCCTTTGTCTTAACCCGTTCATGACAGAGGGTAAAACAAATCTTCCTGCCTAAACACAGTTTTGCAACTTTAACATGTGTTAAAAAATACTGTACATATCATTGCAACTACTTAGTGTATTCAGGTGAATTATACCCTGCTTTTTTTAGGACTAATTGGGCTTTGATTTGGTGGTAAATGGTAATGGATATCTCCTGATTTATTTTTATGATGAAAGGAAAACTGGCACAAAGTAGAAAGGAAATGTAATTTCTTTAAAATTCAGCTGTATATTTCTTGATGTTTGTATGAGCAAAGAAAAGTTGGAACTCTGTTTTAAACTCTGCAATCTTGTGTTTATTGGTGGGTAACAAATGACAGCCACAGATGTCAACGTGTTTCGGCCAAACTGGCCTTATTCACGACTCATGAATAAGGCCAGTTTGGCTTAAACGCATTGACATTTGTGGCTGTCATTTGTTACCTGCCGATAACACAAGATTGTAGGGTACACACCAGAGTGCCCACTTTTCTTTGCTTATATAGAATGTATGGATGAGGAGTCAGCTGCCTTTGTCAGAGCATCTTCTGCTGCGTCCATTGACACAGACAGCGGGACTCGGCCTGCCCTCTCTCTGGCTCTGGCAGTGGACTGTCCTTTGGAGTCCTCACATCCTAAAGATGCTTTGATGATGTCAGAGGTCCTTAGAGAGTTGGAGCATAGTAGAGAAGAGGCTGCAGGGGCTGGCCTAGCAGCATAGAGGAGCCTGTAGGAATGAAGAATCGGGTAAGTAAAAACGGTTTACCTGTACCCCCTAAACACAAACAAGCAGTTAACCCTTGCAGTTTGGGCAAAACCCCACAGCAAGAAATAACTATAAGTATTCCCAGAGTTTAGCTTTAAATTTATTTTTTCTTTTGATGGTATTTAATCACCACTGTGTTTTTTGTATTTTTGCTAAACAAACGACAAAAGACCAAAAATGTTCTTAGTTTATGTTATATTTTGCAATTAAGTATTTTTTTTCTTCACTGATGTGCGCTAATGAGGCTGCACTGGTGAGTGCTGATAGGCTGCACTGATGGGCACTGATAGGCTGCACTAATGGGCACTGATGAGGCTGCACTAATGGGCACTAATGAGGCTGCACTGATGAAGAGGAATTGATGGGCACTGATAAGCTGCACCGATAGGCACTGATTAGGCTACACTGATGAGGCGGTACTGATGGGCACTGATAGGTGGCACTGATGGACACTGATGGGCGGCACTGATTGACACTGATGGGCACTCATGGGGCTGCACTGATAATCAGGACACTGATCAGTGCCCTGATTATCAGTGTAAGCGGTGTGCTGACAGGCTTGCCGGTTATCGGCACTCCTTTCCTCACACAGATACAGCGCTTGAGGAAAGGACTGCCGATAACCCATGTGATGGAATGTCCAGCACCCAGCTTGGAAGTCTCCATCAAGATATAGCTTCCTCCAGTCTGGACCCAGGAACCAGGTATTGTAGCTGAGCACCAAAGATCTAAATGACACTAGCTTAAGTCCAGACTGGAACTGGAACTCTTTATTGTAAATTCACACAGAATATATACCATGCTAGTTCAGATAAGAGCTTGATCACATTACCCTAACAATACAAACTGTAAACAGGAATATAATTAACATAGCTAAGGAACAGCCAACATAAACAGTATGCTAATCCACATCTAGCAACTAATAGCTGACAGTGATCAAATTAATACTAATTAACAACTAGCCACCCAGACAGTCCACCACCTACAACCCTGAATACACAAAGTACATTACACATGCTGTCTTCAGGTATTTAGCTTTAACTTGTGTAATCTCTCCACTATACAAGTCAGGTATACAAGGTGCTGCTATAAAGACCAATATATAAATGGGGTACTTTGACGCAGTGGTGGGCTTAAGCAAGGTATGACCATGGTGTGACTAAATCCCTATATTTACTTATTAAGATCAGATGTTAAAGCGATTGTAAAGCTTTGAGTTTAAAAAACAAAACAAAAAAAAAAACATATCATACTTACCTCCACTGTGCAGTTTATTTTGCACAGAGTGCCACCGAATATAGGATGCATTAAGGTGAAAAAACACGAGGGTTTACAACCCCTTAAGTAGCCTTGTAAGTAGCCTTGAAAGCAAACTTTTTTTGTATATGTGTGCACTATTCTCTATGGTTCTATTTGTATATTGGTCTTTTTGGCAGCACCAACCTTAGAAATGTATGTTTAGGGTGTGCCCCCCAACCATTTGTTTGTTTGTTACATATTGAGTCCTGACCAGACTTCCTGGGTGGAGCACTCTACTCTCCCACACCAGTACTTAATTATCAGTGTCCACCAGTAAGTAGTTATGAAAGGAGTCCCTTTATAGTGCAGTTTAAGCAGAGGGATCTGCAGCTAGCACACTTCTCCCATGCAAGGAGTGAGTATGCCCCATGGTTTTGAGAAGTGGGAATAGTGTAGGACCCACTGAAAATGGGGTACTTTGACGCAGTGGTGGGCTTAAGCACGGTATGGCTATATGGTGTGACTAAATCCCCATATTTACTTATTAAGATAAGGTGTTTTTAAGTAACCTTGCAAGATTTTAAAGCAACTTTTTTTTTGTGTACATGTGCGATATTCTTTATGGTTTGGTCTTTATAGCAGCACCAACCTTAAATGTATGTTTAGGGTATGCCCCTCAACCCTTCGTTTGTTCCTTAAATATAAGGGGTCCTCGGGTACCACCTCTCCCCGTGTGAATAATGCCTTGTACACACGATCAGAATTTCCGATGAAACAAGTCCAGTGGACTTTTTTCATCGGAAATTCCGATCGTGTGGGGGACCCTATCGGACTTTTTTCCATGTTTTAAATTTGTCCGATGGAAAAAAAAACGATAGGAAATTCCTATCGTCTGTGTGGAACTCTGACGGAGAAAAAACGCATGCTCTCAATCAAGTCGACGCATGCTCGGAAGCATTGAACTTCATTTTTCTCGGCTCGTCGGAGTGTGTTACGTCACCACATTTTGGACGGTCGGAATTTAGTCTGACAGTGTGTATGCAAGACAGCTTGAACGGAATTCCGATGAAAAGATTTTCATCGGATTTTAGACCAACGGATACTCCGATCGTGTGTACAGGGCATAAGAGGTACTTAGCATCCCTACTCATTTACAAAAAATGTAAATAATAAATGTAGCGGGTATGTGCTTTTCTGTTTGAATCTGGTGGGGAAACTGTGAGTTATGGTTCCCTGGGGCCCACCGGGTGGCGCTGTCACTTTGGGCCCGGGGTTAAGCCATCGTTGCAGTGTCGTACCTCTTTTGGCCTCTTTCGGCGGGTGTATGGTGGGGCGGGGAACCCGCCGTGCTTGCTGGGAGAGGGTATAAAGGGGGCGGCCATTTTTGGTGGCGGGACTTGAGTCCCAGGCACCTTCAGCCTGAGGGCGGTGGTTCGTGTCGGGAGTCTAGGCGGCCTAGGCCTAGAAGATGTTCGGAGGTCGTGTTCCATCCCAGGCACCTTTAGCCTGGGGTAAGGTACTTGGATGGAGGTCTGGGACTGAGTGTCCCGGACTAAGGCTCCGTGAGGGATGGACTTCCTAGGGGACCCCTGGAGTGGGTACCCGAATCCAGTGACGTAAGGGACCGGAGGGGGTACTTACCTGAAGACCTGGTGCAGCAAATTGCCAGTGACGGGTGAGCCTCCGGAGACCGCCCGGAGGGATGTCTTCCTCGATTGGGAGCAGGAATCTACTTCTAGGAAGGAAGTAAGAGAGTTCATTGTGCCTGGGCCTACTCGCATCCACACCCCCCTTGTCTGTTCTGGTCGTTGAGGGAGTCCAACTGATTGTGTTCACTTTTACATTGAGAAGAATAAAGGAGTGTTGGACTTTATTGGTGTGGGGCTCATTTACTGGCAGACACTGTTCAAGAAACCAGGAGGAGGCTCCAGATGCAGAACACCGACCCGAAGGTAAAAGAGGATTGTCTCCCATTACATACACATCTGCAGTGGGAACATTGGCGTGGTGACCCCGCACTCTCTCCTCCAAGGTACCCCTAGACAAAAGCCAGAGACAGAAGAATTGATACTAGAGGGAGAGAGTGGAGGCCGCTACATAAATATGCACACATTGACAAGACCTTTAATAAAAAAAAATTTAAACAAAGTCCCACAATGGAAATCCAGCATCAATCAAGTTGTTCAGCGATGCAGAGCCACGTCAATCACAATGAACAACACTCACCAAAAAAAAATTCTGCTGACAAGACCTGCTTTCAAGGTCTACTAGCTGCAAATGATAGCTGGGGGTGGGGTCTCCTAGGTTGACATCATTGACCAAATATGGGCATGACCATATTTACTCAGTGATGTCACAAGTTTCCTCAACGTCTTTACCAGACCCTCATCTAGGGTAAGGGTATAGATGAAAGGTATCCCTAGCCACTTTCTTTACAACCAGAAGGAAATGGCTAGAGCTGTCATTTACCAACAATTTTTTACTTTGTTTTTATATCTCATCTTTGCTGCAGTGGGTTGTATGCATTGTATAGATGCATCATTGGCCATGACCATTACTGTTTTTTATAGTTTGGGTTTAGTGTTGAGCGGACCCGAACTGTAAAGTTCAGGTCCGTACCGAATTTTGGCGTTTTCCCGACCCCGGACCCGGATTTTGCGCTAAAGTCCGGGTTCGGGTTCGGATTCGGGAATTTAATGGCGCAGTTAGAAATGCTTCAGGGGCCAGCCAATCACCATTTGATTAGCTGGTGTGCCCTTAGAAGCCATCATAGCCATGCCTACTAATGGCATGGCTGTGATTGGTCAGTGCAACATGTGACCCAGCATGTGACCAGCTTCTATATAAGCAAGAGGCACACAGCACAGATCGTCACTCTGCTTTTAGACAGTGTAGGGAAAGGATCCTGGCTGCTGTTGCTGTGAGGGAGAGAATTATATGATAGGAGTTAGTCCTGATTCTGCAATCTACTGATAGAAAAGATAGAGAAACAGTGTAGTGTAGTGTAGGGGCAGGATCCTGTTTGTGCTTTCAGGGAGAGAGATTTAGATAGGAGTCCAGATTGAGAGATATAATAGCTCAGCGATCTGCATAGGTTTATCTGTTTGTGTTGCAAGCTCAGTGCACCAGCACTGCATTACGTTGAGTGATACACCTATTCCATACTGTGGCTGTATTGTGCTCTTGCTAAAAGACCCATTTCGGGCAGAAAAAAAAAAAGGCACTTTATTGTGCTTTTGCTAAAAAGACCCATTTTTGGGCCCCAAAAAAAAAAAAGGCACTTTATTGTGCTGTTGCAAAAAAAAAAAAAGGCACTTTGTTGTGCGCAAAAAAGACCTATTTTTGGGCAAAAAAAATATTTTGCAGTGTATATCTCTAGTTGTGTGAAATAACCAATTTCTATATATTTTTCTTGTACTATGCTATACTAAAAAAAAAAAAACAACTTTTTTTTGAATAGCATTCTCTGCAGCTGTGCGATTCAGCGGTTATATACTGTTGGGGTTGTTGTGCTCTTGCAAAAAACGCCATTTAGGGCCACAGAAAATATTTTGCAGTGTGAAATACACATCTGGAGGTGTGTGAAAAAACAACATTATTTTTAAAAACCATTTTCTGGCCTCTGCAGCTGTGCGATTCAGCGGTTATATACTGTTGGGGTTGTTGTGCTCTTGCAAAAAACGCCATTTAGGGCCACAGAAAATATTTTGCAGTGTGAAATACACATCTGGAGGTGTGTGAAAAAAACAATTTCTATATATTGTACAGTGCTATACTAAAAAAAACAACATTTTTTTTTAATAGCATTCTCTGCACTTCTATAGCTGTGCGATTCAGTGGTTAAATACTGTGGTTGTGTTGTGCTCTTCCAAAAAACGCCATTTAGGGCCACTGAAAATAAATTGCAGTGTGAAATACACATGTGGAGGTGTGTAAAATAAACAATTTCTATATATTGTACAGTGCTATACTAAAAAAAACAACATTTTTTTTTAATAGCATTCTCTGCACTTCTATAGCTGTGCGATTCAGTGGTTAAATACTGTGGTTGTGTTGTGCTCTTCCAAAAAACGCCATTTAGGGCCACAGAAAATAAATTGCAGTGTGAAATACACATGTGGAGGTGTGTAAAATAAACAATTTCTATATATTGTACAGTGCTATACTAAAAAAAAAAACTTTTTTTTTGAATAGCATTCTCTGCACTTCTATAGCTGTGCGATTCAGTGGTTAAATACTGTGGTTGTGTTGTGCTCTTCCAAAAAACGCCATTTAGGGCCACAGAAAATAAATTGCAGTGTAAAATACACATGTGGAGGTGTGTAAAATAAACAATTTCTATATATTGTACAGTGCTATACTAAAAAAAACAACATTTGTTTTGAATAGCATTCTCTGCACTTCTATAGCTGTGCGATTCAGTGGTTAAATACTGTGGTTGTGTTGTGCTCTTCCAAAAAACGCCATTTAGGGCCACTGAAAATAAATTGCAGTGTGAAATACACATGTGGAGGTGTGTAAAATAAACAATTTCTATATATTGTACAGTGCTATACTAAAAAAACCAACATTTTTTTTGAATAGCATTCTCTGCACTTCTATAGCTGTGCGATTCAGTGGTTAAATACTGTGGTTGTGTTGTGCTCTTCCAAAAAACACCATTTAGGGCCACAGAAAATATTTTGCAGTGTGAAATACACATCTGGAGGTGTGTGAAAAAACAACATTATTTTTAAAAAGCATTCTCTGGCCTCTGCAGCTGTGCGATTCAGCGGTTATATACTGTTGGGGCTGTTGTGCTCTTGCAAAAAACGCCATTTAGGGCCACAGAAAATATTTTGCAGGGTGAAATACACATCTGGAGGTGTGTGAAAAAACAACATTATTTTTGAATAGCATTCTCTGGCCTCTGCAGCTGTGCGATTCAGCCGTTATATACTGTTGGGGTTGTTGTGCTCTTCCAAAAAACGCCATTTAGGGCCACAGAAAAAAAATTGCAGTGTGAAATACACATGTGGAGGTGTGTAAAATAAACAATTTCTATGTATTGTACAGTGCTATACTAAAAAAAACAATTTTTTTTTTGAATAGCATTCTCTGCACTTCTATAGCTGTGCGATTCAGTGGTTAAATACTGTGGTTGTGTTGTGCTCTTCCAAAAAACGCCATTTAGGGCCACAGAAAAAAAATTGCAGTGTGAAATACACATGTGGAGGTGTGTAAAATAAACAATTTCAATATATTGTACAGTGCTATACTAAAAAAAACAACATTTTTTTTGAATAGCATTCTCTGCACTTCTATAGCTGTGCGATTCAGTGGTTAAATACTGTGGTTGTGTTGTGCTCTTCCAAAAAACGCCATTTAGGGCCACTGAAAATAAATTGCAGTGTGAAATACACATGTGGAGGTGTGTAAAATAAACAATTTCTATATATTGTACAGTGCTATACTAAAAAAAACAAAATTTTTTTTGAATAGCATTCTCTGCACTCCTATAGCTGTGCGATTCAGTGGTTAAATACTGTGGTTGTGTTGTGCTCTTCCAAAAAACGCCATTTAGGGCCACAGAAAATATTTTGCAGTGTGAAATACACATCTGGAGGTGTGTGAAATAAACAATTTCTATATATTTTCCTTGTACTGTGCTATACTAAAAAAAACAACCCTTTTTTTTTTGAATAGCATTTTCTGCAGTTCTGTAGCTGTGCGTTTCAGCCATTACGTACTGTGGGTGTGTTGTGGTCTTCCAAAAAACGCCATTTAGGGCAAGATCCTAAATTTGGAAAATATGAGGGGAAGGTCAAAGGGACGTGGTGGCCCCGGTCGTGGTGCTGCTGGTGGAGCTCCTGTTGCAGGGAGAGGACGTGGTGGATCTGTGCCAGCTACACGCACAAGTGAAACACCTTCCTCAGGTGCGAGTAGGCGACCGAGCCTGCGGCGGTATTTTGTCGCGCCTAATGAGGCTGTACCAATGTTTAGGCCAGGACAAGTACAGGCGATAGTAGATTGGGTTGCTGACAGTGCCTCGGGTTCCTTCACATTGTCTCCCACCCACTCTTCTGATGAAAGATCAGAGTTGGCACCTGAAGCCCATGTCCATCAGTCTTTCACCTCACCCCCTTGCAAATCAGCCAAGCAGTCTGAGCCCCAAATCATGCAGCAGTCTCTTCTGCTTTTCGATGACTCTGTTAGCAGAGTTTCCCAGGGCCATCCACCTAGCCCTGCCCCAGAAGTGGAAGAGATTGAGTGCACCGATGCCCAACCACTTATGTTTCATGATGGGTACATGGGAGGACCATCGTAGCACGTCTCGGATGATGACGAAACACAGGTGCCAACTGCTGCTGCTTTCGCAATTGTGCAGACAGACATGGAGGGCAGGGGTGAAGACTGGGTGGAAGATGATGTGGAGGACGATGAGGTCCTCGACCCCACATGGAATCAACGTTATGCAGGTGACCAGTGTAGTTCGGAGGAAGAGGCGGTGGTCACACAGAGCCACCAGCACAGCAGAAGAGGGAGCAGGGTGCAAAAACGGAGCATTCGTCCCCTAGACAGTACATCTGCTACTGCCCAACGCAGCAAGGGACCGAGCACACCAAAGCCAGGTCCAAGGACTTCCCTAGCGTGGCAGTTCTTCACACAGTGTGTTGATGACAAGACACGAGTGGTTTGCACGCTGTGCAATCAGAGCCTGAAGCGAGGCATAAACGTTCTCAACCTGAGCACAAGCTGCATGACCAGGCATCTAAGTGCAAAGCACGAGTTGCAGTGGAGTAGACACCTCAAAAACCAAGAAAGGTCTCTGGCTCCTCCTGCTTCCTCTTCTGCTGCAGTCTCGGCCTCTTCATCCACCTCTGTAGTGACAGTGGCACCTGTCACCCCGCAAACAGAGGATCTGCCAGCAACACTACCACCTGGGTCACCAACCATCTCCACAATGTCCCATGGAAGCGTTCAGCTCTCTATCTCCCAAACATTGGAGCGGAAGAGGAAGTACCCCCCTAGCCACCCGCGATCCCTGGCCCTGAATGCCAGCATTTCAAAATTCCTGGCCTTTGAAATGCTGTCATTCCGTCTGGTGGAGACGCAGAGTTTTAAAAGCCTGATGGCATTGGCTGTCCCGCAGTACATCGTGCCCAGCCGCCACTACTTTTCCAGGCGAGCCATCCCTTTCCTGCACAACCAGGTGGGGGACAAAATCAGGTGTGCACTGCGCAACGCCATCTGTGGCAAGGTCCACCTAACTACGGATGCGTGGACCAGTAAGCACGGTCAGGGACGTTATATCTCCCTAACAGCACACTGGGTAAATGCAGTGGCGGCTGGGCCTGAGGCAGATAGCGGTTTGGCGCATGTCCTTCCACCACCGAGGATTGCAGGCCGCTTCAGTTTGCCTCCTGTTGCTAACTCCTCCTTCTCCGCTTCCTCATCCTCTACCGCCTCCTCATCCATTCAGCGTAACACCTTCACCACCAACTTCAGCACAGCCAGGGGTAAACGACAGCAGGCAGTTTTAAAACTTTCCTGTTTGGGGGAAAATCCCCACACCGCGCAGGAGTTGTGGAGGGACATGGAACAACAGACCGATGAGTGGTTGCTGTCAGTGAGCCTCAAGCCCGGCCTGGTGGTGTGCGATAATGGGCGAAATCTCGTAGCAGCTCTGGGTCTAGCCGGTTTGATGCACATCCCTTGCCTGGCGCATGTGCTGAACTTGGTGGTCCAGAGGTTCCTTAAAAATTACCCCAATATGCCAGAGCTGCTGCAGAAAGTGCGGGCTGTGTGTGCGCACTTTCGGCGTTCTCACCCTGCTGCTGCTCGCCTGTCAGCGCTGCAGCGTAACTTCGGCCTTCCCGCTCACCGCCTCATATGTGACGTGCCCACAAGGTGGAACTCCACCTTGCACATGCTGGCCAGACTGTGCGAGCAGCAGCAGGCAATAGTGGAGTTTCAGCTGCAGCAATCACGCGTGAGTCGCTCTGCGGAACAGCACCACTTCACCACCAATAACTGGGCCTCCATGCGAGACCTGTGTGCCTTGTTGCGCTGTTTCGAGTACTCCACCAACATGGCCAGTGCCAATGACGCCGTTCTCAGCGTTACTATCCCAGTTCTATGCCTCCTTGAAAAAACGCTTCATGCGATGATGGAAGAGGATGTGGCACAGGAGGATGAGGAGGAGGAGGAGGAAGCGGGATAATTTCAAAGGCTTTCAGGGCAGTCTTTCACAAGTGGCTACGAGGGTGGGTTCCTGCACCAACAAACGCTAGGTACACAATTGTCCGGCAGAAAGGGCACAGTTCTGGAGGATGACGAGGTGGAGGAGGAGATGGAGGAGGAGGAGGAGGAGGAGGAGGAGCCATGTTCACAGCAGGGTGGCACTCAGACCAGCTCGTGGCCATTACTGGTGCGTGGCTGGGGGGATACAGAGGACACAGACGATACACCTCCCACAGAGGACAGCTTTTCTTTGCCTCTGGGCAGCCTGGCACACATGAGCGATTACATGCTGCAGTGTTTCCGCAACGACAGCCGAGTTGCCCACATTTTAACTGGTGCTGATTACTGGGTGGCCACCCTGCTGGATCCCCGTTACAAGGACAACGTACCGTCCTTAATTCCCTCACTGGAGCGGGATCGTAAGATGCGCGAGTACAAGCGCACGCTGGTAGACGCGCTGCTGGTGGCATTCCCACCTGACAGCGGGCGTACGGTGGAAGCACAAGGCGAAGGCAGAGGAGGAGGAAGAGGTCGCCAACGCAGCCGGGGCACCAGCAGCACCTCAGGAGGCAGGGTTAGCATGGCCGAAATGTGGAAAAGCTTTGTCAGCACGCCACAACAACCAGCACCACCAGCTGAGATGGAACGTCTTAGCAGGAGGCAGCATTTAACCAACATGGTTGAGCAGTATGTGTCCACAGGCCTACACGTACTGGATGATGGGTCTGCCCCCTTTAACTTCTGGGTCTCCAAATTGGGCACATGGCCTGAGCTTGCCGTTTATGCCTTGGAGGTGCTGGCCTGCCCTGCAGCCAGTGTATTATCTGAACGTGTATTTAGCACGGCAGGGGGCGTTATCACAGACAAGCGCAGCCGCCTGTCCAGAGCCAATGTGGACAAGCTCACGTTCATTAAAATGAACCAGGCATGGATCCCACAGGACTTGTCCGTACCTTGTGCAGAATAGACATGTATACCGGTGTTGTGACAAAAACTGTCCGGCCATCGGATTGTGCCCGGCCCGTACTGCGCAGGCGCAGCGCTTGCGCAGTACAGAGGACAAGGAGATTCACAAAATCTCCGAAGATGAACGGCACCTGCGCTGTGAGTGCAGGTTCAAGCCCCACCATCCAAGAGGACATACGGTAGCACATAGTAACAGGGCCCCTCACGGGCTCGCTTCGATCGCAGCCTTGCTTGGCTCGGCTTGAACCACGGATGGTGTGGCCTTCACCTGAACTCAACACGCAGGCGCCGTTAGTCTTGGGAGATTTTTGAAATCCCCTTGTCCTACATACTCAGCAAGCGCAGTACAGGGCGGACACTATTCGACAGGGGACAGAATTCGACACATCACCGGCCTTACCCAGCCATTGTTGTATTTTTGAACCAGTGTTGGCTACCTCGTCCTCCTCCACCGCCGCTTCCACCTACACAGCCACATCCACCGCCACCTCAACCTCCTACTCCATATGGACCTCGTCCTGCTAGGCCAAGATTAAAATTTTTATTTTATTTTTTTGTAGCGCACAGATCCTTTCCCCCTTACCTGCCTTTATGTTGTTGGCTCTTCGCAGGAGGGAGAAAGGCACACTGCACTACCAGCCCGTATCCTCCTATATAAAGAGGTTGAGCGGTGTACTTGACGGGCCGTGTCCACAGCCGGAGTCAAAACTCCTCCAGAGGATGATTCTCACCTCTACTGTAGGTAGAGGCAAGTCCTTTAATTGCCAGTAAAGTCAATGTCCACACCAGCTGAAACTCCAACTCTTATTCTCTCATGGCAAAATAAACTGTACTCAGATAGAAAAGGTTAGAGCAAAGAAACAGGACAGCTTAAGGTGTGGAGGAGGTCCAGGCACAAACGTAGCACATTCACTTCACTGCTTAGGTTTCTCAAACAGTTTTTGGCGCACGGTCTCTGCCACAGACATTGAGGTTGGTCTCTGCCACAGACCGGGTGTACAAGGCCCCTGCCACGGGCCTGGAGAACTTTGGTCTCAGCCACAGACCAGGGTGTATAAGGCCCCTGCCCCGGGCCGGTTGAATAAGGCCTCTGATACAGTCAAGGTGACCTTGAGCTTCTCCTTCTACGAACCTAGCCCATATCAAGGGGAAGACATCTCTCCAGGGAGTCAACAGACCATTCCTTCACCGTGACTCCCGCATCGGTCCATCAGAATGATCCTCCCTTCCCTGGAACAGGGTCCCCTACACGAGGTGGCTCTGGACTCCAGGCTTTACTCCCGCCCCTAGGCCTCCATACCCAGGGCAGCAAGAACTCCAGGATAGTACCTCACCCCGGGCTAAAGGTGCCCGAGATGGAACAGGAACACATGCACCCAGGCCGAAGGCACCTGGGCGCGGACCCCACTGGACATCAGCCCCCAGGCCAAAGGTCTGCCCCTTTTATATGCTCTCCCGGCATGCACAGCAGGTTCCCCGCCCCGCTGTACTACTGCCAAGAGGGGACACAAAAGGTGCCACCTGTAGGCCGCAGGGAACTGCACACCAATACTGTCCCCCGAGGACAAAATGGTCCATGAATCCTACAGAATAAGGGTATTTGAGCCTATTTACCACTCAAACACTTTCCTTAAATTTAGCACCCCGCTACATTTTTATTTCAAAGTATTTTATTTTCCCACTAGCTTATCCATTAAATTAAATAATTTATTCCATAAAGGGCGTATTCTGGGGCATTCCCACCATATGTGTGGCATCGTGCCGTTGAGTTTCTGAGGTTCTTAATGACTTCCTGTACCTCTTCTGCTGAAAAGGGGGCCTCCAGCATATTTTTTAATTTTTTTATTTTTTTTATGTTCTTTTAAGTTATTTCCTATCCACATTTGTTTGCAGAGCACTTGCCATGTTCTTAACAACATTGTGCTGCCATTTGCAGCCCTCTAGCCCTTTCCATTACTTTTTTAGAGCCTTTTTAGTCGTCAGAAGTCCGGGTCCCCATTGACTTCAATGGGGTCCGGGTCCGGGTTCGGGCTAAAGTTCGGTCCCGAATCCGAACTTTTTTCCGAAGTTCGGCCGAACCCGCCGGACCCGAATATCCAGCTACCCGCTCAACTCTATTTGGGTTCCATTGACTTCAGTGGGGTTCGAATTCAGCATCTAAACTTTGTTAAGTAACAAAAATAAAAATAACCCCAAATCTAAACTCTGGGTGTTTGGCTCATCACTATTCCTTACACTTGTTTAGCTGCAATAAAAGGCGAGCAATCGCCCTCCAGCGCACAATAGTGTGTGTAGAAAGGCCAAATTGCATTGAAAAATAGTCTCCTGAAAACTGAGGAATGTACAACATTTTGCATCTTATTAGAATGTGTGCTAAAATATTGTGAATCCAGCACAAATTTGTGTTCAAAGTCGATCAACTTTTTTTTTTTCACATGCTAAAACTTTAATTAATCAGCCTGATAGTCCACATTTTATTAGCTTGTTAGCTGCCTGTGGTGTTACCCTGTAGTTATTATCCTTTTGGTTTTGGACACTTTTCAGCTTTGTTTTAACCAAGCATCTAATTGTTCTCTGTTTTCTAATAGTTTCTGGCTAGATCTTCTCATCAGCATTTTTATGGACTGTTTTTTCCGTAGTATCTTTGTATTCCATGATTACATTTTTCTGTCCTGAATTTCTATAATTCAGTTCAAACAAAGCTATACCATTCCAGTAGAAAAGTGTTTTGCAGTAAACTCTTCACTGGGGAGATGTAGCAGTGTTCTCCAACCAGAAACATTAATCTGCAAACTGTCCAATATCACAGATTCATGAACAGACCATGGTGTGACCCTAGGAGACTAATGTTTGCAGTTCAGCTACATTAAACATTAGCCCAGTATTACACATAAATAGGTTCTACAAAATTAACTCTGGGACAGCTGAAAATAATAGCAATACGATGCTGTTAAAATAAATTAAACAACATTTAAATTGTGAAAGTAAATAAGACCATTTTTTCCTTTATTTAATTGGAAATCTGGCCTGGCGATCTGTTTTTAAGGGCGGATTATTTTCTGCAGACCACAGGCTATAAGAGAACTGCAAGGGAGTACTTTAGCCAGCTGTGCTTATTCCAAGTTGAAGGTTTTCTACCCATCCTCTGATCAAAGGGTTCACTTTCACATAGAAGAGCACATGAATGAGCTCCCCTTTGCAAAGCCCAATTCTATACAGACAGACTTCCATATCCATCCTGGAGGGCCATTCATTATATAAAGAGGCAACATTATACACTCACATACACAGACTTACATCTTTTGAGACACCACCAGGAGCCTAATGGCTGCACAAATAGTTAGCATGTTCCCCAGCCAGGATACATCTTGCAGCACTCGGTGAGTACAGGAGTAAAAGAATCACCCCATCTTTTGCAAATACAGACTAGCTTTAACCCAGTGTTTATTGCTAGAGGCCTCCATTCTGACAGCTTACAGACCAGGAAAGCATGCTGTCTTCTCTCAGTAGAGCCACTTTCATTTAGGCAGACTTCCATCCCTCGTCGTAACAATCTCGTCGTTTTTTTCGACGAGATTCTTGTTAACCTTGACAAGTTTCAACCTGTGCCAAACCAAGTTCAAATTAGGAAATTTTGGAAGGGAGTCCAATATGAAAAAAAAACAAAAAGGAGCAACATGTAATTTGAGAAAAACCTTAATAGCAGAAAAGTGTACATTTTACTTACTTTTTGCTAGCATTCTCTTAATGCTCCTTAACTGCTCTGGCTCCCTCAGTTTGAGGTCTGACCACCTCTTTCTGAGCTGCTCATTTGAGCGTTTCACCCCGAAATTCGTCTTCAGACATTCTTAACGACTTTCTTCAGGATTTTGGCCTTCCTTCTATTAGGTTTGCTATACGGCCCATGCTTTGCGTCATAATCCGACTTGAGCAATATGTCCACCATCTCCGCCATCTCCGCAAAAGACATATTATGGTGACTACGATTTTAAGGAGGTTAGACTGTGTGCCTCACATTAGTTATATATTATTTATTTTACTTGCAGATACAATATGAATGTCTTTATTAGCGACAAAGAATTCCTGGTGGAATTTATAGACCGGGTAAGGGAGCTGCCCGCTCTGTGGGAGACCAAAAACCCCATACACAAAAAAAAAAGGGGTGAGAAAAGCAGCGCTGGAGACCCTGCTCCCATTTGTGCATACCAAGGTGCCCACAGCCACAGCAAAACAGGTGGACACTAAAATTGGGAGCTTGAGAGGCACATACAGGAATGAACGCTCTAAGGTCCTGGCTTCTCAGAGGTCAGGAGCAGCAGCAGATGATGTGTATGTCCCCAATTTGTGGTACTACAGCAGGATGTCCTTTCTGGATGACCACATTGAGACAAGGCCATCACTCTCCACTCTTCCCCCCAGACTTCCCTGCAGCCAACCTGAGCCTTCTCTTTTTTTTTTTTTTCCCTTTTCTTTTTTTTTTTTCCAAGTATACGTGCATACAATTCAAGAAACAGTAAACAAGTTAGCAACACGTGTACACAAATACAAATTGTAACAATGTGCAATATGCATTGACGCCTTGGCATATTTACTCCCTCCCAACCCTCCCTCCCTCCCCCACACCACATCACATTTTGAAGTTTGTGTATTCATAAATTGCCTATAGTTTCAGAGGCGGGAATAAAAGGGGTCTGGAAGAGCGTCAAAGGGAGAAAAGAAAAGAGGCCCAGGGCGGGTAGGGGAGGAAGAATCTAAATAGAGAGGTATGGAGCGCAGTGTAAAGGGAAAGTAATTGAAGGGGAGAAGTGTCGAAAGTCAGCAAGTCAGGGGAAGAGAATCGAGTATGGGGGAATCTCCCCCCGGAGAATCTGCCTCTGTGTCGGAGCCGGAGAAGGGCAGGTTTGTTGTCATGGCCAAAGCCCTCTACCTCCATGCTCCAGACCAGGCCTAAGAAAGGGTTCTCATGCACCCTGTCTGTCCTCCAATGGGGGGCACCCCACCTCATCCAACCACCTCCTCCACATTCTCTCAAATCTTGCAATCCTGTTCTGCTTGATATATAACACCCTTTCGCTCCATATCATTGCGTTTATCGTCTCTACCCAGCTTCCCACTGATGGAGGGGTCCTGGACTGCCACCTCTGTGCAATCAGCTTGCGTGCTTGAAATAGGCACCTCACCACCGCCTCTGAAGTATCTAGGTGGACTCTCCTCTCCTCTATTCCTAATAGGCAGGTCTTGGCCACCGGTTCTAGCAGGGTCCCAAATGTCTTATTTATTCTTTCTATTATCGCTTCCCAATATCTAAATAGTTTCGGACATCTCCACATCATATGGATAAAATCCCCTGACGCTTTACACCTGGGGCATGCATCGTTTTCCCTCCACCCAAGTCTAAACATCTTCTTAGGGGTTTAATAGACTCTATGAAGGAAGTGTAAGTGAGATATTCTTTGCGCAGGGGAGATCGAGACCAAGGTACCCTGCTCTAGTACCCTATCCCATTGAGCAGTGCTAATTGTCCCCACATCTCCTTCCCATCCTATTTTGCTCTTATGCCGCGTACACACGATCATTATTCACGGCGGTTAAAAAACCGCCGTGAATAATGACAGGAAAAACGAGGGAACCGCTTGGTTCCCTACACGCGGTTGTTTTTCCCGTCATTTTTTCTCTTGACGAGAAAAACGACCGTCTGTGGGCTCCGCGGCAGTGTTTCCCTATGGGAAAACTGCCGCGGAAAAAAATGCTGGAAAAAACGACGAGAAAATTTAGAACATGTTCTAATTTTTCTCGTCGTTTTTTATGCCGTTTTTCTCGACGAGAAAAACGACATAAAGCCCACAGACGATCGTTTTTCTCGGCGAAAAGAAAAAATGCAGTTTTTCTCGTCGAGAAAAGCGGTCGTGTGTACGCGGCATAAGAGGGTCCCGCTCTGCTTATTGCCCTAGCCCCTATTCTAGTATAGAGCTCTGATATAAGGCCTTTAGATGTGTGTGCCATCGCTGTTTTTGATAGAACGGGGAACTGAGTTCATTCTAGAGTTACTGACCCGAATTGGGCCTGTAAGGCATGCCTGATCTGAAGATATTTGTAGAAAGTCTTATGTGATATGTTAAATTCGCTACTTAGATCTGAGAAGGTTTTTATTTGGTTCCCCCTGTATAGCTGAGATAATCGTTTGATTTCCTGCCTATCCCAATCCCTGGGGTTTTCTATGACCCTAATCTCCGGGAGTTTTTTATTATTCCATATAGGGGTGAACTCGGTCACTGCACTGTATCCCATGAGTGCCTTTGTTCCCTGCCAGACCTTCTTGACTAGTTCTACCGTCGGGCATCTATGGGTAAAAGAGTCAGCCTCCAATGCCTCCGCCAATGTGCGGTGGGGAGCCCTCGTTAGCATCATGTTAGCACTAGAGTTGCCCTCCATCTGGAGTCCACACCCCGCTAAGTGTTGGAGTTGGGAAGCCAAAAAGTATGATCTCGGGTGGGGAATCGCAAATCCCCCCTCTTTGTCCGGGAGTTGCAAGGTTTGCAAGCTGATCCTCGGCTGCCGTCCCTTCCATATCAGCTCCCTAAAAAGCGATTCTATCTTCTTGAACCAGCTTTGGCTGAGCCAAGTCGGAGAGTTATGGAACAGATATAATAGTTGTGGCAGCCATATCATTTTTATCAAATTGCAGCGCCCTGCTACTGATAGGGGGAGTCGTTTCCATATGTCTGCTTTCTTTTTTAATTGGAGTAGTAGTGGGACAATATTTAAATTTGTGTACTGGTTTATATCCCTACTAATCCAAACCCCCAAGTATTTCAGATTTGCAACAACTTTCAACCGGGCGACACCGAGCAGGGCCTGGTCATCAAGTGGGTCTACCCACAACAAGGCCGATTTTCCCCAGTTGATGACCAGGCCCGAAAAACTTCCGAATTCCTCAACCATCTGGATCACTGTGTTTAATGAGGACTCGACATCTCCCAAAAAGAAAAGCACGTCGTCCGCGACTAGTGCTATCCGTTCCTCCCCCTCCAGTCTACTGAATCCCCTTATACCTGGCATTTGTCTAGACTTAATAGCCAATGGCTCCATTGCCAGGGCAAACAATATCGGGGAGAGGGGGCAGCCCTGTCTTGTCCCTCTCTCCAATTGGAACTGTTCTGATAATACGTTATTTATTTTTACTTTCGCGCGGGGTTCGCTATACAGTATTTTGACCCAGTTGATAAAATTTGGGCCAAATCCAAACCTCTCCAATACCCTCCACAGATATTCCCACTCGAGGGTATCGAATGCCTTTGCGGCATCCAGAGCTAGCAAAGCTCTAGTACCGTCCTTGTCTGTAGGGATTTGTATGTTTAAAAAAAACCTTCAAATGTTTATACTCGTTGACCTATTTGGAATAAAGCCTGACTGATCCAGGGGGATAAGGCTCTGGATACATCCGTTAAGGCGCTTTGCAAGGACTTTGGCCAAAATTTTTATGTCAGTACAGAGTAGAGAAATTGGGCGGTAGGAAGCGACATCCAGGTGGTCTTTCCCATCCTTATGTATTGCAATAATAGTAGCTTCCGACATTGAGGTGGGAAGCCTCCCGGAGGCTAGCGCCCACCCCAATGTCTTCAGCAACCCTGGGAGCAATACTTCGCCATATCGCTTATAGAGTTCGATTGGGAGCCCATCTGGGCCTGGTGCTTTTTGGCTGGACATTCCCGCCACCACTAGCTGGAGTTCCTCCAGGGTAATTGGTGACTCCAGGCCTGCCTTGTCCTGCTTTGATAGGACCGGGACCGTCATTCCCCGGAGGAAGGCCTTGAATCCCCCATTCTCCGCCTCTCTCCTAGACTTGTACAGGGATTTGTAGAAGCCACTAAATGTTTTCAATATCACTGGTACTTCAGTGGAGATCTCCCCCTTTGGTGTCCTAATCGATGTTACATTGGCCCCGGGGGTATTAGATCTAATTAGGCGGGACAGCATATTGCCCGCTCTCTCACCTTCTCCAAATTGATTTTGTTTTTGAAATATCCGTTTGTTTTTAATCTTTCTTATAGTAGCCATTCTATAAATTTGTTGTTTGTCCAGCCATTCCCTCTGTCTAGACACGGTGGGGTCCTCTATGTATCGTTTCTCTGCCTGTACTACCTCAACTCTTATATCCCTTTCCCATCTCCTGGCCTCCCCCTTCACCCTGGCTATCCGTTGGATCAGGAGCCCCCTTAAATAGGCTTTCAAAGCGTCCCACACCACTCCTACTGACGCTGTGCCCTCGTTTATTCGTATAAAGTCCTTTAAGCTATTGACCAGTTCTTCAGGGTTCCCAATCAGTTCAAACCAGCATGGGCTGATTTTCCAATCTCCCCGGTGTGTCGTGTCCCCTGTCCTTATCCTGAGCACTAACGGGGAGTGGTCTGAAATGCTTCTAGGGTCATACTCTATCCTGCTAAACAGTGCTGCCACCTCATCACTGCCCAGGGCCATATCAATTCTGGAAAGGGTGAGGTGGGAGCTGGAAAAGCAAGAATACTGGCGCTCTTGTGGGTGGTGCATGCGCCATATGTCCCCCATTCCCATTTCCCCTAGGTAGCGGGCCAGTCGATCTTCATTTGTTTTATTGGACCTATTCCCCGGAGGGAATCTGTCCAGGCTCCTATCTAGGACTTCATTGAAGTCTCCTACCGCTAGTACTGGGGTACCACCTTTGTCCAGTGTAAATTGTACCAGTCTATATAGGACCTCGAAGTTAAATGGGGGTGGAATATAGATGTTAGCCAGGACGTATGGTTTGTTCTCAATGGAACATGACAAGAAGATATACCGGCCCTGTTCATCTATACAGCTCTCTCCACAAGAGAACGCCAGTCCCCTCCCCACCATTATGCTCACCCCCCTCGAATAGGAGGAGTGGACAGAATGGAATTGGAATGGGGACCTCTGGTTGCGCCTTTGTTTTACGCTATCTCTGGTCAGGTAAGTCTCCTGGATACAAAGCAAGCCAGGCCCCCTCCCCTCCAAAGCCGACATAACCAGAGTTCTTTTGGCCGGGTCCCCTAGGCCGCGGACGTTCCATGATACTACGCTAAACGTCTTATCCTGCATCTAAAATTTTTAGGGCCACCATAGCAGGTAGGACAAGACAAAAAAAAAAGGAGAAGATTTATTGGGACTACAGGTCCACCAACCTAGGTCTGACCCCTCCCTCCCTCCCGCCCCTCTCTCTCTCCCGCCTCCCCCTGTAATCCCCCATACCCTCGCCCCCAACGTCAGGCTTAATACTATTCTTTGTGGTGTGTGCTCTCTATCACCCCCCCACCCCTTCTCTTGCCTATCCGGGCATCCCTCTGGGGCTGCACTTGTGACCTCAACCTCTTCTCTCTCCTTACAGCCTGCATCCCATTCATACAAAAACTTTAATATTAAACATTTTAGTAAACAATTTACATTGTGGAAGAGCCACATCGGCTCCCTCATACATTCTCTTACGTGCCGCACTCCCCCCCTCCCCCGAGTAACCAATAAGGAAGAAAAAAGGGGAGAAAAAAAAGGGGAGCTCCAGAATTGAAGGGATCTTTTCCCTCTCCTTCTCCCCTCCCCCTCCTCCCCCCCTCTTAAAGTGCCACTCCAATGTCATTCTAGTGACCTTGTGATACAATAATAGTGCAGGTACACAAATACAATTTAATATATAAACCCCCTCCCTTTCCCTTAGTTGATCAAAAAACGCCTTAGGTCAAAAATAAAGAAAGAAGAGAAAAAAAAAAGGGGGGGGGGTCTCTAGGGCTTATAAAGTGCAATTCCCTTACTATCTAATTATGATGTCTAAATACTATTAGAAAAAAATAAAAAAATAAAAAAATAAATTTGTGCATCCCCCTTAAATCCCTCCCCGCTGAAGAAAAAAAAATACAAAAAAAAAAAAAAAGGAAGAGAGAGAAAAAAAGTAGGGGTTGCTCGAATGCAATTCCCTTGCAATCTATTTATAGTGTCTAACTACTATTATAAGAGTGATATATCACCCTAAAGTCCCTCCCCACTGGCGCGGGTGAGGAAAAAAAAAAGGGGGGGAAGAAAAAAGGAGTTGGATCCACAAGAGATCCATACCCCCTCTTTACCCCTTGTGAACTAGTCTATTATATATAACTTTTAGATGCAGAACACAACATCTTGATCAGCAGATTAGGCACTCACCTAAACTCGAACATTGTTACTTCAACTTTAGTACCCATCTAAATCCATGTAGATGTAAGAATCTAATTCTACATATCAGGCTTTTCCACCAAATCCTGTTTAAGCATCTCACAATACAGGATTTATTTCCCCACCTCCTTACACCGCAGAACAGGAGAAATTCAATAGAGCAATTGTATGGCAAGCTGGGCCAGCACACAAAAGTGTTACTTCAACAACTGTACACACGGAATGACCTTGACCACCTAACAGCTGACCCCCTTTTTCTAGGTTGGGGGGAATATTTTATCCAATCTTTGAAAAAGACCTCTGTTGCCATACGACAGTGGGAGAAATGGGGCCAAACTTTAGTACCCCTTATACCGTCTCCCACACTAAACAGATAGATTAAGAAAAATGGGCAAATTGACAATTTTGGCCAGTAGATTGCAGTCGGTAATCCTTAAATTGATTAATTCGGAGCAAATGGGTTTTATACCTGGCCGTTGTACCCAAATGAAGGCTCTAAGTAAATTTACAAGTCTCCCATATAAATGTAGGTAAACGAGTGGTAGCATCACTAGATACAAAAAAAGCATTCGACTCGGTTGAATGGAACTATCTTTTCTCCCTACTTGTTAAATTAGGCTTTGGACCAAGATTTGTGAACTGGGTTAAACTACTCTACAAAGATCCCAGAGCATGTATTAGAGTGAATGGACATATATCAAATACATTTCAGATCGGTAGGGGGATGAGACAGGGATGTCCCCT
This sequence comes from Rana muscosa, assembly GCA_029206835.1. Lineage (NCBI taxonomy): Eukaryota > Metazoa > Chordata > Amphibia > Anura > Ranidae > Rana > Rana muscosa. The sequence goes on along the minus strand of CM055122.1, from coordinate 890,047,770 downwards.
GTCTCCAATTCTATTTGCTCTGGCCATAGAACCTCTTGCAGCTAAGCTTAGGAGTCAGGATTAGGGATGAGCTTCGTGTTCGAGTCGAACATACGTTCGACTCGAACATCGGCTGTTCGATCGTTCGACGAAGATCGAACGATTTGGGCCGTTCGCGCCAAATTCGAGTGACGCGAACGGCCCACAATGCACTACGCCATCGCAGTGTCATCCAGGCGCTGTGATTGGCCAAGCATGCACTGTGACCCCGCATGCTTGGCCAATCACAGCGCCGGCAGCGAGGAGAGCAATGATTGGCCACAGGCAGGATGCCTGTGGCCAATTATTGCTGAGGGTGTTTAGTACACGCCCCACACTATAAAAGGCCGCCAGCACGGCGGCCTAGTGTAGTGTGTTCCGGAGCAGGGATAGAGCAGCATAGGCAGGGACAGTGACTTTTATTTCTTTCTTGCTTAACCTGGATTCCTTTAGTTTAGGGAAAGAGAAGGATAGGTAGGGAGAGTGTCAGTGTGTTTTGTGCTTGTGCTATATTGTGCTTAAAAAAAACATTTTTTCTAGGGACAGAAAACTGTAGGTAGGGAGAGTGTGTCAGTTTCTTTCACTGTCAAAGTCCTTGTTTCCAGGGACCTGGAAGGACAGTGAGTGAATTCTCCTTGTGCTAAATTGTGCTTAAAAAAAAACATTTTTTCTAGGGACAGAAAACTGTAGGTAGGGAGAGTGTGTCAGTTTCTTTCACTGTCAAAGTCCTTGTTTCCAGGGACCTGGAAGGACAGTGAGTGAATTCTCCTTGTGCTAAATTGTGCTTAAAAAAACATTTTTTCTAGGGACAGAAAACTGTAGGTAGGGAGAGTGTGTCAGTTTCTTTCACTGTCAAAGTCCTTGTTTCCAGGGACCTGGAAGGACAGTGAGTGAATTCTCCTTGTGCTAAATTGTGCTTAAAAAAAACATTTTTTCTAGGGACAGAAAACTGTAGGTAGGGAGAGTGTGTCAGTTTCTTTCACTGTCAAAGTCCTTGTTTCCAGGGACCTGGAAGGACAGTGAGTGAATTCTCCTTGTGCTAAATTGTGCTTAAAAAAAACATTTTTTCTAGGGACAGAAAACTGTAGGTAGGGAGAGTGTGTCAGTTTCTTTCACTGTCAAAGTCCTTGTTTCCAGGGACCTGGAAGGACAGTGAGTGAATTCTCCTTGTGCTAAATTGTGCTTAAAAAAAACATTTTTTCTAGGGACAGAAAACTGTAGGTAGGGAGAGTGTGTCAGTTTCTTTCACTGTCAAAGTCCTTGTTTCCAGGGACCTGGAAGGACAGTGAGTGAATTCTCCTTGTGCTAAATTGTGCTTAAAAAAAACATTTTTTCTAGGGACAGAAAACTGTAGGTAGGGAGAGTGTGTCAGTTTCTTTCACTGTCAAAGTCCTTGTTTCCAGGGACCTGGAAGGACAGTGAGTGAATTCTCCTTGTGCTAAATTGTGCTTAAAAAAAAACATTTTTTCTAGGGACAGAAAACTGTAGGTAGGGAGAGTGTGTCAGTTTCTTTCACTGTCAAAGTCCTTGTTTCCAGGGACCTGGAAGGACAGTGAGTGAATTCTCCTTGTGCTAAATTGTGCTTAAAAAAAACATTTTTTCTAGGGACAGAAAACTGTAGGTAGGGAGAGTGTGTCAGTTTCTTTCACTGTCAAAGTCCTTGTTTCCAGGGACCTGGAAGGACAGTGAGTGAATTCTCCTTGTGCTAAATTGTGCTTAAAAAAAACATTTTTTCTAGGGACAGAAAACTGTAGGTAGGGAGAGTGTGTCAGTTTCTTTCATTGTCAAAGTCCTTGTTTCCAGGGACCTGGAAGGACAGTGAGTGAATTCTCCTTGTGCTAAATTGTGCTTAAAAAAAACATTTTTTCTAGGGACAGAAAACTGTAGGTAGGGAGAGTGTGTCAGTTTCTTTCACTGTCAAAGTCCTTGTTTCCAGGGACCTGGAAGGACAGTGAGTGAATTCTCCTTGTGCTAAATTGTGCTTAAAAAAAAACATTTTTTCTAGGGACAGAAAACTGTAGGTAGGGAGAGTGTGTCAGTTTCTTTCACTGTCAAAGTCCTTGTTTCCAGGGACCTGGAAGGACAGTGAGTGAATTCTCCTTGTGCTAAATTGTGCTTAAAAAAAACATTTTTTCTAGGGACAGAAAACTGTAGGTAGGGAGAGTGTGTCAGTTTCTTTCACTGTCAAAGTCCTTGTTTCCAGGGACCTGGAAGGACAGTGAGTGAATTCTCCTTGTGCTAAATTGTGCTTAAAAAAAACATTTTTTCTAGGGACAGAAAACTGTAGGTAGGGAGAGTGTGTCAGTTTCTTTCACTGTCAAAGTCCTTGTTTCCAGGGACCTGGAAGGACAGTGAGTGAATTCTCCTTGTGCTAAATTGTGCTTAAAAAAAACATTTTTTCTAGGGACAGAAAACTGTAGGTAGGGAGAGTGTGTCAGTTTCTTTCACTGTCAAAGTCCTTGTTTCCAGGGACCTGGAAGGACAGTGAGTGAATTCTCCTTGTGCTAAATTGTGCTTAAAAAAAACATTTTTTCTAGGGACAGAAAACTGTAGGTAGGGAGAGTGTGTCAGTTTCTTTCACTGTCAAAGTCCTTGTTTCCAGGGACCTGGAAGGACAGTGAGTGAATTCTCCTTGTGCTAAATTGTGCTTAAAAAAAACATTTTTTCTAGGGACAGAAAACTGTAGGTAGGGAGAGTGTGTCAGTTTCTTTCACTGTCAAAGTCCTTGTTTCCAGGGACCTGGAAGGACAGTGAGTGAATTCTCCTTGTGCTAAATTGTGCTTAAAAAAAACATTTTTTCTAGGGACAGAAAACTGTAGGTAGGGAGAGTGTGTCAGTTTCTTTCACTGTCAAAGTCCTTGTTTCCAGGGACCTGGAAGGACAGTGAGTGAATTCTCCTTGTGCTAAATTGTGCTTAAAAAAAACATTTTTTCTAGGGACAGAAAACTGTAGGTAGGGAGAGTGTGTCAGTTTCTTTCACTGTCAAAGTCCTTGTTTCCAGGGACCTGGAAGGACAGTGAGTGAATTCTCCTTGTGCTAAATTGTGCTTAAAAAAAACATTTTTTCTAGGGACAGAAAACTGTAGGTAGGGAGAGTGTGTCAGTTTCTTTCACTGTCAAAGTCCTTGTTTCCAGGGACCTGGAAGGACAGTGAGTGAATTCTCCTTGTGCTAAATTGTGCTTAAAAAAAACATTTTTTCTAGGGACAGAAAACTGTAGGTAGGGAGAGTGTGTCAGTTTCTTTCACTGTCAAAGTCCTTGTTTCCAGGGACCTGGAAGGACAGTGAGTGAATTCTCCTTGTGCTAAATTGTGCTTAAAAAAAACATTTTTTCTAGGGACAGAAAACTGTAGGTAGGGAGAGTGTGTCAGTTTCTTTCACTGTCAAAGTCCTTGTTTCCAGGGACCTGGAAGGACAGTGAGTGAATTCTCCTTGTGCTAAATTGTGCTTAAAAAAAACATTTTTTCTAGGGACAGAAAACTGTAGGTAGGGAGAGTGTGTCAGTTTCTTTCACTGTCAAAGTCCTTGTTTCCAGGGACCTGGAAGGACAGTGAGTGAATTCTCCTTGTGCTAAATTGTGCTTAAAAAAAACATTTTTTCTAGGGACAGAAAACTGTAGGTAGGGAGAGTGTGTCAGTTTCTTTCACTGTCAAAGTCCTTGTTTCAAGGGACAGAGAAGGACACCTGAAGGTAGCCCTTATTGCTTTTTTCCCATCTCCCTGCAGGCCATCTATTAGAATGTCTGGAAGGCAAACAAGGAGAGGCAGACAGTCAGGAGGCAATAAAAGAGGGCAAGCAGGCTCTGTGTCTGGGGGCAACAGTGCTGGTCGTGGACGCGGTGCATTGTCATCAGCACATGGCCATGGGACACGCTTGTCCTTCTTTTCGGCAGCTGGACATGTTGAGCCACATCATGCCGAAGACTTGGTAGAGTGGATGACCAAGCCCTCCTCCTCCTCCTCATCCTCTCTCACCCAGGCTCAGGGTACTGGAAAAGCAGCTGCCAAAGCGTCCTCTTCCCTGGTATCAATGTCAGACTCATCATCAGTCACTCCTTCCCTAGACCCACCATGTCCTCCTCCTGAGGAGTCCCCCGAACTGTTTCAGCACAGTGTTGGGTACATGCTCCAGGAGGATGCCCAGCGTTTCGAAGGGTCTGATGATGAAACCCAGCTAGAGGAAGGCAGTAGCGTGAGAGCAGACAGAGGGGATGCTCAAGAAGGACACCAATCTGGCAGTCATGTTCCAGCAGCTGCAGCATACTGCCAGATTGGCTCCAGTGATGAGGAGGGAGGTGATGATGAGGTCACTGACTCCACGTGGGTGCCTAATAGGAGAGAGGAGGAGGAGGAGGATGAGGAGGAGGCACATCTCCAACGAGGCAGGATGCCCTTTGGTGGCCAGCGTAAGGGCAGTACACCGACGGAATCACACCGCAGAGCTCCGCCTGTGCAGGGCGCTGCCTCTGCCCGTCATTCAAAAAGTTCTTTGGTTTTGGCCTTTTTTGAGGCTAGTGCATCAGATCGCACAGCTGCTGTTTGCAACATATGTCTCAAGCGTATATCGCGTGGCCAAAACATCAGCCGCTTGGGTACCACATGCCTGACCAGACATATGTTGACCTGCCATGCAGCTCGTTGGCAAGCCTACCTCAAAGACCCACACCAAAGAACAAAGCGGACCTCTCCTTGCACCGCATCAGCTGGGATCTCCAACCCCACTATAACTTCAGTCCTCTCTGAAACATGCACTGAGAGGAATGAAGGTGTAGAATTAGGTGTGTCACAGCCAAGTACTTGCGGCCACTCTGCTAGCAGTACACCGACGTCCGATTCTAGCAGGCAAATTTCCCTGCCCCAGCTGCTGGACCGTCGAAAGAAGTTCACTCCCAGCCATCCACATGCCCAGCGGTTGAATGCTAGCTTGGCTAAATTGCTAGCGCTTCAACTGCTGCCTTTTCAGTTGGTAGACTCGGCCCCCTTCCGTGAGTTTGTGCAATGTGCGGTTCCTCAGTGGCAGGTTCCCAAACGCCACTTTTTCTCACGGAAGGCTATTCCGGCTCTCTACCGGCATGTGGAAGGCAATGTCTTGGCCTCGCTGGACAGGGCGGTCAGCGGTAAGGTGCATATTACCGCTGACTCATGGTCCAGCAGGCATGGACAGGGACGTTACCTTTCTTTCACGGCCCATTGGGTCACTCTTTTGGCAGCTGGGAAGGATGCAGGACAAGGTGCAGTAGTGTTGGAGGTTGTCCCACCGCCACGCCTCCAAAATGCTACTACTGGTTGTGACACACCTCTCTCCTCCACCCCCTCCTCTTCTTCTTCCTCCATGGCCTCTTCCTGTGGTTTGTCCTATGAACCAGCGGTGCTCCGTAGCCGTTCACGGGGCTACGCAAGTACGCAGGCAAAAAGATGCCATGCCGTGCTTGCGCTGGTGTGTTTGGGGGACAGAAGCCACACTGGGGCAGAGGTCCTGTCTGCTCTGCAGGGCCAGGCCGAGAGGTGGTTGATGCCACGCCAGCTTAAGCCAGGAATGGTGGTTTGCGACAATGGCACCAACCTCCTCTCCGCCCTCCGACAGGGACAACTGACCCATGTGCCCTGTGTGGCTCACGTCCTTAACCTGGTGGTGCAGCGGTTCTTGGGCAGGTACCCGGGCTTACAGGATGTCCTGAGGCAGGCCAGGAAAGTCTGTGTGCATTTCCGCAGATCTTATAATGCCAGTGCTCGCCTGGCTGAGCTGCAAAAGGAGTTGAACCTGCCCAAGAACCGCCTTATATGTGACATGCCCACCAGGTGGAACTCAACGTTGGCCATGCTGCAGCGGCTGCACACGCAGCAGAGGGCCATCTATGAGTACCTGTGCGACTACGGCACCAGGACAGGGTCAGGGGAGCTTGGTTTTTTTTCTCCACGCCAGTGGGGCATGATCAGGGATGCATGCACTGTCCTGGCACCATTTGAGGAGGCCACGAGGATGGTGAGCAGTGACAGTGCATGCATCAGTGACACTGTACCTCTTGTCCACCTGTTGGAGCACACGCTGCGTGGAATAATGGACAGGGCACTTGAGGCAGAACAGAGGCAGGAAGAGGAGGACTTCCTTGCCTCTCAAGGCCCCCTTTACCCAGACAGTGTTCCTTCTGTCCCACCCATCGCACAGGAAGAGGAGGAGGAGGAGGAGGAGGAGGAGGATTGTGTCAGCATGGAGGTGGAGGCTGGCACTCAGCATCATCAGCAGCAGTCTTTTAGGGATGATTTACAGTCCCAAGAAACCAGTGGACTTGTACGTGGCTGGGAGGAGGTGGCTGCGGATCATGTCGTCCTTAGTGACCCAGAGGACTCCGGAGCGAATGCCTCAGCAAACCTACGCTGCATGGCCTCCCTGATCCTGCAAAGTCTGCGGAAGGATCCTCGTATTCTTCGGATCAAGGAGAGGGACCATTACTGGCTGGCCACTCTCCTTGATCCACGGTACAAGGGTAAGGTTGCGGACCTTATGTTACCGTCGCAGAGGGAGCAGAGGATGAGACAACTCCGGGAGGCCTTGCAGAAAGGTCTGTGCAACGCGTTCCCAGAGACTGGGAGGTTACAAACTCCTGGTCCTGGACAACGAGTTGCTGAGGCTTCGGCCAGTCAAAGAAGGAGCGGTGGGGAAGGTGGCCGTCTGACCGATGCGTTCAGACAATTCTTTAGTCCGCAGCCCCAAAGTATGATCGGTTCCAGCAACCATCGCCAGCGTCTGATAAACATGGTGCAGGAATATCTAGGGGCAAGGTCAGACTTGGACACCTTCCCCACCGAAAATCCTCTGGCTTACTGGGTCTTGAGGATGGATCACTGGCCAGAGCTTGCACAGTATGCAATTGAGCTACTGGCCTGTCCTGCATCCAGCGTTCTTTCGGAACGCACATTCAGTGCTGCTGGAGGATTTGTCACGGATCACAGGGTGCGCCTGTCCACCGACTCGGTTGATCGACTGACTTTCATCAAGATGAACCAGTCTTGGATCACCACCAGCTACCACACACCTGATGCTGATATAACAGACTAATTGATTTTAACATGTCACATCCCTTCAAGACTGATGCTGATGCTGAGTGCCTGTGCTGTTATGTTGACTGGCTATCCTCCTCCTCCGAGTCCTCAATGATACGATTGATGATGATAGCTTGGAAGATCATTTTTGTTTATGGGTGCCGCCACCAGTGGCTAAGGCCCAATTTTTCAGCCCCTGTTTTACAGGGGCGTGTAATTACAATTTTTTTAGCAATAATTTGCCATAGGGCTCATTGCTGTGCTCCAAGTACAGTATCTGTGAGGGGTTGGAGTGTTGTGGCACCAGTGCCTAAGGCCCAATTTTTCAGCCCCTGTTTAACAGGGGCGTGTCATTACAATTTTTGAAGCAATACTTTGCAACAGGGCTCATTGCTGTGCTCCAAGTACAGTATCTGTGAGGGGTTGTAGTGTTGTGCCACCAGTGCCTAAGGCCCAATTTTTCAGCCCCTGTTCAACAGGGGCATGCAATTACAATTCTTGATCTAATAATTCACAGCAGGGTCCATTGCTGCACCCACCAAGAGTAACTCTGAGGGCTTACAGTCTTGTGGCAACGCCACCACCACCACGAAAGGCCCAATTTTTCAGCCCCTGTTCAAAAGGGGCATGTAATTACAATTCTTGATCTAATAATTCACAGCAGGGCCCATTGCTGCACCCACCAAGAGTAACTGTCAGGGCTTACAGTGTTGTGGCACCAGCACCACCATCAAAGCCCCAATTTTTACTACCACTGTTCAACAATTATATGTAATTAAAATTCCTGATATAATAGTTGACAGCAGGGCGTTCCAGCACCAACCAAGAGTAACTGAGTGCTTACAGTGTTGTGCCAACACCAACAACTAAGGGGCCTATTTCTGCAGAGTATATACGGCAGGTCCCTACTTTCAAACATCCAACTTACAAACGACTCCTACTTGCAAACGAAAGAAGACAACAGGAAGTGAGAGGAAATCTACCCCTAGAAAGGAAAATTCTCTCCTGTAAGAATAAATATGGGAGAAAGGGGTCTCATCTGTACTGATGCTTTATCAGCAATCCTTGTTTCAAGAAAAACACCACATTTCAAAAACAGTTGTCATTGGGACGGAAAGTGAGGTGAAATGTTCTGAACAGGGGCACAGACAGCAAAACAAATGTTACAGGGGTGATAACCCTTACCTATGTTTCCCAAAAAGTTTAAAAATAGATTTTTGGGCTGGAGCTACACTTCAACAATGTACCTGTTCAAAATTACAAACAGATTCTACATAAGAACAAACCTACAGTCCCTGTCTTGTATGCACCGCCTGTATACGGCTGTTCAGAGTATATAGGGCCTTTTTTATTTTATGTGCGGGGTTCCCCTTAATATCCATACAAGACCCAAAGGGGCTGGTAATGGGCTGGGGTAGGGGGGGGGGGGTCATGGGGTAGCTATGCCATTTTTCTTAAAGAATTTCATCCATATTACCGGGACCAGACATTACATTAAAGCCGCAAGCAGTTTTAAATGGCTTTTTTTTCCTTTAGAAGTGTCATTTTGTGCAGGGACAGTTCTAAACACGGGAAACACGTGGCACTTCACAGGCATACTTTAGACACCCCCCAGGTACGATATTTAAAGGAATATTTGACTTTTTTTTTTTCACTTTATGCATCATTAAAATGACTGCTCCCGAAAAACGACCGTTTTTAAAACTTCTTTTTGCATTGATACATGTCCCCTGGTGCAGAACCCGGGTTCCCAAACCCTATTTATGACAATAACATGCATAATAGTTGTTATAATTAGCACTTTAGAATTCGAACGTTCGCATCCATTGTATTTAATAGGGTTCTAATGTTCGTTCGAACTTTCGGTCCGTTCGCGGGTTCTGGTGCGAACCGAACCCGGGGGTGTTCGGCTCATCACTAGTCAGGATACCATCAAGGGGTTCTTGGTTGGGGATCTGGAGGAATGTGTCTCATTATATGCGGACTATATGCTACTATATTTGGGAGATCCAGACCTATCATTGTCCAATGCATTCACCCTAATCCAAGAATTTGGAGACTTTTCTGGTTTTCGACTTAATTGGTCTAAATCTACGCTGTTTCCTTTAGATCCGCAGCCAAATTAAGTACTTCCCACTCAATGCCCTCTGGCTGTAACGACCCAATTTAAGTACTTAGGAATACATATCCAATTACCTGTGGAATCATTCACTGAGGTGAACCTATGGCCTGTAATTAGAGCCTTCAGAGACAGAGTACAGAAATGGAAAGAACTCCTGCTCAATTGAACTTAAAACATTTGCACAGCTGAAGAGGGAGTTGGGTGTCCCTGATTCATGGACGTTTCACTATACCAGGCTGAGGCATGCAGCTCATGCTCAATTTGGAACAGGGCCAGTACTTTTAGAAAACACTAAACTAGAAACACTGCTCGCGGAGCCAGACCACATCAAACAAATATCTACTTACTATGCTGTACTCATGGAAAAAAAACAGCCGAGGGAGGAGAAAATGAGAGTCAGATGGATTGATATAATTCCAGAGTTGACTGAGGCTCATTGGGAGGACGTTCTGACCAGGGACAAACTGATCCAACTGAGGTACCTACATCAAATGTATTATACCCCAAACAGATTATATAGGATGGGCAGAAGAGATGACGCTATTTGTCATAAGTGCCTGGTGGCAGAAGGTACTTGTATGCACATGGTGTGGAAATGTAGGATATGACCCTTATGGTCACAGGTAACCCAGTTTATCGCAGATACATTTGATCTTCTGAACATATGTAGCCCACTTTTGGGTCTCCTGGTGTTATAGAAGATGAAGTAATGAGCAATAATATGAGAACGTTCTTGAGACCACTGTTTTACTATGTCAGAAAGCTCATTGTCCTAAACTGGATAGAGAGGGATCATCTTACCTTATCTACTTGGAAAGGACTGGTTAATGCAAACATCACGCTGTATAAAATTACTTATGAAAAAAGAGGTAGTAAGAAAAAATTCAATAAAGTATGGGGAAGATGGATAAACTCCAAGGAAACTCTACCATGTGATATCTATACTGGAATTTCTATATACCACGGATAAGTAATGTATATTGTAAGATGACGTTGGGAGGGCTTGTTTTGGGGGTCTGGGAGATGACAGCACACAGCACAATTGTTTTAGGAGGTATCCACCTCCGTGGTTTTGTTTTTATTATTTTATTTTTACCATGTCATAGGCTGATGATAATTTACATTACAATTATAGAAGGCAGTTGGTATTCCACAGTTTAAAAAAAAAACGCTATCTGTACTGACATATCTCTTATCGTTGGATGTTTGACCCAAAATTTTTGAATGATAATTATATTTTGGCGTTTACAACTACGAATGTTCCTTGTATGCAATGTTCTATTCTTTGTATGTGCATTTGGCAAATAAAAACCTTTAAAAAAACAAAACAAGTGCACTGAAAGTACACTTGGAAGTGCAGTCGCTGTAGATCCGAGGGGGACATGCAAGGAAAATAAAAAAAAACAGCATTTTTGCTTGCACATGATTGGATGATAAAATCAGCAGAGCTTCCCCTCATTCCAGATCTTCCCCTCATATCTACAGCGACTGCACTTCCAAGTGCACTTTCATGTGCACTTGTAGTGCAGAGTGGATTTGCCTTTAGTAAATTACCCCCTTGTGTTCCTGCCAGTCCCCCTGCTTTCTTATTTCAAACTGATCCTTGTAGACCCTTTAACTCTTACAAATACACTGAGCCAACTTCTCTGTCTGTGGATCTTAAGGTTTTTTCATTTACAACAGGGACTCACAAAAATGTTCACTTTTTTTGTTTTTGTTTTTTAACTGTTGTATTTCTGTTGTTGTTTTATCATTATTAACCACCTGTCATCTACCTTGCTTTCTTTCTCAATTCGGTCTTTCATCCCTCTGATAATTCCATTATGAAAATTTACCTGTAATTCCTTCTCCTAGAGAGAGAAATGAATTGCTATGTGCTCCTGCTTAGAAGCATACGTTAAAACTGCTGCTAAATGAAAAACGTTAATGTGAGAATTACAGAGTAATCTTGAACCATATGGTGCTTAATTGTACCGGGCTTCAGAAACTGTAGCAAACTTTAGAAACTTAGTTCAAGTATACAAGCTTTCTGCAGTGGCTTTTACTTCACTGGTTTGTACTGTAAACACAATTGTGTATAACGCTCATGCAAGATTGTTTCATACTGGTGTATTTTTTCTACAGTAGTCTAGTCTTCTACAAATGTTTTGGATTGCCACTGATTAGGGTTGAGCGAACCCGAACTGTTCGTACCGGATTTTTGGGTTTTTGGTACCCGGACCCGAACCCGAACAATTTACTGTATGTTCGGGTTCGAGTTCGGTGTTCGGCAATGTAATGGCGCATTTTAAAAAGCTACAGGGCAGCCAATCAACATTTGTTTAACTCGTGTGCCCTTAGAAGCCATCACAGCCATGCCTACTAATGGCATGGCTGTGATTGGCCAGTGCAGCATGTGACCCAGCCTCTATATAAGCTAGAGGCACATAGCACAGCACGTCACTCTGCTTTAGATAGTGTAGGGAAAGGTTGCTGCTGCTGCTGCTGCTGCTGCTTTAAAGGAGCGAATTAGATAGGAGTCCTGATTCAGAAATCAAATTACTCAGCGATCTACCTTGATTTTGTTGTGTGGGTACAGTGCACAATCTTTTTACCCTGCCCTGAGCCCAGTGCCAGAGAAAACATAACTTTTATCCAACACTGCATATGTTACTGTGAGATACACCCTTTAGATAATGTTGGTCTATTCTGCTATTCTAAAAACACCCATTTAGGGCAAAAAATATATATTTTGCTGCGTTTCCTGCATATCTGTATTTAGTGAGCTACACACTTTAGATACTGTTGTTTTATTCTGCTATTCCAAAAAAAAAAATTAGGACCAAAACATTTTTTGGGCAACGTTTTCTGCATATCTGTACGTGTGAGATACACACTTTAGATACTGTTCTCCTATTCTGCTATTCCAAAAATAATAATTTAGGGCAAAAAAAATTTTTTGGTGCGTTTTCTGCATATCTGTATCTGTGAGATGCATCCTTTAGATACTGTTGCTCTATTCTGCTATTCAAAAAAAACACATTTAGGGGAAAAATCTTAAATTGCGGCCTAGTCTGTATCTGTACGTGTGAGGTACACCCTTTAGATACTGTTGCTCTATTCTGGTATTCAAAAAAAACACATTTAGGGCAAAAATATATATTTTGCAGTGTTTCCTGCATATCTGTACATGTGAGATACACACTTTAGATACTGTTGTTTTATTCTGCTATTCAAAAAAAAAAAAAATTAGGGCAAAAAAAAATAGTTGCCAACGTTTTCTGCATATCTGTACGTGTGAAATACACACTTTAGATACGGTTCTTCTATTCTGCTATTCAAAAAAATAATAATTTAGGGCAAAAAACATTTTTTTGGTGCGTTTTCTGCATATCTGTACCTGTGAGATACACCCTTTAGATACTGTTGCTATATTCTGCTATTCAAAAAAAATAAAAACATTTAGGGGAAAAAGTCTGTATCTGTACGTGTGAGGTACACCCTTTAGATACTGGTGCTCTATTCTGGTATTAAAAAAAAAAAAAAAACACATTTAGGGCAAAAATAAATAATTTGCAGCATTTCCTGCATATCTGAACGTGTGAGATACACACTTTAGATACTGTTGCTCTATTTTGCTATTCAAAAAAACACATTTAGTTGGAAAATCTTAAATTGCGGCTGTAACGGGAGGGCCCGTGGAACCCAGAAGTTCTTAGAAAGTATGAGCCAGAAAATAATGGACATTGAGAATATGTCTTGGATTGCTTTGAAATGGGTCTGTAATATTAATCCACAGTATTTCCCACGATATCTGTAAAGGACTATTTACTGGTTGTTTGATTCTGAACTCAACAGGTTAATTGAGAGATGCTGATGTGTTCAACTCTAACCGCCTGGCTGCCTGTGTAATGTAGATTAAATCCAGACTAGCTTCCAAAGACCTTTTCATTGTTGTTTGTGATGATGTGGATTGGAGCTGGTAGACCGTCTGGCTGCCTATTATGGGATGTTTAAGTGTCTTGCTGTGAGGAAAGGGGGGGCAGGAGAATCACTCCAGCAACCCCTCCTGCTAAGACTGTTTACTGAAGGAGAAGTTTGAACACACCTGACCTGTATCACCATTGTCATTGGACAGTTTAACCCGCCCTGTTCCCCAAGGATGGGAGGGAAGTGTTTTGAAGGGAAGTGTGTTACCATGTGCTTGTAATAAAGATTCATTCCCTGTTTTTGGAACTTCAACACAGAGCGTTGTCTCATTTGTGCGGGGAGAAATATTTGTATGGGGTCTTATTCGGCTGGTTGGAGTGTCTGGTAGCTGCTGTGTGTTCGGGAATGGAATATATTTAAACAAAGTTAACTCCTGTCATTACAGCGGCCTAGTCTGTATCTGTACGTGTGAGATACACCCTTTAGATACTGTTGTTCTATTCTGCTATTCTAAAAACACCCATTTAGAGCAAAAAAATAAAATTTTGCAGCGTTTGCTGCATATCTGTACATGTGAGATACACCCTTTAGATACTGTTGTTCTATTCTGTTATTCAAAAAACACCCATGTAGGGCAAGATCCTAAATTTGAGAAATATGAGGAGAACGTCAAATAAGGGACGTGGCCCCGGTCGTGGTGCTGCTGGTGGAGCTCCTGTTGCAGGGAGAGGCCGTGGTCGATCTGTGCCAGCTACACGCACAAGTGAAACACCTTCCTCAGGTGCGAGTAGGCGGCAGAGCCTGCAGCGGTATTTGGTCGGGCCTAATGCGGCTCTATGAATGTTGAGGCCAGGACAAGTACAGGCGATAGTAAATTGGGTTGCTGACAGTGCCTCCAGTTCCTTCACATTGTCTCCCACCGATGTTATTTTAAGTTATTTCCATATACACATTTGTTTGCAGAGCACTTGCCATGCTCTTAACAACATTTTGCTGCCATTTGCAGCCTTCTAGCCCTTTCCATTACTTTTTTAGAGCCATTTTAGTCCTCCAAAGTTCGGGTCCCCATTGACTTCAATGGGGTTCGGGTTCGGGATCAAGTTCGGGTCAAGTTCGGGTCCTGAACTCAAACTTTTTTGCGAAGTTCGGCTGAACCCGTCGAACCCGAACATCCAGATGTCCGCTCAACTCTACCACTGATAGTTTTGGTAATCTTCAGGAATTACGAAAATTTAAAATAAAACACTGAACCTGAATTGAAGTCAACAGAAGATCAGTTTTCATGTTCACTTTTGTCTATTGGGGGCTACTAAAGCAGTTATTCTAACACAAATGGGATGAAAGGTCCCCCACAGTCACAGCTGTCCCCCACTGAGTAGTCTTTTGTTTGTTTTGGGGTGTAATTTGTTGTTACATGAGATGTGTTAGGCCAGCTAAAAACTGAGCAAATTACTTTCCTGCAACCCCCGGGTTGCAGGAAAGAAATTTGCTCAATTCCCCCATCAACACAGACAGTGTTGATGGGGTAATCCCTCCCGTTAGGGCATTGTCTTCTCCCAGCAGGGGGGTGGGGGAAGCCGACCCCGCCGGGAGAAGATAGTATTATTGCTAGCGGCTGCTAGCGCTAATCGCAGGTAAAACCCGGCATGCTGGTTATACCCAAGGGGATACAGAGGTCTGACAAAGGAGCCGCACATGCTCCAAAATGCGTTACTGCCCCCTTCTCCCCACTGACACCATCAGCATTGTGTGTCCCGCAGTGAACTCGGAATACAGGCTTCCCTGCTGCCTCCTCTCTCCAACACGTATGAGAACACTTTACAGCTGCTGGACACTGCTCTCTACCACCACGCTGAGCATAGACACATGCCACAGATGAGAACTCCTGATTTTATCATGTCTTTTAACACTCAACGATCTTGTAAGTGATTTTAACCCTTTGTGGACTTTATTAAGTTTTGCGTACTGCACTTAGAGACGCCTTTCGTTTCCTTTTTTATATCTTCAGAGTTGCTTCTCCTCTAACCAAAGTTCTGCCAGAAGTGCCATCTCATCGCTATCATCCCTCTGACCAGATATCCACCTCCACCAGAGCGCCCTTATCTCCTCTCTGTTTTGTACCCAAGTGATCAACTTGGTGCAATCAGCTTGCCCATACACGATTTGAATCTTCAGCAGGAACCGGACAGTTTTGAACCATGTATGGACTGCCTAAGACAAACTTATTGTTCTGGTCATTTGTTTGTTTATTAAAAGTCAAACTTTTAATAAACAGCCCCTCACCTGTCCCATGGTTCAGCGATGTACTCACCGCAGCCGTGTTCTCCCCGTATCCTCCCTCGGCGGCAGAGACATCTCTACTATGAGCACCTGGCTGTGACAGCTAGCAGCTTAACAGCCGGGTGCCCACTAATCATCTGACTGGTCCCGAAATCCTCTAGGACCTGTTATATGTTCCAGAAGACTTCAGGAGGGAGAGCTTCTGCTCCTGGTCGCCTAGGTGACCGGCCGGAAGTGGGAGCAGGTACCTGCCAAATTCGGGTACCTGCTCCCCCTCCTCCCCAAGAGCTCAGTTTCTCAAACAGGAGATTGGGAGGAGGCCTTAAAGTGGAAGTTCCACTTTTGGGAGGAACTCCGCTTTAAGAAGGTGTGAAAATATCACTCTGAAAATGTAGGGAAAAGATAAGCTAGCCATACATGGATCGAAATTTGGGCCAGTTCATCAAGCATTTTGAGTACAAAAGACAAAAAAAATTACTTTGACTCTACCTTTTCTGTTGTCTAAAAAACACAAATAACAACAATATGCATAAAAAACAAAAAACAAAACATGAACAAAGGCAAAAATAATTTAAGAATAAAAAATAGGAGTTATCTTTTGGTGTATTCTGTTGCTAGGTTTTCATTAATAATAGCAGTTACCACATGAAATAAAAATGTTGGTGTAAATTGCTTATGTAGCGACCCTCTCTCCCTCTCCTGCTTTATCGGTTATGTGGCTGTTGTCTAGGGGTCCCTGGGAGGGAGAGATAAGATACACTACGGCCCATGTCCTCCATAGCTAAGAGGTGAAGGCTAGAAAATTGGGTCCTGTGCAGGTGTCCTAGAGTCAAGTCCAGTACTTCGTTCCTAACTCCTTTGCTCCTAGTAACCAGAGTTCCACACAGTGAATAGGTCCAACTCAGTTTTATTCTTCTTGCCAAACATTAAACAGTTTCTTCTACTGAGTAATAATGGGGAATAGATCGAGGCACAATCCTTTCCCTTCTGATGCTAACCACTGTGATATCACCAGTGGCGGATAGTCACTGCCACTGACTATGTTGAGTAGAACGTGAATTACCTTCGCTAGCACGGCCCCTGTCAGGGGAAGGAGATCCATCCAAGGGAGAAACAGGAGGCCTCTCCGTCACCAGCGATGCTGCGCCGGACTCTCCAGAGAAGTTCCGCACACCAGTCCTCACGAACTCAGACACGGTACCCTAGAAATTAGGGCCCCCCCTCGGATTCTTCCACCCTCGCGGAACTCAGTCAAAGGTACTGAGCCCCATGCCTCCGCCATAGTACATCACCCCAGGCTAAAGGTGCCTGGGATGGACTCCATCCTCGCTCCGGCCAGGTCAAGGGCACCTAGGCCCGGAACACTGGAACGCCAGCACACAGGCCGAAGGTGCCTGGGTGCGGCCGCGTCCTCCAACTCCGAACTCTGAACCCCGTGGTAAGGGCATCCGCCCCCTCCATCCCCTCTCCCTTTGCGTCACAGCGGGTTCCCCACCCCGCTGTACCAGCTCCAGGGGAGGACAAAAAGGTACAGGCTTGCGGTGTGAGTTCAGCCCCGGCCCAAGGAAACAGCGCCACCTGTGGGCCGCAAGGAACCTCACACCACCAGAGTCCTCCAAGAACCAGAAAAAGGTCTCGGATACCCTAGCAATCCGTGCATCCGGGTTACACTACCACCCAGATGCCTCCCTTAAATTCAAGTACCCGCTACACTTACATTTGATGTGTCTTATCATTTGAACAGTAAACTACACAAAAAAGTAAAAACAGACAAAACAATAGTTGTATACTGTCTGTTTAATTTTTCAAGATGTAGTTTAAACAACAACAAACTACAGCAATTTTTTTTTAAATATACAATAATACATAAACATAAAAGAAAAAAAAAATAGAAAGTATTATTCCATTTTAAATGCTTCCTGTACATGCTCTTTGTTCATCCTGAATTGATTTTAGAGCCCCATCAGTAACAAGGCAAGAATGTAAATAATAAGCCACCATAACCATACGCTTCTTTAAAATCACATATTGATTAATATATACAAGCAAAATTCAAATCGAACAAATAATCTAAGAAAGTATTAGCGTGTTTGGATTAGATAATGCAAAAACAGATAGTAAAATACAAAAGAAATTATTAAAAGTACATTTTCTTTTGTGAATCACGAAGCAGCAGTCCCAGAAATGACAACTAGATAATGTACTTGTCAGCCTGCAAACAGGCAAACGCAGGCTTGCGGGAAGGTCAGTGCACATTATTCTATGATTGGCAATTCTAAGTTGTTATTGCCTGTGCATTCATAGCCCCACTCTTCATGGATCACTAACACTTTTAGATATAAGCAAATTCCAAACTGCTACACTGATGAAGCAATCATGGCTTCTGTCACTGTAGCTAAATAATATGTGTATAAACCAGCAGCTTGTATAGACTGCATGTCAGGTAGTTGTAGGCTGATTTGTCTAGCCATTTTTTTTTCAATTTAAAGGGAATATTCAAAAAGTGGAATTCCGCTAACTAAATGGGGCACATACTTTGTCACACCGTTATTTAGTGCTTGGCGGACTGAATTACATTGCTTCCCAGTGAGAACTTGAATTTTAAATAGTTGAAGAGGAGAACTTTGCCTTAATATTACATGGAAAACTCAAAAACATAAAGCAAGTTTATTGGGTATTTGTAGTATTTATCTATAAATGTGCTTTACAAGTGAAACTCAAAAAATTCGAATATTGTGCAAAAGTTAATTTATTCCACTAATGCAACTTAAAAGGTGAAACAAATATATGAGATAGACTCATTACATGGAAAGCAAGATAGTTCAAGCTGTGATTTGTCATAATTGTGATGATTATGGCTTACAGCTAAGGAAAACCCCAAATCCACAATCTCAGAAAATTTGAATATTACATGCAACCAATAAAACAAGGATTGTACATAGAACAATATCGGACCTCTGAAAAGTAGAAGCATGCATATGTACTCAGTACTTGGCTTGGGCCCCTTTTGCAGCAATTACTGCCTCAATGCCGCGGGGCATGGAAGCCATCAGCCTGTGGCACTGCTAAGGTATTATGGAAGACCAGGATGCTTCACTTAATGAAGCACGGTGGACCAACACCAGCAGATGACATGGCTCCCCAAATCAACACAGACTGTGGAAACTTCACACTGGACTTCAAGCAACTTGCAGTGTGTGCCTCTCCATTCTTCCTCCATACTCCGGCTCCTTGGTTTCCAAATGAGATGCAAAATTTGCTCTCATCAGAAAATAGGACTTTGGACCACTGAGCAACAGACCAGGTCTGTTTTTCTTCAGCCCAGGTAAGACGCTTCTGACGTTGTTTGTTGTTCAGGAGTGGCTTAACAAGAGGAATACGACATTTGAAGCCCATGTCCAGGATCCGTCTGTATGTGGTGGCTCTTGATGCACTGACTCCAGCCTCAGTCCACTCCTTGTGAAAGTCCCCAACACTTTTGAATAGCCTTTTCCTGACAATCCTTTCCAGGCTGCGGTCATCCCTGCTGCTTGTGCACCTTTTTCTTCCCCACTTTTCCCTTCCACATAACTTTCTATTAATGTGCTTTGATACAGCACTTTGGGAACATCCAACTTCTTTTGCAATTACCTTTTGAGGCTTTCCCTCCTTATGGAGGGTGTCAATGATGGTTTTCTGCACAACTGTCAAGTCAGCAGTCTTTCCCATGATTGTGATTCCTACTGAACCAGACTGAGAGAACATTTAAAGGCTCAGGAACCCTTTGCAGGTGTTATGGCTTAATTAGCTGATTAGAATGGGACACTTTGAGCCTAGAATATTGCATCTTTTTACAATATTTAAATTTTCTGAGATTGTGGATTTGGGGTTTTCATGAGCTGTAAGCCATAATCATCACAATTATGACAAATCACGGCTTGAACTATTTTGCTTTGCATGTAATAAGTCTATCTCATATATCAGTTTCACCTTTTAAGTTGCATTAGTGAAATAAATTAACTTTTGCACGATATTCTAATTATTCGAGTTTCACCTGTATTAGAGACTAAAAAATAAAACTAAAAAAATCTATTGCTTTACATTTTTGTAGTTAGTTAATGTGCATACAGTGCCTTGCAAAAGTATTCACCCCTCTTGGCATTTTTCGTGTTTTGTTGCCTCACAACCTGGAATTTACATGGAATGTTTGAGGATTTGCATCATTTAATTCACAGAACATGCCCACAAATTTGAAGATTTTTTTTATTGTGAAGCGAACAACAAATAGGACAAAATAACAGAAAAAGTCAATGTGCATAACTATTCACCCCCCCCCCCTAAAGTCAATACTTTGTAGAGCCACCTTTTGCAGCTATCACAGCTCCAAGTCGCTTTGGGTAAGTCTCTATGAGCTTGCCACATATTACCACTGGGATTTTTGCCCATTCCTCCTTGCAAAACTGCTCCAGCTCCTTCAAGTTGGATGGTTTGCACTTGTGAACAGCAATCTTTAAGTCTGACCACAGATTTTCTATTGGATTGAGGTCTGGGCTTCGACCAAGCCATTCCAACACATTTATATGTTTCCCCTAAACCACTCAAGTGTTGCTTTAGCAGTGTGTTTGGGGTCATTGTCCTGCTGGAAGGTGAACCTCCATCCTAGCCTCAAATCACACACAGAGTGGTACAGGTTTTGCTCAAGAATTTCCCTGTATTTAGCACCATCCATCTTTCCCTCAACTACCAATTTCCCAGTACCGACTGCTGAAAAACATCCCCACAGCATGATGCTGCCACCACCATGTTTCACTGTGGGGATGGTGTTCTTTGGGTGATCTGATGTGTTGGGTTTGCGCCAGACATAGTGTTTTCTTTGATAGCCGAAAAGTTAAATTTTAGTCTCATGCGACCAGAGCACCTTCCTCCATACATTTTGGGTGTCTCCCACATGCCTTTTCGCAAACTCAAAATTTTCCATTTTGTTTTTTGCTGAAAGTAATGGCTTTCTTCTGGCCACTCTGCCATAAAGCCCAACTCTATGGAGTGTGTGGCTTATTGTTGTCCTATGTACAGATACTCCAGCCTCTGCTGTGGAACTCTGCAGCTCCTCCAGGGCTACCTTAGGGCTCTGTGCTGCCTCTCTGATTAATGCCCTCCTTGCCTGGTAAGAAAAAATCCCTGGACTGCCGCACACTGTATAGACAGTTTTATTTTCAAAAATAATATTTTAAAATGAATCCATAAATCCAAAACAACCGAAACGAACAGTGGTCATGCAGGGGTGAATGGCTAACGCGTTTCACGTCAGTGTTTGACGCTTACTCATAGCTATGAGTAAGCGTCAAACACTGACGTGAAATGTGTTAGCCATCCACCCCTGCATGACCACTGTTCGTTTTGGTTGTTTTGGATTTATGGATTAATTTTAAAATATTATTTTTGAAAATAAAACTGTCTATACAGAGTGCGGCAGTCCAGGGCTTTTTTTTTCCCATGCATTAGTGCAGAGCCAGCACCTGTTTGAATAACAGGGCGGGAGCAGCTATTTGGAGCATCCACAGCTTTGAGCGGTACGTTTCTTCTCCTTGCCTGGTCCGTGAGTTTTGGTGTGCAGCTGTCTCTTGACAGGTTTGCTGTTGTGCCTTGTTCTTTCCATTTGGTTATGATAGATTTGATGGTGCTCCTAGGGATCATCAAAGATTTGGATATTTTTTTATAACCTAACCCTGACTTGTACTTCTCAACAACATTGTCCCTTACTTGTTTGTAGAGTTCCTTGGTCTTCATGGCAGTGTTTGGTTAGTGGCGCTTCTTGCTTAGGTGTTGTAGCCTCTGAGGCCTTTCAAAAAGGTGTTTATATGTAATGACAGATCATGTGACACTTAGATTGCACACAGGTGGACATCATTTCACTAGTTATGTGACTTCTGAAGGTAATTGGTTACACCAGAGCTTTTTATGGGCTTCATAACAAAGGGGGTGAATACATACATGCATGCCAATTACCATTTTTTTATTTCTGAAAAATAGTTTTATGTATATGTAGCGGCCTCACCCCATCCTCTTTAGCTAGGGGTATGTCACGCGACAGAGTGAGGTGCGCTACGGCCCATGTCCTCCCCATGGCTGTGGGTGAGGTGAAGGCCAGTACCAATCTTTTCCTCAGGCCAAATGTGTGCTGGTTATGAGGGTCAGTCCTTCCGTGCCAGAATCTCCCTTTGCTCCCATTAACAGTCCATACACCCATCAAAGTCCAAACTCAGGTTTATTGCGTATCTCCACATACAGTCAAATGCAACGGCATGATACGATGGGGGAGCAGGTCGAGTCACTGTACAGGTTCCTAGTCCCTACACTCCCTGTGCTATGACCAGGGGTTGCAGGAGTCTTTATTAGAGCTCCTCCGCTGCGCTGTAGCCCCTATCAGGGGAAGATGTCCTCCAAGGGAGTTACCGAAGGCCCATCCGTCACCGGGTTGACACTGCACCGGGTCTTCGGACGGGTGACCTCCCCAGCCTCCTCACCTCAGATGCGGGTCCTGGAGAAACTTCACCCTCGCGGGACCCAGTCGGAGTCACCGGGTCCCAGGCCTCCTCAATAGTACCTCACCCCAGGCTGAAGGTGCCTGCGATGGACTCCATCTTCATTCCGGCCAGGCCTAGGGAGCCTAGGCCGGAACCTTGAACCTCCCGCACCCAGGCCTAAGGTGCCTGGGTGCGTGAAGAGATGATCCCCGAAGACGACCTCGTGGCGAGGGCGTCTCCCCCTTTTTATCTCCTCCCATCGACACCGCGGCGGGTTCCCCGCCCCAGCCGTACCATCTCCGCAAAGGGACAAAAAGGGTAGCACTGTGGTAGTGATTCTACCCTGAGCCAGTAGGTACACTGACACCCACTGGTCAAGGAGAATATCGCACCACCCAATCCTCCACGAATAACAAAAAGGGGTCTGAACCCTAACATAATTACACACCTGGGTCACACTACCCCCAGGTGTATCCCACTAAATTGAGGACCCCGCTACATATATATTTTTCTAATTTTACTTCACTAACTTAGACTATTGTGTTCTGATCCATCACATACAATTCAGATTAAAAAAACATTGAACTAAAGGCTGTAATGTAACAAAATAGGTAAAAACCCAAGGGGGGTTAATACTTTTGCATGCACTGTATGTGGTCAAAAAGTCAAAACTCTGTATACTATAGAGCAGCCTTTCTCAACCTTTTCAACACAAATGAACCCCTGCTTAAAAATACTATATCTATAACTCATAATACATTAGTGTGATGGTCAGTGGGAAGAGTGCTTTTACTTGTGGTCATTGGGAAGAATTACCCTCTTACAGATAGCTAAAACGATCAATGATGTCAGTGAGAACTTCTCTGAGAGGCAGAAATTGCTCATTGCTCAATGAACCCCTAGCAACCTCTAGAGGAACCCTAAGGTTCCACAGAACCCTGGTTGAGAAACCTTGCCGTAGAGCTTGCCCACCCGTACACATCGTCCGCTATTATTTTCTTTGTTGTTTCTAGTAGTAAATGATACCTGGTAATCCTGCCAAAAGTAAAGACAGTCCCTAACTTCTTTACATGGTCTGACAACTCTGAAGCTGCTGCATTGAAAATATTGAGGAATATTGAAATACCACACCAAAATATTGGAGTCCAAAATACAGTTTTGTTCCAAACATGTAATGAACGCAGCAGCCCGTGGCTTACATGTTTGGAATCAAACCATTTTTTTAACTCCACTATAACGGTGTGGCACCTCAACCTTCTGATCCAAGAAAATGCGCCGCCCCCTAACCAAGTGCATTAGTATGTAAATGAATGTGGCCTCAGCAAGTGCAGGTCCAGTCACACCCCCGACATGTTTCACCCTGTTCACCGGGGTTTAATCACAGAGTCTCTAATGCACCGGGTTGGTCAGTGGCACCTTTTCTTCTCTTTGATAATGCTCTGAATGGTGCACTGACGCCAGCACCCTTCACTGCAACCAGAGGGGAGATCTCTGTCTCAGCTTAGAGCGGCACTTTCATTTGGATTACTTCTTATCCAATTATTACATTCACATGCTGAGGTTTCTGTGGGAGTTTCTCGGTGCGTGTAAGCAGCCCATATATCACCCAAATGCCCCACTGGGATATTATCAGTATAGTATGATAAAATTAACCTCATGTACTAAAGTAATATCTACCTAAGTTTTCAGCACCATCAATCTACTTCCCTAAGCATTAGAATTGTAAAAAGTGTTGTCAGCCCTAAATGTAAAGTCTGGGGGTGGACTAAAAGACAAAATGCCAAGATGACCTATGTCAGCACGGCACCCTCTGCTCTTCTATCTATTTCCATTGCTCATGGGAAGCACTCATGGCAGCACAGAAAGTGCCTGTGAAAACCACTGATGCGATCCAGGTAGGACAATGTTCTGAATGCACTTTACGCACTGTTGAGAAACACTGAAGGAAAATAGACATGGCTTTTGCAATTGCATTCAAGGTCACATGTTGCATAAGAAAATTACATAAACTGTAATAATATCATGCAATCACATAATATTTTGTTATTTTTCTTCTGGCTTTCCAACAGTGCATTCAGAAATAATGCCATATATAGCAGTGGGTAAAAATGCCTTTCTGCTTTTATGGAGTCTCCTTGGTCCTGCCTATAAACATCTGGCATTTTACTTATACATAGGAATGGTTTACTAAATGAGTAGCTTTTACATGGGCTTCTGTTTACTTAATACTTTTTTATCGTTCCCTTATCGTCAGATACAACCACAAGTTAAAGCAGAATGTCCTGTTAATACGTTGTAAAACAGAAAGGACGAAAGGATAAAGAGTAATTTCAGTGCCTGAGATAATGGATCCTAAAACACAAGTTCAATGCATTAGAAAATTTGCAGGTAGAAAATACCGGAAATGTACTGTTAGAAAGAATTTCCCTAGTCTGCCTTTGTTTTAAATCCTATAGAGCTAAAATTACATTGCAGTTATGCGAGTTGTTGCGCCATTTATTTTGAATGGCATCCCAATGAACCTCCACAATGTACTTGCAACTACCATGTATCATAGTGTCCTGTATCATAACAATTGGCAGGCATTTTTCATCTACTTAAAGCGGAGGTTCCGCGGCAAATAATTTTTTTGTTTTTGGTTGCATTCAATGTATTTTTAGATCACCAATTAGTACTCACGTGTTTGGTGACTTCAAACCTCTCCTGTCTGTTTTCGGGCAAAAGATGAACTTTTAAAATCAGCTATAGAAATTTTCCATTTTGCTTGTGGGCATTGTGAAGCCCACAAGCACTGACTTCCTGGAAGCGGTGGACGGTGTTCTGCCGAAGAAGGTCCCCCCGGCGGAAAAGGACCCCCCTGTACTGCGCAGGCGCGGCACGAACCTCAAAGGAGTTTCCGAAAGTAGCCGAACATGTAGAGCTGCGAGTTAGCTCTACACGGCGCCTGCGCAATGACTAAGAGCCGTGTAGAGCTGACTGCGCAGGCGCCGTGTAGAGCCGACTCACAGCTCTACATGTTCGGCTACTTTCGGAAACTCTGTTGAGGTTCGTGCCGCGCATGCGCAGTACAGGGGGGGGGAACCTTATCCGCCGGGGAACTTTTTCTGCAGGACATGCGAACTCCCAGATTACATTGCGGGAGAATAGAAACGCCTACTCCCGCGGGAGTGAGTACCCGGAAGCCGAAATTGACATAGCCATAATACGGTATGTACAACAGAAGAAAAAAAAAAGATTTGGCTACTGGACATGTTAGTAGTGTAAGGAGTGTGCTCGTATATAGATGTTATTTTGGGTGACACTCCGCTTTAAGTGTGCTTGCAGCCTATTAAAAAGAACGGGATACCTGACACAACATGCCTTTATGCAATGCACTGGAGTGGACTGGTGTGAAGCCAACCTTACAATTCTTTTCTTTAGAAAGCCGCCAATTTCTGAATAGTAAACTTGTCTACTGACATGCTATAGAGAAGGATTATTGCTCTCTGTGTGGAAACAGTGGCCTTTCTGCAGAGATCTGACAAAAACCCTGGTTATGCCGCGTACACACGAGCGGAATTCCCGTCGGAAAAAAATTGGATGGTTTTTCCAACGGAATTCCGCTCAAGCCTGCCTTGCATACACACGGTCACACAAAGGTTTCGGTGAACTTTTGACTGCCAAGAAGGCGGTGACGTAAAAGACTACAACGAGCCGAGAAAAATAAGTTCTATGCTTCTGAGCATGCGTCGATTTGTTTACGAGCATGCGTCAGAATTTAGCGGGTCGGAATTTGTACACACAATAGGAAATTCCGATCGGAATTTTTTCCGATGGAAAAATAGAGAACCTGCTCTCTATCTAAGTCCGTCTGAAATTCCGACAGCAAAAGTCTGATGGAGCATACACACGGTCGGAATTTCCGATGAAAAGCTCCCATCTGACTTTTTCTGTTGGAAATTCCGGCTGTGTAGTTAGAGCTCTCCAATCAGCAAAGCTCATGTTCTCGGCTGATTGGAGAACTTTTTCTACTCAAGCTATGGTTACGTTTAAACCACTTGCCACCAAATCACATATCTGTACATCATTGGCTTCAAGTGGTTGTAATGGAGTGATACCTGCAGCTGTAGGCATCACCCCGGTACCGTTTTTTAGAGCTGACGGTTGTCTCTCTAGTGATAACAACCGATGTGGCTGTTATTACAAGCAGCAGGAGAGGACATCCCCCCTCTCCTGCCGCCTTCTGCCGCTCTGCCCGGGCTCTCCCGTCTCACTGGGAGACCCAAGCCACCAGCCGACACGTCCACCGGCTGTCTGGAGACCCAAACAAAGCTGGAATTGTCTTTGATCTGGTTTCGGATGTAATAACCTGGAAGCAATGTCACAATGTCCCTTTAAGTGCACAAGAGAGGTTTGGGGTCTTGTAGACCCCAGATTCCACCATAAAGAATACCTGTCACTGCCTATTACTGTCACAGGGGATGTTTACATTCCTTGTGACAATAATACTAGTGATAAAAAAAAGATTTAAAGGGACAGTGTAAAAAAATAAATAAATAAATAAATATAATTTTTTTTTTATTTTTTATTTTTTTAAAGCGCCCCATCCTTCCATGCTTACGCACCAAAGCGAACTTATACGTAAGTCACGCCCGCAAATGTAAACAGCGTTCAAATCACACATATGATGTATCGCCGCGATCGTTAGAGTGAGAGCAATAATTATAGCACTAGAGCTCCTCTGTAACTCTAAATCATGCTAAACCATTAAAAAAATAAAAATAAATTAAATGTCGCCCATGGAGATTTTTAAGTACCGTAGTTTGTCTCAAATCCACGAGTGTGCGCAATTTTAAAGCATGACATGTTAGATATCTATTTACTCAGCGTAACATTATCTTTCTATCATTCTTTCTTTTTATACAAAAAAAATTGGCTAACTTTTTTTTTAATTAATTGAAGTGTATTTTTTCCCAAAAATTTGCATTTGAAAGGCCACTGCGCAAATACAGTGTGACATAAAATATTGCAACAACCGCCATTTTATTCTCTAGGGTCTCTGCTAACAAATATATATAATGTTTAGGGGGTTCTAAGTAATTTTCTAGCAAAAAATACAACTTCCGGGTATTACAAAGTGGGAGACAGACCTAAATCGCACCTTTACGGCGCCCCAAGTACAAAGTATAATACAATTCTCTTTCAAGTCCTCCCTATGTACGAAAATACAGGAGACAAATTACAAAATTCTCACGAGATGGTATTTAACACCCAGCCGCCTACATGTGATTTTCCCAGACACCTCAGAATACTGTTGGCGGTGCGGGACAGAGAAGGGAACACTCCTGCATGTATTTTGGTCCTGCCCCAAGCTAGCAGCATTCTGGACGGGGGTCCGAACTATATCCCAAAAATTCACAGAATACCAGATCCCACATGACCCAGCTTTCTTCCTGCTACATGTATCGAACCTTTCCCACAGAACATACAAAAAGTCCCTACTACGTCACCTGACAAACGCAGCTAAGTCTTGTATTCCCATACTGTGGAAACAACAAACTCCACCGACCATAGCAATGTGGCTGCGGAAAGTGGAAGATATAAACAGACTGGAGGATCTGATACTGACAGCCCAAGACAGACATGAAGTTTACAAAGAGACTTGGACTATGTGGAACATGTTTATTTACTCGGACGAGGGTACAACCCTTCTCGGAACCTGAGCAACCTCTAAGTTAGAATACAGACTAACATACCAGAGATGCCACCCCCTCCCCCCCTCCTTTCCCCAACCTGTCACCCACCCCCCCCTCCATTCCCCTCCCCCCCCTCATCCCACTTCTCTCTTCTTCTTGTCTTACTTTTCCTACTTTCTTTTTCTCTACTCTTGTCAGTAGACTCAAACGTATCTAACACGAGCTTTCCGTAGGGTGTATACTTGAGGGTGTATGAGACAGAATACTCTCTGATAATGGGTGGAGGCCCTACCAGACCAAGGCAAAACTGTATTAACGATAGGAACACCTGAAATGCAATCTTATTTAACATAACCTACTGTACTGTAGATTCTGGAGGCTGCGACCTTCGCTGTTTTTTGTGTCTTTATTGTATCTTGTGGGGCTTTACCCCGGCTCTTTTTTTTTTTTTTTAAATCAATAAAAATTATATTTGAAAAAAAAAAAAAAAAACATACTTTAAAATACTTTGCATACCTTTCTGTTTCGATGCACCTGAAATGTGTTTCATTAAATTAACCCTTTCACTGTCACCAATGGCCAGCTCAGTAAGCCTCAGGTTGGCTACATTCCCTTATGTTATAAGCTTGCGGTTGATCTGTGTTCGGTAATGAAAAGACAAGAGTGTTTGTTGTGATCTTTGAGGATCTTTCATATGTAAATTGTTGGGCACTGGTGCACATTAGTGAAGGTTCAGTTGAGCTATAAGGTCAGGACCACGATAAGGCATTACAGCTGTTCCTCCTGTATGTGGGCCGAGGTCCTATTAGTTCAACAGTGGGGGCTCGGGCAGCTGACAAACAGGAGGAATGGGATCCTGGACAGGAGGGGCTGATCAGTGTGCCGACCACCAGTGACTCTCCCTGAGGCCGCTAAAATAAGGTGACCAGATTTTAAAATGAAATCCGGGGACATATTTTTTTTATTATTGGCAAATGGTAAACTATTTTATAAGCATATTTTACTCAAATGATATATGCAGTGTATGTGGTATGTTTTTATGGAATGATTGTATGATATATACGTTATTTCTCACATTTCCTCCAGATATAAAGATTTAAAAAAGAGATACTTATTAGATTTTTTGAGATAGGACTACCAAATGGTATGAAGATCAGATCAGAGAAAAAGTTCAGGAGTGCACTATATAAAGAATGCAGGACTCCGCTGTGCCCATCTATGCAGCCTGACCAGTGCCCATCTATGCAGCCTGACCAGTTCCCATCTATGCAGTCTTACCAGTGTCCAGCAATGCAGCCTCACCAGTGCCCAGCAATGCAGCCTCACCAGTGCCCATGCAGCCTTAACAGTGCCCATGCACATCCTCACCAGTGCCCAGGAATTCAGCCTCACCAGTGCCCAGTAATGCAGCCTCACCAGTGCCAAGCAATGCAGCCTCACCAGTGCCCAGCAATGCAGCCTCACCAGTGCCCAGCAATGTAGCCTCACCAGTGCCCAGCAATGCAGCCTCACCAGTGCCCATCTATGCAGCCTGACCTGTGCCCAGGAATGCAGCCTGACCTGTGCCCAGGAATGCAGCCTCAACTGTGCCCAGCAATGCAGCCTCACCTGTGCCCAAGAATGCAGCCTCACGTGTGCCCAGCAATGCAGCCTCACCTGTACCCAGGAATGCAGTGTCACCTGTGCCCAGGAATGCAGCCTCATGTTTGCCCAGCAATGCAGCCTCACCTGTTCAAATTCAGCATTGTTAGTCCCCCCCAGTACCTGGTCTGGGTAGCTTCTTCTACCTGGAGCCTGGGTGCAGTGCTTCTCCTGCAGGTATTTCCTGCTGGAGCTGGGAGTTGGGACCAGCTGAGCACCGCTGGTACATCTGGTTCTCTCCCTTACACCTGGGCACCACTGAGCTGGGCACCACCGAGCTGGGCAACTAGGAATGGAGGAAACAGGAGGGGGTGGGGGCGACGTAGAGCGAGTGGGTTTACCAAATCCTGTCCACTAATAAGTTAACCCCCCGTGGTGCAGATATTTAGAAAACAAACGTCTCCGGGTCCCATTTGTTCAATCGGGCTGGGGGGCAGAAAGCGGACTGTTTTTCTTCATTTTCAGGTTTAGGCGGATTAATTCGCCGCAGCGTCCCCAACTGGCCGCAGTGTATTCATATTAAAGAGGCCGGGCTTCAACTGTGTAGTGCTGAAATAAATATTAGGCGGTTATGGATACCCCTTTTTTTATTATAAATATGTATTAACTTGTCTATTCCTATAGTTAGCTAGTCTACTAAAGCTCTGATAATGTTAATAGTGATGGTACAATAATAAGGTTAGCTATAAAAATAAGCACACTGCTTAATTAAACAAGGGTCTCATTTATTTACCAAGAAAGTAGGAATGCTAACATAAAGGGCACTTTCACACTGAGGTGCGGGGGCGTCAGCAGTAAAGCGCCGCTAGTTTTAGCGGCGCTTTACCGTAGGTTTAGAGACACTTTTCGGTTGCTAGCGGGGCACTTTTAACCCCAGGTTAAACTGGGTCAGGTACACTGTTCCCCATATTGCTTTTATTCTACAGTGATCACTTTTATTTATTTGTATGTTGGTTTTTATCAATAAAACCCTTTTTTTTTACCTGCACCATTGGAAGCCCTTCCAGTTTTCTCTTTCTTCCATGTTCTGTGGATGCAAGTTTTGGTGGGTTCTCCATTTGGCTATCGCTACCCCAGTGGGGGCCACTAATATTTAGTATCCACTGAGTATTTTTTGGACTGTCCTTGGGTCGTTTGGTTCCTTGAGTCTATCGGAATATCTGTGTCTTACTGAGCACTGGCCGTGAACAACTTGGTCCAGATTTTCCATCTTTGGCTATTTCCATCAAGATTCCTACAAGGAGCGTTTGGAGTTCCATTGGATCCCTTGGATATCTGGTCTACCCATCGATTGGGAACCCCTATGCCTGATTGATCTGTTGTCACTGACAGTCAGGTCCAACATTTCTGGTAAGAGTGTTTAAGACACACCACTCTGTTTAGAAGATATACTTCCTGTGACGTTTGTCAACCTTGGTAACATCCTCATCATTTGACTCTTCAATCACTTGTGACGGACACTGTTATATATTTTTTTATCAGTTCTCGTTTATGGACTCAGTTCTATTCACTGATTTTTTTCTATATGTGTTTTCACAGTTTATCACACCCTTTTGGGTTTATATTATTAGTGATTTATATATAGTACACTGTTTTATTATTTAGCGCTGCATACTTACTTCCATATGCTTATTTTGCTCTTACAACTTCCATTAAGGAGCTTACCACCCACCTACCCTTTTCCCAATGATGATTCATCTCTCTAACAAAGGCAAGACAGTTACATGTGGATATAATTTTCTGAATAATGTAAACCCTAACTGAATGACATTTATTTTGCTGTTTTTTCATTCTGTGTTGCATCTCAGCGATGCTTTTATCCAGCAGTCATTTCTTCAGCTAGAGGGACGCACTTCAGCGATGACTGCATAGCATTTCTTGGGGTACATTTCCAGATGGTGACAACAATAGACTATGCTTCCATAAACAGCCACTTGTAGTCTCCTATCAAACGCAGGATTGATAGAGTGACAACACAACAGGGGCACAGTCAGAAGTTAGGGACTAGGCTTTGCACAATATAACAGGAAGTTCCAAGGACCCTTATGGTAGGATCAACAGGTATTGTTTTAGTGAAATCTGCAGCTTTAAAATACTGAGAATGGCTTTTAAAATTACATTAATCCCTTTCCGCCCAGCCCCAACATCCCTTTAACAGGATCTTAATGCCCCAGGGGGTGGAAAGGACCAGCCGATCACATGACCATTGTAATTGGCTGTCGCAGTGGTCACATGTTCAAGAGTCGGTTTCACCAGCTCCCGATCATTAGAAGAGACCGAGGGCTGTCTTTGACAGCTTGGTCACTGTGGCGGGAATGTGCAGTGAGTGCGTTCTCAGCACAGAAACCTCTGCTGTCCATTAACGTATAAGCAATAAAACCTACCCTCTATGCCACAGCACATATGCATTACATAAGTTGCAAGAGGTTAACTTGTTAAAGTGGTTGTAAACTCCCCCTGAGAAAATTCCCTCCCCCCCCCTATTTAAATAATTAAAACATGCTCTACAAATTGCCATCTCTAGATCTCTTCTAACCTGGTTAGTTTACTTGCAATTCGTCTCTGTCCACTTCTATAACATTAGCCGGCGCATGCGCACAATGTCCCCTGTTCACGACACGCTTATCGTGCCATTAGTCTATTCAGTATTATGCTGTGGCTCGGTCATGTCCTCTTTGCGGCATTGCTCTGCAATCCCACGAGACTACAGGCCCATTCATTTTTTACACCCCCTGTGGCTTGCAATGTCACAGGGGGTGTAAACATTGTGCATAGCATGAGACAGGTTGTAAGTGTACTGCCAAAACCTCCAACTCGCCAAAATATCCAACCACGTCACTTCCGGTGACTCTGCAGCACCAGTTATTGGAGATTTGGATGAGTTGGCTGTTTTGACACAACAGCGGCAGCATATACAGTACGGCACACCATATAAGGAGTGGGCATTGTTAGTCCGCCTGATACTAACCGACAAAATGGCTGCCTCCAAGGCGGTGACAACTTTTTTCCTCCTTACCCGGTGTTCTGTCAAAACAGCCAACTTGTCGTGTACCATACTGTATATGGTGCCACTATTCTGTGAAAACAGCAAACTTGTCCAAATCTCGAATTATTGGTGTTGGAGAGTCACCGGAAGTGACGTGGTTGGAGATTTTGTCGAGTTGGAGTTTTGGACAGAACACCAGACAGGGTTGCCATAGTAACCCGAAACGAAAACGAGGCTTGGCTAAAAAAAAAAAAAAAACACTGGGCATGTGTGAGATTACAGCAGGGAGACACAGAAAGGGCGGAAGCCGACACCGCTGCTGCATCAGAAGACAGTACCCAACATGGCACCGACTTCAACTAAGAAGCAAGAGAATAAGAAAAACACAGAATAACAGTAAGAAACATACAAAGGAGTCAATAATTGGGCAAAATTTTATGTAAAGCTTTATCATACTGGCTGTATTGAGAAGGAGCACACAAGGGCCAGAGTTAACTTCCTCTCTAAAGCTTACATGACATTTTAGTGATTGAGTTTTCAGTATAGTATTCAGATAACAGAAGAATTGGTACAAAAACACCCCAGAAGAGATAATTTAGTAATCTATTCCAATTCCAATTGTTAGTCTCACATTTTAAAGTAGATCTAAACACTAACTGGATGGTGTTTGGTCTGCTAAAGAGATAAATATATAAGCATATCTCTGCACCGAGTTAATGATAGTTGGTTGACCATGTCTGTGCCATGTGTGTTGGCATGGCCACTTGTAGTCTCCACCAGGGGCACATGTGACAGGGTGGAAATGCAGAAGCACAACAGGAGGTGCCCTAGCAAGGAACGTTTTAGCCAGATCACCAGGTGTTTTTTTATTCAAAGCTACACATTTAAAGAGATTGGAAACAACTTTGAAAGTACTTTAACATGTTAAAGCTTACATGAGATTTAGTGATTGGGTTTAAATGTACTTTAAGTCTTCTATTTTAAAGGGACCATTCTCTTAACATCAGTGTGACCGAATGCTATCTATCCAGCAAACAGCTTCATTGTTGGTTAAGCAGCAAGTAACGTACGTTTCTGTGAAAACATAGATCTATCTTGTTACAGAATACCACTTCAGGAGGAAATATACAGCCTTCCAGGATATAATCTTCTAGGGGCTTTAAAGTTGAAAGTATTTTCTGTTAAACCATAGTACTAGAAATCTCTGGAGCAATGAATGATCAATAAAACACATTACCTGGCAATGCTGGTCCGGCAAATGAAACTCTGAGAGATACTACAATTGGATGAAAAACACCACAGGGGCTTTAAATAAACTTTCCTGCTAGTCATTAATTTAATTCTATTTTGCAAAGTAGTTCAGCCGTTAAACCATTTTATTTCCTTTCTAAAATCTGAGCTTATAAAAAAAAACTATTGCAGACAGAAATGCAAGTTTCATCTGGGCATATGGTTTGCACTAGTGAAGCATGCATTGCAGATTTAGAGGAAGCCCGTAACTGAAAGCTATAGGACCCTGGTGCAAAACCTGAATGTACTTCCCACGTATCTCATTTAAAAACACTACAAGGCTCCTTTTCTCTGTAAATATACTGTAGATTATAACTTCTTAATAAAGTAAAACAGTTTTCTTGATAAAAAGTGAACAATAAACATTGTCAAAAAGGAAGCTAAGGCGGAGGGTCTGCCTGTTTCCACCACCTGATCAGTCTCTAAATGATGGCCTTTATACGTGTAGCGGGGTCTCCTTTAGGACTCTCAGGACTACCTTACCCAGAACCCCATTCGGCATCCAGGATGCAATGTTTCCACCCCAGAGACTCATGGGTGGGGCTATATAAGGAGGAGGCAAGGCTGCGCTGGCTCTCTTTGGGACACGAGACTTCAGTGGAGAGATCTTCCTGTGCGGATCCGCTGTGGTGCAGGGCCTGAAGCCTGGGGCCTTGCGCTGCTACCCAAAAGAGCCTTCCACCCCATCGCGAGCCTGGGTGGCATCTGACTCGGTTTCCTCAACCGCTGCTGGGCCGGAGACCAGACCGCTGCGGACGCTGTGTGTGGAGAAAGAGCGGGTGGAGGTTCCCGGACTGGGATCGCGTCCGGAGCGGTGAGCGAGCACCTGCTCAATCCATATACTGTACCATATTGTTAGGCCTACAGACTGCCGTGGCCCACCAGTTCATATTTAAGTCTCCACTGGAGATCCATAGCAGAACTGAGTCAAACGGATCTCTAGTGGAGTGTTCTGTGTTGGCACTTTTACCCTTTGGATCACAAAAGTGTTCCTGAAATGTGCACCACCGTTTAAAGACTTGCATGCGAAGAATTCATCCCCTAAAGACTGAGTTATAGGGTCAGGCCTGGCCGGCCAGATAGTTTATTTAGTTGCTGCGCCATAGGGCGCATAGTGAAGTACTGTTACACGTGGCGCGTGTGCGCCATATCTTACTAGTTATAGTGTGTCTATTGCTGCAGGGCTCTGCAGATAGATTTATGTGATTTGTTACAACTGTTGATTTTTATTGCCAGCAGAAAGTAAACTCGTTATTCTTCTATCATTGCACTGGTGTCTGAATTTAACCATAGAGCATAAGATATATATATTACCCTAGACTAACTGTGTCAGAGTGGGTCGAGTAAATTGCCGGGGGTTGGCGGAGCTATCTTCAGGGCCCAAACTAAATCTGCGGCCCTCTTAGCTGAAGGTAACGCTACACGTGGGGGTTCTCGTCCGGGATCCTGATACAGCAGGTGAACGCCAGAAGTGCCGGCATGGACCCAATGGACCCACAAGCAGTAGAAGCGTGGTGCAAAGCCTCTAGGGCAGAGCCAAACCAGTCGATAGTCATCAGCCTCCCTGGGGAGGAATGGTCGACTGAAACGGTAGAGGAGTTAATGAAGTCAGTGTCCCCAGATCACACACCGTGGGTGACGGAGATAAAGTCAGACCCAGACGTCTCATATCAGTATGCACTAGTGGAGTACTGGGACGGGATGCCAGAGGCTTGCAAGCGCAAGTGTGTGCGGACGCCAGACAACAGAACCTATAGGTTGGCGCACGCAGTAACTGTAAAGAAGGAGCCATCACCAACGGGATCACCGCAGGCTGTGGCCCGTACCCCACCTGAAAGAGGAGACAGGGCGACACCTCCGGTGGCGCCTGCACCTGTCACTGCTATATCACCAGAACTGATAAATGCAATAGGGGATCTGCTAGCCAAGTGTCAGAAGACAAGCACGGTGCATGTAGAGACTAGCTACCGGAGACTAAAGACATTCTCAGGGAAGTTCCCTGTCCCTGCAGGGGAGGAAGACTTCGATACTTGGGTGGAGCAGGCATTACAAGCAGTGGAGGCATGGTAGGTGCCTGAAGTGCAGAAGAGGCAACGAGTGATAGAAAGCCTTAAAGGCGCAGCAGCAGAAGCAGTGAAAAGTTTCCGGTTTGGGAATACAGACTGCACGGCTCAAGACTGTCTAGCCATGCTACAGGAAGAGTTCGGTCAGTTAGAAAAGGTGACAGAGATGGTCTACCAATTTGAACATACTTTCCAACAGCCGAATGAAAAGCTTTCAGAGTATGTCAGAAGACTGAACAGGTTGCTGTGTAAGATTGTCTTGAAGAAGGGAATGATGCCCCAAGATACAGATGCGGCAAGAATGAAGCAAGTCTTAAAGGGAGCGTTGCGCTCGGATCCCGTCTGGTTGCACCTGAAAACCTCGGGAGGAGGAACGTCACTGACTTACTCTGATTTGATAAAAATCATCAGAGATGAAGAGGCACTGCAGAAGGATCAGGCAATGATAAAGATAAAAGTCATGCTCCTACACCAGTGATAGTCAACTCGCTGATGACTCCAGAAAGAGGCTCAGAAGTGGACACTTTGAAATCACAAATGTCTCAGGTGTTAGAGATGCTGACCTCTCTGATGACGAAAGACACACAGGGTCCAGAGAAAGAGGTAGCAAGGAAGGAACTGTTCCCAGTTGCTTCGGCACCCGCATCTCTGCAAGACTGGGGAGACATAATCTGTTTTAACCGTGGGGGAGTTGGCCACATTGCAGCTACATGTTCCAGTCCCAAGAATCAGAAAACAGATAACGGCAAGCCGGCGGGAAACTCCAGAGGGCCCCGGTGAAGGAGTCAACCAGGTGCCCATCATCTTCAGTGAGCTCCAAGCTGAATGCGAAGCAGAAGAAAAGAGGAGACAAAACCCCTCAGAGGAAACACAACATTCCTCAACAGAGATACACCCCAGAGAAAGGGGGCAAGACCCCTCAGAAGAGGCACAGCATTCCCCAGAGGGGATGCACACCTAAGAAAAACAATAATTTCCCTCAGCGGGTCTGTACACCAATTGAAAGGAGGGAAATCAATGCATACCAGGCTCAAGAAAGACTAAAGTCCAAAGGGAGTTGGACGAGAGAGAGTCCGAAGGGAAAGGACCAGAAGAAGGCGACCCCTGCCAGGCCATATCCGGAGAAGCTGGTAGGCCCATCTCCTATAGTGCCCATTCAAGTGGAGGGAGTCTACACCAGAGCCATCTTGGATACTGGGGCACAAGTGACCCTATTATACCGGGATTTCTACGATAAGCACTTGAGTCATCTGCCCATCCAGAAGATAGATGAACTGGAAATATGGGGGATTGGAACCCAGAGCTTCCCCTACGATGGCTATCTGCCCATCAAGATGATCTTTGACCCATCTGTGGCTGGGAAGGCCGAAGTGTTTGACACCCTGGCAGTTGTGTGCCCTCGGCCGCCAGGAGCCAACAAGAGTTCCCTTATAGTAGGGACAAACACGGACCTGGTCCGAAGACTCCTGACCCCTCTAGTGAAAGAGAAGGGGCAAGCGGCCACCAAGATCCACCCCATGCTGAAGACAGCCTACCAACGGCTGGTCCTAGAGCAGAAAACCCCTGGAGAGGGGATAGGGAAAGTGTGGAGACTTGGGAGAGAAGGGGTAGTGTTGCAGCCCGGCGAAGTAACCTGTCTCAGAGCCACTGTGAAGCTTACTTGGGAGCAGCCTGGACCCTTTGTCGTGCTGGAGTCCGACCCAAGGGGAGAGTTCTCAGGTCTGGAAGTGATACCAGAAGTGATTCCGCTGAAGGCCCTGAAGAAGGCCCATTGTAGAGTTCCGGTGAGTGTTAGGAACACTACAGGTGACCCCATGGAGATCCCAGCCAGAATGCTGCTGGGCCAGGTGAGCCCTGCTGCCCCGGTTACCCTGTCAGAAGTCAAGGGGACGGGTGAAGGAGGAGATGTTTGGGAGAAGCTGTCCATGGAAAACCCGAATCTGCCCAGGGTTTGGAAAGAGAGAGCCAAGGCCCAGTTGACCAGATAGGAGAAGATCTTCTCCAAAGATGAGTTCGATGTGGGGTGTGCAAGGAGTGCCACCCATCGAATCCACCTTCAAGAAGACAAGCCCTTCAGAGAGAGAGAGAGTCAGGCGGGTCCCACTAGCAGATCTGGAGGATCTAAGGGAACAACTCGCAGAACTCAAGAGGACTGGTGTGATCCGGGAGTCTAGAAGCCCCTATGCCTCCCCGATAGTGGTGGTCAGGAAGAAGAATGGGTCGTTGAGGCTATGTATAGACTACAGGACTCTCAACAGGAGAACCATCCCCGACCAGTACACCACTCCGAGGATAGAGGACGCTTTACAGAGTCTGTCTGGAGCCAAGTGGTTCAGCATTATGGATCTCAAGAGTGGATACTACCAGATCCCTAAGCACCCGGAAGACAAGGAGAAGACAGCCTTCATAACCCCAGTGGGGTTCTTCGAGTTTGATCGAATGCCTCAGGGACTGTCTGGAGCTCCTGCTACCTTCCAATGTCTCATGGAGAAGACTGTAGGAGACAAGAATCTTATTGAAGTCCTTGTATACCTGGATGATGTCATTGTCTTTGGGAGAACCCTGGAAGAACATGAAGAGAGGCTGGAAAAAGTGTTGAGAAGACTCAGTGAGGAGGGACTCAAGCTTTCGCCTGAGAAGTGTCGGTTCTACAAGTCTTCTGTGAACTATCTGGAGCACATAGTGTCTGAAGAAGGAGTGGCCACAGACCCTGAGAAATTGGAGGCAGTTACCTCCTGGCCACGACCCACCACAGTAACAGAACTCAGATCCTTCTTGGGGTTCTGCTCCTATTAAAGGAGGTTTGTGGAAGGATTCGCCCGAATTGAAAGACCATTGAATGAACTACTCAAGACCAAGGGGGAAGAGGACGACTCAGGGCCCAGGAAGCCGGGAGAGTCGGTCAGAGATCAGTGGAACCAGAAGTGTGAAGAGGCCTTCCAGGCGTTGAAGAAGAGCCTAACCACTGCCCCAGTCTTGGCCTACGCAGACCCAACCAAACCCTATGAACTACATGTAGATGCTAGTCATGACGGTCTGGGAGGAGTACTTTACCAAGAACACGAAGGACAACTGCGGCCTGTTGCCTATGTGAGCAGGAGCCTGACCCCCTCTGAGAAGAACTACCCCACTCACAAGCTGGAGTTCCTGGCCCTTAAGTGGGCGGTAGTAGACAAGCTTAAAGACTACCTGTAAGGGGCGGAGTTCACTGTGAATACCGACAACAACCCCCTTACCTACCTTTTCACCACAGCAAAGCTGGACGCCACTGGACACAGGTGGCTGGATGCACTGTCTGGATTCAATTTCAGCTTAAAGTACAGGCCAGGGGCTGGAAATCGAGATGCAGATGCTCTGTCCAGGAGATCTCATACCCCCACCAGTGACACAGAAGACTGGACTCAAGTGGCACCCGACAGGGTGCGGGCTTTTTGTCAAGGGGCTGAATTACAAGCCAGAGGAGGCTCGAGGGCAGAAGAGATAGGAGTTACCATGGTAGAAGTCCCCAAACAATACTGTGGAGTTACCCAACTGGAGGAAGACAATCTGCCAAAACTGTCCAAGAAGGAGCTGAGATGCGACCAATTAGAACAACCCATGGGGAAATTGGTTCTGGAAGCCCTGGAGAATCAGGATCCAAACAGACTCCTGCGCCACTCCTCAAAGGAAGCTCGCCTGTTGAGGAAAGAGTGGGACAGGTTGCAGGTGCATCAGGGAGTGGTCTACCGAAGGGGCCCCTCTGATGACCTGGAAGATAAATGGCAATTGTTCCTTCCAGAAAAACATTGAGAGACTGTTCTGATTGCCCTACATGACAATCACGGCCACCTAGGGGCGGAAAGGACCTTTCAACTCGTCAGAAGTCGGTTCTATTGGCCCTGCATGAGGGCAGAAGTAGAAGAGTACTGCCATTCATGTGCACGCTGCATCCAGAGGAAGACTTTACCCCATCAAGCTGCCCCAATGGGCCATCTACAAAGTCAAGGCCCAATGGATCTGTTATGCATTGATTTTCTCTGCCTCGAACCCGACCTGAGTGGACTAGGAAATGTTCTGGTGATAACCGATCATTTCACCCGGTATGCCCAAGCTTTCCCCACCAAAAACCAGAAGGCTTCCACAGTGGCCAAGGTACTTGTGGAAAAGTATTTTTTCCATTATGGGCTACCACAGCGACTCCATTCAGACCAAGGAAGGGACTTTGAGAGTCGATTGATCAAGAAACTGTTAGACTCTTTGGGTATCAAGAAAACCCGAACCACACCTTACCACCCACAGGGAGATGCTCAGCCGGAGAGGTTTAACCGAACCCTGCTCAACATGTTGGGAACTCTGGATAGTGAAAAGAAACAATATTGGAGCAAACACATAGCAGCTATAGTACACGCTTACAACTGCACCACAAGTGATGCTACAGGCTACTCCCCCTATCGACTCATGTTTGGGAGAGAAGCAAGGTTACCTGTGGACCTGGCCTTTGGCACCTCCTTAAACCATTCCTCAGCCACCTCCCACAAAGGATATGTGGACAGGCTCAGACACAGCCTGAAAGTAGCCTATGAACAAGCTCAAGCGGCCTCAGATCAAAGGGGAGCTCGAAACAAAAGAAATTTCGACCTGAAGGTCCGGGTGCAAGACCTGCAGCCCGGGGACCGAGTACTGCTACGCAATCTGGGGGTCCCTGGAAAACACAAACTTGCAGACAGATGGAGATCTGAACCCTATGTCGTCTGTAGGAAGCTGCAGGGCCTACCTGTTTACAAGTTGAAGCCAGAAGGGAAGGTAGGACCACTGAAGACGTGGCATCGAAACCACCTGCTCCCACTTGCTGAAGCAGTCAGGATACCTCCAGTGAGGGACTCCCCTGAACCAGTCTCTATTCTGGATACTCCCAGGCCAAACACTCGGTCCCAGACCTCTCGGGCTGAAGATGGAGAGGCTTCTGAACTTAGTGGAGATGAAGGAAGAGAACTTGACTGGCTGTGGCCTTCCCCAACTCCAAGAACTTCTGCTATAGATCTTCCAACCACTGAAGACACTGTGGATGGAACACTGAATGCAGAAGCCACTGAGTTCATCCCATCTAGTCCTTCATCAGATTACTGGGAAGATGTCTGGGACACTTGCTCAGAGGAGGACCCTGGAGACTCTATGTATCCTTCGGCCCCTGAAGCAGATGTTCCAGAGCCCGCCGTGTTGCCCGAACCTGCTACGGAAGAAGAGCCTGTGGCGCCAGAGCCAGAAACCCCAAGAGAGCAAAGGGCTCGAAGAGTCATAAGGCCTCCCAAAAAGTTGACCTACCCACAAATGGGGAAGTGCTCAGAAGATTCTGTGGTCACTGCCAGGAGGAGTGCAGAGAATCCGGATCTCTCCACTGTTCATTTGGTGGAGGGTAACCCCCACTCACTCTCTGGCACAGTTAGGCAGGCCACTCCTGATAGTGTGACCTGTGGGAAAGGGAATTCAACCCCTCTGTTTTGGTGGGAATTCCCTATGCCGACATCATATGCAACGTTGTCTAGGGTTGTATGCAGTGTATGTTAGGATTATCTTTGGGGACCAAAGAGTTTAAGTGGGGGGAGTGTGTAGCGGGGTCTCCTTTAGGACTCTCAGGACTACCTTACCCAGAACCCCATTCGGCATCCAGGATGCAATGTTTCCACCCCAGAGACTCATGGGTGGGGTTATATAAGGAAGAGGCGAGGCTGCGCTGGCTCTCTTTGGGACACGAGACTTCAGTGGAGAGATCTTCCTGTGCGGATCCGCTGTGGTGCAGGGCCTGAAGCCTGGGGCCTTGCGCTGCTACCCAAAATAGCCTTCCACCCCATCGCGAACCTGGGTGGCATCTGACTCGGTTTCCTCAACCGCTGCTGGGCCGGAGACCAGACCGCTGCGGACGCTGTGTGTGGAGACACAGCGGGTGGAGGTTCCCGGACTGGGATCGCGTCCGGAGGGGTGAGCGAGCACCTGCTCAATCCATATACTGTACCATATTGTTAGGCCTACAGACTGCCGTGGCCCACCCGTTCATATTTAAGTCTCCACTGGAGATCCATAGCAGAACTGAGTCAAACGGATCTCTAGTGGAGTGTTCTGTGTTGGCACTTTTACCCTTTGGATCACAAATGTGTTCCTGAAATGTGCACCACCGTTTAAAGACTTGCATGCAAAGAATTCATCCCCTAGAGACTGAGTTATAGGGTCAGGCCTGGCCGGCCAGATAGTTTATTTAGTTGCTGCACCATAGGGCGCATAGTGAAGTACTGTTACACATGGCGCGTGTGCGCCATATCTTACTAGTTATAGTGTGTCTATTGCTGCAGGGCTCTGCAGATAGATTTATGTGATTTGTTACAACTGTTGATTTTTATTGCCAGCAGAAAGTAAACTCGTTATTCTTCTATCATTGCACTGGTGTCTGAATTTAACCATAGAGCATAAGATATATATATTACCCTAGACTAACTGCGTCAGAGTGGGTCGAGTAAATTGCCGGGGGTTGGCGGAGCTGTCTTCAGGGCCCAAACTAAATCTGCGGCCCTCTTAGCTGAAGGTAACGCTACATACATACAAAAAATAATCCCACCAAAATGAAGACTTATGTAGTGCTGTCCTCCAAAGGGATTGCTATGAATTGACCCAGGTTATCTTTGCTAGTACAGAGGCTGCCTGCCACATACACAGTTCAAAGCACACCAACAACACAGGTTCAGTTTAGGGCACATGTGCCCAACACAAGACCCGTGGGCTAAATCTGGCCCGTTAGGCCATATCATGTGGCCCCTGCACCCAGGGCTTTTTTCAGCTGGCATTCCTCCAACTCTGGCTCTTGCCCTCCACTCCCCACTTACCACTGCCATTTTTAAACACAGAAGCCTTCTGTGTTTACAAGGACAGCTTTCCTCTTGGCGGCTCTTACAGATCCCTGCCAACCCTGAACTCACATGGGGGGACAAGGTAGATGCAGATGCAGGTGACTGTGGGATAGGGCATTATGTGGAAAGCTGCACTGTGATCCCCATCTGTGCCTGGGTGCACAGATGCAGACCAATGATCTTCCTGCAAGAGAGAGAGAGGCAGAGCCGGCTACACTCCAGGGAAGTTATAGAGCCTGCCTGAGAAGGTGGGATGCGAGGAAGCTTTTGGGAGATGGGGGTGAGGTGGGGGGAGATGAGGGCTGTGGAGGGAGGTGTATGCAGAGGTCGGGATGGGGGAGAGTGGTACAGAGGTCAGAGCCAAAGCGTGGTGGAAGTGAGATTGGGACAGCCAGGGACAGCCAGTGAAAGAGAGTGGAACCCTGCACTCTGTGGACAGCATACACCTGAACCCTGAACCCTGTACTGTGCATGTAGAGCAATCCTCAACCCTGCTTTCTGTACACAATGCACCCCTGAACTCTGCCCATAGTGCATCCCTGAACTCTGCTCTTCGTGCATAGGGAACCCCTGAAACTGCACTATGTACGTAGCGCAGCCTGCACTTGGCACTTAGCATACCCCTGCATTACGTAAATCAATTTGCATAAGTTGAACAGGCGCAGCTCTGAACTATCCAGTGCGCCAGCAAAATGACATTTCTAAAGGAAAAAAAAGGCATTTAAAAGCACCCGCGGCTATAATGAATTGTCGGCTCCCGGCAATATAGAGAAAAGTCATTGAAAGTCTTTGATAAAAACAAAAAAAAAAGCGTGGGGTTCCCCCTAAATTCAATTACCAGGCCCTTCAGGTCTGGAATGGATATTAAGAGGGACTCCACCGCAAATTTAAAAAGAAAGGAAAAGACATTAATAAAGGAATTGTCAAAAACGCAACGGAACGTACCAAAAACGCACTGGAATGCACTGGACCGCACCTAAATGCACCAAAGACGCATTGCAACACACTTGTCCTAAGTGAAAAGAGGGGGAAAAAACACTGGACTGCATCAAAAATGCACTGGAACACACTTGTCCTTCTCTTTGGTTAATAAAAAAGAGGGGTAAAAAAAAAGCACTGGATTGCATCAAAAACGCATCAAAAATGCACTGGAACACACTTGTCCTTCTCTTTGGTTAATAAAAAAGAGGGGTGAAAAAAAAAGCACTGGACTGCATCAAAAACGTAACAAAAATGCACTGGAACGTGTCAAAAACGCGCATGCAGAAAAGCACCTGGAACACATCCAGACTGCGTTTCTATGGTGTGAACTAGGGCCAGTTCACACCATAGAAACGCAATCCGGATGTGTTCCAGGTGCTCCAGGTGCTTTTCTGCATGCACGTTTTTGATGCGTTCCAGTGCATTTTTGTTAAGTTTTTGATGCAGTTCAGTGCTTTTTTTTCACCCCTCTTTTTTATTAACCAAAGAGAAGGACAAGTGTGTTCCAGTGCGTTTTTGGTGCATTTAGGTGTGTTCCTGTGCGTTTATGATGCGTTTTGCTGCGTTCCAGTACAGTCCAGTGCAGGTAAAATGCAGCATGTTCTACTTTTTTTGGGGAACTGGAACGCACTGGAACAAACACTGCCATTTAGAACCATATAACCAACTTTCCATGCATTTTTGATGCATAAAAACGCAATGGACTGCATGTGGTGTAAAATGGCATATTTAAAGGCACTTCTCTTTGTTTTGTTTTTGGTGTTGTCCAAATTGGTGACATTGATATATGTCCCTTAGGGTGGGACCTGGGCCCCCATTTTAGGGCCAATAACTAGAAGAAAAGCCAGCCAAGTGGGGACTAGCAAAATTAACAAGTCAGTTCCCATAGACTGCAATGGTATTTGTTGGTAAGGGGGGGGGGGGGTGATTGTCCCATCCCTAATTTTGTAGCATGCTGGATGATGTGCTTAATTTTGGACAGGGGGGGGGGGGTATTTTCTGATAGCTGCATTTGTGTTGTTATGCGCATGCTCAGGGACTACGTTTTTTTTTTTTGGTGCTTTTTGTGTGTGAACAGCACCTGGATATTTCGGGGCATGTTCAGAGATTGTTTTTATGGGTTAGTAATTGAAGGACATCCTTAACAGGTGTAGCCACTTTGAAGTTCAGTCTCTACA
Source organism: Rana muscosa (assembly GCA_029206835.1). NCBI lineage: Eukaryota > Metazoa > Chordata > Amphibia > Anura > Ranidae > Rana > Rana muscosa. Next base: position 890,003,211 of record CM055122.1, on the reverse strand, counting down.
TTGGGTGAACTTACATTTTGGGTGTTTCATGGACTGTGCATGTGTTTTCAATTGCCTCATTAGCTCACAAACATAGGTTATATAATGCTTACAGTTAAGATGCCCTCCCTTGCCCTGAGAAGAGGCAAGTATGTGTGTGTGTCCGGCAAAATGTACATTTTGGTGTCCTTATCGAGTTTGTAACACATGCATTTTATTTGTTATGTCTTTGCAAAACAGGTGTTTGGTTTATTTTGTGGATTGTATTTTTTTGTGTGGGGGAAATGTTCCCCTGAAATAATTTTGATGTTGTTAATGTTTGTCGTTTGTTCACTTTGATTTAATTGTCTGTGCTGCACTATTTAGCCAAATCTTTATCAAGATGTTGTGAGTCTGTAACTGTTTCAAATTGACCCTGTTTTTTAATTTTTTATTTTTTATTATTCTTTGTTTTGTTGACCAATAAAATTTGATGCAAAGTTTTGAGGTTTGTTTTGCGTTTTCTTTGCAAAAAATGTGACAGCTGATTGGCATGTCAAAACAGGTGTGATTTGTCTACCCTGGTGACTTCATGCTAGCATATGCATGAATTGTGTTCTGCCATGGAGAGTCACCAGGAAATGAAATATACAGAGCGGTAAGTATTCAATTTTCCTTTTTACTGCAGTGGTTCTCAGCCTCAGTCCTCAAGTACCCCCAACAGGACATGTTTTGTGAATTTATCTCATGGAGAATTGCTGTCCAAAATACCAAACCATTGACTGTGATTTAAAGCACATGTGCAAGATGAAGGAAAACCTGCAAACATGGCCTGTTGGAGGTACTTGAGAAGCACTGATTTAGAGCACTGCACTTAAAAATAGCTCAAGACAATACAATTCTAATTGTGGGCATTTTGAGGGAAACAAAGTAAGTGTTAGAACCCCTGCTTGTGTTTTTTTTTTTTTTTAAAGGTTGGGCTTTGTGTCCCCTTGTAGTAAAATTGGCTTCATTTCCTGTCACACAGCTAAACAGGAAGTGAAGGTAAAACCCTACCAATGTCTTTTCTTGGGGACACACAGATCAATCTAACTAGTGTCCCCATTAAGCAAATTGCACTCTAGGACTTTGTTGTGTACACCCCAAATCATTGGGTAGTTTGGGATTTAGTAAAGACAAATCCACTCTGCAGTAAAAGTGTAGCTGCTGAAAATCTGAGGGATCACTGGTGATTGTAACATCCAATCATGTAAAAGCAAAGATGGTGTTTTTTTGTTTGCTTGCATTTCCCTTTCGGATATCCAGCAAGTGCACTTGTAGTGCAAAGTAGATTTGCCTTTATTAAATAAACCCCAAATTCCCAAAAAAATAATAATTTGGGGTGTAACCCGCAAAATGCTGGAGTGCAATGTACATAATGGGGAAAGTATTTAGATTGACCTGTGTGTCCCCAAGGAAAGACATTGGTAGGGATTTCCCCTCACTTCCTGTGTGGCTATGTGACAGGAAGTGAATTATTTGGAAGGATAAAGTGGCCAAATTTGGGAGTTGTCTTCACCCTATCAGGGGTGCAGACATCCCCAAAAACTGTCTAGACTTGTAATCCCTCTGCACTCTTTCCCCAAGCAAAAATAAGAAAGGATTTCATTTAGTTTAACTTTGCAAAGACACATTCCTAAGTTGAATTGTGATGCATGTCAATGGCCCATTTAGACCCTCTTTAATCACTTGAGATCAGCGCTATAACTGATTGCCAGCCACAGCACGGTCCTCAATTGCCGGGAGTCCGTCAATAAACGTCCCCTCGTTTGCGCGCGCGCTGTGGTCACAGAGTCACTGAGACTCGGGTGATGACAGATCCAAGTAAGGGGCCGATCCCTGCCCTTTACCATGTGATCAGCTGTCAGCCAATGACAGCTGATCACGTGATGTAAACAAAAGCTGGGTAATGGTTTTTGTTTTCTCCTTGTGCTGACAGCGTGAGCATAAAAAAGGCAATCACCGGCTTATGTGCAAGGGACATCGGGCCCAAAGAGGAAGAGGCAATTCTGCGTCATCTGTGACAATCAGTAGCCCCTGCCAGTGCCACCTATCAATGCCCACCACTGCTGCCAATCAGTGCCACCTAGCAGTGCTGCCTATCAGTGCCCATCACTGCCAACTATCATTGCCACCTAGCAGTGCCACTTCTCAATGCCCACCAGTGCCAACTAGCAATGCCACCTCTCAGTGCCCACCCTTGCCAACTTATCGGTGCCCATCAGTGCAGTCTCATCAGTGTACATCAATGAAGGAGTAAAATTACCTTTTGTCAAAATTTTCTAAATATTAACCTCTTTCCTACCGCCCACCGTCAAATGACGTCCTTGGCTTTGTGCGGTGACATCTGAATGATGCCTGCAGTTGCAGGCATCATTCAGATATCATTATTTTCAGCCGGCGATTCTGTGCACGATAAAAATAATCATAGCGGCAGTTCCACCACTTGATCGTTCTTATAGGCGGTGGGAGGGGACATCCCCCCCTCCCGCCGCCATCCGGTGCTTCTCCGGGCTCTCCCGTGCCATCTTGGGCTCCGAGAACGATTTGGCCGGCGCCGGATGGGAAGCATAGCGATGAATGGGGACCAGATGGTCACCAGTCATCTCTATGACCATCGGAGGCCAGGGCGCGACGTTATGACATCACGCCGGGTTCCCGTATGTAATCCAAGCCGTGATCTCGGCTGTCAGCATGAGATTGGTGAATTTTTTTGACCGATCTCATGCTTTCCAGCCTGGAGGAGAGATGTGGGTCTTATTGACCCTGCATCTCTCCATAAAGAGGACCTGTCACAATAGATTCCTATTACAAGGGATGTTTACATTCCTTGTAATAGGAAAAAAAGTGATCCAAAAAACAAAAAAGGTAAAAAAAGAGTAAGAAATACAAAAAAAGGAAAAAACAAAAATAAAAATAATCAAAAAAAAGAAAAAACACCCATGTCCCCGGTAGCTCGCGCTCATAAGCGAACACACATGTAAGTCCCGCCCACATATGTAATTGCCGTTTAAACCACACATGTGCGGTATTGCTGCGTGCGTTAGAACGAGTGCAACAATTCTAGCACTAGACCTCCTCTGTAATGCCAAAATGGTAACGTGTAAAAAAAATTAAAGCATTGCCTAGGGAGATTTTTAAGTACTGAAGTTTGGTGTTATTCCATGAGTGTGCGCAATTTTAAAGCGTGACATGTTAGGTATCTATTTACTTAGCATAACAACATCTTTCACATTATCCCCAAAAATTGGGCTAACTTTACTGTTTTGTAATTTTTTTACATTCATGAAACCATTTATTTCCAAAAAAAAGGCGTTTGAAAATTTATTGCGCAAATACCGAGCGAGATAAAAATTAGCAATGACCGCCATCTTATTCCCTAGGGTGTCTGCTAAAAAAAAATATAATGTTTGGGGTTTTGAAGTAATTTTATAGCCATAAATGTATGATTTTTACATGAAGGAGGGAAGTGCCAGAATAGGCCCAGTGCTGAAGTGGTTAAAATATCTATTTTTTTATTTTTTAACTCGGTCTTTTGTATTTATATAAAAAAAAAAAACGCAGAGGTGATCAAATAGCACCAAAAGAAAGCTCTATTTGTGTGCTAAAAAATAATACATTTTCATTGGGTTACAGTGTTGTATGAGCGCGCAATTGTCATTCAAAGTGCATCAGCGCTGAAATGTGAAAATTGGTCTGGGCAGGAAGGGGGTTTAAGTGGTCAGTGCGCAAGTGGTTAATATAAGGCTACATGCACACGGACGTTTTTCCAGCTGCTTGTTTGAGCGTTTTTTGAAGCTTAAAAACATCTCTCCATGTTAGCCTATGGCCTCATGGCCACCATGGCGTTTTTGAGCTGTAAATGGCATAGGTGTTTTTAGGCCCCATGTACACGGGACGCTGGTGCAAAGTGTTCAGAACTAAGTTTGAAAGCGGCGTTTAGAAAGGCGCGCTTTGTGGCGTTTGCATGCTGCGTTTTACCAGATTTGTGTCTATATGCGTTTAGTTAGGAAGCATGATAAGGAGCCGCCCTAAGCTCCAAAAACAGTATTATTAACGATTTCAGCAATTTTTTGAGACCAGAGTGAGTATCAGCAGCTGAGAGAGCAGCAGTGTAGTTGTATTTAGTGTGTCACTTGCCACGTCACTTGCCTGAAAGTTGTGGATTGTCCACTTGCCACGTCAGCTGCCCCAAGTTGTGGATTGTCCACTTGCCACGTCACCTGCCCCAAGTTGTGGATTGTCCACAATGCAATGGAAGCAATTGCATTATTTTTTTGATATACCGGTATATATATATTTTTAATGGTTTTTCCTCATTTGCCCTAATTTTTGAGTTTATCAATGTAAAAAAATAGGTCACCTTTAAAAACGCTTCTAAACTAAAATGCATCTAAACGCCGGTACCGCATCTGAAACGTGGAAATCTTTGGCGTCTGAAGGCATTTTTAGGCTTTGTGAAAAAACGAGTTTAACCACTTAAAGGAGTAGTAAAGTTACATGTTTTTTCACCTTAATGCATCCTATGCATTAAGGTGAAAAAACATTCGACAATACCGCCCCCCCCCCGAGCCCCCGTTTTTCTTACCTGGCCCCTCGAAAGTCCCATGCTCGTCCCCGTCATCCTCTTCGTTTTTCAGCCTGGCCGCCGATTGGCTACACTGGATGGATTGAAAGCAGCGCAGCCATTGGCTGGCGCTGCTGTCAATCACATCCAATGACGCGGTGCGCGGGGGGCGGGGCCGAGTGATACAGTCGGCGGCTATGGCCGCCGCTGTATCACGGGAGCGCGCCCGCAATCACTCCACACCATGCGAGCTCACGCGCATTAAGGTGTGGAGTCCTTGCGGGGAGGAGCCAAGACAGCCGCCGAGGGACCCCAGAAGACCAGGATCGGGGCCACTGTGTGCAAAACGAGCTGCACAGTGGAGGTAAGTATAACATGTTTGTTATTTTTAGGCAAAAAAAAGGGAAGCTTTAGTGCTCCTTTAAGCCCCGAACCATTTGGTAGCTAGAGGACCAGAGGTGAATTCAGAATTTTGCACTGCGCTGCTTTAACTGTAAATTGTGCGGACATGCAATGTTGTACCCAAACAAAATTTGCGTCCTTTTCTTCCCACAAATAGAGCTTTCTTTTAATGGTATTTGATTGCCTCTGCGATTTTTATTTTTTGCGATATAAACGGAAAAAGACCGAAAATTTTGAAAAAATATGATATTTTCTACTTTTTGTTATAAGGAAAATCGAATAAACTCAATTTTAGTCATACATTTAGGCCAAAATGTCTTTAGCCACATGTCTTTAGTAAAAAAAATGTCAATAAGCGTATACTTATTGGTTTGCGCAAAAGTTATAGCGTCTACAAACTAGGGTACATTTTCTGGAATTTACACAGCTTTTAATTTATGACTGCCTATCTCATTTCTTGAGGTGCTAAAATGGCAGGGCAGTACAAACCCCCCCCCAAATGACCCCATTTTGGAAAGTAGACACCCCAAGGAAATTGCTGAGAGGCATGTTGAGCCCATTGAATATTTTTTTTTTGTCCCAAGTGATTGAATAATGACAAAAAAAAAAAAATTACAAAAAGTTGTTACTAAATGATATATTGCTCACACATGCCATGGTTATATGTGGAATTGAACCCCAAAATACATTCTGCTGCTTCTCCTGAGTACGGGAATACCACATGTGTGGGACTTTTTAGGAGCCTAGCCACGTACGGGACCCCGGAAACCAAGCACCGCCTTCAGGATTTCTAAGGGCGCAAATTTTTGATTTCACTCCTCACTACCTATCACAGTTTTGAAGGCCATAAAATTCCAATATAGCACAAAACCCCCCCAAATGACCCCATTTTAGAAAGTAGACACCCCAAGGAAATTGCTGAGAGGCCTGTTGAGCCCATTGAATATTTATTTTTTTGTCCCAAGTGATTGAATAATGACAAAAAAAAAAAAAATTACAAAAAGTTGTCACTAAATGATATATTGCTCACACATGCCATGGTTATATGTGGAATTGCACCCCAAAATACATTTTGCTGCTTCTCCTGAGTACGGGGATACCACATGTGTGGGACTTTTTAGGAGCCTAGCCGCGTACGGGACCCCGAAAACCAATCACCGCCTTCAGGATTTCTAGGCACAAATTTTTGATTTCACTCCTCACTACCTATCACAGTTTCGAAGGCCATAAAATGCCAAAATAGCACAAAACCCCCCCAAATGACCCCATTTTGGAAAGTAGACACCCCAAGCTGTTTGCTGAGAGGCATGGTGAGTATTTTACAGCTCTCATTTGTTTTTGAAAATGAAGAAAGAATTTTTTTTTTTCTTTTTTTTTTTTCAATTTTCAAAACTTTGTGACAAAAAGCGAGATCTGCAAAATACTCACAATACCTCTCAGCAAATAGCTTGGGGTGTCTACTTTCCAAAATGGGGTCATTTGGGGGGGTTTTGTGCCATCTGGGCATTCCATGGCCTCCGAAACTGTGATAGGCAGTGAGAAGTGAAATCAAAAATTTACACCCTTAGAAAGCCTGAAGGCGGTGATTGGTTTTTGGGGTCCCGTACGCGGCTAGGCTCCCAAAAAGTCTCACACATGTGGTATCCCCGTACTCAGGAGAAGCAACAGAATGTATTTTGGGGTGTAATTCCACATATGCCCATGGCATGTTTGAGCAATATATCATTTAGTGACAACTTTGTGCAAAAAAAAAAAAAAAAAATTTTATTTTTTCCGCAACTTGTGTCAACATATAAAATATTCCATGGACTCGACATGCCTCTCAGTATATAGCTTGGGGTGTCTACTTTCCAAAATGGGGTCATTTGGGGGGGTTTTGAACTGTTCTGGCATTTTATACACAACATTAGGAAGCTTACATCCACTCTTCTAACCACTTGAAGACAAAGCCCTTTCTGACACTTTTTGTTTACATGAAAACATATTTTTTTTGCAGGAAAATTATGTTGAACCCCCAAACATTATATATATTTTTAAAGCAAAGGCCCTACAGAATTAAATGGTGGGTGTTGCATTTTTTTTCCTACACAGTATTTGCGCAGCGATTTTTCAAACGCATTTTTTGGGGAAAAAATACACTTTTTTTTATTTTAATGCACTAAAACACACTATATTGCCCAAATGTTTGATGAAATAAAAAAGATGATCTTAGGCCGAGTACATAGATACCAAACACGACATGCTTTAAAATTTCGCACAAACGCGCATTGGCGACAAACTACATACATTTTTAAAAGCCTTTAAAAGCCTTTACAGGTTACCCCGTTAGATTTACAGAGGAGGTCTACTGCTAAAATTACTGCCCTCGATCTGACCTTCGCGGTGATACCTCACATGCATGGTGCAATTGCTGTTTACATATGACGCCAGACCGACGCTTGCGTTCGCCATTGGGCAAGAGCAGGGCAGGACAGGGGTGCTTTTTTTTTTTTTTTTTTTATTAATTTTGCTTTTTTATTTTATTTTTAAATTGTTCCTTCCATGTTTTTTTTTTTTATCATTTTTATTGTTATCTCAGGGAATGTAAATATCCCCTATGATAGTAATAGGTAGTGACAGGTACTCTTTTTTTGAAAAAACTGGGGTCTAGACCCTAGATCTTTCCTCTGCCCTCAAAGCATCTGACCACAATGAACCGTTTAAAAGACTCATTATGCCTCATAGATTATACGTTGGGGTCTTAGCTTTCCAAAATGGCGTCACTTTGTGGGCGTTTCCATTGTCCTGGTGCTCCAAGGCCTTCAAAAGTGTAATAGGTGGTTGAGAAATGAGATGTGTAATTTATGCTCCTAGAATACCTGATGGTGCTCCCTGCATGTTGGGCCTCTGTATGTGGCCAGGCTGTGAAAAAGTCCCACACATGTGGTATTGTAATACTCAGAAGGAGTAGAAGAATGTATTTTGGGGTGTCATTTGTGGTATACACATGCCATGTGAGAGAAATAACCTATTACAATGACAATTTTGTGGAAAAAATAAAAAAATAAAAATAAATCTTCATTTTGCAATGAATTGTGGGAAAAAATTACAACATCAAAAACCTCACCATGCATCTTACTAAATACCTTGGAATGTCTACTTTCAAAAAAGGGGTCATTTGGGGGGTATTTGTACTTTGCTGGCTTGTGCGTGTCGTAAGAAATCAGATAGGCCACCAGTACATTAGGTGTGATCAATTGTTTATGATCCGCACCACAGCTTGTAGACTCTATAAACTTTCACAAAGACCAAATAATATCCACTAATTTGGATTATTTTTACCAAAGATATGTAGCAGTATAAATTGTGACCAAAATTTATAAGGAAAAATTAATAATTTGCAAAATGTTATCACATAAACTAAAAAAAATGTGTTTTTAAAAAAAAAAATCCGTATTTTTTCATTTATAGCGCAAAAAATAAAAAACCCAGAGGTGATCAAATACCACCAAAAGAAAGCTCTATTTGTATGAAAATAAGGACAAAAAAATCATTTGGGTACAGTATTACATGACTGAGTAATTGTCATTCAAAGTGTGAGAGCGCTGAATGCTGAAAATTGGTCCGGGCACGAAGGGGGTTTAGTGCCCAGTTGTCAAGTGGTTAAGGACCCATGCAGAACATTTTGGAAATACCTTGACATTTTAGTTTTTTTTCAAATCCTTTTTTATTTAGTTTTCTTCAATTAAAATACAAAATGCCCATTTAGACATTTCCCTGACTCAAAAATACTAAAGGCAAATCCACTTTGCACTATAAGTGCACTTGGAAGTGCAGTCACTGTAGATCTCAGGGGAAGCTCTAAAATGAGGAGAAGCTGATTTCTATCATCCAATCATGTGCAAGCTAAAATGCTGTTCTTTATTTTCCTTGCATGCCCCCCTCAGATCTACAGCGACTGCACTTCCAAGTGCACTTGTAGTGCAAAGTGGATTTGCCTTTAGTAAATAAACCCCATTGTACTTAGCAATGATCTGTCTAACACATATTTCTCTAACCCATATCCGTCCAACCAAGCCATGAAGTTTGATAGCTTGCATAGAAGGTGACAAAAAAGATTGCTTCATGCCCCACCTTTCCACCCCTGGACATCGTTTGACATTTTATTTACATTGTAAAATGTTGTGCTTTTAAACTATTTGAATGCTCTCTCAGGTAAAGGGGAAATGGGCCAAAAACCTCTACACATTAAACATTTAATTGCATTCACTTGGTTAAACATTGATGGCACATTTGCTTCACTAGTTAAGTCCCTCGCCAGTGCAGATTTGTCTTTACTGGCTGCTCGCTACTGGTCAATTTGTGCTGACATCACTGTTGAGATTCCTCCACTGGATCCTGGGAGGACCCCACCTTTGCACAGCTAATTAGAAGTGTCCACATCACACAGGCATGGAAAGGGGACACCCAAAAAAAGGCACATAAGTAATGAGAACGCTCACCACTGGAATGCCACATGACCACGGATTTAGACAAGTAAAAAAACATTTGGGTAGGGTTTTTTTTTTAATGAAGGTGATTAGTTAAGGGGAGTGGGGGTATGGAAGTGTGTAAAGCAGGCAGTAGGCTGGAGCAGGGCTTTAAATAATATGCAATAATAAAAATGGAAGTAACATACCAAATTCACATGGAGGGGTCTGTGGTCCTAATACAGTATGTTTTGATTTCTACCCAAACCATGTCCTCAGCAGCACCACACTGGCTTAAGGACTTCTTACTAAAGCACTTCAGTTCTTGGAAACCTAGCACCAAGCCCCAAGGGGTCTTGACAACGACCAACACCAGAGGACATCATATCATCAGATGTTCCCTCATTACCAATTGAACTGACCTGAATGACCCAAAACAAAAAGGGGCAGGTAGGACACATTTTCAGGTCTGCAGAACTCTCTGGAAAAAGTGATACCTTGTCCAACATCCCCTTCTGCAAAGTTAGCCCCTCCCACTAGACTATTTAACTGTTTGTTAGACCCAGTTAATAACCTCAGTAATGATATCCCTCCTTCAAGTCCCACTTTCTCCAGAACTAACTTGCAATACACAGCTAAATGGGGCTTGTTTTAATGGTTAGGACTTGTTAAAAGTATTGTACACTTTCAAATGTTTTCATTGTTTTAAATAGGTATTAGTATAGCAATAGTCCCTTTGTTGTTTGTATGTTTGTTTGCCCTATCTTATAATGATAGGCTCTCATATTGTGGCTGTACTTTGTAGTGTCATTGCTGATCCATTCCCATATGTCCATTTATTGCTTCACGGGGACAGGACAAATTCCTGTTCAAGGTCATACAGCGTCCAGGGCATGCCTCACCACCCCCCCTGTACCACATTACAAATGTGGGAGTGCTAATGTAATAAAAAAATATTCCAGCTGTATAAATGAGCACTCTGTGTCTGTGAATGCTCTGCCTGCTTGTGTCAGTGTCAGATCTAAGTACTGTTTTGTTCTCACCTGCACCAGCACTAGACTCCAGGCATTATGATATATATAGTTTCTTCACAAGAAACGTCATATTATAGACTACAGAAAAAGGTCATGCAATAACATGTTTAGTGCCTTGTGACTTGCCTCATGTTTGAACACAAATAGAAGCTTCTGATACCAAAATGGGAAACATTACTCTAATATAGGCTGTATGTACAAGGCAACAAATGCCACCATGAAACTACATGATCAATGCACATAAGGTCAAAAACTCAAGGTACTGGAAGGAAGGTTTATGATGCTCTTAAAGTATTTCCAAACCATCTTTTGTTTTGGTTATAGTGAGAGATGGTTAGAATTCCTGTCATGTTTGCATTCCCATCTATGTCTCTGCTACAAATATTCATCCCTTTTGTCTTTGTGAGCATTCTAAGCTGCTAATTGAAAATCCAAAGCTTCGTTTTTACCTGAAACAGGAGTCAAGGGGAATTTTTCCAATGGAAAAAATGCTCTAATGACAGCTGTCTAAGAAGAAAGGTTCTACCTATTTCTGAGAGAATTACTTTGCACTTTCTTTTATGCTTCTAGGAAATCAAGGGAATTCTCCCCAGTAGGACACAGACAAAAAAAAATACTGCCAGGAGTTTTCATCGTTCCTTACTTTATCCAAAATGGAAAAAAAGGTTTTGCCTTTAGGTATACTTTAAGGCTTAGTTTATATTTGTGGTTTATGGGGGAGGGGTTCAAAACAGAAAATTCAGACATGTTTTTACCCCCCCCCCCAAACCAAAAGCTGATAAGGCAGCCACGGCAAAAGTTGTCCTCTTTGTTGCATTCAATAGGAAGTGCCCCATGCTGAACGTGGCGCATTCAAGGGAGGTGGAGGTTCTTATGGGTTAAGACAGGCAGTGAAAAGGTGGAATAACACTTTTTCACCACCTGTCAAACACCCTCTTAAAAAGTGATCCACTGGGGGCTTCAGAGGGCTGCCGCCCTTTGAGTTCAGATAAGGGGAAGGTTGTGTGTTATGTTTAGTTGTTTTTGAACGCTAAAATCCCCGTACTGAAAAGTCATGCCTCTCTTACATGATGATTGGGTTAACTCCTAGATATGTAGGACTGTAAATCATAATTTCTGAATATCTGATATATAAAATGTACCGCTAAGAATTACAGAGACAGAAAATCCCTCTGTTAATAGAATTGTTTGTTTTAGTTCATTACAATATTTTATTAACTGTATTATAATTAATTATAGGCCTGGAAAACATCTATAAAACTTATGTACAACCTTGCCACCATCTGTTGTTTTTATATAGTCTGTTAGACTCTAGAGTTCTGTCCATCTGTCCCATATGCAATGATAGAACAATTAATCATTTGATTAATGATGAATATTATGTGTTTAGCTAACTCCAAAATAATATAGTTAAAGTAGAGCATACATTTTAAAAAGGTACAAAATGAAACCCGTTTATGGATGAATAGGCCATGAAAATAATATAAAATATAGTATAAAATTACTGTATTGTTAAGTTTTTACAAAAATTCACAAAATTGTAATTGTAAAATGTCTGCTGTAAAATAATGCACTGGCAAAAAAGTTATAACTATAATAATAACATTACCTGTTTGTAAAGCCAGTACAAAAATCATTGGTCAATTTCCCATAGACTATCTGCCGTAGCCTGAATCAGATATTTACTGGAATTCCTCTACAGCCTTGTTAAAAAAAAAAAAAAAAAAAAAAAAGAATAAAAATTGGGAAAAATGTGACAGAAGGAGGAAACATCAATGTATTGATCCAGAACACAACTTGGATAGGTAACAGACATATGGCTTCCCCTCAATGTACAACGTACAGTTGCAAAAATGTATGTGAACCCTTTTGGAATGATATGGATTTCTGCACAAATTGGTCATAAAATGTGATCTGATCTTCATCTAAGTCACAACAATAGACAATCACAGTCTGCTTAAACTAATAACACACAAAGAATTACATGTTACCATGTTTTTATTGAACACACCATGTAAACATTCACAGTGCAGGTGGAAAAAGTATGTGAACACCTAGACTAATGATATCTCCAAGAGCTAATTGGAGTGAGGTGTCAGGCAACTGGAGTCCAATCAATGAGAAGAGATTGTAGGTGTTGGTTACAGCTGCCCTGAGTTCTCAGAAGACCTACAATTAAGAATTGTTGACTTGCATAAAGCTGGAAAGGGTTATAAAAGTATCTCCAAAAGCCTTGCTGTTCATCAGTCCACGGTAAGACAAATTGTCTATAAATGGAGAAAGTTCAGCACTGCTGCTACTCTCCCTAGGAGTGGGCGTCCTGTAAAGATGACTGCAAGAGCACAGCGCAGACTGCTCAATAGGGTGAAGAAGAATCCTAGAGTGTCAGCTAAAGACTTACAAAAGTCTCTGGCATATGCTAACATCCCTGTTAGCGAATCTATGATACGTAAAACACTAAACAAGAATGGATTTCATGGGAGGATACCACAGAGGAAGCCACTGCGGTCCAAAAAAACCATTGCTGCACGTTTACAGTTTGCACAAGAGCACCTGGATGTTCCACAGCAGTACTGGCAAAATATTCTGTGGACAGATGAAACCAAAGTTGAGTTGTTTGGAAGAAACACACAACACTATGTGTGTAGAAAAAGAGGCACAGCACACCAACATCAAAACCTCATCCCCACTGTGAAGTATGGTGGTGAGGGCATCATGGTTTGGGGCTGCTTTTCTGTGTCAGGGCCTGGACGGATTGCTATCATCGAAGGAAAAATGAATTCCCAAGTTTATCAAGACATTTTGCAGTAGAACTTAAGGCCATCTGTCCGCCAGCTGAATGTCAACAAGTAAATCAACAACAGAATGGCTTAAACAGAAGAAAATACTCCTTCTGGAGTGGCCAAGTCAGAGTCCTGACTTCAACCCAATTGAGATGCTGTGGCATGACCTCAAGAAAGCGATTCACACCAGACAACCCAAGAATATTGCTGAACTGAAACAGTTCTGTAAAGAGAAATGATCAAGAATTACTCCTGACCGTTGTACACGTCTGATCTGCAACTACAGGAAACGTTTGGTTGAAGTTATTGCTGCCAAAGGAGGTTCAACCAGTTATTAAATCCAAGGGTTCACATACATTTTCCACCTGCACTGTGAATGTTTACATGGTGTGTTCAATAAAGACATGGTAACATTTAATTCTTTGTGTGTTATTAGTTTAAGCAGACTGTGATTGTATATTGTTGTGATGAAGATCAGATCACATTTTTTGACCAATTTGTGCAGAAATCCATATCATTCCAAAAGGGTTCACATACTTTTTTTTGCAACTGTATATGAAGAATATACATGTTAACACGATTACCTTAGAAATAAAATTGTTAATATTAAGTTACTTATATTCATGAGTATATGAAATAATAAAGATAATGGGTCCAAATAATATAGGACAGCAAAATAAAGGCTTACCTGTTCTAACAAGCATCTCAAGTAACATAGAAGGGGATTGATTTCCCTAAAGGCAAAGATTATGCACTTTCCAAGTGCAGTTGCTCCAGAGCTTAGTAAATGAGATGAAGCTCTACTTTACAAAGAATACCCAAATCCATAGGCGTGCGCAGGGGGTGTGCCGGGGGTGCCTGGGCACACCCTAATCAACCTGTGCGCCAGGGCCAATGATAAGGCAGTACAGCCTGTCCTCCTGTACCAGGCCTGTGTCCTATTGATTCAAATGGGGGGGGGGGCCCAGGCACCTGCCAAGCAGGAGGACCGTGTGTACTGCCTTTTTTGCAGATACTCGTCCTCTTGTTCCTCCCACTGCAACACTGCCGGCTTCTCCTCCTCTCCCTCCTACTGCGCTGCAGGGGGATCAGCTCTAGCATCTGCCCCTCCATCCTGTCCTCTTTCTCAGTCTTAAATGTAGGACATCAGGGGTCTGTTAGAACCCTGATATTTAACCAAAGCACCTCCAAAATGGCAGTTAAAAAATGTAAAAAAATAAATAATAAAAAATCTTTAAAAAAAATGAAATAAAAAAATATATAAAAATGAAAAAAACTTAAGGACTCATTCACATGTGTTTTTCTGTGAAGCATAGCATCGCAGCTGCCACATGTGTACACCCCTAGCCACTGCCTCTGTTTCTCTGTGTTTCCGCATTGGGGTGCACACCCTAATGCAATAGGCTACGCACACTTATGCCCAAATCATATGCAAAGTAAATAAAATAAAAAAAAAACGGCATTTTTGCTTGCACATGATTGGATGAGGGAAGTCAGCAGAGCTACCCTTAATTTACTAAGCTCTGGAGCAAGGGCACTTGAAAGGTGCACAGTCTATTCACCTTTAGCAACTCAATCCTTCAATGTGCCTGGAGACACACTCTGCTGGTTGATTTACTAAAGGCAAAGAGACTGTGCACTTTGCAAAATGCAGTTGCACTCTGCAAGAGCAGTTGCTCCAGAGCTTAATAAATGGCCAGAAGCTCTGCTGACTTTCATCATCCAATCATGTGCAAGCAAAAATTCATTTTTTTTTTTATTTTCCTTACACGTGATTGGGTATTATTTGCAAAGTGAAGCTTTACCTTATTTAATAACCTCTGAAGCAACTGCACTTGCAGAGCGCAATTGCACTTTGCAAAGTGCACAGTCGATTGGCCTTTATTACCAAAAGTATTGGGACACCTGCCTTTACACGCACATAAACTTTAATGGCATCCCGGTCTTAGTGCGCAGGGTTCAATATTGAGTTGGACCACACTTTGCAGCTATAACAGCTTCAACTCTTCTGGGAAGCTGTCCACGAGGTTTAGGAGTGTGTTTATGGGAGTGTTTGACCATTCATCCAGAAGTGCATTTGTGAGGTCAGGCATTGATGTTGGACGAGAAGGCCTGGCTTGTAGTCTCTGCTCTAATTCATCCCAAAGGTGTTCTATTAGGTTGAGGTCAGGACTCTGTGCAGGCCAGTCAAGTTCCTCCACCCCAAACTTGCTCATTCATGTCTTTATGGACCTTACTTTGTGCACTGGTCCAAATCATTTGGTGGAGGGGGGATTATGGTGTGGGATTGTTTTTCAGGGGTTGGGCTTGGCCCCTTAGTTCCAGTGAAGGGAACTCTTATTGTGTCAGCATACCAAGACATTTTGGACAATTTCATGCTGCCAACTTTGTGGGAACAGTTTAGAGTCCTGACCTCAACCCAATAGAACACCTTTGGGATGAATTAGAGTGGAGACTGTGAGCCAGGCCTCCTCATCCAACATCAGTGCCTGATCTCACAATTATGCTTTTGGAAGAATGGTCAAACCTTCCTATAGACACACTCCTAAACCTTGTAGACAGCCTTCCCAGAAGAGTTGAAGCTGTTATAGCTCCAAAGGGTGGGCCAATATTGAACCTTACGGACTAAAACTGAGATGGCATTATAGTTCATGTGTGTGTAAAGGCAGGTGTCCCAATACTTTTGGTAATATAGTGTATCTCTGCCACTCTTTAATTTGATACCACTGTCTCAACTTCTCCCAAAATTGAGCATAATGACTAACTGCAAGCTAATGTTTTTTTTCCCCTTTATAATGATCCTAGGCGTTAAAAAAAAAAAAAAAAAAAAAAACACACCTTAGGATACAATACTCACTTTTAATCCTAAACGATCCCCCACAGTTCCCCCTCAGCACTGCAACTTGCATTGATAGATGTCTGATACAGAGAGCAGAACTGATTTCATCATATCAGTCAGCTCAGTTCTCTGCATCATCTAGGGCCACCGGTCACCAGAGAAGAAGAAAGATGACCCAATAGACAGACTAGAAGACATTAGAAAAAAAAAAAAGGGAAGAACCTCATGGAGGGCATAGGGGTATGTGGTGGGGAAGAGCATGGATCACAGAGCTTTAATTCTAGTCCCCTCCCAGCACTAAGCCCTTGAACTGAAAGTTGAACAAAAAGAGGAAGGACTTAATTGTGACTTTGCATAAAGCCTGGGCCAAGAATTCAAGTGCGCTACCCTTTTTGGGGTCAGCTCACACCACAATTTATGCATTCTGGATGCCTTTCTGCATGCATGTTTTTTTTATGCATTTTTGATGTGCTCCAGTGCATTTTTCATTTGCCTGACACGTTTTTTCTCATCTTTTTTTTTTATATATCTTTTGAGGACATGTATGCTCCGGTGCACTTTTGATGCATTTTGCCACGTTCCAGATGCGTTCCATACAGAAAAAGATGCACTGCACTGGTGTGAACTAGGGCCATTGGAATCCAGGTTAAACACTGTACATGCATTTTTGATGCAGAATAAAAACCCACTGGACTACATTTGGTGTGAATCAGTCCCTAAAGTACAAGCGCTAGCCAAAGGGCCCTCATAGGACTGAGTAGAGGGCCACACTCCAGCCTTGGGAAATAGCTTTAACCACTTACCTATTAAAGCGGAGCTCCGCTGAAAAAAAAATATTAAAAGCCAGCAGCTACCGCAGCTGCTGACTTTTAATATTAGGACACTTACCTGTCCTGGAGTCCAGCGACGTCCGCAGCAGAGGACGAGCAATCGCTCATCACTCTGCTGCCCCCACCACCATCCTCGGTGAGGGAACCAGGAAGTGAAGCCTTGCGGCTTCACTGCCCGGTTCCCTACGGCGCATGCACGAGTCGCGCTGCGCCGTTCTCACTGGTCCCCCTGTGTTCTGGGAGCCGAGTGTCTCCCAGAACACAACGGGTATTCTGCGGGAAGTGACGTGCTTCCCGCAAATTTCCCGCAGAGAGGACTCCCGGAAGTGGGTGAAAATACCTGTCTTAGACAGGTATCTGCACCCCCCTAAAAAGGTGCCAAATGTGTCACTGGAGGGGGGGGAGGGTTCCGATGAGCGGAAGTTCCACTTTAGGGTGGAGCTCTGCTTTAAGTACTTTCACCTCCTTCCTGCCCAGGCCAATGTTCAGCTTTTGGTGCTTTGAACGACAATTACGCGTTCATGCAATAATGACATTTTTATAATTTTTTAAGCCAGATAGAGCTTTTTTTGTCATATTTAATCACCACTATTTTTTTTTTTCTGCTAAACAAATTAAACAAGACCAAAACTTTTGAAAAACAAAACCTTTTTCTTTGTGCCTGTTATAAAATTTTGCAAATTTGTAATTTTTCTTTGTCATTGATGTGCGCTGATGAGGCGGCACTGATGGGCACTGATAAGGCTGCACTAATGGGCACTGATGAGACTGCACTGATGGACACTGATGAAGCTGCACTAATTTGCACTGATGAGGCGGCACTAATGGGCACTAAGGATGAGCCGAAAAACTACCGGTTCGGTTCGTACCAAAACTTAACAAAAAATTTGAATTCGAACAGGCAAAATATTTGTTCGAACACGCGAACACCGTTAAAGTCTATGGGACAGGAACATGAAAAATCAAAAGTTCTAACTTTAAAGGCTTATATGCATGGTATTGTCATAAAAAGTGTTTGGGGACCTGGGTCCTGCCCCAGGGAACATTTATCAATGCAATATATCAATTAAATATATTTGCATCCTGTGAACCAGCCAGGAAGTCTGTTGTTTTTCCACAGCCCAAGCTATTGTGCAAGTGTAGCAGTTTAGCTAGCAGTTTTTAGTTCTTACAACAATCTTTTATTTATTTAAAACCTTTTTCCCAAAAAGGAAAAAAAAAAACAGTTTGCTGTAACTGCTTAAAAAGTATTAGCTACAGTTTGGCTTGAATGTGTTAGTATATCTAAATCTGCTAGTCCATCTAATGCCGTGTACACACGGCCGGACTTTGCCACTGGCAAAACTCAGTCAAAATTTCCAACGGAAAATTGTAAAACCTGCTCTCTATCTAAGTCCGTCGGAAATTCCAACGGGAAAAGTCCAATGGGGCATACACACGGTCATAATATCCGATGAAAAGCTCCCATTGGACTTTTTCCATCGGAAATTCTGACCCCTCCTCCCATCAGATTGACACTGTTACGGTCCAAAGGTGCTTATTCATTCAGATGGGAGGCACTCTTAAGCCCTGCACACACGATCGGATATCCTATGGATTCTAATCCGATGGATTTTTCCATCGGAAATCCGATGAAACTGTCTTCCATCAGTCTTGCCCACACACCATCAGTCAAAAAACCGACCGCACCAAAACGACATGACGTACAACACGTACAACGGCACTATAAAAGGGAAGTTCAAATCGAATGGCGCCACCCTTTGGGCTGCTTTTGCTGATTTCGTGTTACCGCGTGTTAGTAAAAGTTTGGTGAGAGCTGATTCGCGCTTTTCAGTCTCCGTGCTTTTCAGTCCGTTACAGCATGACGAATGTGCTATCTCCATTACGAATTCTAGTTTTACCAGAACGAGCGCTCCCGTCTCATAATTCAGTCTGAGCATAAGTGAGTTTTTTAACCGATGGACTTGCCCATAGACGATTGGAATTTGCTATCGGTTTTTTATCCATCGGAAAAATTTAAAACATGTTCTATTTTTTCACACCGATGGAAAAAAGACCGATGGGGCCCATACACGATCGGTTTGTCCGATGTAAACAGTCCGATGATCGTGTGTACAGGGCTTAATACAGGAGGTGGGTTATTGGTCAGATCACCAGGTGACAATAGAGGGGAAAAAGTTTTAAAATAGAAAACAAATGCAGCCACCACATCTAATGATTGGTAAGCTGCAATATATTACAGTTTTGGTTTAGGGATTAAAAGTGATTTAATTTGCTGAACAATAGATGGTAGTTTGAAAACAACATGATATAAACTCTAATTCTCCTATAAAGATTGCACTTCAGTATAATATATGCCCCTGCATCATATACTGGTTAATAGGCATTATGTCAGCATACCAGGGCATCATAGTAAACCTGACAAGAAGATACATAAAAAAAATCTTATCAACCTATAAACATAAATAAATGGCAAAGCAGGGTGTAAATGTTGATGAAGAAACATCATTCTTTATTACATTTCCAATAATTAAGAACATAAAACAGCAATTTACAGACTATGAGTAAACAAAACAGGAACTTATCTCTCCTGCTTTTCAGCAAACTGTAATGCCTTTTTTTTTTACTAAACGATCTAACTAAGGAGCTATCTGTGTTTTGATTACACAAATATCCGCTTTAACTGCCCTCCAAACATCCTCACCAAAGGGAAATTTACAATGCAGTTTAAAGGTAATAAATATATTTTATTCCTTTATATAAATATCTTCTGATTAGTGCTGTTGTTTTCAGTTAAAAAGAAAACTTGTACTAATTTAAACGATCAGTGCATCCAAAACTGGGATTTCTGTGGTAGATGGTAGAGATTTAAAAGCACTCAACCAATTTCTACTGTTTCTTCACTTGAGTTCCTGGGTCTGCATATCTGTTGAAGCCATGATGCCACCCCCCGTTTAATTATTTTATATACTAAAAAATGCAACAGAAAGGGCTGTTTTAATCTAAGTTGGGAAGGGACATCCAAATATCCCAGATGGAAAGCAACAGACTCAAAAGTTATTGGGGTACCTAAGACCACTAAGAAGTCAGGAGCTGACTGAGCCAACTCAAAAATACCAGAAATTGCACTTTTAGGTGGCATGAGCATTTATGGCTAGTAAAGTGGCATATGCACTTTCCGTAGCTTACATGCAGCACCAACTTTCTGCCAGAGCAGCCTGAGCAACATCAAAAGCTTGGGGCAGTTATGAAATGAACAACCACAGTAATCAATGTTGAGGTCTAATATACCCCTTCCACTTGTTGCACTATTAAATGTAAAAGGTGGTCTCACTAACCCCGCCTTTTTCAACCAGGGTTCTGTGGCACCCTGGGGTGCCTCCTGGGTCCTTCAGGGGTGCCTTGGCAAAATAACTAAAAATTGCCACAAATTGCCCAAAAATTGTTAACAAGTCAGTGAGTGCAACAAGCCTGTTTTTTTGTTACACAAAGCCACAGTTTTTTTATTGTGCAGCATTAAAACCATCATTGGTAGCTGATGGGTTCTTCTTTTGGGGGGGGGGCGGCAAACAAACAACACCCCCCTCCCGGCGGCGTGGCACAGTACCAACACAGCATCCCCCCTGCCCACGGGCGGTCCGTCACATACCCGCTCGTGTGGCGGGGCTGTGGTGTCCTCTCCTGCTCTCCTGGAGTGCAGACAGTGGCCACACGCCAGCTCCGGTGTCCGCTCCTCCAGCTTCCAGCTTCCTCCGCCGTGTCTCCTCTTCCACCAAAGCGCTAGGCATCCAATAGGATTGCCTGACGCTTTGTCCAATTAAGAAAAATGTCTCAGACCTGCCTCCTGATTGGTGTGGAGGAAATTTAGTGTGATAATAACGAAAATTTATTTGCTTTGGTCACACAATTGGGTGGCCTCTGAGTGCAATGCTCTGCGCTCTGAGGCCACCCTTTTTAGAAGCCTATTAGAGCCCCTGGCTCTAATCAGGTGCTTCAAAAAAACACCCACCCCGTATTGGAATCCATGGTCTAGCTCCACTGATATGTAGATTAGGGGGCCGGATGTATGGATAGGGGAAGCGGCGCCTGTGCGCCCTCTATGGACGGGCCACTACTGAAAACCATGGGCACCATGTGGACCAGCCACTGGCATCCTAACACCCAATGATGTCATTGGTTGATAACGAGGATGTTGCGCACCTGCACAGCATCCCTGTTTGCCCTCACCCCTCTCTAGCAGAGAGAAGGAGAGAAAATAGTTAGTACCAGTTAGCAAAGAAGGAGGAATAAATCACCTCTAATGTTGGGTGGCCCATGTGTTTGGATGCTGCTGCAATATGTAAAACTATTAGTTTAGTGCCTCGAGATTTCAGTGCCTTGACATAGTTCTATGCCTGCCGTGTCCGAGCCTCAGTTTTTTTGTACTGGATTACGCTATGATGGTTTTCTCTTTCATCCTGATATGACATATTGTGACACCGTGAGAGAGACCAGTGATATACTGTATGCACCTGATGAGTGGAGACAGCTGATTGAGCCTTGAGAGACCTTTGCAGGCATAACAGCCGTCTGTTTTGACTGATCTCTTTCAGGGATCAGTATCTCTGGTAAGCGGCAGCTTTAATAGAGGTGGTGGATTATTTTCTATCTGGAAGCAGCACTGTTCAAGGGTGTTCATATTTGATGTCACTTATGCATGTTAAGAAGATTTATATCTACAATTAGGGATGGGCCCGGTGCTCGATTCGAACCCATGTTCGAATCGAGCACCGGGCGTTCGCTCGCTCGTCGAGCCCAGAACTATTTGGGCCGTTCGCATCACATTCGTGTGATGCGAGCGGCCCCGCAATGCATTGCGGCCGGCGCGGCCGGCGCAGTGCATTGCTGGCTGATGATTGGCCAAGCATGCACTGTGACCCCGCATGCTTGGCCAATCACAGCGCCCGAAACTCGGAGAACAATAATTGGCTACAGGCAGGACGCCTGTAGCCAATTACAGCTCAGGGGCTTTAGTACATGCCCCACCATTTAAAAGGCCGCCACGCCATCGGCCCCGGTCACATGAGTTCCGGCTTTAGGAGAGATCAGTCTGCTGATTCTGTCTTTGCTTGATACTGAAAGATTTGCTCTTCTTTGCTAAACCATTGGCTATTTCTTTGCTAAACCATTGCTACCTAAGTCATTGATCGTTCATTGCTGCTGATTGCACAGTTAGTGTGTTATTAGCTGCTGCTGGGGATTAGTCTGGTGCGTGCTTACTGTTAGTACAGTATTGCAGTAGTACCAACCGCAGTGCTGTTAGCACAGCATTGCACCCCAACAGCACCCATAGGACTTCTAGTGTGTTAGTGGCAGCAAACAGAGCTCCTATATTTTCTTCTCAGCAGCACCCATAGGACTTCTAGTGTGTTAGTGGCAGCAAACAGAGCTCCTATATTTTCTTCTCAGCAGCACCCATAGGACTTCTAGTGTGTTAGTGGCATCACACAGAGTTCCTATATTTTCATCTCAGCAGCACCCATAGGACTTCTAGTGTGTTAGTGGCATCACACAGAGCTCCTATATTTTCTTCTCAGCAGCACCCATAGGACTTCTAATGTGTTAGTGGCAGCAAACAGAGCTCCTATATTTTCTTCTCAGCAGCACCCATAGGACTTCTAGTGTGTTAGTGGCATCACACAGAGCTCCTATATTTTCTTCTCAGCAGCACCCATAGGACTTCTAGTGTGTTAGTGGCATCACACAGAGCTCCTATATTTTCTTCTCAGCAGCACCCATAGGACTTCTAGTGTGTTAGTGGCAGCAAACAGAGCTCCTATATTTTCTTCTCAGCAGCACCCATAGGACTTCTAGTGTGTTAGTGGCAGCAAACAGAGCTCCTATATTTTCTTCTCAGCAGCACCCATAGGACTTCTAGTGTGTTAGTGGCATCACACAGAGCTCCTATATTTTCTTCTCAGCAGCACCCATAGGACTTCTAGTGTGTTAGTGGCAGCAAACAGAGCTCCTATATTTTCTTCTCAGCAGCACCCATAGGACTTCTAATGTGTTAGTGGCATCACACAGAGTTCCTATATTTTCATCTCAGCAGCACCCATAGGACTTCTAGTGTGTTAGTGGCATCACACAGAGCTCCTATATTTTCTTCTCAGAAGCACCCATAGGACTTCTAGTGTGTTAGTGGCAGCAAACAGAGCTCCTATATTTTCTTCTTAGCAGCACCCATAGGACTTCTAATGTGTTAGTGGCATCACACAGAGCTGCTATATTTTCTTCTCAGAAGCACCCATAGGACTTCTAGTGTGTTAGTGGCAGCAAACAGAGCTCCTATATTTTCTTCTCAGCAGCACCCATAGGACTTCTAGTGTGTTAGTGGCATCACACAGAGTTCCTATATTTTCATCTCAGAAGCACCCATAGGACTTCTAGTGTGTTAGTGGCATCACACAGAGCTCCTATATTTTCTTCTCAGCAGCACCCATAGGACTTCTAGTGTGTTAGTGGCATCACACAGAGCTCCTATATTTTCATCTCAGAAGCACCCATAGGACTTCTAGTGTGTTAGTGGCATCACACAGAGTTCCTATATTTTCATCTCAGCAGCACCCATAGGACTTCTAGTGTGTTAGTGGCAGCAAACAGAGCTCCTATATTTTCTTCTCAGCAGCACCCATAGGACTTCTAGTGTGTTAGTGGCAGCAAACAGAGCTCCTATATTTTCTTCTCAGCAGCACCCATAGGACTTCTAGTGTGTTAGTGGCATCACACAGAGCTCCTATATTTTCTTCTCAGCAGCACCCATAGGACTTCTAGTGTGTTAGTGGCAGCAAACAGAGCCCCTATATTTTCTTCTCAGCAGCACCCATAGGACTTCTAATGTGTTAGTGGCATCACACAGAGTTCCTATATTTTCTTCTCAGAAGCACCCATAGGACTTCTAGTGTGTTAGTGGCAGCAAACAGAGCTCCTATATTTTCTTCTCAGCAGCACCCATAGGACTTCTAGTGTGTTAGTGGCATCACACAGAGTTCCTATATTTTCATCTCAGAAGCACCCATAGGACTTCTAGTGTGTTAGTGGCATCACACAGAGCTCCTATATTTTCTTCTCAGCAGCACCCATAGGACTTCTAGTGTGTTAGTGGCATCACACAGAGCTCCTATATTTTCATCTCAGAAGCACCCATAGGACTTCTAGTGTGTTAGTGGCATCACACAGAGCTCCTATATTTTCTTCTCAGCAGCACCCATAGGACTTCTAGTGTGTTAGTGGCAGCAAACAGAGCTCCTATATTTTCTTCTCAGCAGCACCCATAGGACTTCTAATGTGTTAGTGGCATCACACAGAGTTCCCATATTTTCATCTCAGAAGCACCCATAGGACTTCTAGTGTGTTAGTGGCATCACACAGAGCTCCTATATTTTCTTCTCAGAAGCACCCATAGGACTTCTAGTGTGTTAGTGGCAGCAAACAGAGCTCCTATATTTTCTTCTCAGCAGCACCCATAGGACTTCTAGTGTGTTAGTGGCATCACACAGAGCTCCTATATTTTCTTCTCAGCAGCACCCATAGGACTTCTAGTGTGTTAGTGGCAGCAAACAGAGCTCCTATATTTTCTTCTCAGCAGCACCCATAGGACTTCTAATGTGTTAGTGGCATCACACAGAGTTCCTATATTTTCATCTCAGAAGCACCCATAGGACTTCTAGTGTGTTAGTGGCATCACACAGAGCTCCTATATTTTCTTCTCAGAAGCACCCATAGGACTTCTAGTGTGTTAGTGGCAGCAAACAGAGCTCCTATATTTTCTTCTTAGCAGCACCCATAGGACTTCTAATGTGTTAGTGGCATCACACAGAGCTCCTATATTTTCTTCTCAGAAGCACCCATAGGACTTCTAGTGTGTTAGTGGCAGCAAACAGAGCTCCTATATTTTCTTCTCAGCAGCACCCATAGGACTTCTAGTGTGTTAGTGGCATCACACAGAGTTCCTATATTTTCATCTCAGAAGCACCCATAGGACTTCTAGTGTGTTAGTGGCATCACACAGAGCTCCTATATTTTCTTCTCAGCAGCACCCATAGGACTTCTAGTGTGTTAGTGGCATCACACAGAGCTCCTATATTTTCATCTCAGCAGCACCCATAGGACTTCTAGTGTGTTAGTGGCAGCAAACAGAGCTCCTATATTTTCTTCTCAGCAGCACCCATAGGACTTCTAGTGTGTTAGTGGCAGCAAACAGAGCTCCTATATTTTCTTCTCAGCAGCACCCATAGGACTTCTAGTGTGTTAGTGGCATCACACAGAGCTCCTATATTTTCTTCTCAGCAGCACCCATAGGACTTCTAGTGTGTTAGTGGCAGCAAACAGAGCTCCTATATTTTCTTCTCAGCAGCACCCATAGGACTTCTAATGTGTTAGTGGCATCACACAGAGTTCCTATATTTTCTTCTCAGAAGCACCCATAGGACTTCTAGTGTGTTAGTGGCAGCAAACAGAGCTCCTATATTTTCTTCTCAGCAGCACCCATAGGACTTCTAGTGTGTTAGTGGCATCACACAGAGTTCCTATATTTTCATCTCAGAAGCACCCATAGGACTTCTAGTGTGTTAGTGGCATCACACAGAGCTCCTATATTTTCTTCTCAGCAGCACCCATAGGACTTCTAGTGTGTTAGTGGCATCACACAGAGCTCCTATATTTTCATCTCAGAAGCACCCATAGGACTTCTAGTGTGTTAGTGGCATCACACAGAGCTCCTATATTTTCTTCTCAGCAGCACCCATAGGACTTCTAGTGTGTTAGTGGCAGCAAACAGAGCTCCTATATTTTCTTCTCAGCAGCACCCATAGGACTTCTAATGTGTTAGTGGCATCACACAGAGTTCCTATATTTTCATCTCAGAAGCACCCATAGGACTTCTAGTGTGTTAGTGGCATCACACAGAGCTCCTATATTTTCTTCTCAGAAGCACCCATAGGACTTCTAGTGTGTTAGTGGCAGCAAACAGAGCTCCTATATTTTCTTCTCAGCAGCACCCATAGGACTTCTAGTGTGTTAGTGGCATCACACAGAGCTCCTATATTTTCTTCTCAGCAGCACCCATAGGACTTCTAGTGTGTTAGTGGCAGCAAACAGAGCTCCTATATTTTCTTCTCAGCAGCACCCATAGGACTTCTAGTGTGTTAGTGGCATCACACAGAGCTCCTATATTTTCATCTCAGAAGCACCCATAGGACTTCTAGTGTGTTAGTGGCATCACACAGAGTTCCTATATTTTCATCTCAGCAGCACCCATAGGACTTCTAGTGTGTTAGTGGCAGCAAACAGAGCTCCTATATTTTCTTCTCAGCAGCACCCATAGGACTTCTAGTGTGTTAGTGGCAGCAAACAGAGCTCCTATATTTTCTTCTCAGCAGCACCCATAGGACTTCTAGTGTGTTAGTGGCATCACACAGAGTTCCTATATTTTCTTCTCAGAAGCACCCATAGGACTTCTAGTGTGTTAGTGGCAGCAAACAGAGCTCCTATATTTTCTTCTCAGCAGCACCCATAGGACTTCTAGTGTGTTAGTGGCATCACACAGAGTTCCTATATTTTCATCTCAGAAGCACCCATAGGACTTCTAGTGTGTTAGTGGCATCACACAGAGCTCCTATATTTTCTTCTCAGCAGCACCCATAGGACTTCTAGTGTGTTAGTGGCATCACACAGAGCTCCTATATTTTCATCTCAGAAGCACCCATAGGACTTCTAGTGTGTTAGTGGCATCACACAGAGCTCCTATATTTTCTTCTCAGCAGCACCCATAGGACTTCTAGTGTGTTAGTGGCAGCAAACAGAGCTCCTATATTTTCTTCTCAGCAGCACCCATAGGACTTCTAATGTGTTAGTGGCATCACACAGAGTTCCTATATTTTCATCTCAGAAGCACCCATAGGACTTCTAGTGTGTTAGTGGCATCACACAGAGCTCCTATATTTTCTTCTCAGCAGCACCCATAGGACTTCTAGTGTGTTAGTGGCATCACACAGAGCTCCTATATTTTCTTCTCAGCAGCACCCATAGGACTTCTAGTGTGTTAGTGGCAGCAAACAGAGCTCGTATATTTTCTTCTCAGCAGCACCCATAGGACTTCTAGTGTGTTAGTGGCATCACACAGAGCTCCTATATTTTCATCTCAGAAGCACCCATAGGACTTCTAGTGTGTTAGTGGCATCACACAGAGCTGCTATATTTTCTTCTCAGAAGCACCCATAGGACTTCTAGTGTGTTAGTGGCAGCAAACAGAGCTCCTATATTTTCTTGTCAGCAGCACACATAGTACCTATAGTGTGTTAGTGTCAGCACCCATAGGACCTACAGTGTGTTGTGAGCACCCATAGGACTTCTAGTGTGTTAGTGGCATCACACAGAGTTCCTATATTTTCATCTCAGCAGCACCCATAGGTCTTCTAGTGTGTTAGTGGCATCACACAGAGCTCCTATATTTTCTTCTCAGCAGCACCCATAGGACTTCTAGTGTGTTAGTGGCAGCAAACAGAGCTCCTATATTTTCTTCTCAGCAGCACCCATAGGACTTCTAGTGTGTTAGTGGCATCACACAGAGCTCCTATATTTTCTTCTCAGCAGCACCCATAGGACTTCTAGTGTGTTAGTGGCAGCAAACAGAGCTCCTATATTTTCTTCTCAGCAGCACCCATAGGACTTCTAGTGTGTTAGTGGCATCACACAGAGCTCCTATATTTTCATCTCAGAAGCACCCATAGGACTTCTAGTGTGTTAGTGGCATCACACAGAGTTCCTATATTTTCATCTCAGCAGCACCCATAGGACTTCTAGTGTGTTAGTGGCAGCAAACAGAGCTCCTATATTTTCTTCTCAGCAGCACCCATAGGACTTCTAGTGTGTTAGTGGCAGCAAACAGAGCTCCTATATTTTCTTCTCAGCAGCACCCATAGGACTTCTAGTGTGTTAGTGGCATCACACAGAGTTCCTATATTTTCTTCTCAGAAGCACCCATAGGACTTCTAGTGTGTTAGTGGCAGCAAACAGAGCTCCTATATTTTCTTCTCAGCAGCACCCATAGGACTTCTAGTGTGTTAGTGGCATCACACAGAGTTCCTATATTTTCATCTCAGAAGCACCCATAGGACTTCTAGTGTGTTAGTGGCATCACACAGAGCTCCTATATTTTCTTCTCAGCAGCACCCATAGGACTTCTAGTGTGTTAGTGGCATCACACAGAGCTCCTATATTTTCATCTCAGAAGCACCCATAGGACTTCTAGTGTGTTAGTGGCATCACACAGAGCTCCTATATTTTCTTCTCAGCAGCACCCATAGGACTTCTAGTGTGTTAGTGGCAGCAAACAGAGCTCCTATATTTTCTTCTCAGCAGCACCCATAGGACTTCTAATGTGTTAGTGGCATCACACAGAGTTCCTATATTTTCATCTCAGAAGCACCCATAGGACTTCTAGTGTGTTAGTGGCATCACACAGAGCTCCTATATTTTCTTCTCAGCAGCACCCATAGGACTTCTAGTGTGTTAGTGGCATCACACAGAGCTCCTATATTTTCTTCTCAGCAGCACCCATAGGACTTCTAGTGTGTTAGTGGCAGCAAACAGAGCTCGTATATTTTCTTCTCAGCAGCACCCATAATACTTCTAGTGTGTTAGTGGCATCACACAGAGCTCCTATATTTTCATCTCAGAAGCACCCATAGGACTTCTAGTGTGTTAGTGGCATCACACAGAGCTGCTATATTTTCTTCTCAGAAGCACCCATAGGACTTCTAGTGTGTTAGTGGCAGCAAACAGAGCTCCTATATTTTCTTGTCAGCAGCACACATAGTACCTATAGTGTGTTAGTGTCAGCACCCATAGGACCTACAGTGTGTTGTGAGCACCCATAGGACTTCTAGTGTGTTAGTGGCATCACACAGAGTTCCTATATTTTCATCTCAGCAGCACCCATAGGTCTTCTAGTGTGTTAGTGGCAGCAAACAGAGCTCCTATATTTTCTTCTCAGCAGCACCCATAGGACTTCTAGTGTGTTAGTGGCAGCAAACAGAGCTCCTATATTTTCTTCTCAGCAGCACCCATAGGACTTCTAGTGTGTTAGTGGCATCACACAGAGCTCCTATATTTTCTTCTCAGCAGCACCCATAGGACTTCTAGTGTGTTAGTGGCAGCAAACAGAGCTCCTATATTTTCTTCTCAGCAGCACCCATAGGACTTCTAATGTGTTAGTGGCATCACACAGAGTTCCTATATTTTCATCTCAGAAGCACCCATAGGACTTCTAGTGTGTTAGTGGCATCACACAGAGCTCCTATATTTTCTTCTCAGAAGCACCCATAGGACTTCTAGTGTGTTAGTGGCAGCAAACAGAGCTCCTATATTTTCTTCTTAGCAGCACCCATAGGACTTCTAATGTGTTAGTGGCATCACACAGAGCTCCTATATTTTCTTCTCAGAAGCACCCATAGGACTTCTAGTGTGTTAGTGGCAGCAAACAGAGCTCCTATATTTTCTTCTCAGCAGCACCCATAGGACTTCTAGTGTGTTAGTGGCATCACACAGAGTTCCTATATTTTCATCTCAGAAGCACCCATAGGACTTCTAGTGTGTTAGTGGCATCACACAGAGCTCCTATATTTTCTTCTCAGCAGCACCCATAGGACTTCTAGTGTGTTAGTGGCATCACACAGAGCTCCTATATTTTCATCTCAGAAGCACCCATAGGACTTCTAGTGTGTTAGTGGCATCACACAGAGCTCCTATATTTTCTTCTCAGCAGCACCCATAGGACTTCTAGTGTGTTAGTGGCATCACACAGAGCTCCTATATTTTCTTCTCAGCAGCACCCATAGGACTTCTAGTGTGTTAGTGGCAGCAAACAGAGCTCCTATATTTTCTTCTCAGCAGCACCCATAGGACTTCTAGTGTGTTAGTGGCATCACACAGAGCTCCTATATTTTTATCTCAGAAGCACCCATAGGACTTCTAGTGTGTTAGTGGCATCACACAGAGCTGCTATATTTTCTTCTCAGAAGCACCCATAGGACTTCTAGTGTGTTAGTGGCAGCAAACAGAGCTCCTATATTTTCTTGTCAGCAGCACACATAGTACCTATAGTGTGTTAGTGTCAGCACCCATAGGACCTACAGTGTGTTGTGAGCACCCATAGGACTTCTAGTGTGTTAGTGGCATCACACAGAGTTCCTATATTTTCATCTCAGCAGCACCCATAGGACTTCTAGTGTGTTAGTGGCAGCAAACAGAGCTCCTATATTTTCTTCTCAGCAGCACCCATAGGACTTCTAGTGTGTTAGTGGCAGCAAACAGAGCTCCTATATTTTCTTCTCAGCAGCACCCATAGGACTTCTAGTGTGTTAGTGGCATCACACAGAGCTCCTATATTTTCTTCTCAGCAGCACCCATAGGACTTCTAGTGTGTTAGTGGCATCACACAGAGCTCCTATATTTTCTTCTCAGCAGCACCCATAGGACTTCTAGTGTGTTAGTGGCAGCAAACAGAGCTCCTATATTTTCTTCTCAGCAGCACCCATAGGACTTCTAATGTGTTAGTGGCATCACACAGAGTTCCTATATTTTCATCTCAGAAGCACCCATAGGACTTCTAGTGTGTTAGTGGCATCACACAGAGCTCCTATATTTTCTTCTCAGAAGCACCCATAGGACTTCTAGTGTGTTAGTGGCAGCAAACAGAGCTCCTATATTTTCTTCTTAGCAGCACCCATAGGACTTCTAATGTGTTAGTGGCATCACACAGAGTTCCTATATTTTCATCTCAGAAGCACCCATAGGACTTCTAGTGTGTTAGTGGCATCACACAGAGCTGCTATATTTTCTTCTCAGAAGCACCCATAGGACTTCTAGTGTGTTAGTGGCAGCAAACAGAGCTCCTATATTTTCTTCTCAGCAGCACCCATAGGACTTCTAGTGTGTTAGTGGCATCACACAGAGTTCCTATATTTTCATCTCAGAAGCACCCATAGGACTTCTAGTGTGTTAGTGGCATCACACAGAGCTCCTATATTTTCTTCTCAGCAGCACCCATAGGACTTCTAGTGTGTTAGTGGCATCACACAGAGCTCCTATATTTTCATCTCAGAAGCACCCATAGGACTTCTAGTGTGTTAGTGGCATCACACAGAGCTCCTATATTTTCTTCTCAGCAGCACCCATAGGACTTCTAGTGTGTTAGTGGCATCACACAGAGCTCCTATATTTTCTTCTCAGCAGCACCCATAGGACTTCTAGTGTGTTAGTGGCAGCAAACAGAGCTCCTATATTTTCTTCTCAGCAGCACCCATAGGACTTCTAGTGTGTTAGTGGCATCACACAGAGCTCCTATATTTTCATCTCAGAAGCACCCATAGGACTTCTAGTGTGTTAGTGGCATCACACAGAGCTGCTATATTTTCTTCTCAGAAGCACCCATAGGACTTCTAGTGTGTTAGTGGCAGCAAACAGAGCTCCTATATTTTCTTGTCAGCAGCACACATAGTACCTATAGTGTGTTAGTGTCAGCACCCATAGGACCTACAGTGTGTTGTGAGCACCCATAGGACTTCTAGTGTGTTAGTGGCATCACACAGAGTTCCTATATTTTCATCTCAGCAGCACCCATAGGACTTCTAGTGTGTTAGTGGCAGCAAACAGAGCTCCTATATTTTCTTCTCAGCAGCACCCATAGGACTTCTAGTGTGTTAGTGGCAGCAAACAGAGCTCCTATATTTTCTTCTCAGCAGCACCCATAGGACTTCTAGTGTGTTAGTGGCATCACACAGAGCTCCTATATTTTCTTCTCAGCAGCACCCATAGGACTTCTAGTGTGTTAGTGGCAGCAAACAGAGCTCCTATATTTTCTTCTCAGCAGCACCCATAGGACTTCTAATGTGTTAGTGGCATCACACAGAGTTCCTATATTTTCATCTCAGAAGCACCCATAGGACTTCTAGTGTGTTAGTGGCATCACACAGAGCTCCTATATTTTCTTCTCAGAAGCACCCATAGGACTTCTAGTGTGTTAGTGGCAGCAAACAGAGCTCCTATATTTTCTTCTTAGCAGCACCCATAGGACTTCTAATGTGTTAGTGGCATCACACAGAGTTCCTATATTTTCATCTCAGAAGCACCCATAGGACTTCTAGTGTGTTAGTGGCATCACACAGAGCTGCTATATTTTCTTCTCAGAAGCACCCATAGGACTTCTAGTGTGTTAGTGGCAGCAAACAGAGCTCCTATATTTGCTTCTCAGCAGCACCCATAGGACTTCTAGTGTGTTAGTGGCATCACACAGAGTTCCTATATTTTCATCTCAGAAGCACCCATAGGACTTCTAGTGTGTTAGTGGCATCACACAGAGCTCCTATATTTTCTTCTCAGCAGCACCCATAGGACTTCTAGTGTGTTAGTGGCATCACACAGAGCTCCTATATTTTCATCTCAGAAGCACCCATAGGACTTCTAGTGTGTTAGTGGCATCACACAGAGCTCCTATATTTTCTTCTCAGCAGCACCCATAGGACTTCTAGTGTGTTAGTGGCAGCAAACAGAGCTCCTATATTTTCTTCTCAGCAGCACCCATAGGACTTCTAGTGTGTTAGTGGCATCACACAGAGCTCCTATATTTTCTTCTCAGCAGCACCCATAGGACTTCTAGTGTGTTAGTGGCAGCAAACAGAGCTCCTATATTTTCATCTCAGAAGCACCAATAGGACTTCTAGTGTGTTAGTGGCAGCAAACAGAGCTCCTATATTTTCTTGTCAGCAGCACACATAGTACCTATAGTGTGTTAGTGTCAGCACCCATAGGACCTACAGTGTGTTGTGAGCACACATAGGAGTTCTATTTTTTATACTATATACACTACCGACTACAATGGCTGGAAGACCGCCAAGGAGAGGCAGAGCGTGCCGAGGCAAGAACACAGGGCAGGCAGGCTCTGTTTCTAGAGACAACAGTGCTGGCCGTGGACGTGGTCGTGCATCGTCATCAGCACGTGGCCATGGGACACGCTTGTCTTTGTTTTCGGCAGCTGGACATGTGGAGCCGCATCATGCCGAAGGCTTGGTAGAATGGATGACCAAGCCCTCCTCATCCTCCTCATCCTCTCTCACCCAGGCTCAGGGTACTGGCAGAGCAGCTGCCAACGCGTACTCAATGGCATCATCAGCCACCCCTTCCCTAGACCCACCATGTCCTCCTGAGGAGTCCCCCGAACTGTTTGAGCACAGTGTTGGGTACATGCTCCAGGAGGATGCCCAACGATTCGAAGGCTCGGATGATGATACCCAGCTTGAGGAAGTCAGTAGTGTGCGCGCAGAGAGAGGGGATGCTGAAGGACAGCAATCTGGCAGTAGTGTTCCACCAGCTGCAGCTTACTGCCAGGTTTGCTCTAGTGGTGAAGAGGGAGGGGATGATGAGGTCACTGACTCCACGTGGGTGCCTGAAGGGAGAGAGGAGGAGGAGGAGGAGGAGGATGCAGCGTCACATGTCCAACGAGGCAGGATGCCCCCTGGAGGCCAGCTAGAGGCCAGCACAGCAACTGTACCACACCGCAGAGCTCCGCCTGTGCAGGGCGCTGCCTCTGCACGTTATCACAAAAGTTCTTTGGTGTGGGCCTTTTTTGAGACGAGTGCATCAGATCGCACCACTGCTATTTGCAATATTTGTCTCAAGCGTATCTCGCGTGGCCAAAACATCAGCCGCTTGGGCACCACAAGCATGAGCAGACATATGTCGACCTGCCATGCAGCTCGTTGGCAAGCACACATAAAAGACCCACACCAAAGAACAAAGCGGACCTCTCCTTGCTCCTCATCAGCTGGGATCTCCATCCCCACTATATCTTCAGTCCTCTCTGAAAGCTGCTCTGAGAGGACTGAAGGTGTAGAATTAGGTGTGTCACAACCAAGTACTTGCAGTACACCGACGTCCGATTGTAGCAGGCAAATTTCCCTGCCCCAGCTGCTGGACCGTCGAAAGAAGTATACTCCCAGCCATCCACATGCCCAGCGGTTGAATGCTAGCTTGGCTAAATTGCTATCACTTCAACTGCTGCCTTTTCAGTTGATAGACTCGGCCCCCTTCCGAGAGTTTGTTCAATGTGCGGTTCCTCAGTGGCAGGTTCCCAAACGCCACTTTTTCTCACGGAAGGCGATTCCGTCTCTCTACTGGCATGTGGAAGGCAATGTCCATGCCTCGCTGGACAGGGCGGTCAGCGGTAAGGTGCATATTACCGCTGACTCATGGTCCAGCAGGCATGGACAGGGACGTTATCTTTCTTTCACGGCCCATTGGGTCACTCTATTGGCAGCTGGGAGGGATGCAGGACAAGGTGCAGTAGTGTTGGAGGTTGTTCCGCCACCACGCCTCCAAAATGCTACTACTGGTTGTGACACACCTCTCTCCTCCACCCCCTCCTCTTCTTCTTCCTCCATGTCCTCTTCGAGTGCTCTGTCCTCGGAACCAGCGGTGCTCCGTAGGCGTACAAGGGGCTACGCGAGTACGCAGGCAAAAAGATGCCATGCCGTGCTTGCGCTGGTGTGTTTGGGGGACAGGAGCCACACTGGGCCAGAGGTTCTGGCAGCTCTGCAGGGGCAGGCCGAGAGGTGGTTGACGCCACGCCAGCTTAAGCCAGGAATGGTCGTTTCTGATAATGGCACCAACCTCCTCTCCGCCCTGCGACAGGGGCAGCTCACCCATGTGCCCTGTATGGCTCACGTCCTCAACCTGGTGGTGCAGCGGTTCTTGGGCAGGTTCCCAGGCTTACAGGATGTCCTGAGGCAGGCCAGGAAAGTCTGTGTGCATTTCCGCCGATCTTATAATGCCAGTGCTCGGCTGACTGAGCTGCAAAAGGAGCTGAACCTGCCCAAGAACCGCCTAATATGTGACATGCCCACCAGGTGGAACTCAACGTTGGCCATGCTGCAGCGACTGCACACGCAGCAGAGGGCCATCAATGAGTACCTTTGCGACTACGGCACCAGGACAGGGTCAGGGGAGCTTGGCTTTTTTTCCCCACGCCAGTGGAGCATGATCAGGGATGCATGCACTGTCCTCTCACCATTTGAGGAGGCCACGAGGATGGTGAGCAGTGACAGTGCATGCATCAGTGACACTGTACCTCTTGTCCACCTGTTGGAGCATACGCTGCGTGGGATAATGGACAGGGCACTTGAGGCAGAACAGAGGCAGGAAGAGGAGGACTTCCTTGTCTCTCAAGGCCCCCTTTATCCAGACAATGTTCCTTCTGTCCCACCCATCACACAGGAAGAGGAGGAGGAGGAGGAGGAGGATTGTGTGAGCATGGAGGTGGAGCCTGGCACTCAGCATCAGCAGCAGCAGTCTTTTAGGGATGATGTACAGTCCCAACAAACCAGTGGACTTGTACGTGGCTGGGAGGAGGTGGCTGGCGATCATGTCATCCTCAGTGACCCAGAAGACTCCGGACCGAATGCCTCAGCTAACCTACGCTGCATGGCCTCCCTGATCCTGCAAAGCCTGCGGAAGGATCCTCGTGTTCTTCGGATCAAGGAGAGTGACCATTACTGGCTGGCCACTCTCCTTGATCCACGGTACAAGGGTAAGGTTGCGGACCTTATCTTGCCGTCGCAGAGGGAGCAGAGGATGAGACATCTCAGGGAGGCCTTGCAGAAAGGTCTGTGCAACGCGTTCCCAGAAACTGGGAGGTTACAAACTCCTGGTCCTGGACGACGAGTTGCTGAGGCTTCGGTCAGTAGCAGAAGGAGCGGTGGGGAAGGTGGACGTCTGACCGATGCGTTCAGACAATTTTTTAGTCCGCAGCCCCAAGGTATGATCGGTTCCAGCAACCATCGCCAGCGTCTGATATACATGGTGCAGGAATACCTAGGGGCAAGGTCAGACTTGGACACCTTTCCCACCGAAAATCCTCTGGCTTACTGGGTCCTGAGGATGGATCACTGGCCAGAGCTTGCACAGTATGCAATTGAGCTACTGGCCTGTCCTGCATCCAGCGTTCTTTCCGAACGCATATTCAGTGCTGCTGGAGGATTTGTCACCGATCATAGGGTGCGCCTGTCCACCGACTCGGTTGATCGACTGACCTTCATAAAAATGAATCAGTCTTGGATCACCACCAGCTACCAGACACCTGAAGCGGATATAACGGAATAATTTATAATGTCACATCCCTTCAAGACTGCCTATGCTGATGCTGAGTGACTGTCCTGTTATGTTCACTGACTATCCTCTTCCTCCTCCTCAATGATCCATGCCACCACACCAGTGCCTAAGGCACAATTTTTCAGCCCCTGTATAACAGGGGCGTGTAATTACAATTTTTTAAAAAGATGCTTCGCAACAGGTGTGACTGCTGTGCTCAGAGTACAGTATCTGTGAGGGGTTGCAGTGTTGTGGCACCAGCACCAGTGCCTAAGGCACAATTTTTCAGCCCCTGTTGGGGCGTGTAATTACAATTTTTAGGCAATGCTTTGCAACAGGTCTCATTGCTGTGCTCAGAGTACAGTATCTGTGAGGGGTTGCAGTGTTGTGGCACCAGCACCAGTGCCTAAGGCACAATTTTTCAGCCCCTGTATAACAGGGGCGTGTAATTACAATTTTTTAAAAAGATGCTTCGCAACAGGTGTGACTGCTGTGCTCCAAGTACAGTATCTGTGAGGGGTTGCAGTGTTGTGGCACCAGCACCAATGCCTAAGGCACAATTTTTCAGCCCCTGTTTAACAGGGGCGTGTAATTACAAATCTTGATCTAATAGTTCACAGCAGGGCCCATTCCTGCGCCCACCAAGAGTAACTATGAGGGCCTACAGTCTTGTGGCAACACCGTCCACCACCACCACCACCACCAAAGGCCCAATTTTTCTGCCCTGTTCAACAGGTGCATGCAATTACAAATCTTGATCTAATAACTCACAGCAGGGCCCATTCCTGCACCCACCAAGAGTAACTGTGAGGGCTTACAGTCTTGTGGCAACACCGTCCACCACCACCACCACCACCACCAAAGGCCCAATTTTTCTGCCCGGTTCAACAGGTGCATGCAAGTACAAATCTTGATCTATTAACTCACAGCAGGGCCCATTCCTGTGCCCACCAGTCTTGTGGCTACACCAACATCTAATAGGGCAAATTTCTGCAGAGTATATACGGCAGGCCCCTACTTTCAAACATCCAACTTACAAACGACTCCTACTTGCAAACGGCAAGAGAAAACAGGAAGTGAGAGGAAATCTACCCCTAGGAAGGAAAATTCTATCCTGTTAGATTTAATTTGGGAAAAAGGTATCTCCTCTCTACTGATGCTTTATCACCAATCCTTGTTTCAATTAAAACCCCACTTTTCCAAAAACATTTGTCATTGGGACGGAAAGTGAGGTGACATGTTCTGAACAGATGTGCAAAGACAGCAAATGTTACAGGGGTGATAACCCCTCCCTATGTTCTCCAAAAAGCTTAAAAATTGATTTTTTTGGGATGTAGCTACACTTCATAATGTACCTGTTCAGATTCTACTTAAGAACAAACCTACAGTCCATGTCTTGTTTGCACCACCTATATACTGCTGTTCAGAGTATATAGGGTTGTAGGTATAGGGTTTTATTTTGGGTGCGGGGTCCCCCTTAGTATCCATACAAGACCCAAAGGGGCTGGGGTGGGGGGGGGGGGGTGATGGGGTAGCCATGCCATTTTTCTCAAGGATTTTCAGCCATATGGCGGCCAGGACAAGACATGACATTAAAGCCGCAAGTGGTTTTAAATGGCTCCTTTTTTTACTTTACAAATGTCATTTTGTGCAAGGACAGTTCTAAACACGGGAAACACATGCCACTTCACAGGCATACTTTAGACACCCCCCAGGTACCATATTTAAAGGAAAATTTAACTTTTTTTTTTTTCACTTTATGCATCATTAAAATGACTGCTCCCGAAAAAACTTTAGTTTTTAAAATTTCTTTTTGCATTGATATATGTCCCCTGGGGCAGGACCCGGGTCTCCAAACCTGTTTTATGACATTAACATGCATATTGGCCGTTGTAATTAGCAATTTTGATTTCGAACGTTCGCGTCCATTATAACGAATAGGGTTCGAAAATTCGCGCGAACTTTCGGTCCGTTCGAAGGTTCTGGTGCGAACCGAACCCGGGGGTGTTCGGCTCATCCCTATCTACAATAATCATCCGTAGTGTTTATTTCCTGATTTATGAATTGTTCTATGGACTATAATTAAGGTGCACCAACTACTCACAAGGTTTGGTGCACTGAGAGTTCACCTTTTTGGGGTATATTTCCTCAGTTCTATTTGTCTGACTATTTATTTCCCCTCTCTGGTGCAGGACCACATACACCAGAGATTGGACACCTTGTTCACTATTCAAGGCATGTTGTTGCGCAGCTTGATTTTTTCTAAAATTGTTTATTTTGTGTGTGTCTCACATATTTTAGTTGCAGCACAGTTATTTTTCAATTTCCAAATCAAATTTGGTTCACCAGTTATTAGATTGCTTTTTAGCCAGCACAGTATATTCATCCATTTAAAACATACAAAAATGCAAATTTTCTGGGCTAATAGGTAAGAGGGTGTAAAAAATAAATGAAATAATAGCATGATAGTGTAGGCACTGACCTTGGAAATAGGTGCCGGTCAATTCAATCCAGCCAGGAGCAGTGAGTTTTAAATTCTTAAAGTGGAACATTAAAAAGACAAAGCATCTTGTTCCAATGTTAATAAGGACAAGGACCTCTTCCACACAACCCTGGCCCAGTGGTTGAAGAGGATCTGCAGGGGAGGGCTTATTGTAATCTTAATAGGGATAAAACATAGGGAAATCTGCATTTACTGCAGACATATACAGATTTTATATATATATATATATATATATATATATATATATATATATATATATACACAGTATATACAGTATAGATATATATATATATATATATATATATATATATATATATATATATAGTTTTTGCCCTGACATATACAAATTATGTTTTAGCCAGTGTCATGTTCACTGAGCATAAAGCAAGGCTCAAAATGAACTCGTTATCATGGTAAAAACTGCCAGAATATTATCATGTAAATGTATATACTTCTGAAGGTTCTATTTAGCAAGCACATGTACATACATGTTTTTTTTTTGTTTTTTTTTAATTAAAATAATAAAACTAAACTAGATTGCAGCAATTTTTATGACAAAAGGAGTAGGGCCATGTCAGAGCTGTAAACTCACATGAGTCAGTCTTGCCGCTGGAGTTGCCAAGAGACAAACCAGCAGGTTAATCCCCCAGCATCTATCAGAATTTAAATATTCATTTTAGGTAGACTGTTCTTTCAGCGAGCATTTTTTATTTTTTTTTGCTTCAGTGATATATATATTATCTTCTTTCTATTTATTCATATGATAAAATGATTTTAAATGTTTCCACAGAGATGATTCAGCCACCTGAAATGATAATTACACCCTCTATATTAGTAATTTCCAGTTTGCCTGTAAAATTACTTCCAGGCTGTGTGAACAAAAGCAAATTAGAAATAAGTGCAAGGTCACTAAAGGTTCTGTACATATTCTATGCACTGTAAAGTTTTAGCTGCTTTGCAGTCTTAAAAAGTTCTTGTGTCTTGTACTTTCAAAATCCTTTCCTATTCTTGACAGTATCTAAGCTATCGAGCTGCCATTAGCGATGAGTGTGCTTAACAGTACATTAGTCACTGCCTCTTCTCATGAGCGGCATCAAAATAATTATGCATGTAACATTTTAATTTAATGGTACTACAGATATACTTGACAGTTTAATATAAACACACAAATACGCAAGCACATCTATGATTTGGAATAGGTTGGAAATATAATCTCATTTAAAATAGCTATAAACCCGCTCGCTGCCAGTGTTGCTTTTGAATTTTTTGCACATATATTATTTTTTAGATCTGAAAATTACTTAAAATATATGAAATATATGTGAACTCTTACCTTTTAAAACAACCCATTCAGTTTAAAATTGGAATGAAAAGCAAAACATGTATATATATATATATATATATATATATATATATATATATACTGTATATACCCTCGCCAGCCCCCCACTTTATTAGGTACACCTGTTTAATTGCTTGGTAACACAAATTGCTAGTCAGCCAATCACATGGCAGCAACTCAACACATTTAGGCCTCTAGGTGTGGTGACGGCTTGCTGAAGTTCAAACCAAGCAGAGTGGTCAGCAAAGTGACTTTAAATGTGGCATGGTTGTTGGTGCCAGACGAGCTGGTCTGAGTATTTTTTATAAAACTGCTGATCTACTGAGATTTTCCCTCACAACCATCTCTAGGGTTTACAGAGAATGG
This sequence comes from Rana muscosa, assembly GCA_029206835.1. Lineage (NCBI taxonomy): Eukaryota > Metazoa > Chordata > Amphibia > Anura > Ranidae > Rana > Rana muscosa. The sequence goes on along the minus strand of CM055122.1, from coordinate 889,962,918 downwards.
TCCGAAAAAGAGAAAATATCCAGTGAGTGGCTGTGTTAACGGAAATGCCTTGTTGATGTCAGAGGATAATGGGCAGACTGGTTTGAGATGATAGAAAGGCAACAGTAACTCAAATATTCACTTGTTACAACCAAGGTATGCAGAATACCATCTCTGAATGCACAACACATCAAACCTTGAAGCAGATGGGCTACAACAGCAGAAGACCACACCGGGTGCCACTCCTGTCAGCTAAGAACAGGAAACTGAGGCTACATTTTGCACAGGCTCACCAAAATTGGACAACAGAAGATTGGAAAAATGTTGCCGGGTCTGATGAGTCTCTATTTCAGCTGCAACATTCAGATGGTAGGGTCAGAATTTGGTGTTAACAACATAAAAGCATGGATCCAAGATGGAGGTTTTATGACTAAGGCCTTATAGGCTGAAACGCGTCAACCATTCCTATTTGCGTTTGTCCACTGTGGCTTGTTAATAAATTCTACAAATTTTTAACGACCAGAACGGATCAGCTTTTTTTCATTACTCTACTCAGCCAGCGACTGTGGATCAAGCCTTGCTTTCTATGTGATGTATGGGTAGTAGCACTGACTTTTTTGTTTATATTATGGATCCATCCTGCCTTGTATTAACGGTTCAGGCTGGTGGTGGTGTAATGGTGTGGGGGGTATTTTCTTGGCATACTTTAGGCTCTTTAGTAGCAATTAAGCATTGTTTAAATGTCAAAGCCTACCTGTGTATTGTTGCTGACCATGTCCATCCCTTTATGACTACAGTGTACCCATCTTCTGATGGCTACTTCCAGCAGGATGATGCACCATGTCACAAAGCTTAAATCATCTCAAACTGTTTTTTTGAACAAGAAAATGAGTTCACTGTACTCCAATGGCCTCCACAGTCACCAGATCTCAATCCAACAGATCACATTTGGGGTGCAGTGGAACAGGGGAATCACATCATGGATGTGCAGCTGCCAAATCTGCAGCAACTGCGTGATGCTATCATGTCAATATGGAGAAATATCTCAGAGGAATGTTTCCAACACCTTGTTGAATCTATGCCACAAAGAATTAAGGCAGTTCTGAAGGCAAAAGGGGTCCAACCAAGTACTAGCAAGGTGTACCCAATAAAGTGGCTGGGGAGTGTGTGTGTATATATATATATATATATATTGTGAAGGACTAGCATCAAGTGTAGAGCTTGAAGGACACCGCCACTCGCTGGTTCTTCTTTTTAAGGGTTGTTTGCCCATTTTTATTAAAAGAAGTTCAAAACAAAATCAAAAGGTTTTCCCTCGCAGGGGTTTCAGTACTCCTTTTCAACAACAAAATGACATTCAGCCTCCTGGCTTATACATACAGCAGTGCTGCTCAGGCCTTCCACTTCAGGCTCTTGTCTGTCTCCTATAGACTATTCCATCTGCAACACCATCCATTTGGATAGCAGCCCCTTGCTGCTCTGACCCTCAGACCTGGGTCTCTGGCTTCCACTGTGCACACAAGCACTCTCTGACTTCTCCAGTGCACACTTGCACTCTATGGCTTCCCCAGTGCACACCTGCACTCGTCGGGAGGGTGGGGGCCCAGAATGCTGGTCCTGATTCTACTATCAGGCCCACACACACCTGAACAATCAGTGTGCAATTGAGTCTCAAAACCCGGATCCAGGACTGGGGATTTCATCCCACCCGGATCTCTAAGAAATCCCCAAGCTCCGGGTCCCAAAGTGGATTTTAGTAAATCATGAGGAAACTGAAAAGCCAGTTTCCTCCCAAACAAGCAAATACCCTGGAGCCCCTCAACCTGCCTGGTTGAGAATCCTGTATTCATACACTGGTGGGGTACCACACTACCACATACCCTCCCCCTTTGTTTCGATCCGGAGGGAGGAACACCAGCACCCGTCATCATGGTTAGGACACCTCTGTGCTGGCTGTCAGCCACGTAGGCCCAACCTTTTTTCCGGGTGCGCTTCCAGGTACGTCCAACCCTGGATCTTAACAAGGTCCTATATTTCCCTATACTCAACCTTCTCCCTCTTCTTTTGGGGTTCCATAAGCACTGCCTCTCCTGAAATTTTAACAGGGCACCCCTGGTCTTTACAATACCTTTGGACACCACACTGTCATGTACCTTTAACAAACTATTTGGTTCATGATTGACAGACATATTCAAACCAACATTACATCTCTCAACGTTGCACAGACCACCAATGCCTTTTTTTTTAGCATTTGCTAGGGCAGAGTCTGCAGAGGGCACACATACTGGAGGGCCGCCATCACCCACGGGAACCTCACAGGACGTCACCTCCCCGGGGTTCACCCACTCTGCCGGCAGCTGTCCTACCACTTGACCTGTTCTGATGCCATCTGTATTTTTATCCACCTGAACAGACAAGCTCTTGTCTGATCCACATACAAATTTTACCGCACTTCTTATCCGTTTCCCTGTCTCGGAGACCTTATTAGGTTTGTCACCTAAACCAAACATTGGACTTGGGATCCCAGTCTTTTTAACCACCTTCGGTTGAGCCCCAGTCAGGATTTCTGCTGCTTTCTGGTCCACACTTGGCCCTTCCATCTCATGTGATTCTTCCACTGGTACAGCATACACACCCTTCACCGACAACTGACCAGTACTACCTTGGACCATAGCAGCAGAAATGCCTTCCACCTGGCTGTTAGGTGGTGAAACCTCAGACACTTTTTTTTCACCAAAGCCTCTCCCATATACCTCTTGTACAGGAAGTAACCCATCAGCATACCTAGAGGCAATTTTTAAGACTAGTAATACAGTCATAAATAAACCATTTCTGTCTTGTCTTTTTTTGTGCTGTACCACCTGCCACTCAGGGGTCCACCTAATGGTACTCCGCAGTACCAGACTGTCTGACTGTGGTGGAGACACGCCAGTATAGACTGGCTGTACATCCCAAAGTTTAAGCATCTCCTTTAATACTTTTGTTAGAAACCATACCCTTGGCTCCAGACCCAAGTCCTTCCTGGGGACTTTCCTGACACTGGGGATGCAGACAGACTCACTTGCTGAGACGTGAGAGGTTGCAAGGTTTAATGGAACCTTCTCCCAGCTGGAGACAACCACAGCCTGGTGCTCTACCAGAGCGCTGCCAGGTGCTTGACTCATACCCAACTTCTCAGGTTCAGCACCAATGAACTGCTTCACATTACCAGTGACAACGTCACTTTGACACGCCATGTCAGCATAATTTTTGTAGGTTACTGACAAAGTGTCTGCTGTGTGCTCGCCCTTATATGGTCCATATTTCTCACGAGGGTTAACCCCTGCAGCAGCCACCGCGCCCTCAGGTATAAGCTGTTCTGCCTTCCCTCCTGCTGGCACAGCAGAAACTTTGTCCACCTTACACCTGTGCATGAAAGCCTCATCTATCAGGGACATTAGATTTTTACCCCAACTATCCCAATCCGTTGTAGCTGTGCTCCATTCACTGGCGTTCCTCAGCCCTGATCCATCCGCCCAAGGAGACACATTAGAACAGATGGGTTTAGTTTCAGATTCATCACCCAAATTACGAATCATGGCAGACTTCGGTAACACATGTTTTAGCACCGCAGGTTGCAATACACCACAACCACCACCTTGCTCAGGTGGCGCTTCATAAGCCTCACACACCTTTGCATTTTTCACAGGTTGTGTTAACCCACCATTTAGCGGCACATTTTTAGTACTAGCAGCTTGCACTAACACATTACCATTACACGGTACAGTTCCACTCTGTCCCACCAGAGTGACATCGCAGTTGTCCATGGCAACCTCCGACTCCAATACATGAAGTTCCCTGGAGATTTCTGGGGACAACTGTGCTGTCTTACCACCAATTGCTACAGGCAATGACCCATTTGTGACAACAGCTTTTGCTCTGGAAGAACCTGGGGTTTTCCCAACAGCAGCAAACTTTTCATTAACAGTAATACTTATAGCATTTTTAGTTTTTGCAGGCTGTCCTAGCCCACTGCCAACTTGAGGCTGGCAGACATTAGACACAACACTTTTAGTCATCAACACAGGTTCTGTTTGGACTTTAACCCCTGCATTCCCACTGGGTATGAAAAAATCATTCTCAAGCGCACATTCTGTGGCCCCACTAACTGGGGTCACTCTCACATCATCATGGACAGTCTCATAGCCAGTTCTTTTATACCTGAAATCAGCAGTTCCAGGCATCATTTCATTAAAGATAGTCTTACCCACCACAGTAGTTGGGGTCTCCATCTTCATTTGAGTACGTTGTCTTAAGAACCAGTCCTCAGCCACACATTTACTGGCCAACTCCCCCTGGTGGCCATGGGATGAAATCACAGCAGGCATCTCCCACTGTTTAGCACCCCCTGCAGAAACCTCCTCCTTGTTGCCAGGGGTGACTGCAAACATATTTTCAAAGGGATCTTGGCCCACAGGTAAAGAGTTCTGTTTAGCAACATTACCTCTAGGTGCACCCCAGAATATAGGGCAAGTCAATATTTTGTGCCCCAGCTGGCCCCATTCCAGGCATGGTACTGGATGACTTTTCCCTAGTGCGTTTCTCTCCTGATGATTCCTTCCAGGCATAACTTCCACTCTCGTTGCCATGGGAGATCGCAGTCTCCCAGCAGAGCTTTGCTGGCTCTCTCCAACATGCTGTATTGGCTCCTCCGGAAGCCACTTGTCACAACCCATGGGAGGCACACCCCTTGGTCCACAGACAGCCCAACTGGCCTCCTCTGTGTTGCTATGGGCAACCACTCTCTGTCCTGGCCTTTGATCAGCCTCTCTTCTGGCATATAACACAGGCTTCTCAGACCTTTGTTTTGCTAGGTAGCTTTGCACTGGAGCCAGGGACAAAAGGCACTTGGAGACTGAATGCCCCCACTCACTGCACCGCAAACAGCGCACTTGGTTCCATGTCTTGTCAGGGTTTCCCACCCTGCATCTGCTGGACCCTGTCTCAAGCTGTGTCACTTTCACACTTTTCACAACAGCTGCTGGTTTAACTGAAGCAGTGTTGCCAGGGACAACAACACCCCTCTCCCAGGCATGGACATTCGGCAGCTCTCTTTTTGTATGGAAGGTTGGCTTTCCTTCCACTTTAGCTTGGTCCAATACTGCCAGGTGTCGCTTGCACCAATCCACTGCAGATTCAAACGCTGGTGGACTCTCCACACTAGCCATCATCTGTGCATTCATTGCACCAGGGTTGCTAGGGACAACAGCAGCCCTCTTTTCCCTTGGAAAACTCTGTTTAGGCATGTATGGGGTTCGATCAGGCGGTAACAACCCCTCCAGCCACAGAGCTCTATCTATCATCTCAGCCATCCTTGCTTCTTTTAGGCGTTTTGATCGCCCCATCCTTGCAGTCTTGCACACAGCAACTTGTAACAGTTCCTGGCGGAGAAAAGGGAAAAAAAATAAAAAATCTGTTTGTTTCTCCTTTCACAGGTACACAACCTGCATGCAACAGTCCATCAAATAAACTTCTGCGCAATGCAGTTTGCCTGGCTGCCACACACAGCTAGCAACAGTTCACTGCAGAGAAAAAAAAATTGACTTTTTGTTCACAGGTACACCACCTGCAACAAATTGGAGCACTGTCTCTTCAAGGCTAGTTACCTTTCGCTTGCAGGTTCTCCTCACCTGCACACACACAGATTATGCAGTCTCATGCACCAAAAACACAGTTCATATAACAGATGAACTTACTTGATTGTAGGGATCTCAGATTGTGCCCGCATTCTCCACCACTTGTGAAGGACTAGCATCAAGTATAGAGCTTGAAGGACACCGCCACTCGCTGGTTCTTCTTTTTAAGGGTTGTTTGCCCATTTTTATTAAAAGAAGTTCAAAACAAAATCAAAAGGTTTTCCCTCACAGGGGTTTCAGTACTCCTTTTCAACAACAAAATGACATTCAGCCTCCTGGCTTATACATACAGCAGTGCTGCTCAGGCCTTCCACTTCAGGCTCTTGTCTGTCTCCTATAGACTATTCCATCTGCAACACCATCCATTTGGATAGCAGCCCCTTGCTGCTCTGACCCTCAGACCTGGGTCTCTGGCTTCCACTGTGCACACAAGCACTCTCTGACTTCTCCAGTGCACACTTGCACTCTATGGCTTCCCCAGTGCACACCTGCACTCGTCGGGAGGGTGGGGGCCCAGAATGCTGGTCCTGATTCTACTATCAGGCCCACACACACCTGAACAATCAGTGTGCAGTTGAGTCTCAAAACCCGGATCCAGGACTGGGGATTTCATCCCACCCGGATCTCTAAGAAATCTCCAAGCTCCGGGTCCCAAAGTGGATTTTAGTAAATCATGAGGAAACTGAAAAGCCAGTTTCCTCCCAAACAAGCAAATACCCTGGAGCCCCTCAACCTGCCTGGTTGAGAATCCTGTATTCTTCATACACTGGTGGGGTACCACACTACCACAATATACAGTATATATATATATCGGCATATAACACGCACAGGCGTATAACACGCACCCTAACTTTAAGAGGGAAGTTTCAGGAAAAAACTTTCCACAGCCCCCTGCGTATAACACGCAGGCACAGTTTACCCTCTATTTTCAGGGTAAAAAAGTGAGTGTTATACGCCAATAAATACAGTATATACACACACACACAGTGCCTTGAAAAAGTATTCATGCCACTTGACATTTTTCACATTTTGTCATGTTACAACCAACATTTTGTAGACCAAAATTTATAGACCAACACAAAGTGGCACATAATTGTGAAGTGAAAGGAAAACGTATTCATACCCCTTGAAATTTTCCACATTTTGTCACGTCACAACCAGAAACATAAATATATTTTATTGGACTTTTTTTTGTGATAGACCTACACAAAGTGGCACATAATTGTGAAGTGAAAGGAAAATGATAAATGATTTTCAATTTTTTTTTACAAATAAATATCTGAAAAGTGTGGCGTGCATTTGCATTCAGCCCCCTTTACTCTGATACCCTATCTAAAATCTAGTGGAACCAATTGCATTCAGAAGTCACCTAATTTAGTAAATAGAGTCCATCTGTGTGTAATTTCCTCTCAGTGTAAATACAGCTGTTCTGTGAAGCCCTCAGAGGTTTGTTAGAGAACCTCAGTGAAGAAACAGCATCATGAAGCCCAAGGAACACACTAGACAGGTCAGGAATAAAGTTGTGGAGAAGTTTAAAGCAGTATTAGGTTATAAAAACATCTCACGGAGCACTGTTCAATCCATCATCCGAATATGGAAAGAGTATGGCACAACTGCAAACCTACCAAGACATGGCCGTCCACCTAAACTGACAGGCCGGACAAGGAGAACATTAATCAGAGAAGCAGCCAAGAGGCCCATGGTAACTCTGGAGGAGCTGCAGAGATCCACAGCTCAGGGGGGAGAATCCGTCCACAGGACAACTAGTAGTCATGCACTCCACAAATCTGGCCTTTATGGAAGTGTGGCAAGAAGAAAGCCATTGTTGAAAGAAAGCTATAAGAAGTCCTGTAAGGCTCACTTTTAACTATACCCACTAGTCCTGACTATTTTCTTTATTATCATATTATAATTACCTCATCATTGACCGATTACGTTGCTCTCATACCCAAATCTTCCATGCATAGGAAACAGCGTATATAAATAATTGACACAGCACAAGTTGCTTCATACACTGTTGGGATTCATTATGGCTCAGACAGGGTGTTAGTGTGTTAAGTATAAATGAAAGATGGGCGTCACCAACCATCTTCCACCAATAAGGGGTACATGTTCAAATGACATATTTTCTTTTAACATGCATTCAACCAATCAAAGGTAATTTATTAACTCTTTACATCTCTGTATCCAAGCGAACTCATTATGTCACATTATCTTATGTCACCTAGACAGATATAACTCCAGACATTATGTCACTTAAAACTAAAACTCATGACCAACGCGTAAGTTCCTTATTTTTGGTTTCGATTTCAACACAAGCTCGCTTTTTTTAATTCAAAGCACGTTCCAGAGCATGAACATTACAATCACATAGAAAAGAAGCACACTGTCTCCAAGTATACATACCACGTCTCTCACACAGAAAAAGCAGCATGGCCTCCACAGCATAGTCTAGCACTATCTAATCTTGATGCTAACATTAATACCATTCATTGACGCCTTAAAGTAGAATGCGGTTCAGAATCAGTTCTACAGGAGCAAGTCCCGGGACATCTAACCACTGGGACCACAGTTTCTCAAATATGCCTGTGCAACCTCTGTGCTGGAAAATGTATTTCTCTAATTGTAACGTGTCACCCATTTGTGTAATCCACTCCTTCTGCGAGGGTGGTTCTGCATCCTTCCAATGCCTAAGTATTCATTTCCGGGCCTGGAATAAAGCTCTACCAATAACTTGTTTGGGAACTTCTTCAATAGAAAGGTCATCCAGGATTCCTAAGAGGCAGAGTTTAGGGTCAGTCGCAATGGTTACCTGGAACACTCTGTTTATAGTATTGAGCACTCCAGACCAGTATAGGTGTAATTTTGGGCATCTCCAGAGAAGGTGCATTAGATCCCTATGTTCTCTAGCGCATCTAGCGCACAGCGGATCCTCACATTTTGAATAGCCTTACTGGTGTTAAATGCACCCTTAGTGTGATGTACAGCTGGATCAAGAGTTGCGAGACGCTGAGAGAGCATGCTGGTATCACCTGCAAGACCTCCTTCCACTGTTCCTCAAAAAATCCACCCACTTTACTGTCCCATCTGTCAGTGGCCCTGGATAGAAATCCCTTCAAAAAAATAGTCAACAACATATAATTGCACCTGGAGATGAATCCTTTAAAAGGGGAGGCATCTACTATGTAGTTAAAAATTGGTAAAGGGGATAACTCCCATACATCCACACCTGCTTGTGCCCTAGCAGCGTGTTGCAATTGCAGATAGTGGAACCACATGGACTGAGGAAGGCCAAATTTAGCATGTAAATCTGAGAAGGGGCATAGCATTCCGTTTACCAAAATATGGACCAGGCGTAACTAACCCCATGCAACTTCCATCTGGGCCCAGCATAGTGTCCATTTCCCCATATTGCGCTATATCTAGTAAAACCGTGTATGTCTTACAACTGACATGCCTTATTCCAGACCTTCTGCATAGGGACAAACGTGGGGAACAGTTTATTAGATTTAGCATATATCAGCCCTTCTAGGCCCTCGGCCACATTGTCTACCCCTGTCACATAATGCAGAAGGGCTGCTGTAGAGTCAACTCCGTCCTCCCCCGCCGTCGGTATAGCCCAGGCAATATGCTGCATTTGAGCTGCTAGGTAGTAAAGCCACAGATTAGGCATAGCTAGCCCACCCTCATCTTTAAGCTTCTGTATCTGTTCTAGCTGGATTCTTGGGGGCCTAGCCTGCCATAGGAAAGTGCAAAAGATAGAATTAATTATACAAAACTGTTTGAGAGGGACTACCATTGGGGAATTGTGTAATATGTACAGGAGCTGGGGCACAAGCTCACTTCTTAAACAACAATATATATTTACTTAATCAGCAAAATGATAAACTTAAAGGAGCAGTTAGATTACAAAACACAAGGGGGGCTTTTTTACATGACTTTCAATCCTCTCTTTTGTCACAAACCCTGTTGCCCCCAATATGCCCCTTCATTCACCTCGACTACTTTTCCATAAATGTACCACTATCTTAAGTATGTAAAAATAGAGAACTATAAACACATCAGAATTAGTAGAAATCAAAATCTCAGCTGCATGGCAATTGTCCATGAAATATAAAGGGGGAAGGGGCGTGACAGTCCGTAAAAGCAAATGGGAGGGGCATGACAGCCTTTAGGCCATATAAAAAATAGTCCCAAAGAAGAACACAAAAAAAGTCTCTTGCATGGCTTATGAATGTCCATAAAATTCAAAAAAGGAAAAGATCCACATTATAATTTTCATTTTCCCCAACTTTTGCAAAACTTTTTTTGATTCTGTGTTCATCCACATAAACAGAAAATTCTCCACCCCAAACCCTGCCTCATTGTAAGGACAGAACTCGACATCCACAGACAGACTGGATCTGATACATTGGGCTAGACTTGGATCTCTGGGCTGGCATATGGATCTCTCCCTTGTGATGCTCACTGGAATTCGTAGACCTTGGGCGTACATCATTGACTAACCAGGAACATTTTTCAGCAGCAGTCCGCTTTTACTCATTTCAGCACCTCCTATGGCATTAGAATAACAAAAATGAACAACAAAGATTTCCATGTAAAAGATGTAGTAATTTCTTCAAGTAACTTAACATCCGGATAGGGTTTAGGGTATAGGGTATGAATGGGGGCATTTCCTAATGTGCATGGGGCTGGGGTGAATACTGGCTAGAGTGGATATCCTCATCCAACATGAAAAACCACCGAATCTACCTAAACAATTTAGGATTTAACCCTTGGAGATATTAAAAAAATATTCCTCATTATTTCAAACATAAGTCCATAAAGCATGCAGAAATAAAATGTTTCTCAGCAACAGTTTTCATTATCTAGATTCAATATTTAACTACCGTATATACTTGAGTATAAGCCGAGATTTTCAGCCCTTTTTTTTGGGCTGAAAGTGCCCCCCTCGGCTTATACTCGAGTCAGTGTACCTGAAAATATTGAGAGGCTGCGGGCGTCCATCGTTTAAATCTTGCGGTCTCCTCCTGGTCCATTCCGTGATAGGCAGAACTGTGTCTGCTGAGAATCGCCTATCACGAACGTGCGGGCGCCCCCCAGCGGCGTGCGGCCCGAGGCCGTCAATAGATGGCCTCCCAGCATTGTAGAGCCACCTTCTGGCCGTCAAATTACAATGGCCCCGATGCGAACTCTTTAATACTGTACATAAAATTACACAACCTTAAGTTACTTCCCCTTTTCTTTCTTAACCACCATTCCTTTGGCGTAACGCCTGGAACGCATAGCCTGGAACAATTAACCTGGAACACATACTTCCCCTCTTTTTTTTTTCCCAATACATATTCCTAAAATTGTGTTAAACTAAAGTCTTTTCCCAACAGTAAAAATCAAACATTTATAAATCCCCAAGCATTCTTAAACAGCTAAACACTAGGGTTGAGCGAACCCGAACTGTAAAGTTCGGGTCCGTACCGAACATTTGGGTTTTTGGGTTCCGGACCCGAACCCGAACAATTGACTGTATGTTCGGGTTCGGGTCCGGTGTTCGGCAATATGCATGTAAAGTCGCGCTTGTTTCCCGTGCTTAGAACTGTCCCTGCACAAAATGTAATTTCTGAAGAAAAAAAAAAAATTTGCGGCTATAATGAATTGTCGGCTCCCGGCAATACACAGAAAAGTAATTGATAAAAAAAAAAAAAAAAAAGCGTGAGGGTCCCCCCAAATTCAATTACCAGGCCCTTCAGGTCTGGTATGGATATTAACCACTTAACGACCGCTCACTGTATATATACGTCGGCACAATGGCACCGACAGGCACAATCACGTAGAGTGTACGTGATTGCCTTTGTACAGTTGGGGGGTCCGATCGGACCCCCCTTCTGTACAGTGAGCGGTCGGAATTCGTCTGGGAGCGTTCCGAGATGGGGGGGTGGCCGTTCGATTCCGACCACCCCCCCGCAATCGCTCCCGGCGAATAGAAATGCCCCCTCTGTCTGTGTACTGTTTACACAGATAGAGAAAGCAGGAGGAAGTGATGTCATCTCCTGTGCGGCGCTCACATATACCGAGCGTCGTACAAGAGAAGACACACAGGTCAGTGCACTAACACTACACTAACACCAGCACACATAGGCACATAAATCGCCCCCCCAGGCCCCCCTCAGATCACCCCCCAGCCCCCCAGATCACCCCCCAGCCCCCAGTCACAGTGTCACTGATTGCAGTGACCATTTATTTACTGATCACTGCAATCAGTGACATTTGTGACTGTAAAAGTGTCACTACATTTAGTTTTAGGTCCAGTGTAGCCCCCTAACCCCCCCCTAATAAAGGTTTAACCCCTTGATCACCCCCCAGATAACCCTTTCACCCCTAGCACCGCCGTCGCTTGGCGATCATTTTTCTGATCGCTGTCTTGGCGTCGGTGATGCAGATCGGTACCCAGTAATTTTTTTAGGTTCGCCGCAAGTTTTTATAGCGTCGGATACCCCCATAAATTATCTAATAAAGGTTTAACCCCCTTGATCGCCCCCCAGGTAACCCTTTCACCCCCTATCACCACTGTCACTAAGCGATCGTTTTTCTGATCGATGTCTTAGCGTCGGTGATGCTGATCGGTAGCCAGTATTTTTTTTTAGGTTCGCCGCAGGTTTTTATAGCGTCGGGTACCCCCATAAATTATCTAATAAAGGTTTAACCCCCTTGATCGCCCCCCAGGTAACCCTTTCACCCCCTATCACCACTGTCACTAAGCAATTGTTTTTCTGATCGCTGTCTTGGCGTCGGTGATGCAGATCGGTACCCAGTAATTTTTTTAGGTTTGCCACAGGTTTTTATAGCGTCGGGTACCCCCATAAATTATCTAATAAAGGTTTAACCCCCTTGATCGCCCCCCAGGTAACCCTTTCACCCCCTATCACCACTGTCACTAAGCGATCGTTTTTCTGATCGATGTCTTAGCGTCGGTGATGCTGATCGGTAGCCAGTATTTTTTTTTTAGGTTCGCCGCAGGTTTTTATAGCGTCGGGTACCCCCATAAATTATCTAATAAAGGTTTAACCCCCTTGATCGCCCCCCAGGTAACCCTTTCACCCCCTATCACCACTGTCACTAAGCAATTGTTTTTCTGATCGCTGTCTTGGCGTCGGTGATGCAGATCGGTACCCAGTAATTTTTTTAGGTTCGCCGCAGGTTTTTATAGCGTCGGGTACCCCCCATAAATTATCTAATAAAGGTTTAACCGCCTTGATCGCCCCCCAGGTAACCCTTTCACCCCCTATCACCACTGTCGCTAAGCGATCATTTTTCTGATTGATGTCTTAGCGTCGGTGATGCAGATCGGTAGCCAGTAATTTTTATAGCGTCAGGTACCCCCATATATTATCTAATAAAGGTTTTAACCCCCTAATTGCCCCTAGTTAACCCTTTCACCAGTAATCATCATATAAGTGTTACGGGTGACGCTGGTTAGTTAGTTTGCTTTTTATAGTGTCAGGGCACCCGCCGTATATAACCCAATAAAGGTTTAACCCTCTGATCGCCCGGCGGGTGATATCAATTAGGTTTTAGCGTCAGAGAGGGTCTGCGTCACACCCCAGGCAGCGTCAGGTTAGTGCCAGTAACGCTAACACCCACGCGTGAAGCATACACCTCCCTTAGTGGTATAGTATCTGAACAGATCAATATCTGATCTGATCAGATCTATACTAGCGTCCCCAGCAGTTTAGGGTTCCCAAAAACGCAGTGTTAGCGGGATCAGCCCAGATACCTGCTGGCACCTGCGTTTTGCCCCTCCGTCCAGCCCAGGCCACCGAAGTGCAGTATTGATCGATCACTGTCACTTACAAAACACAACACACATAACTGCAGCATTCGCAGAGACAGGCCTGATCCCTGCGACTCCAGTGCTGTAGGAGGTGATTTCACCACCACAGTTAAAAAAAAAAAGAAGCAAATATGCCGAAGCATTGGGGCAGCAGGGGCGGAGGAGCGATTTTGCTCCTAATGCCGCGTACATACGGTCGAAATTCCGACGGAGGCTTGCCCGTGGAAAAGTCCGACCATGTGTGTGCGGCATAACTTTTTTGCGGGAGGATGCCCCCATGCTTCGGCATATATAAATGGTGCATGTATGCCCATCATTAGAAGTGGGTGGATGAAGGGCGGTATTCTAATGGTGGGCATACCCACCGATCAATCTCTTTTTTCGTTCAGCCACCTGGCTGCATGAAAAAAAAAGATTACAATACATGTCCAACAAGGACCAGCAACGTACTGGTATGTTGCTGGACTTTGAATGGTTATACCAGATTGATGCCTGCGGGTTTAGGTATCATCTTGGTATCATTCTTTTCAGCCAGCGGCCGGCTTTAATGTAAAAGCAACCCTAGTGGCTAATTAGCCTCTGGACTGCTTTTACAAGCAGTGGGAGGGAATGTCCCCCCCCCCGGATATAAAAAGCGCCATTGGGAAATTGGGAAAGCATTTTATCACACCGATCTTGGTGTGGTCAGATGCTTTGAGGGCAGAGGAAAGATCTAGGGTCTAGACCCCAGTTTTTTCAAAAAAAGAGTACCTGTCACTACCTATTACTATCATAGGGGATATTTACATTCCCTGAGATAACAATAAAAATGATAAAAAAAAAAAAAACATGGAAGGAACAATTTAAAAATAAAATAAAAAAGTAAAATTAATAATAAAAAAAAAAAAAAAGCACCCCTGTCCTGCCCTGCTCTTGCCCAATGGCGAACGCAAGCGTCGGTCTGGCGTCATATGTAAACAGCAATTGCACCATGCATGTGAGGTATCACCGCGAAGGTCAGATCGAGGGCAGTAATTTTAGCAGTAGACCTCCTCTGTAAATCTAACGGGGTAACCTGTAAAGGCTTTTAAAGGCTTTTAAAAATGTATGTAGTTTGTCGCCAATGCGCGTTTGTGCGAAATTTTAAAGCATGTCGTGTTTGGTATCTATGTACTCGGCCTAAGATCATCTTTTTTATTTCATCAAACATTTGGGCAATATAGTGTGTTTTAGTGCATTAAAATAAAAAAAGTGTATTTTTTCCCCAAAAAATGCGTTTGAAAAATCGCTGCGCAAATACTGTGTAGAAAAAAAAAATGCAACACCCACCATTTTATTCTGTAGGGCCTTTGCTTTAAAAATATATATAATGTTTGGGGGTTCAACATAATTTTCCTGCAAAAAAAAAAATGTTTTCATGTAAACAAAAAGTGTCAGAAAGGGCTTTGTCTTCAAGTGGTTAGAAGAGTGGATGTAAGCTTCCTAATGTTGTGTATAAAATGCCAGAACAGTTCAAACCCCCCCAAATGACCCCATTTTGGAAAGTAGACACCCCAAGCTATATACTGAGAGGCATGTCGAGTCCATGGAATATTTTATATGTTGACACAAGTTGCGGAAAAAAGACAATTTTTGTTTTTTTTTGCACAAAGTTGTCACTAAATGATATATTGCTCAAACATGCCATGGGCATATGTGGAATTACACCCCAAAATACATTCTGTTGCTTCTCCTGAGTACGGGGATACCACATGTGTGAGACTTTTTGGGAGCCTAGCCGCGTACGGGACCCCAAAAACCAATCACTGCCTTCAGGCTTTCTAAGGGTGTAAATTTTTGATTTCACTTCTCACTGCCTATCACAGTTTCGGAGGCCATGGAATGCCCAGATGGCACAAAACCCCCCCAAATGACCCCATTTTGGAAAGTAGACACCCCAAGCTATTTGCTGAGAGGTATTGTGAGTATTTTGCAGATCTCGCTTTTTGTCACAAAGTTTTGAAAATTGAAAAAAAAAAAAAGAAAAAAAAAAAAAATCTTTCTTCATTTTCAAAAACAAATGAGAGCTGTAAAATACTCACCATGCCTCTCAGCAAACAGCTTGGGGTGTCTACTTTCCAAAATGGGGTCATTTGGGGGCGTTTTGTGCTATTTTGGCATTTTATGGCCTTCGAAACTGTGATAGGTAGTGAGGAGTGAAATCAAAAATTTGTGCCTAGAAATCCTGAAGGCGGTGATTGGTTTTCGGGGTCCCGTACGCGGCTAGGCTCCTAAAAAGGCCCACACATGTGGTATCCCCGTACTCAGGAGAAGCAGCAAAATGTATTTTGGGGTGCAATTCCACATATAACCATGGCATGTGTGAGCAATATATCATTTAGTGACAACTTTTTGTAATTTTTTTTTTTTTTGTCATTATTCAATCACTTGGGACAAAAAAATAAATATTCAATGGGCTCAACAGGCCTCTCAGCAATTTCCTTGGGGTGTCTACTTTCTAAAATGGGGTCATTTGGGGGGGGTTTGTGCTATTTTGGCATTTTATGGCCTTCAAAACTGTGATAGGTAGTGAGGAGTGAAATCAAAAATTTGCGCCCTTAGAAATCCTGAAGGCGGTGCTTGGTTTCCGGGGTCCCGTACGTGGCTAGGCTCCTAAAAAGTCCCACACATGTGGTATTCCCGTACTCAGGAGAAGCAGCAGAATGTATTTTGGGGTGCAATTCCACATATAACCATGGCATGTGTGAGCAATATATCATTTAGTGACAACTTTTTGTAATTTTTTTTTTTTTTGTCATTATTCAATCACTTGGGACAAAAAAAAAATATTCAATGGGCTCAACATGCCTCTCAGCAATTTCCTTGGGGTGTCTACTTTCCAAAATGGGGTCATTTGGGGGGGTTTTGTACTGCCCTGCCATTTTAGCACCTCAAGAAATGAGATAGGCAGTCATAAATTTAAAGCTGTGTAAATTCCAGAAAATGTACCCTAGTTTGTAAACGCTATAACTTTTGCGCAAACCGATAAATATACACTTATTGACGTTTTTTTTACTAAAGACATGTGGCTGAATACATTTTGGCCTAAATGTATGACTAAAATTGAGTTTATTCGATTTTTCTTATAACAAAAAGTAGAAAATATAATTTTTTTTCAAAATTTTCGGTCTTTTTCCGTTTATATAGCAAAAAATAAAAATCGCAGAGGCAATCAAATACCATTAAAAGAAAGCTCTATTTGTGGGAAGAAAAGGACGCAAATTTTGTTTGGGTACAACATTGCATGTCCGCACAATTTACAGTTAAAGCAGCGCAGTGCAAAATTCTGAATTCACCTCTGGTCCTCTAGCTACCAAATGGTCCGGGGCTTAAGTGGTTAAGGAGAACCCTGCCGCAAATTAAAAAAAAAATGTGTGGAGTTCCCCCAAATATCCATACCAGGCCCTTCAGGTCTGGTATGGATTTTAAGGGGAACTCCACCCCAAATTTTAAAAAAATGTCGTGGAGTCCCCCTAAAAATCCACACCAGACCCTTATCCGAGCACACAACCTGGCAGGCCGCAGGAAAAGAGGGGGGTGAGAGAGCGCCCCCCCTCCTGAACCGTACCAGGCCACATGCCCTCAACATGGGGAGGATGTCCCCATGTTGATGGGGACAAGGGCCTCATCCCCACAACCCTTGCCCCGTGGTTGTGGGGGTCTGCGGGCGGGGGGCTTATCGGAATCTGGAAGACCCCTTTAACAAAGGGGACCCCCAGATCCAGGCCCCCCCTATGTGAATTGGTAAGGGGTACATTGTACCCCTACCATTTCACGAAGAAAGTATAAAAAAAATGTAAAAAAAACACACAGACACCTTGGAAAAGTCCTTTATTAAAAAAAAAAAAAAAAAAAAAAAACATTCCAGCGATGAAATCCAGTGTCCCGTGGGGATCCCGATGTCCTGCGCTGTCCAAATGAGACATCATTGGCTGAGCCTGAGCGGACCTGATGGGGTAACTTCCTCGGCAGTGTATTAAATGAATAGACCCGCCCCTTCTAAAGTTCCCCATCAGGTCCGCTCAGCCAATGACGTAGGTGTAAGGCTAAGCGGACCAGATGTGGAACGTGAGAAGGGGCGGGTCTATTCATGTATTACACTGCGAGGCAGTTCCCCATCAGGTCGGCTCAGCCAATGACGTAGGCGGGGTCTGACATACGAGGGGGCGGACCTGATGGGGAACTTCCTCCACAGTGTAATAAATTAATAGACCCGCCCCTTCTCATGTTCCGCATCTGGTCCGCTTAGCCTTACAGCTACGTCATTGTCTGAGCGGACCTGATGGGGAACTTTAGAAGGGGCGGGTCTATTCATTTAATACAGTGCGGAGGAAGTTCCCCATCAGGTCCGCTCAGGCTCAGCCAATGACGTCTCGTTTGGACAGCGCTGGACATCGGGATCGCCGTGGGACACTGGATTTCATCGCTGGAATGTTTTTTTTTTATATATATTTTTTTATTTTTTTTAATAAAGGACTTTTCCAAGGTGTCTGTGTGGTTTTTTTTGGGTTTTTTTTACACTTTCTTCGTGAAATGGTAGGGGTACAATGTACCCCTTACCAATTCACATGGGGGGGCGGGATCTGGGGGTCTCCTTTGTTAAAGGGGTCTTCCAGATTCCGATAAGCCCCCCACCCGCAGACCCCCACAACCAGCGGGCAAGGGTTGTGGGGATGAGGCCCTTGTCCCCATCAACATGGGGACATCCTCCCCATGTTGAGGGCATGTGGCCTGGTACGGTTCAGGAGGGGGGGGCGCTCTCTCGTACCCCCCTCTTTTCCTGCGGCCTGCCAGGTTGCGTGCTCGGATAAAGGGTCTGGTATGGATTTTTAAGGGTACTCCCCGCCATTTTTTTTTTATTTGGGGTGGAGTTCCCCTTAAAATCCATACCAGATCTGAAGGGCCTGGTATGGATATTTGGGGGGACCCTCACACTTTTTTTAAATTTTTTTATCAGTGACTTTTCTATGTGTTGCCGGGAGCCGACAATTCATTATAACCGCGAGGGAGTTTTAAATGACTTTTTTTCCTTCAGAAATTACACTTTGTGCAGGGACAGTTCTAAGCACAGGAAACATGCGTGAATAGTCCTCAGAAGTTCGGGTCCCCATTGACTTCAATAGGGTTCAGGTTCGGGGTCAAGTTCGGTCCCGAACTCAAACTTTTTTCCGAAGTTCGGCCGAACCCGTCGAACCCGAACATCCAGGTGTCCGCTCAACTCTACTAAACACTATTAAAACCCATATAACCATTCACTTGTTTTATAACAGGTAATGCAAGTTCCCATTTCTTTAATTTCAATATCAACAAATGGGCTCATCGGCACAATTACTTTTCCAAACATATAATCTTTTTTTCATAATTAATCTTGAACAACATATTTTCCTACATATAACACCACTCTAGGCTCTTCTACAAAACTATAATGCCATTTATTGAACACTTCGGAGCCCAGGGCAATTATATCAATCTGAAATATAGTAAATTTTTTGATATTGAAAAACACCTTCCAAACCTTCAACAATGTAAGGATAGGCAATTGCACAATTAAAAACATTCCTTAAAGTCAGACTCTAACTGGAATAATCAAAATACCCCAGTTACAAGTTAAAATGTTACTCTTAAAAATTTATATTTTGCAATTATCTTAACGCCTTTAAACCTACTTAATTATCTGATCAGATTCCTCAAAAGAGGACATTTGGTACCAGCAAATACATGTAATTTAGTAGTGACGTCACGTTCTCCATATATGATTCCAATTAACAGTGCATTGAGCACGGGCTTAATAATATGTGCCCAACACATTCAATGAACTAGGACTCGCTGAATATGGAATGCAAATGCAGTAATATGCATTCTCAAGTAATACACATGACAATGAATTGCACCCATAAAATAAAATTTATAAGAATCTATTTTATCATATCATGTACTTTAATTATTCAACCTCTATTATTGATTATATAGAACAAAGATGGCAATATCATATGTGTTAAAACTAATGCCCTGTACACACGATCGGATTTCCGATGGAATAAAATCCGATGGATTTTACCATCGGAATTCCGATGAAGCTGACTTTCATCAGTCTTGCCTACACACCATCAGTCAAAATTCCAACCGTCTCAAACGCTGTGGCGTAAAACACTCCGACGAGCCGAGAAAAATTAAGTTCAATACTTCTGAGCATGCGTCGACTTGATTCTGAGCATGCGTGGGTTTTTTCTCTGATGGAGTTCCACACAGACGATCGGAATTTGCTATCGTTTTTTTTTTCATCGGATACATTTAAAACATATTCAATTTTTTTATACCGATGGAAAAAAGATTGATGGGGCCCACACACGATCGGTTTGTCCGATGAAAAAAGTCCATCTGTCTTTTTTCATCAGAAAAACCGATCATGTGTACGCGGCATGAGTGTTTATTCATTTAAAAATAAGTAATAATATTATATTCAATGTCAAGTTTCTCTTTTCTTAGTTTCAGTATTATTACATGGGCTTACATAGATCTCCAAATTTCTCAATGTCTACTGTGTATTTTGAGACTGGCTGCAAAAATTAACTTCCTCATATTAAACTGAAAATATTTCTCTTTTGTCTTTTGACTTTCCTAAATCAGTCAACTTAATTATTTTCAACCCTGGCTAGTTATAATTGCTAAAACACTTCCTGTTTTTCCATACTTCAAGCAGAAATTAAAAATGCTAGCATACAAGCAAATATATCTTTGTCAATGCACCCATATCATGCACTACGAATTATAAGTTGCACGTCCAAAATATTACTGTACATTCACCTAATTCCAGATAACATCCTAGGATCTGGACAGCCCTTGATGATCTCATTTAATTCCTGACTATCGCTTGGTTCAAGTATAGTTCATAATCCATCAAGGTATGGAAAATAATTTCCACGCTAGAGCTACAGCAAACATGGACACTTGCAAGGAATGGTATGCTCCACCATTAGTGTTTCCCATGTCCCCTTTAAACCTTGAATGTAATGTCACTTCCTGTTTTTAAATCTATTTCATTTCTGAGTGTCTTGTCTCTGTGCTGTATGGCGTCGATTTGTAGATTGAAAATTTTCATCAGACATATGGGTAGCATACTCATTTACCTCTGATAATGGATTTAGCTGCAGACACAATGTTCCCAAGCTTCTAGATGTGAGCTCTACCTGGCCTAGGAGTGGTAAGTTCCATTAACTTTTCCACTGCAATCCTAAGACCTTGATACTTCCTGAGCTTTCTGACTGCTCTTTTTTCAATATAATTTAACTTTCATTAATAAATAACTCCTCTCTTACTTTTCCTTCAAATCTTAATTTACATTACCCTCTACAATGTATGGTGTTTTCATTAAAACACTTTTAAACTCACTTACTGTATTTATCGGCGTATAACACACACTTTTTTACCCTGAAAATAGAGGGTAAACCATGCCTGCGTGTTATACGCCGATATATAATTTTTTCCCAATGGGGGGCGGGGATCAGGCCCCCCCGCCCCGGGTGCCACCCACTGGGAGGGTGTCAGGCCGGCCACCCCGCCTCTCCTGGCCGCGGGACAGCGCTGTAGAAAACATTACTGCCAGCCCTTTCTCTTAAAACGCTCCTCCTGTGTCACTCTGTCTCAATATTAATCAAAGCCTCTCTAATACCTGTAAGTAAGGACGCTCGTTCTGGCTGTTCTGGCCGTTCTCCTCCTCCCGCTCCGCCTCCTCCTCGAGTGTAGATTTTGATTGGAGGAGGAGAGCGGTCATGTGACCATCAATGAAACAGCAGAGGAGAGTCACATGACCGTGTCTACGAGAGAACTGCATTAATTGAGGTATGTAGAAACTTTGATTTGCAGTGAGAGTGACACAAGAGCGGTGTAGAAGGGGCTGACAGTGATGTTTTCTTTACTTTACAGTATGCTGGCAATGCTTTCCCAGGAGACTGGGGGTCTCCTGGGAGTGCAGAGGAGGAGGGGGACTTTATAATGAAAGAGGGCTGTGTACTGTTCAGTGAAGGGGGTCTGTGTTCTCTGCAGGGGGTCCATGTGCTGTGTAGGGGGTCTGTGTTCTCTGCAGGGGGTCCGTGTGCTGTGCATTAGGTCTGTGTGCTCTGCAGGAGGTCCATGTGCTGTGCAGGGGTTCCGTGTGCTGTGCAGGTGTTCCGTGTGCTGTGCAGGGGGTCCATGTGCTGTGCAGGGGGTCCATGTGCTGTGCAGGGGTTCCGTGTGCTGTGCAGGGGGTCCGGAAAGTTTTTTTCCTGAATTTTCCCTCTTAAAATTAGGGTGCGTGTTATACGCCTGTGCGTGTTATACGCCGATAAATACAGTACTTTATCCTTACCACAATGTAGGGTGTTTTCATTAAAACACTCGCTCTCCTTATACAACCCTCCAGCACGCCAAACACCTTTGTTTGCAACCTTGCCCATTCTATGCTTTTACCTTCAAAGAGTCATCAAAACTTGTTAAACATGTATTTAAACAATTACACTTCTTGCAAGCAATTTAAGCACTTATACTCTATAATTCTGTAAACAAATATTAGTAAAGGGGAGAGTTTCCTTTATATACTACCATACTTTTACTGTACTGGTCCTTTAAAGTTCATTCTCTTTATGTACTGTATATCTGTTTTATTCTCTTGAGATATTTGTTGACACTCAGTAAGAACATAAATATCCATTTCTACCCCTCTATTAGAATGCACCGGTGGCTGTGATAACTTAAGCAAATAAGCTTTCTCTTGTTTAACCATTAACATAACTTAGGAATTAATCAATTTTGTCACCAAAGAGGCCTGCACCCTCCCCAACAAAAATACTCCAGAAAAAAACAATTCTCCTCTTTTAATTTAAGTCCCTATCAAATTTACTCTTTATTAAAAATATTATCTAATTACCGGAGTATTTAATACTGACACCAAAAACTGTAAGGCTCACCTTTAACTATAGCCACTAGTCCTGACTATTATCTTTATTGTCATATTATAATTACATCATCATCGACTGATTCCATTGCTCTCATAGGCAAATATTCTATGCATAGGAAACAGCGTATATAAATAAATTGACACAACACAAGTTGCCTCATACACTGTTGGGATTCATTATGGCTCAGACAGGGTGTTAAGTATAAATGAAAGATGGGTGTCACCAACCATCTTCCACCAATAAGGGGTACATGTTCAAATTACATATTTCCTTTTAATATGCATTCAACCAATCATACTCTTTACATCTCTGTATCTAATCAAACTCATTATGTCACATTATCTTATGTCACCTAGACAGAGAAACTCCAGACATTATCTAAAACTAAAACTCATGACCAACACGTAAGTTCCTTATTTATGGTTTCGATTTCAACACAACCTCACTTCTTAAACAACAATATATATTTACTTGATCAGCAAAATGATAAACTAAAAGTAGTTTTTTTTTTACATGACTTTTAAGTCCCATTTGCAGTTTGCGAGAAGCCATGTGGGGAACACAGCAAACATGTAGAAGAAGGTGCTCTGGTCAGATGAGACTAAAATTTTATTTTTTGGCCTAAAAGCAAAACGCTATGTGTGGCAGAAAACTAACACTGTACATCACCCTGAACACACCATCCCCACTGTGAAACATGGTGGTGGCAGCATCATGTTGTGGGGATGCTTTTCTTCAGCAGGGACAGGGAAGCTGGTCAGAGTTGATGTGAAGATCGCAGATGGATGGAACCAAATACAGGGCAATCTTAGAAGAAAACATGTTAGAGTCTGCAAAAGACATGATACTGGGGCGGAGGTTTAATTTCCAACAGCACAACGACCCTAAACATACAACCAGAGATACAATGGAATGGTTTAGATAAAAGAATATTCATGTGTTAGAATGGCCCAGTCAAAGTCCAGACCTAAATCCAATTGACAATCTGTGGCAAGACTTGAAAAATGCTGTTCACAGACGCTCTCCATCCAATCTGATAATTTTAGAGCTATTTTGCAAAGAAGAATGTGTCACTCTCTAGATGTGCAAATCTGGTAGAGATATCCCCAAAAAGACTTGCAGCTGTAATTACAGAAAAAGGTGGTTCTACAAAGTATTGACTCAGGGGGGCTGAATACAAAAGCACACCACACTTTTCACATATTTATATGTAAAAAAAAATGAAAACCATATTTATACCCTTATGGGCAAGCGTGTTTGACATACCTGTTATTTCAGGGGTCTTATATATGAGGTGAGTGGCTAATAGTATCTGAGGTGGAGGCTGCGCACAGATTTTTTTTCACCAAATGTCTATCCTGATGCAAATCTTTGGAGCCCTTGGGTGCTATGTTGGTGAACTGTTTTCTATGAACTTTTTCCATTTGGATAGAGTGAAAAAGGGTTTTATACATAAAGTTATAAATGGCTTACCTGTGTTTTGTACTCCTCACCTCAACATCTCTGAAATGTTCCACAGGGACAATGCAATCTAATTTGAGAATGCGGCTCTTTGTAAGTAATATGAGTAAAAATAGAATGATCGTGCATATATAAATAATATATTCGATCAAATTAGCGTGCAAATGAGTATCAATAGTGCATATCAATAAATCAATAAATCTTGCACATCAGTAAATCCATAACCAAGTGCCTATGCAGTGATACTAATGTGCAAAAAAAAGGGGGGGGGGGGTGGGGTTGCTACAATAGAGTCTGGAAAAAGTATATTGTCAAATCCTATACCAAAAAAATCCAAAAATCCAAAATAATATTGGTAATCCAGTGAAAAGGTATTAATAAATAATAAAAGTTTCATGCAAAATAGTGATAATGGTGATCTTTTCTTGCTGGGCTGCGGTGAACTGTTCTGTAAATATTCAAATTCCTTAGTGGAGTGTTTCCCAAGACTGTGGTCTCACTGAAGAAGTCATGAGGTGCGTGACGTAACGCCGTAGGGAGATTGAGAGGTACCGCAGACCGGAATTACCCGGACTAAGAGTAAGACGGCGAATGCGCCGCTCTATATCCATACGCTAAATATCTCTTTATTTGATGTAAGAGCATTACCATTTAAATAAAAACTCTCGTTACCATTACATACTTCACTATTGGAGATTCCCTTTTCTTTTCTCCTCTGAGCCATTATTGGAGCCGTTTTCCACCCCCCTTCCCCTCCCCTCCCTTTCCCCTGTGTCTTTCCCATCCCCACAGGATTATAGCGCCAGCATCGCTAGTGGAGGAGAGAGGGAGAGGACAAGCCAGAGGAGAAAGATTATACAGATTCTGTTTATATTCATCTAACTGGAGGTAAGAGTCCAGTGAGACCACAGTCTTGGGAAACACTCCACTAAGGAATTTGAATATTTACAGGACAGTTCACCACAGCCCAGCAAGAAAAGATCACCATTATCACTATTTTGCATGGAACTTATATTATTTATTAATACCTTTTCACTGGATTACCAATATTATTTTGGATATTTGGATTTTTTTGGTATAGGATTTGACAATATACTTTTTTCAGACTCTATTGTAGCAACCCCACCCCCCCCCCTTTTTTTTTGCACATTAGTATCACTGCACAGGCACTTGGTTATGGATTTACTGATGTGCAAGATTTATTGATATGCACTATTGATACTCATTTGCACGCTAATTTGATAGAATATATTATTTATATATGCACGATCATTCTATTTTTACTCATATTGGTTTGTATCAATCACTATTTGTGTGTTAGCATCTAGCACGAAAACACCTTTTACTCATTCTATTACCGTGTAAGGTGAACACGTCTAGTTTTTGCAGCTGTTTGCACGTAACCTTTGGCACTTAGCACTTTAAAGTATTTCACTACTCACTAGAAGCGCAAAAGAATCCTTTTTCATTTGGCTCTTTGTAAGTGATAGTTTACTGCTGATATTGTAGCATGTAAGTGTTCTGGGTGACAACACCCGAGTAGGCCAGAATAAAAGTGCAGAGAGCGGTGTTATATATACATTTTAAGTTGTACATCAAATACAGAAATGAAATAAACATCATAACTAGCTGATACTCAGACACATTATTTCGGTTTAACTTGCCTTCATTTTCATGAACCTGTAGGTACATTTCTGGATAGATGGCAACCCTGGAAGTTTTAAAATGTCAACTCACTTTCTGTGTGGTCACCAAGACAGGAACCAAGCGAAAACATGCTAACATGCAGAAAGCGGCCTTTTTCTGACATTTGTTGTTTACAAGTAAAAATCTGTATTTTTTGCTGGAAAATTACTTACCAACCCCCAAAAATTATATATTTTTTTCTTTTAGCAGAGACCCTAGAGAATAAAATGGCAGTCGTTGCAATATTTTATGTCACATTGTATTTGCACAGCGGTCTATCAAACGCATTTTTTTGGGGGGCAAAAATACACTTTAATGAATAAAAAAAAAAAATCTGTGAAGTTAGCCCAGTTTTTATAATGTAAAAGATGATGTTATGCTGAGTAAATAGGTAATCATGCTTTAAAATGCGTCAATATACGGTACTTAAAAATATCCAAGAAGGTCTGCTAGAAATAGTGTTCTTGCGCTAATGATCATGGTGATACCTCACATGTGTGGTTTGAACACGTTTGAACACTGTTTACATATGCATGCCCGACTTACGTATGCGTTCCCTTCTGTGCGCGAGCTCGCAGGGATGGGGCGCTTTACTATTTTTTTCTTATTTATTTTACTTTTTTAACACTGTCTCTTTAATTATTTATTTTTTTATGACTTTTATTCCTATTACAAGGAATGTGAGCATCCCTTATAATAGAAAAAAGCATGATAGGTCCTCTTCATTAAGAGATCTGGGTTAAAAAAAAAACAAAAAAAACAGATCTCTCATTTACCTTTAAACGCCAAAAAAATGTAGTTTTGACATTAAGAAAAAGTTGATGGCTGAGAACCGGGAGTGACATCAAGGGTCGCTCTGGTCCTCCAAGGGCATACAGCCAAGTGAGGGCCATCTTGCCCTCACTTGACTTTCTGCCCAGCCACCGATTGGCCTGGAGCCAATGGTAAACCCGGAAGACACCAGGAAGCAGCGGGAGGGGGGCACCTCTGCTGTTGACTATAAAAGTGATCCCACGGCGAATGCGCCCCTGGGACAATTTTCATCAGAAAGCTGGCCACCTTCTGTAAATAAAGATACCAGAGTTATGGCAGCTAGCTGCTGCCATAATTCAGGAATTTAACATCAATGTAATGACGTATATTTAAAGTCAGACTGACCAGGAGCCTTTAAGTGGTAAAAAAATAAAAGCAAAACATTTATTATATGGCAGTTTACCAATTCTTAGATGTGATGGCTTCATTCGTTTCTTTTCACTATTATTATTATTATTATTATTATTATTATTATTATTATTAATATGTTATGTTATATATTATGAATGCAGCCACCATCATCTAATGATTGGTAAGTTGCAATACATTACATTTTTGGTTTTAAGTTTAATACCGCTTAGTTTCTTGAAGTGTTGATTTGAAGTGTCATACTTGTAGACCCTTTTAACCACTTGCTGACCAGACCTTTTTTCTGGCACTTGTTGTTTAAATCAGTATTTTTTTGCAAGAAAATTACTTAGAACCCCAAAAAATTATATATATATTTTTAGCAGAGACTCTAGAGAAAAAATTTGGCAGTCACTGCAATTTTTAATGTCACGGTTTTTGTGCAGTGTTTTTTCTAACTCAATTTTATGAAAAAAAAATGCACTTTAATTCATTAAAAAACAAACAAAACATAATATATACCCCAATTATTTTGTATAATATGAAAGATGATGTTACGCAAATAAATAGATACCTAACATGTCATGCTTTAAAATTGCGTGCGCTTGTGAAGTGGCGCCAAACTTAGGTACTTATAAATCTCCATAGGCAACGTTTTAAATATTTCTACAGGTTAGCAGTTTAAAGTTACAGATGAGATCTAGTGCTAGAATTATTGCTCTCGCTCTGGTGTTCACACTGTTTACATACGTGGGCATGACCTACTTATGCATGCACCACTGCGCGTGAGCACGTGGGGACGGGAGCTCTTCAAAAAAAAAGTTTTTATTATTATTCGTTCTATTTCACTTTTTTTATTTTTACACTTTTCCTTAACCACTTCAATACCATGCACTTATACAGCTTCCTGCCCAAGCCAATTTTGAGCTTTCAGCGCTGTCGCAATTTGAATGACAATTGCGCGGTCATGCAACACTGTACCCAAACAATTTTTTTATAATTTTGTTCCCACAAATAGAGCTCTCTTTCGGTGGTATTTGATCGCCTATGCGATTTTTATTTTTTACATAACAAATAAAAAAGTGTGAAAATTTTGAAAAAAACTACGTTTTTCTTTGTTTCTGTAAAAAAAAAAATTGTAAATAAGTACCTTTTCTACTTCAATGATGGGCACTGATAAGGCGGCACTAACGGGCACTGATAAGGCGACACTGATGGGCACTGATGAGGTGGCACCAATGAGGTGGCACCGATGAGGTGGCACAGATGATGGGCACTGATAGGCGGCACTGATGGGCACTGATAGGCGGCACTGATGGGCACTTATAGGCAGCAATGATGGATACTTATGGGTGGCACTGATAGGTGGCACGGATGGGCACTGATAGGCGGGCACTTAGGGGCACAGATGGGCACAGATGGGCACTGATAGGTGGCACTAATGGACACTGGTAGGTGGCACTGATGACTGGTGGCTGGCATTGCTGGGCATCATGCATTTTTTGTTGTGCCATGATGGTGCCAATCAGTGCCCATTTGTGGGCCATGATTGGCATATATTTTTTATCTATTTGTGCATGTGGATGGCCATGTGGGACTTACCTGGCCATCCACATGCTTGGGGTTCCCTGGTGGTCCTGGGGGGCTTCCCTGGTGGTCCAGTGTGGGTATCCGAGGGGGGGCTGCGCTGATAAACAATCAGCGCGAACCCCCCCTGTCAGGAGAGCCGCCGATCGGCTCTCCTCTACTCGTGTCTGTCAGACGCGAGTGAGGAAGAGCCGATCAACGGCTCTTCCTGTTTACATTGTGATCAGCCGTGATTGGACACGGCTGATCACGTGGTAAAAAGCCTCCGCCGAAGGCTCTTTACCTAGATCAGTGTAGCGGTGTGTCAGACTGACACACCGCTCCACCGATCGCCGTGATGCGCGCGGCGGCTGTTATCCCGCAGGACGTCATATGACGTCCAGTGTGGATAACACAACCACTTCCCGGACGTCAATATGCTATTGACTGGGCGGGAAGTGGTTACATTTCTTCTTTTTTTTTTTTTAATCACTTTTATTGCTATTGCAAGAAATGCAAACATCTCTTGAGATTGTAATACAGCATGACATGACAGGTCCTCTTTCTGGAGAGATCTGGGGTCAATAAGACCCCAAATCTCTCCTCTACCTTTAGGCCTCATGCCCACTGGCGTTTTTACAGCTGCGTTTTTTGCAGCTTAAAAACGCCTGTCCATGTTATTGTAAATATTTTTTATTTAAAAAAAAAAAAAAAAAAAAAAAACGTCGGAGCTAAAAACGCGACCGCGCGTTAGTGCGCGTTTTTTGCGCGTTAGTGCGCGTTAGTGCGCGTTTTTGCGCGTTTTTTGACGTTCCCGTTTTTTTCTGCCTAATTCTGACGCTGAGGAACGCACTGGCCCTGGGTTCTTTTTACAGCTTACAAACGCCTATGCTCTTTACAGCTCAAAAACGCCTAGGTGGGCATGAAGCTATAGACTAACATGGACAGGCGTTTTTAAGCTGTAAAAAACGCTCAAAAACGCGGCTGAAAAAACGCCCGTGGGCATGAGGCCTTAAAAGCAAAAGATAAAAAAAAGGTTTATCTTTTACTTTCACCAGTTTTGGACCGCCCACCCCAGATTTACTGTGGCAGGGCAGCCCAGCTGCACAAAACAACGTACCTGTACGTTGTGTCTTCTTCCAGGTCCTTGACAGGAATGTATGTAAACAAGGCAGACTGCTGTTCTGTCTTTCTCCAGTTAAGCCATCCAACACACAGTTAGAAATCACTCCCTAGTAGCACACTTAACCCTTCAATCGTCCCTGATGTTAACCCCTTCTCTGCCAGTGGCATTAGTACAGTGAAAGTGCATTTTTTTTAGCACTGATCACTATATTAGCGTCACTGTTCTCCAAAAAGTGTCACTTAGTGTCCGATTTGTCCACCACAATGTCGCAGTCCTGCTAAAAATCGCTAATCGCCACCATTACTAGTAAAAATAAAAATGCCATAAAAAATATCTCATAGTTTGTAGACGCTATACATTTTGCGCAAACCAATCAATATATGCTTATTGGGATTTTTTTTACCAAAAATATGTAGCAGAAAACATATTGGCCTAACTTTATGAATGAATTACATTTTTTTGTTGAATATATTTTATAGCAGAAAGTAAAAAAATATAGTTTTTTTTCAAAATTGTCGTTTTTTTGGTTTATAGCGCAAAAAAAAGAAAAACATGGCAGAGGTGATCAAATACCACCAAAAGAAATCTCTATTTGTGAGGAAAAAAATACATACATTTTGTTTGGGTACAGCGTTGCATGAATGCGCAAATGTTAGTTAAAGCGACGTAGTGCTGTATCGCAAAAAATGGCCTGGTCATGAAGGGGGTGAAACCTTCTGGGGCTGAAGTGCTTACGAAATAAAAAAGCCATGTTTACATGGCCTGAGAACCATAAGGGATGCCATTAAATAATAATAATGATTTTGCGCTAAAGAAAAATACAAACAATATAAATATAGTGCAAACCGTAATACATATATGTACTTCCAAATAAAGTGAAGAAAAAATCTAAGAAAGACTGAATAAAGTGCAATGTTGATAAATACTTCAAGGACCTACCAGGTCTGTGGAAGTGCCAAAAATAGCAATAAAGTGTGAAACAGTGCCAAAAGTAGCAATAAAGTGTAAACGATCAATAAAGTGCAAAAAGTGCCAAAAGTTCAATAAGTGCAAAAAATGAAAACAGTTCAATATTGCAACTGGTATAATGAATAATGATGAGTAAAAAGTCCTAAGAGGTCCCATACAAATATCTCAGGTAGGAGCTCAATCCTCTGAATGGTCAGATGTCTTTATAGCAGTACTGTTATCATCCGTGATCTATTTGCAATTGTAGTATTGAACCATTATGGAAATCCTACACCTGTCTCCCAGAACTCTCACCTCTGTAATAAATAATCAGGCATTTAGAGTTTTCCCATCTCTCCTATATTTCTTCTCCACTGTTGTCGATGCTGGCTAGTTTTCTCCACCACTCACGCTGATCTCCTGGGTGTCAGCTATCCTATAGGGAAAGGAGGGGGAGGGGACTCCAGTCAGAAGCGAAGGGCAGGGGGAGAAAGAAGCCTCTAATGGTGTAGTAGGTAATGTAATAGACTTTATTAAAAAAACAAGAATTGGACTCTCACATCACATGTAATAAAAATGAGCGGTATGAGTGAATCGCGGCGTAGTGAGCGCCGTCTTACTTTGCCTTCCGCTGCTTCCGATCTGCGGTGCCTCGCTTCCTCCCTACGGCGTTACGTCACATATCTTGTGACTTCTTCAGGGGAACCTGATTGGTTGCTGAGGCATTGTTTATGTATTGTACTTAACCGGAAATGGCCAGTCCGCCATTTTGTTGAAGTTCATAGGAAAACGTATAGGCGCCGCCATTTTCCTGGACGTACAGGAAACGGTGGATCAACCATTTTCTTGAAGTCCTGTATTAGAACCAAGTAAATTCCAATAGAGCAACTTTTCTCCTCAAATTAGAAGAAGACTCTATTGATACAGATAATTGCTTAATGCGCAGATAAAATAGGTGTATTGGGGCATCCAATAGCTTCTATGTGAGTCCCAATCCAGCATTAGGCGCAGCAGTCTGACTGCGCATCTGCATATGATTCGGGGCAATTAAAAAAACTGTCAGAATAGCTCTCTCCAGCCACCTATTAAAATACAAGTAAAATATAAATAAAACTGATAAAAAGTAATGGGTTGGTTAAAACAGAAATGGGGCTATCTATTACTCCCCAATGGTGATACGTGTACCTAGTTCCTGTGGATATAGTCCTAATGGATTAGCTGTCACTGCATACCTGAAAGCAGCAGGGAAAAGCAAGATACACATATATAGCCCCATTGCAATGAAAACAAATATTGGGTGATATAAAACCTGATCAAATAGAAGAATATATGGACCATGAAATAATGAAAAAATGTGGAGAGTGAATGTTCAAAGTAAAAAATTGCTTAAATAGCAGTTCAAATCAAACTCCACATTCATTCCTCCCGGTGTCAATGTTCTTAATGTGTGTATCCACCGAGATTCTTTTTGGCTGATAGTTCTTATTTTGTGACTTCCTCTCCATGAGCCTTTAAATTTCTCTATACCACAAAATTGGAATTGGGTTGGGTCTTGATTATGCACTTGTGCAAAGTGTCGTGATACATTGTGTTTAGGAAATCCATTAATGATATTCTGCACGTGTTCCTTTATTCTGACTTTTAAGGCTCTTTTAGTTCTGCCTACATATTGGAGATTACAGCTACAATGTAGTACATATACTACGCCTTCTGTATGACAGCCTATGAAGTCTTTTATGGTGTATGAATGTCCTGTATTGGTTCCAGTAAACTCTGTCCTTTTGCCCTGGAATTTTTTAGCATGTCTACAAGCATAGCAGTTTCTTCAGGGAAAGAAACCCTTCCCATTAAAGAATGAATAACTAGGTTTAGGTGGTGAAACCACCACAGATTTGACAATAATATCCCTCAGTGTGGGTGCCCTTCTATAAATAATTTTGGGTCTATCCGGAAGAATGTGTCTTAAATCTTTATATTTTTTTAGAATGTGCCAGTGTCGTTCTATCAATTTGGCAACTTCTTTGTGTTGTATATTATAGTCCAAGATAATGCAAGGGGCGTCCTGATGTTGTGGATATTTCACTTTATTCTGTATCACCACATTTCTGTCCATCTCTTTGTCAAATGTTTTCATTGAAATTTCAATAGGGGAACAGAAGTTGGAGAGGGGAAAAAAATAAATAAAAATAAGAATAAAAGGAAAATACTAGAATACAGAAGCATAGATAAATCTGGGTTACAGTAGCAGTACCAAGTATAACATATTGAGTCCATACAGACATAGATAACTATTCACTATGATAAATAAATGCACACAGATAATTAAGTGAATATTTTTAAAAATGTGAGATTAAAAATAAAAAATAAATTAGCAGATGCGTCAATCTGTCTATTTGTCAAGATATCATACTAATGTAATAAGGCATTAAGCCGTAGTAAAGTTAGAGATAAGTAACCTTAAGGTAAAAACTTGTTAAATCGCTTCACAATTTATTAATCAGAAATCAGGGGGCTAAAAAAAAAAATTAAGACAGAGTACAGGATAGAAAAAAGATAAGAATATAAGGAGAAAAAAATTAAATAAACACCCGGGGCGTTGATCTAACTCCTGACATATAAGTATATATACTTTGAGAGATTGTATAGATACTAGTTTGGTAACATCAAAGATTGGTCAAAGTCGGTTGGAAAGTAATGTTTCACCCAGGGCTGCCAAATTTTACGAAATGTATTTATTTTATTTTCTTCAATAGCTGTGATTTTTGCAAATAACAGTGCTCTATTCATTCTGTGTTTGGCTTCCGCTAAAATTAGAGAGTTTGTTTTCCAAGCTTTGGCAATAGTTTGTTTGGCAGCTGTAGTTAGACAAATTAATAATTGAAATTGAGTTTGAGTAAGTGTGGAAGGTTTAAGATTTAGTAAAGCAGTAGCAGGGTCTGGAAGAATTGGTATTTCAAGACTTTTAGATGCCATTGAGAATATTTTTGTCCAAAATTCTTGGACAATTGGACATTGCCACCAAATGTGGAAATGAGTGCCTGGTAAATCGCATCCTCTAAAACAATTTGGCGAATATGAGGGGACATATTTTGCAACTCTAGCTGGGATTAGGTACCAGCACGCTAAAACTTTATAATTAGTCTCCACTGCATAGCAATTTGGGGAAGAATTTTTTGTAGCTAGCCATATACTTGACCAATCTTTGATATCAAAAAAACGATTAATTTAGTTGCGTATAAAGGTAATGTACCGTTAGAGTTTGTAGTGAGTGACTGATTTAGAATTGAAATGAGACCTCTTGTGTGTGGGTTGCTTATACATATCCGCTCAAACTGAGACATTTGGGTAAGTGATGAAGTCATATCAATAAAAGGTTCGTAAAAATTCTTGATTTGTAAATAGCGGAAATATTCAGTTCTAGGAAGCCCAAATGTTTCAGATAGTACTGAGAAAGTGTGAAATTTAGTATTAGACGTTAGTTTGTGTAGACGGATCAAGTTTACAGAGGACCATGCTGAAAACGAATTTGGATATTTCCAGGCCGAATAAAAGGCTGGGTTCTTGAGGAACGAAAGCAAGGGATTATGTGGGGATTGGAGTTTATGTGAGTTTCTAAATGTATCCCATATTGCTAAAGAATGCTTCGTTATGGGGTTAGAAAAATGAGATCTGTCTGTGGGCTTGAGCCATAGCATGTTAGCCACTAAAATAGGGTCAGTATCTATTGATTCAACTGCAACCCATAGAGGTGTTTCTACAGCAGTGTGGTATTTAGAAAGGGATGCAATTTGTGAAGCGTTATAATAAGAAGAGAAATTAGGTAATCCCAGTCCACCATTCATCTTATGGAGATAAAGCGTAGATTTAGAGATCCGCGGTTTAGTCGAGCCCCAGATAAACGACATAACTCTATTTTGGACAAGTCTTAGGAAGTATGATGGTAATGGAGTGGGGAACACCCTAAATAAATATAAAAATGTAGGTAATATAGACATTTTTATAGCGTTAAGCCTACCAATCCATGACAGTGGTAGAGTAGTCCATGATTTCATTAAACCTGAAGTTTGTTTTAGTAGAGGTAAATAATTAGTGGTAAAAATATCTTTAAGAGAGATTGTGAGTTGAACTCCTAAATAGGGTAATTGTTTTGAAACACAATTGAATGGTAAAGAGGTTTGAGCGAGTTGGAGCTCTGATTGTGGTAGGGAAATGTTTAATGCATTTGATTTCGTATGGTTAACATGAAGTCCTGATATTTGGGCAAATGTATCCAATAATTTCAGTAAATTTGGTGCTGATATGTGAGGGTGCGACAGGAAGATAAGGATATCGTCTGTAGGGATGGGCCCGGTGCTCGATTCGAACCCATGTTCGAATCGAGCACCGGGCGTTCGCTCGCTCGTCGAGCCCAGAACTATTTGGGCCGTTCGCATCACATTCGTGTGATGCGAGCGGCCCCGCAATGCATTGCGGCCGGCGCGGCCGGCGCAGTGCATTGCTGGCTGATGATTGGCCAAGCATGCACTGTGACCCCGCATGCTTGGCCAATCACAGCGCCCGAAACTCGGAGAGCAATAATTGGCTACAGGCAGGACGCCTGTAGCCAATTACAGCTCAGGGGCTTTAGTACACGCCCCACCATTTAAAAGGCCGCCACGCCATCGGCCCCGGTCACATGAGTTCCGGCTTTAGGAGAGATCAGTCTGCTGATTCTGTCTTTGCTTGATACTGAAAGATTTGCTCTTCTTTGCTAAACCATTGGCTATTTCTTTGCTAAACCATTGCTACCTAAGTCATTGATCGTTCATTGCTGCTGATTGCACAGTTAGTGTGTTATTAGCTGCTGCTGGGGATTAGTCTGGTGCGTGCTTACTGTTAGTACAGTATTGCAGTAGTACCAACCGCAGTGCTGTTAGCACAGCATTGCACCCCAACAGCACCCATAGGACTTCTAGTGTGTTAGTGGCAGCAAACAGAGCTCCTATATTTTCTTCTCACCAGCACCCATAGGACTTCTAGTGTGTTAGTGGCAGCAAACAGAGCTCCTATATTTTCTTCTCAGCAGCACCCATAGGACTTCTAGTGTGTTAGTGGCATCACACAGAGCTCCTATATTTTCTTCTCAGCAGCAGCACCCATAGGACTTCTAGTGTGTTAGTGGCAGCAAACAGAGCTCCTATATTTTCTTCTCAGCAGCACCCATAGGACTTCTAGTGTGTTAGTGGCAGCAAACAGAGCTCCTATATTTTCTTCTCAGCAGCACCCATAGGACTTCTAGTGTGTTAGTGGCATCACACAGAGCTCCTATATTTTCTTCTCAGCAGCACCCATAGGACTTCTAGTGTGTTAGTGGCAGCAAACAGAGCTCCTATATTTTCTTCTCAGCAGCACCCATAGGACTTCTAATGTGTTAGTGGCATCACACAGAGTTCCTATATTTTCATCTCAGAAGCACCCATAGGACTTCTAGTGTGTTAGTGGCATCACACAGAGCTCCTATATTTTCTTCTCAGAAGCACCCATAGGACTTCTAGTGTGTTAGTGGCAGCAAACAGAGCTCCTATATTTTCTTCTCAGCAGCACCCATAGGACTTCTAGTGTGTTAGTGGCATCACACAGAGTTCCTATATTTTCATCTCAGAAGCACCCTTAGGACTTCTAGTGTGTTAGTGGCATCACACAGAGCTCCTATATTTTCTTCTCAGCAGCACCCATAGGACTTCTAGTGTGTTAGTGGCATCACACAGAGCTCCTATATTTTCATCTCAGAAGCACCCATAGGACTTCTAGTGTGTTAGTGGCATCACACATAGCTCCTATATTTTCTTCTCAGCAGCACCCATAGGACTTCTAGTGTGTTAGTGGCAGCAAACAGAGCTCCTATATTTTCTTCTCAGCAGCACCCATAGGACTTCTAGTGTGTTAGTGGCATCACACAGATCTCCTATATTTTCATCTCAGAAGCACCCATAGGACTTCTAGTGTGTTAGTGGCATCACACAGAGCTCCTATATTTTCTTCTCAGCAGCACCCATAGGACTTCTAGTGTGTTAGTGGCAGCAAACAGAGCTCCTATATTTTCTTCTCAGCAGCACCCATAGGACTTCTAGTGTGTTAGTGGCATCACACAGAGCTCCTATATTTTCTTCTCAGCAGCACCCATAGGACTTCTAGTGTGTTAGTGGCAGCAAACAGAGCTCCTATATTTTCTTCTCAGCAGCACCCATAGGACTTCTAGTGTGTTAGTGGCATCACACAGAGCTCCTATATTTTCATCTCAGAAGCACCCATAGGACTTCTAGTGTGTTAGTGGCATCACACAGAGCTCCTATATTTTCATCTCAGAAGCACCCATAGGACTTCTAGTGTGTTAGTGGCATCACACAGAGCTCCTATATTTTCATCTCAGAAGCACCCATAGGACTTCTAGTGTGTTAGTGGCATCACACAGAGCTCCTATATTTTCTTCTCAGAAGCACCCATAGGACTTCTAGTGTGTTAGTGGCATCACACAGAGTTCCTATATTTTCATCTCAGAAGCACCCATAGGACTTCTAGTGTGTTAGTGGCAGCAAACAGAGCTCCTATATTTTCATCTCAGAAGCACCAATAGGACTTCTAGTGTGTTAGTGGCAGCAAACAGAGCTCCTATATTTTCTTGTCAGCAGCACACATAGTACCTATAGTGTGTTAGTGTCAGCACCCATAGGACCTACAGTGTGTTGTGAGCACACATAGGAGTTCTATTTTTTATACTATATACACTACCGACTACAATGGCTGGAAGACCGCCAAGGAGAGGCAGAGCGTGCCGAGGCAAGAACACAGGGCAGGCAGGCTCTGTTTCTAGAGACAACAGTGCTGGCCGTGGACGTGGTCGTGCATCGTCATCAGCACGTGGCCATGGGACACGCTTGTCTTTGTTTTCGGCAGCTGGACATGTGGAGCCGCATCATGCCGAAGGCTTGGTAGAATGGATGACCAAGCCCTCCTCATCCTCCTCATCCTCTCTCACCCAGGCTCAGGGTACTGGCAGAGCAGCTGCCAACGCGTACTCAATGGCATCATCAGCCACCCCTTCCCTAGACCCACCATGTCCTCCTGAGGAGTCCCCCGAACTGTTTGAGCACAGTGTTGGGTACATGCTCCAGGAAAATGCCCAACGATTCGAAGGCTCGGATGATGATACCCAGCTTGAGGAAGTCAGTAGTGTGCGCGCAGAGAGAGGGGATGCTGAAGGACAGCAATCTGGCAGTAGTGTTCCACCAGCTGCAGCTTACTGCCAGGTTTGCTCTAGTGGTGAAGAGGGAGGGGATGATGAGGTCACTGACTCCACGTGGGTGCCTGAAGGGAGAGAGGAGGAGGAGGAGGAGGAGGAGGATGCAGCGTCACATGTCCAACGAGGCAGGATGCCCCCTGGAGGCCAGCTAGAGGCCAGCACAGCAACTGTACCACACCGCAGAGCTCCGCCTGTGCAGGGCGCTGCCTCTGCACGTTATCACAAAAGTTCTTTGGTGTGGGCCTTTTTTGAGACGAGTGCATCAGATCGCACCACTGCTATTTGCAATATTTGTCTCAAGCGTATCTCGCGTGGCCAAAACATCAGCCGCTTGGGCACCACAAGCATGAGCAGACATATGTCGACCTGCCATGCAGCTCGTTGGCAAGCACACATAAAAGACCCACACCAAAGAACAAAGCGGACCTCTCCTTGCTCCTCATCAGCTGGGATCTCCATCCCCACTATATCTTCAGTCCTCTCTAAAAGCTGCTCTGAGAGGTCTGAAGGTGTAGAAT
This sequence comes from Rana muscosa, assembly GCA_029206835.1. NCBI lineage: Eukaryota > Metazoa > Chordata > Amphibia > Anura > Ranidae > Rana > Rana muscosa. Next base: position 889,924,737 of record CM055122.1, on the reverse strand, counting down.
TAGGTGTGTCACAACCAAGTACTTGCAGTACACCGACGTCCGATTGTAGCAGGCAAATTTCCCTGCCCCAGCTGCTGGACCGTCGAAAGAAGTATACTCCCAGCCATCCACATGCCCAGCGGTTGAATGCTAGCTTGGCTAAATTGCTAGCACTTCAACTGCTGCCTTTTCAGTTGATAGACTCGGCCCCCTTCCGTGAGTTTGTTCAATGTGCGGTTCCTCAGTGGCAGGTTCCCAAACGCCACTTTTTCTCACGGAAGGCGATTCCGTCTCTCTACCGGCATGTGGAAGGCAATGTCCATGCCTCGCTGGACAGGGCGGTCAGCGGTAAGGTGCATATTACCGCTGACTCATGGTCCAGCAGGCATGGACAGGGACGTTATCTTTCTTTCACGACCCATTGGGTCACTCTATTGGCAGCTGAGAGGGATGCAGGACAAGGTGCAGTAGTGTTGGAGGTTGTTCCGCCACCACGCCTCCAAAATGCTACTACTGGTTGTGACACACCTCTCTCCTCCACCCCCTCCTCTTCTTCTTCCTCCATGTCCTCTTCGAGTGCTCTGTCCTCGGAACCAGCGGTGCTCCGTAGGCGTACAAGGGGCTACACAAGTACGCAGGCAAAAAGATGCCATGCCGTGCTTGCGCTGGTGTGTTTGGGGGACAGGAGCCACACTGGGCCAGAGGTTCTGGCAGCTCTGCAGGGGCAGGCCGAGAGGTGGTTGACGCCACGCCAGCTTAAGCCAGGAATGGTCGTTTCTGACAATGGCACCAACCTCCTCTCCGCCCTGCGACAGGGGCAGCTCACCCATGTGCCCTGTATGGCTCACGTCCTCAACCTGGTGGTGCAGCGGTTCTTGGGCAGGTTCCCAGGCTTACAGGATGTCCTGAGGCAGGCCAGGAAAGTCTGTGTGCATTTCCGCCGATCTTATAATGCCAGTGCTCGGCTGACTGAGCTGCAAAAGGAGCTGAACCTGCCCAAGAACCGCCTAATATGTGACATGCCCACCAGGTGGAACTCAACGTTGGCCATGCTGCAGCGACTGCACACGCAGCAGAGGGCCATCAATGAGTACCTTTGCGACTACGGCACCAGGACAGGGTCAGGGGAGCTTGGCTTTTTTTCCCCACGGCAGTGGAGCATGATCAGGGATGCATGCACTGTCCTCTCACCATTTGAGGAGGCCACGAGGATAGTGAGCAGTGACAGTGCATGCATCAGTGACACTGTACCTCTTGTCCACCTGTTGAAGCATACGCTGCGTGGGATAATGGACAGGGCACTTGAGGCAGGACAGAGGTAGGAAGAGGAGGACTTCCTTGTCTCTCAAGGCCCCCTTTATCCAGACAATGTTCCTTCTGTCCCACCCATCACACAGGAAGAGGATGAGGATGAGGAGGAGGAGGAGGAGGATTGTGTGAGCATGGAGGTGGAGCCTGGCACTCAGCATCAGCAGCAGCAGTCTTTTAGGGATGATGTACAGTCCCAACAAACCAGTGGACTTGTACGTGGCTGGGAGGAGGTGGCTGGCGATCATGTCATCCTCAGTGACCCAGAAGACTCCGGACCGAATGCCTCAGCTAACCTACGCTGCATGGCCTCCCTGATCCTGCAAAGCCTGCGGAAGGATCCTCGTGTTCTTCGGATCAAGGAGAGTGACCATTACTGGCTGGCCACTCTCCTTGATCCACGGTACAAGGGTAAGGTTGCGGACCTTATCTTGCCGTCGCAGAGGGAGCATAGGATGAGACATCTCAGGGAGGCCTTGCAGAAAGGTCTGTGCAACGCGTTCCCAGAAACTGGGAGGTTACAAACTCCTGGTCCTGGACGACGAGTTGCTGAGGCTTCGGTCAGTAGCAGAAGGAGCGGTGGGGAAGGTGGACGTCTGACCGATGCGTTCAGACAATTTTTTAGTCCGCAGCCCCAAGGTATGATCGGTTCCAGCAACCATCGCCAGCGTCTGATATACATGGTGCAGGAATACCTAGGGGCAAGGTCAGACTTGGACACCTTTCCCACCGAAAATCCTCTGGCTTACTGGGTCCTGAGGATGGATCACTGGCCAGAGCTTGCACAGTATGCAATTGAGCTACTGGCCTGTCCTGCATCCAGCGTTCTTTCCGAACGCACATTCAGTGCTGCTGGAGGATTTGTCACCGATCATAGGGTGCGCCTGTCCACCGACTCGGTTGATCGACTGACCTTCATAAAAATGAATCAGTCTTGGATCACCACCAGCTACCAGACACCTGAAGCGGATATAACGGAATAATTTATAATGTCACATCCCTTCAAGACTGCCTATGCTGATGCTGAGTGACTGTCCTGTTATGTTCACAATTTTTCAGCCCCTGTATAACAGGGGCGTGTAATTACAATTTTTTAAAAAGATGCTTCGCAACAGGTGTGACTGCTGTGCTCAGAGTACAGTATCTGTGAGGGGTTGCAGTGTTGTGGCACCAGCACCAGTGCCTAAGGCACAATTTTTCTAGCCATGCCATTTTTCTCAAGGATTTTCAGCCATATGGCGGCCAGGACAAGACATGACATTAAAGCCGCAAGTGGTTTTAAATGGCTTCTTTTTTTCCTTTACAAATGTCATTTTGTGCAAGGACAGTTCTAAACACGGGAAACACATGCCACTTCACAGGCATACTTTAGACACCCCCCAGGTACCATATTTAAATGAAAATTTCACTTTTTTTTCTTCACTTTATGCATCATTAAAATGACTGCTCCCGAAAAAACTTTAGTTTTTAAAATTTCTTTTTGCATTGATATATGTCCCCTGGGGCAGGACCCGGGTCCCCAAACCTGTTATATGACATTAACATGCATATTGGCCGTTGTAATTAGCAATTTTGATTTCGAACGTTCGCATCCATTATAACGAATAGGGTTCGAAAATTCGCGCAAACTTTCGGTCCGTTCGAAGGTTCTGGTGCGAACCGAACCCCGGGGTGTTCGGCTCATCCCTAATCGTCTGCAAAGAGTCATAATTTATGGTGATGACCTCCCAATTCTATACCCTTTACATAGGGATTAGTTCTAATTAATTGTGCAAGGGGTTCAATTAATAATGCAAAAAGTAATGGAGAAAGGGAGCATCCCTGTCTAGTACCTCTTTGAATATCGAACATTAGCAATTTCTAGCCAGCATATTTAATAGAGGCTTTTGGGTTATTGTATAAGGAATAGACCCAGGTCAGGAAATTATTACCAAAACCCCATTTTTGAAGAATGTATTGCATATATGGCCATGAGACAGAATCAAATGCCTTTTTTAGATCTAAGGACACTAGACAGGCCGGGATTCGCCTGGTTTTGGCTGCATGGATGAGTAAGAGTGCTCGTCTAATGTTATCACCGGCTTGGCGTTTCGGTATAAAACCTGTTTGGTCTTTGTATATTAAGCGGCCAATAATATTATTCAATCTAGTGGCCATAATTTTAGCTATTAATTTTATATCTAAGTTTAGAAGGGAAATAGGTCGATAATTGGTCCAAGAAGTAGAATCGGAGTGTGGTTTATGTATCATAGCTATAATAGAAGTCAAAGTTTCCGCTTTGAATGATTGTCCAGTTAGGATCGAGTTAAAGGGTCTGGTCAAGACTGGTGCTAAGATGTGTGAAAATTTCCTATAATAAGCTGCTGAAAATCCATCAGGACCCGGTCTCTTATGAGATTTTAGAGTTTTTATAGCATTTAGGACTTCTGTGTCTGTTATAGAACTTTCAAGGAGCTCACGTTGTTCTTGGTCAAGAGTTGGAAGGTTGATATTAGAAAATAGAGCATCAGCTTTTGTAGTATCAAAGTTCTGGGCTGGGGAGTATAACTTAGCTAAATTAGAATGGAAAATCTCTATAATCTTAACTGGGTTACTGGTATATGCTTCCCGGGAGACTTTCAGTCTAATGGGTACCTGAGTATGTTGTGTGGATCTAAGACCTCTAGCCATGGGGGTATCGGGTTTGTTAGCTTTAAGATATTGTATGTGTTGTCGTTTGCGTATAAGTTTATCAGCTGAATCTGTCAAGAAGAGATCGAGATTAAGACGGGCTTTTTTGAGTTTGGAATTATTAATGGCATTCAGGGTTGTTTGAAAAGCCAAGTGGCATGAGTTGAAAATAGACTCAAGCTTGGCAAATAACAGCTTACGCTCTCTTTTAAGCTTAGATGCTTGTTGTATCAAACCTCCCCTAATGACAGTTTTATGAGCTTCCCATAGAGTGAGGTCAGGAATGTCATCTGTATCATTAGTTTTCAAGTAGTCGGTAATCATCTTCTCGATTTCAATGCTATGGGATGGATGAGTCAAAATGGAATCATTAATACACCAAGTTTTATCATGTGATCTGGGAATAGTGGAGGCTATGGTTGTAAATACTGCGCAATGGTCAGTCCATGGAAAGGGGATGATTTTGGAAGAGATGATTTCAGGTAACATACTAGATAGGATTAGGATGTGATCAATGCGTGAAAAGGATTTGTGTGGATAGGAGTAGTGGGTATAGCGCCTACTGGTAGGATTTATTTCTCACCATGTGTCAACTAAATTGTGTGTTGTAAGTAAATGTTGGAATGTACGTGTAGACAAATTATCGGTTGGACCTGACGGAGACTTATCATGAAAAGGGAAAACAGTTGCATTAGAATCACCACATAGAATAACAGTGCCAAACTTATGAGCTTCTACCACCTGGAAGAGAGGAGAAAGAAGAGCAATTGGACGTTTATTGGGGGCGTAATGAGATACAATTGTGATGGGATTATCAGAAATGTAACCAGTAAGGAGAATATATCTACCCTCGGGATCTGTAATTTGTGATATAAGGTTAAACGGAGTGGAACGGTGAAAACCAATTAGAGTTCCACGCTGTTTAACCGTCGTTGATGCAGAATAAAATTGTGGATAGGAGGTTGAAAGAAATTTAGGGTGGGATTTATCTGTAAAATTAGTTTCCTGAAGACAAATAATATGGGCTTTTTTAGCCATAAAAGATCGAAGAGCCTTAGTTCGTTTGTGAGGAATATTAAACCCTTGTACATTTAAAGATAATACATTTATAGGAGCCATAAGACCAATGAGACAAGCAGTAATTCATTACAATCATAGCACTTACCAGCAGCCAGAGTCACCTACCGGGGGAAAAGGAAAGAGGAAGAATAGATAAGGAAAAAAGAGAAAAAAATAAGTACCAAATAAAATTATATTTCAAACCCAGTATAACGACTTTGTATCATAAAATTAAGGAAGAACCATAGGGTGTAGGAACGTCTCAGAAGAGAAATCAAAACCCTCTGAGAAGGTCCAGGCCCACCAGGAGAGTCCCACATAACTATGTCAGGAGTCTCTTGGTGGTGTAGGGGGCAGCAAGAAATTCCTACGGGAAGAGCAACACCAGAGAACAACAGGAACCTTCAAACATATTAACTTAAGAGTATAGTACCGAAAAATATGTTAAGAAAAAGAACAAAAATAAATTTGCTCTATATCACATACTGTGAATTAGCTTAAAAAAACATAAACCATTTCAGTCCCAGAAATGTTTAAACAAACAGGTAGCAAGACTGTTTAGTAATGCTGGAGACCTGTAAGAAGAGAAAAAAAGAGAAAAAAAAATATCTCTAGTTGAAAAAATAGCTTAGTCCATAGTGTCCGGAACTTTCAAAAATATTAACTTAAGAGTATAGTACCGAAAAATATGTTAAGAAAAAGAACAAAAATAAATTTGCTCTATATCACATACTGTGAATAAGTTTAAAAGACTATAAAGCATGTCAGTCCAAAAAATGTTTTAGCAAACAGGTATCGAGACTGTTTAGTGATGCTGGAGACCTGTAAGAAGAGAAAAAAGGAGAAAAAAAATATGTCTAGTTGAAAAAAAAAGCTCAGTCCATAGTGTCCTCATTGACAAGTGATATAGTGTCAAAGCGACCGCGCTTATGAAGATTGTGATGAGTGGTGGAGGATGATCCAGGACCTGATTTAAATCGTTGCTGGGAAGATCGAGAGGCTGAAGGTCTGCGAGGTTGGTCCACATTTATGTCTTTTTCTGCAAGACCCATGTCAATCAATGCCGATTGCAAATCCTCAGAGGAGCGACATACATATTAAGTTTCCAGATGGGTGAATCGGAGGCAAAAGGAAAATCCCCAGCTGTAGGAGATTTGGTTATGCTGGAGCACTTGCAATTGTGTTTTAAGTGCACGTCTCTTGGCAACTGTAAGTGAACAATTGAAAGGTGTTACCCTGGAAGCTGAGAGTTTCTTTGTTTCTAGCAGCTGCTAGAAGCTGTTCTTTGGTGCGGTAGAAGTGCAGTTTAGCAATAATGTCCCAAGGGGGACCATTTGGTTTACGTGGAGCTAAAGCTCTGTGCACTCTGTCCATTTCAAGTCTATCAATAGGGGTACCAGGTATCAGTTCCTGGAAAAGCACTGTTATGGTTGCCTGTAAGTCAAGGACAGTTTCAGGGATACCTCTGATCCTTACATGTGACCTGCGGTCCCTATTTTCCTGATCTTCTAAACGTGTTTGTAGAATTAAATTCTCTTCTTTAATAGATGAGAGTTCAGAGCTGTGGTGCTGTGTACAGTTATCAATTACATAAACTCTCTGTTCAAGTTCAGCAGTTCTCTGACCAAGTTCTCTAATCTCCCTTGTCAGTTTATTTGTAATATGGTCAGAGGTCTCTTTAAGTGCTTTCTGTAGCATTAATTCAAATTGTTTAAACATGTCAAGCTGGGCCCCAGAATGTATAGGTGAGTTTTCACCATCAGTCACATCAACTTTATGAGGTATTGTTTGACTGAGAGACTGTGTCTTCACTGAGGTGTTTAAAGAGCACTGTGAGGGGGAGGGAGAAGCTGCCATGTCAGCTGTCAGTGCATAGACCGTTCTTCTAGGTCTGCTCGGTTTAAATTGTGATTTTTTTTACCTTTAAACACCAAACCAGGAGGACTGGTGTGCTGTACTGAGCTTCCACAGCAAGTTTGGAAGAATGCCGGCGCCGCTGGGACCCGTAGTTCTCCGGTATTTCCCCCATGGAGCGGAGCTCTAAGGAGACATTACTTTCTCCTCAGGCAGCCGCACATGCTCCTCATTTCTGTCCATCTCATGTACATCTTGTATTTGTTTATTTAGCCAGGAGTGGTCATATCCTTTCGCTTCAAACCTTCTTCCTATTAGTTGTGCTTGTTCATTGAAATCCTCTATACTACAATTTATTTTGAGTCTTATCTGTTGGCCCTTGGGGATGTTATATAGCCACGGTTTATGGTGGCAACTCTACAGGGACAAGTAGCTATTCGTAACTACTGTTTTAAAAAATGTTTTGGTAATTATTTTATCTCCCTCAATTCTTCACATCGATTTTCCATACCAATCGAATGTTGTTGTCATTATTGTTCAATTTTTCCAAGAAATTCTCAAATTTTTCTCTGCTGCCGTTCCACACTATGATAAGGTCGTCAATATATCGCTTGTATAGCGTTAGTTTCGGTGGGGTGCTTTCAAACACTGCCTGTTTGGGAGGCACTGTGACATAAAGACATTGGCGACACTAGGGGCAAACTTAGCTCCCATCGCTATACCAACGGCTTGCTTATAGTATGTTTGGTCATGCCAGAAGTAATTGTACTTCAGACAAAAATCCAAACATCTAATCAGAAATTTTCTCTGCTTACAGATTAGATTACTATGTTTTCTCAAAAGCCATTTTGTGGCATGGCAGGCATCATGGTGTTGGACAATAGTGTACAGTGATGTAACATCTGTGGTGGCCAAAAAGGTTCGACCTTCTAATACTGGTACTGTGTCAACTAATTGTAGTATGTGTTTCGTGTCCTTGAGGTATGCCCGTGTACTTTGGGATTATTTCATGGTCAAACTGCTGGCTGGATTTAATGATCAATGTATTGTCCCAACCTGGATGTCAAAGACAATTGACAATTGACAATTGGCCTTCCAGGTGGGTTTTATTTACATTTATGTATTTTGGGGACAGTATATATTATCGGGATCCTACATGTCTCTGGTATAAGATACCGAGATTCCTTTTTATTAAGAACATATTTTTTTATTCCATGGGTTGGTTAGTAGTTTCAATTCCTTTTTAAAGTTGTTGGTTGGGTTTCCCCGCAATTTGATATACGTTTCCTCTTCTTGCAATTGTCTTTCTATTTTTTTCAAATACTGTTCTTTTGCTTGTATGACTACTGCTCCCCCTTTATCCGCAGGGCGGATGACTATATCTTTTTGATCAGTCAGTAGTTTGATTCCTTTCTTGATGTGTACCGGGTCATACTTCTTCTTTGGTTCTAGAGATTCCAGATCTTGTAGGACCAATGTTTTAAAGACTTCAATGTGTTGACCATCCGATACCTGAGGGTTATACACCGAGTTATTTTGTAAAGTGCTATGTACTGTTTTTGTTTGAGGTTCTATAGATGCATTCTGCTTGTGGAATGGATTATTCATGATGTATTTCTTGATGTTCATTTTTCTTACATACTTTTTTATTCCAATGTAGGTGTCAAACTTGTTGAGGTTCCTAACCGGTGCATGTTTTAATCCCTTATCAATTACTGCAAGTTCTTCAGTAGTTAATGTTGTGCCACTAAGGTTCACAACATTTTCTCCTATTATTCTCTTTTTCTTTTTAAGTCTATTTCCTGCTCTGTTTCCTCTCTTTGTTCTAGATTTGATCTTGATCTGTCTTCTCGAGGTTGTCTCCTAAGTAAGCGGATGGGATCTTATATATTTCTTCAGGGAGAGTGATCCCTCCTCTCCCTGTCTACAAAAGGGTGCTGGGAGTCATAGTATGGTTGTTGTTGATAGTATCATTGATCATAGTTATATTGGTCTTGATAATTTCTTATGGGGTCACTATTGGTGTTCTACTATGATCTCCATAGTATTTCTGTAATTGAGGTGGTCCTCTATTCTCTCTTTGTCCTCCATAGTGATCTTGCCCCTTCGGTGGTCCTCTATTCTGTTGCCAGTTATTATATGGTTTCTTTTGTTTTTTGAGCATTTTTTTCCATAGTTTTTTTATTACAATACCAACTACACCATTAGAGGCTTCTTTCTCCCCCTGCCCTCCGCTTCTGGCTGGAGTCCCCCTCCCCTCCTTTCCCTTTAGGATAGCTGACACCCAGGAGATCAGCGTGAGTGGTGGAGGATACTAGCCAGCATTGACAACAGTGGAGAAGAAATATAGGAGAGATGGGAAAACTCTAAATGCCAGATTATTTATTACAGAGGTGAGAGTTCTGGGAGACTGGTGTAGGATTTCCATAATGGTTCAATACTACAATTGCAAATAGATCACGGATGATAACAGTACTGCTATAAAGACATCTGACCATTCAGAGGATTGAGCTCCCACCTGAGATATTTGTATGGGACCTCTTAGGACTTTTTACTCATCATTATTCATTATACCAATTGCAATATTGAACTCTTTGCATTTTTTGCACTTATTGAACTTTTGGCACTTTTTTGATCGTTTACATTTTATTGCTACTTTCGGCACTGTTTCACACTTTATTGCTATTTTTGGCACTTCCACGGACCAGGTAGGTCCTTGAAGTACTGTATTTATTGGCGTATAACACTCACTTTTTTACCCTGAAAATAGAGGGTAAACTGTGACTGCGTGTTATACACAGGGGCCTGTGGAAATTTTTTTTCCTGAAATTCCCTCTTTTTTTTTTTTATTATCTTTTTTATTAATTTTCCAAAAACATATATAACACACATTACAATACATGAAACACATTTACAGTCTCAATATTTCCCATTACAAAATAAAAAAAAATTAAAAAAAGGGGGGAAGAAAAGAGGGAGAGATGGGGAAATGGGAAAATGGAGAGAGAGAGAGAGAGAGAGAAAAAAAAAAAAAAAGGGGGGGGGAGGGAGTGAGGATGATTTTAGAAGGGGGGGATGGGGGAATACAGTCCCTCATACTCTCCCCCAAATATATTATGTGCTATCACTCTAGTGTTAATGTCTTCTAAAGTGGAATTAAATAATAAAGGGAGACAAAAAGTGGTTCCGAAAACTACTACGAACTAAAAAACAGGTGTTAAATCTAAAAATAGACAGTATAAAGAACTAGGGGATGAATTTATGAGTGACTGTACTGATAGAGTGACAAAACATGTATATAAAGAGAAAAGTGAGGGGTAAAGTTATCATCACCTGTGCCAGAAAAAAAAAAGGGGGGGAGGGGGGGAGGGGGGAAGATTTTAGAAAGGGGGGGGATGGGGGAATACGATCCCCCATACTCTCCCCCAGATATATTATGTGCTATCACTCTAGTGTTGATGTCTTCTAACGTAAAATTAATTAAAAAAGAGTGAAAAAAAGTGATTTCAAAAACTACTACAAACTGAAAAACAAGTGTTAAAATCTAAAAGTGGACTGTATGGAGGACTAAGGGATGAATTTACTAGTGACTACACTGATGAAGTGACAAAACATATATGTAGAGAGAAAAATAACAGGTAAAATTATCGTCACCTGTGCCCAAAAAAATAAATAAAAAAAAGGGGGGGGGGGAGGAGGGGGGAGGTATGGGAAGCCTCAGGGAAGAACAAATCGAATCCCCCTCTCTCACTCTCTCCAAGAAAAGGAAGAGAACAAAAATAGGGGTATAAAAAAGGAAAGAAAAGGGAGGAAAGGAAAGGCCGGCATGCATGGTATCCAATAAAATGTTTGTCACATTACATTTTAGTCTCTTAAGGGATAAGCCAAAGAATAACCACAGGGAATCATCCTTAAGATATAGATAGCTTATTCAATAGATGTAAACGGGTCTCAGTGGGATTGTGCAAGTATCTCTCTATAGGTTGTGGTGTCCTTGAACTCCATCCACGGATTCCAGGTTAAAGTGTGTCGTTGAAAAGTGTCCTTGTTACAATGAGTGATATCTTCCATGAGATGGACCTCTGAAATTTTTTGAAACCACTTTTTCACGGATGGAGTCTCAGGCTGACCCCAAAGGGTAGGTATAAGTGCTTTAGCCGTATTAAGCAGATGTGGAACTAAAGAACATTTGTATTTTCTGACAGGTTCCTTGGTAGCATGGAAAAGAATGGTCCATGCATCAGCAGGAAGATTAATATTGGATATTTGTTGGATAATTCGAATAATGCTAGACCAGAAGGGGCGGATGAGTGGGCACGACCACCATATATGAGCGTGGGTTGCTCTGTTCCCACAATTCCTCTAACACAACGGGGAGTTGTCGGGGAACATCTGATGAAGCTTTGATGGGGTGTAGTGCCATCTGGTTAGTAGTTTGTAATTGACCTCAGCCATCCTTGATGCAATTGAAGAGATATGAGTCAGCTGTAGGACTTTATCCTTTTGGCTGTCTGAGAGGCAGGATTCCAAGTCTGCCTCCCACTTAGCGAGAAAGGGAGGATAAGTATCACCTTGGAGCTTGATGAGTAATTTATAGAATACCGAGATACAATGTTCAGGTGGGTCCATTGAATTAAAAACTTCCTCAATACTGTTTAAGTCCTGTATCCCTCTAAGCGGCTGAGGCAGAGTTCTAAGGAAACCTTGCAATTGATTATATCTCCATTTATCAAGAAACATAATGGGCTTAAGGCCGAGAATTTCCTTAAGAGGCTTAAGCGCATTTGCTCGAAGAACATGATGTAGTAGAAGAGGTTCTTCTGGCAACCACGTCCTATAGCCAGGATCTAGTAGGCCAGGTAAGAAATAATCGTGGTCCAAAAGCGGTAACAGAAGAGAAGCATATGACCACGAGAACTTCCTATGTAAGGCATCCCATACATCAAGGGTGGAAGTGGTTAAAATGGAGGTACTTGGAGCAAGGTGTCTATGTAAGCGTGGCAACCAGGGTGTAGTTGCTAGGTCTGTGTTACTAAGAACATGTTCCAAACTCACCCAAAGTTTGGAATTAGCAGCATATTTCCATTCGGATATCCTAGACAGAATCACAGCATTATAATAAGCCTTAAAATTTGGAAGGGCCAGTCCCCCAGCTTCCTTGGAGCGAAATAGTACTTCCTTAGTTACTCTGGGGTGACTGTTCCTCCAAATAAAGCGGGAGACCATGGTCTGTAATAGGGAAAAAAATCCTATAGGCACACCCAATGGGATCATTTGAAAGAAAAAAAGAACTCTAGGCAGAATGTTCATTTTAATTTAGGGTTGTCCCGATACCACTTTTTTAAGACCGAGTACAAGTACCGATACTTTTTTTCAAGTACTCGCCGATACCGAATACCGATACTTTTTTTAATCTCATGTGTCAGTTTTTTTTTTTTTTTTACATTTTTTTTTTTACAATTTATTTTATTTATTTATTTTTTACAATGCTTTGTTTTTTTAAGGGGGGGGGGGTCAGTGTCAGTGTGTGTGTTTTTATTTTTTATTTTTTTTTACAATAAATTTTTATTTTATTTTATTCTTTTTTTTTATCAGCACTGTTGGGGGGCTTTGGTGAGATATCAGGGGTCTTAACAGACCTCTGACATCTCCCCTTTGAGACAGGGAAAGGGTCTAGGGACACATATTCCCCAGTCCCTCTCTCAGCAGCCTCAGCTGCGCTGAAAATGAATGGAGAGAAGACAGCGGCTCCTCTCCATTCATAAACTGAAACATTGTAAACACAGTTTACGATGTTTCAGTTATGTGAATGGACAGAGTCAGTGATGACTCTGTACATTCTGACAAGTAAGGAGCCGGATTTACCGGCTCCTACCTCCGCTCTCCATCCTGAGATACCGAGGGGGTGGAGGAGGGGCACGGCGGCATTGAGGTGAAGGGGGCACAGCGGCACGGAGGTGAAGGGGGCACAGCGGCACGGAGGTGAAGGGGGCACAGCGGCACGGAGGTGAAGGGGGCACAGCGGCACGGAGGTGAAGGGGCACAGCGGCACGGAGGTGAAGGGGGCACAGCGGCATGGAGGTGAAGGGGGAACAGCTCCGGGAGCATTTGATCAGCAGACAGGCAATTGGATCAGATTCAGTTTACTTACCTGCCTGAAGACTCGCTCTGGTCTCTGCCACGCTCTCCGCCTTGGTCTCCGCCCCCCGCCCCGCTCTCCGCCCCGGTCTCCGCCCCACGCCGCACACTTTCCGTCCTGCTCTCGGCCCTGGTCTCCGCCCCCGCCCCGCTCTCCGCCCTGGTCTCCGCCCCCCGCCGCACACTTTCCGTCCTGCTCTCGGCCCTGGTCTCCGCCCCCACCACGCTCTCCGCCCTGGTATCCGCCCCCCGCCGCACACTCTCCATCCCACTCTCCGCCCCCCGCTCTGAGAAAAAAAAAAGTATCGGACTGGGCATCGGGAGCATTTGCGCGAGTACAAGTACTCGCGCAAATGCTTTGTATCGGTACCGATACCGATACTAGTATCGGTATCGGGACAACCCTATTAATTATACTCACTTTACCCAACCATGAGTGTGTCAGCGTGTTCCACTTTTGTAAATCCTTTCTAATATTATTCAATAATGGGATGTAATTATATTTAAAGAGGGACTGAATGTGAGGCACAAGATTCACTCCCAGATATTTCATACTTCGTTGAACCCATCTAAAAGGGAAGAGGGGTTTTAAATTTTCCACCTCCCTTCCAGGTAGATTAATATTTAGAATTTCAGACTTAGATAGGTTAATTTTAAAGTTAGAGAGTGTCTGAAAAGTAGAAAACGCTGACATTAAATTAGGAAGCGAGATACGAGGCTGCTGGATAAAAAATAAAATATCGTCCGCATATGCCGCATATTTGTGCGTTTTATTACCTACTTGAATCCCATGTATATTTAAATTACATCTTATGGTTGCCAAAAAGGGTTTGAGGGTAAGGGCAAATAAAAGGGGAGAAAGAGGGCAGCCCTGTCTGGTCCCATTAAATAGTTGGAATGAGTCACTCAAAGTGCCATTTATGCGAATTTGTGCCGTGGGGTTAGAATAGAGGGAAGTAATGCGGTAAAACATCTTGGGTCCCAGCCCAAAATGTCGCAGGGTCAATTTTAAGTAATCCCAGTCCACCCTATCGAACGTTTTTTCAGCATCTGTAGATACGAATAGGGTGGACTGGGAAGACCTTTGGGCGTATTGTATAAGAGATATCGCCCGGAGAGAATTATCCTTGGCTTCTCTGTGTGGCATAAAGCCCGTCTGATCCATAGAAACCCAACTAGGTATAAGAGGGAGTAGTCTGTTGGCCATTACCTTAGAATATAATTTGATATCAACATTTAATAGGGAAATTGGCCTATAGCTACTGCATTGAGTAGGGTCCTTATCTGCTTTAAGGATAACTGAAATATGGGCTGTAAGAGATTCCGGGCGTAGTCCCGAGGTCTGTGAGATTGAATTGGCATAAGCCGTAAGGCAGGGCAGAAGGATATCACTGAATGTTTTATAGTACCGGATAGTATAACCATCCGGTCCCGGGGCTTTACCTGTCGGTGAAGATTTCAGAGCCGCCTGAAATTCCTCAACCGAAAGTTCAGATTCACGTTCCCTGAGAGTCAAATTTGAAAGTTTGGGCAAATTTGCTTCTTTTAGATATGTAAGCATAAGGTTACGTCTCTCCTTCACAGTCAGAGACGGAGAGTCACACTGCACTTTGTACAAATCTGCATAATAGTCCCTGAAAGCTTTAGAAATGTGAGGAGTCGCATGGACTAAATTTCCGTTTGATAGCTTTATTTTAGGAATAAACAATCTAGTCTGTTTTTCTTTGAGGGATCTTGCTAATTGTCTGCTAGGTTTGTCCCCCCACTCATAGAATTTTTGCGAATATCGTTGGAATTTCCGAGCTGTATCGAGGTTAAGAAGATTTTTTAATTCCTCTCGTTTCAATGTGAGAGCTTCTAGCTGGGATGTGTGCAAAGTGAGTTTATGTTGTTTATCAAGTTCTGTTATTTGGTGCAGGACCTGTTCAAGTTGTTGACCACGCTCTCTTTTTTTCCTTGCCCCAAGTTCTATGAGTCGGCCTCTCATAGTTGCCTTGTGAGCTTCCCATACAATAGCAGGAGATGTCTCGGAAGGTTTATTATCTTTAAAATATTGCGATATATGAGAGGCAAACACAGAAACTTCTGTTGGGTTAGAAAGAAGAGAATCATTGAGTCTCCAATTATTGGAGCGCTGAGTCAAAGTGGGCATAGTCATACTCATCGACACAGGTGCATGATCTGACAGTGTCGCAGTACCTATATTCGCCGATTGTACTAATGGGAGGTGGTAATGGTCTAAAAAGATATTATCTATTCGGGAATAAGACTGATGAGTCTTCGAAAAATGGGAAAAATCTTTTTCTTTTGGATGTAAAATACGCCATACGTCTATCAATTGTCGGTCTATTAGTCTCTTTTTAACAAAGGACAGGTGCTTAAAAGAGATGTTAGAGCGACCGTGGGATGTATCCAAAACAGGATCTAGAGACATATTTATGTCTCCTGCCAGTATGATTAAACCCTCAGCAAATTGTGATAAATCAGTAAGAATTTGAGAAAAAAAGGTAGGTTGATTTTGGTTCGGGCAGTATATGTTTGCTAGAGTACATTGGGTAGTACCTAAAAAGCCCTTTAAAAAAAGAAAACGACCATGGTCATCCGCTTGCATCTCTAAAAAACGGAAGGGTACGCTACTACTAAAACCAATA
The DNA here is from genome assembly GCA_029206835.1 of Rana muscosa. Classification (NCBI taxonomy): domain Eukaryota; kingdom Metazoa; phylum Chordata; class Amphibia; order Anura; family Ranidae; genus Rana; species Rana muscosa. The sequence continues at coordinate 889,909,078 of CM055122.1, read as the reverse complement.
GCCACCCCCTTAGCTTTATTCATATCTGAAAGGCTATAATACCACTGAGGAAAATAAAGCAAGGTCAATTTGACCTGCGTAGTATGGGTTAAATGTGTTTCCTGAAGAAACACAATAGAAGAGGCAAGTTTCCGTAATTCATGGATAACCTGATGCCGTTTTGCCGCAGCATTTAAACCCCTAACATTATAAGAAGTAACTTTAAGTGTGGCCATTTATCACAGTAGAGCATAACCCTTGAACCTACTTAGCCATGCATGCCAGCCTTGATAGGGAAAATAAAACAAGAAAGAAACGGGTAAGTATTGAGAAAAACAAAAAGACAGATTTACATAAACAACAAAAACGTCCATCTGGACGCATGTGGGAAACCTTAATTTATCACGCAGATTTCTGCGGTGGTCCCTATGGGGGGAGAGAGCACGGGCAGCTGTCCAGAACTCCCGTAGGAGAACGGATAAGAAAACTCGAAGGCTACCTGCTTTCCACAACCCCAAAAGGGAAGAAGGGGAGGGGAACGTGTCGTATAAAAGACACATAGGAGCATTGTGCTCCACCCGCATTCAGCTTGTGTCAAATAATGTGCAGAGGAATACTTTTTGCTCCAACAGTAAACCATAAACCTTTTTATAACAAATATACTTTAGCGGCCAAGTCACATCTCATTAGATATAATAACTTACAGGCATACTCAACCAAAGAAAAAAAAAGGAGAGTACATAGGCATAATCACCCTTTACTCATCTATGTTATTATACAGGACCTGACGCTGAAGAGCGCCCTTTTTTAGTAGTAGGAGATTTTTGCCAATGGGAGTCCTGGATATGTAAAAACTTAGGGACCGGATCATGCCAGCCCGGGAGGTCCACTGAGGGCAGATTAAGGTCCTTTAAAAATTGTAACAATTCCTCTGGGAACCGGAGGGTGTGGGAGCGACCATTTTTGGTAGCAATAAGGCACGCTGGGAAACCCCATCTATAGGTAATCTCCTTAGAACGTAACGGTTCCAAAAGTGGTTTAAGGGCTCTGTGGCGGTCTAAGGTTTCTTTTGATAAATCCGAGAAAATATTGAGAGTTGCTCCATCAAGGTCAATGTTGGGAATGCTCCTCAACTTGACCATAATGGCGTTCTTATCTGTGAAATAATGTAGACGGCATATTACGTCTCTGGGTTGCTCAGGAGCAACGGTACGAGACCTAAGAGCCCGATGAACCCGATCAAAACGTAACGGATCAGTGGGTTCATTTCCCAACACTGAATTAAATATACCTCTAATCTGCGACTCCAAATCTTTATCTCCAGTCACTTCGGGCAGACCTCTAATTCGTAGGTTGTTTCTGCGATTTCTATTCTCGAGGTTCTCTAACTTATATAATGAGGCACGTTGAGCAAGGGCTAGCTGTGTGACAGTCTTTTGTAGTTCTCTTATAGCTGTTTCATGAGTATCTTGTCTCTGCTCTGTGCCCTCCACCCTATCGAGAATATGCGCCACATCTGTTCTTACCCCTGTGATTTCCTTTTTTATAGATTTTTCGAGTCCATGGAACATCCCGGCTAACTCTTTTCTAATGCCGCTCAGCAGAGTCGCCATATCTGAGCCTGTAGGAGACTCAGGTTCTTCCATGAGATCTGAGCAGTAAGATGATACAGGCGAACTTTCTCTTACAGAGGTTGCTAGTGAAGCGAGAGATGCGTTGCGTCTCGTGCGTCTAGCTTGACTGCTACATGCGCCGGGGCCGGGTCCACTGGCAACCAGGAATCGCTGTATGGAACTAGAGGTGGTTTGGTTAGTCGCCGTTCCTTTACTATGTGTCTTGGGAGTTGTAGAGCGGATTTTGTGTATCTTTGCTGGCATAGTTGGAGCTTCAGAACTGAATGCTAAGTGGAGCGCCCCTCAGTCTCATTCGCTTAACAACATGTGTACAGCGTAGTATGGAACATATGGTTATTCAGGCCCATGCTGAGCTTCATCTGCTGAATAGGGGTTGAGCTGGAGAGGACAGGGATGACTGGGCCCTTGCTGCTACTAGGCCAAGGATGTAACAAGCTGAGGCCTAGTGAGTGTGCTGCTATATGGCTCTGGGTGTCTAACTAGTGCCTTAGCAACCAAGTAGGGAAGATAATGCGCCAGGGAGACCGGGATCAAGAACTGGCCGGGAGTCTGGGTGCAGCAATATGGCCGCTGACCTCCAGGAGTAGGCCGAAGCCGCGGCCTTTCCTAAAACAGCCACTGTCCGGAGGAGCGTCGCTCCGTCTAGGGCAGAGCTCTTAGAACTGTCCCTAGCTGATGTCCAGACAGTCCGCCGCTATTAGGAGTGCTGACACAGGGGAAGGAGTGTACCTTAGAGGTGATGATGCGGCTGACTTCTTAGGCCTCAAGATGGCGTCGGGCCGCGGGTGTGTAGTACTGGTACACCCGGTCTCCGGACTTCGGATGTTATGTCTGCTGCCCTCCCAGTCCGGTGAAGCTGTCACTGGTGTTCACAGATGGGGCAGCCGTTCGTCCCTCGTGGCACTCGAGCGCAGAGGCTGCAGAGGTCTCATAGGCCTCAAGATGGCGGCGGGTCCCCGGTGTATGGAGCCAGCCACGGGCTGGGCAGCAGAGCGTACGGTCGGCCAGGGACTTCAATTCCAGTTGGGATCAGCTCTGGGGATGCCCTGGGACTTGGATGGACCTTTTGGTGGCCAAGAATGTGATCGCTGGATCAGGATGGCAGTGGATCTCAGCAGGGTAAGCGGAGCTCCACAGCAACACGTCTTTCCCCTGCTAATGCTTTGTGAGAGCCCCTGAAATTTCCTCTTAAAGTTAGGATGCGTGTTATACGCCTGTGCGTGTTATATGCAGATAAATATGGTATTTATCAACATTGCACTTTATTCAGTCTTTCTTAGATTTTTTTTTCACTTTATTTGGAAGTACATATATGTATTACGGTTTGCACTATATTTATATTGTTTGTATTTTTCTTTAGCGCAAGATCATTATTATTATTTATTGACCATATATGTGTAAAGTGAACACTAAAGCCCTGTACACACGATCGGTTTTACAGATGAAAACAGTCCGATGGACTTTTTTCATCGGACAAACCGATCGTGTATGGGACCCATCTGTCTTTTTTCCATCGGTTTTAAAAAATAGAACATGTTTTAAATTTTTCCGATGGATCAAAAACCGATAGCAAATCCCTATCGTCTATGGGCAAGTCCATCGGATAAAAAACCCACGCATGCTCAGAATCAAGTCAACGCATGCTCAGAAGCATTAAACTTAATTTTTCTCGGCTCATCGGAGTGTTTTACGACACTGCGTTTGGAACGGTCGTTTTTTTGACTGATGGTGTGTAGGCAAGACTGATGGAAGTCAGCTTCATCCGATTTCCGATGGACAAAACCATCAGATTAGAATCCATAGGATATCCGATCGTGTGTACGAGGCTTGACAGTTTTTGCAGCTATTGAACACATAACCTCAGTCACATTCATATTTTCCTCTTGAGTAGCGAGAAAGACACACATCCATTTTTTATAAGTGACGCCATGATGTCACTCCGTTCCTCCAAGGGCATAGAGATGAGCAGTGGCCATCTTGCCATCGCTTATCTCTATGCCAATTTGTATGCAAAGATTAGTGTTGTGCAAACTCCAACATATAATGCGTATCAGCAACTCATATTAATTTTATAACCTGTGATATATATCAGTGTTTCTCAACTCCAGTCCTCAAGGCTCCCCAACAGGTCATGTTTTCAGGATTTCCCTCAGATGAAACAGCTATGGGAATTACTAAAGCAGGTAAACTGATCAAATAACCTGTGCAAAACAATGGAGAGCCTGAAGACATGACCTGTTGGGGCGCCTTGAGGACTGGAGTTGAGAAACACTGATATATATCATAGCATATCCACCATTGGGATCACTTTTATCTAAAAGTCTAGCGCCTAAGGGAAAAAAAATACCGGGATTATGGCCTCTAGCTGCAACCATAACCCCGGTATTTAACATCAAACAAATGATGTATTTTTCCAGTTACGTGGTCGGCAAGTGGTGTTAAGTAGTACTGAAAGCTGGCTCAACAACTCCCATATTTATTAGTATTCCCACCCAACTAGTTTCTGGGATGCTCCAGCTGTAAGACAATCACCCCCAGCATTATAGAAGCATACCACTTTAGCAGTAGAAAAAAAATCCTATTGCAAGGCAATGTTATAATGCACTAGTATGCATCACATACTAGTGCATTGTGAAAGACTTAACTTAGAACAAAGTATTCCTGGGTCCTCACATTTATTATTCACCTATGTGATATTTATGACATTTTATTTACTCTCCTGTTAGTTTGGTTAGAGTTATGCTAACATAGATACGTCTTTACTAATTATATATGTATCCTATAATATGTTGTTTATTATATTTTGTTTTTTCTTATTGTAAAACTCAATAAAAATATTGAACAAGAACAAAGTATTCCAACAGTGCACTGTTACCGCTGACATGGTTTCCATCTTCACCCAGTCTTCCTTCCGGGTTCACAGGCCCCTTAACTGGCCAAACCGCAATAACATCACTCCTACACATGCTCACGGCAGTCATGGGTGTGGCACAGAGCTCTGAAGGAGTGGCATGAGTATGCCATCCCTTCAGAGCGCATTCCCTGGTGACTTCAGTGGACATTGTATGTTTAGGAGATATTCCTGGTACCTACAGGTAAGCTTTATAATAAGCTTACCTGTAGGTACAAGTGTACCAGTGGTGTTTACTACTGCTTTAAAGAAGAACTCGGGGAAGATGACTTAAAGCTCTACTCTGACCTCCTTCCCATGAATACAGAGAATCTTCATGGTCTTGCCCTTTGAACCAGTTTCAGCATGCCTGCTTCACTTTAAAACCATAGCACTGTATTTTTTTTTATAGAGTACCTTTTGTGTTTGAAAAAAATAAAGATATTTCACTTAATACTAAATCTGAGACAGTCAGATCGCTGGATAGGCACATCGAGGCCAAAGAGAAATGCCTTTGACAAAACAGGGCAAGTAATCTTCACAAGCAATCAAAGGATTTATAAATGTCACTGCACTTTCTCATATTCTTTCTGCTGCCAGCACAATAGTAAACCTGTTCTTTAGTGCTGAGCTTTTCTTTCCCTGACCTCTAAAAAGTTAGAATGCAAAGATGAAAGGAAGCTTAAAATTGTCACTCTAAACCCTAAACCTGTTTATTCAACCGTATCCGATGTGTTGGTTATTAAGAACAAGATTCAAGATTAATGGGTTTATTATAGTCAGTGATGTGTGTTTTGTTTAAGAATATGTTCAACGTAACACAGCGACAGAATCACAGATAAGGTGGCAGAGATAGGAGGCATACCTGTAATGATTTTCTATTCAGTGAAAAATCTGGGGCAGGCACTACAGTAGTGCCCATTACATGTTTCACAAAAACAAAAAATACAAAGTATGGCGAGATATACAGCTGTGGCCAAAAGTTTTGAGAATGACACACATATTAATTTTCACAAAGTCTGTTACCTCAGAATGATATGAAGAGTGATTCGATGAATTGCAATTAGTTGCAAAGTCCCTCTTTTGCCATGAAAATTAATGTAACCCCCCCCCAAAAAAACATTTCCACTGCATTTCAGCCCTGTCACAAAAGGACCAGCTGACATGTCAGCTATTTTCTCGTTAGCACAGGTTTCAGTGTTGTCGAGGACAAGGCTGGAAATCACTCTATAATGCTGATTGAGTTATAACAGACTGGAAACATTAAAAGGAGGGTGGTGCTTGAGATCATTGTTCTTCCTCTGTTCACCATAGTTACCTGCAAGGAAACATGTGCAATCATCATTGCTTTGCACAAAAAGGGATTCACAGGCAAGGATATTGCTGCTACTAAGATTGCACCTAAATCAACCATTTATCGAATCATCAAGAACTTCAAGGAGAGAGGTTCAATTGCTGTGAAGAAGGTTTCAGGGTGCCCAAGAAAGTCCAGCAAGTGCCATGACCATCTCCTACAGTTGATTAAGCTGTGGGATCGGGGCACCGCCAGTGCAGAGCTTGCTCAGGAATGGCAGCAGGCAGGTGTGAGTGCATCTGCACGCACAGTGAGGCAAAGACTTTTGAAGGATGGCCTGGTGTCAAGAAGGGCAGCAAAGAAGCCACTTCTCTCCAGGAAAAACATCAGACTGATATTCTGCAAAAGGTACAGGGATTGGATTACTGAGGACTGGGGTATAGTCATTTTCTCGAATGAATCCCATTTCCGATTATTTGGGACATCCGGAAAAAACCTTGTCCGGAGAAGAAAAGGTGAGCGCTACCATCAGTCCTGTGTCATGCCAACAGTAAAGCATCCTGAGACCATTCATGTGTGGGGTTGCTTCTCAGTCAAGGGAGTGGGCTCACTCATGATTTTGCCTAAGAACACATCCATGAATAAAGAATGATACAAAAACATCCTCCAAGAGCAACTTCTTCCAACCATCCAAGAACAGTTTGATGAACAATGCCTTTTCCAGCATGATGGAGCACCTTGCCATAATGCAAAAGTGATAACTAGTGGCTCGGGGAACAAAACATTGAAATTTTGGCAGAGGTGAGACAGGTGCGCTCACAAGCTGACATTACTGTAGCTGATTTAGATACATATTTTTTGGGCCTTCAGCGTTTAGTCGAAAGGAAAACTCGCCTATTCTGGCATAAAGAGTTCTTTGATAGATATATTACCAACCAAATTGTACCCTGGGCTCTGCGCATTCCAAATTTTTTCAAACATCAGAAAGGTGGCGCCAAGCGTAAAAAAGGCCTGGGAAGCAAATCTACAAGGGTGTTCTTTACAAATGATGCAGATCCTCAGTGATCAATATGGGACAGATATAGAACAATTAGATATTGAAATTCTTAAATGGCAGGAGGAACATCTTAATCTGGCAACACATAAATCTTTTTCAGACAAGGATAAAGTGTTGAAAGAATTATTGACTAAATATGCGATGGGTTTGATTAAGACCAAGGAAAGTAAATATTTCAGGGATAAAAAAGCCTATGATTACGATCAGGCATACAAGAGGACGCCTCAGAAGACCTATTCACGACGTAGGGGTCCTTTAAATCAGGAGCCCCCAGTCACCAATTTGGATAAAGGTGACTCGGATTCGTCATCAATGTCCTCAACCTCATATGTTCCAATTATCCCTAGATTCAATGATCCTAGTGGTGCCACAAGAAAGAGAAAACCTAATAGTGAAACGAGTTCACAGGGCCCCTAAAGATCAATTAAGACTAATAACAAAGAGAAAAAATTACGGTCACAGCAATCACAAAATCTAACAGCGCCCAATACCCCTTTAGTAGGTAATGTGCTGAATCATTCTATGATGACCTTAACTACACCAACATTGAGTCTTAATGCGGTATCTTTACCAGCAGGCCCTCTGTCTCAACAACCAATTGAATCCTATGGAGCCATGGCTGGTCCCTCTGGAGACATACGCTCGGCTCCAATATTTACATCCAATTCAAATGATAACAAGCGAACACCCTTGGTAACACCCACTCCAGCATGCAGGTCCAATCAACCTTTAAATTAGTGGATCCCAACTCTACATATTGTGTGGGTCGGGAAACGCTAGACATTATCAATTTATCATCCTATTCCTTGTCTGCAGATGAATCTGAGGTTCTCAAATTGGGACTCACCTTTTTTCCTGACGAGAATGCAGACAAGTTTGTGTTAATTAAGGATCTTCATTTATTTGCCAGACAGCTTATGTATAAAGTACTTTATGACAAAGATACAAACATTGTCCAGGACAAGGATCAACTTCATCCTATCATGGATGAAGTTACCTTTGAAGACTTGAGAGCCATGCAGGACCTAATGGACCTGTGGGACGAGAGCAACCCGGAGAAGGAGGGTTGGATATTTAATCCATCGGGAGTGAGTGAATGTGTCTCACAAACACAGTCCACGGGTTCCTCCAGTGCCCTCCCCTCCACCCCCGGTGTTGCCTTCGGTACACCTAAATCGTACAAACCCCGGTCCAGATTGTTTCCGGTCCTGCAGGGCAACTCAAACATCTGGGCATTTGTCATCCAGGTCACTAAAGAGATAGAGGCAAGCAATTGGCAAACTGGACATGAATGTAATCTATCAAAACATCTTAAACAAGCATTAAAAACTCTTAGCTGCAACAAATCTATAGCAATCAAACCATCTGATAAAGGAGGGAATCTAGTAGTGATGGATGTGGGACAGTACAAAGGCATGTGTTATGATATCATTCGCAACTCTGAGTGGTATCGCCCGGTTCCTATGTCACATATCCAGTATTACACAAGGATATATACGGACATCATCATTAGAACCCAACACAAGGGTATCATAGATTATAATACTTTCAAATACTTAGATATGGAGAATTTCACTACCCCAATCTTTTATGCACTTCCGAAAGTGCATAAAAGTTTAACAAAACCACCTGGTAGACCGATCATTTCAGGTTGTGAGTCTTTAACTGAGCGAGCAAGCCAGTTAATTGACAAATATTTGTACTCACATGTAAAGGGCCTATTTTCCCACGTTAGGGATACCATTGAGCTGTTAAAAATTATTGACAGTTTACAAATACCTGCTGGAGCTTGGCTTGTAGCCATCGAAATCGAGGCTCTGCATAACTCGATACCCCATGCCAGGGGTGTCAAAGTCATACGTAATTCCTCTGTGAGTGAGACTTGGACTCTTGGAAGTATAATGACTTTGTTATTGAATTGTGGAGTTTCATTTTGACACATAATATTTTTGTTTTTAAGGGCTCCCACTACCTCCAGATGCAGGGTGTTGCTATGGGGGCTAAAGATGCACCCTCATATGCAAACCTGTATCTGGGGGGTGGGAGCGTGACCTTTTTGCAGATGAATCCAAACAAATTGATATAGCCAGGATAATATCCTGGCATCGCTATATCGATGATGTTTTTATGGTTTGGGCGGGATCTAGAGAAGAATTGATTAGCTTTTTGGAACAGTTACAGGTGAATACTTGTAATTTGAAATTTACATATGCTTTTGATCTGGCGAGAATCACTTTTTTGGATGTGGAGATTTTCATAAACGAAAGAGGTGAACTTTGTTCTACTCTCTTTAGAAAGCCTTTGGCTGGTAACAGTCTGCTACATGCGGACAGTTCACATCCTGAACAGCTAAAAAAGAGCATACCCTATAGTCAATTTCTAAGGGTGAAACGCAATTGCACACTGGATGAGGACTTTCAAAGAGAGTCTGACTCTCTAAATGAACGTCTTCAAGCCAGAGGCTATAGTAAGACTAGTTTAAAGAAAGCTTTAAATAAAGTAAAGAATCTTAATAGACAGTCACTTATTTACAAATCCAGACAAGATAGATCAAGCAAATCTACTAGAATCATTACCAAATTCAATCGTCAGCATGCAAAAATCCGAACCATTTATAACAAGTTTTGGCATCTACTCACTGCAGATCAGAGAATATCTAGATTCATAAAATCTTATCCAGAAATAACTTACAGAAGGTCCAGGTCCCTTAGGGACACCTTGGTGTCGAGTCACCATATAAACAGCAATGTAGCAAAAAAATGAGTATCAGGCACATTCCCCTGTGGTAAATGCGACTTTTGTGGCTTTATCTTAACAGGTAAAACTGTGGTACTTCCAAATGACACCATATGGACACAACGCAACATAGATGCAATTGCCAATCAGTTGGAGCCGTCTACGTTATGAAGTGCTCCTGCGGAGCCTTCTATGTAGGCAAAACGAAGCGTCCTTTGTTTTGTAGGATCAGGGACCATGTTTCCCTGATTGCAAAACGGAGAATGGAGACGCCCATTAGCCGTCATGTAGGCTTGTACCACAACTTTAATTTGAAATCAATTACATTTTTTGCATTGGAACATATACCCAACACGAACGAGGGGGAGAGATCGATAAGAAACTTCTCCAGCTTGAAAGCAGATGGATTTACTTATTACAGGCAACCCGATATCCGGGTCTGAATGAGGGAATTAGTTTCAAGCCATTTTTGTGATAACATCGCATATGGTTCTGTGTTTAGTTCACTACACACATGGTCCAGCCTCCAAATATATTGATCTGCCCAACCCTAGACCTGTACCACATAGGTCACTGGGATCCTAACCACATCTGGGTCCCCTATTTTTCCTCATGAGCCCTTTATCTCTTTTCCACTGGCCTTTTTATGTTCCTGTCCTACCACCATTGAGGATGATGGCATACCCCATGGGTGGGGGTTGGTGGGACATATTACCTGGGTGGAGCTTCATAAATTCTATGCCAGCAATACCTTTCTATGTATGGGAGGATAATTTACTCTGTATAGTTTATACTTATGTTATATTGATTGATATACAGTTGGTAAATGTATGTATTTATTAACTGGTTTTGTGTAATTTTTTGTTTTGATTTTTTTTTTGTGGCTATTTTTGACACGGGGCGCATGATTTTCTTTTGCATTCCCCCGGGATCACATTGATGCATGATATTAGGCAATTTGTCTCCCATACACCACTCTAACTTGAGCGATGGACTCAATTCCCCGCAGGTGTAAACACAATTGCTCTGCTTAGACTTCGTTCCTTGTACTCACTTTTCCCGTATGAACGCTCAAGGGTGAACACTGGACCGAATCACATTGTGTGGCCTTCGGTCAGGTGTTTGCCCACATCGAGGGCCCTGTGCCCACGGGATCCATGGTAGCATCCTGTCAATACGATCTAGACACGCTCCTGCCTTCCTGTTCAGTGATGCGGTGTCAGCACAGAAGGTCATCTTGTGCACAGTCGGCACCTACAGGAAGTGACATCACTTCCTGGTCTCCGGGTGTCAGTCTGCGGACCCAGGTCCTTCCCTTTTTGCGTCCGTGAAACGCCAATGTGGCGTGACATCACACGCCGCGTTTTGGTGGTTCGGGGGAGGATATTTAAATCCCAGACAGCAGCAGCTGTATTGGGACACTTGTGAGAGCTCATGCCGGACATGAATTGAAAAACAGGTAGCTACCTAATCTTTTGCTGACCGCATTATTCAGGGGAGTCACCATATTCATGGGTTTCCTTGTGTCTGTTATTTGGATCTAGGTGGATTGATCTCTTTGTTTCTTTACATAGTTACATAGTTAGTCAGGTTGAAAAAAAACACAAGTCCATCCAGTTCAACCATAAAAAAAATATATATATCGTACAATCCCATATACCCAATTCTATACCCACAGTTGATCCAGAGGAAAGCAAAAAACCCCAGCAGAGCATGATCCAATTTGCTACAGCAGAGGAAAAAATTCCTTCCTGTTCCCCCAAGAGGCAATCGGATATTCCCCGGATCAACTTTACCTATAAATGTCAGTACCCAGTTATATTATGTACATTTAAGAAAGAATCCGGCCCTTCTTAAAGCAATCTACTGAGCTGGCCAGAACCACCTCTGCAGTGAGTCTATTCCACATTTTCACAGCTCTTACTGTGAAGAAACCTTTCCGTATTTGGAGGTGAAATCTCTTTTCCTCTAGACGCAAAGAGTGCCCCCTTGTCCTTTGTGTTGACCGTAAAGTGAATAATTCAACACCAAGTTCACTATATGGAACCCTTATACAGTCATGCTCGAAATTGTTGGCACCCCAGAAATTTTTCCAGAAAATCAAGTATTTCTCACAGAAAAGTATTGCAGTAACACATGTTTTGTTATACACATGTTTATTCCCTTTGTGTGTATTGGAACAAATCAAAAAAAGGGAGGAAAAAAAGCAAATTGGACATAATGTCACACAAAACTTAAAAAATGGGCTGCTCAAAATTCTTGGCACCCTTTAAAAATTGTGGTTAAATAAGATTGTTTCAAGCATGTGATGCCCCTTTAAACTCACCTGGGGCAAGTAACAGGTGTGGGCAATATAAAAATCACACCTGAAAGCAGATAAAAGGGAGAGAAGTTCACTTAGTCTTTGCATTGTGTGTCTGTGTGTGCCACACTAAGCATGGACAACAGAAAGAGAAAAAGAGAACTGTCTGGGGACTTGAGAACCAAAATTGTGCAAAAATATCAACAATCTCAAGGTTACAAGTCCATCTCCAGAGATCTAGATTTTCCTTTGTCCACAGTCCACAACATTATCAAGAAGTTTGCAACCCATGGCACTGTAGCTAATCTCTCTGGGCGTGGACGGAAGAGAAAAATTGATGAAAGGTTGCAACGCAGGATAGTCCGGATGGTGGATAAGCAGCCCCAAACAAGTTCCAAAGAAGTTCAAGCTGTCCTGCAGGCTCAGGGAACATCAGTGTCAGCGCCAACTATCCGTCGACATTTAAATGAAATGAAAGGCTATGACAGGGAGACCCAGGAGGACCCCACTGCTGACACAGAGACATAAAAAAGCAAGACTACAGTTTGCCAAAATGTACTTGAGTAATCCCAAATCCTTCTGGGAAAACGTCTTGTGGACAGATGAGACCAAGATAGAGCTTTTTGGTAAAGCACATCATCCTACTGTTTACCAAAAACGGAATGAGGCCTACAAAGAAAAGAACATGGTACCTACTGAGAAATATGGTGGAGGTTCATTGAAGTTTTGGGGTTGTTTTGCTGCCTCTGGCACTGGTTGCCTTGAATGTGTGCAAGGCATCATGAAATCTGAGGATTAATAAAGGATTTTGGGTCGCACTGTAGAGCCCAGTGTCAGAAAGCTGGGTTTGCGTCCGAGATCTTGGGTCTTCCAGCAGGAAAATGACCCCAAACATATGTCAAAAAGCACCCAGAAATGGATGGCAACAAAGCGATGGAGAACTCTAAAGTCGCCAGCAATGTGTCCAGATCTAAATCCCATTGAACACCTGTGGAGAGATCTTAAAATTGCTGTTGGGAAAAGGCGTCCTTCCAATAAGAGAGACCTGGAGCAGTTTGCAAAGGAAGAGTGGTCCAAAATTCCGGGTGAGAGGTGTAAGAAGCTTATTGATGGTTATAGGAAGCGACTGATTTCAGTTATTTTTTCCAAAGGGTGTGCAACCAAATATTAAGTTAAGGGTGCCAAGAATTTTGAGCAGCCCATTTTTGAAGTTTTGTGTGACATTATGTCCAATTTGCTTTTTTTCCTCCCTTTTTTTGATTTGTTCCAATACACACAAAGGGAATAAACATGTGTATAGCAAAACATGTGTTACTGCAATACTTTTCTGTGAGAAATACTTGATTTTCTGGAAAAATTTCTGGGGTGCCAACAATTTCGAGCATGACTGTATATTTGTACATGTTGATCATATCCCCCCTTAATCTCCTCTTCTCAAGAGTGAATAAATTCAGTTCCTCTAATCTTTCCTCATAGCTGAGCTCCTCCATGCCTCTTATCAGTTTGGTTGCCCTTCTCTGCACTTTCTCCAGTTCCCCAATATCCTTTTTGAGAACTGGGGCCCAAAACTGAACTGCATATTCCAGATGAGGTCTTACTAATGATTTGAACAGGGGCAAAATGATATCTCTCTCTCTGGAGACCATACCTCTCTTAATACAAGAAAGGACTTTTTTTTTTTATTCCACAAATTTTTTTATTGAAAGTTTTCATGAGTAATACAAATGGTACCATAAAGCACAAAACCAGGATACAGATACATGTTCCAACTAGAAGGAGGCATAGACTTTAAAGTTTGTGAGAGTAGAAACCCACAGATGACGCCTCTACGGGTTGCTAATATAATGGCCACATAAAAAAACTTAAAGTAGTAAGGCACAGACTTTTAAAGAAGGTATACTGCAGTGCATAACAGGCCTGCCTGATTCACGTTGGAATGCAATACTTCATAGGAAAGTATTCAAATACCCTTAGTGCACCGTTCAAGGGTTATCCCGGGAAAAGTCCTGAAAGCTCTGCGAATTTCGGTATTCAAGCCAGGGTACCCATGTCGCAGAAAAGTATGCTATTCTGTCCTGTGCGGTGTAGATCAACGCCTCCATTGCTGCAATCCGATCAACCCGCGCCACCCATTCCTTTATGGAAGGGGGTGACTTGGATCTCCAGTGGACCGGTAAACACAGTCTGGCGGCATTTAACATATGCATAGCTATTGATCTATAGTATTTTTTACGGGGAATTTTAGAGAGGTGAAGGAGGTAAATCGCCGGCGAAAATTCCAAAGGAAGCGAGGATATCTCAGTCGCCGCCTCATGCACCTTACGCCAATACGGCTGAATCACTGGGCAAGTCCACCATATATGGAGGAGCGTGCCCAGCCCCTGTTCGCACCTCCAGCACTGGTCTGAGACTGTCGGGATATATTTGTGAAGTGTTTCCGGGGTTCTGTACCACCTTGTTTTAATTTTGTAGCCATTCTCTTGAGTATGGACATTTAAGGAGCCCTTGTGAATATACAAATGTACTTGATCCCAGGCAGTGTCATCAATCACCATGTCTAGCTCAGTCTCCCAAAAGGCATGCTCTGATCTCAGGGAGGCATATGGCTCCCCAAACATTGTGTCATAAAGAACTGAAATGAGATGACTCTGGGGAGAAGAGCGAGAACACAGCGATTCCAGAACAGTAGGAGCTTTTGCAAAGCTGTCTCTATTCGTAGAGCTGTCCAGGAAGTGTTTCAATTGGATATAGGCCCAAAAGGGGAAAGTCTTTGTGTTGGACAGTAATGCAAGCTCATCTCGCCGGAGAAACCTTCCCCTGGAAAAGAAGTGTTTGGCCTGCATTTCTGTGTAAGGCCATTCTGCTGCCAGAAAGGCCCCTTCCATGCCAGGAGGGAAGTCTGGATTGCCCTTGATTGGCGTGATCGTGCAGTATGTGGTTGAAAGCGAGTGTACTTTGCATGCTCTATTGAAGGCTTGCAGGGTTGCTCCAATAAGAGGATGAGAATGGATAATAGCCGGTATGTTTTTCTTTGAGAACCAGTGGATGGAGCGGAGTTCGGTACCCAAAATCAGTTTTTCCAGCAACACCCAACCCTTGCAGTTAGTATGCAACCTCCAGTCCACTACCTGGGCCAGGTGGACTGCCCAGTAGTACCTCTGCAGGTCTGGAAGTCCAATTCCACCTCCCGACTTTGGTAATACAAGCTTTGCCCACTCCACTCGCGCCAACTTTGCTCCCCATATAAAGACTCTACACATGCGTTTGTAAGCTGTAAAGAAAGAGGGCGGCAATCGAATTGGGATAGTCTGTAATTTGCACAGTAAGCGGGGGAGCACTGTCATCTTTAGAATAGAGGCCCGACCAAACCAGGAGATGGTGGGGGCCTCCCACCTGTGCAGATCCTGCTGTATAAGTTTCAATTCTGACAGAAAGTTCCTATCATACAGCTCTTTAAGTTTGCTAGGGAGTTGGATACCTAAATAAGTGATAGCGTCCATTTTCCAGCGGAACGGAAAGTTCACCTGACATAGCTATACTAGTTTAGGGGACAAAGAGACATTTAGCGCGTAGGATTTTGAGTAATTAATCTTCAGATTCGAAATAGTCTTGAACTGGTCTAATACTGGCATTAAATGGGGCAGGGACGTCAAGGGGGATGAAAGAAAGGGCAAAATATCATCCGCAAAGGCGGCAATATTGTATTCCCGTTGATGTACCTCGATACCTTTAATGTTTGGATTTGCAAGGATGCAGCGGAGGAGGGGCTCCAAGGTAAGGATATACAGTAAGGGAGAGAGAGGACATCCCTGCCTGGTCCCATTGTGGATGGGGAAGGCGTCCGACAGGTGGCCGTTAACCCGGACCCTAGCTCTGGGTTTGGCGTAGAGCGCTCCAATAAAAGCACGCATGCCCCTTCCCAGGCCCAGGGCTTCCAGAACCACGCTCATGTAGTCCCAGGCCACCCTGTCGAACGCCTTCTCCGCATCCATGGCCAAGAAGCAACCCTCCTTGTTGGTTGAAGTAAGCCAGTGATGTAAATTGAGTGCCTTAATAGTGTTGTCTCTGGCTTCTCTTCCAGGGACAAAACCAACCTGATCCAGTCCAACCCAGGCGGGTACGTGATAGGACAAACGGGTGGCCAAGATCTTGGCGAACAGTTTGACATCTGCGTTCAAAAGGGAAATGGGTCGGTAATTGGCTACATCAGTGGGGTCTTTGTTTTCCTTAGGGATCACTGTTATATAAGCCTCTAACAGGCTATCCGAGGCACAAGGAGAGTGGGAGAGGGTGTTGAAGGCCTTAAGAAACCCCGGCGCCAGGAGATCAGGAAAACTCTTGTAGTATTGTGCCGAGAAGCCATCTGGCCCCAGGCTTTTGCCGGGCTTCGTAGCCTTCAAGGCCTCCCCCCACTCCTCCTCCGACAATGGAGCCTCTAAGGCTTGCCAGTCCTCAGTGGACAGTGCCCGGGGGCTGTACTTGCTTGGAAATCCCTTATGAGGTCAGAGCGCGCGTTCGCCGATATGGATCTGTGTTCATGTGATTCAAGATTATATAAATTGCTATAAAATGAAAGAAACTGCCCAGCGATGTCCTCATTTCTGGAGTGGGTTACACCACCTGTGTCTACAACATGGTGAACAGTGGATGCGAATGTGCGCCTCTGTGCAAACCTCGCCAATAACCTTCCAGGTTTGTTACCCTGTTCGTAAAATAGTTTCTGAGATAACACCTGCCTCTTTCTCGCCCGTTTAAACAGTTCCTCTAAGAGTATCGCCCGTGTATCAGCTAATTCCTTAGCTACCCTCACTGCTAGTGAGCGTTTGTGCTGTGCTTCCAGTGAGGCTATCTTCCTAGAAAGGTCTCGAATAGTGAATTGGTGTTCTTTTTTTTTCCTGGCTGCAATAGCTAGCAGATGCCCCCGCACAACGCATTTATGTGCTTCCCATTGGGTCATGGGGGACACGTCTGGCGTGTCATTGTGTTGAAAGTAATCTTTAATGATTTGGGTGATAGTAGCCAAGTCTCCCGGGTCAGTGAGAAGGGAAGCATCCAGCCTCCAAGTCCTGGTAGTCATCTCCCTTTGTGGGAACTGTAAAGTCAGTGTGATCGGGTGGTGGTCAGAGATTAACATACTCTCTATGGTCGCAGCCTGCAGGAAGGTCAAATCCGTCTGGCGTAGAAATATATAGTCTAACCTCGAGTAGCGGTTGTGTGGAGGTGAGAAAAACGTGTAGTCCTTCCCCTGGGGATATAACATTCTCCAGGTGTCATGAAGCGCTAGGGAGGCTAAGGCAAGCTTTGCCTGGCGTAAAGCAGCAAATGGGATTGAGGAGGTACCTGTGGAGGTATCGAGGAGCGGATCCAAGGCCATATTGAAGTCCCCCCCCCAGTATCAAAAGACCTGCCTGAAACGTGGTGAGCTGCAAAAGGACCTCTTTTAGGAAGGATACCTGTCTGGAGTTGGGGCAATAGATGTTTGCAAAAGTCACCGGCCTATTTTTCCATGTCCCTTTTAGGAAGAGAAATCTGCCTTCTGGGTCACGGACTTGGTCAGTAAGGTGGAATGGGAATGATTTAGCAAGTACTATTGAGACCCCCTTCGTTTTGGAGTCGGGACAGGTCGCATGATAGACCTCCGGGAATCGACTATTAGATAAGCGAGGGGTGGAGCATGATTTAAAGTGGGTTTCTTGCAGGAATATCACTTGAGCTCTGTGGCGGTACGCCTCAGCAAGAATACTACTGCGCTTCTCCGGGATATTGAGACCTTTAGCATTCAAGGAATAGACCTTGAGAGATAGAGGAGCTGATGATTGCACCGCAGTAGGCATGGTCAGTGACCAGGAGTGCTTGTCAATACCACCCCCAAATTTCCAGGGAAGGGGATCTGAAAAAGAGGGGAGAGGGGTTAGGGAAGAGAGAATAGGGGAAAAAAACGCAGAAAAAGAGAAAGAGAGAGAAAAAAAAAAAAAAAGTCAAGCCCACACCGGGTAGTCACTCAGAGTTTACTAACAACCCAAGAGAGGCTTAACACCTGAGCGAGTGAGCCACCTCCTAGGTGGGGATCGTGAAGGAAGTGCCGGAGGTAATACCAGTCCAGCTGAGTCACCTAGTAGGGGAAGGGGTGGAAAACAGAAAAAGAAAGAGGCTATTCCGGCAGTTTTCAAGGGGGATACCTGCCTCCTTGAGGTGGGAAAGAGACCTAGCCTCTAAACCAAAAACAAACACCAAATATACATAGATCCTACCATCCAGAGTCCCAAGAGAGAGAGGATGGACAGTAATGAGTAGCCCCAGCCCTGCCGGACAGAGCGATACCGCACAAGCCCCCCACAATAGGTGAGAAGGGCCTGCGGCGGCATCCCTCCCCCCAGCAAATCAGGGGGTCATGACGGGTCAAGAGTAGCACCCTATAATATCATGTAGCTTTGCAATGTAGAACCACTCACAGCAAAACAGAGTAAACAAAAGAGTTAACAGTGAAAATCAAGAACGTCTATCATTATAACATTTTAACATTTCCTCTACCTCCATTTTGGCTGACTAGAAATGTCAGAGTCCCCGGGCCCAGGATCACCAAAATCCATGATGGATCCCGGGATCGGGGGCCCCGACCACCCGCAAACATTAAGAATATATTATAAGCCCTGCAACAGCTAGCATAAGGAAGGATATAGAGCCCTATACCTCCGTACTATATAAGAGCCCCTACGGCCTGTAAGGGCCAGTGTAGACAGGGTAAGGGCCTCCCCTTACTCCGGGATCACAGTGATGCCCCTCCCCACACCCACAATCAGTCATGGATACAGGGATAAGACCCCACCATCCCCAGGGCAACTTCCAAGCTGTCACAGTGGTGCATCAGGCGATAAAATTATATACGTCATTAAACATGAAACAAACAGTGCAGCCTTGATAAGCTATGCTTTTCCCCTATCCCTAGTGTCCATGAAAGTATCATTCTATAAGAGCCTCTGAGCAATCAGCTTATGACCTGTGCTAACAAACTGGCAAGTCGAAGCCCCCACCCCCCAAAACAAAAAAAACAAAAAAGGGAGGGGGGAAGGGGTGAGTAGCTATGGGGTGACACCAAGAGCAAAGTTTCCATTGCTGCCGCTACTGACAGAAAAAGAAAAAAAAAGCTGGAGAAAGGGCAGGGGATCATCAATCTTGTCATGTAGCCACTGTCCGCAGTTAGCCTAGAGAGTCAGTGTGGCAAGGGAGGGGAAGAGCCCGCATCTTCCCAAAGCTCGACTGCCACCTTGAATGGGTGAGTTCTTTCAGTAAATGGATCAGCACCGGGAACGGCCCAAAACTGGTAAGAGTTCTGTAGAAGCGATAGCATACCTCTGCGTAGAACCGGTTCGAGGATCCTTGATAAAATCACCTGATACAGTCCCTGGCAATAGTACCACATGAACAAGTTTGCGCCAGATCCCAGGGTAAAGAAGGGAGATAACTCCTGTCATTAGCAACTTGAAGTAGTGGGCAGCTAAGCAATCAAGAAAAGGTCAGAGCAGGTGTCAGGAACCCCCACAAATCGTCATCAGTCAATTGTCAGGTGTAGGTAATAAGCATGAAGGTATAACTCAGCTTACCTTACAGGTTATGATGCGGGGCGTACATAGGGATAGATGATGGCGAAGACACAGCTCATCAGCTCAAGTCCTGCAAACTCAGTGATCAGTTTTGCGCCTGGCAGATGATGGGGAGACGCATGGGCTTTCATCGGTTTCCATATCTCCACGACTCATGGTGCCCCCACTTATCTCCCCGCCACTTCCGCCCGTCACTGGGCGGGATGTCGTTGGGGAGTCTGGGCGGATGCTGTCATCGCATCAGCGTCACGCGCCGCACATCAGGGTGATGCCCCTTTGGGGCGTCGCGCTGTTGAGCGTGTATGATCCTACTTGGCCGACATGTCTGGGCTGTGCGGCGTCACTCCAAGGCAGGCTGTTATGCCGCCTGGTTGTGGCCCCGCCTCCAGCACCATCGAGCCAGCGTGACGTTGGTGGCAGTCTCACGCATGTGCGGGACTCTATATAGGCGTCTCCCTGGTCATCCAGCCCATTCCCATCTGCATGCAGATGCCAGAGCTTTTACCAGTCATTGCCATTCAGCACACTCACAAGGTAACAACTATCATCCCTCATGTAGCTTCCATTTCACTACTACCTTTATTAGACATGTGCACAACCAAAAAATTTGTTTCCTATCGTTTCGTTTTGTCTCGTTCCGTATGTTCGTAAAGATTCGTAATTTCGTAAGACGCGAGTTTTCCTATTCGGACTCGTTCGTATGTTCGTAACAGTTTAATTTTCGTTGATACTGAATGATTCGTAGTTCTGTCTAAGTTATTTTCGTTGATTTGAAATTCGTAATTTTGTTGATATTGAATGATTCGTATTTCTGTTTAAGTTATTTTCGTACTTTCGTAACAGTTTGATTTTCGTTGATACTGAACGATTCGTAATTCGTAATTTTGTTAGATAATAATTTTCGTTTTTCTGTACACTACTCTGCCGTTTCTGTTGATTCGTAACATTGTTTTGTTTTCCTTGATTCGTGTCTACTACCGTGCTTCGAATGGATTCGTAATTTTTTTATACTTTCGTAAATACATCTCGGCGCGGTCATTCGCAATCTCGCGTTACTAGTTATTTTTATTTTCAACACGCGGCTATAGCTGCGTGTTGAAAATGAAACTAAAATACGTCCACGTGCTTCGAATGCATTCGTACTCCCGTAAATACATCGCGGCCATTCGCAATCTCGTATTTTAGTTTCGTTTTCAACAAGCGGCTATAGCCTCCGCCCCTGTACGCCATTTTGAGAGGGTGTAAGTGGTGTGGTGAGGGAGGAGCAGAGAGCAGTGCAGAGAGTGATATTGTGGTTTTTGTAGTTGTTTTTGTGTGGTTTGGTGGTTTTATTGCAATTAGAATGTCATAGTTGCCAACAGTCACGGATTGGCCGGGACGTTCCCGGGATTCAAACCCTTTTCCCGGATTTATTTTGTCCCGGCCAATGTCCCGGCCAATCCGATTTTTCCTGTTTTCCCCGAATTTGGACGCCGCAGGCCGCCGCCGCTAGAGGTCCACGGCTGGCGGAGACAATGTCTCGGCCGGCCGCCATGTTCAAGAAGACCAAAACACGGATGTAGTGCAATAGAAAATAAAGCCGCTGCGGCGCCGCCCACACCCCGCACCTCCCCGGGGGTGGGCGGCGCCGCAGCAGCTTTATCTTCTATTGTACTACATCTGTGTTTTGGCTGGCCGGCCGGCCACCCCCCCGCCCCGCCCCGCCCCGCTGCAGGTCTGTCTGTAATGGAAAGGGGCGGGGGTCGGCAGCGCCACAGCTTAATTTTTTATTTTTTTTGCAGCCACACTTTTGGCTCCGCCTCTATTTTGTTCCCCTTCGGGGAAGGGGAAACAATAATGGCGGCCGAGACAGGAGACGCCTGTGGTTAAGGGGGGACTCCGCTGGGGATGCCTGTGGTAACTGGGGACTCCGCTGGGAACGCCTGTGGTAAGGGAGGACTCCGCTGGGGACGGCTGAGGTAAGGGGGGACTCCGCTGGGGACGCCTGATGTAAGGGGGGACTCCGCTGGGGATGCCTGATGTAAGGGGGGACTCCGATGGGGACGCCTGATGTAAGGGGGGACTCCGCTGGGGACGCCTGATGTAAGGGGGGACTCCGATGGGGACGCCTGATGTAAGGGGGGACTCCGCTGAGGACGCCTGATGTAAGGGGGGACTCCGCTGGGGACGCCTGATGTAAGGGGGACTCCGCTGGGGACGCCTGATGTAAGGGGGACTCCTCTGGGTACACCTGATGTAAGGAAGGACTCCGCTGGGTACGCCTGATGTAAGGAGGGACTCCTCTGGGGACGCCTGATGTAAGGAGGGACTCCCCTGTGGACACCTGATGGCATCTGGTGGCAGGCGACGTGGCAGGTGACACACTCGGGGCTTCCACTGATTCGGCATTTTGGTGAGTTGAATGATTTCATTTTATATTAAAATGTAATAAGAGAAATAATGCACTTCAGTCATCCTGACACCCTAACAACCTTGGTGCCGGGATGATTAAAGAGCTAACACCAGATGTTTGGATTATCTTTATCTGTTGATTGTTAAACTCTGGAATACACATATTTCTATCAGGGATGAGCCGAACACCCCCCTGTTCGGTTCGCACCAGAACCTGCAAACAGACAAAATGTTCGTGTAAACTTTAGAACCCTATTAAATACAATGGACTCGAACGTTCGAAATCTAAAGTGTTAATTATCAGGGATGAGCCGAACACCCCCCTGTTCGGTTCGCACCAGAACCTGCAAACAGACAAAATGTTCGTGTAAACTTTAGAACCCTATTAAATACAATGGACTCGAACGTTCGAAATCTAAAGTGTTAATTATAAAGGCTAATATGCAAGTTATTGTCCTAAAAAGTGTTTGGGGACCTGGGTCCTGCCCCAGGGGACATGTATCAATGCAAAAAGAAGTTTTAAAAACGGCCGTTTTTTCGGGAGCAGTGATTTTAATAATGCTTAAAATGAAAAAATAAAAGTGAAATATTCCTTTAAATTTCGTACCTGGGGGGTGTGTATGATATGCATGTGAAGTGGCGCATGTTTCCCGTGCTTAGAACTGTCCCTGCAAAAAATGTCATTTTTGAAAGAAAAAAAATGCATTTAAAACTCACTCGCGGCTATTAATGAATTGTCGGCTCCCGGCAATACATACAAAAGTCATTGAGGAAAAAAAAAAAAAAAAGCATGGGGGTTCCCCAGAATTCAATTACCAGGCCCTTCAGATCTGGCATGGATTTTAAGGGGAACTCCACCCCAAGTTTAAAAAAAAAATGGCGTGGAGTCCCCCTAAAAATCCATACCAGACCCCTTATCCGAGCACGCAACTGGCCGGCCGCAGGGGAAAAGGGGGGGACGAGAGAGTGGCCCCCCCTCCCTCCTGAACCGTACCAAGCCACATGCCCTCAACATGGGGAGGATGTCCCCATGTTGATGGGGACAAGGGCCTCATCCCCACAACCCTTGCCCGGTGGTTGTGGGGGTCTGTGGGCGGGGGGCTTATCGGAATCTGGAAGACCCCTTTAACAAAGGGGACCCCCAGATCCCGGCCCCCCCCCTTATGTGAATTGGTAAGGGGTACATTGTACCCCTACCATTTCACGAAGAAAGCGTAAAAAAAATGTTTAAAAAAACACACAAACACCTTGAAAAAGTCCTTTATTTAAAAAAATAAATAAATAAACATTCCAGCGGTGAAATCCAGTGTCCCGCGGCGATCCCGATGTCCAGCGCTGTCCTTCATTGGTTGTGCCTGAGCGGACCTGATGGGGAACTCCCTCTCAGTATTTTAAATGTATAGACCCGCCCCTTCTAAAGTTCCCCATCAGGTCCGCTCAGCGGACGAGATGCGGAACATGAGAAGGGGCGGGTCTATACATGTATTACCAAAGTGAGAGCAGTTCCCCATCAGGTCCGCCCCCTCGGTATGTCGGACCCGCCTACGTCATTGGCTTGAGCGGGGAACTTCCTTCACTTTACATAGTGAAGGAAGTTCCCCGCTCAAGCCAATGACGTAGGCGGGTCTGACATACCGAGGAGGCGGACCTGATGGGGAACTGCTCTCACTTTGGTAATACATGTATAGACCCGCCCCTTCTCATGTTCCGCATCTGGTCCGCTGAGCGGACCTGATGGGGAACTTTAGAAGGGGCGGGTCTATACATTTAAAATACTGAGAGGGAGTTCCCCATCAGGTCCGCTCAGGCACAACCAATGACGGACAGCGCTGGACATCGGGATCGCCGCGGGACACTGGATTTCACCGCTGGAATGTTTTTTTTTTTTTTTTTTAAATAAAGGACTTTTTCAAGGTGTTTGTGTGTTTTTTTAAACATTTTTTTACGCTTTCTTCGTGAAATGGTAGGGGTACAATGTACCCCTTACCAATTCACATAGGGGGGGGGCCGGGATCTGGGGGTCCTCTTTGTTAAAGGGGTCTTCCAGATTCCGATAAGCCCCCCGCCCGCAGACCCCCACAACCACCGGGCAAGGGTTGTGGGGATGAGGCCCTTGTCCCCATCAACATGGGGACATCCTCCCCATGTTGAGGGCATGTGGCTTGGTACGGTTCAGGAGGGAGGGGGGGCCGCTCTCTCGTCCCCCCCTTTTCCCCTGCGGCCGGCCAGGTTGCATGCTCGGATAAGGGGTCTGGTATGGATTTTTAGGGGGACTCCACGCCATTTTTTTTTAAATTTGGGGTGGAGTTCCCCTTAAAATCCATGCCAGATCTGAAGGGCCTGGAATGGATATTTGGGGGAACCCCACGTCAATTTTTTTTTTATTTGCGGCGGGGTTCCCCTTAATATCCATTCCAGACCTGAAGGGCCTGGTAATTGAATTCTGGGGAACCCCCACGCTTTTTTTTTTTTTTTATCAATGACTTTTGTATGTATTGCCGGGAGCCGACAATTCATTAATAGCCGCGAGTCAGTTTTAAATGCATTTTTTTCTTTCAAAAATGACACTTTTTGCAGGGACAGTTCTAAGCATGGGAAACATGCGCCACTTCACATACATATCATACACACCCCCCAGGTACGAAATTTAAAGGAATATTTCACTTTTATTTTTTCATCTTAAGCATTATTAAAATCACTGCTCCCGAAAAAACGGCCGTTTTTAAAACTTCTTTTTGCATTGATACATGTCCCCTGGGGCAGGACCCGGGTCCCCAAACACTTTTTAGGACAATAACTTGCATATAAGCCTTTATAATTAGCACTTTAGATTTCTCCCATAGATTTTTCGAATTTGCCGCGAACACCCCAATTTGTTCGCTGTTCGGCGAACGGGCGAACAGGCAATGTTCGAGTCGAACATGAGTTCGACTCGAATATGAAGCTCATCCCTAATTTCTATTATGGTGTAGGATCTGGGCCTGCTGTCCTTCCATCCTTCCTTCTCTTTCCTTCCCTCACTCTTTCTTTCTCCCTTCATCCCTCATTCATCTCAGACTTTAACCACACCCCCTTTGAGCCACGCTCATTTAAGCCACTCCCACTACCCGCGTAAACCACGCCCACGCTTCGTGCGCCACTTTTTTCTCCTAAAGTATAACACACCTTCAAATGAATGCCCCACCCCCTAATTATACCAAGGCCCCGCCTACATGCGAAAAAGTGTCACGGATTTTTTTTTTGCAATGTTGGCAACTATGGAATGTCTGGGAGTGAGAATGGACGTGTGAGTCTTGTAAGTGAGAATGTTGGTGTTAGTGAGTGTGTTGGTATGAGAGTTGGTGTTGGTGTGACTGAGAGTGGAGGGATTGAGGACTGGAGTATTCTTATTTTACCGGTCCATGCAAAAAAAAATATATACTAATCTACTTCTCCTACCATGAATACGTAGTATATGCTGCCTGGGCTGGCCTAGTAGTGGCACTGGCTAACACAACAAAAAAAATAGGTAGGGGCAGACAGACAGCAATATAATAAAACACAGTCCCAGAAAAGGGAAAAAAACTAACTTTAGAAAATCCTAGGAGTAATAGAAATAGTAAGAAATTTATAATTTCTATATCAATCTCTTTGAATGACTCACAAATCAAACACCACCCACACCCTGTCTAGAATGTAGTCTGACAAAGAAGAAAAATACAATATGTCAGAGATATTACATAAATAAAATTATAAATTAGAATGTAGACTCTAGAATCTCAATCTAATATCCTTAAGAAACAAAGAATTTCTCTCTCCCAAGTAAAAAATTTACTCACAAAATCCAACAGAACAGTGCAACCTACCCAACCACACCCTATCTGGACTCTGGATGGAATGCACTGCAGTCTAACACAGAAAAACACACATACACACACATTATAGCACATGTCTATAAGAAACAAGCTCATTGGGGGAAGAGACGACCTCTTCAGGGGAAGGGACAAGCTTATTGGCCATTGGCCAAAGTCCAGAACTAATTCAGAACTAACGAAATAGAATTTAAGTTTTTACGAATTGTCGTTGTTTTCATTTCCGTTTTCCGAAGATTCGTAATTTTTTTTCCGTTCATTTTGATATTCGTTAATATGGATCTTTGTTCGTTATTCGTTGTTTTGTTTTTCGAATATTCGTAATCTCTCGTTTTCGTTCATTTTTATTTTCGTTATTTTTTATCTTTTTTCTGTGTTTTCGTTGTTTTTATGTTTTCGTTTTTCACTTTTTCGTTTTTTGTTTGTTTCAAATTTACTAAATTCGTATTTTATTTGTTTTCCATATTCATTCGTTTAGATTATTCGTTGTTCGTTTGTAATGTTATCGAACCATTCGTTCATTCGTATGTTTACGAATCAACGAATATAACGAATTTTGACGGATAACGAATTCGTAACTAAACGAATTGCACATGTCTAACCTTTATATTGTGGGTCGTTCCTGATGGATTTACCCATTCATTTCAGATACTTCCACTGCACCTTGAGGGAATACCTTACTTCATGAACAATTATGGCTATCTGCTGCCTAGGGATGATGCCTTTGCGCCCCGCTATGTGTTTGATTTTCTGACACCTCAGTTCCCGGGACGGGCAGCCTCTTGGCCCTATCTTTCACATGCATCATAATGTGGCACACCCTGTAAGTAACCAGAATTTACCTCCTGTCTTTTCTGGTGGAAATCAATTTATCACTCTGATCATTATTATTCTGTATTTCCAGAAAACCCCTTGCATCTGCCCCTGAGGAGTGTTTCTACATACACGAAACGCCGCGTCGGGCTCACAATGATGCAGCTTTATGCGCTAATGGGATTTTTATTTTGATCAATTAGTTTTAGACTTGTTTTTACTTCATTACTTACCACCAATGCTTACCACCTCAGCTCATATATGTTCACACACGCCCTCATTTGATTGATTGCCATTATTCATGCCATGTATTTTTATGTTTATATCTGTTTATGAATGGAAATTTGGTCATGCTATGTGCTTATGTACACGCTGCTCTCCCCTTTTTTCATTGTATATCCTCTGTATTTATTCAATACATGCATTCAACATCTTTTGATTTACCTCATTTTTTTATCCCCATCAGCCCACTGTTTCATTTAAAGTCCCACCTTCCCCCCTTTTTTTATATCTCCACGACGGCTCTGTGGTGAGGCAGTCAAGGGTCTGCGGCGGCGTTGTCTGCTTCTCTGCGACCTCGGAGTGTCCCCAGGCCGGGTAGAGATCCAGGGTTCAGGCTGCAAAAAGACTCCATACCAATCTGGAACTGGGACCACCGGGATGCCTAGAGTATCACAAAAAAGGCCGCAAGTCCACCGGGGTCCTCAGTTGTGCCGTGCGGTTGCCATTTGTCGCTTGAAGGCAGAATGGGAACTTCCAACGATAGGGAATGTGCCTCTCTCGTAGGGCCTGTAGGAGAGGATGGAGATCCCTCCTATGTTGTAAGGTAATGGCTGATAAGTCCTGGAATAGTTGGATTTGTGACCCCTCATGTTCCAGGTGAGCATGGTTGTAGGCCAGGCGCAGGATTTCTTCCTTCTGGGTAAAGCTGACCTGGCAGCATACAGCATCCCTGGGTGGATCAGTGTCCCTACCTCTTGGCCTCAGCGCCCTGTGGCACCTCTCCATCTCGACAGGTGCATCTGGTGGTCTACCGAGGAGGGTGTTGAATATAGCCCAGACCACTGCCTGCAACTGGGGGCCCTCAACAGACTCTGGAATTCCTCTGACACGGAGGTTACACCTACGGCCCCTGTTGTCCAGGTCCTCCATATGTCTGTGCATGTCCATGAGATGTTGTCCATGCACACTGACTGCCTGCTGTACCTGTTGTATGGCCGCGCCATGTGTCATGGCCGCCGACTCTACATGCTCCACACGTGAGGCCACTGCCTTGATCTCCGTCTTTAAGTCTTCAATAGCTGCCGTTAGCGTGTTCTTGATGTCCAGGGCTACACTCTGAAGGTCCGCCAGGCATAAGAAGGGAGAGGTGCGTGAGGAGGACGGTCCCATCAGAGAGACTGCAGGGGTGTCAGCCGCAGCCGCGTGACCTGTTAAACTACAGTCCACGGCTTGAGATGAGGCCTGCAAGTCAGCGTGCTGAGTGCGGAACATCGCCGGAATGTTCCTACTCAGCTGGGTAGACGGGTCCAGCTGAGAGCGGGTGGCTGAGTGGCTCTTACCCGTCATTCTGCCGCTCGTAGAGTGAGGTTCAGCTGCTGCTGGAGGCTTACTTCGGACTCTGGAGGGCGGAGCTCTCTCTCTAGGCAGCCATCTCACTCCGGTGCCAGGCCACGCCCCACAAGAAAGGACTTTGCTCGCTTTGGAAACCACAGCTTGGCATTGCATGCCATTATTGAGCTTATGATCTACCAAAACCCCCAGATCCTTCTCCACTACGGATCCCCCCAGTTTTACTCCCCCTAGTATGTATGATGCATTCATATTCTTAGCCCCCAAGTGCATAACTTTACATTTATCAACATTAAACCTCATCTGCCACATAGTCTCCCAATTAGACAGAGCATTGAGGTCGGCTTGTAAATTGGTAACATCCTGTAAGGACGTTATTCCACTGCATAGCTTAGTGTCATCTGCAAAGACAGAAATGTTACTTTTGATCTCAGACCCAATATCATTTATAAACATATTAAAAAGTAAGGGTCCCAGCACTGAACCTTGGGGTACACCACTGATAACCTTGGACCATTCAGAGTAAGAATCATTAACCACTACTCTCTGAATTCTGTCTTTTAGCCAGTTTTCTATCCATTTACAAACTGATATTTCCAATCCTGTAGACTTTACCTTGCACATGAGCCGTGTGTGGGGAACTGTATCGAACGCTTTTGCAAAATCCAAGTATACCACGTCCACAGCCACCCCTCTGTCCAAGGTCTTACTTACCTCTTCATAAAAAGAAATCAGGTTTGTCTGACATCTTCTGTCTTTCATGAATCCATGCTGTCTGTTGCTTAAATAGTTTTTTTCCAGCAAGAACTCATCTATGTGGCCTTTTATTAATCTCTCCAGTATCTTCCCAACTATGGAAGTTAAACTAACAGGTCTATAGTTACTTGGTAAAGACTTAATTCCCTTTTTAAATATAGGCACAAAAAAGGGCCCTGCGCCAATCCAGTGGTACTATTCCTGTCATTAATGAGTCCCTAAAAATTAAAAACAATTGCTTTGAAATTACAGAGCTCAATTCTTTTAGGATCCGTGGGTGTATGCCACCTGGTCCAGGTGCTTTACCCACCTTTATTCCATCTAAATATTTCTGGACCATATCACTTTTGAGCCATTGTGGATTTGGGGCTGTGTCACTACCACCCCCATTTTGGACATGAGCTCCCCCATACTCCTTTGTATACACAGAACTGAAGAAAGTATTTAATAAATTAGCCTTCTCTTTGTCCCCAGTCACCCACTCTAGATTATTTTGTAAAGGGCCTACATGCTCAGACTTGACCTTTTTACTATTAATATATTTGAAGATTTTTTGGGGGTTTGTCCTACTATCTTTTGCAATCTGTCGTTCATAATGCTGAGCGAACCCGAACTGTAAAGTTCGGGTCCGTACCGAACATTAGCTTTTTCCCGAACCCGAACCCGGACTTTGCGCAAAAGTCCGGGTTCGGGTTCGGGTTTGGCAATCTAATTACGCAGTTAGAAATGCTTCAGGGGCCAGCCAATCACCTTTTGATTAGCTGGTGTGCCCTTAGAAGCCATCATAGCCATGCCTACTAATGGCATGGCTGTGATTGGTCAGTGCAACATGTGACCCAGCTTCTATATAAGCTAGAGGCACACAGCACACACGTCACTCTGCTTCAGAATAGATAGGGGGAGTATCTTGTCTGCTGCTGCTGCTTTTAGGGAGAGATAGAAAAATACATGAGTTAGTCCTGATTCTGGAATCTGAGGGAAAAGATAGAGAGACAGTGTAGTGTAGGGCCAGGTTCCTGTTGGTGCTTTCAGGGAGAGAGATATATTATATAGGAATAGGAGTCCAGATTCAGAGATATAACTCAGCGATCTGCATAGGTTTAGCTGTTTGTGTTGCAGTGCAGTCTTTTTACACTGCCATGAGCCCAGTGTCAGAGAAAATCTACCTTTTATCTGCAAGCTCAGTGCACCAGCACTGCATATATTACGTTGAGAGATACACCGTTTCCATACTGTGGGTGTATTCTGCTCTTTGAAAAAACGCCATTTAGGGCCACAAAAAATATTTTGCAGTGTGTTATACATATGTGGAGGCGTGTGAAATAAACCATTTCTATATATTTGTCTTCTACTGTGCTATACTAAAAAAACAATTTTTTTTTTGAATAGCATTTTCTGCAGTTCTATAGCTGTGCGATTCAGCGGGTTACGTACTGTGGGTGTGTTCTGCTCTACCAAAAACACCCATTTAGGGCAAGATCCTAAATTTGGAAAATATGAGGAGAAGGTCAAAGGGACGTGTTGGCCCCGGTCGTGGTACTGCTGGTGGAGCTCCTGTTGCAGGGAGAGGACGTGGTGGATCTGTGCCAGATACACGCACAAGTGAAACACCTTCCTCAGGTGCGAGTAGGCGACCGAGCCTGCGGCGGTATTTTGTCACGCCTAATGAGGCTGTATGAATGTTTAGGCCAGGACAAGTACAGGCAATAGTAGATTGGGTTGCTGACAGTGCCTCGGGTTCCTTCACATTGTCTCCCACCCACTCTTCTGATGAAAGATCAGAGTTGGCACCTGAAACCCATGTCCATCAGTCTTTCACCTCACCCCCTTGCAAATCAGCCAAGCAGTCTGAGCCCCAAATCATGCAGCAGTCTCTTCTGCTTTTCGATGACTCTGTTAGCAGGGTTTCCCAGGGCCATCCACCTAGCCCTGCCCCAGAAGTGGAAGAGATTGAGTGCACCGATGCCCAACCACTTATGTTTCATGATGAGTACATGGGAGGACCATCGCAGTACGTCTCGGATGATGACGAAACACAGGTGCCAACTGCTGCTGCTTTCGCAATTGTGCAGACAGACAAGGAGGGCAGGGGTGAAGACTGGGTGGAAGATGATGTGGAGGACGATGAGGTCCTCGACCCCACATGGAATCAACGTTATGCAGGTGACCAGTGTAGTTTGGAGGAAGAGGCGGTGGTCGCACAGAGCCAGCAGAAGAGGAAGCAGGGTGCAAAAGCGGAGCGTCCGTCCCCTAGACAGTATGTCTGCTACTGCCCAACGCAGCAAGGGACCGAGCACACCAAAGCCAGGTCCAAGGAGTTCCCTAGCGTGGCAGTTCTTCACACAATGTGCTGATGACAAGACACTAGTGGTTTGCACGCTGTGCAATCAGAGCCTGAAGCGAGGCATAAACGTTCTCAACCTGAGCACAACCTGCATGACCAGGCATCTAAGTGCAAAGCACGAGCTGCAGTGGAGTAGACACCTCAAAAACCAAGAAAGGTCTCAGGCTCCTCCTGCTTCCTCTTCTGCTGCAGTCTCGGCCTCTTCATCCACCTCTGTAGTGACAGTGGCACCTGCCTCCCCGCAAACAGAGGATCTGCCAGCAACACTACCACCAGGGTCACCAACCATCTCCACAATGTCCCATGGAAGCGTTCAGCTCTCTATCTCCCAAACATTGGAGCGGAAGAGGAAGTACCCCCCTAGCCACCCGCGATCCCTGGCCCTGAATGCCAGAATTTCAAAACTCCTGGCCTTTGAAATGCTGTCATTCCGTCTGGTGGAGACGCAGAGTTTTAAAAGCCTGATGGCATTGGCTGTCCCACAGTACGTCGTGCCCAGCCACCACTACTTTTCCATGCGAGCCATCCCTTCCCTGCACAAGCAAGTGGGGGACAAAATCAGGTGTGCACTGCGCAACGCCATCTGTGGCAAGGTCCACCTAACTATGGATGCGTGGACCAGTAAGCACGGTCAGGGACGTTATATCTCCCTAACAGCACACTGGGTAAATGCAGTGGCGGCTGGGCCTGAGGCAGATAGCAGTTTGGTGCATGTCCTTCCACCACTGAGGATTGCAGGGCGCTTCAGTTTGCCTCCTGTTGCTAACTCCTCCTACTCCGCTTCCTCATCCTCTACCACCTCCTCATCCGGTCAGCGTAACACCTTCACCACCAACTTTAGCACAGCCAGGGGTAAACGATAGCAGGAAGTTTTAAAACTTTCCTGTTTGGGGGAAAAACCCCACACACCGCAGGAGTTGTGGAGGGACATGGAACAACAGACCAATGAGTGGTTGCTGTCAGTGAGCCTCAAGCCCGGCCTGGTGGTGTGCGATAATGGGCGAAATCTCGTAGCAGCTCTGGGCCTAGCCGGTTTGACGCACATCCCTTGCCTGGCGCATGTGCTGAACTTGGTGGTCCGGAGGTTCCTTAAAAATTACCCCAATATGCCAGAGCTGCTGCAGAAAGTGCGGGCTGTGTGTGCGCACTTTCGGCGTTCTCACCCTGCTGCTGCTCGCCTTTCAGCGCTGCAGCGTAACTTCGGCCTTCCCGCTCACCGCCTCATATGTGACATGCCCACAAGGTGGAACTCCACCTTGCACATGCTGGCCAGACTGTGCGAGCAGCAGCAAGCGATAGTGGAGTTTCAGCTGCAGCAATCACGCGTGAGTCGCTCTGCGGAACAGCACCACTTCACCACTAGGGATGAGCTTCGAGTTCGAGTCGAACTCATGTTCGACTCGAACATTGCCTGTTCGCCTGTTCGCCGAACAGCGAACAAATTGGGGTGTTCGCGGCAAATTCGAAAAATCTATGGGAGAAATCTAAAGTGTTAATTATAAAGGCTAATATGCAAGTTATTGTCCTAAAAAGTGTTTGGGGACCGGGGTCCTGCCCCAGGGGACATGTATCAATGCAAAAAGAAGTTTTAAAAACGGCCGTTTTTTCGGGAGCAGTGATTTTAATAATGCTTAAAATGAAAAAATAAAAGTGAAATATTCCTTTAAATTTCGTACCTGGGGGGTGTGTATGATATGCATGTGAAGTGGCGCATGTTTCCCGTGCTTAGAACTGTCCCTGCAAAAAATGTCATTTTTGAAAGAAAAAAAGTCTTTTA
The DNA here is from genome assembly GCA_029206835.1 of Rana muscosa. NCBI lineage: Eukaryota > Metazoa > Chordata > Amphibia > Anura > Ranidae > Rana > Rana muscosa. The sequence continues at coordinate 889,876,081 of CM055122.1, read as the reverse complement.
AAACTGACTCGCGGCTATTAATGAATTGTCGGCTCCCGGCAATACATACAAAAGTCATTGATAAAAAGAAAAAAAAAAGCGTGGGGGTTCCCCAGAATTCAATTACCAGGCCCTTCAGGTCTGGAATGGATATTAAGGGGAACCCCGCCGCAAATTTTAAAAAAAATTGACGTGTGGTTCCCCCAAATATCCATTCCAGGCCCTTCAGATCTGGCATGGATTTCAAGGGGAACTCCACCCCAAATTTAAAAAAAAAATGGCGTGGAGTCCCCCTAAAAATCCATACCAGACCCCTTATCCGAGCACGCAACCTGGCCGGCCGCAGGGGAAAAGGGGGGGACGAGAGAGCGGCCCCCCTCCCTCCTGAACCGTACCAAGCCACATGCCCTCAACATGGGGAGGATGTCCCCATGTTGATGGGGACAAGGGCCTCATCCCCACAACCCTTGCCCGGTGGTTGTGGGGGTCTGCGGGCGGGGGGCTTATCGGAATCTGGAAGACCCCTTTAACAAAGGGGACCCCCAGATCCCGGCCCCCCCCTATGTGAATTGGTAAGGGGTACGTTGTACCCCTACCATTTCACGAAGAAAGCGTAAAAAAATGTTTTAAAAAACACACAAACACCTTGAAAAAGTCCTTTATTAAAAACAAAACAAAAAAAAAAACATTCCAGCGGTGAAATCCAGTGTCCCGCAGCGATCCCGATGTCCAGCGCTGTCCTTCATTGGTTGTGCCTGAGCGGACCTGATGGGGAACTCCCTCTCAGTATTTTAAATGTATAGACCCGCCCCTTCTAAAGTTCCCCATCAGGTCCGCTCCCTCGGTATGTCGGACCCGCCTACGTCATTGGCTTGAGCGGGGAACTTCCTTCACTGTGTAATTTAAATTTACATAGTGAAGGAAGTTCCCCGCTCAAGCCAATGACGTAGGCGGGTCTGACATACCGAGGGGGCGGACCTGATGGGGGACTGCTCTCACTTTGGTAATACATGTATAGACCCGCCCCTTCTCATGTTCCGCATCTGGTCCGCTGAGCGGACCTGATGGGGAACTTTAGAAGGGGCGGGTCTATACATTTAAAATACTGAGAGGGAGTTCCCCATCAGGTCCGCTCAGGCACAACCAATGAAGGACAGCGCTGGACATCGGGATCGCCGCGGGACACTGGATTTCACCGCTGGAATGTTTTTTTTTTTTTTTTTTTTAAATAAAGGACTTTTTCAAGGTGTTTGTGTGTTTTTTTAAACATTTTTTTACGCTTTCTTCGTGAAATAGTAGGGGTACAATGTACCCCTTACCAATTCACATAGGGCGGGGCGGGATCTGGGGGTCCCCTTTGTTAAAGGGGTCTTCCAGATTCCGATAAGCCCCCCGCCCGCAGACCCCCACAACCACCGGGCAAGGGTTGTGGGGATGAGGCCCTTGTCCCCATCAACATGGGGACATCCTCCCCATGTTGAGGGCATGTGGCCTGGTACGGTTCAGGAGGGAGGGGGGGCCGCTCTCTCGTCCCCCCCTTTTCCCCTGCGGACGGCCAGGTTGCGTGCTCGGATAAGGGGTCTGGTATGGATTTTTAGGGGGACTCCACGCCATTTTTTTTAAAAATTTGGGGTGGAGTTCCCCTTAAAATCCATGCCAGATCTGAAGGGCCTGGAATGGATATTTGGGGGAACCCCACGTCAATTTTTTTTTTAATTTGCGGCAGGGTTCCCCTTAATATCCATTCCAGACCTGAAGGGCCTGGTAATTGAATTCTGTGGAACACCCACGCTTTTTTTTTTTTTTTTTTATCAATGACTTTTGTATGTATTGCCGGGAGCCGACAATTCATTAATAGCCGCGAGTCAGTTTTAAATGCATTTTTTTCTTTCAAAAATGACATTTTTTGCAGGGACAGTTCTAAGCACGGGAAACATGCGCCACTTCACATGCATATCATACACACCCCCCAGGTACGAAATTTAAAGGAATATTTCACTTTTATTTTTTCATTTTAAGCATTATTAAAATCACTGCTCCCAAAAAAACAGCCGTTTTTAAAACTTCTTTTTGCATTGATACATGTCCCCTGGGGCAGGACCCGGGTCCCCAAACACTTTTTAGGACAATAACTTGCATATTAGCCTTTATAATTAACACTTTAGATTTCGAACGTTCGAGTCCATTGTATTTATTAGGGTTCTAAAGTTTACACAAACATTTTGTCTGTTCGCAGGTTCTGGTGCGAACCGAACAGGGGGGTGTTCGGCTCAGCCCTGTTCACCACCAATAACTGGGCCTCCATGCGAGACCTGTGTGTCTTGTTGCGCTGTTTCGAGTACTCCACCAACATGTCCAGTGCCAATGACGCCGTTCTCAGCGTTACTATCCCAGTTCTATGCCTCCTTGAAAAAACGCTTCGGGCGATGATGGAAGAGGATGTGGCACAGGAGGATGAGGAGGAGGAGGAGGAAGCGGGATCATTTCAAAGGCTTTCAGGGCAGTCTTTCACAAGTGGCTACGAGGGTGGGTTCCTGCACCAACAAACGCCAGGTACACAATTGTCCGTCAGAAAGGGCACAGTTCTGGAGGATGACGAGGTGGAGGTGGAGATGGAGGAGGAGGAGGAGCCATTTTCACAGCAGGGTGGCACCCAGACCAGCTCGTGGCCATCACTGGTGCGTGGCTGGGGGGATACAGAGGACACAGATGATACACCTCCCACAGAGGACAGCTTTTCTTTGCCTCTGGGCAGCCTGGCACACATGAGCGATTACATGCTGCAGTGTTTCCGCAATGACCGCCGAGTTGCCCACATTTTAACTGGTGCTGATTACTGGGTGGCCACCCTGCTGGATCCCCGTTACAAGGACAACGTACCGTCCTTAATTCCCTCACTGGAGCGGGATCGTAAGATGCGCGAGTACAAGCGCACGCTGGTAGACGCGCTGCTGGTGGCATTCCCACCTGACAGCGGGCGTACGGTGGAAGCACAAGGCGAAGGCAGAGGAGGAGGAAGAGGTCGCCAACGCAGCCGGGGCACCGGCAGCACCTCAGAAGGCAGGGTTAGCATGGCTGAAATGTGGAAAAGCTTTGTCAGCACGCCACAACAACCAGCACCACCAGCTGAGATGGAACGTCTTAGCAGGAGGCAGCATTTCACCAACATGGTTGAGCAGTATGTGTCCACAGGCCTACACGTACTGGATGACGGGTCTGCCCCCTTTAACTTCTGGGTCTCCAAATTGGGCACATGGCCTGAGCTTGCCCTTTATGCCTTGGAGATGCTGGCCTGCCCTGCAGCCAGTGTATTATCTGAACGTGTATTTAGCACGGCAGGGGGCGTTATCACAGACAAGCGCAGCCGCCTGTCCAGAGCCAATGTGGACAAGCTCACATTTATTAAAATGAACCAGGCATGGATCCCACAGGACTTGTCTGTACCTTGTGCAGAATAGACATGTATACCGGTGTTGTGACAAAAACTGTCCGGCCATCGGATTGTGTCCGGCCCATACTGCGAAGGCGCAGCGCTTGCGCAGTACAGAGGACAAGGAGATTCACAAAATCTCTGAAGATGAACGGCGCCCGCGCTGTGAGTGCAGGTTCAAGCCCCACCATCCAAGTGGACATACGGTAGCACATAGTAACAGGGCCCCTCACGGGCTCAGTTTGATCGTCACGCTTCGGGCACGGCCTCACTTGGCTCGGCTTGAACCACGGATGGTGTGGCCTTCACCTGAACTCACCACGCAGGCGCCGTTCGTCTTGGGAGATTTTTGAAATCCCCTTGTCCTACATACTGAGCAAGCGCAGTACAGGGTGGACACTATTTGACGGGGACAGAATTCGACACATCACCGGCCTTACCCAGCCATTGTTGTATTTTTGAAAAAGTGTTGGCTACCTCGTCCTCCTCCACCGCCGCTTCCACCTACACAGCCACATCCACCGCCACCTCAACCTCCTACTCCATATGGACCTCGTCCTCCTAGGTCAAGATTATAATTTTTATTTTATTTTTTTGTAGCACACAGATCCTTTCCCCCTTACCTGCCTTTATGTTGTTGGCTCCTCGCAGGAGGGAGAAAGGCACACCACACTACCAGCCCGTACCCTCCTATATAAAGAGGTTGAGCGGTGTACTTGACGGGCCGTGTCCACAGCCGGAGTCAAAACTCCTCCAGAGGATGATTCTCACCTCTACTGTAGGTAGAGGCAAGTCATTTAATTCCCAGTAAAGTCAATGTCCACACCAGCTGAAATTACAACTCTTATTCTCTCATGGTAAAATAAACTCTACTCGGATAGAAAAGGTTAGAGCAAAGAAACAGGACAGCTTAAGGTGTGGAGGAGGTCCAGGCACAAACGTAGCACATTCACTTCACTGCTTAGGTTTCTCAAACAGTTTTAGGTGCACGGTCTCTGCCACAGACCTTGAGGTTGGTCTCTGCCACAGACCAGGTGTACAAGGCCCCTGCCACGGACCTGGAGAACTTTGGTCTCTGCCACAGACCAGGGTGTATAAGGCCCCTGCCACGGGCCGGGTGAATAAGGCCTCTGATACAGTCAAGATGACCTTGAGCTTCTCCTTCTACGAACCTAGCCCATATCAAGGGGAAGACATCTCTCCAGGGAGTCAACAGACCCTTCCTTCACCGTGACTCCCGCATCGGTCCATCAGAATGATCCTCCCTTCCCTGGAACATGGTCCCCTACACGAGGCGGCACCCTAAGACTCCTCAACCCTTAGCGGACTCCAGACGAAGGCTCTGGACTCCAGGCTTTACTCCCGCACCTAGGCCTCCATACCCAGGGCAGCAGGAACTCCAGGATAGTACCTCACCCCGGGCTAAAGGTACCCGAGATGGAACAGGAACACATGCACCCAGGCCGAAGGCACCTGGGCGTGGACCCCACTGGGCATCAGCCCCCAGGCCAAAGGTCTGCCCCTTTTATATGCTCTCCCGGCATGCACAGCAGGTTCCCCGCCCCGCTGTACTACTGCCAAGAGGGGACACAAAAGGCACAGCACTGTATCGGCGGTTCAACCCTAGCCTACCATGGCAGCGCCACCAGTGCCGCAGGGAACTGCACACCAATACTGTCCCCCGAGGACAAAATGGTCCATGAATCCTACAGAATTAGGGTGTTTGAGCCTATTTACCACTCAAACACTTCCCTTAAATTTAGCACCCCGCTACATTTTTATTTCAAAGTATTTTATTTTCCCACTAGCTTATCCATTAAATTGAATAATTTATTCCAGAAAGGGCGTATTCTGGGGCATTCCCACCATATGTGTGGCAACGTGCCATTGAGTTTCTGAGGTTCTTAATGACTTCCCGTACCTCTTCTGCTGAAAAGGGGGCCTCCAGCATATTTTTTTATTTTTTTATTTTTTTTATGTTATTTTAAGTTATTTCCCTATCCACATTTGTTTGCAGAGCACTTGCCATGCTCTTAACAACATTTTGCTGCCATTTGCAGCCCTCTAGCCCTTTCCATTACTTTTTTAGAGCCTTTTTAGTCCTTAGAAGTCCGGGTCCCCATTGACTTCAATGGGGTTCGGGTTCGGGTCCGGGTTCGGGTTAAAGTTCGGTCCCGAACCCGAACTTTTTTCTGAAGTTCGGCCGAACCCGTCGAACCCGAACATCCAGGTGTCCGCTCAACTCTAGTCGTTCATTTTGAATTTTTGCATCCTTGATTTCCTTTTTACATATCCTGTTATATTCTTTGTAACATTTAAATGACACTAGTGTTCCCTCATTTTTATATTTTTTAAAAGCTCTTTTCTTATAGTTTATAGCTTTTTTAACTTTGGTAGTGAGCCACATAGGTTTTATTTTTAGCCTTTTAAACTTATTGGTAAGTGACAATCCACAAGGTGTGGCAGGTGACGTGGCAAGTGACAATCCGCAACGTGTGGCAAGTGACACGCTCAGGGCTCCCACTAATTGCAGGTGACGGTGGCAAGTGACACACTGGGGACTCCCACTGATTCTGCATTGAACTATTTAATTTTATATTACAATGTAATAATAGAAATAATGCGCTTCAATCATCCTGACACCATAACAACCATGGTGCCCGGATGATTGAAGCGCAGACACCAGCCATTTCCCCGATAAATTTCCCACAAAAAAAAACATTTTTTGGCAGTGCCCCTCCCGAGAAAAGACTCTGGATCCGCCCCTGCATAGAGACAGACCCCTCCACCTTTCCTTTTTACCCTGTCTTTCCGAAAGAGTGCATAGCCAGGAATATTAATAGCCCAGTCTTTGTTTCGTTTCTTTTATTCAGTGACCCTTATTGAGGACTTTACCTTGCACTCACCTTCAAGGCCTTGCGTTTGGACAAGTAGTCCATATCTACTTTAGAGATGGATTCGGTCCAAGTCACTGGTGACCTTTTATTTGGTGAGAACTTGTTATCTAAACATTTTCATTTTCCTTTTTTCCTAATTAGAAGTATCTTATTGAAATCTTTATGCATAATGTTTTTCATCTAGATGGGTCTGAACGGGAATTTGTCTTGATATAAGCATTTTGATCCGGGCCTTGTCCTATATGAGCTCCTAAATTGGTTGGATAAGTGTAAGATAAGAGGGAGGTGAGTGTAGTCTGTTTTAAGAGATGTCTGTATCTGAACCAGTACCCCTTTTCTCTCTTCCCCCCCTAGTACAACATCATTAATTTGTTAATTAATTTGTATATTAATTACAGGCACACTCAGAAATATATATTTTTTCAATACGATCATCCATCCTCCCTTACGGGAGCTGTGGCCACCTTGGACGAGGTTGATTGCGTGGGCACCTGGTTGGGGCTGCTCCAACTGCCTAAGTTTCCCATGCTTCGCAGAGGTACGGAGTACACAGTGAGATTCTTTGCTTTGATTGATTGTGTCCTGTTTGATCCCCATTGGGGGATGCATATGCATGCCATGTCAGAATATGCTCTATAGTTATAAAGTCTTACGTGTCAATATGTATATTAATTTGTTTCTTTACTTTTTACACCTTAAAGCTGGAACCTATCTATAAAATGTATTAAAGTGTCATTTGCGTCTATTCCTGATGAAGCCTTACAGGCGAAACTGTAGAAATACAATAGATGCTTCTCTCAACTGAACACATTCTGCGACTGTCTATTGTTAGGTAATAGGTGTTTACCTGTGATGGTCAAAATATGTATATGTATCAGTTTTTTAAATGTATGTAATGAATAAATATTTTTCTACTTTTATATATCATTTGTCATGCGATTTCTATAACTCAGCACCTTTAAAATCCTATATCCTGTTCAGTCATTTAAATTTTGGGTCCATTGCCAGGAAACTCCCCAGACCTGAGAAATTGTAGTCAATCCTCAAGAGGCGGGTGAACAAAAAACAAAAACTAATTCAGACAAACTCCAAGCATTGATTATGCAAGAATGGGCTGCCATCAGTCAGGCTGGGTTCACACTGATGCGAATTGGATGCAGGTTTCCCTGCATCCAATTTGCATGACAGGAGACTGTGGCCGCCTCTCAATGGAGCTGGTTCACACAGCTCTGTGGTGGCCGCTTAGTGGATTGCACAGGTGTCCTGTGCATCTTTGGCTCCATTTTAGGTCTAAATTCAGGCAAAAATTCAGACCTGATCCATCCCTGAAACGGAGAACAGGAACGCACCAGACACCTGCTGTAAGACAGTGTGAAACCAGCCTCAGGATGTGGCCCAGGAATTGATTGACATCACGCCAAGGCAAATTGCAAAGGTCTTGAAAAAGAAGGATCAACACAAATATTGACTTTGTATAAACTTTGCCAGCAGGGCGTACATGGGCGTCCTCCGGTTTCAGTGGTTATACCGGGATGATGCCTGCACCTACAGGCATCATCCTGGTATCAATCTTTTCAGACAGAGATTCTGAACAAGGCAGAAGTGATCTGAGTGGTTAATTAGCCATTCTATAACTTCTGCAGGTGGCAGAATAGGGTCCCACCCCTTTTCTTGCTGCTGCATCTAACGGGCTCTCCAGTCCCATTGCAGAGGCCAGAAGCGATGCAGCCGGCGGCGATGGATGCCCTGTACAGAGAGAGAGAGAGAGAGGAACTGACGTTTTTCCCCTCTCTCTCTGTAACCATGAAAACCGGGAGTGATGAGTAGTTTGTCACTTATGGTTCCGCCCCTTTGTTTACCTGGCCACCAGCGGCCAGGTAAGGAGCCGATCAGTCGATCTGTATCTGATCGGCTACATGGGAGGCCGGAGGAAGCCTGTTTCCTACTGCACATGCGTGAGTCACGCTGCGCTTGCTGAGTGGTCCCGCCATATTCTGGGACACACACTTGAGGAAATGCCAGGAACCACCCGCTGGTGGACACCAGTACTGCGGCCCAAAGATCACATAATACCACCACCAGGGGAAAGCTCCTCTGGCAGTTCCAGACTGCCAGGAGACACCTGCTGGTGGACCACAGTACTGCACGCCAAATATCAGGCAGTGTCACCAGCGGATGGAACCTTCCCTGAAAGCAGCCAGGAGCATAGGTAGAGTACCAAAGTAATAATATCAAAATAGCGGTGAATGTGGGCTCCACAACTGTGAATATAAGTAAAAATTGTATGATATAATCAATATGTGATATGTAATAAACATAATTGGTAAATTAGAATCCCAAAGAAGAAGAAGCCCAAGATGAAAAGTTAGAATACATAGCCTGAATCAAAAGAGAAAGAGAGAATAGGCCATAAAATTGAATAAATGGTGGCACAGTGGTGTAGCGGGTAGCACTCTCGCCTAGCAGTAAAAAGGGTCGCTGGTTCGAATCCCAACCACAACACTATCTGCCTGGAGTTTGCATGTTCTCCCTGTGCCGGCGTGGGTTTCCTCTGGGTACTCTGGTTTTCTCCCACACTCCAAAGACATGCTGATAGGTTAATTGGCTTCTGTCTAAATTGGCCCTAGTATATGACTGTGAGTTAGGGACCTTAGATTGTAAGCTCCTTGAGGGTAGGGACCGATGTGAATGTACAATGTATAATGTAAAGCGCTGCGTAAATTGACGGTGCTATATAAGTACTTAAATAATAATAATAAATAGAAAGTAATGAAATGAATATGAGTGAAGGTAATATAGTGAAAGACAGACCCCTGAAGCTGTGAAGTGCTCAAAACACCATGGAAAAAGTGAAAAGGTTCTCAAGGTGATTTACCTTGAGATTACAAAGGGGATGTGATCCAATAGCCAAGTGAGTTTGAATGCTTAGTGTATAGCACAGGGGACTGGCTAATGCCAAGTGGACATGTATACTCCCAACTGATCCCAACGTGACCTGTACCAACATCACACACGACACGACAGAGGGGGAGGGACGAACTCGCTGGGTTGGCATGGGCCGCCCAATAGGCTCAGACGCATACTCCCCAATAGTCGACCAAGAGGTGGATAGTGCACGACATACGAAGAGACGTTGCACAGGATGGCAGCGTGGAGCAGATGCACGCAAGGCACACTTGCCCAAACCCCCAACCTCCAACCAGAGAAGGCCAGAGGAGAAAGGGGGGATGAAGGAGGGATGCTGAGAATGCATCGCAGCTCCCACTGGCAGACAAGAAAATGGACAGCCCAACAGCCTGCGACCAGACAGCAGAATGGTACAATCCATTGGATACCAGCCATATGAGGCATGTTGCTAAAATGCTACAGGTGGTAAAAATAAAAACATTAATTGCCAGTAAAAAATGGCAAATCTTTTATTTCTACAATATTGACTATTCCTTTAGCCTCACACTAATGCCTCATTAAAAGTCACATCCCCTTGCTTATTTACACAGTCCCTGCTATCATGGAGCTTACAATCTAAGGTCCCTAACCCACATTTACTGTACTGGGGCCTATTTAGACAGGAGACATTTAACCAGTGCCGGCCCAAGACATTGTGCTGCCTGGTACCAAGAATGAAATGCTGCCCCCCCCCCCCAAAAGAAAAATCACGCCCACCAAAATGCCCCCATATTCATTATTTTATATCATGATAACCAAAATGGACCTGTCATGGCTCTATACATGTATATAGGAGTATAAAAGGACCTGTGCGTGGCCGTTGGCCGAGATGTCAGCTGGCCACCCGCGATCGCTCCATAGAGCCAGAACGGGGATCTGTCAATGTAAACAGACAGATCCCCATTCTGACAGGGGAGGAGAGACAGATCTGCTGTTCCTAGTGATTAGGAACAGAGATCTCTCTCCTCCTCCAGTCAGTCCCCATCCCCCCAGTTAGAAACACCTCCCAGGGAACACATTTAACCCCTTTCCTGACAGTGACATTTACACAGTAATCAGTGCATTTTTATAGCACAGATCGCTGTATAAATGTCACTGGTCCCAAAAAAGTGTCAAGTGTCCAATATGTCCACCGCAATGTCACAGTTTCGCTAAAAATCGCAGATCACCGCCATTACGAGTAAAAAAAAATATAATAATAATAAAAATGCCATAAATCTATCCTCTATTTGGTAGACGCAATAACTTTTGTGCAAACTAATCAATATACACTTATTGCGGTTTTTTTTTTACCAAACATATGTAGAAGAATACATATCGACCTAAACTGATGAAGAAATTTTTTTTTTGGATGTTTATTATAGCAAAAGTTAAAATAAAAAACAATTTTCAAAGTTGTCGCTATTTTTGTTTATAGCACAAAAAATAAAAACCGCAGAAGTTATCAAATACCACCAAAAGAAAGCTCTATTTGTTTAGGTACAACGTCACACAACCGCGCAATTGTCAGTTAAATCGATGCCGTGCCGAATCGCAAAAAATGATTGAAGTGCATTATTTCTATTGTTATATAAAATAAAATAGTTCAACTCACCATAATGCCGAATAAGTAGGAGCCCCGAGTGTGTCACTTGCCGCGTCACCTGCCACCAGATGCAGATTGTCACTTGTTGCGAATTGTCACTTGCCACAATGCCATCTGCCACAAATTGCGGCTGGTCACTTGCCACGATGCCACACATTGCAGAATGTCACTTGCCACAACATCACCTGCCACACGTAGCGGATTGTCCCTTGCCATGACGTCACCTGCCACACGTCTGACAGAGAGGAGGAGGGGGTCTGACAGAGAGGAGGAGGGGGGTCTGACAGAGAGGAGGAGGGGGGTCTGACAGAGAGGAGGAGGGGGGTCTGACAGAGAGGAGGAGGGGGGCGGCTGATAGAGAGGAAGAGGGGGGCGGCTGATAGAGAGGAAGAGGGGGGCGGCTGATAGAGAGGAAAGGGGGCTGATAGAGAGGAGGGGGGGCGGCTGACAGAGCAGATGAGGGAGACGGACCTCAGGAGGGGGGGCGAGGAGGGGGGTGGCTGATAGAGAGGAGGGGGGCCGCGGGTGGCTGACAGGGCAGATGAGAGAGATGGACCTCGGGGGGGGCGGCTGATAGAGAGGAGGGGGGGTGGCTGATAGAGAGGAAGGGGGGCTGATAGAGAGGAAGGGGGGGCGGCTGACAGAGCAGATGAGAGAGACGGACCTCAGAAGAGGGGGTGGCTGATAGAGAGGAGGGGGGGCCATGGGCAGCTGACAGGGAGATGAGAGAGACAGACCTAAGGAGGGGGGGCGGCTGATAGAGAGGAGGGGGGCAGTGGGCGGCTGACAGGGAGATGAGAGAGACAGACCTCAAAAGGGGGGGCGGCTGATAGAGAGAGGGGGGCCGCGGGCAGCTGACAGGGAGATGAGAGAGACAGACCTCAGGAGGGGGGGTGGCTGATAGAGAGGAGGGGGGGCCATGGGCAGCTGACAGGGAGATGAGAGAGACAGACCTAAGGAGGGGGGGCGGCTGATAGAGAGGAGGGGGGGCAGTGGGCGGCTGACAGGGAGATGAGAGAGACAGACCTCAAAAGGGGGGGCGGCTGATAGAGAGAGGGGGGCCGCGGGCAGCTGACAGGGAGATGAGAGAGACAGACCTCAGGAGGGGGGGCGGCTGATAGAGAGAGGGGGGGCCGCGGGCAGCTGACAGGGAGATGAGAGACAGACCTCAGGAGGGGGGGGCGGCTGATAGAGAGAGGGGGGGCCGTGGGCAGCTGACAGGGAGATGAGAGAAACAGACCTAAGGAGGGGGGGCGGCTGATAGAGAGGGGGGGCCGCGGGCAGCTGACAGGGAGATGAGAGACAGACCTAAGGAGGGGGGGGGCGGCTGATAGAGAGAGGGGGGGCCGCGGGCAGCTGACAGGGAGATGAGAGAGACAGACCTCAGGAGGGGGGGGGCGGCTGATAGAGAGAGGGGGGGCCGCGGGCAGCTGACAGGGAGATGAGAGAGACAGACCTTAGGAGGGGGGGGCTGATAGAGAGAGGGGGGGCCGCGGGCAGCTGACAGGGAGATGAGAGAGACAGACCTAAGGAGGGGGGGGCGGCTGATAGAGAGAGGGGGGGGCCGCGGGCAGCTGACAGGGAGATGAGAGAGACAGACCTAAGGAGAGGGGGGGGGCGGCTGATAGAGAGAGGGGGGGCCGCGGGCAGCTGACAGGGAGATGAGAGAGACAGACCTAAGGAGGGGGGGCGGCTGATAGAGAGAGGGGGGGCCGCGGGCAGCTGACAGGGAGATGAGAGAGACAGACCTAAGGAGGGGGGGGGGGCGGCTGATAGAGAGAGGGGGGCCGCGGGCAGCTGACAGGGAGATGAGAGAGACAGACCTAAGGAGGGGGGGGGGGGCGGCTGATAGAGAGGGGGGGCCGCGGGCAGCTGACAGGGAGATGAGAGAGACAGACCTAAGGAGGGGGGGGCGGCTGATAGAGAGAGGGGGGGCCGCGGGCAGCTGACAGGGAGATGAGAGAGACAGACCTAAGGAGAGGGGGGGGCGGCTGATAGAGAGAGGGGGGGCCGCGGGCAGCTGACAGGCAGATGAGAGAGACAGACCTAAGGAGGGGGGGCGGCTGATAGAGAGAGGGGGGGGCTGCGGGCAGCTGACAGGGAGATGAGGGAGACAGACCTAAGGAGGGGGGGGGGGCGGCTGATAGAGAGAGGGGGGGCCGCGGGCAGCTGACAGGGAGATGAGAGAGACAGACCTAAGGAGGGGGGGGCGGCTGATAGAGAGAGGGGGGGCCGCGGGCAGCTGACAGGGAGATGAGAGAGACAGACCTAAGGAGGGGGGGGGCGGCTGATAGAGAGAGGGGGGCCGCGGGCAGCTGACAGGGAGATGAGAGAGACAGACCTAAGGAGGGGGGGGGCGGCTGATAGAGAGAGGGGGGGCCGCGGGCAGCTGACAGGGAGATGAGAGAGACAGACCTAAGGAGGGGGGGCGGCTGATAGAGAGAGGGGGGGCTGCGGGCAGCTGACAGGGAGATGAGGGAGACAGACCTAAGGAGGGGGGGGGCGGCTGATAGAGAGAGGGGGGGCCGCGGGCAGCTGACAGGGAGATGAGAGAGACAGACCTAAGGAGGGGGGGGGCGGCTGATAGAGAGAGGGGGGGCCGCGGGCAGCTGACAGGGAGATGAGAGAGACAGACCTAAGGAGGGGGGGCGGCTGATAGAGAGAGGGGGGGCTGCGGGCAGCTGACAGGGAGATGAGGGAGACAGACCTAAGGAGGGGGGGGCGGCTGATAGAGAGAGGGGGGGCCGCGGGCAGCTGACAGGGAGATGAGAGAGACAGACCTAAGGAGGGGGGGGCGGCTGATAGAGAGAGGGGGGGCCGCGGGCAGCTGACAGGGAGATGAGAGAGACAGACCTAAGGAGGGGGGGGGCGGCTGATAGAGAGAGGGGGGCCGCGGGCAGCTGACAGGGAGATGAGAGAGACAGACCTAAGGAGGGGGGGGGGGGCGGCTGATAGAGAGGGGGGGGCCGCGGGCAGCTGACAGGGAGATGAGAGAGACAGACCTAAGGAGAGGGGGGGGCGGCTGATAGAGAGAGGGGGGGCCGCGGGCAGCTGACAGGGAGATGAGAGAGACAGACCCAAGGAGGGGGGGGCGGCTGATAGAGAGAGGGGGGGCCGCGGGCAGCTGACAGGGAGATGAGAGAGACAGACCTAAGGAGAGGGGGGGGCGGCTGATAGAGAGAGGGGGGGCCGCGGGCAGCTGACAGGGAGATGAGAGAGACAGACCTAAGGAGGGGGGGGGCTGATAGAGAGAGGGGGGCCGCGGGCAGCTGACAGGGAGATGAGAGAGACAGACCTCAGGTCTCCTGTGACACACAGCGCTAGTTAGGACTCCGGGAGCATGCAGGGCTGGCGCGATTACCCACAGTCCAGCTCCTCCAGGCGAATCACAAGCCTCATGTCTGCTGTCCGTCCCTCCCACATAACCTGCTCGGCCAATCACAGGACACCCGCCGCTGCCCCTTGCTGAGCTTGGCTCAAAACGCAGAGAGATTTTTAGGCAGCAGTTTGAACACTGATTTGCCGCTCCCCTGAAAGTGCCGCCTGGGACCGTGGTACCATCGGGTCCCATGGTAGGGCCGGCCCTGCATTTAACCCACTAGCATGTCTTTGGAGTGTGGGAGGAAACACACACAGGCACAGGGAGAATATGTAAACTCCAGGCAGGTAGTGCCATGGTTGGGATTCAAACCAACAACCCCAGTGCTGCCAGGTGGAAGTGCTACCACTTAGCCACTGTGCTGCCTGTGCAAAGAAATAAATGTATCCTAATGAATAAAGTGATTTTTTTTTATTATTTTCCTTGCACATGACTGGTTGTTCTTTGCAAAATAAATGTTTACTTTGTTTCACCTCTTCCACTAAGTTAAGTGAAAATGCACTTGCATTGCTTGCAGTTAAATCCAAATAACTTAAATATGAGGTTGCTGTGACCATATTTTACACTTTATCATGAACCTTTGCTCTGCTATATACACCTTTATAGCAAACTTTTGCAAAAAAAAATGGGATTGTCCCCTCATCATCTTTCCTCTCTATCCTATCCACTCTTGCTTTTTTTTTCTCCCCTTTTCTATTCTCCTGTTTTGATCATTTCTCCTAGCCATTTCTGGCTCCATCTGCCAGTCGCATATGTAGTGCCCTGCTCCCAATGAGTGGGCGCTATATTCAATTTAGGGGGTATCTGAGCCAATAGTTAGGCTCAGATGTACGTAATTAATGTTAAATTAGCCTCTGTTCCGGCTATGGCTGTGTTGGGCAGACTTCCCATTGTTTGCCTGTATGTGGCGTTACCACCTCAGGTCAATGTGGAGGACTGACAGGCCAGAGTGTATTGGGTGCCTTCCCCCGAGAACAGTTCAGTGGGCGTGATCTGCCACTGAGCATGCTGGGAAGGGTACTTAAGGGGCAGACACCATCTTTTGGTGTGAGGGGTGTAGTGTGTGATTTTTGGCCTCTGAACCATGCTGGTCCGAGGCCACAACTCCAACCAGTATGCCCAGTTATGCTGACTGGGCCTGCACCCTGAAGGTGATCCCCAAAAGTAAACCAGCAGCTCCTACGGGGGTAGTGCTACATATATAAGCCTTAAAGTGTAACTCCACTTTTGTTGAGAAAAAAACATTCCCCTCTGGATGATCTATGTGTTTGCATTTCACAGAAAATTACAGAGCTGCAGATTGAAAAGGAAAGGTCATTTTTAATAACATTCAATTACAATGTGATTTGTGTTGCAATTGTATATGCTATATATATATATATATATATATATATATATATATATATATATATATATATATATATATATTTTTTTTTATTTGCAATTTTTTTCCCACTAAAGTGGACTTACACTTTAACTTTGGCTGGTCCACCATGTTGAGCACCAAATAGATTGCTTTCTCTGTATCTATGTTTAAAAATGTTTTGAATAATGACAGAGCACTGTTAATGACTGATATTGTATAGTTTACTGTACTCAGGCTCTATGTACTGACACATCTGTCTAATGTACTGTCCTTAAATCTTGAAAAATTAAATAAACACATAAAAACAAAACCAGGAATTTTGATTTAATTGCTTTTGATTTTTTTCTCTGATATGGTCACCTCTGGACCATAGCTCAGCCTTTTTCAACCAGGGTGCCCAGGGCCCCTGGGATGTCCTGAGTTTTCTTTAGGGGTGTCTTGGCGAAATGCCTAACAACTGCCCAAAAATTTAATACAAGCCAGTGTGTGGATGAAGCCTGCGTTTTAGTTACACAAAGCCACAGCTTTTTGTTATACACCATTATGACCTTCTAGCTGCCGACCTCCTAACAACCAATGACATCTGTATAGCATCCTGGTTTGACCCTCCCCTGCCCCTTTCCATCAGCTTTGGGGTCACATTAGCTGAGTGATCAGGAAAAACTGAGGAAGAAGAGAAACACTGGAATACTAGCCAGTACCAGCTTGCACTTTTGACGTTGGGTCTCCTACGTGTGTGGATGTTGCTGCAAAATGTAAAACTATTAGAATAGTTTTTACATTTTAGAATGGGACGCCTCAAGATTTCAAGAGTCCATAATTTTAAAGGGTGCCTCAAGACTGTCCATAATTTTGGAGGATGCCTCGAAATTGTCCATAATTTTAAAGGGTGACTTGAACAAACAAGGTTGAGAAATACTGCTATAGCGGACAAGTCTAGGAAAACTGTAGGGTAGAGGGGGAAAGAGTGCAGGCATCAGAGGCATCACAAGACTCTCAATAACCCAGACAACATATCACTCTTCTCATTTTGTTATGTGTATAGTTGAGTACTGGATCTTCTTATGAGGAAGAGAACACGTTTTCCCACTGCACCTCCTCGGTTTAGTCTGTTTAGAATAATGACAACTTCTGATGACTGCTATGTTCCCACCTATAAATTACTTGCTGACATCAACTACCAATCTGTTGCTGTAATTATGTAAACATTGTCATTTTAATTATGTATTTTACTGATAGAAAACATAAAATGAAAAAGTTTTCAATGAAAAACTTTTCTACTGACACAGCGTAGACTATGAATGGTAATGCTTGTTCTGTGCTTGTAAAATGTGCAATCAGTGTAGCCGTAAGCCCATACTTTAAGACACATATAAAGTAATTTCCACATAAAACTCTGGTTGGAACAATAAATGATATCACTGTGGACCATTATTGCTTTGTGTCACATATTTGAATAGAAAACCTCTATTTTGGGCTTTTCTTGTAATGTTCCTTTAGAAGCTGTTTTCCATATAAATGCAGGGATCCCAGTGTGGCAATTTGTGTGACTTTATTGATGATCCAGCAAAAGACAGGAAATGGTATTGCTACATCTCTCTTGTATTCATTTTGGTACTTTGCTCATTCTGGAAATATGATTCATTTGACCTTGAATGCTTTGGAATGTTCTGTTGCAGTTAAAATGCATTTTGAAGACAAAATCACATCACAAGTCAATAAACCTTAACATTCCATATTTCTCCCTCTACAGCTTTATGATAGTATAGTCCCACTATAGCCTTCTTCATGGTATTGTATCTGCCTACTAAAAAAAATATCCAGTTTTATCACATACATATTTGTGCTCACAAAGTTTTATTGGGTTTTGGAGAATTATACCGGGGTCAGAGCACCTTCTGAAATATGGTGATGACAGTGCATTGGCAGGAATGGAAAACTACTCAGAATATTGCAATGCTGAACTCTAGGGAAGAACTAAAGATCTAGTTGAAATACATATATGTGGTTTATCTTACTTGGCAAAAATGTATTAACATTTTAGCCAATCTTGTGTTCTAGGCCACACTTTTTCTACTGCAGCTGAGAAAAACAACCTAAGAAGTCCATAGATCAGTGATTCTCAAACTGTGTGCCGTCAGCAGGGGCGTTGCTAGGTGGCAAAAAGACCAGGGGCTTCAGCCCGGACCGGGGGGGCGGGGCGCGGTGGAGTGGCACGATTTTTTTTGGCTGGGCGGTGGGGTTGTGTGACCTACGTGACACACATACACTGACCTTCCTGACATACACACACTGACCTACACACACTGACCTACACGCACTGACAGGAGACAGACTTCATGTGTCCTGCAGCTCAGCTCAGCCGTGGTGTTCGGTGTGCGGCGCGCCCATCTTCATCACAGCAGGCACTGGCAGCCAGTGGAGGAAAGCCGCCTGCCCGAGTGCCGAGCAGGGATCTCATACTGATGTGGCACCGCGGCATTATAATTCCCGCCTTCTGGAGCTTTTCAGCGCCTATGATGGACGTCACACGTCCCGCGGTCCCGGCATTGGACCAGTGGGACGTCCATCATAGGCGCTGCAGGCTTCAGAAGGCGGGACCTGCTATGTTACTCAGCGGTACTCGGGATAAGATCGGTCCCCACTCAGCTGCGGAGCTCGGGGCTTACAATGCAACGGTTGTTGCCTGACACCCGGGGCTTTTCGGCGATCCATATGGGGCTCCAGCTCCCCCCTCCCGACGCCCCTGGCCATGAGATTTGCAAGTGTGCCGTGGGAGTTTTGAAAAATATTTAAAATTACTAGCGTTTTGAAACCTAGAACATATCGAAAAATTAAATGGTAAATCAATGTTGTAAAAGTTAAAAAGTAACATGCAGTTGTGCTTATAAGTTTACATACCCTGGCAGAATTTATGATTTTTTGGCCATTTTTCTGAGAATATGAATGATAACACAAAAACGTTTCTTTCACTCATGGTTAGTGTTTGGCTGAAGGCATTTATTATCAATCAACTGTGTTTACTCTTTTTAAAATCATAATGGCAACAGAAACTACCGAAATGTCCCTGATCAAAAGTTTACATACCCCAGTTCTTAATACCGTGTATTGCCCCCTTTAACATCAACGACAGCTTGAAGTCTTTTGTGGTATTTGTGGGTGAGGCTCTTTGTCTTCTCAGATTGTAAAGCTGCCCATTCCTCTTGGCAAAAAGCCTCCAGTTCCTGTAAATTCTTGGGCTGTCTTGCATGAACTGCACGTTTGAGATCTCCCCAGAGTGGCTCAATGATATTGAGGTCAGGAGACTAAGATGGCCACTCCAGAACCTTCACTTTATTCTGCTGTAACCAATGAAAGGTCGACTTGGCCTTGTGTTTTGGATCATTGTCATGTTGGAATATCCAAGTACGTCCCATGCGCAGCTTCCTGGCTGATGAATGCAAATGTTCCTCCAGTATTTTTTGATAACATATTGCATTCATCTTGCCATCAATTTTGACCAAATTTCCTGTGCCTTTGTAGCTCACACATCCCCAAAACATCAGCGACCCACCTCTGTGTTTCACAATAGGAATGGTGTACCTTTCATCATAGGCCTTGTTGACTCCTCTCCAAATGAATCATTTACTATTGTGGCCAACAATTTGGTCTCATTGCTCCAAATGACTTTGTGCCTGAAGGTTTGAGGCTTGTCTCTGTCTGTGCTGTTTTGCGTATTGTAAGAGGAATACTTTGTGGCATTTGCGTAGTACAGTAATGGCTTTCTTCTGGCGACTCGACCATGCAGCCCATCTTTCTTCAAGTACCTCTTTATTGTGTATCTTGAAACAGCCACACCACATGTTTTCAGAGAGTCCTGTATTTAACCTGAAGTTATTTGTGGGGTTTTCTTTGCATCCCGAACAGTTTTCCTGGCAGTTGTGGCTGAAATTTTTGTTTGTCTACCTGACCGTGATTTGGTTTCAACAAAACCCCACATTTTCCACTTCTTGGTTAGAGTTTGAACACTGCTGATTGGCATTCTCAATTCCTTGGATATCTTTTTATATCCTTTCCCTGTTTTATACAGTTCAACTACCTTTTCCCGCAGATCGTTTTACAATTCCTTTGCTTCCCCCATGACTGATGCCGCGTACACACGACCGTTTTTCATGACGAGAAAAATGCCATTTTTTAAATTGGTCATTAAAAACAATCGTGTGTAGGCTCCAGAGCATTTTTCCTCGATGAGAAAAATGGCCATTAAAAATTTAGAACATGCTCTATTTTTTCTCGTCATTTTTCACATCGTCGTTTTTCTCGTTGTAAAAAACGGCCGTGTGAACGCTTTAATGACGGGAAAAAAACACGCATGCTCAGAAGCAAGTTATGAGACGGGAGCGCTCGTTCTGGTAAAACTAGCGTTCAGAATGGAGATAGCACATTTGTCACGCTGTAACGGACTGAAGAGCATGAGGATGAAAAGCGCAAATCGTCTCTCACCAAACTTTACTAACACGAGGGTGGCGCAATCCGAATGGAACTTCCCCTTTATAGTGCTGTCGTACGTGTTTTCGAACGTGTTGTACGTCACCGCGCTTTGCTCGAGCATTTTTTTCACGATAGTGTGTAGGCAAGGTAGGCTTGAGAAGAATCACTTTGAGAAAAACTTTGTTTTTTTCAATTACATTAAAAACGGCCGTGTGTACGTGGCATCAGAATTCAGAAACGTCAGTGCAGCACTGAATGAAAGATACAAGGGTCTGTCAGGAGTCCAGAAACTCATTGACCTTTTATACACACACACACACACACACACACACACACACACACACACTAATTACATGCAAGCAGATCACAGGTGAGGATGGTTACCTTTAATAGGCATTTAAACCCCTTTGTGCCAACTTGTGTGCATGTTATTAGGCCAAAATCCCCAGGGTATGTAAACTTTTGATCAGGGTCATTTGGGTAGTTTCTTTTGCCATTATGATTTACAAAGGGTAAACACAGTTGATTGATAATAAATGGCTTCAGCCAAACACTAACCATGAGTGAAAGAAAAGTTTTTGTGTTATTAATTTTCTCTGAAAAAAGGCCAAGAAATCATGAATTCTGCCAGGATATGTAAACTTCTGAGCACACCTGTATATAAGAACGCAATCTCTGTAAGTCTGTCATTCATTGGTTCCTTTCGTAACGCAAGACTTATACGAGATCTCGGGAGAACTTGATCACTCTAATTATTTTATAATAATAGAGACTGTTCCATTTGTTTGTTCCGTTTGTCGACTTTGGAGCCTCGCTTCAATCTGACTTGCTCTCGAAAGCAGGCACATCCTTCACATGAAATTTAAAATTGTACTTCCGGTTCCGCACTGCATGGAGTAGCGTTACTTTACCTCAGCTCCTGCTTCTGGGCCCGAATCTCTGCTTACAAAACCAGGCCAGACATCTTCTGCTGTCCACAGAGCTTCCGGGTACCCCCCCCTGCAATAATGGACCGCTTTCTTCATATAAATCAGCGTGAGTACTGCCAGACCAGCGCCAAATCGAGCCTGGGGGTGCCTCCTTGTCTTCCAGCACAGCGGACGTGCCTGCTATGGAGGTGAGTGATGGCCCTACCCCTCTCTCACAACAGCAAGAGGCTAACCAGTGGTGGCTGGTGCTCAAAATTTGGGGGGGCAAACAAACTGAAAAAAAACATCAAGTGCAGCCAATGTGCCATCAATTGCAGCCACTGTGCCCATCAATTGCAGCCACTGTGCCCATCAATTGCAGCCACTGTGCCCATCAATTGCAGCCACTGTGCCCATGAAATGCAGCCACTGTGCCCATTAAATGCCACCACTGTGCCCATTAAATGCTGCCATTGTGCCCATCAAATGCCACCACTGTGCCCCATCAAATGCTGCCACTGTGACCCCCGCCCGTCCATTGTCTGACCATCACTTACCCCATCTTGGTGGCGGGTCAGGCAGCTGCGAGCTGTGTCCTCTGTGAGTACTGCCAGACCAGCGCCAAATCGAGCCTGGGGGTGCCTCCTTGTCTTCCAGCACAGCGGACGTGCCTGCTATGGAGGTGAGTGATGGCCCTACCCCTCTCTCACAACAGCAAGAGGCCAACCAGTGGTGGCTGGTGCTCAAAATTTGGGGGGGCAAACAAACTGAAAAAAAACATCAAGTGCAGCCAATGTGCCATCAATTGCAGCCACTGTGCCCATCAATTGCAGCCACTGTGCCCATCAATTGCAGCCACTGTGCCCATCAATTGCAGCCACTGTGCCCATGAAATGCAGCCACTGTGCCCATTAAATGCCACCACTGTGCCCATTAAATGCTGCCATTGTGCCCATCAAATGCCACCACTGTGCCCCATCAAATGCTGCCACTGTGACCCCCGCCCGTCCATTGTCTGACCATCACTTACCCCATCTTGGTGGCGGGTCAGGCAGCTGCGAGCTGTGTCCTCTGTGTGTCTCTTCTTGCTTCCTGCTAGGCGTCCAATAGCTGCGCATGTCCTTTCAGACACTCAGGTGATGGGTATCAGACCCGCGCTACCTGATTGGCAGAGAGGCGATTCAGTGTTAGAAAAGCAAATATCAATTTGCTTTTCTAACACATTTGGGTGGACTCTGAGCGCAATGCTCTGCGCTTCGAGTCTACCTTTTTTGAAGCCTATTAGAGCCTATGACTCCAATCAGTTGCTTAAAAAAAAACACCCCAGCTGCTGTAATTCAGGCGCCCGGTGTCCTAAAGGGGCCGGACGCCTAAATAGGGGTGGCGGCGGCCATGGATAGATTTATGCAATGCATAGAGGAGGTGGCTGGAGAGAGGGGGCCGTGCCCGTGCGCCCTTAATGGACAGGCCACCCCTGAGGCCAACACCACTGACAGAATCGCCCAAGCTGTTGTTGCCCCCACCATAGAAGCCTCAGTAGAGAAGGCTGTTAATGCAGGGATGCTGCTGATAAAAAGAGAGCTAGGGGAAAATGCTTCTTGCCTCAATGAGGCTGAGAGAAGAATCTCGAACATAGATGGTAAAATGTACCAGGCACAGGCAACAGAGCAAACACAGGATAAAACAAACCAGTATGTACTCCACAAACTAGAAGATCTAGAAATCAGATTGAGACGCAGCAACCTGCGTTTTGTTGGAGTCCCAGAATCAATGCAACAATCTCCTATATTATAATTTTGCATCCGGTGCATACCTGAAGCCCTAGGCCTGCCAGGCCCTTGTACGATTGAATGGGAACATCGCATAGGGGCATACTCCTCTGAATGCACCTCCCAACGTCCAATTATTGCCAAGTATCTGAATTATGCAGATAAAGCAGCCATCTTGCAAAAATACAAGCAAGCCAAATTGATGGAATCAAAATTCTCTCTATTATGCCGCATACACACGGCCGTTTTTCTCGTAAAAAAAAATGAAATTTTTTCCATTCGACGAGAAAAACGATAGTCTGTGGGCTTTCTGTCGTTTTTTTCGACGAGAAAAACGGCATTAAAAACGACGAGAAAAATTAGAACATGTTCTAATTTTTCTCGTCGTTTTTTTCGACATGTTTTCCGCGGCAGTGTTTCCCATAGGGAAACACTGCCACGGAGCCCACAGACGGTCGTTTTTCTCGTCAAGAGAAAAAATGACGTGAAAAACGACCGTGTGTGGGGAACAAGCTGTTCCCCCGTTTTAAATGACATTATTCACGGCGGTTTTTTAACCGCCGTGAATAATGATCGTGTGTATGCGGCATTAAAGTTGCAAAGAAAAGCTTTTCAGCATCTGCACAGCGCTCCATCAGCAACAGATAAAATTTACTTTGGCTTTCCCTGCAATAATCCACCTCAAAGCACTTAACGGGACCAGCTCACCTTTCACGACCCGTTGGAAGTTATACGCTCTCTCCACCCAGAACCACAACCAAATCTTCCACCCACGGGAACCCCGATTCCTCAGCCTTTGGATCAACGTAGCCTGTGCAAGAACTCACCAAAACGCCTAAAGTCCTCCGGCTCAAATAATCGCTTTAGGCCCCACTGACTCTACAGACATGGAACTCTCCCTCTTGTTCATATGGGTAATCTCAAGACTGCTCTGACTTTACTATGGTAATGATTCTGTGTCACCAGCTACATTCCTACCAGCGGCCTCCTATAGTTGAGCGGCCCATATTTACCCACTAAACTTTGCTTACTGTCTTTTCCCTGTCTTTTTCTTTAGCCAGAGAGCCTACTGAGAATAGCTTTCATGGATTTTAGGAGCTTTTTTTGCAACGCTTACAGTAATATTACTGTAAGTGCACTTTTTTACACACTTGCATGACATCCCACACTTAAGCCCCTCTTCCAATGTCATTGTTTTAAGCAAATATTTCCTTGATCCTATGATCTATATTATAGGATTTTCATTCTTATATAAGACTGCTCCCAAAACTTAATAGTTTACCATTGTTGTTTATCAGAATTATCTTCCCTCCATATACCTTTAACATGTATCTAAAGCAAAAAAAATTAAAGTGAGGGAATATCCAATTTTGATCATCAGGATAAATTGATAGGGTGAATCACAGACGGTAATGAAAACCTGGGTGTACAAAAAAGAATGTGCCAAAAGCAGAACATGTAAAATTCAAATTTTATTTTATACAGACTCTTATATAATAAAAATACATTGGGGCTGATTTCCTAAAACTGAAGAGTGCAAAATCTGGTGCAGCTGTGCTATAGCTATAAAATAAAACAATAATATTGCATAGACAAATAACATGTAGATCAAATTTCAGAATGTAACCATAGTTTATTTTTAGTAATACTTAACTCTGTGTACATATGTAATTGACTAAAGATCATCACAAAAACTCTTTGAACCCCGGAAACACATATAAGAGTCTGAATAAAACTTAATTTGGAATTTATACATTCTGCTTTTACCACTTTCCCCCTTGCACACCTAGTTCGTACACAAGAAAAGAGTCACCACTTCTGGGAGAGCTGCCTAAAGATTATCAGTCCCTATACACTGCTTAAAATGGGCCCTCAATCGATAGTAACACTCAGCATCTTTTTCTTTCTTTCCTCAGCATGTTTTGCATTTCTTTTTGCGGGAAATAAGTACCCTTTGTTTTTGGCACTCGCTCCCAATTCCTCATTCCTTTCCTAGGCAAGGATGATGTTCCTTTGGCCTTCCGGCATCCTCCTGGGATACAAGTCAACCATGGCAGTAGGCTACAGTCCAGTCTCCCTGTAGTTCAAGCTCTCTTACATGCTCAGTAGGGGGCCGTCTGTAAGTGGTCATGAACTGACAACCAGCCAGCAACCAAATGCAAGAAGAAGTCTTGGGAAGAATCAGGTACCTAGAAGACAGTGCTGGACTTCCGGGATGCTTATTAAAAGTCATCAGCTGCAGTACCTACAGCTACTAACCTACTTAACTTTCCTATAGCTGGGTGAAGTTACTCTTTTAGACTTGACTAATAACATCTGCATTAAAAGATCAATTCACCCTTAAAAAAAAAAAAATTCTTTGCAGGGGTGTGTGGGGGCAGGTACATTTGTAACATGTTACACCCTGATTATGTGTGTAACATGTAACATTTTACAAAAGGTGAACTTATCCTTTAAGAGATTAAGCATCCCACACTTTTCTTCTATTACCTGGGTAAGAGAAAACTGGCAGAGGTTTGAGAGCCCATTCACACAGGGGCAACACGACTTCCAGCGCAGATTTTATGAGGCAACTCAGACATGACTTGAGTATGAATCACAGCACAACCTGGAGCTACTTACAAGGCAACTTCAAGTTGCCTGCAGGACAGGAGACATTCCTGTGGCCAATCAAACAAGAATCAGCTCTGTCGGAGGGAGGGGGGTGGGAGGGGTTTGCCTGAGAAATGTATTTTCTCTTCCTGGAGAGTTGCTCCTATTAAGACAGGGGATCCGACTTCAGAGGCAACTCCCATTGAAATCAATGGGTACAGGTCGCCTAGAAGTCGGATTGAAGTAGTACAGGGACCTTTTTTGAAGTCGGAGCGACTGCAGTAGTGTGCATTAAGACTGCTCCATTCACTTACATTGATTTTCTCATGCAGCGCGACTTGAAGTCGGATCCAAAGTTGCCCCTGTGTGAATGGGCTCTTACTCTTCTACACTCTATTCATAGCTAAAAGTTTGGCTACTATAATTTTTAAAACCTGTAGATTATTCTGTCTTTGGAAGCTTTCAAATCTGCATGTTTTTTTCAAGTAATTGCAAATCACAGTACAGTGGAACCTTGGATTACGAGCATAATCCATTCCAGGAGAATGCTCGTAATCCAAAGTACTCGCATATCAAAGCGAGTTTCCCCATTGAAGTCAATGGAAACGAAAATATTTTTTTTCCGCATTGACTTCAATGGCATGCAATACCGCATGTGGCCAAAGGTGGGGGGGCACCGGAGAGCATCGGAGACACTCGGAAAGGCCCCAGGACACCTCGGCTAAACTCGGAAAATCTCGGAAAGGCTCGAGAACGGGGTATTTCTGAGATTTTCTGAGCATTTCCAAACGTCGCCGATCAGCTCCAATCGGTGCCGTTCGGCTCTGCTCGGCTCGGGCGCCCCCACCCCTCAGGCCAAACGCGGTATTGCACATGCTTTGGCTTGAATCCTGCTCGTTTTGCAAGGCAACACTCGCAAACCGAATCAGGATTTAAAAAAAATACAGTGCTTGTATTGCGAAACGCTCGTTAACCACGTTACTCGCAATCCGAGGTTCCACTGTATATGATTTATTGGCATTCAATTGTACCTCTTTGTCTTGTATGTTGCATATACCTTGTATCTCAAAAGCATATATTTACTTTTCTTTAACACATATGACTGGGGCAGATCTGCCATTCCCGCCAAAAACAATATCGTTTTCACAGTTACATTGTTAGGTAGAAAAAGATACAAGTCTATCTAGTTTAACCAATAGGACACAAATAAATACACAGAATAAATAAATAGAAAACCTCCATATACAGAATCCTATACTTACAGTTGATCCAGACGAGCTTTATGTTCGGGTCGAACATGAGTTCGACTCGAACATTGGCTGTTCGCCCGTTCGCCGAATAGCGAACAATTTGGGGTGTTCGCAGCAAATTCAAAAGCCGCGGAACATCCTTTAAAAGTCTATGGGAGAAATCAAAAGTGCTCATTTTAAAGGTTAATATGCAAGTTATTGTCATAAAAAGTGTTTGGGGACCTGGGTCCTGCCCCAGGGGACATGTATCAATGCAAAAAAAGTTTTAAAAATGGCAGTATTTTCAGGAGCAGTGATTTTAATAACAAAGTGAAACAATAAAAGTGAAATATTCCTTTAAATTTTGTACCTGGGGGGTGTCTACAGTATGCCTGTAAAGTAGCGGATGTTTCCCATGCTTAGAAAAGTCCCTGCACAAAAAAAATTTCTAAAGGAAAAAAAGTAATTTAAAACTTTTCGCGGATATAATGAATTGCCGGGATCTGGGGGTCCCCTTTGTTAACCACTTAACGACCGCCCACCGCCGATTTACGTCGGCAGAATGGCACGGACAGGCAGAATCACGTAGATCTACGTGATCGCCTTTGTGCAGTTGGGGGGTCCATCCGGACCCCCCTTCACTGCAGTGAGCGGCCGTTAAGTGTTCGGGAGCGATCAGGCATGAGGGGGCGGCCGCTCGATTCCGCCCCCCCCCCTCGCGATCGCTCCCGGCCAATGAAATTGCTTCCTCTGCCATGTGATGTAAACACAGGCTGGAGGAAGTGATGTCATCTCCCTCGCCGCGGTCTTTTCGTTCCCGGCGCCGAGGAGTGAAGACAGAGGTTAGTGCTCCAACAGTCCACTGACACGTAGGTACACATAGGCACACAAATCACCCCCCAGTCACCCCCAGATCACCCCCCAGGTCACCCCAAAGCCCCCAATCACAGTGTCACTGATTGCAGTGATCATTTATTTTACTGATCACTGCATTTAGTGTCATCTGTGATTGTAAAAAGTTGCAAGGCAGTTAGGATTAGGCCCCTTTAGGTCCAGGGTAGCCCCCTAACCCCCCCTAATAAAGGTTTAACCCCTTGATCACCCCCCAGGTAACCCTTTCACCCCCTAACTTCAGCGTCACTAAGCAATTGTTTTTCCGATCGCTGTATTCGTGTCGCTGGTGTTTTAGATAGGCAGTTATTTTTTTTTAGGTTCGCCGCAGGTTTTTATTGGTGTCAGGTACCCCCATATTTAACCTAATAAAGGTTTTAACCCCCTGATTGCCCCTAGTTAACCCTTTCACCAGTGATCACCATATAAAGGTTACGGGTGACGCTGGTTGATTAGTTTGCTTTTTATAGCATCAGGGCACCCGCCGTATATAACCCAATAAAGGTTTAACCCCCCTGATCGCCCGGCGGGTGAGATCAATTAGGTTTTAGCGCCAGAGAGGGTCTGCGTCGCCCCAGGTAGTGTTAGGTTAGTGTCAGTAACGCTAACACCCACGCGCAAAGCATACACCCCCCTTAGTGGTATAGTATCTGATCAGATCTATACTAGCATCCCCAGCGGTTTAGGGTTCCCAAAAACGCAGTGTTAGCGGGATCAGCCCAGATACCTGCTAGTACCTGCGTTTAGCCCCTCCGCCCAGCCCAGCCCAGCCCACCCAAGTGCAGTATCGATCGATCACTGTCACTTACCAAACACAACACACATAACTGCAGCGTTCGCAGAGACAGGCCTGATCCCTGCGATCGCTAACAGTTTTTTTGTAGCGTTTGATATATTTGCTGACGACAGTCAGGTGCTTTTTTTCCTGTGAATCTTACTAGTGTACCCCTAAATTTAGAGCCCAAAATGGCAAGTCGAAGGTACACTAGTAAAGAGGCCTACGAGTTTCTGAGCATGACAGATAGTGAAGAGGAGGTCACGTATCTGTCAGATTCAGGCTCAGAATATCTTCCCGTAGAAGACAGTGACGTCAGCGGCCCCACGTCAGATAGCTCTGACGACGAAGTTGAGGTCCCTGCTAAGGTCAGGCGTACCCGATCCCGATCTTCTGAGGTTGTTGAGGAGCAAGAACCGCAGGTCTCTCGTATCATGGAGCAGAGTAGTACTAGCGCCGCTATTCCTTCTGGTGAACTGGCAAGCACCAGCGGCCTAGTACAGCCTGGACGTACATCCAGCACTGCAGTAACACTTGGTGACGTGGCGAGTCCCATAAGTGCAGTTCAAGCTGGCGAGGTGGCAAGCACAAGTAGTGTCCCGCTGCCACCAATAAGAAGACAAAGGCAGGCCCGTCGTGCCCATACTGCCCTTCCTGCAGAATTCGCCTATCCTGATTGGGTCCCCACCACTTCTGCAGAACCCGTACTTCCCCCATTCACTGCCCAACCCGGTATTCAGGTGGAAACAGCTGATTTTATGCCAATCGATTTTTATTCGCTGTTTTTCACGGAAGATCTCTATAGATCTATTGTGGACCAGAGTAATTTATATGCTGGTCAATTTATCGCCGCTAACCCCCAGTTGCCTAAAATTGCCAGAAATTGGAAACCAATTACGGTTTCCGAATTTAAGACCTTTCTGGGCCTTTCCCTCAACATGGGCACACATAAATTTCCGTCATTGCGTGCTTATTGGTCCACGCACCCAATTGACCACATGCCCGTGTTCTCTGCCTCCATGTCCAGGGCACGATACGAGCAGATTTTGCGGTTCATGCACTTCAACGACAATGAACTTTGTCGTCCACGTGGGGACCCTGAATACGACCGGCTCTATAAAATTCGGCCCCTCATAAACCACTTCAACGAACGTTTTGCAGCCTTGTTTACTCCCGATCAAGTTGTCTGCGTTGATGAGTCCCTGATTAAATTTTCTGGCCGCTTGTCTTTCAAGCAGTACCTTCCCAGCAAGCGTGCCAGATACGGGGTCAAGCTCTACAAGTTCTGTGACAGGGCAACAGGCTATGTAGTGAACTTTACGGTTTATGAGGGAAAAGACAGTCAGATTGAGTCGGTCAACTGCCCGGATTACATAGGGAGCGCTGGCAAGATAGTGTGGAACTTGGTGTCACCCTTATTCGGAAAGGGGTACCACTTGTATGTGGACAATTATTACACGAGCGTGCCACTGTTTAGTCACTTGTTTGATCATAAGATTGGAGCATGTGGCACCGTGCGACCTAATCACCGGGGCTTTCCCCAGCGGCTTGTAGATGCCCGTCTTAGGCTGGGGGAGAGAGCCTGCTTGAAGTGTAATAACTTGCTCGCTATGAAGTGGAGGGACAATAAGAATGTTTTCCTTCTTACCTCCCTTCATGCAGACACGACAGTCCAAATTCGTACGGCGACTGGTGTTGTGGAGAAACCCCTCTGTGTCCACGAATATAACCAAAATATGGGAGGGGTGGACCTCAACGACCAGTTGATGGCGCCGTATCTAATTGACCGTAAGGCGAGACGCTGGTACAAAAAAGTGTCTCTATCATTATTCCAATTGGCTTTGCTGAACGCTCATGTGCTATACAGAGCTTCAGGCGGGACGTTATCTCTTCTAAAATTCCAGAATGAGATAGTCACAGAACTCCTGTATCCAGGCGGTTCTGCACCTCACCATCCCCAACCAAATGCAGTAAGCCGGCTGCATGAGAGGCATTATTTGTATGTCCTCCCGAGTACCCCTACCCAAAGCCACCCCCAAAAAAGATGTCGTGTCTGTAGCAAGCGCGGATTTAGGCGTGACACCCGTAGTTTTTGTCCACTCTGTCCTGACAAGCCTGGTCTTTGCCAAGGTGAATGTTTTGAACGCTACCACTCAAAAGTGAAGTTTTAGCGTAGGGTACAGCATTTCACAGACTAGGACACACTTACACAGGGTCTCCCAAGATGCCATTACATTTTGAGAGACCCGAACCATTACAGTTGTAAAGTTACAAAAAAAAGTGTAAAAAAGAAAAAAAAAACGTAAAAAACAAAACACGAAAAAAATATAAAATAAAAAAAACAAAAATAGTTGTCGTTTTATTGTTCTCTCTCTCTCTATTTTCTCTCTATTGTTCTGCTCTTTTTTTACTGTATTCTATTCTGCAATGTTTTATCATGCTTGCTTTTCAGGTATGTAATTTTTTGTTTTCAGGTGCGCCATTCAACTGCAGCGCGGAATTATTTATCTTGACAGCAACAGCGTTTGCTCCCACGATACATAAAGCCGTGACTCCAGTGCTGTAGGAGGTGATTTCACCACCACAGTTAAAAAAAAGAGCATATATGCCGAAGCATGGGGGCAGCAGGGGCGGAGGAGCGATTTTGCTCCTAATGCCGCGTACATACGGTCGAAATTCCGACCGTGTGTACGCGGCATAACTTTTTTGCGGGAGGATGCCCCCATGCTTCGGCATATATATATTTTAGGCACAGGTTGCGTTAAAACATTTTTTTATTTTTTACTAGGTTTTGTTTTGGTATTTGCTTTGCAGGTATGGCATGGTAAGGTCTTACTGTTGTACTGTAATGTTACTTTGTTTTAATGTTAACCACCATTTGCTTAGCAGGTACGCCATTCAGTTGCAGCGCGGATCTATTTATCTTGACAGCAACAGCGTTTGCTCCCACGATACATAAAGCCGTGACTCCAACGCTGTAGGAGTTGATTTCACCACCACAGTTAAAAAAAAGAGCATATATGCCGAAGCATGGGGGCAGCAGGGGCGGAGGAGCGATTTTGCTCCTAATGCCGCGTACATACGGTCGAAATTCCGACCGTGTGTACGCGGCATAACTTTTTTGCGGGAGGATGCCCCCATGCTTCGGCATATATATATTTTAGGCACAGGTTGCGTTAAAACATTTTTTTATTTTTTACTAGGTTTTGTTTTGGTATTTGCTTTGCAGGTATGGCATGGTAAGGTCTTACTGTTGTACTGTAATGTTACTTTGTTTTAATGTTAACCACCATTTGCTTAGCAGGTACGCCATTCAGTTGCAGCGCGGATCTATTTATCTTGACAGCAACAGCGTTTGCTCCCACGATACATAAAGCCGTGACTCCAACGCTGTAGGAGGTGATTTCACCACCACAGTTAAAAAAAAGAGCATATATGCCGAAGCATGGGGGCAGCAGGGGCGGAGGAGCGATTTTGCTCCTAATGCCGCGTATATACGGTCGAAATTCCAACGGAGGCTTATCCGTGGAAAAGTCCGACCGTGTGTACGCGGCATAACCTTTTATGCCGCGTACATACGGTCGAAATTCCGACGAAGGCTTGACCGTGTGTACGCGGCATAACTTTTTTGTGGGAGGATGCCCCCATGCTTCGGCATATATGCCCATCATTAGAAGTGGGTGGATGAAGGGAGGTATTCTAATGGTGGGCATACCCACCAATCAATCTCTTTTTTTCGTTCAGCCAACAGGCTGCATGAAAAAAAAGATTACAATACATGTCCAACAAGGACCAGCAACGTACTGGTATGTTGCTGGACTTTGAATGTTTATACCAGAATGATGCCTGCGGGTTTAGGTATCATCTTGGTATCATTCTTTTCAGCCAGCAGCCGGCTTTCATGTAAAAGCAATTCTAGCAGATAATTAGCCTCTAGACTGCTTTTACAAGCAGTGGGAGGGAATGTCCCCCCCCCCCGGATATAAAAAGCGCCATTGGGAAATTGGGAAAGCATTTTATCACACCGATCTTGGTGTGGTCAGATGCTTTGAGGGCAGAGGAAAGATCTAGGGTCTAACCCCCCAATTTTTTTCAAAAAAAGAGTACCTGTCACTACCTATTGCTATCATAGGGGATATTTACATTCCCTGAGATAACGATAAAAATGGTAAAAAAATAAAATATGGAAGGCACAGTTTAAAAATAAAATAAAAAAGCCAAATAAATAATAAAAAAAAAAAAAAAGCACCGCTGTCCCCCCCTGCTATTGCGCAAAGGCGAACGCACGCGTCGGTCTAGCGTCATATGTAAACAGCAATTGCATCATGCATGTGAGGTATCACCGCGAAGGTCAGATCGAGGGCAGTCATTTTAGCAGTAGACCTCCTCTGTAAATCTAACGTGGTAACCTGTAAAGGCTTTTAAATGCTTTTAAAAATGAATGTAGTTTTGTCGCCGCTGCGCGTTTGTGCGCAATTTTAAAGCATGTCGTGTTTGGTATCCATGTACTCGGCCTATGATCATCTTTTTTATTTCATCAAACATTTGGGCAATATAGTGTTTTTTAGTGCATTAAAAATAAAAAAAGTGTGTTTTTCCCCCAAAAAATGCGTTTGAAAAATCGCTGCGCAAATACTGTGTGGAAAAAAAAAATGCAACACCCACTATTTTAATCTGTAGGGCCTTTGCTTTAAAAAAATATATAATGTTTGGGGGTTCAACATAATTTTCTTGCAAAAAAAAATTTTCTTTCATGTAAACAAAAAGTGTCAGAAAGGGCTTTGTCTTCAAGTGGTTAGAAGAGTGGATGATGTGTGACATAAGCTTCCTAATGTTGTGCATAAAATGCCAGGACAGTTCAAAACCCCCCCAAATGACCCCATTTTGTAAAGTAGACACCTCAAGCTATTTGCTGAGAGGCATGTTGAGCCCATTGAATATTTTTTTTTTTGTCCCAAGTGATTGAATAATGACCAAAAAAAAAAATGTACAAAAAGTTGTCACTAAATTATATATTGCTCAAACATGCCATGGGCATATGTGGAATTACACCCCAAAATACATTCTGTTGCTTCTCCTGAGTATGGGGATACCACATGTGTGGGACTTTTTGGGAGCCTAGTCGCGTACGGGACCCCAAAAACCAAGCACCGCCTTCAGGATTTCTATGGGTGTAAATTTTTGATTTCACTCCTCACTGCCTATCACAGTTTCGGAGGCCATGGAATGCCCAGATGGCACAAAACCCCCCCAAATGACCCCATTTTGGAAAGTAGACACCCCAAGCTATTTGCTGAGAGGTATGTTGAGTATTTTGCAGATCTCGCTTTTTGTCACAAAGTTTTGAAAATGTAAAAAAAGAAAAAAAAAAAGAAAAAAAAATGTCTTTCTTAATTTTCAAAAACAAATGAGAGCTGTAAAATACTCACCATGCCTCTCAGCAAATAGCTTGGGGTGTCTACTTTCCAAAATGGGGTCATTTGTGGGGGTTTTGGGCTATTTTGACATTTTATGGCCTTCAAAACTGTGATAGGTAGTGAGGAGTGAAATCAAAAATTTATGCCCTTAGAAACCTTGAAGGCGGTGCTTGGTTTTTGGGGTCCCGTACGCGGCTAGGCTCCCAAAAAGTCCCACACATGTGGTATCCCCGTACTCAGGAGAAGCAGCAGAATGTATTTTGGGGTGTAATTTCACATATAACCATGGCATGTGTGAGCAATATATCATTTAGTGACAACTTATTGTACATTTTTTTTTTTTCTTTTTGTCATTATTCAATCATTTGGGACAAAAAAAAAATATTCAATGGGCTCAACATGCCTCTCAGCAAATAGCTTGGGGTGTCTACTTTCCAAAATGGGGTCATTTGGGGGGGTTTTGTGCCATCTTGGCATTTTATGGCCTTCAAAACTGTGATAGGTAGTGAGGAGCGAAATCAAAAATTTATGCCCTTAGAAACCTTGAAGGCGGTGCTTGGTTTTTGGGGTCCCGTACGCGGCTAGGCTCCCAAAAAGTCCCACACATGTGGTATCCCCGTACTCAGGAGAAGCAGCAGAATGTATTTTGGGGTGTAATTTCACATATAACCATGGCATGTGTGAGCAATATATCATTTAGTGACAACTTTTTGTACATTTTTTTTTCTTTTTGTCATTATTCAATCATTTGGGACAAAAAAAAAATATTCAATGGGCTCAACATGCCTCTCAGCAAATAGCTTGGGGTGTCTACTTTCCAAAATGGGGTCATTTGGGGGGGTTTTGTGCCATCTTGGCATTTTATGGCCTTCAAAACTGTGATAGGTAGTGAGGAGCGAAATCAAAAATTTATGCCCTTAGAAACCTTGAAGGCGGTGCTTGGTTTTTGGGGTCCCGTACGCGGCTAGGCTCCCAAAAAGTCCCACACATGTGGTATCCCCGTACTCAGGAGAAGCAGCAGAATGTATTTTGGGGTGTAATTTCACATATGCCCATGGCATGTGTGAGCAATATATCATTTAGTGACAACTTTGTGCAAAAAAAAAAACAGTTTGTCATATTCCCGCAACCTGTGGCAAAATATAAAATATTCCATGGACTCAACATGCCTCTCAGCAAATAGCTTGGGGTGTCTACTTTCCAAAATGGGGTAATTTGGGGGGGTTTTGTGCTATTTTGGCATTTTATGGCCTTCAAAACTGTGATAGGTAGTGATGAGTGAAATCAAAAATTTACGCCCTTAGAAATCCTGAAGGCGGTGCTTGGTTTTTGGGGCCCTGTACGCGGCTAGGCTCCCAAAAAGTCCCACACATGTGGTATCCCCGTACTCAGGAAAAGCAGCAGAATGTATTTTGGGGTGCAATTCCACATATAACCATGGCATGTGTGAGCAATATATCATTTAGTGACAACTTTTTGTACATTTTTTTTTTCTTTTTGTCATTATTCAATCATTTGGGACAAAAAAAAATAATATTCAATGGGGTCAACATGCCTCTCAGCAAATAGCTTGGGGTGTCTACTTTCCAAAATGGGGTCATTTGGGGGGGTTTTGTGCCATCTTGGCATTTTATGGCCTTCAAAACTGTGATAGGTAGTGAGGAGTGAAATCAAAAATTTATGCCCTTAGAAACCTTGAAGGCGGTGCTTGGTTTTTGGGGTCCCGTACGCGGCTAGGCTCCCAAAAAGTCCCACACATGTGGTATCCCCGTACTCAGGAGAAGCAGCAGAATGTATTTTGGGGTGTAATTTCACATATGCCCATGGCATGTGTGAGCAATATATCATTTAGTGACAACTTTGTGAAAAAAAAAAAAAAGTTTGTCATATTCCCGCAACTTGTGGCAAAATATAAAATATTCCATGGACTGAACATGCCTCTCAGTAAATAGCTTGGGGTGTCTACTTTCCAAAATGGGGTCATTTGGGGGGGGTTTGTGCTATTTTGGCATTTTATGGCCTTCGAAACTGTGATAGGTAGTGAGGAGTGAAATCAAAAATTTGCGCCCTTAGAAATCCTGAAGGCGGTGCTTGGTTTCCGGGGTCCCGTACGTGGCTAGGCTCCTAAAAAGTCCCACACATGTGGTATCCCCGTACTCAGGAGAAGCAGCAGAATGTATTTTGGGGTGCAATTCCACATATAACCATGGCATGTGTGAGCAATATATCATTTAGTGACAACTTTTTGTAATTTTTTATTTTTTTTGTCATTATTCAATCACTTGGGACGAAAAAAATAAATATTCAATGGGCTCAACATGCCTCTCAGCAATTTCCTTGGGGTGTCTACTTTCCAAAATGGGGTCATTTGGGGGGGTTTTGTACTGCCCTGCCATTTTAGCACCTCAAGAAATGAGATAGGCAGTCATAAATTTAAAGCGTAAATTTCAGAAAATGTACCCTAGTTTGTAAACGCTATAACTTTTGCGCAAACCAATAAATATACGCTTATTGACATTTTTTTTACTAAAGACATGTGGCTGAATACATTTTGGCCTAAATGTATGACTAAAATTGAGTTTATTCGATTTTTCTTATAACAAAATTAGAAAATATCATTTTTTTTCAAAATTTTCGGTCTTTTTCTGTTTATATCGCAAAAAATAAAAATCGCAGAGGCAATCAAATACCATTAAAAGAAAGCTCTATTTGTGGGAAGAAAAGGACGCAAATTTCATTTGGGTACAACATTGCATGTCCGCACAATTTACAGTTAAAGCAGCGCAGTGCCGAATCCCAAAAACAGGCTTGGTCCTAATGGCCCGAAATGGTCCGGGGCTTAAGTGGTTAAAGAGGTCTTCCAGATTCCGATAAGCCCCCCGCCCGCAGACCCCCACAACCACCAGGCAAGGGTTGTGGGGATGAGGCCCTTGTCCCCATCAACATGGGGATATTCTCCTCATGTTGAGAGCATGTGGCCTGGTACGGTTCGGGGGGGGGCGCTCTCTAGTCCCCCCCCTCTTTTCCTGTAGCCTGCCAGGTTGCATGCTCAGATAAGGGTCTGGCTGAGATTTTTGGGGGAACCCCACGCCATTTTTTTTTATTGTGGCGCGGGGTTCCCCTTAAAATCCATACCAGACCTGAAGGGTCTGGTATGGATTTTGAGGGGGACCCCTTCACCATTTGTTTTTAAATTTTGTGCAGGGTTCCCCTTAACATCCATACCAGACCGGAAGGGCCTGGTAATGGAGTTTTGGGGGACCCCACACTTTTTTTTTTGGTTCGGGGTTCCCCTTAATATTCATACCAGACCCAAAGGGCCTGGTAATGTACTGGCGGGGGAACCCATGTTGTTTTTTTTAAATGACTTTGATCTGTATTGCCAGGACCCAACAATTCATTATAGCCGCGAGTAGTTTTAAATGACTTTTTTTCTTTAGAAATGTCATTTTGTGCAGGGACTTTTCTAAGCACGGGAAACACGTGCCACTTTACAGGCATACAATAGACACCCCCCAGGTACGAAATTTAAAGGAATATTTCACTTTTATTGTTTCACTTTAAGCTTTATTAAAATCACTGCTCCCGAAAAAACTGTAGTTTTTAAAACTTTTTTTTGCATTGATACATGTCTCTTGGGGCAGGACCCGGGTCCCCAAACCCTTTTTATGACAATAACTTGCATATTAACCTTTAAAATTAGCACTTTTGATTTTTCATGTTCGTGTTCCATAGACTTTAACGGTGTTCGCGTGTTCGAACTAATTTTTTGCCTGTTCGCATGTTCTGCTGCAAACCGAACCAGGGGGGGACGAGGAAAGACAAAATCCGGAGGAAAGACAAAAAAAATAATATACACTCACCGGCCACTTTATTAGTACCACGTTGGACCCTCTTTTGCCTTCAGAAACATCTTAATTCTTTGTGGAATAGATTCAACAAGGTGTTGGAAACATCCCTTAGAGATTTTGGTCCATATTGACATGATCGCATCACGCAGTTGAAGTGATCGCATCACGCATCCCAAAGGTGCTCTATTGGATTGAGATCTGGGGACTGTGGAGGCCATTGGAGTACAGTGAACACATTGTCATGTTCAAGAAACCAGTGGTGAGATGATTTGAGCTTTGTGATGTATATGTCCCAAATATATAGCATGTCAAAGCAATGCAGTGTTGTGAACCAATTAGCTGCTTTTAAATGCATTAAATGATTATTTTAAGGAATTCATAACTGCATTAAATGGTGTTTCCTTTATATCTGCCCCAGTGGCGGACGGTGGTAATTTTTTTTGGGGGGCGGAAAACAGTATCACCCCCCCGGCAGTCGGCCGGTTGGTCAGCGGGCGGGTCAGGTGCACTTACCCCATCTTTGCAGCGCTTCACCAGCAGCTTTCCTTGCAACTTGGCGACTGCTGCGACGGCTCTCCCTCCCCTGCTCTCCACGGCATTGGTGGCTTCTGTTTCCTCCCTCCTCCTCAGTGGTCAATTAGGATTCTTCTCTTTTCGGCCAATCGGAAAACGGGTCTCAAACCTGCTTCTGATTGGTCATTTTGAGGATCAGTGTTACAACAGCAAATATTCATTTGCTGTTGTAACACCTGGGTGGGCTCATGGCGCAATGCTCTGCGCTCCGAGCCCACCCTATTTTGAAGCCTATTAGCCATTTAAGCCCCGGACCATTTGGTAGCTAAAGGACCAGAGGTGAATTCAGAATTTTGCACTGCGCTGCTTTAACTGTAAATTGTGCGGACATGCAATGTTGTACCCAAACGAAATTTACGTCCTTTTCTTCCCACAAATAGAGCTTTCTTTTAATGGTATTTGATTGCCTCTGCGATTTTAATTTTTTTGCGATATAAACGGAAAAAGACCGAAAATTTGGAAAAAAATGATATTTTCTACTTTTTGTTATAAGAAAAATCGAATAAACTCAATTTTAGTCATACATTTAGGCCAAAATGTATTTAGCCACATGTCTTTAGTAAAAAAAATGTCAATAAGCGTATATTTATTGGTTTGCGCAAAAGTTATAGCGTTTACAAACTAGGGTACATTTTCTGGAATTTACACAGCTTTAAATTTATGACTGTCTATCTCAATTCTTGAGGTGCTAAAATGGCAGGGCAGTACAAAACCCCCCCAAATGACCCCATTTTAGAAAGTAGACACCCCAAGGAAATTGCTGAGAGGCATGTTGAGCCCATTGAATATTTTTTTTTTGTCCCAATTGATTGAATTATGACAAAAAAAAAATTACAAAAAGTTGTCACTAAATGATATATTGCTCACACATGCCATGGTTATATGTGGAATTGCACCTCAAAATACATTCTGCTGCTTCTCCTGAGTACGGGGATACCACATGTGTGGGACTTTTTAGGAGCCTAGCCACGTACGGGACCCCGGAAACCAAGCACCGCCTTCAGGATTTCTAAGGGCGCAAATTTTTGATTTCACTCCTCACTACCTATCACAGTTTTGAAGGCCATAAAATGCCAAAATAGCACAAAACCCCCCCAAATGACCCCATTTTAGAAAGTAGACACCGCAAGGAAATTGCTGAGAGGCCTGTTGAGCCCATTGAATATTTTTTTTTTTTTGTCCCAAGTGATTGAATAATGACAAAAAAAAAAAAAAACAATTTAAAAAGTTGTCACTAAATGATATATTGCTCACACATGCCATGGTTATATGTGGAATTGCACCCCAAAATACATTCTGCTGCTTCTCCTGAGTACGGGGATACCACATGTGTGGGACTTTTTAGGAGCCTAGCCGCGTATGGGACCCCGAAAACCAATCACCGCCTTCAGGATTTCTAGGCACAAATTTTTGATTTGACTCCTCACTACCTATCACAGTTTCGAAGGCCATAAAATGCCAAAATAGCACAAAACCCCCCCAAATGACCCCATTTTGGAAAGTAGACACCCCAAGCTGTTTGCTGAGAGGCATGGTGAGTATTTTACAGCTCTCATTTGTTTTTGAAAATGAAAAGAGAAAAAAATTTTTTTTCTTTTTTTTTTTCAATTTTCAAAACTTTGTGACAAAAAGCGAGATCTGCAAAATACTCACAATACCTCTCGGCAAATAGCTTGGGGTGTCTACTTTCCAAAATGCGGTCATTTGGGGGGGTTTTGTGCCATCTGGGCATTCCATGGCCTCCGAAACTGTGATAGGCAGTGAGAAGTGAAATCAAAATTGACACCCTTAGAAAGCCTGAAGGCGGTGATTGGTTTTTGGGGTCCCGTACGCGGCTAGGCTCCCAAAAAGTCTCACACATGTGGTATCCCCGTACTCAGGAGAAGCAACAGAATGTATTTTGGGGTGTAATTCCACATATGCCCATGGCATGTTTGAGCAATATATCATTTAGTGACAACTTTGTGCAAAAAAAAAAAATTTGTCTTTTTCCGCAACTTGTGTCAACATATAAAATATTCCATGGACTCGACATGCCTCTCAGTATATAGCTTGGGGTGTCTACTTTCCAAAATGGGGTCATTTGGGGGGGTTTTGAACTGTTCTGGCATTTTATACACAACATTAGGAAGCTTACATCCACTCTTCTAACCACTTGAAGACAAAGCCCTTTTTGACACTTTTTGTTTACATGAAAACATATTTTTTTTTGCAAGAAAATTATGTTGAACCCCCAAATATTATATATATTTTTAAAGCAAAGGCCCTAGAGAATAAAATGGTGGGTGTTGCATTTTTTTTTCTACACAGTATTTGCGCAGCGATTTTTCAAACGCATTTTTTGGGGAAAAAATACACTTTTTTTAATTTTAATGCACTAAAATACACTATATTGCCCAAATGTTTGATGAAATAAAAAAGATGATCTTAGGCCGAGTACATAGATACCAAACACGACATGCTTTAAAATTTCGCACAAACGCGCATTGGCGACAAACTACATACATTTTTAAAAGCCTTTAAAAGCCTTTACAGGTTACCCCGTTAGATTTACAGAGGAGGTCTACTGCTAAAATTACTGCCCTCGATCTGACCTTCGCGGTGATACCTCACATGCATGGTGCAATTGCTGTTTACATATGACGCCAGACCGACGCTTGCGTTAGCCATTGGGCAAGAGCAGGGCAGGACAGGGGTGCTTTTTTTTTTTTTTTATTATTAATTTTGCTTTTTTATTTTATTTTTAAACTGTTGCTTCCATATATTTTTTTTTTTTATCATTTTTATTGTTATCTCAGGGAATGTAAATATCCCCTATGATAGCAATAGGTAATGACAGGTACTCTTTTTTGAAAAAAATGGGGTTTATTGGACCCTAGATCTTTCCTCTGCCCTCAAAGCATCTGACCACACCAAGATCGGTGTGATAAAATGCTTTCCCAATTTCCCAATGGCGCTTTTTATATCCGGGGGGGGGGGACATAGCCACTAGGATTGCTTTTACATGAAAGCCGGCCGCTGGCTGAAAAGAATGATACCAAGATGATACCTAAACCCGCAGGCATCATTCTGGTATAAACATTCAAAGTCCAGCAATAGTGATGAGCCGAACACCCCCGGGTTCGGTTCGCACCAGAACCCGCGAACGGACCGAAAGTTCGTACGAACATTAGAACCCTATTAAATACAATGGATGCGAACGTTCGAATTCTAAAGTGCTAATTATAACAACTATTATGCATGTTATTGTCCTAAAAAGGGTTTGGGAACCCGGGTTGTGCACCAGGGGACATGTATCAATGCAAAAAGAAGTTTTAAAAACGGTCGTTTTTCGGGAGCAGTCATTTTAATGATGCATAAAGTGAAAAAAAAAAGTCAAATATTCCTTTAAATATCGTACCTGGGGGGTGTCTAAAGTATGCCTGTGAAGTGCCACGTGTTTCCCGTGTTTAGAACTGTCCCTGCACAAAATGACACTTCTAAAGGAAAAAAAAGCCATTTAAAACTGCTTGCGGCTTTAATGTAATGTCTGGTCCCGGTAATATGGATGAAAATCTTTAAGAAAAATGGCATAGCTACCCCATGACCCCCCCCCTACCCCAGCCCATTACCAGCCCCTTTGGGTCTTGTATGGATATTAAGGGGAACCCCGCACATAAAATAAAAAAGGCCCTATATACTCTGAACAGCCGTATACAGGCGGTGCATACAAGACAGGGACTGTAGGTTTGTTCTTATGTAGAATGTGTTTGTAATTTTGAACAGGTACATTGTTTAAGTGTAGCTCCAGCCCAAAAATCTATTTTTAAACTTTTTGGAAAACATAGGTAAGGGTTATCACCCCTGTAACATTTGTTTTGCTGTCTGTGCCCCTGTTCAGAACATTTCACCTCACTTTCCGTCCCAATGACAACTGTTTTTGAAATGTGGTGTTTTTCTTGAAACAAGGATTGCTGATAAAGCATCAGTACAGAGGAGACACCTTTCTCCCATATTAATTCTTACAGGAGAGAATTTTCCTTCCTAGGGGTAGATTTCCTCTCAATTCCTGTTGTCTTCTTGCGTTTGCAAGTAGGAGTCGTTTGTAAGTTGGATGTTTGAAAGTAGGGACCTGCCGTATATAATCTGCAGAAATAGGCCCCTTAGTTGGTGTTGGCACAACACTGTAAGCACTCACAGTTACTCTTGGTTGGTGCTGGAACGCCCTGCTGTCAACTATTATATCAGGAATTGTAATTACATATAATTGTTGAACAGTGGTAGTAAAAATTGGGCCTTTGATGGTGGTGCTGGTGCCACAACACTGTAAGCCCTGACAGTTACTCTTGGTGGGTGCAGCAATGGGCCCTGCTGTGAATTATTAGATCAAGAATTGTAATTGCATGCCCCTGTTGAACAGGGGCTGAAAAATTGGGCCTTTCGTGGTGGTGGTGGTGGTGGTGGTGTTGCCACAACACTGTAAGCCCTCAGAGTTACTCTTGCTTGGTGGGTGCAGGAATGGGCCCTGCTGTGAATTATT
This sequence comes from Rana muscosa, assembly GCA_029206835.1. Classification (NCBI taxonomy): domain Eukaryota; kingdom Metazoa; phylum Chordata; class Amphibia; order Anura; family Ranidae; genus Rana; species Rana muscosa. Next base: position 889,833,505 of record CM055122.1, on the reverse strand, counting down.
AGATCAATAATTGTAATTACATGCCCCTGTTGAACAGGGGCTGAAAAATTGGGCCTTAGGCACTGGTGGCACAACACTGCATCCCCTCACAGATACTGTACTTGGAGCACAGCAATGAGCCCTGTTGCAAAGTATTGCTTCAAAAATTGTAATGACACGCCCCTGTTAAACAGGGGCTGAAAAATTGGGCCTTAGGCACTGGTGGCACAACACTCCAACCCCTCACACATACTGTACTTGGAGCACAGCAATGAGCCCTGTTGCAAAGTATTGCTTCAAAAATTGTAATTACACGCCCCTGTTAAACAGGGGCTGAAAAATTGGGCCTTAGCCACTGGTGGCGGCACCCATAAACAAAAATGATCTTCCAAGCTATCATCATCAATCGTATCATTGAGGACTCGGAGGAGGAGGATAGCCAGTCAACATAACAGCACAGGCACTCAGCATCAGCATCAGTCTTGAAGGGATGTGACATGTTAAAATCAATTAGTCTGTTATATCAGCATCAAGTGTGTGGTAGCTGGTGGTGATCCAAGACTGGTTCATCTTGATGAAAGTCAGTCGATCAACCGAGTCGGTGGACAGGCGCACCCTGTGATCCGTGACAAATCCTCCAGCAGCACTGAATGTGCGTTCCGAAAGAACGCTGGATGCAGGACAGGCCAGTAGCTCAATTGCATACTGTGCAAGCTCTGGCCAGTGATCCATCCTCAAGACCCAGTAAGCCAGAGGATTTTCGGTGGGGAAGGTGTCCAAGTCTGACCTTGCCCCTAGATATTCCTGCACCATGTTTATCAGACGCTGGCGATGGTTGCTGGAACCGATCATACTTTGGGGCTGCGGACTAAAGAATTGTCTGAACGCATCGGTCAGACGGCCACCTTCCCCACCGCTCCTTCTTTGACTGGCCGAAGCCTCAGCAACTCGTTGTCCAGGACCAGGAGTTTGTAACCTCCCAGTCTCTGGGAACGCGTTGCACAGACCTTTCTGCAAGGCCTCCCGGAGTTGTCTCATCCTCTGCTCCCTCTGCGACGGTAACATAAGGTCCGCAACCTTACCCTTGTACCGTGGATCAAGGAGAGTGGCCAGCCAATAATGGTCCCTCTCCTTGATCCGAAGAATACGAGGATCCTTCCGCAGACTTTTCAGGATCAGGGAGGCCATGCAGCGTAGGTTTGCTGAGGCATTCGCTCCGGAGTCCTCTGGGTCACTAAGGACGACATGATCCGCAGTCACCTCCTCCCAGCCACGTACAAGTCCACTGGTTTCTTGGGACTGTAAATCATCCCTAAAAGACTGCTGCTGATGATGCTGAGTGCCAGCCTCCACCTCCATGCTGACACAATCCTCCTCCTCCTCCTCCTCCTCCTCCTCCTCCTCTTCCTGTGCGATGGGTGGGACAGAAGGAACACTGTCTGGGTAAAGGGGGCCTTGAGAGGCAAGGAAGTCCTCCTCTTCCTGCCTCTGTTCTGCCTCAAGTGCCCTGTCCATTATTCCACGCAGCGTGTGCTCCAACAGGTGGACAAGAGGTACAGTGTCACTGATGCATGCACTGTCACTGCTCACCATCCTCGTGGCCTCCTCAAATGGTGCCAGGACAGTGCATGCATCCCTGATCATGCCCCACTGGCGTGGAGAAAAAAAACCAAGCTCCCCTGACCCTGTCCTGGTGCCGTAGTCGCACAGGTACTCATTGATGGCCCTCTGCTGCGTGTGCAGCCGCTGCAGCATGGCCAATAGTGATGAGCCGAACACCCCCGGGTTCGGTTCGCACCAGAACCCGCGAACGGACCGAAAGTTCGTACGAACATTAGAACCCTATTAAATACAATGGATGCGAACGTTCGAATTCTAAAGTGCTAATTATAACAACTATTATGCATGTTATTGTCCTAAAAAGGGTTTGGGAACCCGGGTTCTGCACCAGGGGACATGTATCAATGCAAAAAGAAGTTTTAAAAACGGTCGTTTTTCGGGAGCAGTCATTTTAATGATGCATAAAGTGAAAAAAAAATCAAATATTCCTTTAAATATCGTACCTGGGGGGTGTCTAAAGTATGCCTGTGAAGTGCCACGTGTTTCCCGTGTTTAGAACTGTCCCTGCACAAAATGACACTTCTAAAGGAAAAAAAAGCCATTTAAAACTTCTTGCGGCTTTAATGTAATGTCTGGTCCCGGTAATATGGATGAAAATCTTTAAGAAAAATGGCATAGCTACCCCATGACCCCCCCCCCCCTACCCCAGCCCATTACCAGCCCCTTTGGGTCTTGTATGGATATTAAGGGGAACCCCGCACATAAAATAAAAAAGGCCCTATATACTCTGAACAGCCGTATACAGGCGGTGCATACAAGACAGGGACTGTAGGTTTGTTCTTATGTAGAATGTGTTTGTAATTTTGAACAGGTACATTGTTGAAGTGTAGCTCCAGCCCAAAAATCTATTTTTAAACTTTTTGGGAAACATAGGTAAGGGTTATCACCCCTGTAACATTTGTTTTGCTGTCTGTGCCCCTGTTCAGAACATTTCACCTCACTTTCCGTCCCAATGACAACTGTTTTTGAAATGTGGTGTTTTTCTTGAAACAAGGATTGCTGATAAAGCATCAGTACAGAGGAGACACCTTTCTCCCATATTTATTCTTACAGGAGAGAATTTTCCTTCCTAGGGGTAGATTTCCTCTCACTTCCTGTTGTCTTCTTTCGTTTGCAAGTAGGAGTCGTTTGTAAGTTGGATGTTTGAAAGTAGGGACCTGCCGTATATACTCTGCAGAAATAGGCCCCTTAGTTGTTGGTGTTGGCACAACACTGTAAGCACTCACAGTTACTCTTGGTTGGTGCTGGAACGCCCTGCTGTCAACTATTATATCAGGAATTTTAATTACATATAATTGTTGAACAGTGGTAGTAAAAATTGGGGCTTTGATGGTGGTGCTGGTGCCACAACACTGTAAGCCCTGACAGTTACTCTTGGTGGGTGCAGGAATGGGCCCTGCTGTGAATTATTAGATCAAGAATTGTAATTACATGCCCCTGTTGAACAGGGGCTGAAAAATTGGGCTTTTCGTGGTGGTGGTGGTGGTGGTGGTGTTGCCACAACACTGTAAGCCCTCAGAGTTACTCTTGGTGGGTGCAGGAATGGGCCCTGCTGTGAATTATTACATCAAGAATTGTAATTGCATGCCCCTGTTGAACAGGGGCTGAAAAATTGGGCCTTAGGCACTGGTGGCACAACACTACAACCCCTCACAGATACTGTACTTGGAGCACAGCAATGAGCCCTGTTGCAAAGTATTGCTTCAAAAATTGTAATGACACGCCCCTGTTAAACAGGGGCTGAAAAATTGGGCCTTAGGCACTGGTGGCACAACACTACAACCCCTCACAGATACTGTACTTGGAGCACAGCAATGAGCCCTATGGCAAATTATTGCTAAAAAAAATTGTAAGTACACGCCCCTGTAAAACAGGGGCTGAAAAATTGGGCCTTAGCCACTGGTGGCGGCACCCATAAACAAAAATGATCTTCCAAGCTATCATCATCAATCGTATCATTGAGGACTCGGAGGAGGAGGATAGCCAGTCAACATAACAGCACAGGCACTCAGCATCAGCATCAGTCTTGAAGGGATGTGACATGTTAAAATCAATTAGTCTGTTATATCAGCATCAGGTGTGTGGTAGCTGGTGGTGATCCAAGACTGGTTCATCTTGATGAAAGTCAGTCGATCAACCGAGTCGGTGGACAGGCGCACCCTGTGATCCGTGACAAATCCTCCAGCAGCACTGAATGTGCGTTCCGAAAGAACGCTGGATGCAGGACAGGCCAGTAGCTCAATTGCATACTGTGCAAGCTCTGGCCAGTGATCCATCCTCAAGACCCAGTAAGCCAGAGGATTTTCGGTGGGGAAGGTGTCCAAGTCTGACCTTGCCCCTAGATATTCCTGCACCATGTTTATCAGACGCTGGCGATGGTTGCTGGAACCGATCATACTTTGGGGCTGCGGACTAAAGAATTGTCTGAACGCATCGGTCAGACGGCCACCTTCCCCACCGCTCCTTCTTTGACTGGCCGAAGCCTCAGCAACTCGTTGTCCAGGACCAGGAGTTTGTAACCTCCCAGTCTCTGGGAACGCGTTGCACAGACCTTTCTGCAAGGCCTCCCGGAGTTGTCTCATCCTCTGCTCCCTCTGCGACGGTAACATAAGGTCCGCAACCTTACCCTTGTACCGTGGATCAAGGAGAGTGGCCAGCCAATAATGGTCCCTCTCCTTGATCCGAAGAATACGAGGATCCTTCCGCAGACTTTTCAGGATCAGGGAGGCCATGCAGCGTAGGTTTGCTGAGGCATTCGCTCCGGAGTCCTCTGGGTCACTAAGGACGACATGATCCGCAGTCACCTCCTCCCAGCCACGTACAAGTCCACTGGTTTCTTGGGACTGTAAATCATCCCTAAAAGACTGCTGCTGATGATGCTGAGTGCCAGCCTCCACCTCCATGCTGACACAATCCTCCTCCTCCTCCTCCTCCTCCTCCTCCTCCTCTTCCTGTGCGATGGGTGGGACAGAAGGAACACTGTCTGGGTAAAGGGGGCCTTGAGAGGCAAGGAAGTCCTCCTCTTCCTGCCTCTGTTCTGCCTCAAGTGCCCTGTCCATTATTCCACGCAGCGTGTGCTCAACAGGTGGACAAGAGGTACAGTGTCACTGATGCATGCACTGTCACTGCTCACCATCCTCGTGGCCTCCTCAAATGGTGCCAGGACAGTGCATGCATCCCTGATCATGCCCCACTGGCGTGGAGAAAAAAAACCAAGCTCCCCTGACCCTGTCCTGGTGCCGTAGTCGCACAGGTACTCATTGATGGCCCTCTGCTGCGTGTGCAGCCGCTGCAGCATGGCCAATAGTGATGAGCCGAACACCCCCGGGTTCGGTTCGCACCAGAACCCGCGAACGGACCGAAAGTTCGTACGAACATTAGAACCCTATTAAATACAATGGATGCGAACGTTCGAATTCTAAAGTGCTAATTATAACAACTATTATGCATGTTATTGTCCTAAAAAGGGTTTGGGAACCCGGGTTCTGCACCAGGGGACATGTATCAATGCAAAAAGAAGTTTTAAAAACGGTCGTTTTTCGGGAGCAGTCATTTTAATGATGCATAAAGTGAAAAAAAAATCAAATATTCCTTTAAATATCGTACCTGGGGGGTGTCTAAAGTATGCCTGTGAAGTGCCACGTGTTTCCCGTGTTTAGAACTGTCCCTGCACAAAATGACACTTCTAAAGGAAAAAAAAGCCATTTAAAACTTCTTGCGGCTTTAATGTAATGTCTGGTCCCGGTAATATGGATGAAAATCTTTAAGAAAAATGGCATAGCTACCCCATGACCGCCCCCCCCCCTACCCCAGCCCATTACCAGCCCCTTTGGGTCTTGTATGGATATTAAGGGGAACCCCGCACATAAAATAAAAAAGGCCCTATATACTCTGAACAGCCGTATACAGGCGGTGCATACAAGACAGGGACTGTAGGTTTGTTCTTATGTAGAATGTGTTTGTAATTTTGAACAGGTACATTGTTGAAGTGTAGCTCCAGCCCAAAAATCTATTTTTAAACTTTTTGGGAAACATAGGTAAGGGTTATCACCCCTGTAACATTTGTTTTGCTGTCTGTGCCCCTGTTCAGAACATTTCACCTCACTTTCCGTCCCAATGACAACTGTTTTTGAAATGTGGTGTTTTTCTTGAAACAAGGATTGCTGATAAAGCATCAGTACAGAGGAGACACCTTTCTCCCATATTTATTCTTACAGGAGAGAATTTTCCTTCCTAGGGGTAGATTTCCTCTCACTTCCTGTTGTCTTCTTTCGTTTGCAAGTAGGAGTCGTTTGTAAGTTGGATGTTTGAAAGTAGGGACCTGCCGTATATACTCTGCAGAAATAGGCCCCTTAGTTGTTGGTGTTGGCACAACACTGTAAGCACTCACAGTTACTCTTGGTTGGTGCTGGAACGCCCTGCTGTCAACTATTATATCAGGAATTTTAATTACATATAATTGTTGAACAGTGGTAATAAAAATTGGGGCTTTGATGGTGGTGCTGGTGCCACAACACTGTAAGCCCTGACAGTTACTCTTGGTGGGTGCAGCAATGGGCCCTGCTGTGAATTATTAGATCAAGAATTGTAATTGCATGCCCCTGTTGAACAGGGGCTGAAAAATTGGGCTTTTCGTGGTGGTGGTGGTGGTGGTGGTGTTGCCACAACACTGTAAGCCCTCAGAGTTACTCTTGGTGGGTGCAGGAATGGGCCCTGCTGTGAATTATTAGATCAAGAATTGTAATTACATGCCCCTTTTGAACAGGGGCTGAAAAATTGGGCCTTTCGTGGTGGTGGTGGTGGTGGCGTTGCCACAACACTGTAAGCCCTCAGACTTACTCTTGGTGGGTGCAGGAATGGGCCCTGCTGTGAATTATTACATCAAGAATTGTAATTGCATGCCCCTGTTGAACAGGGGCTGAAAAATTGGGCCTTAGGCACTGGTGGCACAACACTACAACCCCTCACAGATACTGTACTTGGAGCACAGCAATGAGCCCTGTTGCAAAGTATTGCTTCAAAAATTGTAATGACACGCCCCTGTTAAACAGGGGCTGAAAAATTGGGCCTTAGGCACTGGTGGCACAACACTACAACCCCTCACAGATACTGTACTTGGAGCACAGCAATGAGCCCTATGGCAAATTATTGCTAAAAAAATTGTAAGTACACGCCCCTGTAAAACAGGGGCTGAAAAATTGGGCCTTAGCCACTGGTGGCGGCACCCATAAACAAAAATGATCTTCCAAGCTATCATCATCAATCGTATCATTGAGGACTCGGAGGAGGAGGATAGCCAGTCAACATAACAGCACAGGCACTCAGCATCAGCATCAGTCTTGAAGGGACGTGACATGTTAAAATCAATTAGTCTGTTATATCAGCATCAGGTGTGTGGTAGCTGGTGGTGATCCAAGACTGGTTCATCTTGATGAAAGTCAGTCGATCAACCGAGTCGGTGGACAGGCGCACCCTGTGATCCGTAACAAATCCTCCAGCAGCACTGAATGTGCGTTCCGAAAGAACGCTGGATGCAGGACAGGCCAGTAGCTCAATTGCATACTGTGCAAGCTCTGGCCAGTGATCCATCCTCAAGACCCAGTAAGCCAGAGGATTTTCGGTGGGGAAGGTGTCCAAGTCTGACCTTGCCCCTAGATATTCCTGCACCATGTTTATCAGACGCTGGCGATGGTTGCTGGAACCAATCATACTTTGGGGCTGCGGACTAAAGAATTGTCTGAACACATCGGTCAGACGGCCACCTTCCCCACCGCTCCTTCTTTGACTGGCCGAAGCCTCAGCAACTCGTTGTCCTGGACCAGGAGTTTGTAACCTCCCAGTCTCTGGGAACGCGTTGCACAGACCTTTCTGCAAGGCCTCCCGGAGTTGTCTCATCCTCTGCTCCCTCTGCGACGGTAACATAAGGTCCGCAACCTTACCCTTGTACCGTGGATCAAGGAGAGTGGCCAGCCAGTAATGGTCCCTCTCCTTGATCCGAAGAATACGAGGATCCTTCCGCAGACTTTGCAGGATCAGGGAGGCCATGCAGCGTAGGTTTGCTGAGGCATTCGCTCCGGAGTCCTCTGGGTCACTAAGGACGACATGATCCGCAGTCACCTCCTCCCAGCCACGTACAAGTCCACTGGTTTCTTGGGACTGTAAATCATCCCTAAAAGACTGCTGCTGATGATGCTGAGTGCCAGCCTCCACCTCCATGCTGACACAATCCTCCTCTTCCTCCTCCTCCTCCTCTTCCTCTTCCTGTGCGATGGGTGGGACAGAAGGAACACTGTCTGGGTAAAGGGGGCCTTGAGAGGCAAGGAAGTCCTCCTCTTCCTGCCTCTGTTCTGCCTCAAGTGCCCTGTCCATTATTCCACGCAGCGTGTGCTCCAACAGGTGGACAAGACGTACAGTGTCACTGATGCATGCACTGTCACTGCTCACCATCCTCGTGGCCTCCTCAAATGGTGCCAGGACAGTGCATGCATCCCTGATCATGCCCCACTGGCGTGGAGAAAAAAAACCAAGCTCCCCTGACCCTGTCCTGGTGCCGTAGTCGCACAGGTACTCATTGATGGCCCTCTGCTGCGTGTGCAGCCGCTGCAGCATGGCCAACGTTGAGTTCCACCTGGTGGGCATGTCACATATAAGGCGGTTCTTGGGCAGGTTCAACTCCTTTTGCAGCTCAGCCAGGCGAGCACTGGCATTATAAGATCTGCGGAAATGCACACAGACTTTCCTGGCCTGCCTCAGGACATCCTGTAAGCCCGGGTACCTGCCCAAGAACCGCTGCACCACCAGGTTAAGGACGTGAGCCACACAGGGCACATGAGTCAGTTGTCCCTGTCGGAGGGCGGAGAGGAGGTTGGTGCCATTGTCGCAAACCACCATTCCTGGCTTAAGCTGGCGTGGCGTCAACCACCTCTCGGCCTGGCCCTGCAGAGCAGACAGGACCTCTGCCCCAGTGTGGCTTCTGTCCCCCAAACACACCAGCGCAAGCACGGCATGGCATCTTTTTGCCTGCGTACTTGCGTAGCCCCGTGAACGGCTACGGAGCACCGCTGGTTCATAGGACAAACCACAGGAAGAGGCCACGGAGGAAGAAGAAGAGGAGGGGGTGGAGGAGAGAGGTGTGTCACAACCAGTAGTAGCATTTTGGAGGCGTGGCGGTGGGACAACCTCCAACACTACTGCACCTTGTCCTGCATCCTTCCCAGCTGCCAAAAGAGTGACCCAATGGGCCGTGAAAGAAAGGTAACGTCCCTGTCCATGCCTGCTGGACCATGAGTCAGCGGTAATATGCACCTTACCGCTGACCGCCCTGTCCAGCGAGGCCAAGACATTGCCTTCCACATGCCGGTAGAGAGCCGGAATAGCCTTCCGTGAGAAAAAGTGGCGTTTGGGAACCTGCCACTGAGGAACCGCACATTGCACAAACTCACGGAAGGGGGCCGAGTCTACCAACTGAAAAGGCAGCAGTTGAAGCGCTAGCAATTTAGCCAAGCTAGCATTCAACCGCTGGGCATGTGGATGGCTGGGAGTGAACTTCTTTCGACGGTCCAGCAGCTGGGGCAGGGAAATTTGCCTGCTAGAATCGGACGTCGGTGTACTGCTAGCAGAGTGGCCGCAAGTACTTGGCTGTGACACACCTAATTCTACACCTTCATTCCTCTCAGTGCATGTTTCAGAGAGGACTGAAGTTATAGTGGGGTTGGAGATCCCAGCTGATGCGGTGCAAGGAGAGGTCCGCTTTGTTCTTTGGTGTGGGTCTTTGAGGTAGACTTGCCAACGAGCTGCATGGCAGGTCAACATATGTCTGGTCAGGCATGTGGTACCCAAGCGGCTGATGTTTTGGCCACGCGATATACGCTTGAGACATATGTTGCAAACAGCAGCTGTGCGATCTGATGCACTAGCCTCAAAAAAGGCCCACACCAAGGAACTTTTTGAATGACGGCCAGAGGCAGCGCCCTGCACAGGCGGAGCTCTGCGGTGTGATTCCGTCGGTGTACTGCCCTTACGCTGGCCACCAAAGGGCATCCTGTCTCGTTGGAGATGTGCCTCCTCCTCATCCTCCTCCTCCTCTCTCCTATTAGGCACCCACGTGGAGTCAGTGACCTCATCATCCCCTCCCTCCTCATCACTGGAGCCAATCTGGCAGTATGCTGCAGCTGCTGGAACATGACTGCCAGATTGGTGTCCTTCTTGAGCATCCCCTCTGTCTGCTCTCACCCTACTGCCTTCCTGTAGCTGGGTTTCATCATCAGACCCTTCGAAACGCTGGGCATCCTCCTGGAGCATGTACCCAACACTGTGCTCAAACAGTTTGGGGGACTCCTCAGGAGGAGGACATGGTGGGTCTAGGGAAGGAGTGACTGATGATGAGTCTGACATTGATACCAGGGAAGAGGACGCTTTGGCAGCTGCTTTGCCAGTACCCTGAGCCTGGGTGAGAGAGGATGAGGAGGAGGAGGAGGGCTTGGTCATCCACTCTACCAAGTCTTCGGCATGATGTGGCTCAACATGTCCAGCTGCCGAAAAGAAGGACAAGCGTGTCCCATGGCCATGTGCTGATGACAATGCACCGCGTCCACGACCAGCACTGTTGCCCCCAGACACAGAGCCTGCTTGCCCTCTTTTATTGCCTCCTGACTGTCTGCCTCTCCTTGTTTGCCTTCCAGACATTCTAATAGATGGCCTGCAGGGAGATGGGAAAAAAGCAATAAGGGCTACCTTCAGGTGTCCTTCTCTGTCCCTTGAAACAAGGACTTGCACAGTGAAAGAAACTGACACTCTCCCTACCTACAGTTTTCTGTCCCTAGAAAAAATGTTTTTTTTAAGCACAATATAGCACAAGGAGAATTCACTCACTGTCCTTCCAGGTCCCTAGAAACAAGGACTTGCACAGTGAAAGAAACTGACACTCTCCCTACCTACAGTTTTCTGTCCCTAGAAAAAATGTTTTTTTTAAGCACACTATAGCACAAGGAGAATTCACTCACTGTCCTTCCAGGTCCCTGGAAACAAGGACTTGCACAGTGAAAGAAACTGACACTCTCCCTACCTACAGTTTTCTGTCCCTAGAAAAAATGTTTTTTTTAAGCACACTATAGCACAAGGAGAATTCACTCACTGTCCTTCCAGGTCCCTGGAAACAAGGACTTGCACAGTGAAAGAAACTGACACTCTCCCTACCTACAGTTTTCTGTCCCTAGAAAAAATGTTTTTTTTAAGCACACTATAGCACAAGGAGAATTCACTCACTGTCCTTCCAGGTCCCTGGAAACAAGGACTTGCACAGTGAAAGAAACTGACACTCTCCCTACCTACAGTTTTCTGTCCCTAGAAAAAATGTTTTTTTTAAGCACAATATAGCACAAGGAGAATTCACTCACTGTCCTTCCAGGTCCCTAGAAACAAGGACTTGCACAGTGAAAGAAACTGACACTCTCCCTACCTACAGTTTTCTGTCCCTAGAAAAAATGTTTTTTTTAAGCACAATATAGCACAAGGAGAATTCACTCACTGTCCTTCCAGGTCCCTAGAAACAAGGACTTGCACAGTGAAAGAAACTGACACTCTCCCTACCTACAGTTTTCTGTCCCTAGAAAAAATGTTTTTTTTAAGCACACTATAGCACAAGGAGAATTCACTCACTGTCCTTCCAGGTCCCTGGAAACAAGGACTTGCACAGTGAAAGAAACTGACACTCTCCCTACCTACAGTTTTCTGTCCCTAGAAAAAATGTTTTTTTTAAGCACAATATAGCACAAGGAGAATTCACTCACTGTCCTTCCAGGTCCCTAGAAACAAGGACTTGCACAGTGAAAGAAACTGACACTCTCCCTACCTACAGTTTTCTGTCCCTAGAAAAAATGTTTTTTTTAAGCACAATATAGCACAAGGAGAATTCACTCACTGTCCTTCCAGGTCCCTAGAAACAAGGACTTGCACAGTGAAAGAAACTGACACTCTCCCTACCTACAGTTTTCTGTCCCTAGAAAAAATGTTTTTTTTAAGCACAATATAGCACAAGGAGAATTCACTCACTGTCCTTCCAGGTCCCTAGAAACAAGGACTTGCACAGTGAAAGAAACTGACACTCTCCCTACCTACAGTTTTCTGTCCCTAGAAAAAATGTTTTTTTTAAGCACACTATAGCACAAGGAGAATTCACTCACTGTCCTTCCAGGTCCCTGGAAACAAGGACTTGCACAGTGAAAGAAACTGACACTCTCCCTACCTACAGTTTTCTGTCCCTAGAAAAAATGTTTTTTTTAAGCACACTATAGCACAAGCACAAAACACACTGACACTCTCCCTACCTATCCTTCTCTTTCCCTAAACTAAAGGAATCCAGGTTAAGCAAGAAAGAAATAAAAGTCACTGTCCCTGCCTATGCTGCTCTATCCCTGCTCCGGAACACACTACACTAGGCCGCCGTGCTGGCGGCCTTTTATAGTGTGGGGCGTGTACTAAACCCCCTCAGCAATAATTGGCCACAGGCATCCTGCCTGTGGCCAATCATTGCTCTCCTCGCTGCCGGCGCTGTGATTGGCCAAGCATGCAGGGTCACAGTGCATGCTTGGCCAATCACAGCGCCTGGATGACACTGCGATGGCGTAGTGCATTGTGGGCCGTTCGCGTCACTCGAATTTGGCGCGAACGGCCCAAATCGTTCGATCTTTGTCGAACGATCGAACAGCCAATGTTCGAGTCGAACGTATGTTCGACTCGAACACGAAGCTCATCCCTAATGGCCAACGTTGAGTTCCACCTGGTGGGCATGTCACATATAAGGCGGTTCTTGGGCAGGTTCAACTCCTTTTGCAGCTCAGCCAGGCGAGCACTGGCATTATAAGATCTGCGGAAATGCACACAGACTTTCCTGGCCTGCCTCAGGACATCCTGTAAGCCCGGGTACCTGCCCAAGAAACGCTGCACCACCAGGTTAAGGACGTGAGCCACACAGGGCACATGGGTCAGTTGTCCCTGTCGAAGGGCGGAGAGGAGGTTGGTGCCATTGTCGCAAACCACCATTCCTGGCTTAAGCTGGCGTGGCGTCAACCACCTCTCGGCCTGGCCCTGCAGAGCAGACAGGACCTCTGCCCCAGTGTGGCTTCTGTCCCCCAAACACACCAGCGCAAGCACGGCATGGCATCTTTTTGCCTGCGTACTTGCGTAGCCCCGTGAACGGCTACGGAGCACCGCTGGTTCATAGGACAAACCACAGGAAGAGGCCATGGAGGAAGAAGAAGAGGAGGGGGTGGAGGAGAGAGGTGTGTCACAACCAGTAGTAGCATTTTGGAGGCGTGGCGGTGGGACAACCTCCAACACTACTGCACCTTGTCCTGCATCCTTCCCAGCTGCCAAAAGAGTGACCCAATGGGCCGTGAAAGAAAGGTAACGTCCATGTCCATGCCTGCTGGACCATGAGTCAGCGGTAATATGCACCTTACCGCTGACCGCCCTGTCCAGCGAGGCCAAGACATTGCCTTCCACATGCCGGTAGAGAGCCGGAATAGCCTTCCGTGAGAAAAAGTGGCGTTTGGGAACCTGCCACTGAGGAACCGCACATTGCACAAACTCACGGAAGGGGGCCGAGTCTACCAACTGAAAAGGCAGCAGTTGAAGCGCTAGCAATTTAGCCAAGCTAGCATTCAACCGCTGGGCATGTGGATGGCTGGGAGTGAACTTCTTTCGACGGTCCAGCAGCTGGGGCAGGGAAATTTGCCTGCTAGAATCGGACGTCGGTGTACTGCTAGCAGAGTGGCCGCAAGTACTTGGCTGTGACACACCTAATTCTACACCTTCATTCCTCTCAGTGCATGTTTCAGAGAGGACTGAAGTTATAGTGGGGTTGGAGATCCCAGCTGATGCGGTGCAAGGAGAGGTCCGCTTTGTTCTTTGGTGTGGGTCTTTGAGGTAGGCTTGCCAACGAGCTGCATGGCAGGTCAACATATGTCTGGTCTGGCATGTGGTACCCAAGCGGCTGATGTTTTGGCCACGCGATATACGCTTGAGACATATGTTGCAAACAGCAGCTGTGCGATCTGATGCACTAGCCTCAAAAAAGGCCCACACCAAGGAACTTTTTGAATGACGGGCAGAGGCAGCGCCCTGCACAGGCGGAGCTCTGCGGTGTGATTCCGTCAGTGTACTGCCCTTACGCTGGCCACCAAAGGGCATCCTGCCTCGTTGGAGATGTGCCTCCTCCTCATCCTCCTCCTCCTCCTCCTCTCTCCTATTAGGCACCCATGTGGAGTCAGTGACCTCATCATCCCCTCCCTCCTCATCACTGGAGCCAATCTGGCAGTATGCTGCAGCTGCTGGAACATGACTGCCAGATTGGTGTCCTTCTTGAGCATCCCCTCTGTCTGCTCTCACCCTACTGCCTTCCTGTAGCTGGGTTTCATCATCAGACCCTTCGAAACGCTGGGCATCCTCCTGGAGCATGTACCCAACACTGTGCTCAAACAGTTCGGGGGACTCCTCAGGAGGAGGACATGGTGGGTCTAGGGAAGGAGTGACTGATGATGAGTCTGACATTGATACCAGGGAAGAGGACGCTTTGGCAGCTGCTTTGCTAGTACCCTGAGCCTGGGTGAGAGAGGATGAGGAGGAGGAGGAGGGCTTGGTCATCCACTCTACCAAGTCTTCGGCATGATGTGGCTCAACATGTCCAGCTGCCGAAAAGAAGGACAAGCGTGTCCCATGGCCATGTGCTGATGACAATGCACCGCGTCCACGACCAGCACTGTTGCCCCCAGACACAGAGCCTGCTTGCCCTCTTTTATTGCCTCCTGACTGTCTGCCTCTCCTTGTTTGCCTTCCAGACATTCTAATAGATGGCCTGCAGGGAGATGGGAAAAAAGCAATAAGGGCTACCTTCAGGTGTCCTTCTCTGTCCCTAGAAACAAGGACTTGCACAGTGAAAGAAACTGACACTCTCCCTACCTACAGTTTTCTGTCCCTAGAAAAAATGTTTTTTTTAAGCACAATATAGCACAAGGAGAATTCACTCACTGTCCTTCCAGGTCCCTGGAAACAAGGACTTGCACAGTGAAAGAAACTGACACTCTCCCTACCTACAGTTTTCTGTCCCTAGAAAAAATGTTTTTTTTAAGCACAATATAGCACAAGGAGAATTCACTCACTGTCCTTCCAGGTCCCTAGAAACAAGGACTTGCACAGTGAAAGAAACTGACACTCTCCCTACCTACAGTTTTCTGTCCCTAGAAAAAATGTTTTTTTTAAGCACAATATAGCACAAGGAGAATTCACTCACTGTCCTTCCAGGTCCCTGGAAACAAGGACTTGCACAGTGAAAGAAACTGACACTCTCCCTACCTACAGTTTTCTGTCCCTAGAAAAAATGTTTTTTTTAAGCACAATATAGCACAAGGAGAATTCACTCACTGTCCTTCCAGGTCCCTAGAAACAAGGACTTGCACAGTGAAAGAAACTGACACTCTCCCTACCTACAGTTTTCTGTCCCTAGAAAAAATGTTTTTTTTAAGCACAATATAGCACAAGGAGAATTCACTCACTGTCCTTCCAGGTCCCTGGAAACAAGGACTTGCACAGTGAAAGAAACTGACACTCTCCCTACCTACAGTTTTCTGTCCCTAGAAAAAATGTTTTTTTTAAGCACAATATAGCACAAGGAGAATTCACTCACTGTCCTTCCAGGTCCCTGGAAACAAGGACTTGCACAGTGAAAGAAACTGACACTCTCCCTACCTACAGTTTTCTGTCCCTAGAAAAAAAGTTTTTTTTAAGCACAATATAGCACAAGGAGAATTCACTCACTGTCCTTCCAGGTCCCTGGAAACAAGGACTTGCACAGTGAAAGAAACTGACACTCTCCCTACCTACAGTTTTCTGTCCCTAGAAAAAAATGTTTTTTTTAAGCACAATATAGCACAAGGAGAATTCACTCACTGTCCTTCCAGGTCCCTAGAAACAAGGACTTGCACAGTGAAAGAAACTGACACTCTCCCTACCTACAGTTTTCTGTCCCTAGAAAAAATGTTTTTTTTAAGCACACTATAGCACAAGGAGAATTCACTCACTGTCCTTCCAGGTCCCTGGAAACAAGGACTTGCACAGTGAAAGAAACTGACACTCTCCCTACCTACAGTTTTCTGTCCCTAGAAAAAATGTTTTTTTTTAAGCACAATATAGCACAAGGAGAATTCACTCACTGTCCTTCCAGGTCCCTAGAAACAAGGACTTGCACAGTGAAAGAAACTGACACTCTCCCTACCTACAGTTTTCTGTCCCTAGAAAAAATGTTTTTTTTAAGCACACTATAGCACAAGGAGAATTCACTCACTGTCCTTCCAGGTCCCTGGAAACAAGGACTTGCACAGTGAAAGAAACTGACACTCTCCCTACCTACAGTTTTCTGTCCCTAGAAAAAATGTTTTTTTTAAGCACAATATAGCACAAGGAGAATTCACTCACTGTCCTTCCAGGTCCCTGGAAACAAGGACTTGCACAGTGAAATAAACTGACACTCTCCCTACCTACAGTTTTCTGTCCCTAGAAAAAAAGTTTTTTTTAAGCACAATATAGCACAAGGAGAATTCACTCACTGTCCTTCCAGGTCCCTAGAAACAAGGACTTGCACAGTGAAAGAAACTGACACTCTCCCTACCTACAGTTTTCTGTCCCTAGAAAAAATGTTTTTTTTAAGCACAATATAGCACAAGGAGAATTCACTCACTGTCCTTCCAGGTCCCTAGAAACAAGGACTTGCACAGTGAAAGAAACTGACACTCTCCCTACCTACAGTTTTCTGTCCCTAGAAAAAATGTTTTTTTTAAGCACAATATAGCACAAGGAGAATTCACTCACTGTCCTTCCAGGTCCCTGGAAACAAGGACTTGCACAGTGAAAGAAACTGACACTCTCCCTACCTACAGTTTTCTGTCCCTAGAAAAAATGTTTTTTATAAGCACAATATAGCACAAGGAGAATTCACTCACTGTCCTTCCAGGTCCCTAGAAACAAGGACTTGCACAGTGAAAGAAACTGACACTCTCCCTACCTACAGTTTTCTGTCCCTAGAAAAAATGTTTTTTTTAAGCACAATATAGCACAAGGAGAATTCACTCACTGTCCTTCCAGGTCCCTAGAAACAAGGACTTGCACAGTGAAAGAAACTGACACTCTCCCTACCTACAGTTTTCTGTCCCTAGAAAAAATGTTTTTTTTAAGCACAATATAGCACAAGGAGAATTCACTCACTGTCCTTCCAGGTCCCTGGAAACAAGGACTTGCACAGTGAAAGAAACTGACACTCTCCCTACCTACAGTTTTCTGTCCCTAGAAAAAATGTTTTTTTTAAGCACAATATAGCACAAGGAGAATTCACTCACTGTCCTTCCAGGTCCCTGGAAACAAGGACTTGCACAGTGAAAGAAACTGACACTCTCCCTACCTACAGTTTTCTGTCCCTAGAAAAAATGTTTTTTTTTAAGCACAATATAGCACAAGGAGAATTCACTCACTGTCCTTCCAGGTCCCTAGAAACAAGGACTTGCACAGTGAAAGAAACTGACACTCTCCCTACCTACAGTTTTCTGTCCCAAGAAAAAATGTTTTTTTTAAGCACAATATAGCACAAGGAGAATTCACTCACTGTCCTTCCAGGTCCCTGGAAACAAGGACTTGCACAGTGAAAGAAACTGACACTCTCCCTACCTACAGTTTTCTGTCCCTAGAAAAAATGTTTTTTTTAAGCACAATATAGCACAAGGAGAATTCACTCACTGTCCTTCCAGGTCCCTGGAAACAAGGACTTGCACAGTGAAAGAAACTGACACTCTCCCTACCTACAGTTTTCTGTCCCTAGAAAAAATGTTTTTTTTAAGCACAATATAGCACAAGGAGAATTCACTCACTGTCCTTCCAGGTCCCTAGAAACAAGGACTTGCACAGTGAAAGAAACTGACACTCTCCCTACCTACAGTTTTCTGTCCCTAGAAAAAATGTTTTTTTTAAGCACACTATAGCACAAGCACAAAACACACTGACACTCTCCCTACCTATCCTTCTCTTTCCCTAAACTAAAGGAATCCAGGTTAAGCAAGAAAGAAATAAAAGTCACTGTCCCTGCCTATGCTGCTCTATCCCTGCTCCGGAACACACTACACTAGGCCGCCGTGCTGGCGGCCTTTTATAGTGTGGGGCGTGTACTAAACCCCCTCAGCAATAATTGGCCACAGGCATCCTGCCTGTGGCCAATCATTGCTCTCCTCGCTGCCGGCGCTGTGATTGGCCAAGCATGCGGGGTCACAGTGCATGCTTGGCCAATCACAGCGTCTGGATGACACTGCGATGGCGTAGTGCATTGTGGGCCGTTCGCGTCACTCGAATTTGGCGCGAACGGCCCAAATCGTTCGATCTTCGTCGAACGATCGAACAGCCGATGTTCGAGTCGAACGTATGTTCGACTCGAACACGAAGCTCATCCCTAATGGCCAACGTTGAGTTCCACCTGGTGGGCATGTCACATATAAGGCGGTTCTTGGGCAGGTTCAACTCCTTTTGCAGCTCAGCCAGGCGAGCACTGGCATTATAAGATCTGCGGAAATGCACACAGACTTTCCTGGCCTGCCTCAGGACATCCTGTAAGCCCGGGTACCTGCCCAAGAAACGCTGCACCACCAGGTTAAGGACGTGAGCCACACAGGGCACATGGGTCAGTTGTCCCTGTCGAAGGGCGGAGAGGAGGTTGGTGCCATTGTCGCAAACCACCATTCCTGGCTTAAGCTGGCGTGGCGTCAACCACCTCTCGGCCTGGCCCTGCAGAGCAGACAGGACCTCTGCCCCAGTGTGGCTTCTGTCCCCCAAACACACCAGCGCAAGCACGGCATGGCATCTTTTTGCCTGCGTACTTGCGTAGCCCCGTGAACGGCTACGGAGCACCGCTGGTTCATAGGACAAACCACAGGAAGAGGCCATGGAGGAAGAAGAAGAGGAGGGGGTGGAGGAGAGAGGTGTGTCACAACCAGTAGTAGCATTTTGGAGGCGTGGCGGTGGGACAACCTCCAACACTACTGCACCTTGTCCTGCATCCTTCCCAGCTGCCAAAAGAGTGACCCAATGGGCCGTGAAAGAAAGGTAACGTCCCTGTCCATGCCTGCTGGACCATGAGTCAGCGGTAATATGCACCTTACCGCTGACCGCCCTGTCCAGCGAGGCCAAGACATTGCCTTCCACATGCCGGTAGAGAGCCGGAATAGCCTTCCGTGAGAAAAAGTGGCGTTTGGGAACCTGCCACTGAGGAACCGCACATTGCACAAACTCACGGAAGGGGGCCGAGTCTACCAACTGAAAAGGCAGCAGTTGAAGCGCTAGCAATTTAGCCAAGCTAGCATTCAACCGCTGGGCATGTGGATGGCTGGGAGTGAACTTCTTTCGACGGTCCAGCAGCTGGGGCAGGGAAATTTGCCTGCTAGAATCAGACGTCGGTGTACTGCTAGCAGAGTGGCCGCAAGTACTTGGCTGTGACACACCTAATTCTACACCTTCATTCCTCTCAGTGCATGTTTCAGAGAGGACTGAAGTTATAGTGGGGTTGGAGATCCCAGCTGATGCGGTGCAAGGAGAGGTCCGCTTTGTTCTTTGGTGTGGGTCTTTGAGGTAGGCTTGCCAACGAGCTGCATGGCAGGTCAACATATGTCTGGTCAGGCATGTGGTACCCAAGCGGCTGATGTTTTGGCCACGCGATATACGCTTGAGACATATGTTGCAAACAGCAGCTGTGCGATCTGATGCACTAGCCTCAAAAAAGGCCCACACCAAGGAACTTTTTGAATGACGGGCAGAGGCAGCGCCCTGCACAGGCGGAGCTCTGCGGTGTGATTCCGTCGGTGTACTGCCCTTACGCTGGCCACCAAAGGGCATCCTGCCTCGTTGGAGATGTGCCTCCCCCTCATCCTCCTCCTCCTCCTCTCTCCTATTAGGCACCCATGTGGAGTCAGTGACCTCATCATCCCCTCCCTCCTCATCACTGGAGCCAATCTGGCAGTATGCTGCAGCTGCTGGAACATGACTGCCAGATTGGTGTCCTTCTTGAGCATCCCCTCTGTCTGCTCTCACCCTACTGCCTTCCTGTAGCTGGGTTTCATCATCAGACCCTTCGAAACGCTGGGCATCCTCCTGGAGCATGTACCCAACACTGTGCTCAAACAGTTCGGGGGACTCCTCAGGAGGAGGACATGGTGGGTCTAGGGAAGGAGTGACTGATGATGAGTCTGACATTGATACCAGGGAAGAGGACGCTTTGGCAGCTGCTTTGCCAGTACCCTGAGCCTGGGTGAGAGAGGATGAGGAGGAGGAGGAGGGCTTGGTCATCCACTCTACCAAGTCTTCGGCATGATGTGGCTCAACATGTCCAGCTGCCGAAAAGAAGGACAAGCGTGTCCCATGGCCATGTGCTGATGACAATGCACCGCGTCCACGACCAGCACTGTTGCCCCCAGACACAGAGCCTGCTTGCCCTCTTTTATTGCCTCCTGACTGTCTGCCTCTCCTTGTTTGCCTTCCAGACATTCTAATAGATGGCCTGCAGGGAGATGGGAAAAAAGCAATAAGGGCTACCTTCAGGTGTCCTTCTCTGTCCCTTGAAACAAGGACTTGCACAGTGAAAGAAACTGACACTCTCCCTACCTACAGTTTTCTGTCCCTAGAAAAAATGTTTTTTTTAAGCACACTATAGCACAAGGAGAATTCACTCACTGTCCTTCCCAGTCCCTAGAAACAAGGACTTGCACAGTGAAAGAAACTGACACTCTCCCTACCTACAGTTTTCTGTCCCTAGAAAAAATGTTTTTTTTAAGCACACTATAGCACAAGGAGAATTCACTCACTGTCCTTCCCAGTCCCTAGAAACAAGGACTTGCACAGTGAAAGAAACTGACACTCTCCCTACCTAGAGTTTTCTGTCCCTAGAAAAAATGTTTTTTTTAAGCACACTATAGCACAAGGAGAATTCACTCACTGTCCTTCCCAGTCCCTAGAAACAAGGACTTGCACAGTGAAAGAAACTGACACTCTCCCTACCTAGAGTTTTCTGTCCCTAGAAAAAATGTTTTTTTTAAGCACACTATAGCACAAGGAGAATTCACTCACTGTCCTTCCCAGTCCATAGAAACAAGGACTTGCACAGTGAAAGAAACTGACACTCTCCCTACCTAGAGTTCTCTGTCCCTAGAAAAAATGTTTTTTTTAAGCACACTATAGCACAAGGAGAATTCACTCACTGTCCTTCCCAGTCCCTAGAAACAAGGACTTGCACAGTGAAAGAAACTGACACTCTCCCTACCTAGAGTTTTCTGTCCCTAGAAAAAATGTTTTTTTTAAGCACACTATAGCACAAGGAGAATTCACTCACTGTCCTTCCCAGTCCCTAGAAACAAGGACTTGCACAGTGAAAGAAACTGACACTCTCCCTACCTAGAGTTTTCTGTCCCTAGAAAAAATGTTTTTTTTAAGCACACTATAGCACAAGGAGAATTCACTCACTGTCCTTCCCAGTCCCTAGAAACAAGGACTTGCACAGTGAAAGAAACTGACACTCTCCCTACCTACAGTTTTCTGTCCCTAGAAAAAATGTTTTTTTTAAGCACACTATAGCACAAGGAGAATTCACTCACTGTCCTTCCCAGTCCCTAGAAACAAGGACTTGCACAGTGAAAGAAACTGACACTCTCCCTACCTACAGTTTTCTGTCCCTAGAAAAAATGTTTTTTTTAAGCACACTATAGCACAAGGAGAATTCACTCACTGTCCTTCCCAGTCCCTAGAAACAAGGACTTGCACAGTGAAAGAAACTGACACTCTCCCTACCTACAGTTTTCTGTCCCTAGAAAAAATGTTTTTTTTAAGCACACTATAGCACAAGGAGAATTCACTCACTGTCCTTCCCAGTCCCTAGAAACAAGGACTTGCACAGTGAAAGAAACTGACACTCTCCCTACCTACAGTTTTCTGTCCCTAGAAAAAATGTTTTTTTTAAGCACACTATAGCACAAGGAGAATTCACTCACTGTCCTTCCCAGTCCCTAGAAACAAGGACTTGCACAGTGAAAGAAACTGACACTCTCCCTACCTACAGTTTTCTGTCCCTAGAAAAAATGTTTTTTTTAAGCACACTATAGCACAAGGAGAATTCACTCACTGTCCTTCCCAGTCCCTAGAAACAAGGACTTGCACAGTGAAAGAAACTGACACTCTCCCTACCTAGAGTTTTCTGTCCCTAGAAAAAATGTTTTTTTTAAGCACACTATAGCACAAGGAGAATTCACTCACTGTCCTTCCCAGTCCCTAGAAACAAGGACTTGCACAGTGAAAGAAACTGACACTCTCCCTACCTAGAGTTTTCTGTCCCTAGAAAAAATGTTTTTTTTAAGCACACTATAGCACACAGAGAATTCACTCACTGTCCTTCCCAGTCCCTAGAAACAAGGACTTGCACAGTGAAAGAAACTGACACTCTCCCTACCTACAGTTTTCTGTCCCTAGAAAAAATGTTTTTTTTAAGCACACTATAGCACAAGGAGAATTCACTCACTGTCCTTCCCAGTCCCTAGAAACAAGGACTTGCACAGTGAAAGAAACTGACACTCTCCCTACCTACAGTTTTCTGTCCCTAGAAAAAATGTTTTTTTTAAGCACACTATAGCACAAGGAGAATTCACTCACTGTCCTTCCCAGTCCCTAGAAACAAGGACTTGCACAGTGAAATAAAATGACACTCTCCCTACCTACAGTTTTCTGTCCCTAGAAAAAATGTTTTTTTTAAGCACACTATAGCACAAGGAGAATTCACTCACTGTCCTTCCCAGTCCCTAGAAACAAGGACTTGCACAGTGAAAGAAACTGACACTCTCCCTACCTACAGTTTTCTGTCCCTAGAAAAAATGTTTTTTTTAAGCACACTATAGCACAAGGAGAATTCACTCACTGTCCTTCCCAGTCCCTAGAAACAAGGACTTGCACAGTGAAAGAAACTGACACTCTCCCTACCTACAGTTTTCTGTCCCTAGAAAAAATGTTTTTTTTAAGCACACTATAGCACAAGGAGAATTCACTCACTGTCCTTCCCAGTCCCTAGAAACAAGGACTTGCACAGTGAAAGAAACTGACACTCTCCCTACCTACAGTTTTCTGTCCCTAGAAAAAATGTTTTTTTTAAGCACACTATAGCACAAGGAGAATTCACTCACTGTCCTTCCCAGTCCCTAGAAACAAGGACTTGCACAGTGAAAGAAACTGACACTCTCCCTACCTACAGTTTTCTGTCCCTAGAAAAAATGTTTTTTTTAAGCACACTATAGCACAAGGAGAATTCACTCACTGTCCTTCCCAGTCCCTAGAAACAAGGACTTGCACAGTGAAAGAAACTGACACTCTCCCTACCTAGAGTTTTCTGTCCCTAGAAAAAATGTTTTTTTTAAGCACACTATAGCACAAGGAGAATTCACTCACTGTCCTTCCCAGTCCCTAGAAACAAGGACTTGCACAGTGAAAGAAACTGACACTCTCCCTACCTATAGTTTTCTGTCCCTAGAAAAAATGTTTTTTTTAAGCACACTATAGCACAAGGAGAATTCACTCACTGTCCTTCCCAGTCCCTAGAAACAAGGACTTGCACAGTGAAAGAAACTGACACTCTCCCTACCTACAGTTTTCTGTCCCTAGAAAAAATGTTTTTTTTAAGCACACTATAGCACAAGGAGAATTCACTCACTGTCCTTCCCAGTCCCTAGAAACAAGGACTTGCACAGTGAAAGAAACTGACACTCTCCCTACCTACATTTTTCTGTCCCTAGAAAAAATGTTTTTTTTAAGCACACTATAGCACAAGCACAAAACACACTGACACTCTCCCTACCTATCCTTCTCTTTCCCTAAACTAAAGGAATCCAGGTTAAGCAAGAAAGAAATAAAAGTCACTGTCCCTGCCTATGCTGCTCTTTCCCTGCTCCAGAACACACTACACTAGGCCGCCGTGCTGGCGGCCTTTTATAGTGTGGGGCGTGTACTAAACACCCTCAGCAATAATTGGCCACAGGCATCCTGCCTGTGGCCAATCATTGCTCTCCTCGCTGCCGGCGCTGTGATTGGCCAAGCATGCGGGGTCACAGTGCATGCTTGGCCAATCACAGCGCCTGGATGACACTGCAATGGCGTAGTGCATTGTGGGCCGTTCGCGTCACTCGAATTTGGCGCGAACGGCCCAAATCGTTCGATCTTCGTCGAACGATCGAACAGCCGATGTTCGAGTCGAGCGTATGTTCGACTCGAACACGAAGCTCATCCCTATCCAGCAACATACCAGTACCTTGCTGGTCCTTGTTGGACATGTATTGTAATCTTTTTTTTCATGCAGCCTGTTGGCTGAACGAAAAAAAAAGATTGATCGGTGGGTATGCCCACCATTAGAATACCGCCCTTCATCCACCCACTTCTAATGATGGGCATACATGCACCATTTATATATGCCGAAGCATGGGGGCATCTTCCCGCAAAAGTTATGCCGCGTACACATGGTCAGACTTTTCCACGGGCAAGCCTCCGTCGGAATTTCGACCGTATGTACGCGGCATTAGGAGCAAAATCGCTCCTCCGCCCCTGCTGCCCCAATGCTTCGGCATATATGCTTTTTTTTTTTTAACTGTGGTGGTGAAATCACCTCCTACAGCACTGGAGTCACAGGGATCAGGCCTGTCTCTGCGAACGCTGCAGTTATGTGTGTTGTGTTTTGTAAGTGACAGTGATCGATCGATACTGCACTTGGGTGGCCTGGGCTGGACGGAGGGGCAAAACGCAGGTGCTAGCAGGTATCTGGGCTGATCCCGCTAACACTGCGTTTTTGGGAACCCTAAACTGCTGGGGACGCTAGTATAGATCTGATCAGATCAGATATTGATCTGTTCAGATACTATACCACTAAGGGGGGTGTATGCTTAACGCGTGGGTGTTAGCGCTACTGGCACTAACCTGACGCTGCCTGGGGTGTGACGCAGACCTTCTCTGACGCTAAAACCTAATTGATATCACCCACCGGGCGATCAGGGGGTTAAACCTTTATTGGGTTATATATACGGCGGGTGCCCTGACACTATAAAAAGCAAACTAACTAACCAGCGTCACCCGTAACACTTATATGATGATCACTGGTGAAAGGGTTAACTAGGGGCAATTAGGGGGTTAAAACCTTTATTAGGTAATATATGGGGGTACCTGACGCTATATAAAAACCTGACGGCGAACCTAAAAAAAATTTACTGGCTACCTATCGGCATCACCGACACTAAGACAACGATCATAAAAACGATCGTTTAGCGACAGTGGTGATAGGGGGTGAAAGGGTTACCTGGGGGGCGATCAGGGGGTTAAACCTTTATTAGATAATATATGGGGGTACCTGACGCTATAAAAACCTGCAGCGAACCTAAAAAAAATTACTGGCTACCGATCTGCATCACCGACGCTAAGACAGCGATCAGAAAAATGATCGCTTAGCGACAGTGGTGATAGGGGGTGAAAGGGTTACCTGGGGGGCGATCAAGGGGGTTAAACCTTTATTAGGTAATATATTGGGGTACCTGACGCTATAAAAACCTGCGGCGAACCTAAAAAAAATTACTGGCTACCGATCTGCATCACCGACGCTAAGACAGCGATCAAAAAAATTATCGCTTAGTGACAGTGGTGATAGGGGGTGAAAGGGTTACCTGGGGGGCGATCAAGGGGGTTAAACCTTTATTAGGTAATATATGGGGGTACCCGACGCTATAAAAACCTGCGGAGAACCTAAAAAAAATTACTGGCTACCGATCAGCATCACCGACGCTAAGACATCGATCAGAAAAATCATTGCATAGCGACGGCGGTGCTAGGGGGTGAAAGGGTTACCTGGGGGGTGATCAAGGGGGTTAAACCTTTATTAGGTAATATATGGGGGTACCCGACGCTATAAAAACCTGCCGCGAACCTAAAAAAATTACTGGCTACCGATCAGCATCGCCGACGCTAAGACATCGATCAGAAAAATTATCGCTTAGTGACAGTGGTGATAGGGGGTGAAAGGGTTACCTGGGGGGCGATCAAGGGGGTTAAACCTTTATTAGGTAATATATGGGGGTACCCGACGCTATAAAAACCTGCCGCGAACCTAAAAAAAATTACTGGCTACCGATCAGCATCACCGACGCTAAGACATCGATCAGAAAAATGATCGCTTAGCGACGGCGGTGCTAGGGGGTGAAAGGGTTATCTGGGGGGTGATCAGGAGGTTAAACCTTTATTGGGGGGGGGTTAGGGGGCTACACTGGACCTAAAACTAAATGTAGTGACACTTTTACAGTCACAAATGTCACTGATTGCAGTGATCACTAAATAAATGGTCACTGCAATCAGTGACACAGTGACTGGGGGCTGGGGGGTGATCTGGGGGGTGATCTGGGGGTGTCTGGGGGGGCTAGGGGGGGCCATTTATGTGCCTATGTGTCCTGGTGTCAGTGTGCTGTTTTGTGTATTAACCTGCATCTTCTCCTGTACGGCGCTCGGTATATGTGAGCGCCGCAGGAGAGATGATATCACTTCCTCCTGCCTGGCAGGCAGGGGAAGCTCTCTCATTCGCCGGGAGCGATCGAGAGGGGGGGCCGGAATCGAACGGCCGTCCCCTCATGCCGGATCGCTCCCGAAGGTAAAACGACCACCCACTGTAAAGAAGGGGGGTCCGATCTGACCCCCCAACTATACAAAGGCAATCACGTATATGTACGTGATTCTGCCTGTCGGTGCCATTCTGCCGACGTATATTTACAGTGGGCGGTCGTTAAGTGATTAGAGCCCATGGATCTAATCAGGTGCTTCAAAAAAAAAAAACACCCCCGCTGCTGTAATTCAGGCGCCCGGCATCCTGAAAGTGGCGGACGCCTGAAATAGGGATGGCCACGGCTGCCATGGATAGTGTGAGGGGGTTAGCTAGGCAGCGGGTGTGTGTGACCCCCTGGCTGGGTTCACTACACAAAAAATTAGGCACAGCAAACAACAGTGAAGGTATAAAAACAAAGGTGCAATTTATTTACACTATTTACAAAGATCCAGAAACAGCAAAACAAAAAGAAACATGAAAATAAATCCTTGCCAACTTAGTCACTTACTACATACATAGGTTTCCCTGGGACAGCAGCCTTGTGCTGTCCCAGCACCTATCTCCCTGTTACAGAGGCTTGCCACACAGGCGTTGTCTCACCGCACAGACAGATATCGCACACCACAGTCTAAACAGGCACAGAACTGGTTCCAGGATGGACCAACTCCCTTTGCATGCTGCGGTTTTTTGTAGAGGCCTTAATGAGCCAACTTAATTCAGCTGGGCTCATTACCTCTACCCCTGCAGGACTCTCAGCACTTCCCCCTAGTGGTACAAGTCGGCATAAAGCCTGAATCCGGGACACACATATTTGCCATCCTGGATTTTAATTGCCTGCTGTCACAATAGATTCATGCTATGCATGAATCCATCCATTATTCATATAGGGGGTGGCGTGGAGAGAGTGGGTGGCATGTGGGTGCCCCTAATGGACAGGCCGCCACTGAATTCTACCTTGAGACCAGATTAAAAACTTTTACAGAAACTGGCCCAGTAGTTTTAAATACACTGAGTGGCTTGGAGCATATGCTCAGTGAGCTCTCTCTACTGCCGCCTATCCCAGCAGTGACTGAGCTCAATGTGGCTTTTGAAAAAGGAAGCACACATGCCTCTGCAGTGCTAGAAGCAAGTGACAATGACTTCTGTATCCTCCAATTAACACAGAATGAAAGGATGTCAACAATAAAGTATTTGGGCCAGGCTGCATGATGGACATAAACAGCATATGGCACATTCCTGTATATGTTAACAAAGTGCACAGTGCAGTTAAACTTACTGGGTCCACTTGTATGCATGGGCAAGTTTCTCTAAAAGGTGCTTTTCTCTGCAATCCCACAATGCAGTGCTTGGTTCCTGAGTGATCAATTACCAGACCTGAGTACTTTCAAATGAGAGGGGACATTCCTAAAGCCGGCCATAGACGGTTCAAATCTTGGTTGGTTCTGCAGGGACCGGCCAAGATTCGAACCATGTATGAGCAGGCTGAATTACCCAAGTTGATCAATCGATCAACTTGAGTACAACTAGCCTTTTAGATTCTACTTGCGATTATTGCCAGCGGCTATTACCGGGAGAGCACTGGGTCAGCGAGAGGGATTCCCCCATCAACACTGATGGTTGCAGGAAAGAAAAACACTCCATCTATGACTGGTTTAAAGCAGAGGTCCGCCTAAAAAAAAATAATTAAAAGCCAGCAGCTACAAATACTGCAGCTGCTGACTTTTATTATATGGACACTTACCTGTCCAGGGCTCCCGCGATGTCGGCAGCTGAAGCCGTTCAGTGAATCGGCTCTTGGCTGCTGCCGCCACCATCCTTGGTGAGGGAATCAGGAAGTGAAGCCTTGCGGCTCCACTTCCTGGTTCCCTACTGTGCATGTGCGAGTCGCACTGTGCATCCTCACTGGTCCCTGCTGTGTTCTGGGATCTGTGTGTCTCCCAGAAGACAGCGAGGGAGGACAGTGTAGGCGCAGGAAGTGGCGTAGGTCACCGCGATCACCACGGTGATCTATGCCAGGAAGTGGGAGCAAATGCCTGTATTTCACAGGTATTTGCTCCCTCCTCCCCCCAGAAAAGTACCAATTGTGATACCGGAGCGGGGTAGGATTACAAAAAGTGGAAGTTCCATTTTTGGGTAGAACTCCACTTTAACAGAGTGCAAGCACCAACCCCAAGGTATATAAGTTGAAATTTGCATAGGATCTTTCCAGGGTAGACAGAGAGGAGAAGGAAAAGTAAATAAAAGCAATGAAGGGTGACTTTGAATATTGGGAAAGTTAGTTTGGGATATTTTTTTATTTTATAATTCTAATACACATCCACCTGAAAGACATTTTTTGTTCTGAACAGAGACTTTATTGAAAAACTTTTTTAACTCATGATGCTGCTAAAAACTTTATATAATGACAGGTATATGTTAACCACTTGCCGACTGCCTCCTGTAGATATACGTCGGCAGAATGGCACGGACAGGCACATCAGCGTACCTGTACGTCCCCTTTAAGTGCCTGTCTGAGTGGTTGCGCGCGCCGCCGGCCCTGTCGCCATCCCCGTGAGTTGACCGCGAGTCCCGCGGACTCAATCGCCGTGGGAATCCCCGCGATCGTCTCACGGAGGTATAGAGCAGGGAGATGCTTGTGTAAACAAGCATCTCCCTGCTCTGCCTAGTGACAATGACACGGATCTCGGCTCCGTGTACTCGGAGTGGAGATTGGTGTTATGTGACACAGAGCCCCCACACTTAACCCCTACAGCGCCACCTAGTGGTTAACCCCTTCACTGCAAGTGTAATTTTCACAGTAACCAGTGCATTTTTATAGCACTGATTGCCGTGAAAATGACAATGGTGCCAAAAATGTGTCAAAAGTGTCCGATGTGTCTGTCATAATGTCGCAGTCAGGAAAAAAATCACTGATCGCCGCCATTACTAGTGAAAAAAAAAATGTTTAAAAATGCCATAAAACTATCCCCTATTTTGTAAACGCTATAACTTTTGCGCAAACCAATCAATAAACGGCGATTGCAATTTTTTTTACCAAAAATATGTAGAAGAATACGTATCGGCCTAAACTGAGGAAAAAATATGTTTTTTTATATATTTTTTGGGGATATTTATTATAGCAAAAAGTAAAAAATATTGAATTTTTTTCAAAATTGTCGCTCTATTTTTGTTTATAGCGCAAAAAATAAAAACTGCAGAGGTGATCAAATTACCACCAAAAGAAAGCTCTATTTGTGGGAAAAAAAGGACGTAAATTTTGTTTGGGAGCCACGTCGCACAACTGCGCAATTGTCAGTTAAAGCGACACAGTGCCGAATCGCAAAAAGGGGCCTGGTCTTTAACCAGCTTAAATGGTCCGGGGCTTAAGTGGTTAAAACAGCATGTGCATGGTAGACTAAGAATTATGGAGATTTTGGGTTACAAATTTTGTTCATTTTTTAAATTAAACAATTGAGGTAGTAGAGTAACCAATTTGCTTAAAAATAAATTGTTGTACAGTGGGTCAGCTGAGCCAAAAATTAGCTACCGTAATTAAGCAATTTCTTAAAAAACACAAAATATTAATATACTATAACTAGATAGGAGTGTTGCCAAATTGGCTGGTTCTCAGTCAGTAATTGTTGAATAAATGCATTTTAACCACTTAAGCCCCGGACCATTTGGTAGCTAAAGGACCAGAGGTGAATTCAGAATTTTGCACTGCGCTGCTTTAACTGTAAATTGTGCGGACATGCAATGTTGTACCCAAACTAAATTTGCGTCCTTTTCTTCCCACAAATAGAGCTTTCTTTTAATGGTATTTGATTGCCTCTGTGATTTTTATTTTTTGTGATATAAACGGAAAAGGACAGAAAATCTTGAAAAAAATGATATTTTCTACTTTTTGTTATAAGAAAAATCGAATAAACTCAATTGTAGTCATACATTTAGGCCAAAATGTATTCAGCCACATGTCTTTAGTAAAAAAAATGTCATTAAGCGTATATTTATTGGTTTGCGCAAAAGTTATAGCGTCTACAAACTAGGGTAAATTTTCTGGAATTTACACAGCTTTTAATTTATGACTGCCTATCTCATTTCTTGAGGTGCTAAAATGGCAGGGCAGTACAAAACCCCCCCAAATGACCCCATTTTGGAAAGTAGACACCCCAAGGAAATTGCTGAGAGGCATGTTGAGCCCATTGAATATTTTTTTTTTTTGTCCCAAGTGATTGAATAATGACAAAAAAAAATTAAATTACAAAAAGTTGTCACTAAATGATATATTGCTCACACATGCCATGGTTATATGTGGAATTGCACCCCAAAATACATTCTGCTGCTTCTCCTGAGTACAGGGATACCACATGTGTGGGACTTTTTAGGAGCCTAGCCACGTACGGGACTCCGGAAACCAAGCACCGCCTTCAGGATTTCTAAGGGCGCAAATTTTTGATTTCACTCCTCACTACCTATCACAGTTTCGAAGGCCATAAAATGCCAAAATAGCACAAAACCCCCCCAAATGACCCCATTTCGGAAAGTAGACACCCCAAGCTATTTACTGAGAGGCATGTTCAGTCCATGGAATATTTTATATTTTGCCACAAGTTGCGGGAATATGACAAACTTTGTTTTTTTTGCACAAAGTTGTCACTAAATGATATATTGCTCACACATGCCATGGGCATATGTGAAATTACACCCCAAAATACATTCTGCTGCTTGGGGTGTCTACTTTCCAAAATGGGGTCATTTTGGGGGGTTTGTGCCATCTGGGCATTCCATGGCCTCCGAAACTGTGATAGGCAGTGAGGAGTGAAATCAAAAATTTACACCCATAGAAATCCTGAAGGCGGTGCTTGGTTTTTGGGGTCCTGTACGCGGCTAGGCTCCCAAAATGTCTCACACATGTGGTATCCCCGTACTCAGGAGAAGCAACAGAATGTATTTTGGGGTGCAATTCCACATATAACCATGGCATGTTTAAGCAATATATAATTTAGTGACAACTTTTTGTACATTTTTTTTCTTTTTATCATTATTCAATCACTTGGGACAAAAAAAAATATTCAATGGGCTCAACATGGCTCTCAGCAAATAGCTTGAGGTGTCTACTTTCCAAAATGGGGTCATTTGGGGGGGTTTTGAACTGTCCTGGCATTTTATGCACAACATTAGGAAGCTTATGTCACACATCATTCACTCTTCTAACCACTTGAAGACAAAGCCCTTTCTGACACTTTTTGTTTACATGAAAAAAATTTTTTTTTGCAAGAAAATTATGTTGAACCCCCCAAACATTATATATTTTTTTTAAAGCAAAGGCCCTACAGATTAAAATGGCGGGTGTTGCATTTTTTTTTCCACACAGTATTGCCCAAATGTTTGATGAAATAAAAAAGATGATCTTAGGCCGAGTACATGGATACCAAACACGACATGCTTTAAAATTGCGCATAAACGCGCAGCGGCGAGAAACTACATTAATTTTTAAAAGCATTTAAAAGCCTTTACAGGTTACCACGTTAGATTTACAGAGGATGTCTACTGCTAAAATTACTGCCCTCGATCTGACCTTCGCGGTGATACCTCACATGCATGATGCAATTGCTGTTTACATATGACGCTAGACCGACGCTTGCGTTTGCCTTTGCACAAGAGCAGGGGGGGACAGCGGTGCTTTTTTTTTTTATTATTTATTTTGCTTTTTTATTTTATTTTTAAACTGTTCCTTCCATATTTTTTATTTTTTTTTATCATTTTTATTGTTATCTCAGGGAATGTAAATATCCCCTATGATAGCAATAAGTAGTGACAGGTACTCTTTTTTTGAAAAAAAATGGGGGGTTAGACCCTAGATCTTTCCTCTGCCCTCAAAGCATCTGACCACACCAAGATCGGTGTGATAAAATGCTTTCCCAATTTCCCAATGGCGCTGTTTATATCCGGGGGGGGCATTCCCTCCCACTGCTTGTAAAAGCAGTCTAGAGGCTAATTATCTGCTAGAATTGCTTTTACATGAAAGCCGGCCACTGGCTGAAAAGAATGATACCAAGATGATACCTAAACCTGCAGGCATCATTCTGGTATAAACATTCAAAGTCCAGCAACATACCAGTACGTTGCTGGTCCTTGTTGGACATGTATTGTAATCTTTTTTTTCATGCAGCCTGTTGGCTGAACGAAAAAAAGAGATTGATCGGTGGGTATGCCCACCATTAGAATACCTCCCTTCATCCACCCACTTCTAATGATGGGCATATATGCCGAAGCATGGGAGCATCCTCCCGCAAAAAAGTTATGCCGCGTACACACGGTCGGACTTTTCCACGGGCAAGCCTTCGTTGGAATTTCGACCGTATGTACGCGGCATAAAAGGTTATGCCGTGTACACACGGTCAAACTTTTCCACGGGCAAGCCTCCGTCGGAATTTCGACCGTATATACGCGGCATTAGGAGCAAAATCGCTCCTCCGCCCCTGCTGCCCCCATGCTTCGGCATATATGCTCTTTTTTTAACTGTGGTGGTGAAATCACCTCCTACAGCGTTGGAGTCACGGCTTTATGTATCGTGAGAGCAAACGCTGTTGCTGTCAAGATAAATAAATCCGCGATGCAACTGAATGGCGTACCTGCTAAGCAAATGATGGTTAACATTAAAACAAAGTAACATTACAGTACAACAGTAAGACCTTACCATACCATACCTGCAAAGCAAATACCAAAACAAAACCTAGTAAAAAATAAAAAATTTTTTTAACGCAACCTGTGCCTAAAATATATATATATTCCGAAGCATGGGGGCATCCTCCCGCAAAAAAGTTATGCCGCGTACACACGGTCGGACTTTTCCACGGGCAAGCCTTTGTCGGAATTTCGACCGTATGTACGCGCCATAAAAGGTTATGCCGCGTACACACGGTCAAACTTTTCCACGGGCAAGCCTCCGTCGGAATTTCGACCGTATATTCGCGGCATTAGGAGCAAAATCGCTCCTCCGCCCCTGCTGCCCCCATGCTTCGGCATATATGCTCTTTTTTTTTAACTGTGGTGGTGAAATCACCTCCTACAGCACTGGAGTCACGGCTTTATGTATCGTGGGAGCAAACGCTGTTGCTGTCAATATAAATAATTCCGCGCTGCAGTTGAATGGCGCACCTGAAAACAAAAAATTACATACCTGAAAAGCAAGCATGATAAAACATTGCAGAATGGAATACAGTAAAAAAGAGCAGACCAATAGAGAGAAAATAGAGAGAGAGAGAGAGAACAATAAAACGACAACTATTTTTGTTTTTTTTCTTTTATATTTTTTTTGTGTTTTTGTTTTTTACGTTTTTTTTTTCTTTTTTACACTTTTTTTTTTAAACTTTAACAACTGTAATGGTTCGGGTCTCTCAAAATGTAATGGCATCTTGGGAGACCCTGTGTAACTGTGTCCTAGTCTGTGAAATGCTGTACCCTACGCTAAAACTTCACTTTTGAGTGGTAGCGTTCAAAACATTCACCAAGGCAAAGACCAGGTTTTCAGGACAGAGTGGACAATAATAACGGGTGTCACGCCTAAATCCGCGCTTGCTACAGACACAACATCTTTTTTGGGGGGTTCATTGGGTAGGGGTACTCGGGAGGAGATGCGTATAATGCCTCTCATGCAGCCGGCTTACTGCATTTGGTAGGGGATGGTGAGGTGCAGAACCGCCTGGATACAGGAGTTCTGTGACTATCTCATTCTGGAATTTTAGAAGAGATAACGTCCCGCCTGAAGCTCTGTATAGCACATGAGCGTTCAGCAAAGCCAATTGGAATAAGGATAGAGACACTTTTTTGTACCAGCGTCTCGCCTTACGGTCAATTAGATACGGCGTCATCAACTGGTCATTGAGGTCCACCCCTCCCATATTTTTGTTATATTCGTGGACACAGAGGGGTTTCTCCACAACACCAGTCGCCGTATGAATTTGGACTGTCGTGTCTGCATGAAGGGAGGTAAGAAGGAAAACATTCTTATTGTCCCTCCACTTCATAGCGAGCAAGTTATTACACTTTACGCAGGCTCTCTCCCCCAGCCTAAGACGGGCATCTACAAGCCGCTGGGGAAAGCCCCGGCGATTAGGTCGCACGGTGCCACATGCTCCAATCTGATGATCAAACAAGTGACTAAACAGTGGCACGCTCGTGTAATAATTGTCCACATACAAGTGGTACCCCTTTCCGAATAAGGGTGACACCAAGTTCCACACTATCTTGCCAGCGCTCCCTATGTAATCCGGGCAGTTGACCGGCTCAACCTGACTATCTTTTCCCTCATAAACCATAAAGCTCCATACATAGCCTGTTGCCCTGTCACAGCACTTATAGAGCTTGACCCCATATCTGGCACGCTTGCTGGGAAGGTACTGCTTGAAAGCCAAGCGGCCAGAAAATTTAATCAGGGACTCATCAACGCAGACAGCTTGATCGGGAATAAACAAGGCTGCAAAACGTTCGTTGAAGTGGTTTATGAGGGGCCGAATTTTATAGAGCCGGTCGTATTCAGGGTCCCCACGTGGACGACAAAGTTCATTGTCGTTGAAGTGCATGAACCGCAAAATCTGCTCGTATCGTTTCCTGGGCATGGAGGCAGAGAACACGGGCATGTGGTCAATTGGGTGCGTGGACCAATAAGCACGCAATGACGGGAATTTATGTGTGCCCATGTTGAGGGAAAGGCCCAGAAAGGTCTTAAATTCGGAAACCGTAATTGGTTTCCAATCTTTGGCAATGGAAGGCAACTGGGGATTAGCGGCAATGAATTGACCAGCATATAAATTACTCTGGTCCACAATTGATCTATAGAGATCTTCCGTGAAAAACAGCGAATAATAATCAATTGGCATAAAATTTCCACCTGAATACCGGGTTGGGCAGTGAATGGGGGAAGTACGGGTTCTGCAGAAGTGGTGGGGACCCAATCAGGATAGGCGAATTCTGCAGGAAGAGCACTATGGGTACGACGGGCCTGCCTTTGTCTTCTTATTGGTGGCAGCGGGACACTACTTGTGTTTGCCACCTCGCCAGCTTGAACTGCACTTATGGGACTCGCCACGTCACCAAGTGATACTGCAGTGCTGGATGTACGCCCAGGCTGTACTAGGCCGCTGGTGCTTGCCAATTCACCAGAAGGAATAGCGGCACTAGTACTACTCTGCTCCATGATACGAGAGCCCTGCGGTTCTTGCTCCTCAATAGTGATGAGCCGAACACCCCCGGGTTCGGTTCGCACCAGAACCCGCGAACGGACCGGAAGTTCGAACGAACATTAGAACCCTATTAAATACAATGGATGCGAACGTTCGAATTCTAAAGTGCTAATTATAACAACTATTATGCATGTTATTGTCCTAAAAAGGGTTTGGGAACCCGGGTTCTGCACCAGGGGACATGTATCAATGCAAAAAGAAGTTTTAAAAACGGTCGTTTTTCGGGAGCAGTCATTTTAATGATGCATAAAGTGAAAAAAAAAAAGTCAAATATTCCTTTAAATATCGTACCTGGGGGGTGTCTAAAGTATGCCTGTGAAGTGCCACGTGTTTCCCGTGTTTAGAACTGTCCCTGCACAAAATGACACTTCTAAAGGAAAAAAAAGCCATTTAAAACTGCTTGCGGCTTTAATGTAATGTCTGGTCCCGGTAATATGGATGAAATTCTTTAAGAAAAATGGCATAGCTACCCCATGACCCCCCCCCCCTACCCCAGCCCATTACCAGCCCCTTTGGGTCTTGTATGGATATTAAGGGGAACCCCGCACATAAAATAAAAAAGGCCCTATATACTCTGAACAGCCGTATACAGGCGGTGCATACAAGACAGGGACTGTAGGTTTGTTCTTATGTAGAATCTGTTTGTAATTTTGAACAGGTACATTGTTGAAGTGTAGCTCCAGCCCAAAAATCTATTTTTAAACTTTTTGGAAAACATAGGTAAGGGTTATCACCCCTGTAACATTTGTTTTGCTGTCTGTGCCCCTGTTCAGAACATTTCACCTCACTTTCCGTCCCAATGACAACTGTTTTTGAAATGTGGTGTTTTTCTTGAAACAAGGATTGCTGATAAAGCATCAGTACAGAGGAGACACCTTTCTCCCATATTTATTCTTACAGGAGAGAATTTTCCTTCCTAGTGGTAGATTTCCTCTCACTTCCTGTTGTCTTCTTGCGTTTGCAAGTAGGAGTCGTTTGTAAGTTGGATGTTTGAAAGTAGGGACCTGCCGTATATACTCTGCAGAAATAGGCCCCTTAGTTGTTGGTGTTGGCACAACACTGTAAGCACTCACAGTTACTCTTGGTTGGTGCTGGAACGCCCTGCTGTCAACTATTATATCAGGAATTTTAATTACATATAATTGTTGAACAGTGGTAGTAAAAATTGGGCCTTTGATGGTGGTGCTGGTGCCACAACACTGTAAGCCCTGACAGTTACTCTTGGTGGGTGCAGCAATGGGCCCTGCTGTGAATTATTAGATCAAGAATTGTAATTACATGCCCCTGTTGAACAGGGGCTGAAAAATTGGGCCTTAGGCACTGGTGGCACAACACTGCAACCCCTCACAGATACTGTACTTGGAGCACAGCAATGAGCCCTGTTGCAAAGTATTGCTTCAAAAATTGTAATGACACGCCCCTGTTAAACAGGGGCTGAAAAATTGGGCCTTAGGCACTGGTGGCACAACACTGCAACTCCTCACAGATACTGTACTTGGAGCACAGCAATGAGCCCTGTTGCAAAGTATTGCTTCAAAAATTGTAATTACACGCCCCTGTTAAACAGGGGCTGAAAAATTGGGCGTTAGGCACTGGTGGCGGCACCCATAAACAAAAATGATCTTCCAAGCTATCATCATCAATCGTATCATTGAGGACTCGGAGGAGGAGGATAGCCAGTCAACATAACAGCACAGGCACTCAGCATCAGCATCAGTCTTGAAGGGATGTGACATTTTAAAATCAATTAGTCTGTTATATCAGCATCAGGTGTGTGGTAGCTGGTGGTGATCCAAGACTGGTTCATCTTGATGAAAGTCAGTCGATCAACCGAGTCGGTGGACAGGCGCACCCTGTGATCCGTGACAAATCCTCCAGCAGCACTGAATGTGCGTTCCGAAAGAACGCTGGATGCAGGACAGGCCAGTAGCTCAATTGCATACTGTGCAAGCTCTGGCCAGTGATCCATCCTCAAGACCCAGTAAGCCAGAGGATTTTCGGTGGGGAAGGTGTCCAAGTCTGACCTTGCCCCTAGATATTCCTGCACCATGTTTATCAGACGCTGGCGATGGTTGCTGGAACCAATCATACTTTGGGGCTGCGGACTAAAGAATTGTCTGAACGCATCGGTCAGACGGCCACCTTCCCCACCGCTCCTTCTTTGACTGGCCGAAGCCTCAGCAACTCGTTGTCCAGGACCAGGAGTTTGCAACCTCCCAGTCTCTGGGAACGCGTTGCACAGACCTTTCTGCAAGGCCTCCCGGAGTTGTCTCATCCTCTGCTCCCTCTGCGACGGTAACATAAGGTCCGCAACCTTACCCTTGTACCGTGGATCAAGGAGAGTGGCCAGCCAGTAATGGTCCCTCTCCTTGATCCGAAGAATACGAGGATCCTTCCGCAGACTTTGCAGGATCAGGGAGGCCATGCAGCGTAGGTTTGCTGAGGCATTCGCTCCGGAGTCCTCTGGGTCACTAAGGACGACATGATCCGCAGCCACCTCCTCCCAGCCACGTACAAGTCCACTGGTTTCTTGGGACTGTAAATCATCCCTAAAAGACTGCTGCTGATGATGCTGAGTGCCAGCCTCCACCTCCATGCTGACACAATCCTCCTCCTCCTCCTCCTCCTCCTCCTCCTCTTCCTGTGCGATGGGTGGGACAGAAGGAACACTGTCTGGGTAAAGGGGGCCTTGAGAGGCAAGGAAGTCCTCCTCTTCCTGCCTCTGTTCTGCCTCAAGTGCCCTGTCCATTATTCCACGCAGCGTGTGCTCCAACAGGTGGACAAGAGGTACAGTGTCACTGATGCATGCACTGTCACTGCTCACCATCCTCGTGGCCTCCTCAAATGGTGCCAGGACAGTGCATGCATCCCTGATCATGCCCCACTGGCGTGGAGAAAAAAAACCAAGCTCCCCTGACCCTGTCCTGGTGCCGTAGTCGCACAGGTACTCATTGATGGCCCTCTGCTGCGTGTGCAGCCGCTGCAGCATGGCCAACGTTGAGTTCCACCTGGTGGGCATGTCACATATAAGGCGGTTCTTGGGCAGGTTCAACTCCTTTTGCAGCTCAGCCAGGCGAGCACTGGCATTATAAGATCTGCGGAAATGCACACAGACTTTCCTGGCCTGCCTCAGGACATCCTGTAAGCCCGGGTACCTGCCCAAGAACCGCTGCACCACCAGGTTAAGGACGTGAGCCACACAGGGCACATGGGTCAGTTGTCCCTGTCGGAGGGCGGAGAGGAGGTTGGTGCCATTGTCGCAAACCACCATTCCTGGCTTAAGCTGGCGTGGCGTCAACCACCTCTCGGCCTGGCCCTGCAGAGCAGACAGGACCTCTGCCCCAGTGTGGCTTCTGTCCCCCAAACACACCAGCGCAAGCACGGCATGGCATCTTTTTGCCTGCGTACTTGCGTAGCCCCGTGAACGGCTACGGAGCACCGCTGGTTCATAGGACAAACCACAGGAAGAGGCCATGGAGGAAGAAGAAGAGGAGGGGGTGGAGGAGAGAAGTGTGTCACAACCAGTAGTAGCATTTTGGAGGCGTGGCGGTGGGACAACCTCCAACACTACTGCACCTTGTCCTGAATCCTTCCCAGCTGCCAAAAGAGTGACCCAATGGGCCGTGAAAGAAAGGTAACGTCCCTGTCCATGCCTGCTGGACCATGAGTCAGCGGTAATATGCACCTTACCGCTGACCGCCCTGTCCAGCGAGGCCAAGACATTGCCTTCCACATGCCGGTAGAGAGCCGGAATAGCCTTCCGTGAGAAAAAGTGGCGTTTGGGAACCTGCCACTGAGGAACCGCACATTGCACAAACTCACGGAAGGGGGCCGAGTCTACCAACTGAAAAGGCAGCAGTTGAAGCGCTAGCAATTTAGCCAAGCTAGCATTCAACCGCTGGGCATGTGGATGGCTGGGAGTGAACTTCTTTCGACGGTCCAGCAGCTGGGGCAGGGAAATTTGCCTGCTAGAATCGGACGTCGGTGTACTGCTAGCAGAGTGGGCGCAAGTACTTGGCTGTGACACACCTAATTCTACACCTTCATTCCTCTCAGTGCATGTTTCAGAGAGGACTGAAGTTATAGTGGGGTTGGAGATCCCAGCTGATGCGGTGCAAGGAGAGGTCCGCTTTGTTCTTTGGTGTGGGTCTTTGAGGTAGGCTTGCCAACGAGCTGCATGGCAGGTCAACATATGTCTGGTCAGGCATGTGGTACCCAAGCGGCTGATGTTTTGGCCACGCGATATACGCTTGAGACATATGTTGCAAACAGCAGCTGTGCGATCTGATGCACTAGCCTCAAAAAAGGCCCACACCAAAGAACTTTTTGAATGACGGGCAGAGGCAGCGCCCTGCACAGGCGGAGCTCTGCGGTGTGATTCCGTCGGTGTACTGCCCTTACGCTGGCCACCAAAGGGCATCCTGCCTCGTTGGAGATGTGCCTCCTCCTCATCCTCCTCCTCCTCCTCTCTCCTATTAGGCACCCACGTGGAGTCATTGACCTCATCATCCCCTCCCTCCTCATCACTGGAGCCAATCTGGCAGTATGCTGCAGCTGCTGGAACATGACTGCCAGATTGGTGTCCTTCTTGAGCATCCCCTCTGTCTGCTCTCACGCTACTGCCTTCCTCTAGCTGGGTTTCATCATCAGACCCTTCGAAACGCTGGGCATCCTCCTGGAGCATGTACCCAACACTGTGCTGAAACAGTTCGGGGGACTCCTCAGGAGGAGGACATGGTGGGTCTAGGGAAGGAGTGACTGATGATTTGTCTGACATTGATACCAGGGAAGACGACGCTTTGGCAGCTGCTTTTCCAGTACCCTGAGCCTGGGTGAGAGAGGATGAGGAGGAGGAGGAGGGCTTGGTCATCCACTCTACCAAGTCTTCGGCATGATGTGGCTCAACATGTCCAGCTGCCGAAAAGAAGGACAAGCGTGTCCCATGGCCATGTGCTGATGACAATGCACCGCGTCCACGACCAGCACTGTTGCCCCCAGACACAGAGCCTGCTTGCCCTCTTTTATTGCCTCCTGACTGTCTGCCTCTCCTTGTTTGCCTTCCAGACATTCTAATAGATGGCCTGCAGGGAGATGGGAAAAAAGCAATAAGGGCTACCTTCAGGTGTCCTTCTCTGTCCCTGGAAACAAGGACTTGCAGAGTGAAAGAAAAAAAACACTCTCCCTACCTACAGTTTTCTGTCCCTAGAAAAAATGTTTTTTTTAATCACAATATAGCACAAGGAAAATTAACTCACTGTCCTTACAGGTCCCTGGAAACAAGGACTTGCAGAGTGAAAGAAAAAAAACACTCTCCCTACCTACAGTTTTCTGTCCCTAGAAAAAAATGTTTTTTTTAATCACAATATAGCAAAAGGACAATTCACTCACTGTCCTTCCAGGTCCCTGGAAACAAGGACTTGCAGAGTGAAAGAAACTGACACTGTCCCTACCTAGAGTTTTCTGTCCCTGGAATAAATGTTTTTTTCAGCACAATATAGCACAAGGACAATTAACTCACTGTCCTTACAGGTCCCTGGAAACAAGGACTTGCAGAGTGAAAGAAAAAAAATACTCTCCCTACCTACAGTTTTCTGTCCCTAGAAAAAAATGTTTTTTTTAATCACAATATAGCAAAAGGACAATTCACTCACTGTCCTTCCAGGTCCCTGGAAACAAGGACTTGCAGAGTGAAAGAAACTGACACTGTCCCTACCTAGAGTTTTCTGTCCCTGGAATAAATGTTTTTTTCAGCACAATATAGCACAAGGACAATTAACTCACTGTCCTTACAGGTCCCTGGAAACAAGGACTTGCAGAGTGAAAGAAAAAAAATACTCTCCCTACCTACAGTTTTCTGTCCCTAGAAAAAAATGTTTTTTTTAATCACAATATAGCAAAAGGACAATTCACTCACTGTCCTTCCAGGTCCCTGGAAACAAGGACTTGCAGAGTGAAAGAAACTGACACTGTCCCTACCTAGAGTTTTCTGTCCCTAGAATAAATGTTTTTTTTAATCACAATATAGCAAAAGGACAATTCACTCACTGTCCTTCCAGGTCCCTGGAAACAAGGACTTGCAGAGTGAAAGAAACTGACACTGTCCCTACCTAGAGTTTTCTGTCCCTAGAATAAATGTTTTTTTTAATCACAATATAGCAAAAGGACAATTCACTCACTGTCCTTCCAGGTCCCTGGAAACAAGGACTTGCAGAGTGAAAGAAACTGACACTGTCCCTACCTAGAGTTTTCTGTCCCTAGAATAAATGTTTTTTTTAATCACAATATAGCAAAAGGACAATTCACTCACTGTCCTTCCAGGTCCCTGGAAACAAGGACTTGCAGAGTGAAAGAAACTGACACTGTCCCTACCTAGAGTTTTCTGTCCCTAGAATAAATGTTTTTTTTAATCACAATATAGCAAAAGGACAATTCACTCACTGTCCTTCCAGGTCCCTGGAAACAAGGACTTGCAGAGTGAAAGAAACTGACACTGTCCCTACCTAGAGTTTTCTGTCCCTAGAATAAATGTTTTTTTTAATCACAATATAGCAAAAGGACAATTCACTCACTGTCCTTCCAGGTCCCTGGAAACAAGGACTTGCAGAGTGAAAGAAACTGACACTGTCCCTACCTAGAGTTTTCTGTCCCTAGAATAAATGTTTTTTTTAATCACAATATAGCAAAAGGACAATTCACTCACTGTCCTTCCAGGTCCCTGGAAACAAGGACTTGCAGAGTGAAAGAAACTGACACTGTCCCTACCTAGAGTTTTCTGTCCCTAGAATAAATGTTTTTTTTAATCACAATATAGCAAAAGGACAATTCACTCACTGTCCTTACAGGTCCCTGGAAACAAGGACTTGCAGAGTGAAAGAAACTGACACTGTCCCTACCTAGAGTTTTCTGTCCCTAGAATAAATGTTTTTTTTAATCACAATATAGCAAAAGGACAATTCACTCACTGTCCTTCCAGGTCCCTGGAAACAAGGACTTGCAGAGTGAAAGAAACTGACACTGTCCCTACCTAGAGTTTTCTGTCCCTAGAATAAATGTTTTTTTTAATCACAATATAGCAAAAGGACAATTCACTCACTGTCCTTCCAGGTCCCTGGAAACAAGGACTTGCAGAGTGAAAGAAACTGACACTGTCCCTACCTAGAGTTTTCTGTCCCTAGAATAAATGTTTTTTTTAATCACAATATAGCAAAAGGACAATTCACTCACTGTCCTTCCAGGTCCCTGGAAACAAGGACTTGCAGAGTGAAAGAAACTGACACTGTCCCTACCTAGAGTTTTCTGTCCCTAGAATAAATGTTTTTTTTAATCACAATATAGCAAAAGGACAATTCACTCACTGTCCTTCCAGGTCCCTGGAAACAAGGACTTGCAGAGTGAAAGAAACTGACACTGTCCCTACCTAGAGTTTTCTGTCCCTAGAATAAATGTTTTTTTTAATCACAATATAGCAAAAGGACAATT
Organism: Rana muscosa; assembly: GCA_029206835.1. NCBI lineage: Eukaryota > Metazoa > Chordata > Amphibia > Anura > Ranidae > Rana > Rana muscosa. Next base: position 889,790,521 of record CM055122.1, on the reverse strand, counting down.
CACTCACTGTCCTTCCAGGTCCCTGGAAACAAGGACTTGCAGAGTGAAAGAAACTGACACTGTCCCTACCTAGAGTTTTCTGTCCCTAGAATAAATGTTTTTTTTAATCACAATATAGCAAAAGGACAATTCACTCACTGTCCTTACAGGTCCCTGGAAACAAGGACTTGCAGAGTGAAAGAAACTGACACTGTCCCTACCTAGAGTTTTCTGTCCCTAGAATAAATGTTTTTTTTAATCACAATATAGCAAAAGGACAATTCACTCACTGTCCTTCCAGGTCCCTGGAAACAAGGACTTGCAGAGTGAAAGAAACTGACACTGTCCCTACCTAGAGTTTTCTGTCCCTAGAATAAATGTTTTTTTTAATCACAATATAGCAAAAGGACAATTCACTCACTGTCCTTCCAGGTCCCTGGAAACAAGGACTTGCAGAGTGAAAGAAACTGACACTGTCCCTACCTAGAGTTTTCTGTCCCTAGAATAAATGTTTTTTTTAATCACAATATAGCAAAAGGACAATTCACTCACTGTCCTTCCAGGTCCCTGGAAACAAGGACTTGCAGAGTGAAAGAAACTGACACTGTCCCTACCTAGAGTTTTCTGTCCCTAGAATAAATGTTTTTTTTAATCACAATATAGCAAAAGGACAATTCACTCACTGTCCTTCCAGGTCCCTGGAAACAAGGACTTGCAGAGTGAAAGAAACTGACACTGTCCCTACCTAGAGTTTTCTGTCCCTAGAATAAATGTTTTTTTTAATCACAATATAGCAAAAGGACAATTCACTCACTGTCCTTCCAGGTCCCTGGAAACAAGGACTTGCAGAGTGAAAGAAACTGACACTGTCCCTACCTAGAGTTTTCTGTCCCTAGAATAAATGTTTTTTTTAATCACAATATAGCAAAAGGACAATTCACTCACTGTCCTTCCAGGTCCCTGGAAACAAGGACTTGCAGAGTGAAAGAAACTGACACTGTCCCTACCTAGAGTTTTCTGTCCCTAGAATAAATGTTTTTTTTAATCACAATATAGCAAAAGGACAATTCACTCACTGTCCTTCCAGGTCCCTGGAAACAAGGACTTGCAGAGTGAAAGAAACTGACACTGTCCCTACCTAGAGTTTTCTGTCCCTAGAATAAATGTTTTTTTTAATCACAATATAGCAAAAGGACAATTCACTCACTGTCCTTCCAGGTCCCTGGAAACAAGGACTTGCAGAGTGAAAGAAACTGACACTGTCCCTACCTAGAGTTTTCTGTCCCTAGAATAAATGTTTTTTTTAATCACAATATAGCAAAAGGACAATTCACTCACTGTCCTTCCAGGTCCCTGGAAACAAGGACTTGCAGAGTGAAAGAAACTGACACTGTCCCTACCTAGAGTTTTCTGTCCCTAGAATAAATGTTTTTTTTAATCACAATATAGCAAAAGGACAATTCACTCACTGTCCTTCCAGGTCCCTGGAAACAAGGACTTGCAGAGTGAAAGAAACTGACACTGTCCCTACCTAGAGTTTTCTGTCCCTAGAATAAATGTTTTTTTTAATCACAATATAGCACAAGGAAAATTAACTCACTGTCCTTACAGGTCCCTGGAAACAAGGACTTGCAGAGTGAAAGAAAAAAAACACTCTCCCTACCTACAGTTTTCTGTCCCTAGAAAAAAATGTTTTTTTTAATCACAATATAGCAAAAGGACAATTCACTCACTGTCCTTCCAGGTCCCTGGAAACAAGGACTTGCAGAGTGAAAGAAACTGACACTGTCCCTACCTAGAGTTTTCTGTCCCTGGAATAAATGTTTTTTTCAGCACAATATAGCACAAGGACAATTAACTCACTGTCCTTACAGGTCCCTGGAAACAAGGACTTGCAGAGTGAAAGAAAAAAAATACTCTCCCTACCTACAGTTTTCTGTCCCTAGAAAAAAATGTTTTTTTTAATCACAATATAGCAAAAGGACAATTCACTCACTGTCCTTCCAGGTCCCTGGAAACAAGGACTTGCAGAGTGAAAGAAACTGACACTGTCCCTACCTAGAGTTTTCTGTCCCTAGAATAAATGTTTTTTTTAATCACAATATAGCAAAAGGACAATTCACTCACTGTCCTTCCAGGTCCCTGGAAACAAGGACTTGCAGAGTGAAAGAAACTGACACTGTCCCTACCTAGAGTTTTCTGTCCCTAGAATAAATGTTTTTTTTAATCACAATATAGCAAAAGGACAATTCACTCACTGTCCTTCCAGGTCCCTGGAAACAAGGACTTGCAGAGTGAAAGAAACTGACACTGTCCCTACCTAGAGTTTTCTGTCCCTAGAATAAATGTTTTTTTTAATCACAATATAGCAAAAGGACAATTCACTCACTGTCCTTCCAGGTCCCTGGAAACAAGGACTTGCAGAGTGAAAGAAACTGACACTGTCCCTACCTAGAGTTTTCTGTCCCTAGAATAAATGTTTTTTTTTAAGCACACTATAGCAGAAGCACAAAACACACTGACACTCTCCCTACCTATCCTTCTCTTTCCCTAAACTAAAGGAATCCAGGTTAAGCAAGAAAGAAATAACAGTCACTGTCCCTGCCTATGCTACTCTATCCCTGCTCCGGAACACACTACACTAGGCCGCCGTGCTGGCGGCCTTTTATAGTGTGGGGCGTGTACTAAACACCCTCAGCAATAATTGGCCACAGGCATCCTGCCTGTGGCCAATCATTGCTCTCCTCGCTGCCGGCGCTGTGATTGGCCAAGCATGCGGGGTCACAGTGCATGCTTGGCCAATCACAGCGCCTGGATGACACTGCGATGGCGTAGTGCATTGTGGGCCGTTCGCGTCACTCGAATTTGGCGCGAACGGCCCAAATCGTTCGATCTTCGTCGAACGATCGAACAGCCAATGTTCGAGTCGAACGTATGTTCGACTCGAACACGAAGCTCATCCCTACTCCTCAACAACCTCAGAAGATCGGGATCGGGTACGCCTGACCTTAGCAGGGACCTCAACTTCGTCGTCAGAGCTATCTGACGTGGGGCCGCTGACGTCACTGTCTTCTACGGGAAGATATTCTGAGCCTGAATCTGACAGATACGTGACCTCCTCTTCACTATCTGTCATGCTCAGAATCTCGTAGGCCTCTTTACTAGTGTACCTTCGACTTGCCATTTTGGGCTCTAAATTTAGGGGTACACTAGTAAGATTCACAGGAAAAAAAGCACCCGACTGTCGTCAGCAAATATATCAAACGCTACAAAAAAAAACTGTTAGCGGTCGCAGGGATCAGGACTGTCTCTGCGAACGCTGCAGTTATGTGTTTTGTGTTTGGTAAGTGACAGTGATCGATCGATACTGCACTTGGGTGGGCTGGGCTGGGCTGGGCTGGGCGGAGGGGCTAAACGCAGGTGCTAGCAGGTATCTGGGCTGATCCCGCTAACACTGCGTTTTTGGGAACCCTAAACCGCTGGGGACGCTAGTATAGATCTGATCAGATACTATACCACTAAGGGAGGTGTATGCTTTGCGTGTGGGTGTTAGCGTTACTGGCACTAACCTAACGCTGCCTGGGGCGATGCAGACCCTCTCTGGCGCTAAAACCTAATTGATCTCACCCGCCGGGCGATCAGGGGGTTAAACCTTTATTGGGTTATATACGGCGGGTGCCCTGATGCTATAAAAAGCAAACTAACCAACCAGCGTCACCCGTAACCTTTATATGGTGATCACTGGTGAAAGGGTTAACTAGGGGCAATCAGGGGGTTAAAACCTTTATTAGGTTAAATATGGGGGTACCCGACACTATATAAAAACCTGACGGGTTACCTAAATAACTAAATAACTAACTGGGTAACCAGTGTCACCAGTGACGCTTATACAGTGATCACTGGTGAAAGGGTTAACTCTAGGGGCAATCAGGGGGTTAAAATAATATATGGGGTACCTGACGCTCTAAAAACCTGCGGCGAAACTAAAAATAAATAACTGACTATCTAGGGCACCACCGGCACTAAATACAGCGATCGAAAATACGATCGCTTAGTGACGCTGGCATTAGGGGGTGAAAGGGTTACCTGGGGGGCAATCAAGGGGTTAAACCTTTATTAGGGGGGATTAGGGGGATACCCTGGACCTAAAGGGGCCTAATCCTAACTGCCCTGCAACTTTTTACTATCACAGATGACACTAAATGCAGTGATCAGTAAAATAAATGATCACTGCAATCAGTGACACTGTGATTGGGGGCTGGGGGGTGACCTGGGGGGTGATCTGGGGGTGACTGGGGGGTGAAATGTGTGCCTATGTGTACCTATGTGTCAGTGGACTGTTGGTGCACTAACCTGCTTCTTCTCTCCTACGCACCGGAATCGAAAAGACCGCCGCGAGGGAGATGACATCACTTCCTCCTGCCTGTGTTTACATCACATGGCGGAGGAAGCATTTTCATTCGCCGGGAGCGATCGCAAGGGGGTGGCCGAAATCAAATGGTCACCCCCTCATCTCTGATCGCTCCCCAACGATAAACGGCAGCTCACTGTATAGGAGGGGACAGTGATCGGTCGTTAAGTGGTTAATATAAGTAGATGCATATGTGATTGTTATTTGAGGATTTCCAATGTTTTTATTGTTCAACTACTTTTTTGAGGGAGGTTTAATTTTTTTGGCTTGTTTAAAGACAGTAATTGGTTATTTTTTAATTACTAATCTAAAAACCTTACCATATAGCAGGAAGAATGTAGCCAGTTTTTGTCTATATTAAAGTTACATATAGATTTTCATTTTTTTTAAATCAACTGTACTAAAATGTACAATAATGCAAATTCCGAACATCACTGTCTTTATCAATATGTTGGTAAGGGTGTGTGTTCTTTATTGATATAGATTATAATATTACTTTCCATGGCAGCCAAAAACAAAACTGTCTGAAAAAAAATAAAAAAAAAATTTTTTTCAGTGAATTGCCAGTTTGGGTGATGTTAAACCATTTGAGAGCAAATACAGTGTGACAGAGAGCACAGGATACAATTTTCTTTATGTATAGGTGAAGAGACGACAAAGTTCAGAAAGTCTGCTCTTATACTGAAATTGTGGTGTGACCTTGCTTCTCAGTACGTCATTCAAAAAGGTAAAACTGACAACTTGAATTTCCTTCCAGAGTTTACTAACCATTATAACAATATCTATCACTGATTGCCTGCCCAGGTGTCCTGTCACACTACTAATGGCATTTTGGGTGGGGGAAGAGATCTATAGTACTGGGGGGGGTGGATGGGGAGAGCTTTGTAGTGGGAGATGAGGGGGGTAAGGGGTTAAGGGAAGAGCTAACAACTGGAGAGGAGAGCTTTGTAGTAGGGGGTAAGGGGAGGGGTGGGGAAGAGCTCTGTAGTACTGGGGGTGCTTTGTAGTTGGGGGTTTGAGAGGTTGAAGGAAAAGCTCTGTACTGTTGAGGGCTTTGTTATGGTGTTTCTTCCACCACCAACTCAAAGACATTTTTCCTTTCAGCAACACCACCAACTCTGGGCCATTTTTTTTCCTTTCAGTGACACCACCAAAGTAGGGACCTCTTTTGCCTTCCAGCAACACCACAGACACAGGGACATTTTTTAATGTCAGTGGCACTGCTAACGTGGGACATTTCCTTCTGCCACCGTATTTGTGCACCAATTATAAACCTTTCAATTGGATGCAGTGTACCCCCATTATTGTCCCTGTCCCTTTCTCTGGGTGGTGGTGAGGGGGTGAACGATGGAGGGATGCCAAGAAAGGGGGGGGGGTGGTTTCCCATCTTCGCCAAGGGCACTGGATGACATTGTCCTGGAAATCCATGATAATGTGTAATGTGTGTTAAAAAGGCCAATTGTAGCCTTCTATGCAGTGGTGTGACAACTTAGGAGCACAATTAGGAAAGTAGGACAGAGCGTTGGCAACCTGTAACAGGAAGTACCAAAGCAAGGACCATTCAAAAGGATCAGCAGGTATTATTTTAATGAAAGCTTCAAATTTAAAATAATTGAAAGTGACTTTTGAAATGACATCAATATGTTAATGCTTATATGAGATTTTAATGATTTTGTTTACACCTACTTTAAATTAAGATCTAGAATATATGGACAAGTATTTATTTAAACCACACGAGCCTGATTTTCATTTTCAGATAGCATATGGCAACTCAATTTAAAGATAGGCTTAGCTAATGGCACTAACCTTATTGTAGAATGCATTTATGACCTCTGAAAGAATACATGAACTAAAGGGTGCGTACGGTATATATTTGTTTTTAGCTCTTCTTGAAATGAAAATTCCAGCAATTACACTGTTTTTCAAAATTCTCCTCCTATAACCTCCAAAATAGCTTACTGTAAAAATCCAGCAATTTGTAAAGAACCTGCTCTGTTTACTCTCTGCCCCATGTGGGCTGTGCCCTCCCTGGAATCTAACAGCCTGACTCTGGGAAGGCAGATTGCTGCATAAAGTCTTATCAAGCATCATTAGCTGTTAAGCCATGATAGAATATTCTCTTAAAATTGCAAATGCTACATTCTTGACAAACATCAAATACTGTGCTAACATGTACAGAGCCTACATATCTGTGAAAATGAAAAAAAAAAAAAACGAAAAAACAAATTGATTAAATCATTATACTTAAGGCACACTCAATATACACTGAAAAAACTCAGGGGATAAAACGTATCTAAAAAATGCTTCTAGCGAAGATACAGTCAGAATCCTTTTTGTTCAAATAACCTGAATCTGAGCCTGTGAAAATGCAGGCCAGTGTGTTCACTGGTTCCAACACTACCCTCCTTCTCAACTCAATTTCCCATCTCTAACTGGTGTGGATTTCTTCTCCCTTCTTAGTTGTTGCAGGTTCTAGCCCATGGGAATATTTTTGCTGAAAATGGATCCCTCCCACCAGATCCTCTATTAATCAGCACTTTTTTTGGGAACTTTTCTTTTTTCTTTACATTTTAGGTCTGGCCCAACCACCCTTTGCCATTCTCGCCTGGGCATAAATAATGTGTCCCTGTTGCCTCAGCCTCCTGGGATTGCGCGTTATATACTGTGGCAGTCATCCGAGGCGGGCTTTTTGAATACAGATGAGGCAGCCAATCTTCAATGACTAACCACTTAAGGACCCAGCCTTTTTCTGACATTTGTTGTTTATAAGTAAAAATCTGTATTTTTTGCAGGGAAATTACTTGGAATCCCCAAGCATTATATATATTTTTTAGCAGTGACCCTGGAGAACAAAATTGCGGTGGTCGTCATTTTTTTTGTCACACCGTATTTGCGCAGTGGTTTTTCAAACGCAGTTTTTGGGAAAAAAAATACACTTTTTGTAAAAAAAATTATGCAAAAAAACACAATACATAAACCAAATTTTTTGTAAAATATAAAAGATGATGTCACGCAGGGTAAATAGATACCAAACATGTCACGCTTTAAAATTTCACACGCCCACGCAGTGGCGTCAAACTACGTACATTTTTCTATCCATAGGAGACGCTTTAAAAGCCTTTACAGATTACCACTTTATATCTACAGAGGGGGTCTAGTGATAGAATTACTGCTCATGATCTGACGTTTGTGGTGATATCTCACATATGTGGGACAATTGCTGTTTGCGTGCATGCAGGACTGACGCACACATTCGCCTTTGCGTGCTAGCCGACGGGGCGGCGGCACTTTCAGTTTTTCTTTTTTATTTAAATTATTAATTAATTAATTTATTATTATGTTTTTACACTGTTGCTTTTTTTTTTTTTTTTTGTTATTACTTTTATTGCTGTCTAGAGTTGAGCGGACACCTGGATGTTCGGGTTCGACGGGTTCGGCCGAACTTTGGAAAAAAGTTCGGGTTCGGGACCGAACTTTAACCCGAACCCGGACCCGAACCCGAACCCCATTGAAGTCAATGGGGACCCGGACTTCTAAGGACTAAAAAGGCTCTAAAAAAGTAATGGAAAGGGCTAGAGGGCTGCAAATGGCAGCAAAATGTTGTTAAGAGCATGGCAAGTGCTCTGCAAACAAATGTGGATAGGGAAATAACTTAAAATAACATAAAAAAAATTAAAAAATTAAAAAATATGCTGGAGGCCCCCTTTTCAGCAGAAGAGGTACGGGAAGTCATTAAGAACCTCAGAAACTCAACGGCACGTTGCCACACATATGGTGGGAATGCCCCAGAATATGCCCTTTCTGGAATAAATTATTCAATTTAATGGATAAGCTAGTGGGAAAATAAAATACTTTGAAATAAAAATGTAGCGGGGTGCTAAATTTAAGGGAAGTGTTTGAGTGGTAAATAGGCTCAAACACCCTAATTCTGTAGGAATTATGGACCATTTTGTCCTCGGGGGACAGTATTGGTGTGCAGTTCCCTGCGGCCTACAGGTGGCGCTACCATGGTAGGCTAGGGTTGAACCGCCGATACAGTGCTGTGCCTTTTGTGTCCCCTCTTGGCAGTAGTACAGCGGGGCGGGGAACCTACTGTGCATGCCGGGAGAGCATATAAAAGGGGCAGACCTTTGGCCTGTGGGCTGATGTCCAGTGGGGTCCACGCCCAGGTGCCTTTGGCCTGGGTGCATGTGTTCCTGTTCCATCTCGGGTACCTTTAGCCCGGGGTGAGGTACTATCCTGGAGTTCCTGCTGCCCCGGGTATGGAGGCCTAGGTGCGGGAGTAAAGCCTGGAGTCCAGAGCCTTCGTCTGGAGTCCGCTAAGGGTCGAGGAGTCTTAGGGTGCCGCCTCGTGTAGGGGACCATGTTCCAGGGAAGGGAGGATCATTCTGATGGACCGATGCGGGAGTCATGGTGAAGGAAGGGTCTGTTGACTCCCTGAAGAGATGTCTTCCCCTTGATATGGGCTAGGTTCGTAGAAGGAGAAGCTCAAGGTCATCTTGACTGTATCAGAGGCCTTATTCACCCGGCCCGTGGCAGGGGCCTTATACACCCTGGTCTGTGGCAGAGACCAAAGTTCTCCAGGTCCGTGGCAGGGGCCTTGTACACCCGGTCTGTGGCAGAGACCAACCTCAAGGTCTGTGGCAGAGACCGTGCACCTAAAACTGTTTGAGAAACCTAAGCAGTGAAGTGAATATGCTACGTTTGTGCCTGGACCTCCTCCACACCTTAAGCTGTCCTGTTTCTTTGCTCTAACCTTTTCTATCCGAGTAGAGTTTATTTTGCCATGAGAGAATAAGAGTTGTAATTTCAGCTGGTGTGGACATTGACTTTATTGGGAATTAAAGGACTTGCCTCTACCTACAGTAGAGGTGAGAATCATCCTTTGGAGGAGTTTTGACTCCGGCTGTGGACACGGCCCGTCAAGTACACCGCTCAACCTCTTTATATAGGAGGGTACGGGCTGGTAGTGCGGTGTGCCTTTCTCCCTCCTGCGAGGAGCCAACAACATAAAGGCAGGTAAGGGGGAAAGATCTGTGCGTTACAAAAAAATAAAATAAAAATTATAATCTTGACCTAGGAGGACGAGGTCCATATGGAGTAGGAGGTTGAGGTGGCGGTGGATGTGGCTGTGTAGGTGGAAGCGGCGGTGGAGGAGGACGAGGTAGCCAACACTGGTTCAAAAATACAACAATGGCTGGGTAAGGCCGGTGATGTGTCGAATTCTGTCCCCCGTCAAATAGTGTCCACCCTGTACTGCGCTTGCTCAGTATGTAGGACAAGGGGATTTCGAAAATCTCCCAAGACGAACGGCGCCTGCGTGGTGAGTTCAGGTGAAGGCCACACCATCCGTGGTTCAAGCCGAGCCAAGTGAGGCCATGCCCGAAGCGTGGCGATCGAACCAAGCCCGTGAGGGGCCCTGTTACTATGTGCTACCATATGTCCACTTGGATGGTGGGGCTTGAACCTGCACTCACTGCGCAGGCACCATTCATCTTCGGAGATTTTGTGAGTCTCCTTGTCCTCTGTACTGCGCAAGCGCTGCGCCTTCGCAGTATGGGCCGGACACAATCCGATGGCCGGACAGTTTTTGTCACAACACCGGTATACATGTCTATTCTGCACAAGGTACGGACAAGTCCTGTGGGATGCATGCCTGGTTCATTTTAATGAAGGTGAGCTTGTCCACATTGGCTCTAGACAGGCGGCTGCACTTGTCTGTGATAATGCCCCCTGCCGTGCTAAATACACGTTCAGATAATACACTGGCTGCAGGGCAGGCTAGCACCTCCAAGGCATAAAGGGCAAGCTCAGGCCATGTGCCCAATTTGGAGACCCAGAAGTTAAAGGGGGCAGACCCGTCATCCAGTATGTGTAGGCCTGTGGACACATACTGCTCAACCATGTTGGTGAAATGCTGCCTCCTGCTAAGACGTTCCATCTCAGCTGGTGGTGCTGGTTGTTGTGGCGTGCTGACAAAGCTTTTCCACATTTCAGCCATGCTAACCCTGCCTTCTGAGGTGCTGCCGGTGCCCCGGCTGCGTTGGCGACCTCTTCCTCCTCCTCTGCCTTCGCCTTGTGCTTCCACCGTACGCCCGCTGTCAGGTGGGAATGCCACCAGCAGCGCGTCTACCAGCGTGCGCTGGTACTCGCGCATCTTGCGATCCCGCTCCAGTGAGGGAATTAAGGATGGTACGTTGTCCTTGTAACGGGGATCCAGCAGGATGGCCACCCAGTAATCAGCACCAGTTAAAATGTGGGCAACTCGGCGGTCATTGCGGAAACACTGCAGCATGTAATCGCTCATGTGTGCCAGGCTGCCCAGAGGCAAAGAAAAGCTGTCCTCTGTGGGAGGTGTATCGTCTGTGTCCTCTGTATCCCAGTGATGGCACCAGTGATGGCCCTCGATCTGGTCTGGGTGCCACCCTGCTGTGAAAATGGCTCCTCCTCCTCCTCCTCCTCCTCCATCTCCTCCTCCACCTCGTCATCCTCCAGAACTGTGCCCTTTCTGCCGGACAATTGTGTACCTGGCGTTTGTTGGTGCAGGAACCCACCCTCGTAGCCACTTGTGAAAGACTGCCCTGAAAGCCTTTGAAATGATCCCGCTTCCTCCTCCTCCTCATCCTCCTGTGCCACATCCTCTTCCATCATCGCCCGAAGCGTTTTTTCAAGGAGGCATAGAACTGGGAAAGTAACGCTGAGAACGGCGTCATTGGCACTGGACATGTTGGTGGAGTAGTCGAAACAGCGCAACAAGGCACACAGGTCTCGCGTGGAGGCCCAGTTATTGGTGGTGAGGTGGTGCTGTTCCGCAGAGCAACTCACGCGTGATTGCTGCAGCTGAAACTCCACTGTCGCCTGCTGCTGCTCGCACAGTCTGGCCAGCATGTGCAAGGTGGAGTTCCACCTTGTGGGCACGTCACATATGAGGCGGTGAGCGGGAAGGCCGAAGTTATGCTGCAGCGCTGACAGGCGAGCAGCAGCAGGGTGAGAACGCCGAAAGTGTGCACACACAGCCCGCACTTTCTGCAGCAGCTCTGGCATATTGGGGTAATTTTTAAGGAACCTCTGGACCACCAAGTTCAGCACATGCGCCAGGCAAGGGATGTGCGTCAAACCGGCTAGGCCCAGAGCTGCTACGAGATTTCGCCCATTATCGCACACCACCAGGCCGGGCTTGAGGCTCACTGACAGCAACCACTCATTGGTCTGTTGTTCCATGTCCCTCCACAACTCCTGCGCGGTGTGGGGTTTTTCCCCCAAACAGGAAAGTTTTAAAACTGCCTGCTGTCGTTTACCCCTGGCTGTGCTGAAGTTGGTGGTGAAGGTGTTACGCTGACCGGATGAGGAGGCGGTAGAGGATGAGGAAGCGGAGTAGGAGGAGTTAGCAACAGGAGGCAAACTGAAGCGCCCTGCAATCCTCGGTGGTGGAAGGACATGCGCCAAACTGCTATCTGCCTCAGGCCCAGCCGCCACTGCATTTACCCTGTGTGCTGTTAGGGAGATATAACGTCCCTGACCGTGCATACTGGTCCACGCATCCGTAGTTAGGTGGACCTTGCCACAGATGGCGTTGCGCAGTGCACACCTGATTTTGTCCCCCACTTGGTTGTGCAGGGAAGGGATGGCTCGCCTGGAAAAGTAGTGGCGGCTGGGCACGACGTACTGTGGGACAGCCAATGCCATCAGGCTTTTAAAACTCTGCGTCTCCACCAGACGGAATGACAGCATTTCAAAGGCCAGGAGTTTTGAAATGCTGGCATTCAGGGCCAGGGATCGCGGGTGGCTAGGGGGGTACTTCCTCTTCCGCTCCAATGTTTGGGAGATAGAGAGCTGAACGCTTCCATGGGACATTGTGGAGATGGTTGGTGACCCAGGTGGTAGTGTTGCTGGCAGATCCTCTGTTTGCGGGGTGGCAGGTGCCACTGTCACTACAGAGGTGGATGAAGAGGCCGAGACTGCAGCAGAAGAGGAAGCAGGAGGAGCCAGAGACCTTTCTTGGTTTTTGAGGTGTCTACTCCACTGCAGCTCGTGCTTTGCACTTAGATGCCTGGTCATGCAGGTTGTGCTCAGGTTGAGAACGTTTATGCCTCGCTTCAGGCTCTGATTGCACAGCGTGCAAACCACTCGTGTCTTGTCATCAGCACATTGTGTGAAGAACTGCCACGCTAGGGAACTCCTTGGACCTGGCTTTGGTGTGCTCGGTCCCTTGCTGCGTTGGGCAGTAGCAGACATACTGTCTAGGGGACGGACGCTCCGCTTTTGCACCCTGCTCCCTCTTCTGCTGTGCTGGTGGCTCTGTGCGACCACCGCCTCTTCCTCCAAACTACACTGGTCACCTGCATAACGTTGATTCCATGTGGGGTCGAGGACCTTATCGTCCTCCACATCATCTTCCACCCAGTCTTCACCCCTGCCCTCCTTGTCTGTCTGCACAATTGCGAAAGCAGCAGCAGTTGGCACCTGTGTTTCATCATCATCTGAGACGTACTGCGATGGTCCTCCCATGTACTCATCATGAAACATAAGTGGTTGGGCATCGGTGCACTCAATCTCTTCCACTTCTGGGGCAGGGCTAGGTGGATGGCCCTGGGAAACCCTGCTAACAGAGTCATCGAAAAGCAGAAGAGACTGCTGCATGATTTGGGGCTCAGACTGCTTGGCTGATTTGCAAGGGGGTGAGGTGAAAGACTGATGGACATGGGTTTCAGGTGCCAACTCTGATCTTTCATCAAAAGAGTGGGTGGGAGACAATGTGAAGGAACCCGAGGCACTGTCAGCAACCCAATCTACTATCGCCTGTACTTGTCCTGGCCTAAACATTCGTACAGCCTCATTAGGCGCGACAAAATACCGCCGCAGGCTTGGTCGCCTACTCGCACCTGAGGAAGGTGTTTCACTTGTGCGTGTATCTGGCACAGATCCACCACGTCCTCTCCCTGCAACAGGAGCTCCACCAGCAGCACCACGACCGGGGCCACCACGTCCCTTTGACCTTCTCCTCATATTTTCCAAATTTAGGATCTTGCCCTAAATGGGTGTTTTTGGAAGAGCAGAACACACCCACAGTACGTAACCGCTGAATCGCACAGCTACAGAACTGCAGAAAATGCTATTAAAAAAAATGTTTTTTTTTTAGTATAGCACAGTAGGAGAAAACTATATAGAAATTATTTATTTCACACACCTCCACATATGTATAACACACTGCAAACAATTTTTTGTGCCCCTAAATGGCGTTTTTTGGAAGAGCAGAACACACCCACAGTACGTAACCGCTGAATCGCACAGCTACAGAACTGCAGAAAATGCTATTCAAAAAAAATGTTGTTTTTTTAGTATAGCACAGTAGGAGAAAACTATATAGAAATTGATTATTTCACACACCTCCACATATGTATAACACACTACAAACTATTTTTTGTGCCCCTAAACGGCGTTTTTTGGAAGAGCAGAACACACCCACAGTACGTAACCGCTGAATCGCACAGCTACAGAACTGCAGAAAATGCTATTCAAAAAAAATTTTGTTTTTTTAGTATAGCACAGTAGGAGAAAACTATATAGAAATTGATTATTTCACACACCTCCACATATGTATAACACACTGCAAACTATTTTTTGTGCCCCTAAATGACGTTTTTTGGAAGAGCAGAACACACCCACAGTACGTAACCGCTGAATCGCACAGCTACAGAACTGCAGAAAATGCTATTCAAAAAAAATGTTTTTTTTTTAGTATAGCACAGTAGGAGAAAACTATATAGAAATTATTTATTTCACACACCTCCACATATGTATAACACACTGCAAACAATTTTTTGTGCCCCTAAACGGCGATTTTTGGAAGAGCAGAACACACCCACAGTACGTAACCGCTGAATCGCACAGCTACAGAACTGCAGAAAATGCTATTCAAAAAAAAAATTGTTTTTTTAGTATAGCACAGTAGGAGAAAACTATATAGAAATTGTTTATTTCACACACCTCCACATATGTATAACACACTGCAAACTATTTTTTGTGGCCCTGAATGGCTCTTTTTGCAAGCGTACATTAAAGTGCAAATTTTTTTATTTTATTTTTTTGCCCTAAACGGGTCTTTTTTTGCACGAGCAAAATAAAATGCAATTTTTATTTTTTTTTGCCCTATGGGTCTTTTGGAAAAGAGCACAATAAAGTGCCTTTTTCCCCCCCCCTAAATGGATCTTTTTCAAAGAGCAGAATACACCCACAGTATGGAAACGGTGTATCTCTCAACATAATATATGCAGTGCTGGTGCACTGAGCTTGCAGACAAAAGTTAGATTTTCTCTGACACTGGGCTCATGGCAGTGTAAAAAGACTGTGCACTGCAACACAAACAGGTAAACCTATGCAGATCGCTGATTTTAATCTCTGAATCTGGACTCCTATATAATATATCTCTCTCCCTGAAAGCACCAACAGGAACCTGGCCCTACACTACACTATCTCTCTATCTTTTCCCTCAGATTGCAGAATCAGGACTACCTTATGTATTTTACAATCTCTCCCTATTAGCAACAGCAGCAGCCAAGATCCTCTCCCTATCTATTCTGAAGCAGAGTGACGTGTGTGCTGTGTGCCTCTAGCTTATATAGAAGCTGGGTCACATGTTGCACTGACCAATCACAGCCATGCCATTAGTAGGCATGGCTATGATGGCTTCTAAGGGCACACCAGCTAATCAAAAGGTGACTGCGTAATTAGATTGCCGAACCCGAACCCGGACTTTTGCGCAAAGTCCGGGTTCGGGAAAAAGCTAAAGTTCGGTACGGACCCGAACTTTACAGTTCGGGTTCGCTCAACACTATTGCTGTCACAAGGAATGTAAACATGGGATCTTCTTTGGGATCATCCGGTGACACTGGGTGGTGCTGTTGCAGAGTTTTTTGTCGCGGAGGTCAGTGCTGGGACAGCGGGGAGTGAGTGTGTGAGCAGCGAGCAGAGGACCGCACCGGACCCCCCCCCACCCCCGAGAGCGGCAGCATGGTGGACAGATCCCCCTGACCGGATTGGACCCCCTGACCTTATCGGACCCCCCACGAGCGGACCAGACCCCCCCACGACCCGTCTGGACTGCCTCACGACCGAGAGCGGCAGTGGGTGACCCGAGGACCTAGAGTGGGACATCGTGGTGTGGGACCGGGTGTACTGAGGATAGTAATCACCCCACAGACACGGACAGAGGAGGCGGGAGGACATCCAGCGGGACCGGGAGGTGGCAGGCTGACAGGGAGAAGTGGCGGGTAAGTGAAGTTCAGACCGGAGGGAGAGTGTGAGGCTGATCAGCATAGGTGTGTGCACCGGGTGTGCCAGGTGTGCCTGGGCACACCCTAATATTCCCCCTGTTTAGACCCCTGATATTTCACCAAATTAAAAGAAAAAATGTCCTTGTTTCTTTTTTCTCCTAAAAAATTGTAAAAGAATAATTAAAAAAAATAAAATTGTAAAAAATAATAAAAAGTAAAATAATAAAAATAAAATCTACTGACTCCGTCCACTGCCCTACTGATGCCAATCTCTGCCCACATGACACCATCCACTGCTCTACTGACACCGTCAGTATATATACAGATGCACACAAATGCATGTGTGTTTGAGCTTTGGGGTGCACACCTATGCTGATCAGTGAAGCGGTGGCACTGAAGGTGCTAGTGTCAGATTACAAGGGGAGGAATGACATAGAGACACAAACTAAAAAACCTGACTGACAGCATATGTGTGTACCTGATTATTGTGAGTATCTGAGCACTGCGAGTGCACGTGGGCTGCGAGTGCACGTGGGCTGCAAGTGCACGTGGGCTGCGAGTGCACGTGGGCTGTGAGGACCTGTGTATTATATTGTTGAGTACCTGTGTATTGTTGAGTATTAGTGTCAGGAAGATAGTTGTTTGTAAGTTTGGACAGGGTATAATCCCCAATCTTCATTAAGTTAGTAGGTACGATGCCCGGCGGGTGTGGAGAGGCGACTTTGTGTACATCTTGCGGCATGTATGCGTTCCTTGATCATCTGATCAAGGGCGAATACTGCTGTGCAAAATGTAAGCACATTGTTTCCCTGGAAGCCCAGGTTCTGAATGTAGAGAAGCAACTGTCAGCACTGAGAAGATCCTACATACTAAAAGTGAGACGGGAACAAACCCGGCAGATGCCGGCAAGGGCCAGCACAGAGGCGGGTGGAGACAAAGAGGTGTAGGCACTAGAAAAGAGTAGATGGGTGACAATCAGGAAGCATAGAGGGGAAAGTGCCAGGAAGGCCAATCCTGGGCGGGAAAATCTCAGTAAGTATGCTCCATTGAGTGACATTGGTGAAACCAGTCAGGGACCAGCACTGCTGAAGCTGAGGGACTCCCCTAGCTGCCAGGGGAATAACTCCTTCACTGAGAGTGGGGAGGAAGCAAAGGGAAAGGAAAGACAGATTCTGGTAGTAGGGGACTCAATTCTTATAAGGACAGAGAGGGCAATTTGTCACAAAGACCTGAAGCGCCGAACGGTATGCTGTTTACCGGGCGCACGGGTTCGGCACATCACAGATGTGGTGGACAGATTACTGGGCACCAATGACAAAGTCAGAGGCAGATGGAGTGTCCTAAAGAACGATTTTAGGGACTTAGGAGCTAAATTAAGGAAAAGGACCTCCAAGGTAGTATTCTCAGAAATACTACAGGTATCTCGAGCCACATCAGAAAGGGAGATTAGGGAAGTAAACAAGTGGCTGAGGAGCTGGTGTAGAAAAGAGGAGATTGGGTTCCTGGAGAACTGGGCCGACTTCTCAGTCGGTCACCAGTTCTATAGAAGGGACAGACAGCACCTAAATGAGGATGGTGCAGATCTGCTGGGTGTGAAGATGGCCGAAAAGTTAGAGGGGATTTTAAACTAGATGACGGGGGGAGGGTCCAGAGGTAGAGATAGTCAGCGCGGAACATATTCCAGAGGGTAGTATTGGGGGTATTAGTGGTAGGTTGACTAAAGCACATAAACCCAAGGTAAGTATAGTAACAAGTACTACTTGCAATCTCAGAACCCCCAATAAGAGGACAGTATGCGACCGGTCTAAACTGCGTGGCATGTTCACCAAATCCAGGAGCCTGGCAGACAAGATGGGAGAACTAGAGATACTGTTGTCCGAGGAGGATTTAGATTTTGGGGGAATTGGTTCAACAGCTCTCATGATTGCCTGGCAACCATTCAAGGGTATTCCCTTTATTGCAGGGATAGAGAGGGTAAAAAAGGGGGAGGGGTGTGCCTGTATATCAAGAATAATGTACAAGTGAATGTGAGAGATGACATCACTAAGGGAGCTAGGGAGGAGGTGGAATTCTTATGGGTAGAGCTCCAAAGGGATGAAACTAAGGGGAAAATAATACTGGGAGTATGCTATAGGCCCCCTAACCTGAGGGAGGAAGAGGGAAAGATGGACCTCCTATCAAAATTTGGATTAGCAGCAAGGATGGGAAGTGTCATCATAATGGGGGATTTCAATTATCCAGACATAGACTGGGCAGAAGGAATAGCGCATTTGTCTTAGGCCTCGTACACACGACCGATTTTCTCGTCGTAAAAAACACGTCGTTTTTTTCGACGAGATTCTTGTTAAGCTTGTCGATTTTCTCGTCAAGCTTTCTATGCGTACACACTGTCATTTTCCAATTTCCTCGTGGTTCTCTGCGCTCACGTCCAGCACGTACGACGGCACTATAAAGGGGAAGATCTTTTTTCTTGGCGCCACCCCTTGGGCTGCTTTTGCTGATCTCGTGTTACCGCGTGTGAAGTAA
Source organism: Rana muscosa (assembly GCA_029206835.1). Classification (NCBI taxonomy): domain Eukaryota; kingdom Metazoa; phylum Chordata; class Amphibia; order Anura; family Ranidae; genus Rana; species Rana muscosa. Next base: position 889,772,332 of record CM055122.1, on the reverse strand, counting down.
AAGTTTGGGAAGAGACGATTCGCGCTTTTCAGTCTTCGTACTTTTCAGATCGTTTTCTGCGGTTCAGTTTGTGCTTGTGGGTTCGTATCTTGACTTTCAGGGCGTCTAGGCAGGTCGTATCTGTTTTACAGTGCGTTATTGCCTGTTCGTTTCTGAATTTCAGTTCGTTATTCATAGGCCTTGCTGTTCTAAAGTGCGTTCTGTTCTGTACGTTCTGATTAGACGACCGTTTCCTAGCCATGTCGCCTGGACGTTCTCGTCGTCGAGTTCGTGCTGTGCGTGCGCTTGGTGTTGGTCTGCTTGTTTTGGACCAAGACCAGTCCATGAATGGTGTGAGGAGGAGTTCATGGACCAAGAATTGGTTGCTCCAGCGGGACCAATTCTGCCACATGCCTCTGCTGCGGGAGATCGTCGAGAATAATCCTGAGGACTACAGGAATTTTCTGAGGATGTCTGACCCCGTTTTTCAGGAACTGTTGGCTTTGGTGTCCCCCTATATTACCAGGAAGGACACCGTTATGCAGGAAGCCATCAGTGCTGAGCAGAGGCTCATCGCCACGTTGCGTTACCTGGCGACAGGGAGAAGTCTTCAGGACTTGAAGTTCACCACAGGCATCTCCCCCAAGGCTCTGGGCCTCATAATCCCAGACACCTGTTCTGCTATTATACAAGTCCTGCAGGAGGACTATATTAGGGTAAGTTTTCTCCCTTAACATCACATTTTATGTATTACATGTATGCTAATGTATTGTATTTCTTTCATCCTTCCCTAATTACCATGATTGTAATATGCTGAGAATGTCCCCTTTGTCCCCATGCATGTTGGAAGCTTTAGATTGCCCCTTTTTTATCCTCCCTAAATATTTCCCCTCACTAACTTTTCCAGCAGGGGCGCCTGTTGCTCCAAATGTTGGGGGGTTCCAACCCCAATTTCGGAAATAAACTTCCTCCTTTTTTGCTCTGTTGCCTAATAAACGCCCCCAGTTGTCCCCTCCAATGCAGCCATTTAGTCCCCTCTAATGCAGCCAGTTTCCCCCCAGCCCTGCACTTACCTTCTTGTGGTCAGCGCCATCCTTCTTCTGTCCTTGATGTCTTCTCCTTCCCTTCATGTTGCATCAGCCAATCATGTTACCATTAAACAGACTTGGTGAACATGATTGCCAGAGCAGCCTGTCAGTGTTTACACAAGGAATGCCCCCTCCTTGCGTCCCCGATTTTTCTTTGAGGAAGCCAATTACATCCCTCAGGTTGTAATTTGCAAGACTTTTTTAATACCTGTTTCTGCTCTGCAATTTTAACCCCCTAAATGACGCAATTATTCATATGTCGGTCGCTTTACAAGAGGCCATCCACCTGAATAGTGTGCGGCATAGACAATACATAGGTTCATGCAACGCATGAACCTATGTATTGTTCTGAGTGATGGGCACAGGAGAGAGGGGACAGTGCTCCAGCGCCCACTCTGGACGCACCGCCACTGCAATGCTATCCTGTGGCCAAACACATCTCCCCCCCCCCCAAAATAATTTAGTAATGGCCCATCAGAGGTGGTGATGAATATGATAAATGAGCCTTCCATTATACTTTTTTTACACACCTTAATAAACGTATAATTAGATTGATGTTGGTCTCTAATTTTTTGGTTTAGAATTTGCTTGTAATGTATGCCTTTGTTTTTCTAATATTATTTCATCTTGTTTCACTCCACAGCTTCCTTCCACGCCACAGGAATGGCAGACTGTGGCATCAGAGTTTGCCACGCGGTGGGACTTCCCCAACTGCGGTGGTGCCATAGACGGGAAGCACGTCCGCATCGTGCCGCCACCCCGTTCTGGGTCCTACTACTACAACTACAAGGGGTTTCATAGCATTGTGCTGATGGCGGTGGTGTCAGCACGGTATGAATTCCTCTATGTTGATGTAGGGAAGAATGGCCGGATGTCCGATGGGGGATCCTTCATCCAGACGGAGTTTGCCCTCCGTCTCCAGAGTGACGACCTTGCATTGCCACCGGATGCAGGGAATATTGAAGGACTCCCCTTTGTTTTCTTGGCTGATGAAGCCTTCGGACTCGGACGGCATCTTATGAGGCCATTTCCACAGAGGACCCTGACCCCAGAGAAGAGTGTGTTCAATTACCGGCTGGCCAGGGCCCGAAGAGTTGTTGAAAATGCCTTCGGCATAATGGCCAGCCGGTTCCGCCTTTTTATGACTTCCATCCACTTGGCGGACTACAAAATAAACTATGTAGTGTTATGCTGCTGTGTGCTACACAACTTTCTGAGCCAAAAATCTAATTCGTATATGGCCTCAGTTTTGCCAGAGGCTAGACTTTCCCCTGCAAATCCCCTTCCGGGCCTGGAATCTGCCCGTCTTGGCTTGCCCCCCCAAAATGCCCGTGTGGTTCGGGACAAATACATGGAGTATTTCACGGGTAGGGGGGCAATTCCTATGCCAGCCTATGTCTAAGTATCCCAATAAAAATCTTGTTCAAAACCTTTAATTATTTGTTCTTTCCTGTCTCCTAGTTTGTCTTTGTGCATTTGTAGTGGCAAGTGTATTTTACTTTAGTAAATAACAACCAATTTCACTATGTTACCTTACAAAAGAACCAAATAAGCTTAGAGAGTATTATAAAAAGAAGCTACACGTTGTTTGTGGTCAAATATTTTACTCTCTGCACTTTTTTTTTTTTTTTTACTTTGGGGTTGGCCTGGCCACAACCCGGCAAATTTTGGCTTATGAAAATACAAAAATACCACTTGCATTTCTAAAATGACAACATTGGATACCTCTGAGCAATCTGAGACATTCAGTTACACAAACTATGTCTCTATGTGCCCGTCCTAATATGGGGTCCTGCCACCCCTTGCCCAGCCAAAAATTCAATATGCACACATTTTTAATTTTTTGCAAATAGGAAGTTTACAATCCTGATCCCTATTGTAAACATGTGCTATCTGCCATCAGGGGTGATCAATGGACGTGTTTTGGGGGTGCATCCCCTTCCTCAGTTCACCGACTTTTGATACGAGGAAGGGGTTGCACCCACAAAAGACGTACATGGATATCCCCTGATGGCAGATAGCACATGTTCACACACTGTGTGCATATTCAATTTTTGGCTGCTTTGTTACTCAAAAAATTAGTAAAAATATAAAAACAAACATGTAAAAACAAATGTGTTTGGATGGCTTATTGAATTCTCCCCAAAACATCGAGAATGTCTTTAAATGTTTGTTCCATCACATGGATTCTTTGTTTAATTAGGTCCAGTTCCGTGCTACATTCCATCACTTGCTGGATGAGGCGGAGGGCACTGTCAGCAGAGAACGGTGTGCTATCCTTCACAACATTTCCATCCCCTAAAAACCATTAAAAAAAAATTAATAAAACTCTGCAGGCCTACCTCGCTTACCTTAAGCTGTGGTGTCAGATACTGACCTGTTGTGGTGACCAGATCCACAACGTCATCCACCTCTCCTTCCTGCACTTCTCCTTCCTCCACCTCAACTTCCTGCACATCTTTCGGTTGTGGATCTTTGGGAGTTTGGGGTTGCTTGGAAGTTGTGGGGTGCATGTGCTCCCTGGAGTGTCCTCCTCCCAGTCTTCTCTCCCCTATGAGAATAAAACCAAAGGTCTATTTATCACACTGTAAAAATCTCATTTTTAAACTTAAAACAGGCTAAATTGTTTGGAAGTGGGGTACAAGTGTGCGTTTGTGCGGAATTTAAAGAAAAATGCATTATTTATGACCCCAAATATGTTTAGTATTCACATTTGGATGTAATTTTTTGGACATGGAGGCACCACAAATAAACTCTGATGCACCTGTGTGGGACACCCAAAAAAGGCGGGTCTGGTGGCCCACACTATAGTGCTCCAAAGTACAGATGTGGAAGCAGCTGCTGAGTGTCCTCTCCTTTACACTGATTAAAGTTTGCATTTCATTCTCCTTACAAACACATCATCTAGACTTAAAAATTAGCCACAATACTTGATCAAAAATGGCAGATGTCTAATTACTTTTGGGGGTCTTAAATAAGCCAAAACCGCGGATAGTGGCCGAACGAAGTGTCGGTAACGTAACGAACGATTACTGTGCCCAACCTAGTTCAAAATATTACATTTTGGAAGGGAGTCCAATATGAAAAAAAAAAAAAAGGTCAGTTTCTAAAAAGATTAATAGCAGAAAGGTCGTCATTTTACTTACTTTTAGCGAGCATCCTCTTTATGCTCCTCAACTGGTCTGGCTCCCTCAGTTTGAGGTCTGACCACCTCTTTCTGAGCTGCTCATTTGAGCGTTTCACCCCGAACTTCGCCCTCAGACTCTTCACAACTTTAGTGAGGATTTTGGCCTTCCTTCTATTTGGTTTGCTATACGGCCCATGCTTGGCATCATAATCAGCCTTGACCAAGATGTCCACCATCTCCGCCATCTCCGCCAAAGACATATTCGATGCCTTGAATCTCCTCCTTGATCGTGACGTGTCCTCGGTCTCCGGGCTTGTCTCCTCGCTAGTTGCGGAATTATCAGACACCTGCTGTAACTCCGCCATATCTGTCTGCGCGCCGAAAGAGAAGGGGCGGGGAAAAGATGTTAGTTAGAACGTCATGGGCGGGCGACGTGTGCGGAGCGACGTGTTCGAATTTGGACGCATGCGTGGTGTGTATATAGCAAACACACATGTGACTATAGTACGTTCGGTGTGCGGAGAGAGGAGTTCAAGTGACGGACGTGCGAACGAAGGTATGTGATTTTGTGAGACTTGTAAAAATTGTGGGCCTATACTGTCTTGAGTTTGGTGGAGGATATATATGGTGACTAGGATGTGAAGGAGGTTAGACTGTTTGCCTCACATTATTTAAATATAAATTATTTTACTTGCAGATACAATATGAATGTCTTTATTAGCGACAAAGAGTTCCTGGCGGAATTTATTGACCGGGTAAGGGAGCTGCCGGCTCTGTGGGAGACCAAAAACCCCATCCATAAAAAAAAGGGGTGAGAAAAGCAGCGCTGGAGAAGCTGCTCCCATTTGTGCATACCAAGGTGCCCACAGCCACAGCAAAACAAGTGGACACTAAAATTGGGAGCTTGAGAGGTACCTACAGGACTGAACGCTCTAAGGTGCTGGCTTCTCAGAGGTCAGGAGCAGCAGCAGATGATGTTTATGTCCCGGTTTTGTGGTACTACAGCAGGATGTCCTTCCTGGATGACCACATTGAGCCAAGGCCATCACTCTCCACTCTTCCCCCCAGACTTCCCTGCAGCCAACCTGAGCCTTCTCTGGAGCAAGAGGAGGCAGCCATCCTGGATGATCCTGATTTGTCCATCTGGAGCCAGGTATAGTATTAACTGAAAATGTAGTGGGATAAAATTAATGTTTCCCAAATATGTCAGGATGAGAAACATACATTATTTTGTATTCCACAAGTGAAATCATGATCTGTAGACATTATTCTGCACTTAATTGTGTGGTAAATAGTCAAGCTGATGTAGTGGTAAATTTAAAGCAAGGATTTATGCATTTACATTCTAATTGCTTCCATCAGGATTACAAAGTTTGAGGCAAAGATTAAACCAACATATTAAACTATGTTTCTTTTTCATACACAGGATGAAATCAGCCAGGAGGAGGGTCTGGAAACTGTCAGGCAGGAGGAGGAAGGGCCCAGTGGCAGCCAGGAGGTGGCAGGGCCCAGTACCAGCCAGGAGGTGGCAGGGCCCAGTGGCAGCCAGGAGGTGGCAGGGCCCAGTACCAGCCAGGAGGTGGCAGGGCCCAGTGGCAGCCAGGAGGTGGCAGGGCCCAGTGGCAGACAGGAGGTGGCAGGGCAAAGGAGAAGCACCAGATCCCAGGTGCCTCCCATCAGGCTTCACAAAAGAGGCAGGAGGGACAGGACCACCAGTGACGCAGCAATGGCCCTTATTAAAGAGGCCCATGCCACCCTCAAGGAGCCCACATCCCCTGAAGAGGCCATTGCCGGCCTAGTGGAGGCTAAGTTCAAGGTGATGAGCATGGAGCAACGCCTCCTATGCGAACCCCTGCTCATCACCTTGCTCAACAAGGGGGTGATGGAGCAAATTACCCCCAATACCGCCATATGTGAGGTGGCCCAACTGACCCAACCTCAACCTCCACCTCCACCTTCCTCTTCTGCCCCACCCCCTTCTGCTACCCCTCCACCTTCTGCCCCACTCCCTTCTGCTACACCTCCACCTTCTGCCCCACCCCCTTCTGCTACACCTCCACCTTCTGCCCCACCCCCTTCTGCTACACCTCCACCTTCTGCCCCACCCCCTTCTGCTACACCTCCACCTTCTGCCCCACCCCCTTCTGCTACACCTCCACCTTCTGCCCCACCCCCTTCTGCTACACCTCCACCTTCTTCTTCTGCCCCACCCCCTTCTGCTACACCTCCACCTCCTCCTCCTGACAGGAGTACCCCTCCAGTGGGCCAGCCTCCAGCTAAACGAAGAAGGAAGGCTGCAGGAAAGGCTGCAGGAAAGGCTTCAGGAAAGGCTTCAGGAAAGGCTGCAGGGAAGGTTGCCAGGAAGAAGAGGAAGTGATGGCCTTGCTTCATTGTGGTCGCACTGGTCGGACAGAAGGCAGCCTGTTGTAGTACCACACACTTGGGACATATATCTCACCTGCTGCTGTTCCTGACCTCTGGGAGGCCAGCATCAGATTGTGTTCTGAAATGTGGGCCTTCTCAAGCTCCCAATTTTAGTGTCCACACAGGGTTGGTGTGTGCTCTGGGGTCCCTGGGATGCACAAATGGCAGCAGCTTCTCCAGCGCTGCCTTCTCTTTATTTAATTTATAAACATGAATAAATGTGTTTTTTGTTTAAGTTCATACTTGACTATGTGTATTTTTAAATAAAAAAAAAAAAGCTTTGGAGTAAGCAGATACATTTGACTGACAATAAAAGGCACAGATATCACCCCCCCAAAAGAATAACTAAATCTGATTAGCTCAAAAACATGGTGTGAAATTTTAAAAATATAGATTAGAAAATTAAATGTGAGATCGCTATCAAAACATTGAGAAATTATAATTAACATAATTTTGAAAAATCTAACCATTTAAATTATTCCTAAAAACTTGCACGATATAATACACATAAATCTTATAAAGAGCAGCAAGAAAAAGGTTAAAAATAAGGCAGAACTCTGTGTGAATATCAGCAGCAAAAGAAGGTCTCTCGTTTTGATTAATGTAACATTCTAACGAAGAATTCAATGCGGAACATTTAAACGATGAAATATTTATGAGCGTGACGAATGTGCTCTCTCCATTATGAAGGCTTGTTTTACCAGAAGATGCGCTCCCGTCTCATAGTTGCTTGTGAGCATGCGCGCTTTTGGAAGAGTCGTAAAAGCATACACACGAACCATTTTCTCGTCACAAAACAGGCCGACGAGAAACACGACGAGGAAATCTGGAATCCTGACGAGAAAATAGAGAGCAGGTTCTCTATTTTCTCGTCGAGATTCTCGTCAAGTTTCTCGTCGTAAAACCATACACACGAACGTTTTTCTAGACAAAAAAACTCTCGCGGCACTTTTCTTGACTGTTTACGACGAGAAAATCGGTCGTGTGTACGAGGCCTCAGGCTCGCCAGTTGCTAAATGTCTTGCAGGACAATTTCATGGGTTAGATGGTAGACGCACCAACTAGAAACAAAGCGTTGCTAGACCTAGTGATTACCAACAATACAGACCTAATCACAGATGTGGAAATAAGGGACAATTTAGGAAACAGCGATCACAGGTCAATTAGCTTCGGTATAAATCACACAAATATAAAACATAAGGGGAATACAAAGACACTGAATTTCAAAAGAGCCAACTTCCCTAAACTACGAACCTTGCTAGAAGAAAATTGGGATAAAATCTTAGGAACAAAGAACACAGAGGAGAGATGGGTTTGCTTTAAGAGCATAATAAAGAGGAGGTCCCACAAAAAAATAAAAAAATAAAAGCCAGCAGCTACAAATACTGCAGCTGCTGACTTTTAATAAATGGACACTTACCTGTCCAGGGTGCCCGCGATGACGGTAGCCGAAGCCGAGCAATCGCTCATCTCTCGGCTGCCATCCTCTGTGAGGGAATCAGGAAGTGAAGCGTTGCGGCTTCACTCTTCGGTTCCCTACTGCGCATGCGCGAGTAGCGTGGCGCCCTCCTCACTGGTCCCCGCTGTCTCCTGGGACCAGTGTGTTTCCCAGAAGACAGCGGGGAGTGAAGCGAAGGGGCATGACTCCCACGGCAGTCTATTCCCAGAAGTGGGTGCAAATACCTGTATAAGACAGGTATCTGTACCCCCCTCCTCCCTGAAAGGTGCCAAATGTGACACCGGAGGGGGGGAGGGTTCCAAATAGCGGAGGTTCAATTTTTGTGTGGACCTCCACTTTAAATAAGAGCATGAGCCAGTGCATCCCATTGGGAAATAAATTTAAAAGAGCGAACAAAAGTCCTGGATGGCTTAACTCCAATGTAAAAATGCATATAAAAGCAAAGGAAAAGGCCTTTAAAAAATACAAGGCTGAGGGATCATCAGCATTCAGACTTTACAAAAAATGCAACAAGAAATGTAAGGGTGTAATTAGGGCGGCTAAGATAGAACACCAAAGACACATAGCGGAGGAGAGCAAAAAAATAAATCCCAAGAAACTCTTTAAATATATAAACAGTAAAAAAGGGAGGACAGACCATATTGGCCCCATAAAGAATGAGGACGCAAATCTGGTTACAAAGGATGAGGAGATGGCGAAGGTATTGAATTTATTCTTCTCCTCAGTCTTCACGAGGGAAACGGGGGATTTCAGTAACGAAAACTGCAGTGTTTATCCTCATGACATGTCACAGGAAGCACCCTCATGGCTAACAGAGGACAGAATTGGAGATAGACTTGGAAAACTTAACATTAATAGGTCACCGGGGCCAGATGGCTTGCACCCGAGGGTCCTTAGGGAACTCAGTCAAGTAATTGCCAGACCATTGTTCCTAATTTTTACTGATAGTCTACTGACTGGAATGGTACCAGCTGATTGAAGAAAAGCCAATGTAGCACCAATATTTAAAAAAGGGCCAAAATACATCCCTTGGAATTACAGACCAGTTAGCCTAACATCAATAGTATGCAAGCTCTTGGAGAGGATGATAAGGGACTATATACAAGATTTTAGTAATGAAAACGTTATCATTAGCAGTAATCAGCATTGATTCATGAAGAATCGTTCTTGTCAAACCAATCTATTAACCTTCTATGAGGAGGTGAGCTGCCATCTAGATAAAGGAAGGTTGGTGGAACGGGAGAGCCCCAGAGAGCCGCGGAATGCGGCGGGAGGGGGGGATGTGTCATGGATATGCAGTAATGTTTGTCTGTCAGCTTACCTTCCTCTCCATGTGTTCACCTTAGAGGCCAGACACTCTCACCTGGCTGTTTAAATAATCTCTCTTCCTAGCATGGCCCCACCCCAGGCTCTATCAGAGAACTCTATATTAACCTGTGCACTGCAAGTCTGCCTTGCTGATCAATGTTGTTTGTTAAAGCGGTTGTATACCCAAATTTTTAACTTTTACCTACAGGTAAGCCTATAATAAGGCTTACCTGTAGGTAAAAAGAATATCTCCTAAACCTGTACGGTTTAGGAGATATTCCCCTCGCAATGAGCCACTAAATGCAGCGGTGCATGCGCAGCAGGGATTCTCGGCTAAAGGCCGGCAGCCGCCGGACCTTGCCGACGTGCGGGAGTGACGACATTGCCGCTCCAGCCACTCACAGCGCTGGAGCGGTGATACCCGGAAGACACGCCGAGGCAAGATGACATCTCCCTCTGCGTGGACCAGGTAAGTTCCCGATGCCTCGTTCTAAGGTAAGTATTTCATAATGAGCTAGTATGCGGTGCATACTAGCTCATTATGCCTTTTGCCTTACAGGTATGAAAAAAAATAAAAACAGCAGCGGGTATACAACCGCTTTAAGCATTGTGGGTTCCTGCTTGCCGTGTGCTATGTCTGTCTCTGTGTTACCGATCTTGGCTTGTTCTCGACTATCCCTGTCTGCTTGTGACCTTGACCTTTGGCTTGTCCTTTGTTTATCCTTGTCTGCTTGTCGCCCTGACCTTGGCTTGTCCCCTCACTATCTCTTGTATCCTGAGCTGCTGCTTCCCCTCTATCCTCTATTCCCTATGGAGCGTGAGCTAGGGGACTCTGGGGGCCGCAACCTGGATCCAGTTGCAGCTCAGTCCATCCCCACCACTAGAGGCTCTGGTGAACACCTGTTGGATCTTAGACTCCGCACCCTGGGGAATCTTGGGCTCTAGCTCCCTGTGGGATCCCTGTTTGTGCTCCAGTGGACCTTCCTTCCTTAACCACCCAGTGTTCTATCCACAGCAGTCATTTATAGGGTTCACTACCTTAGCGGTGCACTGCTGACCCCAACAGTGTGCATCTGTCACCTGGCTTCAGGTGACCTGACAGGATGTCCCCTCCCGCTGTTTATAAAAGCAACCGAGTGGCTAGTTAGCCACTTCAGTTGCTATTACAAGAGAGCCGACCGTCGGCTCTAAAAAAACGGTACAGGTACTTGAAGTTGAATGTCGTACCAGGTGCGTGATTTTACGGCAAGTGGTTAAGGAGGATCAAAATGGCAAAAGATCCGGGCTGCTACACCTGGCCAGCAGATTGCAGATGGACAATGCTGGACCTGCTGGATCCGCTGGACAGGTGAGTACCTGAATCCAGGACAATGCTCCATGACAGGTAAGTCATGCTAAAAAATATGATGAACAAGATCTAGTTTAGTGAGTGCCCGTGTCATGTGTCAGCTAATTGCAATGTTTGGACCCTTTCACACCAAACACAGTTGGATGCAGTTGGCTGCACTCCAACTGCATAGACAGCCCTAAATAAATGTAATCCTTAGTGCATAGTTCATAAAGCAAAGTCTTTAACCTCTTCCAGCCTAATGAGGACCTTCAAGGCCAAAGACAGCTGACATCCTTCAATATGTAGTGGGTTGTGAGGTATAGTGGGTGCAAAGATGGTGAAAGTCATTGGGCGCCAGACACTTCTTGGATGCAAAAGAGGTTTTGTTTCTTTTAACAGTGCTTTTACATTTTGAAGGGAAAGAGGGTTAGGGCCAGGACACCCTTAAGTAGTTTCAATTTCAATTAGCAGACTCCGAGACTTCAATAGGAGGACAGCCGTACAGGGAAAAGCCCCAGCAAGGCGCCACTTCTGCACGTGCAGTCTCCTATGGCAACAGTACTTAACAGTTCCTAATGCAAAGTTCAACAGTTTACTCAGCTTCACTACAACTTCTACTTGTAGTTCTTCAGCCCCTTAAGCTCCTAGTCTCTCACTGGACTCTCTGATTCACTGACTCTGAATCGCGTGAGCTCTTCAAGGCTTTTGCGGTGGTAAATCCTTCAAGCGTCACCCAAACTTCCCTGCTGGGTCCCTAGCTTGGCACTCCAGATACCTTTCAAGTTTCACCCCTGCTAACCGGCTCGGTCCCTGGCTTGACACAAGGCTGCTATGCAAGCGTCACCTGGTTGGGTCCCTGACTTGATCACCACCTGAAGTTTCCTGATTCTCCACCGTGCCGGTTCGGTGAGAATACTGCTCCAGGACTTGCTTCAGTTACTCACTGTGGTCCCTGATAAAGTTGGTTGGTCCCTTAGTGGCGACAGCTTCCCTTCTACCTCCGATGGGCAGAACTGTCACTTTTGGTTGTACTGCAAGCCGCAGTCCCATCCCTGCGCTGTCCTGTCACTTCTGGATAGGCCCTCACGCAGCCAGATGCCCTTGGGATAGGCCCAATCTCCAGCTTAGCAGCCCGGGGTGTACGACACATGTCCACCCAGACAGCGGTCCGGGTGGCACCGAACATAGATCACCTGACCTCACCCTAATATATAGGTTCTCCCAGCAGGCCAAGGGATTTCAGAAAACCCCTTCTATTGGCTGAGATACCCCACATACCTATAACCTTACCTTGGGTTGCCCTTCTCATATCTAGTACCACCTGATTCCCCGCCACCTAGTGGTAGAAGGGAAAAGTGCAACAAGGCCAAACTTAGGGAGAAATCATTAGATCTCTATCAATTAACTGCAGGAGCTACTCCTGACAAGAAATTTGATGAGGAGCTCCCTGACTAAACCCCAGGGTGCTACATCCACATCATTGCAGTGCAGTTCAGTGCAGTTAAAAAAAAGTAGAGCATGTTGCATTTGTCTGCACCGCAAATGCAGGGAATGCACATACAAACACAAAAACAGGTACAAATGCGCTACAAATGCACTTTAAAAGCACTGCTCTGCACCCCTTTAAGCCGAGAAAGTCAAGTCCAAAAACGTATAGAAAAATGCAATGCAAATGCAAAACACTAAACGCAGTACAAAACACATGCAAAACACATTCAAGCAAGGAACAAGCGCACGTCAAGGGCTCAGCAAGCCCGCATCCACCACGCTTCAAACATGCTTCAAATGCATGCAGGTAGTATTCTTTTGTGAGAGTTACGTTCTATCCTAAGGAAAATTATAATGGTGGCCACATTAGTTGTAGGTTCTCAACAAACATACATCAAAGCCCTGTGTGCCACCCCTGATCTCCAACCACCTAGTACTGGGGCAGATCGACATATACAGACCGAGGGGTTTATTTAATAAGGGCAAATAGTCTGTTTACTTTTCAAGGAAAGTTGCACTGTGCAGGGGAATGTATGAATACTCAATCGTGTACAAGATAAATGCAAAAAAAATTGAATTTTTGCATGCATATGATTGGATAATGGAAGTCAGCAAATCTTCACCACATTCACTAAGCTCTGTGGAAAATTACCTTTGCAAAATGCAACTTCCCTTACAAAGTGAACAGTCTATTTGCCTTTACTAACCCCTAAATCTCTAGATTCTTTGGTACACTGGGTGCACAGTGTACCAAAGAACTGGGACACAGACCACCCGCAGGAGTAATCAGAACCTAAAATGTAGTTGCAGTGGGGTTTAACAGTAGACTTCAACCCATTTTCATTTAGTTTGGGAGAGATTGAGGAAGGATAAAGCCCTGTACACACAATCAGAATATCATCCAAGAAATACCTCTTTCGAAACGATCATACAAAATTTTCCGAAGGGACAAACACGAAAAGTTTTCTGGTACGTTGACAGATCTTAGAATTTTCATTTAATCGGTACATTAAATACAATACAAATACACTACACAACTTTACATCACTTCCAAAATTTTTATTCTGTTATATGAGAATTTTCATACTTTAGCAACCTATTTGTTTTTGATGTGGAGATTAACATCCAAAAAAAAGAGACTATCATTCGTCCGATAATCTCATTGTGTGTACTAGGCTTTAGGGAATCTGTCAAGTTTTTATTGCTATCAGTGACAGAGTGGTGGTGATGATGATTGGATATCCCAGAGGCAGAAAATGAGGGGACGCCTATCTAACTGGAACAGAGGCAGTGACAAAAACACAAAGTGGCAAAGTGAGGAAGAGTTAAAAACCTGTTTTAGATTGTTATTGATTAGAGTTGAGCGGACACCTGGATGTTCGGGTTCGACGGGTTCGGCCGAACTTCGGAAAAAAGTTTGAGTTCGGGACCGAACTTGACCCGAACTTGACCCCGAACCCCATTGAAGTCAATGGGGACCCGAACTTCTGAGGACTAAAATGGCTCTAAAAAAGTAATGGAAAGGGCTAGAGGGCTGCAAATGGCAGCCAAATATTGTTAAGAGCATGGTAAGTGCTCTGCAAACAAATGTGGATAGGGAAATAACTTAAAATAACATAAAAAATTAAATAAAAAAATGCTGGAGGCCCCCTTCTCAGCAGAAGAGGTACAGGAAGTCATTAAGAACCTCAGGAACTCAACGGCACGATGCCACACATATGGTGGGAATGCCCCAGAATACACCCTTTCTGGAAAAAAAAAAAATCAATTTAATGGATAAGCTAGTGGGAAAATAAAATACTTTGAAATTAAAAAAAATAAAAATTATAATCTTGACCTAGGAGGACGAGGTCCATATGGAGTAGGAGGTTGAGGTGGCGGTGGATGTGGCTGTGTAGGTGGAAGCGGTGGTGGAGGAGGACGAGGTAGCCAACACTGGTTCAAAAATACAACAATGGCTGGGTAAGGCCAGTGATGTGTCGAATTCTGTCCCTCATCGGATAGTGTCCGCCCTGTACTGCGCTTACTCAAAAATCTCCGAAGATGAACGGCGCCTGAAGCGGCGCCTGAAGCGTGGTGAGTGAAGCGAGCCCGTGAGGGTCCCTGTTACTATGTTCTACCGTATGTCCACTTGGATGGTGGGGCTTGAACCTGCACTCACTGCGCAGGCGCCGTTCATCTTCAGAGATTTTGTGAATCTCCTTGTCCTCCGTACTGCGCAAGCACTGCGCCTGCGCAGTACGGGCCGGACACTATCTGATGGCCGGACAGTTTTTGTCAGAACACCTGTATACATATCTATTCTGCACAAGGTACGGACAAGTCCTGTGGGATCCATGCCTGGTTCATTTTAATGAACGTGAGCTTGTCCACATTGGCTCTGGACAGGCGGCTGCGCTTGTCTTTGATAACGTCCCCTGCCGTGCTAAATACACGTTCAGAAAATACACTGGCTGCAGGGCAGGCCAGCACCTCCAAGGCATAAAGGGCAAGCTCGGGCCATGTGCCCAATTTGGAGACCCAGAAGTTGAAGGGGGCAGACCCGTCATTCAGTACGTGTAGGCGTGTGCACACATACTGCTCCACCATGTTGGTGAAATGCTGCCTCCTGCTAAGACGTTCCATCTCAGCTGGTGGTGCTGGTTGTTGTGGCGTGCTGACAAAGCTTTTCCACATTTCAGCCTTGCTAAACCTTCCTTCTGAGGTGCTGGCGGTGCCCCGGCTGCGTTGGTGACCTCTTCCTCCTCCTCTGCCTTCACCTTGTGCTTCCGCCGTACCCCCGCTGTCAGGTGGGAATGCCACCAGCAGCGCGTCTACCAGTGTGCGCTTGTACTCGCGCATCTTACATTCCCGCTCCAGTGAGGGAATTAAGGACGGTACGTTGTCCTTGTAACGGGGATCCAGCAGGGTGGCCACCCAGTAATCAGCACCAGTTAGAATGGGGGCAACTCGGCGGTCGTTGCGGAGACAATGCAGCATGTAATCGCTCATGTGTGCCAGGCTGCCCAGAGGCAACAAAAAGATGTCCTCTGTGGGAGGTGTATCGTCTGTGTCCTCTGTATCCCCCCAGCCACGTACCAGTGATGGCCATGAGCTGGTCTGGGTGCCACCCTGCTGTGAACATGGTTCCTCCTCCTCCCTCTCCTCCTCATCCTCTACCTCGTCATCCTCCAGAACTGTGCCCTTGCTGCCGGACAATTGTGTACCTGGCGTTTGTTGGTGCAGGAACCCACCCTCGTAGCCACTTGTGAAAGACTGCCCTGAAAGCCTTTGAAATGATCCTCCTCCTCCTCCTCCTCCTGTGCCACATCCTCTTCCATCATCGCCCAAAGCGTTTTTTCAAGGAGGCATAGAACTGGGATAGTAACGCTGAGAACGGCGTCATCGGCACTGGCCATGTTGGTGAAGTACTCGAAACAGCGCAACAAGGCACACAGGTCTCGCATGGAGGCCCAGTTATTGGTGGTGAAGTGGTACTGTTCCGCAGAGCGACTCACACGTGATTGCTGCAGCTGAAACTCCACTATCGCCTGCTGCTGCTCGCACAGTCTGGCCAGCATGTGCAAGGTGGAGTTCCACCTTGTGGGCACGTCACATTTGAGGCAGTGAGCGGGAAGGCCGAAGTTACGCTGCAGCGCTGACAGGCGAGCAGCAGCAGGGTGAGAACGCCGAAAGTGCGCACAGACGGCCCGCACTTTCTGCAGCAGCTCTGGCATATTGGGGTCATTTTTTAGGAACCTCTGGACCACCAAGTTCAGCACATGCGCCAGGCAAGGGATGTGCGTCAAACCGGCTAGGCCCAGAGCTGCTACGAGATTTCGCCCATTATCGCACACCACCAGGCCGGGCTTGAGGCTCACTGCCACCAACCACTCATCGGTCTGTTGTTCCATGTCCCTCCACAACACCTGCGCAGTGTCGGTTTTTTCCCCCAAACAGGAAAGTTTTAAAACTGCCTGCTGTCGTTTACCCCTGGCTGTGCTGAAATTGGTGGTGAAGGTGTTACGCTGACCGGATGAGGAGGCAGTAGAGGATGAGGAAGCGGAGTAGGAGGAGTTAGCAACAGGAGGCAAACTGAAGCGCCCTGCAATCCTCGGTGGTGGAAGGACATGCGCCAAACTGCTATCTGCCTCAGGCCCAGCCACCACTGCATTTACCCAGTGTGCTGTTAGGGAGATATAACGTCCCTGACCGTGCTTACTGGTCCACGCATCTGTAGTTAGGTGGACCTTGCCACAGATGGCGTTGCGCAGTGTACACCTGATTTTGTCCCCCACTTGGTTGTGCAGGGAAGGGATGACTCGCCTGGAAAAGTAGTGGCGTCTGGGCACGACATACTGTGGGACAGCCAATGCCATCAGGCTTTTAAAACTCTGCGTCTCCACCAGACGGAATGACAGCATTTCAAAGGCGAGGAATTTTAAAATGCTGGCATTCAGGGCCAGGGATCGCGGGTGGCACTTCGTTTTCCGCTCCAGTGTTTGGGAGATAGAGAGCTGAACGCTTCCATGGGACATTGTGGAGATGGTTGGTGACCCAGGTGGTAGTGTTGCTGGCAGATGCTCTGTTTGCGGGATGGCAGGTGCTCCTGTCACTACAGAGGTGGATGAAGAGGCCGAGACTGCAGCAGAAGAGGAAGCAGGAGGAGCCAGAGACCTTTCTTTGTTTTTGAGGTGTCTACTCCACTGCAGCTCGTGCTTTGCACTTAGATGCCTGGTCATGCAGGTTGTGCTCAGGTTGAGAACGTTTATGCCTCGCTTCAGGCTCTGATTGCACAGCGTGCAAACCACTCGTGTCTTGTCATCAGTACATTATCTGAAGAACTGCCACGCTAGGGAACTCCTTGGACCTGGCTTTGGTGTGCTCGGTCCCTTGCTGCGTTGGGCAGTAGCAGACGTACTGTCTAGGGGCCGGACGCTCCGCTTTTGCACCCTGCTCCCTCTTCTGCTGTGCTGGTGGCTCTGTGCGAGCATCGCCTCTTCCTCCGAACTACACTGGTCACCTGCATAACGTTGATTTCATGTGGGGTCGAGGACCTCATCGTCCTCCACATCATCTTCCACCCAGTCTTCACCCCTGTCCTCCTTGTCGGTCTGCACAATTGCGAAAGCAGCAGCAGTTGGCACCTGTGTTTCGTCATCATAACCCGAGACGTGCTGCGATGGTCCTCCCATGTACTCATCATGAAACATAAGTGGTTAAGCATCGGTACACTCAATCTCTTCCACTTCTGGGGCAGGGCTAGGTGGATGGCCCTGGGAAACCCTGCTAACAGAGTCATCGAAAAGCAGAAGAGACTGCTGCATGATTTGGGGCTCAGACTGCTTGGCTGATTTGCAAGGGGGTGAGGTGAAAGACTGATGGACATCGGCTGCAGGTGCCAACTCTGATCTTTCATCAGAAGACTGGGTGGGAGACAATATGAAGGAACCGGAGGCACTGTCAGCAACCCGATCTACTATCGCCTGTACTTGTCCTGGCCTCAACATTCATACAGCCTCATTAGGCGCGACAAAATACCGCTGCAGGCTCTGTCGCCTACTCGCACCTGAGGAAGGTGTTTCACTTTTGCGTGTAGTTGGCACAGATCGACCATGTCCTCTCCCTGCAACAGGAGCTCCACCAGCAGCACCACGACCGGGGCCACATCCCTTTGACCTTCTCCTCATAATTTAGGATCTTGCCCTAAATGGGTGTTTTTGGAAGAGCAGAATACACCCACAGTATGTAAACGGTGTATTTCACACCTACAGAACTGCAGAAAATGCTATTCAAAAAAAAAAATTTGTCCTAAAATAATTTTTTTAGAATAGCACAATAGAAGAAAAATATATAAATTGTTTATCTCACACACCTCCAGATATGCAGAAAACACGGCAAAATATTTTTTGTGGCCCTAAATGGGTGTTTTTGGAAGAGCAGAATACACCCACAGTATGTAAAGGGTGTATCTCACACCTACAGAACTGCAGAAAATGCTATTAAAAAAAAAATTTTTGTCCTAAAATTATTTTTTTCCAATAGCACAATAGAAGAAAAATATATAAATTGTTTATCTCACACACCTCCAGATATGCAGAAAACACTGCAAAATATTTTTTGTGGCCCTAAATGGGTGTTTTTGGAAGAGCAGAATACACCCACAGTATGTAAACAGTGTATCTCACACCTACAGAACTGCAGAAAATGCTATTCCAAAAAAATGTTTTTGTCCTAAAAATTTTTTTTTAGAATAGCACAATAGAAGACAAATATATAAATTGTTTATCTCACAAAAACACTGCAAATTTTTTATTTTTTTGCCCTAAATGGGTGTTTTTGGAAGAGCAGAATACACCCACAGTATGGACAGGGTGTATCTCAACGTAACATATGCAGTGCTGGTGCACTGAGCTTGCAGATAAAAGTTAGATTTTCTCTGGCACTGAGCTCATGGCAGTGTAAAAAGACTGTGCACTGCAACCCAACCAGGTAAATCTATGCAGATCGCTGAGTTATTAGATCTCTGAATCTGGACTCCTAGATAAATCTCTCTCCCTGAAAGCAGCAACAGGAACCTTGCCCTACACTGTCTCTATCTTTTCTCTCAGTAGATTGCAGAATCAGGACTAACTCCTATCATTTCATTCTCTCCCTCACAGCAACAGCAGCCAGGATCCTTTCCCTATACTGTCTAAAGCAGAGTGACGTGCTGTGTGCCTCTAGCTTACAGTCATACTCAAAATTGTTGGGTTTGCGTCCGAGATCTTGGGTCTTCCAGCAGGAAAATGACCCCAAACATATGTCAAAAAACACCCAGAAATGGATGGCAACAAAGCGATGGAGAGCTCTAAAGTGGCCAGCAATGAGTCCAGATCTAAATCCCATTGAACACCTGTGGAAAGATCTTAAAATTGCTGTTGGGAAAAGGTGCCCTTCCAATAAGAGAGACCTGGAGCAGTTTGCAAAGGAAGAGTGGTCCAAAATTTCCGGGTGAGGGGTGTAAGAAGCTTATTGATGGTTATAGGAAGCAACTGATTTCAGTTATTTTTTCCAAAGGGTGTGCAACCAAATATTAAGTTAAGGGTGCCAAGAATTTTGAGCAGCCCATTTTTGAAGTTTTGTGTGACATTATGTCCAATTTGATTTTTTTGCTCCCTTTTTTTGATTTGTTCCAATACACACAAAGGGAATAAACATGTGTATAGCAAAACATGTGTTACTGCAATACTTTTCTGTGAGAAATACTTGATTTTCTGGAAAATTTTCTGGGGTGCCAACAATTTCGAGCATGACTGTATATAGAGGCTGGGTCACATGCTGCACTGGCCAATCACTGCCATGCCATTAGTAGGCATGGCTGTGATGGCTTCTAAGGGCACACCAGTTAAACAAAGTTTATTGGCTGCCCTGTAGCTTTTAGAAATGCGCCATTACATCGCCGAACACCGGAACCGAACCCGAACATACAGTCAATTGTTCGGGTTCAGGTCCGGGACCCAAAAATACAAAAGTCCGGTACGAAACCAAACTTTACAGTTCAGGTTCGCTCAACCCTATTATTGATGTGTTTGTCCCTATTATAAATTTATTTTTGCCCTGAGAACCACAAAGGAGAGGATATTTTTTCAGTAGGGACACAAACATGAAACAATCACTAGAAATTCTGGATGAACTCTCTGCATACTGCTACATACCCTTTCTAGCAAACTTTGCAATGAAAAATAGTGGTTCTTAGTTCACAAATATTGCAATATATGTTTATGCTGGTCAATTGTGTCAAAGTAATCCCTCTATGGCTAGTCACTAACCTGCTCTGCAAAATACAAATTCTCCAGTAGATACAGCGCTTTGAAAAAGTATTCATTACCCTTGAAATGTTCCACATTTTGTCATGTTACAGCCAAAAACGTGAATGTATTTTATTGGGATGTTATGTGATAGATCAACACAAAGTGGCACAAAATTGTGAAGTGGAAGGAAAATAATAAATGGTTTTAATTTTTTTTTACAAATAAAATATCTGAAAAGTGTTAACAAGTGGTCACACCCCTTTAAAACCTGACACACATTTAAACTCTTCCACTCTCTCCAAAATCAAGATGAAGCATTTGGCCAGAGTTTCACTTTATTTTAATCAAGAATTCACTGCACAAAAAATAATTTACTGGTCGTCAGTGGATATTAGAGCTGCTTGAAAAATCCTTTTTCCCCTTCCTGATTGGAATTCCTCTTTAATTAGTAACATTTCTTTTGTCTATCATGAATAGTTAATTACATTTACATTACCATCTGACTTGATTTTTCTCAAAGCCAGAGGAAAACAAGTTACAAAGCTACTTTTGTGTCCTTGTAATCAAATTCGGAACACTCATACGCACAGGTTTTACAGATCTTTTAATTGTAAATCCCACCAATTGCTGCCACGGCCCGGCTTTTGCTCTCATTTGTAAATAATGCAGCGACTCTGCTTCGATAGATACGTTTCCAAATCATTCCAGTGGGATGGTACTATGAAATTGCATGCACTTTATTAATGAATAAGGATAGAATGGAAAACATGATAATTAAAAGATAAGTAGCAGGAGCTTTAAACGATAACATCATCTAATTATACTTAAAGCAAAAATAATTAAATGATACAATAAACTCTTTTCAAGACGTTGTTCCAATTATCCAAAGACTGCCAAAAAGTAAATCAACAAAACATTACCTTCTGGAGAGGAGCACAAACACCAAATAATCGAAAACTTTATAGTATATTTAGAATTGATGAATGAAACATGAGCATGTTAGAAGCATTTGGAAATAATCATTTTAAATGTTATGACCGACAAAACATAATAGCAAGACACATTTAAGCATAAGCTGCCATTGCATTATTTGTGCAGAAGAGGGTTTTTTCTCCTTTAGCATAATGTGCCATGTTTTAATATTTTATAGAAGAAATTAGCCTGTTTTGCAGATGTAGTATTAGTTTGTTGAGAAAAAACTTTAAAGGGAAGTTCATGGAGTAGTTAAAAGTTGTATAAAATGTCAAAGTTCAGAGATCTCCCTTTATATTTGACCTCTGCCTGGAGCAAATCAGGTAGAATGCACTGATCGAAAGCAGGTAGATGACTACGTTTCTATAGAGTGACTTTATTTTACTCCCTAAAAGTTTAAATAATTTTTTATTTAAAAAGTTAATAAATCAAGTGCGCATGCGCGGGAGCTTCGTGATGGCGATGTAAGCCGGGAGCTCCGCATCTCCCCTGCCCCATGATTCACACAGCGCCCACAGCATCCCCGCTAACCGGACATCCGTGCCCCACCCGCTGCCAGGAGACCCCGGGAGTCCCCCTGAATGCCCGGCCCGACCGCCAGACGCGATCTCAGGCCGGAAATCGACAAAGCCGGCCGCGGCGGGTGTACCAAGATGGCCACCGTCAATACCTCAGCACAGCAACACGCGGCCTATGGAGAGAGGTCACAAGACCTGAGGCAAGTAATAGTCCATGCAACACTTACTGTACATACACTCAGGTGGCCCAGGGTACCCCACAGCACCTCCAGGCTCCCTCTTCAGCCTCCACAGAGTCCTTGCTGAGCCACACCATAGAGGAATACGCCATGTCTCCGGCCGGGCCTGCTCCACCATTCCTCCATGCCACCCCCTCCCCCAGTCTGCAAGACCAAGACCAGTCCACGGAGCAGGGGGATTTATTCCTAAAATTGTCTGCCCTTTTGGAGAGGGGACTGGCTAACACAGCTGCCCAAATTACCAGAGACATTACATCTGATTTCACTAATCTGGGTTTCAGAATGGAAGCCATTGAAAGTAAACTGGACATTACAGTCTCCCACACTAATCAAAACGCGGCCCATATCCAGGTAAAGCTAATACCCAGTACACCCCCGCACTGCCTAGAGCTGGACAGGGCCCAGAAAGGATGGCTCCCCAAGGGATGTCATCGTGAAGCCACACTACTACGCCATAAAGGAGGAAGTTATGCGACAATCTCGCCTCAAGCCGCAAGTTACTTGTCGGTAGCACCAGATACAAATTTTTGTTGACTTATCCCCCACTACCATCCAAAAACGGCATGCCCTCAAACCGCTCCTCACAGTCCTTTCACAGCAGGATATTAAGTACCGCTGGGCCTTCCCCTTTGCAGTGAAATTTACTATCCAGGGTAAAGCTTACTCCTTCTCCAGCCTACCAGAGTGTGAGAAACTCTTCCTTTACCTAGGAAGCACCCATGGATTTATCCACAGCATCGGTGGGATCCGCCAAGCGACCCTCTCTAGCGAGCCCAGTCTCCCCCCAGGGAAAACCAAGAAGTCCAAGGATGGCATACCCCCATAATACGGTTGTCTCACGCCTCTCCACATTTCGCCCTCATTAGGGCACCCCATGCTGGGACCAAAGTCCCCTCTGTTAATGCAGTTCCGGACTCCTTACCGTTAGGACCAAATGGTTGACTCTTACATGTTTTCCCCCCAAAGTTAGCGTTTTGATATCCTTTTTCTGTTTTTCTAAGGTTCCTGCTACATAGCCACCTACAGGTCTGGAAGGAGATGTTCTTCAAAGGACGGTATTTCATTCACCAGAGGCCCTTTCGACCTTCTCTCACTTTTCTTTTCTAGTGGCATCCCCGCTGGCCAACCCGACCACCTTCTTGATGGACTTCCATCGTGCAGTCCGCCCTGGTCCAGACCCCCTCGGGGGAAAGGACACCGGGGACCTCGCATGGGCGACCAGGGAAACCTGGAACATTCCCCACTATTCCAGCAGGTTCTCCCCTTCCCCAGTGTTGGAGGAGGGGAGATCTGGGAGAAGGCCCCTGAAACGTGCCCTCCAAATGGCTCTCCTAATTTTTGGTCTTGTGTTATGTTTTAACAATTCTATTGTTCGTTCTAGTTGTTACCTACAGCTGTGAAAGTTTGAATTTAAGGTTTACATAGATGCAAGGGTCAGGGGTGACACCCTTGCGCCTCCACCCATTCCATAGAAGCAGAAGTTTCCCTCCTGTGGAATGGGTCTCCTGTCCTCTATGAGAGGTAACCGATGCTCACTGGTTGGCAGATGGCAGGAGTCTTTCTTGTCAGACGCCAAAGGTCTTCTTGGAAGACGCTGTATTATGTCTTGTTTGTTCCACTTCTTTTCCCCCTTCCTAACCTTTTCTCTTTCTCAAGTCAATCAGCGGGATCTCTGCTGCTCCGAATTCAGGACCTGCAAAGTGACCTACCCCACAAGCTTCCCTGGTCCATTCAGGAGAAAACGTCAATGGGTCGCTTCAGTAGCTTTTCACCCTTCTGTCCCAATGTCTAATCCGAACCCGACTGGGATGGATCTCAAGGTTGCCACACACAACGCTCAGGGGCTGAACTCCCCCAGGAAGCGGAGACTAGCACTTGACAACTACCGCTCCCTGAAAATAGATATAGTTTTGCTTCAAGAGACGTATTTTCCGATTCGATACAGCCCCAAATTCCTCCACCCCCACTACCCGACATTCTATCTAGCGAATGCAGAAAACAAGACGAAGGGGGTGGCTATCCTGTTCTCCAAAAACAGCAAGTTTACCCATATCTCAGACTTCAGGGACCCAGAGGGCAGGTATATTCTGGTCAAGGGATCTATTGAAGACACCTTATATTCTATAATATCTTATTACGCCCCCAATAAAGGTCAAACTAAATTCTTCCAAGCTCCCTTCAAAACACTGCTACCTCTGGTAGAGGGCAAGGTCATCTTCGGTGGGGACTCAAATGTTGCCTTTGATCAGGGGCTAGACAAGTCTAAACCCCCTAAGTCCCAACTAACATGACCCACCAAGGTGAGCCTAAACATAGCCAGATCCCTCCACGCCCACGGGCTGGTCGACATCTGGAGGGAATTGAACCCCTCGAAAAGGGATTACCAACACTACTCCTCCCCCCCACCAAACCTATGCCAGAATAGACCATATCCTCATGCCCCCCAGCCTTATCCCGTCAACCCGTACAGTGACCATTGTGGACACTGCCTGGTTGGACCATTCTATGGTTCTCATCACCCTGCTCAACTCCCTAACTAGGACGTCGGGTACACACTGGCGACTAAATGAATCCATCCTTAGTGACCCAATCAGATCCACTGAAATAGAGATCTCCCTAAAGGAATATTTAATTCTAAACAATGTAGAGGATATCTCCCCAGAGGTTCTTTGGGCAGCCCACAAAGCCTCAATTCGGGGAAAAATAATCAGTATAGTGAGCCAACTCAAGAAAGAAAGGCTAATTGATATTAAAAACCTTGAATATAAGTTTGCAGTCCTGAAGGCCAAACACAAGAAACACCCCTCACAGACCCTAGTGGACCAACTAGATGCTGCCAGACTAGAACTTAATTTGTCCCTCACAGCAAAAGCCGAGAAACACATCCGGTAGAGTGGAGCCAAATTTGATCACCAAAAAGGTAAAATAGGCTCTATGTTGGCCTTCAAACTCTCCCCTCGATTCCGCACCCACTCCTTACCTAAAATTAGAGTCGCTGGACATCCCCTATCAGCCAACCCCAATAAGATTCTTGGAGCCTTTCAGACATTTTACACTGAACTCTACAGCACGACCCCCGCAGACAAAGGCCGATTGATTTCCAGCTTTCTCTGGGACCTTCCGATACCAACCCTGACAGCAGAACATATAGATATTATGGAGGCAGGCTTCTCAGTTGAGGAGATAAAGGAGGTCATTAAGAACCTCAGACCGGGGTCGGCCCCTGGCCATGATGGACTATCTGTCCCATACTGCAAGGCTTTCGCAGACACGTTAGCACCTCATATGGCAAGTTTTTTCAATGCAAAAGCCCAGGGATCTCCACTAGACCCTCAACTCAATACTGCCTACATAACGGTGATCCCCAAACCGAACAAGAACCCGGAGGAGGTAGAAAACTATAGACCCATTTCCCTGAAAAATAATGACCTCAAAATTAATAGTGCTTTATTGCTATACGTAACATGTGATTGCCAAATGGATTAAACAAATGGCTCCCTTTGTTGAAGCATTGTGTAATCATCACATTCTGGAATGCTTGTCATGTATCCATTATTGTTGCTTTGGATTTCATTATATACAGTATCTCACAAACTGAGTACACCCCTCTAATTTTTGTAAATATTTTCTTATATCTTTTCATGTGACAACACTGAAGAAATGACACTTTGCTACAATGTAAAGTAGTGAGTGTACAGCTTGCATAACAGTGTAAATTTGCTGTCCCCTCAAAATAACTCAACACACAGCCATTCATGTCTAAACCGCTGGCAACAAAAGGGAGTACACCCCTAAGTGAAAATGTCCAAATTTGGCCCAAAGTGTCAATATTTTGTGTGTCCACCATTATTTTCCAGCACTGCCTTAACCCTCTTAGGCATGGGGTTCACCAGAGCTTCACAGCTTGCCACTGGAGTCCTCTTCCACTCCTCCATGACCACATCACAGAGCTGGTAGATGTTAGAGATCTTTCGCTCCTCCACCTTTCGTTTGAAGATGCCCCACAGATGCTTAATAGGGTTTGGTTTTGGAGACATACTTGTCCAGTCCATCACCTTTACCCTCAGCTTCTTCAGCAAGGCAGTGGTCGTCTTGGAGGTGTGTTTGGGGTCGTTATCATGTTGGAATACTACCCTGCAGCCCAGTCTCTGGAGGGAGGGGATCATGCTCTTTTTCAGTGTGTTGCAGTACATGTGGGCATTCATGGTTCCCTCAATGAACTGTAGCTCCCCAATGCCGGCAGCACTCATGCAGCCCCAGACCATGACACTCCCACCACCATGTGACTGTAGGCAAGACACACTTGTCTTTGTACTCCTCACCTGGTTGCCACCACACACACTTGACACCATCTGAACCAAATAAGTTTATCTTGGTCTCATCAGACCACAGAACATGGTTCCAGTAATCCATGTCCTTAGTCTGCTTGTCTTCAGCAAACTGTTTGTGGGCTTTCCTGTGCATCATCTTTAGAAGAGGCTTCCTTCTGGGATGACAGCCATGCAGACCAATTTGATGCAGTGTGCGGCATATGGTCTGAGCACTGACAGGTTGACCCCCCACCCCTTCAACCTCTGCAGCAAACCCCCCCACTCATACGTCTGTTTCCCAAAGACAACCTCCGGATATGATGCTGAGCCCGTGCACTCAACTTCTTTGGTCGACCATGGCGAGGCCTGTTCTGAGTGAAACCTGTCCTGTTAAACTGCTGCAGCTCAGTTTCATGGTCTTGGCAATATTTTTATAGCCTAGGCCATCTTTATGCAGAGCAACAATATTTTTTTTCAGATCCTCAGAGAGTTCTTTGCCATAAAGTTCCAACTTCCAATGACCAGTATGAGAGAGTGATAGCGATAACACCACATTTAACACTCCTACTCCCTATTCACACCTGAGACTAACACTAACGAGTCACATGACACCAGGGAGGGAAATGGCTAATTGGGCCTAATTTGGACATTTTCACTTAGGGGTGTACTCACTTTTGTTGCCAGCGGTTTAGACATTAATGACTGTGTTCTAATGAATGGTGCTGCGCTGTTATAAATAAACTGCACAATATAAATAAAATGATAAAAATTCAAACATACGATTCAACTCTTATGCCCCTTACACACGACTGGTTTTCCCGTCGGAAAAAGTCGGATGAGAGCTTTTGGACGGGAATTCCGGCCGTGTGTATGCTCCATCAGACTTTTTCAGACCGGAAAACTACCAGAAAAAAAAGAGAGCAGGATCTCTTTTTTCCCGTCAGTTAAAAATCCTAGCTGGAAAACCGTTCGTCTGTATGCTTTTCCGACTGGAAAAAAAACATGCATGCTCGGAAACAATTTGACACATGCTCGGAAGCATAGAACTTAATTTTGTCGGCTCGTCATAGTATTTTACGTCACCGCGTTCTTGGCAGTCAAAAGTTCACCAGACTTTTGTGTGACCGTGTGTATGCAAGGCAAGCTTGAGAGGAATCCCGTCTGGAAAACCATCGTTTTTTTTTTTTTAGACGGGAAAACCGCTCGTGTGTACGTGGCATTAGTGTAAACTAAAGTGCAACAGTGAAGTACTCAAAATGAACACAAGATGGCAGTCAAAACTCCAAAGTCCACTGCATATAATTCGTTAAAGTGCAATAGTGAAATACAGGTCCAGGGCAAATAAGTAAAGTAAGCAAGACTATAAAATCACAAAGTGCTTGATGGATACATAAAGTGCAATAGTGATGATCTTTAAATTCAATAGTAGTGAAAATGTGATTGTCCCAATCTTGACCGTGCAACGAACAAAGGTGTGGTGGGTATCTCTTCTTTCCATGCAATGACACCATTTTTCTCTCTCCCCCCCTGCTGACTCAGTTTGGGTGTATGTGGAAGCGGAGTATAGCTGAGTATAGCGGAGCCATCAGCTACTATTATTGATTGTTGGATCTATACAAGGAGGAACCTCACTCCCAGGCTACTTTATCGACCAGTCAAAAGTGTCCGATGTGTCCGCCATAATGTCGCAGTCAGGAAAAAAAAACGCTGATCGCCGCCATTACTAGTAAAAAAAAAAAAAAATTAATAAAAATGCCTTAAAACTATCCCCTATTTTGTAAACGCTATAATTTTTGCGCAAACCAATCAATAAATGCTGATTGCGATTTTTCTTTACCAAAAATATGTAGAAGAATACGTATCGGCCTAAACTGAGGGAAAAAAATGTTTTTATATATATTTTTTGAGGATATTTATTATAGCAAAAAGTGAAAAATATAGCTTTTTTCAAAATTGTCGCTCTATTTTTATTTATAGCGAAAAAAATAAAAACCGCAGAGGTGAACAAATACCACCAAAAGAAAGCACTATTTGTGGGGAAAAAAAGGACGTCAATTTTGTTTGGGAGCCACGTCGCACGACCGCGCAATTGTCAATTAAAGCAACGCAGTACCGAATCGCAACTAGGGGCCTGGTCTTTATACTGCGTATTGGTCCGGGGCTTAAGTGGTTAAGGAGTTATATGCAGTGGACTTTGGACTTTTGACTGCCATCTTGTGTTCATTTCGAGTACTTCACTGTTGCACTTTAGAAGTCACATTCAGTTTAATGCCGCGTACACACGCTCAGAATTTCCGACAACAAATGTTCGATGTGTGTATGCTCCATCGGACATTTGCTGTCGGAACAAATGTTTGAGAGCTGGTTCTCAAATTTTCCAACAACAAAACTTGTTGTCGGAAATTCCGAGCGTGTGTACACATTTCCGACACACAAAATTCCACGCATGCTCGGAATCAAGCAGAAGAGCCGCACTGGCAATTGAACTTCATTTTTCTTGGCTCGTCGTACGTGTTGTACGTCACTGCGTTCTTAACGTTCGCAATTTCTGACAACATTTGTGTGACCGTGTGTATGCAAGACAAGTTTGAGCCAGCATCCGTCTGAAAAAAATGCACGGTTTTGTTGTCGAAATGTCCGATCGTCTGTACGCGGCATAAGAGTTGAATTTCTATCGTATGTTTGAATTTTTATCATTTTATGTATATTGTGCAGTTTATTTGTAACAGTGCAGCACCATTCATTATCACTGTATAATTTTTGGTTCCGGAGTCACCTTATCGGTGCTTGCAGCAGTTACACTTCTATCTATATATATTCACCTTCACCTATAGTGATAGCGTGGGAGCACCCCCTTTTTTTCCTTTTAATGGCTGTGTGTTGAGTTATTTTGAGGGGACAACACATTTCTACTGTTATACAAGCTGTACACTCACTACTTTACATTGTAGCAAAGTGTAATTTCTTCAGTGTTGTCACTGGGTAGTTAACCAGTTAACTGAGCGCTGGGTAGTTCATTGAGTCTTCCTGTCATTTTGTATCTGCTTTCCCGTATGATGTACAGGCACACAGATACACTGATAGGTCTGCAGGAGACCCGCAGTCGCGCTGCGCGATTCCACTGGTCCCTGCTGTCTTCTAGGACCTGTGTGTCTCCCAGAAGACAGCAGCGGGGGGGGGGAGGAGGGGGCGGACATGGCGTAGATCGCTGCGGATACCGCGGCAATCTATTCCCGGAAGTGGGAGCAAATACCTGGATTACACAGGTATCTGCTCCCCCCTCCCCCCTGAAAGGTGCCAAATGTGACACTGAAGGGGGGAGGATTTCGAAAAGCGGAAGTGGAATTTTTAAGTGGAATTTTTAAGTGGACTTGTTCCTACAGGTAAGCCAATAATAAAGCCCTGTACACACGATCGGATATCCTATGGATTCTGATCCGATGGTTTTGTCCATCGGAAATCCGATGAAGCTGACTTCCATCAGTCTTGCCTACACACCATCAGTCAAAAAACCGACCGTTCCAAACGCGGTGACGTAAAACACTCCGATGAGCCGAGAAAAATGAAGTTCAATGCTTCTGAGCATGCGTCGACTTGATTCTGAGCATGCGTGCGTTTTTTATCCGATGGACTTGCCCATAGATGATCGGAATTTGCTATCGGTTTTTGACCCATCGGAAAAATTTAAAACATGTTCTATTTTTTAAAACCGATGGAAAAAGACCGATGGGTCCCATACACGATCGGTTTGTCCGATGAAAAAAGTCCATCGGACTGTTTTCATCGGTAAAACTGATCGTGTGTACAGGGCTTAAGGCTTGAATTGTACATTGAATATCTCCTTAACCTGTGGTGTTTAGGATATATTCCCACTAGGTGGACACGGTGACATCACCAGCACATGTGCTCTAAAGGTCCGGCATACCGTGCGCGGGAGTGATGTCATCATGGCCCAGGCTACTCATACAGCTGAAGCCTGTGAACGCGGAAGGAAGACCGGGTGAAGATGGAGGCCCTGTCAACGGTTACAGCGTGCCACTGGAGGGATTTGTTCTAAGTTAAGTATTTCATAATGTGCTAGTAGCACATTATGCCATCACCTTTGCAGGGGATTTTTTTATTTATTTTTTGCCAGCAGCGATTTACTACCATTTAAGGTGACAGTCCTGCTCCTCTATAGATACAGTACAGTGAGTGAGTGTTGTCAGGACAAGAAGTGTGTTTCTTGCAGGATAAGAACTGGTAAGCCACAACATATTACATTTTTGTTCTTTGATTTAGATAAATTTTAATCGTCTCCTACGGACACAAAGAAGGCAGTTCCAGTCTCATCAAGCTGAGAAGAGCCCTCAGGCCAGAACAGCTTTCTCTTATATTTGAATTAGTAATGGTGCAGAATTCCTCAGATGTGCTTGAATCCACAAAAGATCATCTCGCCTTCTCCACATCAGTATTATTTACCTTTTACTTTATCTGTAAGTTTTATTTGACATTCTAAAATGCCGAAATTAGGAAATAAATAAGACTTCTCTACCCAAGGAATTGATATTCCTGGTGAATTGCCATGCCAGAGCCCATGGAAGAACTAAACGCTATACATTTAGTAACCCATAGCAACTCGTTCAGTTCAGGGTTACTGAAGTCACAGTAAAAAAAAAAACAGAGTAGCTTTGCCTTAACGGTTACGCTCATAAATCTCCTTAAGCCCAGAATCACACTGGGGCTGCGGGAGTGAAGCCGTGCGAGTTCAGCTGAACTCGCACGATTTCACTACTGCCTGTCAGTCCCGCTTTCGGCCGCGATTACAGGGACATCTGTGCAGGTTTCTGCACAGATGTCAATGAAAAATGGCGGCCCGAAATCGCAAAAAGTAGTACAGAAACTACTTTTTGAAATCGGTGCAGCGCCGCAGATGCGGCGTTGCACCGATTAGGACGGTGCCATTGCCCGCAATTTGCGGCAAATATCGCCGATTTGACATGCGATTTGACATGTCAAATTGCATGTCAAATCGCACCAGTGTGAACCAGGGCTTACAGAGATATTTGTTTCTTACAGATGATTATTCTGGGCTTATGTAACATTTGCTGGATGTGATATGCTTGGGAGCAGTTCTGCTTTATGCCTGCTCTCCACTTTCCCCACGTACAGATGGAACATATTACATATATAATCAATCTCAATACTCATTTGTCCTTTCTCTTATTAGACTGTGTTAATGTCTATGTGGTAGCACCTCAAAGACATTTTACAATTATTAATTGATTTTCTGTCTTGTTTAGTGGTTGTTATAAATTCTGGCTAGATGTTGATTGTGCACTGATACAATTAATTGTAAAATTGATAAATTGATCTTTGTTTCTATCTTGGGCATGCACTACATTATGCTGATGTGGCTAGAAATGCTCCCGTTTCTCCCTTCACATCAATTAACCTGACCAGTTTATGGGTGCGATAGATAATGCTGTAACCACATTTACTAATCTTCTTGCTGTGCAGTATTTTAGAATATGCAGTACTGCACATTTAAAGTGACACTAAACTCTGGTTTGAAAAAATGGACAAATCTATTCAAGTATGTATTCTTAACTAGAGTTGAGCGGACACCTGGATGTTCGGGTTCGGCCGAACTTCGGAAAAAAGTTCGGGTTCGGGACCGAACTTTAACCCGAACCCGGACCCGAACCCGAACCCCATTGAAGTCAATGGGGACCCGGACTTCTAAGGACTAAAAAGGCTCTAAAAAGGTAATGGAAAGGGCTAGAGGGCTGCAAATGGCAGCAAAATGTTGTTAAGAGCATGGCAAGTGCTCTGCAAACAAATGTGGATAGGGAAATAACTTAAAATAACATAAAAAAAATAAAAATAAAAAATAATAATCTTGACCTAGGAGGACGAGGTCCATATGGAGTAGGAGGTTGAGATGGCGGTGGATGTGGCTGTGTAGGTGGAAGCGGCGGTGGAGGAGGACGAGGTAGCCAACACTGATTAAAAAATACAACAATGGCTGGGTAAGGCCGGTGATGTGTCGAATTCTGTCCCCCGTCAAATAGTGTCCACCCTTGCTCAGTATGTAAGACAAGGGGATTTCGAAAATCTCCCAAGACGAATGGCGCCTGCGTGGTGAGTTCAGGTGAAGGCCACACCATCCGTGGTTCAAGCCGAGCCAAGTGAGGCCGTGCCCGAAGCGTGGCAATCGAACCGAGCCCGTGAGGGGCCCTGTTACTATGTGCTACCGTATGTCCACTTGGATGGTGGGGCTTGAACCTGCACTCACAGCGCAGGCGCCGTTCATCTTCGGAGATTTTGTGAATCTCCTTGTCCTCTGTACTGCGCAAGCGCTGCGCCTTCGCAGTATGGGCCGGACACAATCCGATGGCCGGACAGTTTTTGTCACAACACCGGTATACATGTCTATTCTGCACAAGGTACAGACAAGTCCTGTGGGATCCATGCCTGGTTCATTTTAATGAACGTGAGCTTGTCCACATTGGCTCTGGACAGGCAGCTGCGCTTGTCTGTGATAACGCCCCCTGCCGTGCTAAATACACGTTCAGATAATACACTGGCTGCAGGGCAGGCCAGCACCTCCAAGGCATAAAGGGCAAGCTCAGGCCATGTGCCCAATTTGGAGACCCAGAAGTTAAAGGGGGCAGACCCGTCATCCAGTACGTGTAGGCCTGTGGACACATACTGCTCAACCATGTTGGTGAAATGCTGCCTCCTGCTAAGACGTTCCATCTCAGCTGGTGGTGCTGGTTGTTGTGGCGTGCTGACAAAGCTTTTCCACATTTCAGCCATGCTAACCCTGCCTTCTGAGGTGCTGCCGGTGCCCCGGCTGCGTTGGCGACCTCTTCCTCCTCCTCTGCCTTCGCCTTGTGCTTCCACCGTACGTCCGCTGTCAGGTGGGAATGCCACCAGCAGCGCGTCTACCAGCGTGCGCTTGTACTCGCGCATCTTACGATCCCGCTCCAGTGAGGGAATTAAGGACGGTACGTTGTCCTTGTAACGGGGATCCAGCAGGGTGGCCACCCAGTAATCAGCACCAGTTAAAATGTGGGCAACTCGGCGGTCATTGCGGAAACACTGCAGCATGTAATCGCTCATGTGTGCCAGGCTGCCCAGAGGCAAAGAAAAGCTGTCCTCTGTGGGAGGTGTATTGTCTGTGTCCTCTGTATCCCCCCAGCCACGCACCAGTGATGGCCACAAGCTGGTCTGGGTGCCACCCTGCTGTGAAAATGGCTCCTCCTCCTCCTCCATCTCCTCCTCCACCTCGTCATCCTCCAGAACTGTGCCCTTTCTGCCGGACAATTGTGTACCTGGCGTTTGTTGGTGCAGGAACCCACCCTCGTAGCCACTTGTGAAAGACTGCCCTGAAAGCCTTTGAAATGATTCCGCTTCCTCCTCCTCCTCCTCCTCATCCTCCTGTGCCACATCCTCTTCCATCATCGCCCGAAGCGTTTTTTCAAGGAGGCATAGAACTGGGATAGTAACGCTAAGAACGGCGTCATTGGCACTGGACATGTTGGTGGAGTACTCGAAACAGCGCAACAAGGCACACAGGTCTCGCATGGAGGCCCAGTTATTGGTGGTGAAGTGGTGCTGTTCCGCAGAGCGACCCACGCGTGATTGCTGCAGCTGAAACTCCACTATCGCCTGCTGCTGCTCGCACAGTCTGGCCAGCATGTGCAAGGTGGAGTTCCACCTTGTGGGCACGTCACATATGAGGCGGTGAGCGGGAAGGCCGAAGTTACGCTGCAGCGCTGACAGGCGAGCAGCAGCAGGGTGAGAACGCCGAAAGTGCGCACACACAGCCCGCACTTTCTGCAGCAGCTCTGGCATATTGGGGTAATTTTTAAGGAACCTCTGGACCACCAAGTTCAGCACATGCGCCAGGCAAGGGATGTGCGTCAAACCGGCTAGGCCCAGAGCTGCTACTAGATTTCGCCCATTATCACACACCACCAGGCCGGGCTTGAGGCTCACTGACAGCAACCACTCATTGGTCTGTTGTTCCATGTCCCTCCACAACTCCTGTGCGGTGTGGGGTTTTTCCCCCCAAACAGGAAAGTTTTAAAACTGCCTGCTGTCGTTTACCCCTGGCTGTGCTGAAGTTGGTGGTGAAGGTGTTACGCTGACCGGATGAGGAAGCGGTAGAGGATGAGGAAGCGGAGTAGGAGGAGTTAGCAACAGGAGGCAAACTGAAGCGCCCTGCAATCCTCGGTGGTGGAAGGACATGCGCCAAACTGCTATCTGCCTCAGGCCCAACCGCCACTGCATTTACCCAGTGTGCTGTTAGGGAGATATAACGTCCCTGACCGTGCTTACTGGTCCAAGCATCCGTAGTTAGGTGGACCTTGCCACAGATGGCGTTGCGCAGTGCACACCTGATTTTGTCCCCCACTTGGTTGTGCAGGGAAGGGATGGCTCGCCTGGAAAAATAGTGGCGGCTGGGCACGACGTACTGTGGGACAGCCAATGCCATCAGGCTTTTAAAACTCTGCGTCTCCACCAGACGGAATGACAGCATTTCAAAGGCCAGGAGTTTTGAAATGCTGGCATTCAGGGCCAGGGATCGCGGGTGGCTAGGGGGGTACTTCCTCTTCCGCTCCAATGTTTGGGAGATAGAGAGCTGAACGCTTCCATGGGACATTGTGGAGATGGTTGGTGACCCAGGTGGTAGTGTTGCTGGCAGATCCTCTGTTTGCGGGGTGGCAGGTGCCACTGTCACTACAGAGGTGGATGAAAAGGCCGAGACTGCAGCAGAAGAGGAAGCAGGAGGAGCCAGAGACCTTTCTTGGTTTTTGAGGTGTCTACTCCACTGCAGCTCGTGCTTTGCACTTAGATGCCTGGTCATGCAGGTTGTGCTCAGGTTGAGAACGTTTATGCCTCGCTTCAGGCTCTGATTGCACAGCGTGCAAACCACTCGTGTCTTGTCATCAGCACATTGTGTGAAGAACTGCCACGCTGGGGAACTCCTTGGACCTGGCTTTGGTGTGCTCGGTCCCTTGCTGCGTTGGGCAGTAGCAGACATACTGTCTAGCTGACAGACGCTCCGCTTTTGCACCCTGCTCCCTCTTCTGCTGTGCTGGTGGCTCTGTGCGACCACCGCCTCTTCCTCCAAACTACACTGGTCACCTGCATAACGTTGATTCCATGTGGGGTCGAGGACCTTATCGTCCTCCACATCATCTTCCACCCAGTCTTCACCATTGCCCTCCTTGTCTGTCTGCACAATTGCGAAAGCAGCAGCAGTTGGCACCTGTGTTTCGTCATCATCCGAGACGTACTGCGATGGTCCTCCCATGTACTCATCATGAAACATAAGTGGTTGGGCATCGGTGCACCCAATCTCTTCCACTTCTGGGGCAGGGCTAGGTGGATGGCCCTGGGAAACCCTGCTAACAGAGTCATCGAAAAGCAGAAGAGACTGCTGCATGATTTGGGGCTCAGACTGCTTGGCTGATTTGCAAGGGGGTGAGGTGAAAGACTGATGGACATGGGTTTCAGGTGCCAACTCAGTTCTTTCATCAGAAGAGTGGGTGGGAGACAATGTGAAGGAACCCGAGGCACTGTCAGCAACCCAATCTACTATCGCCTGTACTTGTCCTGGCCTAAACATTCGTACAGCCTCATTAGGCGCGACAAAATACCGCCGCAGGCTCGGTCGCCTACTCGCACCTGAGGAAGGTGTTTCACTTGTGCGTGTATCTGGCACAGATCCACCATGTCCTCTCCCTGCAACAGGAGCTCCACCAGCAGCACCATGACCGGGGCCACCACGTCCCTTTGACCTTCTCCTCATATTTTCAAAATTTAGGATCTTGCCCTAAATGGGTGTTTTTGGAAGCGCAGAACACAACCAAAGTACGTAACCGCTGAATCGCACAGCTACAGAACTGCAGAAAATGCTATTCAAAAAAAAATTTGTTTTTTTAGTATAGCACAGTAGGAGAAAACTATATAGAAATTGTTTATTTCACACACCTCAAAATATGTATAACACACTGCAAACTTTTTTTTGTGCCCCTAAACGGCGTTTTTTTGGAAGAGCAGAACACACCCACAGTACGTAACCGCTGAATCGCACAGCTACAGAACTGCAGAAAATGCTATTCAAAAAAAATGTTGTTTTTTTAGTATAGCACAGTAGGAGAAAACTATATAGAAATTGTTTATTTCACACACCTCAAAATATGTATAACACACTGCAAACTTTTTTTTGTGCCCCTAAACGGCGTTTTTTTGGAAGAGCAGAACACACCCACAGTACGTAACCGCTGAATCGCACAGCTACAGAACTGCAGAAAATGCTATTCAAAAAAAATGTTGTTTTTTTAGTATAGCACAGTAGGAGAAAAGTATATAGAAATTGTTTATTTCACACACCTCAAAATATGTATAACACACTGCAAACTTTTTTTTGTGCCCCATAACGGCGTTTTTTGGAAGAGCAGAACACACCCACAGTACGTAACCGCTGAATCGCACAGCTACAGAACTGCAAAAAATGCTATTCAAAAAAAATGTTGTTTTTTTTAGTATAGCACAGTAGGAGAAAACTATATAGAAATTGTTTATTTCACACACCTCAAAATATGTATAACACACTGCAAACTTTTTTTTGTGCCCCTAAACTGCGTTTTTTGGAGGAGCAGAACACACCCACAGTACGTAACCGCTGAATCGCACAGCTACAGAACTGCAGAAAATGCTATTCAAAAAAAATGTTGTTTTTTTAGTATAGCACAGTAGGAGAAAACTATATAGAAATTGTTTATTTCACACACCTCAAAATATGTATAACACACTGCAAACTTTTTTTTGTGCCCCTAAACGGCGTTTTTTGGAGGAGCAGAACACACCCACAGTATGTAACCGCTGAATCGCACAGCTACAGAACTGCAGAAAATGCTATTCAAAAAAAATGTTGTTTTTTTAGTATAGCACAGTAGGAGAAAACTATATAGAAATTGTTTATTTCACACACCTCAAAATATGTATAACACACTGCAAACTTTTTTTTGTGCCCCTAAACGGCGTTTTTTGGAGGAGCAGAACACACCCACAGTATGTAACCCCTGAATCGCACAGCTACAGAACTGCAGAAAATGCTATTCAAAAAAATGTTGTTTTTTTAGTATAGCACAGTAGGAGAAAACTATATAGAAATTGTTTATTTCACACACCTCCAAATATGTATAACACACTGCAAACTATTTTTTGTGCCCCTAAACGGCGTTTTTTGGAAGAGCAGAACACACCCACAGTACGTAACCGCTGAGTCGCACAGCTACAGAACTGCAGAAAATGCTATTCAAAAAAAATTTTGTTTTTTTAGTATAGCACAGTAGGAGAAAACTATATAGAAATTGTTTATTTCACACACCTCAAAATATGTATAACACACTGCAAACTTTTTTTTGTGCCCCTAAACGGCGTTTTTTGGAGGAGCAGAACACACCCACAGTACGTAACCGCTGAATCGCACAGCTACAGAACTGCAGAAAATGCTATTCAAAAAAAATGTTGTTTTTTTAGTATAGCACAGTAGGAGAAAACTATATAGAAATTGTTTATTTCACACACCTCAAAATATGTATAACACACTGCAAACTTTTTTTTGTGCCCCTAAACTGCATTTTTTGGAGGAGCAGAACACACCCACAGTACGTAACCGCTGAATCGCACAGCTACAGAACTGCAGAAAATGCTATTCAAAAAAAATGTTGTTTTTTTAGTATAGCACAGTAGGAGAAAACTATATAGAAATTGTTTATTTCACACACCTCAAAATATGTATAACACACGGCAAACTTTTTTTTGTGCCCCTAAACGGCGTTTTTTGGAGGAGCAGAACACACCCACAGTACGTAACCGCTGAATCGCACAGCTACAGAACTGCAGAAAATGCTATTCAAAAAAAATTTTGTTTTTTTAGTATAGCACAGTAGGAGAAAACTATATAGAAATTGTTTATTTCACACACCTCCAAATATGTATAACACACTGCAAACTATTTTTTGTGCCCCTAAACGGCGTTTTTTGGAAGAGCAGAACACACCCACAGTACGTAACCGCTGAATCGCACAGCTACAGAACTGCAGAAAATGCTATTCAAAAAAAATGTTGTTTTTTTAGTATAGCACAGTAGGAGAAAACTATATAGAAATTGTTTATTTCACACACCTCAAAATATGTATAACACACTGCAAACTTTTTTTTGTGCCCCTAAACGGCGTTTTTTGGAGGAGCAGAACACACCCACAGTATGTAACCGCTGAATCGCACAGCTACAGAACTGCAGAAAATGCTATTCAAAAAAATGTTGTTTTTTTAGTATAGCACAGTAGGAGAAAACTATATAGAAATTGTTTATTTCACACACCTCCAAATATGTATAACACACTGCAAACTATTTTTTGTGCCCCTAAACGGCGTTTTTTGGAAGAGCAGAACACACCCACAGTACGTAACCGCTGAGTCGCACAGCTACAGAACTGCAGAAAATGCTATTCAAAAAAAATTTTGTTTTTTTAGTATAGCACAGTAGGAGAAAACTATATAGAAATTGTTTATTTCACACACCTCAAAATATGTATAACACACTGCAAACTTTTTTTTGTGCCCCTAAACGGCGTTTTTTGGAGGAGCAGAACACACCCACAGTACGTAACCGCTGAATCGCACAGCTACAGAACTGCAGAAAATGCTATTCAAAAAAAATGTTGTTTTTTTAGTATAGCACAGTAGGAGAAAACTATATAGAAATTGTTTATTTCACACACCTCAAAATATGTATAACACACTGCAAACTTTTTTTTGTGCCCCATAACGGCGTTTTTTGGAAGAGCAGAACACACCCACAGTACGTAACCGCTGAATCGCACAGCTACAGAACTGCAGAAAATGCTATTCAAAAAAAATGTTGTTTTTTTAGTATAGCACAGTAGGAGAAAACTATATAGAAATTGTTTATTTCACACACCTCAAAATATGTATAACACACTGCAAACTTTTTTTTGTGCCCCTAAACTGCGTTTTTTGGAGGAGCAGAACACACCCACAGTACGTAACCGCTGAATCGCACAGCTACAGAACTGCAGAAAATGCTATTCAAAAAAAATGTTGTTTTTTTAGTATAGCACAGTAGGAGAAAACTATATAGAAATTGTTTATTTCACACACCTCCAAATATGTATAACACACTGCAAACTATTTTTTGTGCCCCTAAACGGCGTTTTTTGGAAGAGCAGAACACACCCACAGTACGTAACCGCTGAATCGCACAGCTACAGAACTGCAGAAAATGCTATTCAAAAAAAATTTTGTTTTTTTAGTATAGCACAGTAGGAGAAAACTATATAGAAATTGTTTATTTCACACACCTCAAAATATGTATAACACACTGCAAACTTTTTTTTGTGCCCCTAAACGGCGTTTTTTGGAGGAGCAGAACACACCCACAGTACGTAACCGCTGAATCGCACAGCTACAGAACTGCAGAAAATGCTATTCAAAAAAAATTTTGTTTTTTTAGTATAGCACAGTAGGAGAAAACTATATAGAAATTGTTTATTTCACACACCTCCAAATATGTATAACACACTGCAAACTATTTTTTGTGCCCCTAAACGGCGTTTTTTGGAAGAGCAGAACACACCCACAGTACGTAACCGCTGAATCGCACAGCTACAGAACTGCAGAAAATGCTATTCAAAAAAAATTTTGTTTTTTTAGTATAGCACAGTAGGAGAAAACTATATAGAAATTGTTTATTTCACACACCTCAAAATATGTATAACACACTGCAAACTTTTTTTTGTGCCCCTAAACGGCGTTTTTTGGAGGAGCAGAACACACCCACAGTACGTAACCGCTGAATCGCACAGCTACAGAACTGCAGAAAATGCTATTCAAAAAAAATGTTGTTTTTTTAGTATAGCACAGTAGGAGAAAACTATATAGAAATTGTTTATTTCACACACCTCAAAATATGTATAACACACTGCAAACTTTTTTTTGTGCCCCTAAACAGCGTTTTTTGGAAGAGCAGAACACACCCACAGTACGTAACCGCTGAATCGCACAGCTACAGAACTGCAGAAAATGCTATTCAAAAAAAATTTTGTTTTTTTAGTATAGCACAGTAGGAGAAAACTATATAGAAATTGTTTCTTTCACACACCTCAAAATATGTATAACACACTGCAAACTTTTTTTTGTGCCCCTAAACGGCGTTTTTTGGAAGAGCAGAACACACCCACAGTACGTAACCGCTGAATCGCACAGCTACAGAACTGCAGAAAATGCTATTCAAAAAAAATGTTGTTTTTTTAGTATAGCACAGTAGGAGAAAACTATATAGAAATTGTTTATTTCACACACCTCAAAATATGTATAACACACTGCAAACTTTTTTTTGTGCCCCTAAACAGCGTTTTTTGGAAGAGCAGAACACACCCACAGTACGTAACCGCTGAATCGCACAGCTACAGAACTGCAGAAAATGCTATTCAAAAAAAATTTTGTTTTTTTAGTATAGCACAGTAGGAGAAAACTATATAGAAATTGTTTCTTTCACACACCTCAAAATATGTATAACACACTGCAAACTTTTTTTTGTGCCCCTAAACGGCGTTTTTTGGAAGAGCAGAACACACCCACAGTACGTAACCGCTGAATCGCACAGCTACAGAATGGCAGAAAATGCTATTCAAAAAAAATGTTGTTTTTTTAGTATAGCACAGTAGGAGAAAACTATATAGAAATGGTTTATTTCACACACCTCAAAATATGAATAACACACTGCAAACTTTTTTTTGTGCCCCTAAACGGCGTTTTTTGGAGGAGCAGAACACACCCACAGTACGTAACCGCTGAATCGCACAGCTACAGAACTGCAGAAAATGCTATTCAAAAAAAATGTTGTTTTTTTAGTATAGCACAGTAGGAGAAAACTATATAGAAATTGTTTATTTCACACACCTCAAAATATGTATAACACACTGCAAACTTTTTTTTGTGCCCCTAAACGGCGTTTTTTGGAAGAACAGAACACACCCACAGTACGTAACCGCTGAATCGCACAGCTACAGAACTGCAGAAAATGCTATTCAAAAAAAAATGTTGTTTTTTTAGTATAGCACAGTAGGAGAAAACTATATAGAAATTGTTTATTTCACACACCTCAAAATATGTATAACACACTGCAAACTTTTTTGTGTGCCCCTGAATGGCTCTTTTTGCAAGCGTACATTAAAGTGCAATTTTTTTTTTTTTTTTTGCCCTAAACGGGTCTTTTTTTGCACTAGCAAAATAAAATGCTTTTTTTTTGCCCTATGGGTCTTTTGGAAAAGAGCACAATAAAGTGCCTTTTTTTTCCCCCTAAAAGTTAGATTTTCTCTGACACTGGGCTCATGGCAGTGTAAAAAGACTGCACTGCAACACAAACAGGTAAACCTATGCAGATCGCTGATTTTAATCTCTGAATCTGGACTCCTATATAATATTCTCTCTCACTGAAAGCACCAACACAGGAACCTGGCCCTACACTACACTATCTCTCTATCTTTTCCCTCAGATTGTAGAATCAGGACTACCTCATCTATCTTTCTATCTCTCCCTAAAAGCAGCAGCAGCAGACTAGATCCTCTCCCTATCTATTCTGAAGCAGAGTGGCATGTGTGCTGTGTGCCTCTAGGCACACAGCACAGAGTGGGTCACATGTTGCACTGACCAATCACAGCCATGCCATTAGTAGGCATGGCTATGATGGCCTCTAAGGGCACACCAGCTAATCAAAAGGTGATTGGCTGGCCCCTGAAGCATTTCTAAATGCGTTATTAGATTGCCGAACCCGAACCCGAACCCGGACTTTTGGGCAAAGTCCGGGTTCGGGTTCGGGAAAAAGCTAAAGTTCGGTACGGACCCGAACTTTACAGTTCGGGTTCGCTCAACACTATTCTTAACTCTAAAAAGTACCTTCTATTGCTTTGAACCCCCTCAAAGTCTCCAAATTCTGCTGCAGTGATCTGACGGATAGAGGGTGGCTATGTTCTATGTTCATTCTCCATGGTCCCATAGTATGTAGGAACATAGCCACCCTCTCTTGCTGACTTTTGAGATGGACTATGGACTATGGGATTTGTAGTGTGCATGGAGCACAACTAACCTCCACTGCTTGTTCCAAACAAATGGAAATGAGGAGAGAAAAAGGAGAGGTTTAGGAGATCACCGAGGGCATTACAAGGAGGCAGAAAAAACACAGTATGAAAAAAAGGTTACAGGGCCATTAAGAAGTAGATGTGTATGCATTATTTTTGGAGAATAAAGATATTATGTAGTGCCACTGTCGCCAATATAAAATAGTGCAGGTAAAAGCAGAAAAAATTCAAGTATTTGAAATGCTTTTTTACAGTGATCTCCCTTTTCTTAATTTTTTTCTGTTATTATTACCCTTCAATGTGCCTTTGAAATTGCTACTTCAGGAAGAGTCAGGTCCCTAGCACAGCCTCCTCCATCCTTGCACATCATAATCCCCTCCTCTTCTGGGAGTGTCTAATTACTCTCTGTGCTGGTGTGGCTCCTCCCCCTTCCTTCACCTCTCTACATAAGCTGGAGGATTGATGGGGAATACTATAGAGTGTCCTAGATGGCAGCGCCCAGGGCTTTTGGATGCTTTCTACAAGGGAGGCTTTTACAGGTAAAGGCATGCCTAAAATAAGTTAAAGTGATATTAACCAATTGCCGACCGCTGCACGCCGATGTACGTCGACAGAATGGCACGGGCAGGCACATTGGCGTACAGGTACGTCCCTTTAAATTAGCCGCCCAGCGGGCGCGTGGGCGCCGCCGGGGGCACGTGCGTGCCCGCCGCGTTCCCCGCGAGTGCGGCTGCGGGTCCCGGGAGCTCGATGTTCCCGGGCGGCCCGCGATTGCAGACGGCAAGGGCAGAACAGGGGAATGCCTTTGTAAACAGGGTATTCCCCTATTCTGCCTAGTGACACTGTCACTAATGACCATTCCCCGTGATCGGGAACGGTCATCAGTGACGTGTCACGTGTAGCCACGCCCCCTAACAGTAAAAATCACTCCCTAGTACTGACTTAACCCCTGCAGCGTCACCTAGTGGTTAACCCCTTCACTGCCAGTGTCATTTTTACAGTAATCACTGCATTTTTATAGCAGGTGTCAAAAGTGTCCGATGTACGCCATAATGTCACAGTAACGATAAAAATCGCTGATCACCGCCATAACTAGTAAAAAAAAAAAATATTAATAAAAATGCCATAAAACAGTCCCCTATTTTGTAGACGCTATACCTTTTGCGCAAACCAATCAATAAACGCTTCCCAGGGAGGAGCGGCGTGCTGACTTCACCGCATACGAGTCCCGGAAGCAACGGGTAGTGAGAGCCGGCCGGCCCTTTACAAACCACCGCTATTTTATTCGCCACACATTGTAAGTGTATTACTTAATTTTTAATAAATGTTTAATACTGGATTACGCTATGGGGCTTCTTTTCTAATTCAATATGATCTGCTGAGACATCGGGGGACTTCAGACTCAGAACACGAAGGAGCCAGATTCACAGAGAGAGCGTTTTAGAGACCTTGGCAGGGTGGACAGCCATCTGTTTTGACTGATCTCTATCAGGGATCGGTGATTCTGGTAAGCGGCCTTTGAGGATTAAGGTGCTGGATTCCTTTCTATCTTACCAGCACTCTTCTATGGTGTTTCAGTCTGAAGTCACAAATCCATGCTGAGAAGATTGAACCCCCAAACTTCATTTTATTTTCCTGTGAACTCTATTATAAGAACTAATATTTGAGGTTATATTACCTATACCATAAGAAAAGCGTGTGTTACCATATAAGAATTTGTTTTTGGAAGCTCAATATCTTCACGTTTTTTTTCCCCCTTTTTTTCACATTTTGGTTTTGACATTGGATGTCATCTAATATTGGATTTTGATCATTCACCCAGTATATTAACCTACTATATACTGTTGCGCAGCTTGAGTTTTTTATATTTGTTACATTGTGCGTGTCTCACATTTTTAGCTGCTGCACGGATATTAATTTATCACCTTTATTATTCTTTTTTAATTTTTAATTTTTAATTTTGACAGCGCAGTATACATACTCCTACATTATATGTTATACTACCTGTAGACATGTGCACTGCCAAAAAATGTGTTAGTTTTCATTTCATTCTTTTTTTTAAAGGTCATTTGTTATGATCCAAGTTCGTAATTGCGAATAAATTAGAAAATTCGGAAATTCTAAATCCGAAAATCCAAAAATTTGGAAATTCGGATATTCGAAATCCGAAAATTTGAAAACTTGGAAATCCGGAAACCCGAAAATTCAGAAATTCGGAAATTCGGATATTCAAAATCCGAAAATTTGAAAATGCGAAAACTCTAAAATTCAGATATCCGAAAATGAGAAAATCCGAAAATAATAAAGAAAATCCAGAAATTAGAAGATCCGAAATAATAACTAGTTACCGTAATTAACTAATAATAACTAACTATTACATTATAGGTATTGGAATTTTCTTTCAAATTTGGCTGTTAATGAACGGAACGAATACGTATTTATCTGAAGTTACGAATTATCCGAAATAACGAATGCTGCATCTAAACGAATAGAACGTAACAAATTAATAATAAATAATAATAATAAAACGTTTTTATTATTATTATTTATTATTA
Source organism: Rana muscosa (assembly GCA_029206835.1). Taxonomy (NCBI): domain Eukaryota; kingdom Metazoa; phylum Chordata; class Amphibia; order Anura; family Ranidae; genus Rana; species Rana muscosa. The sequence goes on along the minus strand of CM055122.1, from coordinate 889,727,597 downwards.
TTGATTTGTTATGTTACATTCGTTTAGATGTGGCGTTCGTTATTTTAGATACTTCGTAACTTCGGATTGAATTTGTATTTATTATGTTCACTAACAGCCAAATTTCAAAGGAAACTCCAATACCTATAATTTAATAGTTAGAAATAGTTATTATTAGTTATTATTTCAGATTTTTTGAATTTTCTTTTTTTCTTACTTTCGGATTTTCGTTCTTTTGAATTTTCGTTCTTATTTTCAAATTGTCAAATTGTCGGATAAATTCGTTAAAAGGGGTTTTCATTAATTCGAATATTTCCGAATTAACGAATTAACGAATTTGTCAAATTTCGTCGAATTCGAAAAAAAAACAAATTGCACATGTCTACTTACCTGCTCTGTGCAGTGGTTTTGCACAGAGCAGCTCTGATCCACCTTTTTTCAGGTCCATCGCCAGTGCTCCCTCCCTCTTGACGAATGCCCCCACAGCAAGCAGCTTCATAAAAGAGTAAGCTTCTGTAGCGGGGTGCCTGTGAAACAGGTTAAAATGACAGGAAACGTAATTGATGGGATATATGTTCCTCCACGGATTCTTAGTTTTGCAATGTAAGATAATACCAGCAAAGACTTCAGGGTAAAGAAGGATAGTTCTTTACCCTGTATTGGTAAAGTCCGTTCCGGGGCTGGTTTTATTGGGAGTCTGATAGAGCTCTGGTCCGTTGACCACAGTTTAATATTTTCTTTTCAGGTCTTGATTAACCACCTCAATACAAGGCACTTTCACCCCCTTCCTGCCCAAGCCATTTTTCAGCTTTCAGCGCTGTCACAATTTGAATGACAATTGCACGGTCATGCTACACTGTACCCAAATAAAATATTTATGTTTTTTTTCCCCACAAATAGAGCTTTCTTTTGGTGGTGTTTGATCACCTCTGTGGTTTTTATTTATTGTGCTATAAACAAAAGAAGAGTGACAAGTTTTGAAAATATTTTTTAATTTTGCTATAATAAATATCCCAATTTTTGTTTTTATTAAACAAATTTTTTCCTCAGCTTAGGCCGATATGTATTCTTCTACATATTTTTGGTAAAAAATCGCAATAAGCATATATTGATTGGTTAAGTTATAGCATCTACAAAATAGGGAATAGATTTATAGCATTTATATTATTATTATTTTTTTACTAGTAATGGCGGCGATCTGCGATTTTTATTGTGACTGCGATATTGCGGCGGACACATCGGACACTTTTGACACTATTTTGGGACCATTAACATTTATACAGCGATCCGTGCTATAAAAATGCATTGATTACTGTATAAATGTGACTGGCAGGGAAGAGGTTAACATTAGGGGGCGATCTAGGGATTAAATATGTTCCCTAGGGAGTGATTATAACTGTAGGGGGAGGGGACTCACAAGGGGAGGAGACCGATCAGTGTTCCTATATACAAGGAACATACGATCAGGTCTCCTCTCCCTGACAGGACGTGGATCTGTTTGTTTACACACACAGATCCACGGTCCTGCTGTGTTCACAGGCAATCGCAGGTGCCCGGCGGACACCGCGGCCACCGGGTACGTGCATCGGGTTACCAGTGACGTGACGGGAGTGCGCGCGCCGGTGGCGGCATGTGCGTGCCCCCTAGTGGGCCGGGAAGGCAAGGACGTCATATGACGCCAGCCCAGAACGAGAGCTGCACCGTCCAGCTGTCATATGACGGCCGGCGGTAGGCAAGCGGTTAAGGCAGCTGGTCCTAGCTCTCAGGGAGAGAGAGTGTCTCCATGTGAGGAAGCAATGACGAGCATGGCTGCTATTCCTGACTTTGGATACAAGTATTTGCGTTTGTAAGGACACTTACTAAAAACCAAGAACTGTTCAGACTACGGACACAATAAGGCTCGGTAGAGCAGAGATTTTTTTTGTTTTATTGATGGCAAGATGCCCTTTTCTTCTGTTTGGGAATGTCCTGTGGATTAAAGATGATGTTTTCCTAAAGAAACTGTGATAGTGTGTCTCTGCATTGAGTCTGATCACCTACAAATTGGTGGCTTGGAGCAGGCACAAGACCCAGAGACTGTACCTCTTGCAGCGGCATTTAAAAAAATAAAAGAGCCAGCGCTCTTAAAGGGACAGTACGCTAATATATATATATATATATTTAATTCACTGGTACCAGTAAACTGTTAAGAGAATGGAGGTACTACTCAAACAGCTTGTACAAGCATGTGCAGACCAACAAGAAAGTAACCGCTTGTTGATAACTGCTACCCAAGTGGCCATGCAGGAGCAGAAGGAGTTCAATAAGCTCATGCAGAGTCAGGCTGTACCTGGGACTGTATCCCTGACTGACAAGGGTATACATGTAGACAATGTTGCAAATTTATGCAAGCGAGTGCAGGCTGCACTACAGAAAATGACGGCCGAGGATGACGTGGAGGCTTTCCTCACGGTTTTTGAGAGAGTGGCAGAGCATGAAGGACTTCCCCAGGACCAGTGGGCTGAGGTCCTTGCCCCCTTTTTGACCGGGGACCCACAGAAGGCCTATTTTGATCTAAATGCTGCTGAGGCCCGGCAATATAAAACTCTGAAAACTGAGATTCTGGCCCTCCTTGATGTAACAATGGCTGTGAGAGCTCAGCGCGTTTATGCTTGGCAATTTAAAGTGGACCAACCTGCAAGGTCCCAGATGTATGACCTCATTCACCTCACACGGATGTGGTTACAGTCAGTGGTCGCCACCCCAGCCCAAATCGTGGAAAGAGTCGTAGTAGACTGCTTTGTGAGAGCCCTTCCAACCCCTATACAGCGGTTTGCCGGGAGAGCTGATCCTAAAGATGCCAATGAGTTGATAGCCCTTGTGGAGCGGTACTTGTGTACTTAGGATTTTCTTCGAGGTTTATTACCCATAGAATCCTTCTCCAAGAGACAGAAGCCCACCAACCCTCCCTAAAGTGGGAGAAAAAGGAAGTAAATGCGATTGAGGTTCCTGAGGTGCAAGGAGTGAAGAGGCTCAATCGCCAAAGGGAGACCCGCCAGGACGGGGGTCCTATAGTGTGCTGGCAGTGCCAAGAACCGGAGCACCTGGCCGTCAGTTGTCCGCTAAACCAGAAATCTATGGATTACAGTATAACCCAGCAAAGCTCTTTTGTTGCTACACCAGGAGACACCCCACAACAGCCAGGTGGTACTGAGAAACAGATTTGTGTCATTAAACTGGATGGTTGCCAGATGACTGCCTTGCTGGATTCTGGCAGTCTAGTAACTCTAGTGCATGCCAGTCTTGTGAACCTCCAAAAGTTGCAGCGACAGCTAATGGGTGTTGTTTGTATTTATTGGGATACCAAGTGCTACCCCACGGCCATTGTATCTATCGAATCTTCCAGTGGCACTATGGACCATGAGGTTGGAGTAGTCCCAAATCTCATGTATAACACTGTCCTTATAAGAGACTTCACTTTTTTCTGGGATTTATGGGATAACGCCAAGGGAGTAGGGCCCCCAGCTGGATCGGATTCCTACTGCCTGGAACCGCTGGAGGAGCAGAACGAAGAGAAAGAGTCTGCCCATTTTCCCTGAGAGGTCCTTGCAGGTGACACAGAGAACCCCCATCCAAAGTTAGACCTGATGGACCTGCCCACGACCTGGGAAAAGTTTGGCAAGGCCCAGCTTAGGGACCCCACTTTAGCTAGGGCAAGGGAACAGGTAAAAGTGGTAAATGGAGTACCCCAAGAGCCAGGGGAAGAGGCTATATTCCCACATTTTGCTATGGAAAATGACCTGTTATACAGAGTCGATGAAATACAAGGAGAGAGACTTGAACAGTTGCTAGTACCTCAACCTCATAGACGCATGGTACTGGACCTGGCACATTCTCATGTTCTTGGGGGACATCTGGGGGTGTATAAAACGAAGAAGAGAGTATTGCAACGGTTTTATTGGCCAGGCTTACACAAAGAGGTAAAATTGTACTGTGAATCTTGCCCAGTTTGTCAGCTCGCTTCTCCGGTCTCACATTTCCAGAGTCCATTGGTACCTTTACCCATTATCAAGGTACCCTTTGACAGGATTGCCATGGATATTGTAGGTCCCTTGGTTAAGTCCGCTAGGGGGTACCTGTATATCCTGGTTGTCTTGGACTATGCCTCCCGGTACCCAGAGGCAATCCCGTTAAGGTACCCCTCAGCTAAGAGTATTGCTAAAGAGCTTTCTCTTATATTTTCACGTGTGGGTATTCCTCCGGAGCTGTTAACTGACCAAGGCATGCCCTTCATTTCAAAGGTTACTAAAGAGTTATTTAAATTGTTTAAAATTAATCACTTAAGCACTTCTGTGTAACACCCACAAATGGATGGTCTAGTGGAAAGGTTCAACAAAACGCTGAAAGGAATGTTAAAGCGAGTGGTAGCGGCCGATGGTAAGGACTGGGATTGCCTCTTGCCCGATCTCATGTTTGCTGTACGGGAGGTACCCCAAGCCTCCACCGGCTTTTCCCCTTTCGAGTTGCTGTATGTCAGACACTCGAGGGGCCTATTAGATATAGCAAAAGAGACCTGGGAACAAGAGGTAACCCCAATCAAAAGTGTAGTGGAACATATTGCTTAAATGCAAGACAGGATTGGAAAAGTCATGCCCATTGTTAAGACCCACTTGCAACAGGGTCAGCAGGCTCAGGCTAGAGTCTATAACCGTTCAGCCAGGGTCCGAACCTTTAACCCCGGTGACATAATTCTTGTGCTGGTACCTACGGTGGAGAGTAAATTTCTGGCGAAATGGCAAGGACCATACGGGGTTGTAGAACAGGTGGGGGAAGTTAAATATAGAGTACATCAGCCTGGCAAAAGGAAGCCCTACCAAATCTACCATGTCAATCTATTGAAGCCCTGGAAAGACAGAGAATCCCTTATGGTCCAAGCACCCTTGGCGATGACTACCGCAGGTCCTTCTACCATGCCTGGGGTAGAGATTGCTGAGGCCCTGTTTGTAAGCCAAAAAGTCCACTTGTGAGAACTTGAAAATAAGTGAAAATCCACATTAAAAAGACCCAAACCACCTTGAAATCAAATGTGCCAGTTCCCTTACCATATGGTAATGATCTCCAAATTATAATAGATCAGCAGCATGGAAACAATCATATCAAGGGCCACCAAACTAAATACCACAGACTCCAGAGACTCCAGGGTCCTCCACTGCTTTTCCAAAGACCGCTCCTCAGAATAGGGATAAATGGAGAAATGGGCAAAGAGCCATAAAGTAGTCTTGCTTAAAACCATATAATTTAATAAAAGCAAATGTAGCGGATATTTGAATTTAGGGGAAGCATCTGGGTGGTAGTGTAACCCAGATGCACTGATTGCTAGGGAGTCTGAGACCCTTTTATGGTTCTTGGAGGACTCTGGTGGTGTGAGGTTCCCTGAGGCCTACAGGTGGCGTTGTTGCCCGGGGCCGGGGTTGAACTCACACCGCAAGACTGTGCCTTTTTGTCCTCCCCTGGCGCTGGTACAGAGGGGCGGGGAACCCGCTGTGACGCAAAGGGAGAGGGGATAAAAGGGGCGGACGCCCTTACCACGGGGTTCAGAGTCTGGAGGACGCGGCTACACCCAGGCACCTTCAGCTTGGGTGCTGGCATTCCAGTGTTCCCAGCCAAGGTGCCCTTGACCTGGCCGGAGCGGGAGATGGAGTCCATCTCAGGCACCTTTAGCCTGGGGTGAGGTACTATGGCAGATGCCTGGGGCTCGGTACCTTCGAGTTCCGCGAGGGTGGAGGAATCCGAGGGGGCCCTAATTCCTTGGGTGCCCGTGTCTGAGTTCGTGAGGATTGGTGAGCAGAACTTCTCTGGAGAGTCCGGCACAGCATTGCTGGTGACAGAGAGGCCTCCGGTACCTCCCTTGGACGGATGTCCTTCCCCTGACAGGGGCCGTGCTAGCGAAGGTAATTCATGTTCTATTTCACATAGTCAGTGGCAGTGACTATTCGTCACTGGTGACACCACAGTGGTTAGCTATATCGGGAAGGATTGTGCCTCGACCTACTCCCATTCTGTTGCAAAGGTCCCAACTTGACTGTGCTGTATGTTTGTTCGCTGAGAAGAATAAAACTGTGTTGGACCTATTCAGTGTGTGGAACTCTGGTTACTAGGAGCAAAGTGGAGTCAAGGACGAAGGACAAGACTTGACTCTAGGACACCTACACAAAGCCCGATCTTTCTGGCCTTCACCTCGTCACTATGGAGGACATGGGCCGTGGTGTATCTCATCCCTCCCCCCGGTACTAACACCCCTAGACAAAGACAGACAAGCCGAGAATGAGAGGGGGTGAGAGGGGTGAGGCCGCTACACAAATATATTCACAAAAATAAAAGCATCTCAGAGAGCATCGGAAGGTGTTTGACATCATGAGCCACTGGTACCACCCTATGTGAGTTTTGTTTGTACAATGGCCGTCTTCAGGGAAGTGGATGGAATGAATTGTAGCAGTTTACCTACAAACGGATGAGGTGATCCTCCTGTTTCATTGCGTTAGTAGTTTTATTCCCTTTATTTATCTTCTGATAAACCCCTGCATGTAATGGTCAGAGTGATGGGTCTGGAAGATAATTAGCATTGATCATTTGAAAAGAATCAGCTGATAAGACAACATTCATCTATCAACTGTCCCTGCAGCCTCTTAAGCTGGCTACAGAAGTACAATGAGTGTTGAACTGATCTGGCAGTTCAGTTGTCCAAGTAAACATCCCTGACCATTTTAGGAGTAAAACATTAATCAGACAGGTTTAAAAACATTATCTGATTATTATCGCTCTAAAGATAGGAAAATGCTAGTAGTATCTCCACTCCCTCCTAATTAAAGCTTGTCTAAACCCCCCCAAAATGTAATATATTGCAGGTTACCATTCCTTAAATGTGGTATCTGCATTAATTTTTTTAATTTTTATGCAGTAATCTGTCCAGAAAGACACTTCCTGTCTTAAGATGTCCTCACTCTGGAATGGGGAGTAACACAGACACCTTTGGACAGCAACATTGTCCAAATGCTGGGTCAGTGACGTCACACGGGGGCAGTGACACCAAGTGACATCGCCAGGTGGCCCTGCCCCTTACCTATAATAAAATTGGCAAATGGTGGAGCCTGCAGTCAGCATTTTAGCCTTTTTCGTGGGCGGGGTTTTTTTATTCTATTTTAAAATCTGGCGGCGGCGGTGGGCATTGTGATTGACGATGGATCTAAATCGGGGGACATTGTTTTTTTTATTTTTAATAAAGAAATTGTCAAAAACTGTCTGTTTTTATTTATTTTTGACACTTTTTTGGTGAATGGGTAGGGGTACTATGTCCCCCATACTCATACTCATTCACATGGGGGGGCTGGGATCTGGAGACCCCCTTGTTAAAGGAGGCTTCAAGATTCTGATAAGACCCCTGCCCACAGACCCCCACAACCGCCAGCCAGCATTGTCGGGAAGAGGCCCTTGTCCCCATCAACATGAGGACAAGGTGCTTTGGGGGGCTCTGCATGTTGAGGGCATGTGGCCTGGTATGGTTCAGGAGGGGGGTGCTCGCTCGTCCCCCCTCTTTCCTGGCCTGCCAGGCTGCATGCTTGGATAAGGGTCTGGTATGGATCTTGTGGGGGACCCCCACACCATTTAAAAAAAAAATTTGGGTGGAGTCTCTCTTAAAATCCAAGCCAGACCCAAAGGGCCTGGTATGGATTGGGGGGGACCCCACGCCGTTTTTTATTTTTCTATTTCTGGCAATGTGGTATTGTATTGCCGGTAATTTAAATGTATGTGTTTTTCTTTATGAATGACAGTTTTGCTGTTGCAGGTTCTATACATGGTACAGATGTGCAACTTTACAGGCAGACTAAGAGTACCCCTGGGCACTATATTTAACTACTTATGGACCGCCCGCCACAGTTGTACTTCGGTTGTTTGAAGAGGAATACCGTTATTATGGCAGAACCCCGGTATCCTCTTCAAGAGTGGACGGTCCTCTTTCAGATAAAAGTGGTCTAAGCGGCAAATTTGCCGCAAGATCACTTTTATCGGTGACGGGAGAGGGCCCCCCTCCCGCCACGCTCCTGTCGTCTCCGCCGCTTACTGAAGCCGTCGGTATCGGCGGAGACGATCGGGTCCTCTTCCCTCACAGGCTGGATGCCGAGTGAGGGAAAGATGGCCCCCGCTCGGCTCCACATCATTGGATGGCGGAAGTGACATCAAATGTCGCTTCCGCCCAATGGTCTTAAATGGGACGTTTACATTCCTTGTAATAGGAATAAAAGTGACCCAAACATTTTTTTAAAAAAGCGTTTTTTAAGCGTCCTATCCCGCCGAGCTTGCGCGCAAAAGCAAACGCATACGTAAGTCATGCCCGCAAATGAAAACGGTGTTCAAACCACACATGTGAGGTATCGCCGCGATCGTTAGAGCGAGAGCAATAATTCTAGCACCAGAACTCCTCTGTTACTCAAAACTGGTAACCTGTAGAAATTTTTAAACATCGCCTATGCAGATTTTTTAGGGTAAAAGTTTGTCGTCATTCCAGGAGCATGCACAATTTCCAAGCATGACAATGTTGGGTATCAATTTACTTGGCATAACATTATCTTTTACAATAAAAAAATAGCTTGCTAGTTCGCTGCGCAAATACAGTGTGACATAAAGTATTGCAACAACCGCCATTTTATTCTCTAAGTTGTCTGAAAAGTATATATATAATGTTTGGGGGTTCTAAGTAATTTTCTAGCAAAAAAATATATATATTTTAACTTATAAACACTCGGTCCTTAAGTGGCTAAAGGAATTTTACATTTTTATTGTTTTACTTCAAGCATTAACCACTCCTATAAAAACAATATTTTTTTAGATTTTTTTTTGCATTGATACGTGTCCCCTAGGTCAGTAGCCGGGCCCCCATACCCTTTCTTTGGCCAATAAGACCCCATACACACTATACAACTGTTATTGTCAGATTTACTTTAGATTTACCAAAACCATGTAGTGCAAGGGCCTGCCTGATTGCATACAAATTGAAACTCGTAAGGTTTGACCTCAAACAATATATGGTTTTGGTAAATCTGAAGGAAAAAATCTACAGAAAATTGTAGTGTGTAGACATGTGCACACTGAAATATTTCTTTTCGGAATTTCGTTTTCGTCCGAAAAATACATTTATTTAGTTACTCCCGAAATTCGTTTTTATTTATATTGTTTTGTTAAAAAATGAATTTGTCCGAAAATCCGAATTAATTTATGTCGAATCTGTTCAATTGAAGGCTTATGGTGTCTGTCGAATGTTCTAAGAAGATTTGACGAAGCAGCTAAACTGTACGACGTCGCAATCGTACATTTCCAGTCGAATGCTCCGCCCACAAGCTATAGTAGAATTCTAATGCTGTATGACTAGTAATAATTATATTTATTAATTATTATTACTAGTCAATCAACATTAGAATTCTTCTACAGCCTATAGGCGGAGCATTTGACCATAAATTTCCGCTCGTGGTGATCGTATGTTTTTAGCTGCTTTGTCAAATCTTCATGTCTCTATAATGTCGAATCTTTTCTCTCTATGTCAAATCTTTTCTCTCTATAATGTCGAATCTTTTCTCTCTTTGTCGAATAATCTTGGAATAATACAGTTAGGTTAGGCACATTCAACCACAGGTTCGATAGACACAGATCGCTATTGTCACTGTCATGTCTAATCTTCTATCTATATCGAATTGTTGTCGCAACAAAACGAAAATAAAGCATTTTTTATGTCGGATCTTTCTGATTTCGGATTCTGCACTTTCTTTATCGTTTAAACGAAAAGCGAAATTCCCCGAAAATGCATTCGGACTAAAACGAATGCACGTGTAATAGTGTGTATCCAGCTTAACTTGCATATTAACTTTCAAAATGGGCACTTTTGATTTTTCAAATTCAGGTCCCATAGACTTTAATAGGGTTCGGAGTTCCGGTCTGAACTTTTATGATGTTTGAGAGTTCTGGCGCAAACCGAATCGGGGGGTGTTCGGTCCAACTCATGAAGAACAGTAACACTGCTTGCAGAAATCTTTCATTATGTTGGGAATTTTTTAACATTTGAATGCTGGAAAAAGAAAAGAGATGTGTTTGGACACCAGAGTAAAAAAGGGTTAGCTAGGCCACAAACCATATTTGTCACACCTTTGCAGCTTTAAACCAATCCAAACCAATACAGAGGTAGTATGGAATGTGTGACAAACATACAAAAAAAAAGCACAGATAACCTTAAAGGTAAAATAAAAATCTGGCGGACAGATGCGTTGACACTTTGGTTATTCCAGGAAAGACACGAGTCAGGGTAGAGTTTGCATCAGCTCTGAGAATATCAAGAATCTGTAGGCTCTCCTCCCATGACCTAAGAATTTCCTACATCCAGCTTGGTCAATGTATCAGATACATTTAATATAGTCAAAAGGCAAAACTCTAATATACAGCAGTAGTGTGGTTTGTTCTGGGACCATTACCTTTTAAGGCTTAGCTCTGTCCCAACCATTTATAAGTTTTGATGTTGAAATATTATTATGGTAGACTTACTATGTACAAGAAGCTTACAAGGTAAATGGTTACATATAAATAGATACATAGTAGGTAAGGTTGAATAAAGACAATAGTCCATCCAGTTCAACCTGTGCAGGAGTACGTGTGTCAGTGTGTCGGAATGTTTATACTGAAATATTTAAACAATATTGTATTTATGAAATTATGCAAAATCTGTGTTTTAGGAGATTTTCTCATTTTTCCCACAATACAACCAATTAATTTAAGTTTGTTTATCCGTGCTATTTTGAAGACAAGTGAGTTCAACAATATGCTAAAAGTATGTATTTATTAACTAAAAATTCAGTGTAAAATAATATCAGATATATTTGGTGATAATATAAAATGATAATATATACTTTTAAATATCAAATATATATTTGAAATACAGATAATAAATTTTACCACAAGCTCTTATTACAAAATGTCATATTTCAACATTTAGTAAACTTATACTTGGTAACACTTAGTAAATAGCTTTACGTGGCTCTACAGACTTCTGCAAACAGGCTAGGTGTTGACTTTAACACTTGTGACTTTTCTCAAAACAAACAGACCTTAAAAATGCACCGACAAAATGTCATACTGTGCACAGAGCTTGATAATTTAATCAAGACTTATTTACGGTAAAGTTAATTCTCTAATGAATTTTATGTTTAACATATATCATAACAAAACTGTTGATAAGACTATTAAAGTCAGTTTATGTTGAGATATACAACCATGTGTATTTCTCTATATTTGGAAATATAATTATTTCGTACTGCAGTTAGAAACAAAACAATTCCAAATATGTTACAAAGTTTAAATGGTTTTAGTAATGTATATGCCAAATAATTAAAATATCAATAGATAGAATAGAAAATTAATATTTACCAGTGGTCTAAGAAACTTTTGTTTTGAGAAGTATCAACTGGATGTCCAAAGGACTTCTTTGACCCTCCTTCCTACATTCTTCCGTACTCAATATCTCCTATCTACTATAAGTATACTCTTTTATCCCACCCAAAAAGTGTGTGTGTGTATCACTACTACGTAATTGATGACACTCGTGTTCTAAATACCTTGAAAATGAAGTCATGATTCTGACTGAAAGCATAACAACTATTCATGAATATTCTTAATAATAGAACTTTTAAACTTTTTATACTCCATATTTGTAACCCTTATTATAATAATATATATGCATTAATGGGTTATGAATATCTAAACAATACATAAACCAATATATGTAAAAATGATTCACTTAATCATGCATATAATTACTTAAATATAATGAACTTATATATTTGGCATTATAGCTAATATGATTGTTTATGCAATACACAATACAATATGTTTCATTTTAAAACACAATTTGTTAATATGTCTTTTTCTCTATCACTCAGTCAAGGAAAGAGGAAAAAAAATACATGTTTCAACTCATGGTTCTCTTGAAATACGAGACCTTGGTCTCCTACAATACACACCAGCCCATGGACCTTTTATTGTTTATTTTACTAAGTGTCCAGACTAGGGATGGGCCCGGTGCTCGATTCGAACCCATGTTCGAATCGAGCACCGGGCGTTCGCTCGCTCGTCGAGCCCAGAACTATTTGGGCCGTTCGCATCACATTCGTGTGATGCGAGCGGCCCCGCAATGCATTGCGGCCGGCGCGGCCGGCGCAGTGCATTGCTGGCTGATGATTGGCCAAGCATGCACTGTGACCCCGCATGCTTGGCCAATCACAGCGCCCGAAACTCGGAGAGCAATAATTGGCTACAGGCAGGACGCCTGTAGCCAATTACAGCTCAGGGGCTTTAGTACACGCCCCACCATTTAAAAGGCCGCCACGCCATCGGCCCCGGTCACATGAGTTCCGGCTTTAGGAGAGATCAGTCTGCTGTTTCTGTCTTTGCTTGATACTGAAAGATTTGCTCTTCTTTGCTAAACCATTGGCTATTTCTTTGCTAAACCATTGCTACCTAAGTCATTGATCGTTCATTGCTGCTGATTGCACAGTTAGTGTGTTATTAGCTGCTGCTGGGGATTAGTCTGGTGCGTGCTTACTGTTAGTACAGTATTGCAGTAGTACCAACCGCAGTGCTATTAGCACAGCATTGCACCCCAACAGCACCCATAGGACTTCTAGTGTGTTAGTGGCAGCAAACAGAGCTCCTATATTTTCTTCTCAGCAGCACCCATAGGACTTCTAGTGTGTTAGTGGCAGCAAACAGAGCTCCTATATTTTCTTCTCAGCAGCACCCATAGGACTTCTAGTGTGTTAGTGGCAGCAAACAGAGCTCCTATATTTTCTTCTCAGCAGCACCCATAGGACTTCTAGTGTGTTAGTGGCATCACACAGAGCTCCTATATTTTCATCTCAGAAGCACCCATAGGACTTCTAGTGTGTTAGTGGCATCACACAGAACTCCTATATTTTCTTCTCAGCAGCACCCATAGGACTTCTAGTGTGTTAGTGGCAGCAAACAGAGCTCCTATATTTTCTTCTCAGAAGCACCCATAGGACTTCTAGTGTGTTAGTGGCATCACACAGAGTTCCTATATTTTCATCTCAGAAGCACCCATAGGACTTCTAGTGTGTTAGTGGCATCACACAGAGCTCCTATATTTTCATCTCAGAAGCACCCATAGGACTTCTAGTGTGTTAGTGGCATCACACAGAGCTCCTATATTTTCTTCTCAGCAGCACCCATAGGACTTCTAGTGTGTTAGTGGCATCACACAGAGCTCCTATATTTTCATCTCAGAAGCACCCATAGGACTTCTAGTGTGTTAGTGGCATCACACAGAGCTCCTATATTTTCTTCTCAGCAGCACCCATAGGACTTCTAGTGTGTTAGTGGCAGCAAACAGAGCTCCTATATTTTCTTCTCAGCAGCACCCATAGGACTTCTAGTGTGTTAGTGGCATCACACAGAGCTCCTATATTTTCATCTCAGAAGCACCCATAGGACTTCTAGTGTGTTAGTGGCATCACACAGAGCTCCTATATTTTCTTCTCAGCAGCACCCATAGGACTTCTAGTGTGTTAGTGGCAGCAAACAGAGCTCCTATATTTTCTTCTCAGAAGCACCCATAGGACTTCTAGTGTGTTAGTGGCAGCAAACAGAGCTCCTATATTTTCTTCTCAGCAGCACCCATAGGACTTCTAGTGTGTTAGTGGCAGCAAACAGAGCTCCTATATTTTCTTCTCAGCAGCACCCATAGGACTTCTAGTGTGTTAGTGGCATCACACAGAGCTCCTATATTTTATTCTCAGCAGCACCCATAGGACTTCTAGTGTGTTAGTGGCAGCAAACAGAGCTCCTATATTTTCTTCTCAGCAGCACCCATAGGACTTCTAGTGTGTTAGTGGCAGCAAACAGAGCTCCTATATTTTCTTCTCAGCAGCACCCATAGGACTTCTAGTGTGTTAGTGGCAGCAAACAGAGCTCCTATATTTTCTTCTCAGCAGCACCCATAGGACTTCTAGTGTGTTAGTGGCATCACACAGAGCTCCTATATTTTCATCTCAGAAGCACCCATAGGACTTCTAGTGTGTTAGTGGCATCACACAGAGCTCCTATATTTTCTTCTCAGCAGCACCCATAGGACTTCTAGTGTGTTAGTGGCAGCAAACAGAGCTCCTATATTTTCTTCTCAGAAGCACCCATAGGACTTCTAGTGTGTTAGTGGCATCACACAGAGTTCCTATATTTTCATCTCAGAAGCACCCATAGGACTTCTAGTGTGTTAGTGGCATCACACAGAGCTCCTATATTTTCATCTCAGAAGCACCCATAGGACTTCTAGTGTGTTAGTGGCATCACACATAGCTCCTATATTTTCTTCTCAGCAGCACCCATAGGACTTCTAGTGTGTTAGTGGCATCACACAGAGCTCCTATATTTTCATCTCAGAAGCACCCATAGGACTTCTAGTGTGTTAGTGGCATCACACAGAGCTCCTATATTTTCTTCTCAGCAGCACCCATAGGACTTCTAGTGTGTTAGTGGCAGCAAACAGAGCTCCTATATTTTCTTCTCAGCAGCACCCATAGGACTTCTAGTGTGTTAGTGGCATCACACAGAGCTCCTATATTTTCTTCTCAGAAGCACCCATAGGACTTCTAGTGTGTTAGTGGCAGCAAACAGAGCTCCTATATTTTCTTCTCAGCAGCACCCATAGGACTTCTAGTGTGTTAGTGGCAGCAAACAGAGCTCCTATATTTTCTTCTCAGCAGCACCCATAGGACTTCTAGTGTGTTAGTGGCATCACACAGAGCTCCTATATTTTCTTCTCAGCAGCACCCATAGGACTTCTAGTGTGTTAGTGGCAGCAAACAGAGCTCCTATATTTTCTTCTCAGCAGCACCCATAGGACTTCTAGTGTGTTAGTGGCATCACACAGAGCTCCTATATTTTCTTCTCAGCAGCACCCATAGGACTTCTATTGTGTTAGTGGCAGCAAACAGAGCTCCTATATTTTCTTCTCAGAAGCACCCATAGGACTTCTAGTGTGTTAGTGGCATCACACAGAGTTCCTATATTTTCATCTCAGAAGCACCCATAGGACTTCTAGTGTGTTAGTGGCATCACACAGAGCTCCTATATTTTCATCTCAGAAGCACCCATAGGACTTCTAGTGTGTTAGTGGCATCACACATAGCTCCTATATTTTCTTCTCAGCAGCACCCATAGGACTTCTAGTGTGTTAGTGGCATCACACAGAGCTCCTATATTTTCATCTCAGAAGCACCCATAGGACTTCTAGTGTTAGTGGCATCACACAGAGCTCCTATATTTTTTGTTCTCAGCAGCACCCATAGGACTTCTAGTGTGTTAGTGGCAGCAAACAGAGCTCCTATATTTTCTTCTCAGCAGCACCCATAGGACTTCTAGTGTGTTAGTGGCATCACACAGAGCTCCTATATTTTCATCTCAGAATCACCCATAGGACTTCTAGTGTGTTAGTGGCATCACACAGAGCTCCTATATTTTCTTCTCAGCAGCACCCATAGGACTTCTAGTGTGTTAGTGGCAGCAAACAGAGCTCCTATATTTTCTTCTCAGAAGCACCCATAGGACTTCTAGTGTGTTAGTGGCATCACACAGAGTTCCTATATTTTCATCTCAGAAGCACCCATAGGACTTCTAGTGTGTTAGTGGCATCACACAGAGCTCCTATATTTTCATCTCAGAAGCACCCATAGGACTTCTAGTGTGTTAGTGGCATCACACATAGCTCCTATATTTTCTTCTCAGCAGCACCCATAGGACTTCTAGTGTGTTAGTGGCATCACACAGAGCTCCTATATTTTCATCTCAGAAGCACCCATAGGACTTCTAGTGTGTTAGTGGCATCACACAGAGCTCCTATATTTTCTTCTCAGCAGCACCCATAGGACTTCTAGTGTGTTAGTGGCAGCAAACAGAGCTCCTATATTTTCTTCTCAGAAGCACCCATAGGACTTCTAGTGTGTTAGTGGCAGCAAACAGAGCTCCTATATTTTCTTCTCAGCAGCACCCATAGGACTTCTAGTGTGTTAGTGGCAGCAAACAGAGCTCCTATATTTTCTTCTCAGCAGCACCCATAGGACTTCTAGTGTGTTAGTGGCATCACACAGAGCTCCTATATTTTATTCTCAGCAGCACCCATAGGACTTCTAGTGTGTTAGTGGCATCACACAGAGCTCCTATATTTTCATCTCAGAAGCACCCATAGGACTTCTAGTGTGTTAGTGGCATCACACAGAGCTCCTATATTTTCTTCTCAGCAGCACCCATAGGACTTCTAGTGTGTTAGTGGCAGCAAACAAAGCTCCTATATTTTCTTCTCAGAAGCACCCATAGGACTACTAGTGTATTAGTGGCAGCAAACAGAGCTCCTATATTTTCTTCTCAGCAGCACCCATAGGACTTCTAGTGTGTTAGTGGCATCACACAGAGCTCCTATATTTTCATCTCAGAAGCACCCATAGGACTTCTAGTGTGTTAGTGGCATCACACAGAGCTCCTATATTTTCTTCTCAGCAGCACCCATAGGACTTCTAGTGTGTTAGTGGCATCACACAGAGCTCCTATATTTTCATCTCAGAAGCAGCAATAGGACTTCTAGTGTGTTAGTGGCAGCAAACAGAGCTCCTATATTTTCTTGTCAGCAGCACACATAGTACCTATAGTGTGTTAGTGTCAGCACCCATAGGACCTACAGTGTGTTGTGAGCACACATAGGAGTTCTATTTTTTATACTATATACACTACCGACTACAATGGCTGGAAGACCGCCAAGGAGAGGCAGAGCGTGCCGAGGCAAGAACACAGGGCAGGCAGGCTCTGTTTCTAGAGACAACAGTGCTGGCCGTGGACGTGTTCGTGCATCGTCATCAGCACGTGGCCATGGGACACGCTTGTCTTTGTTTTCGGCAGCTGGACATGTGGAGCCGCATCATGCCGAAGGCTTGGTAGAATGGATGACCAAGCCCTCCTCATCCTCCTCATCCTCTCTCACCCAGGCTCAGGGTACTGGCAGAGCAGCTGCCAACGCGTACTCAATGGCATCATCAGCCACCCCTTCCCTAGACCCACCATGTCCTCCTGAGGAGTCCCCCGAACTGTTTGAGCACAGTGTTGGGTACATGCTCCAGGAGGATGCCCAACGATTCGAAGGCTCGGATGATGATACCCAGCTTGAGGAAGTCAGTAGTGTGCGCGCAGAGAGAGGGGATGCTGAAGGACAGCAATCTGGCAGTAGTGTTCCACCAGCTGCAGCTTACTGCCAGGTTTGCTCTAGTGGTGAAGAGGGAGGGGATGATGAGGTCACTGACTCCACGTGGGTGCCTGAAGGGAGAGAGGAGGAGGAGGAGGAGGAGGAGGATGCAGCGTCACATGTCCAACGAGGCAGGATGCCACCTGGAGGCCAGCTAGAGGCCAGCACAGCAACTGTACCACACCGCAGAGCTCCGCCTGTGCAGGGCGCTGCCTCTGCACGTTATCACAAAAGTTCTTTGGTGTGGGCCTTTTTTGAGACGAGTGCATCAGATCGCACCACTGCTATTTGCAATATTTGTCTCAAGCATATCTCGCGTGGCCAAAACATCAGCCGCTTGGGCACCACAAGCATGAGCAGACATATGTCGACCTGCCATGCAGCTCGTTGGCAAGCACACATAAAAGACCCACACCAAAGAACAAAGCGGACCTCTCCTTGCTCCTCATCAGCTGGGATCTCCATCCCCACTATATCTTCAGTCCTCTCTGAAAGCTGCTCTGAGAGGACTGAAGGTGTAGAATTAGGTGTGTCACAACCAAGTACTTGCAGTACACTGACGTCCGGTTGTAGCAGGCAAATTTCCCTGCCCCAGCTGCTGGACCGTCGAAAGAAGTATACTCCCAGCCATCCACATGCCCAGCGGTTGAATGCTAGCTTGGCTAAATTGCTAGCACTTCAACTGCTGCCTTTTCAGTTGATAGACTCGGCCCCCTTCCGTGAGTTTGTTCAATGTGCGGTTCCTCAGTGGCAGGTTCCCAAACGCCACTTTTTCTCACGGAAGGCGATTCCGTCTCTCTACCGGCATGTGGAAGGCAATGTCCATGCCTCGCTGGACAGGGCGGTCAGCGGTAAGTTGCATATTACCGCTGACTCATGGTCCAGCAGGCATGGACAGGGACGTTATCTTTCTTTCACGGCCCATTGGGTCACTCTATTGGCAGCTGGGAGGGATGCAGGACAAGGTGCAGTAGTGTTGGAGGTTGTTCCGCCACCACGCCTCCAAAATGCTACTACTGGTTGTGACACACCTCTCTCCTCCACCCCCTCCTCTTCTTCTTCCTCCATGTCCTCTTCGAGTGCTCTGTCCTCGGAACCAGCGGTGCTCCGTAGGCATACAAGGGGCTACGCGAGTACGCAGGCAAAAAGATGCCATGCCGTGCTTGCGCTGGTGTGTTTGGGGGACAGGAGCCACACTGGGCCAGAGGTTCTGGCAGCTCTGCAGGGGCAGGCCGAGAGGTGGTTGACGCCACGCCAGCTTAAGCCAGGAATGGTCGTTTCTGACAATGGCACCAACCTCCTCTCCGCCCTGCGACAGGGGCAGCTCACCCATGTGCCCTGTATGGCTCACGTCCTCAACCTGGTGGTGCAGCGGTTCTTGGGCAGGTTCCCAGGCTTACAGGATGTCCTGAGGCAGGCCAGGAAAGTCTGTGTGCATTTCCGCCGATCTTATAATGCCAGTGCTCGGCTGACTGAGCTGCAAAAGGAGCTGAACCTGCCCAAGAACCGCCTAATATGTGACATGCCCACCAGGTGGAACTCAACGTTGGCCATGCTGCAGCGACTGCACACGCAGCAGAGGGCCATCAATGAGTACCTTTGCGACTACGGCACCAGGACAGGGTCAGGGGAGCTTGGCTTTTTTTCCCCACGCCAGTGGAGCATGATCAGGGATGCATGCACTGTCCTCTCACCATTTGAGGAGGCCACGAGGATGGTGAGCAGTGACAGTGCATGCATCAGTGACACTGTACCTCTTGTCCACCTGTTGGAGCATACGCTGCGTGGGATAATGGACAGGGCACTTGAGGCAGAACAGAGACAGGAAGAGGAGGACTTCCTTGTCTCTCAAGGCCCCCTTTATCCAGACAATGTTCCTTCTGTCCCACCCATCACACAGGAAGAGGATGAGGATGAGGAGGAGGAGGAGGAGGAGGAGGATTGTGTGAGCATGGAGGTGAAGCCTGGCACTCAGCATCAGCAGCAGCAGTCTTTTAGGGATGATGTACAGTCCCAACAAACCAGTGGACTTATACGTGGCTGGGAGGAGGTGGCTGGCGATCATGTCATCCTCAGTGACCCAGAAGACTCCGGACCGAATGCCTCAGCTAACCTACGCTGCATGGCCTCCCTGATCCTGCAAAGCCTGCGGAAGGATCCTCGTGTTCTTCGGATCAAGGAGAGTGACCATTACTGGCTGGCCACTCTCCTTGATCCACGGTACAAGGGTAAGGTTGCGGACCTTATCTTGCCGTCGCAGAGGGAGCAGAGGATGAGACATCTCAGGGAGGCCTTGCAGAAAGGTCTGTGCAACGCGTTCCCAGAAACTGGGAGGTTACAAACTCCTGGTCCTGGACGACGAGTTACTGAGGCTTCGGTCAGTAGCAGAAGGAGCGGTGGGGAAGGTGGACGTCTGACCGATGCGTTCAGACAATTTTTTAGTCCGCAGCCCCAAGGTATGATCGGTTCCAGCAACCATCGCCACCGTCTGATATACATGGTGCAGGAATACCTAGGGGCAAGGTCAGACTTGGACACCTTTCCCACCGAAAATCCTCTGGCTTACTGGGTCCTGAGGATGGATCACTGGCTAGAGCTTGCACAGTATGCAATTGAGCTACTGGCCTGTCCTGCATCCAGCGTTCTTTCCGAACGCACATTCAGTGCTGCTGGAGGATTTGTCACCGATCATAGGGTGCGCCTGTCCACCGACTCGGTTGATCGACTGACCTTCATAAAAATGAATCAGTCTTGGATCACCACCAGCTACCAGACACCTGAAGCGGATATAACGGAATAATTTATAATGTCACATCCCTTCAAGACTGCCTATGCTGATGCTGAGTGACTGTCCTGTTATGTTCACTGACTATCCTCTTCCTCCTCCTCAATGATCCATGCCACCACACCAGTGCCTAAGGCACAATTTTTCAGCCCCTGTATAACAGGGGCGTGTAATTACAATTTTTTAAAAAGATGCTTCGCAACAGGTGTGACTGCTGTGCTCCAAGTACAGTATCTGTGAGGGGTTGCAGTGTTGTGGCACCAGCACCAATGCCTAAGGCACAATTTTTCAGCCCCTGTTTAACAGGGGCGTGTAATTACAAATCTTGATCTAATAGTTCACAGCAGGGCCCATTCCTGCGCCCACCAAGAGTAACTATGAGGGCCTACAGTCTTGTGGCAACACCGTCCACCACCACCACCACCACCAAAGGCCCAATTTTTCTGCCCTGTTCAACAGGTGCATGCAATTACAAATCTTGATCTAATAACTCACAGCAGGGCCCATTCCTGCACCCACCAAGAGTAACTGTGAGGGCTTACAGTCTTGTGGCAACACCGTCCACCACCACCACCAAAGGCCCAATTTTTCTGCCCGGTTCAACAGGTGCATGCAAGTACAAATCTTGATCTATTAACTCACAGCAGGGCCCATTCCTGCACCCACCAAGAGTAACTGTGAGGGCTTACAGTCTTGTGGCAACACCATCCACCACCACCACCACCACCAAAGGCCCAATTTTTCTGCCCTGTTCAACAGGTGCATGCAATTACAAATCTTGATCTAATAACTCACAGCAGGGCCCATTCCTGCACCCACCAAGAGTAACTGTGAGGGCTTACAGTCTTGTGGCAACACCGTCCACCACCACCACCACCACCACCAAAGGCCCAATTTTTCTGCCCGGTTCAACAGGTGCATGCAAGTACAAATCTTGATCTATTAACTCACAGCAGGGCCCATTCCTGTGCCCACCAGTCTTGTGGCTACACCAACATCTAATAGGGCAAATTTCTGCAGAGTATATACGGCAGGCCCCTACTTTCAAACATCCAACTTACAAACGACTCCTACTTGCAAACGGCAAGAGAAAACAGGAAGTGAGAGGAAATCTACCCCTAGGAAGGAAAATTCTATCCTGTTAGATTTAATTTGGGAAAAAGGTATCTCCTCTCTACTGATGCTTTATCACCAATCCTTGTTTCAATTAAAACCCCACTTTTCCAAAAACATTTGTCATTGGGACGGAAAGTGAGGTGACATGTTCTGAACAGATGTGCAAAGACAGCAAATGTTACAGGGGTGATAACCCCTCCCTATGTTCTCCAAAAAGCTTAAAAATTGATTTTTTTGGGATGGAGCTACACTTCATAATGTACCTGTTCAGATTCTACTTAAGAACAAACCTACAGTCCGTGTCTTGTTTGCACCACCTATATACTGCTGTTCAGAGTATATAGGGTTGTAGGTATAGGGTTTTATTTTGGGTGCGGGGTCCCCCTTAATATCCATACAAGACCCAAAGGGGCTGGGGTGGGGGGGGGTGATGGGGTAGCCATGCCATTTTTCTCAAGGATTTTCAGCCATATGGCGGCCAGGACAAGACATGACATTAAAGCCGCAAGTGGTTTTAAATGGCTTCTTTTTTTCCTTTACAAATGTCATTTTGTGCAAGGACAGTTCTAAACACGGGAAACACATGCCACTTCACAGGCATACTTTAGACACCCCCCAGGTACCATATTTAAAGGAAAATTTCACTTTTTTTTTTTCACTTTATGCATCATTAAAATGACTGCTCCCGAAAAAACTTTAGTTTTTAAAATTTCTTTTTGCATTGATATATGTCCCCTGGGGCAGGACCCGGGTCCCCAAACCTGTTTTATGACATTAACATGCATATTGGCCGTTGTAATTAGCAATTTTGATTTCGAACGTTCGCGTCCATTATAACGAATAGGGTTCGAAAATTCACGCGAACTTTCGGTCCGTTCGAAGGTTCTGGTGCGAACCGAACCCGGGGGTGTTCGGCTCATCCCTAGTCCAGACCTTTAATTTTCGATCTAAGCTGATATGCAAGGGCCTTAGAATCTTTTACAAACCCTCTTTTGAAGGTTTCCTAGTTTCAAAGACAATGAACTTAAAGCGGAGCTCCACCCTAAAGTGGAACTTCCGCTCATCGGATTCCTCCCCCCCTCCGGTGCCACAATTGGCACCTTTCGGGGGGGAGGGGGGACAGGATACCTGTCACAGACAGGTATCCTTACCCACGTACTGGATTCAGGCCGCGGCGGTGAAGTCGCGCGAGGCTCCCTTGTCCTCCTCCCCTGGCCGCTGGGCTAATAGGAGAGAGGAGCGGGGCCTCGCGCATGCGCAGTAGGGTTCCCGGCATGAAGCCGAAAGTCTTCACTGCCGGGTTCCCTTACCCGCAATGGCAATGGAAGCACCGACAGCTGATGTGAAACATCAGCTGCGGTGTCGACATCGAGGGACACCAGGACAGGTAAGTCTCCATTTATTAAAAGCCAGCAGCTGCAGTATGTGTAGCTGCTGGCTTTTAATTATTTATTTTTTTGCCCGGGGTTGCCTGGAACACCCCTTTACGTTAACCTCTTTAGAATTTTTTTTTTTTAACAAGATGGCTTCTGGTTTGTTCATAGCATATATATGAAAAATGAATATATGATGCAAAGGCCTTCTATATTCTTTTAACCTCAATAGTTCTGACAAGTGTCTATAATTATTTCCCATATCCCTGTATGTTGTTGTGTTCTTTAAGATGTACATCCAAGAGTCTTTTAAACCAATTGTGAAAGAGAGTTCCGCAGCCTTATTGCCCTGACAGTGAAAATACCCCTGCACAGTTTAAGGTTAAACTGCTTCTCCTCCAATTTCATTGTGTGGCCCCATGTCCTCTTACACTCCCTGAGACTTAATAGTTTTTTTCTATGCTGGGATCACCATTAGGGATGAGCCGAACACCCCCCCAGTTCGGTTCGCATCAGAACATGCGAACAGGCAATAAATTTGTTTGAACGTCCGAACAGCGTTAAAGTCTATGGGACTCGAACATGAAAAATCTAAAGTGCTAATTTTAAAGGCTTATTTGCAAATTATTGTCATAAAAAGTGTTTGGGGACCCGGGTCCTGCCCCAGGAGACATGTATCAATGCAAAAAAAAGTTTTAAAAACAGACGTTTTTTCGGGAGCAGTGATTTTAATAATACTTAAAGTGAAACAATAAAAGTGAAATATTCCTTTAAATTTCGTACCTAGGGGGTGTGTATAGTATGCCTGTAAAGTACCGCTTGTTTCCCGTGCTTAGAACTGTCCCTGTCTAGGGATGAGCCGAACACCCCCGGGTTCGGTTCGCACCAGAACCTTCGAACGGACCGAAAGTTCGCGCGAATTTTCGAACCCTATTCGTTATAATGGACGCGAACGTTCGAAATCAAAATTGCTAATTACAACGGCCAATATGCATGTTAATGTTATAAAACAGGTTTGGGGACCCGGGTCCTGCCCCAGGGGACATATATCAATGCAAAAAGAAATTTTAAAAACTAAAGTTTTTTCGGGAGCAGTCATTTTAATGATGCATAAAGTGAAAAAAAAAAAAGTGAAATTTTCCTTTAAATATGGTACCTGGGGGGTGTCTAAAGTATGCCTGTGAAGTGGCATGTGTTTCCCGTGTTTAGAACTGTCCTTGCACAAAATGACATTTGTAAAGGAAAAAAAGAAGCCATTTAAAACCACTTGCGGCTTTAATGTCATGTCTTGTCCTGGCCGCCATATGGCTGAAAATCCTTGAGAAAAATGGCATGGCTACCCCATCACCCCCCCCCCCCCACCCCAGCCCCTTTGGGTCTTGTATGGATACTAAGGGGGACCCCGCACCCAAAATAAAACCCTATACCTACAACCCTATATACTCTGAACAGCAGTATATAGGTGGTGCAAACAAGACATGGACTGTAGGTTTGTTCTTAAGTAGAATCTGAACAGGTACATTATGAAGTGTAGCTACATCCCAAAAAAATCAATTTTTAAGCTTTTTGGAGAACATAGGGAGGGGTTATCACCCCTGTAACATTTGCTGTCTTTGCACATCTGTTCAGAACATGTCACCTCACTTTCCGTCCCAATGACAAATGTTTTTGGAAAAGTGGGGTTTTAATTGAAACAAGGATTGGTGATAAAGCATCAGTAGAGAGGAGATACCTTTTTCCCAAATTAAATCTAACAGGATAGAATTTTCCTTCCTAGGGGTAGATTTCCTCTCACTTCCTGTTTTCTCTTGCCGTTTGCAAGTAGGAGTCGTTTGTAAGTTGGATGTTTGAAAGTAGGGGCCTGCCGTATATACTCTGCAGAAATTTGCCCTATTAGATGTTGGTGTAGCCACAAGACTGGTGGGCACAGGAATGGGCCCTGCTGTGAGTTAATAGATCAAGATTTGTACTTGCATGCACCTGTTGAACCGGGCAGAAAAATTGGGCCTTTGGTGGTGGTGGTGGTGGTGGTGGACGGTGTTGCCACAAGACTGTAAGCCCTCACAGTTACTCTTGGTGGGTGCAGGAATGGGCCCTGCTGTGAGTTATTAGATCAAGATTTGTAATTGCATGCACCTGTTGAACAGGGCAGAAAAATTGGGCCTTTGGTGGTGGTGGTGGTGGTGGACGGTGTTGCCACAAGACTGTAGGCCCTCATAGTTACTCTTGGTGGGCGCAGGAATGGGCCCTGCTGTGAACTATTAGATCAAGATTTGTAATTACACGCCCCTGTTAAACAGGGGCTGAAAAATTGTGCCTTAGGCATTGGTGCTGGTGCCACAACACTGCAACCCCTCACAGATACTGTACTTGGAGCACAGCAGTCACACCTGTTGCGAAGCATCTTTTTAAAAAATTGTAATTACATGCCCCTGTTATACAGGGGCTGAAAAATTGTGCCTTAGGCACTGGTGCTGGTGCCACAACACTGCAACCCCTCACAGATACTGTACTCTGAGCACAGCAATGAGACCTGTTGCAAAGCATTGCCTAAAAATTGTAATTACACGCCCCAACAGGGGCTGAAAAATTGTGCCTTAGGCACTGGTGCTGGTGCCACAACACTGCAACCCCTCACAGATACTGTACTCTGAGCACAGCAGTCACACCTGTTGCGAAGCATCTTTTTAAAAAATTGTAATTACACGCCCCTGTTATACAGGGGCTGAAAAATTGTGCCTTAGGCACTGGTGCTGGTGCCACAACACTGCAACCCCTCACAGATACTGTACTCTGAGCACAGCAATGAGACCTGTTGCAAAGCATTGCCTAAAAATTGTAATTACACGCCCCAACAGGGGCTGAAAAATTGTGCCTTAGGCACTGGTGCTGGTGCCACAACACTGCAACCCCTCACAGATACTGTACTCTGAGCACAGCAGTCACACCTGTTGCGAAGCATCTTTTTAAAAAATTGTAATTACACGCCTCTGTTATACAGGGGCTGAAAAATTGTGCCTTAGGCACTGGTGTGGTGGCATGGATCATTGAGGAGGAGGAAGAGGATAGTCAGTGAACATAACAGGACAGTCACTCAGCATCAGCATAGGCAGTCTTGAAGGGATGTGACATTATAAATTATTCCGTTATATCCGCTTCAGGTGTCTGGTAGCTGGTGGTGATCCAAGACTGATTCATTTTTATGAAGGTCAGTCGATCAACCGAGTCGGTGGACAGGCGCACCCTATGATCGGTGACAAATCCTCCAGCAGCACTGAATGTGCGTTCGGAAAGAACGCTGGATGCAGGACAGGCCAGTAGCTCAATTGCATACTGTGCAAGCTCTGGCCAGTGATCCATCCTCAGGACCCAGTAAGCCAGAGGATTTTCGGTGGGAAAGGTGTCCAAGTCTGACCTTGCCCCTAGGTATTCCTGCACCATGTATATCAGACGCTGGCGATGGTTGCTGGAACCGATCATACCTTGGGGCTGCGGACTAAAAAATTGTCTGAACGCATCGGTCAGACGTCCACCTTCCCCACCGCTCCTTCTGCTACTGACCGAAGCCTCAGCAACTCGTCGTCCAGGACCAGGAGTTTGTAACCTCCCAGTTTCTGGGAACGCGTTGCACAGACCTTTCTGCAAGGCCTCCCTGAGATGTCTCATCCTCTGCTCCCTCTGCGACGGCAAGATAAGGTCCGCAACCTTACCCTTGTACCGTGGATCAAGGAGAGTGGCCAGCCAGTAATGGTCACTCTCCTTGATCCGAAGAACACGAGGATCCTTCCGCAGGCTTTGCAGGATCAGGGAGGCCATGCAGCGTAGGTTAGCTGAGGCATTCGGTCTGGAGTCTTCTGGGTCACTGAGGATGACATGATCGCCAGCCACCTCCTCCCAGCCACGTACAAGTCCACTGGTTTGTTGGGACTGTACATCATCCCTAAAAGACTGCTGCTGCTGATGCTGAGTGCCAGGCTCCACCTCCATGCTCACACAATCCTCCTCCTCCTCCTCCTCTTCCTGTGTGATGGGTGGGACAGAAGGAACATTGTCTGGATAAAGGGGGCCTTGAGAGACAAGGAAGTCCTCCTCTTCCTGCCTCTGTTCTGCCTCAAGTGCCCTGTCCATTATCCCACGCAGCGTATGCTCCAACAGGTGGACAAGAGGTACAGTGTCACTGATGCATGCACTGTCACTGCTCACCATCCTCGTGGCCTCCTCAAATGGTGAGAGGACAGTGCATGCATCCCTGATCATGCTCCACTGGCGTGGGGAAAAAAAGCCAAGCTCCCCTGACCCTGTCCTGGTGCCGTAGTCGCAAAGGTACTCATTGATGGCCCTCTGCTGCGTGTGCAGTCGCTGCAGCATGGCCAACGTTGAGTTCCACCTGGTGGGCATGTCACATATTAGGCGGTTCTTGGGCAGGTTCAGCTCCTTTTGCAGCTCAGTCAGCCGAGCACTGGCATTATAAGATCGGCGGAAATGCACACAGACTTTCCTGGCCTGCCTCAGGACATCCTGTAAGCCTGGGAACCTGCCCAAGAACCGCTGCACCACCAGGTTGAGGACGTGAGCCATACAGGGCACATGGGTGAGCTGCCCCTGTCGCAGGGCGGAGAGGAGGTTGGTGCCATTATCAGAAACGACCATTCCTGGCTTAAGCTGGCGTGGCGTCAACCACCTCTCGGCCTGCCCCTGCAGAGCTGCCAGAACCTCTGGCCCAGTGTGGCTCCGGTCCCCCAAACACACCAGCGCAAGCACGGCATGGCATCTTTTTGCCTGCGTACTCGCGTAGCCCCTTGTACGCCTACGGAGCACCGCTGGTTCCGAGGACAGAGCACTCGAAGAGGACATGGAG
Source organism: Rana muscosa (assembly GCA_029206835.1). Lineage (NCBI taxonomy): Eukaryota > Metazoa > Chordata > Amphibia > Anura > Ranidae > Rana > Rana muscosa. Next base: position 889,700,169 of record CM055122.1, on the reverse strand, counting down.
GAAGAAGAAGAGGAGGGGGTGGAGGAGAGAGGTGTGTCACAACCAGTAGTAGCATTTTGGAGGCGTGGTGGCGGAACAACCTCCAACACTACTGCACCTTGTCCTGCATCCCTCCCAGCTACCAATAGAGTGACCCAATGGGCCGTGAAAGAAAGATAACGTCCCTGTCCATGCCTGCTGGACCATGAGTCAGCGGTAATATGCACCTTACCGCTGACCGCCCTGTCCAGCGAGGCATGGACATTGCCTTCCACATGCCAGTAGAGAGACGGAATCGCCTTCCGTGAGAAAAAGTGGCGTTTGTGAACCTGCCACTGAGGAACCGCACATTGAACAAACTCACGGAAGGGGGCCGAGTCTATCAACTGAAAAGGCAGCAGTTGAAGTGCTAGCAATTTAGCCAAGCTAGCATTCAACCGCTGGGCATGTGGATGGCTGGGAGTATACTTCTTTCGACGGTCCAGCAGCTGGGGCAGGGAAATTTGCCTGCTACAATCGGACGTCGGTGTACTGCAAGTACTTGGTTGTGACACACCTAATTCTACACCTTCAGTCCTCTCAGAGCAGCTTTCAGAGAGGACTGAAGATATAGTGGGGATGGAGATCCCAGCTGATGAGGAGCAAGGAGAGGTCCGCTTTGTTCTTTGGTGTGGGTCTTTTATGTGTGCTTGCCAACGAGCTGCATGGCAGGTCGACATATGTCTGCTCATGCTTGTGGTGCCCAAGCGGCTGATGTTTTGGCCACGCGAGATACGCTTGAGACAAATATTGCAAATAGCAGTGGTGCGATCTGATGCACTCGTCTCAAAAAAGGCCCACACCAAAGAACTTTTGTGATAACGTGCAGAGGCAGCGCCCTGCACAGGCGGAGCTCTGCGGTGTGGTACAGTTGCTGTGCTGGCCTCTAGCTGGCCTCCAGGGGGCATCCTGCCTCGTTGGACATGTGACGCTGCATCCTCCTCCTCCTCCTCCTCCTCTCTCCCTTCAGGCACCCACGTGGAGTCAGTGACCTCATCATCCCCTCCCTCTTCACCACTAGAGCAAACCTGGCAGTAAGCTGCAGCTGGTGGAACACTACTGCCAGATTGCTGTCCTTCAGCATCCCCTCTCTCTGCGCGCACACTACTGACTTCCTCAAGCTGGGTATCATCATCCGAGCCTTCGAATCGTTGGGCATCCTCCTGGAGCATGTACCCAACACTGTGCTCAAACAGTTCGGGGGACTCCTCAGGAGGACATGGTGGGTCTAGGGAAGGGGTGGCTGATGATGCCATTGAGTACGCGTTGGCAGCTGCTCTGCCAGTACCCTGAGCCTGGGTGAGAGAGGATGAGGAGGATGAGGAGGGCTTGGTCATCCATTCTACCAAGCCTTCGGCATGATGCGGCTCCACATGTCCAGCTGCCGAAAACAAAGACAAGCGTGTCCCATGGCCACGTGCTGATGACGATGCACGACCACGTCCACGGCCAGCACTGTTGTCTCTAGAAACAGAGCCTGCCTGCCCTGTGTTCTTGCCTCGGCACGCTCTGCCTCTCCTTGGCGGTCTTCCAGCCATTGTAGTCGGTAGTGTATATAGTATAAAAAATAGAACTCCTATGTGTGCTCACAACACACTGTAGGTCCTATGGGTGCTGACACTAACACACTATAGGTACTATGTGTGCTGCTGACAAGAAAATATAGGAGCTCTGTTTGCTGCCACTAACACACTAGAAGTCCTATGGGTGCTGCTGAGAAGAAAATATAGGAGCTCTGTGTGATGCCACTAACACACTAGAAGTCCTATGGGTGCTGCTGAGATGAAAATATAGGAACTCTGTGTGATGCCACTAACACATTAGAAGTCCTATGGGTGCTGCTGAGAAGAAAATATAGGAGCTCTGTTTGCTGCCACTAACACACTAGAAGTCCTATGGGTGCTGCTGAGAAGAAAATATAGGAGCTCTGTGTGATGCCACTAACACACTAGAAGTCCTATGGGTGCTGCTGAGATGAAAATATAGGAACTCTGTGTGATGCCACTAACACATTAGAAGTCCTATGGGTGCTGCTGAGAAGAAAATATAGGAGCTCTGTTTGCTGCCACTAACACACTAGAAGTCCTATGGGTGCTGCTGAGAAGAAAATATAGGAGCTCTGTGTGATGCCACTAACACACTAGAAGTCCTATGGGTGCTGCTGAGAAGAAAATATAGGAGCTCTGTTTGCTGCCACTAACACACTAGAAGTCCTATGGGTGCTGCTGAGAAGAAAATATAGGAGCTCTGTGTGATGCCACTAACACACTAGAAGTCCTATGGGTGCTGCTGAGAAGAAAATATAGGAGCTCTGTTTGCTGCCACTAACACACTAGAAGTCCTATGGGTGCTGCTGAGAAGAAAATATAGGAGCTCTGTTTGCTGCCACTAACACACTAGAAGTCCTATGGGTGCTGCTGAGAAGAAAATATAGGAGCTCTGTTTGCTGCCACTAACACATTAGAAGTCCTATGGGTGCTGCTGAGAAGAAAATATAGGAGCTCTGTTTGCTGCCACTAACACACTAGAAGTCCTATGGGTGCTGCTGAGAAGAAAATATAGGAGCTCTGTGTGATGCCACTAACACACTAGAAGTCCTATGGGTGCTGCTGAGAAGAAAATATAGGAGCTCTGTTTACTGCCACTAACACACTAGAAGTCCTATGGGTGCTGCTGAGAAGAAAATATAGGAGCTCTGTGTGATGCCACTAACACACTAGAAGTCCTATGGGTGCTGCTGAGAAGAAAATATAGGAGCTCTGTTTGCTGCCACTAACACACTAGAAGTCCTATGGGTGCTGCTGAGAAGAAAATATAGGAGCTCTGTTTGCTGCCACTAAAACACTAGAAGTCCTATGGGTGCTGCTGAGAAGAAAATATAGGAGCTCTGTTTGCTGCCACTAACACACTAGAAGTCCTATGGGTGCTGCTGAGAAGAAAATATAGGAGCTCTGTGTGATGCCACTAACACACTAGAAGTCCTATGGGTGCTGCTGAGAAGAAAATATAGGAGCTCTGTTTGCTGCCACTAACACACTAGAAGTCCTATGGGTGCTGCTGAGAAGAAAATATAGGAGCTCTGTGTGATGCCACTAACACACTAGAAGTCCTATGGGTGCTGCTGAGAAGAAAATATAGGAGCTCTGTTTGCTGCCACTAACACACTAGAAGTCCTATGGGTGCTGCTGAGAAGAAAATATAGGAGCTCTGTTTGCTGCCACTAACACACTAGAAGTCCTATGGGTGCTGCTGAGAAGAAAATATAGGAGCTCTGTTTGCTGCCACTAACACACTAGAAGTCCTATGGGTGCTGCTGAGAAGAAAATATAGGAGCTCTGTGTGATGCCACTAACACACTAGAAGTCCTATGGGTGCTGCTGAGAAGAAAATATAGGAGCTCTGTTTGCTGCCACTAACACACTAGAAGTCCTATGGGTGCTGCTGAGAAGAAAATATAGGAGCTCTGTTTGCTGCCACTAACACACTAGAAGTCCTATGGGTGCTGCTGAGAAGAAAATATAGGAGCTCTGTTTGCTGCCACTAACACACTAGAAGTCCTATGGGTGCTGCTGAGAAGAAAATATAGGAGCTCTGTTTGCTGCCACTAACACACTAGAAGTCCTATGGGTGCTGCTGAGAAGAAAATATAGGAGCTCTGTGTGATGCCACTAACACACTAGAAGTCCTATGGGTGCTGCTGAGAAGAAAATATAGGAGCTCTGTGTGATGCCACTAACACACTAGAAGTCCTATGGGTGCTGCTGAGAAGAAAATATAGGAGCTCTGTTTGCTGCCACTAACACACTAGAAGTCCTATGGGTGCTGCTGAGAAGAAAATATAGGAGCTCTGTTTGCTGCCACTAACACACTAGAAGTCCTATGGGTGCTGCTGAGAAGAAAATATAGGAGCTCTGTGTGATGCCACTAACACATTAGAAGTCCTATGGGTGCTGCTGAGAAGAAAATATAGGAGCTCTGTTTTCTGCCACTAACACACTAGAAGTCCTATGGGTGCTGCTGAGAAGAAAATATAGGAGCTCTGTGTGATGCCACTAACACACTAGAAGTCCTATGGGTGCTGCTGAGAAGAAAATATAGGAGCTCTGTTTGCTGCCACTAACACACTAGAAGTCCTATGGGTGCTGCTGAGAAGAAAATATAGGAGCTCTGTTTGCTGCCACTAACACACTAGAAGTCCTATGGGTGCTGCTGAGAAGAAAATATAGGAGCTCTGTTTGCTGCCACTAACACACTAGAAGTCCTATGGGTGCTGCTGAGAAGAAAATATAGGAGCTCTGTGTGATGCCACTAACACACTAGAAGTCCTATGGGTGCTGCTGAGAAGAAAATATAGGAGCTCTGTTTGCTGCCACTAACACACTAGAAGTCCTATGGGTGCTGCTGAGAAGAAAATATAGGAGCTCTGTTTGCTGCCACTAACACACTAGAAGTCCTATGGGTGCTGCTGAGAAGAAAATATAGGAGCTCTGTTTGCTGCCACTAACACACTAGAAGTCCTATGGGTGCTGCTGAGAAGAAAATATAGGAGCTCTGTGTGATGCCACTAACACACTAGAAGTCCTATGGGTGCTGCTGAGAAGAAAATATAGGAGCTCTGTTTGCTGCCACTAACACACTAGAAGTCCTATGGGTGCTGCTGAGAAGAAAATATAGGAGCTATGTGTGATGCCACTAACACACTAGAAGTCCTATGGGTGCTGCTGAGAAGAAAATATAGGAGCTCTGTGTGATGCCACTAACACACTAGAAGTCCTATGGGTGCTGCTGAGAAGAAAATATAGGAGCTCTGTTTGCTGCCACTAACACACTAGAAGTCCTATGGGTGCTGCTGAGAAGAAAATATAGGAGCTCTGTTTGCTGCCACTAACACACTAAAAGTCCTATGGGTGCTGCTGAGAAGAAAATATAGGAGCTCTGTGTGATGCCACTAACACACTAGAAGTCCTATGGGTGCTGCTGAGAAGAAAATATAGGAGCTCTGTTTGCTGCCACTAACACACTAGAAGTCCTATGGGTGCTGCTGAGAAGAAAATATAGGAGCTCTGTTTGCTGCCACTAACACACTAGAAGTCCTATGGGTGCTGCTGAGAAGAAAATATAGGAGCTCTGTGTGATGCCACTAACACACTAGAAGTCCTATGGGTGCTGCTGAGAAGAAAATATAGGAGCTCTGTTTGCTGCCACTAACACACTAGAAGTCCTATGGGTGCTGCTGAGAAGAAAATATAGGAGCTCTGTTTGCTGCCACTAACACACTAGAAGTCCTATGGGTGCTGTTGGGGTGCAATGCTGTGCTAACAGCACTGCGGTTGGTACTACTGCAATACTGTACTAACAGTAAGCACGCACCAGACTAATCCCCAGCAGCAGCTAATAACACACTAACTGTGCAATCAGCAGCAATGAACGATCAATGACTTAGGTAGCAATGGTTTAGCAAAGAAATAGCCAATGGTTTAGCAAAGAAGAGCAAATCTTTCAGTATCAAGCAAAGACAGAATCAGCAGACTAATCTCTCCTAAAGCCGGAACTCATGTGACCGGGGCCGATGGCGTGGCGGCCTTTTAAATGGTGGGGCGTGTACTAAAGCCCCTGAGCTGTAATTGGCTACAGGCGTCCTGCCTGTAGCCAATTATTGCTCTCCGAGTTTCGGGCGCTGTGATTGGCCAAGCATGCGGGGTCACAGTGCATGCTTGGCCAATCATCAGCCAGCAATGCACTGCGCCGGCCGCGCCGGCCGCAATGCATTGCGGGGCCGCTCGCATCACACGAATGTGATGCGAACGGCCCAAATAGTTCTGGGCTCGACGAGCGAGCGAACGCCCGATGCTCGATTCGAACATGGGTTCAAATCGAGCACCGGGCCCATCCCTATCCCTGTCATTTCTGAAGGAAAAAAAGTAATTTAAAAGCACTCGCGGCTATAATGAATCGTCGGCTCCCGGCAATACAGAGAACAGTCATTGAAAGTCATTGATAAAAAATAAAAAAAAGGCGTGGGGGTCCCCCCAAATTCAATTACCAGGCCATTCAGGTCTGGTATAGATATTAAGGGGAACCCTGTCTCAATTTTTTTTTTAAATGACGTGGGATTTTAAGGGGAACTCCACGCCAAATTAAAAAAAAAATGGCTTGGAGTTCCCCCCAAAAATCCATACCAGACCCTTTATCCGAGCACGCAACCTGGCAGACCGCAGGAAAAGAGGGGGGGGACGAGAGAGCGCCCCCCCTCCTGAAACGTACTAGGCCACATGCCCTCAACATGGGGAGGATGCTTTGGGGGTCTGTGACCCCTCAAAGCACCATGTCCCCATGTTGATGGGGACAAGGGCCTCATCCCCACAACCCTTATGAAGAAACCTTATGGTCCATGCCTGCAGACCTCATTTTGTAAATTAACCATCGATGGGGAACTGAAACAAATGCTTTTGCAAAATCCAGATACACTAAATCCACAGGCTTTACCCTTTCTAGATGGTAGCTCACTTCCCCGTAGAATGTTAGCAGATTGGTCTGACAAGAACGACCCTTCGTAAACCCATGCTGATTACTACTAATGGTACTTATTTCTTCAGTAAATTTTAGGATATAGTCCCTTATCATCCCCTCTAATAATTTACCCACTATTGATGTTAGGCTGACTGGCCTGTAGTTTCCAGGGATTTGTCTCTGCCCTTTTTTAAATATTGGTATCACAATGGCTTCTCTTCAATCAGCTGGTACAGTTCCTGTCAGTATGCTGTCTGCAAAGATTAGGAACAATGGTCTGGCTATAACCTGAATTCTCTGAGGACTCTTGGTGTAAGCCATCCAGTCTTGGTGATTTATTTGTTTTAAGTTTATCTAGTCTTTCCTTGACTCTGGGCTCTGTTAGCCACAAGGGTATGTCCTGTGACGTGTCACTAATAGTGATGAGCCGAACACCCCCGGGTTCGGTTCGCACCAGAACCCGCGAACGGACCGAAAGTTCGTACGAACATTAGAACCCTATTAAATACAATGGATGCGAACGTTCGAATTCTAAAGTGCTAATTATAACAACTATTATGCATGTTATTGTCCTAAAAAGGGTTTGGGAACCCGGGTTCTGCACCAGGGGACATGTATCAATGCAAAAAGAAGTTTTAAAAACGGTCGTTTTTCGGGAGCAGTCATTTTAATGATGCATAAAGTGAAAAAAAAAAGTCAAATATTCCTTTAAATATCGTACCTGGGGGGTGTCTAAAGTATGCCTGTGAAGTGCCACGTGTTTCCCGTGTTTAGAACTGTCCCTGCACAAAATGACACTTCTAAAGGAAAAAAAAGCCATTTAAAACTTCTTGCGGCTTTAATGTAATGTCTGGTCCCGGTAATATGGATGAAAATCTTTAAGAAAAATGGCATAGCTACCCCATGACCCCCCCCCCCTACCCCAGCCCATTACCAGCCCCTTTGGGTCTTGTATGGATATTAAGGGGAACACCGCAATAAAATAAAAAAGGCCCTATATACTCTGAACAGCCGTATACAGGCGGTGCATACAAGACAGGGACTGTAGGTTTGTTCTTATGTAGAATGTGTTTGTAATTTTGAACAGGTACATTGTTGAAGTGTAGCTCCAGCCCAAAAATCAATTTTTAAACTTTTTGGAAAACATAGGTAAGGGTTATCACCCCTGTAACATTTGTTTTGCTGTCTGTGCCCCTGTTCAGAACATTTCACCTCACTTTCCGTCCCAATGACAACTGTTTTTGAAATGTGGTGTTTTTCTTGAAACAAGGATTGCTGATAAAGCATCAGTACAGAGGAGACACCTTTCTCCCATATTTATTCTTACAGGAGAGAATTTTCCTTCCTAGGGGTAGATTTCCTCTCACTTCCTGTTGTCTTCTTTCGTTTGCAAGTAGGAGTCGTTTGTAAGTTGGATGTTTGAAAGTAGGGACCTGCCGTATATACTCTGCAGAAATAGGCCCCTTAGTTGTTGGTGTTGGCACAACACTGTAAGCACTCACAGTTACTCTTGGTTGGTGCTGGAACGCCCTGCTGTCAACTATTATATCAGGAATTTTAATTACATATAATTGTTGAACAGTGGTAGTAAAAATTGGGGCTTTGATGGTGGTGCTGGTGCCACAACACTGTAAGCCCTGACAGTTACTCTTGGTGGGTGCAGCAATGGGCCCTGCTGTGAATTATTAGATCAAGAATTGTAATTACATGCCCCTTTTGAACAGGGGCTGAAAAATTGGGCCTTTCGTGGTGGTGGTGGTGGTGGCGTTGCCACAACACTGTAAGCCCTCAGACTTACTCTTGGTGGGTGCAGGAATGGGCCCTGCTGTGAATTATTACATCAAGAATTGTAATTGCATGCCCCTGTTGAACAGGGGCTGAAAAATTGGGCCTTAGGCACTGGTGGCACAACACTACAACCCCTCACAGATACTGTACTTGGAGCACAGCAATGAGCCCTGTTGCAAAGTATTGCTTCAAAAATTGTAATGACACGCCCCTGTTAAACAGGGGCTGAAAAATTGGGCCTTAAGCACTGGTGGCACAACACTACAACCCCTCACAGATACTGTACTTGGAGCACAGCAATGAGCCCTGTTGCAAAGTATTGCTTCAAAAATTGTAATGACACGCCCCTGTTAAACAGGGGCTGAAAAATTGGGCCTTAGGCACTGGTGGCACAACACTACAACCCCTCACAGATACTGTACTTGGAGCACAGCAATGAGCCCTATGGCAAATTATTGCTAAAAAAATTGTAAGTACACGCCCCTGTAAAACAGGGGCTGAAAAATTGGGCCTTAGCCACTGGTGGCGGCACCCATAAACAAAAATGATCTTCCAAGCTATCATCATCAATCGTATCATTGAGGATTCGGAGGAGGAGGATAGCCAGTCAACATAACAGCACAGGCACTCAGCATCAGCATCAGTCTTGAAGGGACGTGATATGTTAAAATCAATTAGTCTGTTATATCAGCATCAGGTGTGTGGTAGCTGGTGGTGATCCAAGACTGGTTCATCTTGATGAAAGTCAGTCGATCAACCGAGTCAGTGGACAGGCGCACCCTGTGATCCGTGACAAATCCTCCAGCAGCACTGAATGTGCGTTCCGAAAGAACGCTGGATGCAGGACAGGCCAGTAGCTCAATTGCATACTGTGCAAGCTCTGGCCAGTGATCCATCCTCAAGACCCAGTAAGCCAGAGGATTTTCGGTGGGGAAGGTGTCCAAGTCTGACCTTGCCCCTAGATATTCCTGCACCATGTTTATCAGACGCTGGCGATGGTTGCTGGAACCAATCATACTTTGGGGCTGCGGACTAAAGAATTGTCTGAACGCATCGGTCAGACGGCCACCTTCCCCACCGCTCCTTCTTTGACTGGCCGAAGCCTCAGCAACTCGTTGTCCTGGACCAGGAGTTTGTAACCTCCCAGTCTCTGGGAACGCGTTGCACAGACCTTTCTGCAAGGCCTCCCGGAGTTGTCTCATCCTCTGCTCCCTCTGCGACGGTAACATAAGGTCCGCAACCTTACCCTTGTACCGTGGATCAAGGAGAGTGGCCAGCCAGTAATGGTCCCTCTCCTTGATCCGAAGAATACGAGGATCCTTCCGCAGACTTTGCAGGATCAGGGAGGCCATGCAGCGTAGGTTTGCTGAGGCATTCGCTCCGGAGTCCTCTGGGTCACTAAGGACGACATGATCCGCAGTCACCTCCTCCCAGCCACGTACAAGTCCACTGGTTTCTTGGGACTGTAAATCATCCCTAAAAGACTGCTGCTGATGATGCTGAGTGCCAGCCTCCACCTCCATGCTGACACAATCCTCCTCCTCCTCCTCCTCCTCCTCCTCTTCCTCTTCCTGTGCGATGGGTAGGACAGAAGGAACACTGTCTGGGTAAAGGGGGCCTTGAGAGGCAAGGAAGTCCTCCTCTTCCTGCCTCTGTTCTGCCTCAAGTGCCCTGTCCATTATTCCACGCAGCGTGTGCTCCAACAGGTGGACAAGAGGTACAGTGTCACTGATGCATGCACTGTCACTGCTCACCATCCTCGTGGCCTCCTCAAATGGTGCCAGGACAGTGCATGCATCCCTGATCATGCCCCACTGGCGTGGAGAAAAAAAACCAAGCTCCCCTGACCCTGTCCTGGTGCCGTAGTCGCACAGGTACTCATTGATGGCCCTCTGCTGCGTGTGCAGCCGCTGCAGCATGGCCAACGTTGAGTTCCACCTGGTGGGCATGTCACATATAAGGCGGTTCTTGGGCAGGTTCAACTCCTTTTGCAGCTCAGCCAGGCGAGCACTGGCATTATAAGATCTGCGGAAATGCACACAGACTTTCCTGGCCTGCCTCAGGACATCCTGTAAGCCCGGGTACCTGCCCAAGAACCGCTGCACCACCAGGTTAAGGACGTGAGCCACACAGGGCACATGGGTCAGTTGTCCCTGTCGGAGGGCGGAGAGGAGGTTGGTGCCATTGTCGCAAACCACCATTCCTGGCTTAAGCTGGCGTGGCGTCAACCACCTCTCGGCCTGGCCCTGCAGAGCAGACAAGACCTCTGCCCCAGTGTGGCTTCTGTCCCCCAAACACACCAGCGCAAGCACGGCATGGCATCTTTTTGCCTGCGTACTTGCGTAGCCCCGTGAACGGCTACGGAGCACCGCTGGTTCATAGGACAAACCACAGGAAGAGGCCATGGAGGAAGAAGAAGAGGAGGGGGTGGAGGAGAGAGGTGTGTCACAACCAGTAGTAGCATTTTGGAGGCGTGGCGGTGGGACAACCTCCAACACTACTGCACCTTGTCCTGCATCCTTCCCAGCTGCCAAAAGAGTGACCCAATGGGCCGTGAAAGAAAGGTAACGTCCCTGTACATGCCTGCTGGACCATGAGTCAGCGGTAATATGCACCTTACCGCTGACCGCCCTGTCCAGCGAGGCCAAGACATTGCCTTCCACATGCCGGTAGAGAGCCGGAATAGCCTTCCGTGAGAAAAAGTGGCGTTTGGGAACCTGCCACTGAGGAACCGCACATTGCACAAACTCACGGAAGGGGGCCGAGTCTACCAACTGAAAAGGCAGCAGTTGAAGCGCTAGCAATTTAGCCAAGCTAGCATTCAACCGCTGGGCATGTGGATGGCTGGGAGTGAACTTCTTTCGACGGTCCAGCAGCTGGGGCAGGGAAATTTGCCTGCTAGAATCGGACGTCGGTGTACTGCTAGCAGAGTGGCACACCTAATTCTACACCTTCATTCCTCTCAGTGCATGTTTCAGAGAGGACTGAAGTTATAGTGGGGTTGGAGATCCCAGCTGATGCGGTGCAAGGAGAGGTCCGCTTTGTTCTTTGGTGTGGGTCTTTGAGGTAGGCTTGCCAACGAGCTGCATGGCAGGTCAACATATGTCTGGTCAGGCATGTGGTACCCAAGCGGCTGATGTTTTGGCCACGCGATATACGCTTGAGACATATGTTGCAAACAGCAGCTGTGCGATCTGATGCACTAGCCTCAAAAAAGGCCCACACCAAGGAACTTTTTGAATGACGGGCAGAGGCAGCGCCCTGCACAGGCGGAGCTCTGCGGTGTGATTCCGTCGGTGTACTGCCCTTACGCTGGCCACCAAAGGGCATCCTGTCTCGTTGGAGATGTGCCTCCTCCTCATCCTCCTCCTCCTCTCTCCTATTAGGCACCCACGTGGAGTCAGTGACCTCATCATCCCCTCCCTCCTCATCACTGGAGCCAATCTGGCAGTATGCTGCAGCTGCTGGAACATGACTGCCAGATTGGTGTCCTTCTTGAGCATCCCCTCTGTCTGCTCTCACCCTACTGCCTTCCTGTAGCTGGGTTTCATCATCAGACCCTTCGAAACGCTGGGCATCCTCCTGGAGCATGTACCCAACACTGTGCTCAAACAGTTCGGGGGACTCCTCAGGAGGAGGACATGGTGGGTCTAGGGAAGGAGTGACTGATGATGAGTCTGACATTGATACCAGGGAAGAGGACGCTTTGGCAGCTGCTTTGCCAGTACCCTGAGCCTGGGTGAGAGAGGATGAGGAGGAGGAGGAGGGCTTGGTCATCCACTCTACCAAGTCTTTGGCATGATGTGGCTCAACATGTCCAGCTGCCGAAAAGAAGGACAAGCGTGTCCCATGGCCATGTGCTGATGACAATGCACCGCGTCCACGACCAGCACTGTTGCCCCCAGACACAGAGCCTGCTTGCCCTCTTTTATTGCCTCCTGACTGTCTGCCTCTCCTTGTTTGCCTTCCAGACATTCTAATAGATGGCCTGCAGGGAGATGGTAAAAAAGCAATAAGGGCTACCTTCAGGTGTCCTTCTCTGTCCCTTGAAACAAGGACTTGCACAGTGAAAGAAACTGACACTCTCCCTACCTACAGTTTTCTGTCCCTAGAAAAAATGTTTTTTTTAAGCACACTATAGCACAAGGAGAATTCACTCACTGTCCTTCCCAGTCCCTAGAAACAAGGACTTGCACAGTGAAAGAAACTGACACTCTCCCTACCTACAGTTTTCTGTCCCTAGAAAAAATGTTTTTTTTAAGCACACTATAGCACAAGGAGAATTCACTCACTGTCCTTCCAGGTCCCTGGAAACAAGGACTTGCACAGTGAAAGAAACTGACACTCTCCCTACCTACAGTTTTCTGTCCCTAGAAAAAATGTTTTTTTTAAGCACACTATAGCACAAGGAGAATTCACTCACTGTCCTTCCCAGTCCCTAGAAACAAGGACTTGCACAGTGAAAGAAACTGACACTCTCCCTACCTACAGTTTTCTGTCCCTAGAAAAAATGTTTTTTTTAAGCACACTATAGCACAAGGAGAATTCACTCACTGTCCTTCCAGGTCCCTGGAAACAAGGACTTGCACAGTGAAAGAAACTGACACTCTCCCTACCTAGAGTTTTCTGTCCCTAGAAAAAATGTTTTTTTTTAAGCACACTATAGCACAAGGAGAATTCACTCACTGTCCTTCCAGGTCCCTGGAAACAAGGACTTGCACAGTGAAAGAAACTGACACTCTCCCTACCTACAGTTTTCTGTCCCTAGAAAAAATGTTTTTTTTAAGCACACTATAGCACAATGAGAATTCACTCACTGTCCTTCCCAGTCCCTAGAAACAAGGACTTGCACAGTGAAAGAAACTGACACTCTCCCTACCTACAGTTTTCTGTCCCTAGAAAAAATGTTTTTTTTAAGCACACTATAGCACAAGGAGAATTCACTCACTGTCCTTCCCAGTCCCTAGAAACAAGGACTTGCACAGTGAAAGAAACTGACACTCTCCCTACCTACAGTTTTCTGTCCCTAGAAAAAATGTTTTTTTTAAGCACACTATAGCACAAGCACAAAACACACTGACACTCTCCCTACCTATCCTTCTCTTTCCCTAAACTAAAGGAATCCAGGTTAAGCAAGTGTGACAGCAGGAAGGTAAAGTCACCTGGTTGCATCCAGGGGGGTAGGTATATTTCTCCCAGATTCAGGCTTTATGCCGATTTATACAACTAGGGAGAGAGTTGATGAAGCCCAGCTGAGGCTAGTGGGCTCATGGATGATTCATACCTCTAGGGAGAGTGCTGGGCGTCGTGCAGGCAGGGAGTTGATGAGACCAGCTGAAGCTTGTCAGCTCGTTTAAGGCCTCTATAAAAACTCCCAGCTTCATTAGGTGTTTGCTCATGCCTGGAACCAGACCTGTGTGGACTGTCTAGGGAGAGTGAACCCCTGTGCGGTGAGACAAAGCCTGTGTGGCTATTTGTTTGGACATTTACTAAACCAGGGACTTAGGGACTAGGACAGCACCAGGCTGATCCCAGTTGTTAGTTAGGAAACCTGCATGTTTAGTCAGAGGTCAAGCTGACCAGGGTTTATTTTGTTTATGTTTCTTTTTGCTTTGCTGTGTTTTTTGTCACTGTAAATAGAGAAATAAACCGCACCTTTTTGATCTTGAAAACCACAACCTCCGTCTGCTGGGCCTGTTTTTGTGTGGGGAGCCCATCCAGGGGATCACACACACCCGCTGCCGAGCTAACCCCCTCACAGTTGGTGGAGAACCAGTGGCAGTTTTTTTTTTAAGCCAGCATGGAGGAGATACTGAAACAGCTGGCTCTAGCAAATGCCAATCAACAGCAGACAAATGCAGGTTTGCAAAAGAGCCTTGCAGCTCAACAACAGAGCTTCGCAGCCCAGCAGCAAGCTCATCAACAGAGCCTTGCAGCCCAGCAGCAATCTGAGGCCCGCTTCATAGACCTGTTACAGAAGCAAGAGCAGAGACTACAACAAATGGAAGCAGTAATGCAGCAACGTCCGCAGACCAGTGAGGAAAGCCGTCCCACTAATACCACGTCCTTTGGGGTGAGTCGTTTATTGACAAAAATGACTGGAGAGGATGATCCAGAGGTATTTTTGACCACATTTGAAAGGACTGCTGAAAGAGAAAAGTGGCCTGAGGAGCAGTGGGCTGGACTGGTGGCTCCTCTGTTAACTGGTGAATCGCAGAAGGCTTACTATGACCTAGAGCCTGACCAAGCAAAAGACTATGTGATGCTAAAAGCTGAAATATTGGCAAGGCTGGGTGTCACCGTGTGCATAACTGGACTTTCCAGCTTGGAAAACCCCCCAGGTCTCAAATGTATGATCTCATTCACCTGAGCAGGAAGTGGCTACAGCCAGAGACTTTGTCCGCACCAGAGATTGTGGAACGTGTTGTAATGGATCGGTTTTTGAGAGCTCTTCCTACTGCCATCCAAAAGTGGGTAAGCCATGGAGACCCAGAGACGGCCGGTGGTCTTGTGGATCGTGTAGAGAAATACTTGGCTACAGAGAACCTGACGGCCTCTTCCAGAGACTCTCGGACTTTCCACCCTAAGACCAGACCATCCCCAGGGGCGGATAAGAGGATTCCAAGGGGTGAGGGTGGAGAGAGTGAGAGTGTGGGAGCTCTACCCAAAGTTTGGCGAGAACAGCCTGGGAAGTCAGGGGCTCAAGAGGCAGCCAAATGGATTGTTTGCTACCGCTGCCGGCAAGCGGGACATATTGCAGCAAATTGCCCGGTTGTGGAGGAACCCATGCAATGTGACTTTCTGACGGACAGACGTCAGTCGCTGTGTGCGACAGTCGCATGCACTGCCATTCGGGGAACTGAGAAACATTTATGCAAAATGTGTATTAATGGTAGAAATGTTGTGGTATTACTGGATTCAGGTAGCCTTGTGACCCTGATAAAGGCTGAATTAGTTAAAACAGAGGTCTCTGGGAATAGCAAGGTAGCTGTTATTTGTGTGCATGGGGACACCCGAGAGTATCCAGTGACTACAGTGTGTTTCAAGACCCCCAAAGGTACCCTCTCTCATCCAGTGGGGTTAGTATCTCAATTACCGCATGATGCCATTGTGGGAAGGGATTTTCCGAAGTTCTGGGAACTGTGGGATGATCCTGAGCCCCCCACTGGTGCCCCTATGTACCAGGAAGGTGATAGCCAGAACTCCTCTGAGAGTGGTGAGGACTCTCCAGAATTTCCCTTGTCAGTATTGGCAGGCGAGACTCAAGAAACTGGAGAGGAGCCCACCTCCTCAGACGAAAACCTACCGTCTGTGGAGTTTTCTGATCTTGAGGTTCACAGGGAAAATTTTGCCACAGAACAGTTAAAAGACCCCGCCCTAATAAAGGCACGGGAAAACGTAGTGGAAATAGATGGCGAGTTAGTGAACCCAGATAATACCTGCACTTACCCATACTTCAGCGTAGAGAAGGACCTACTGTATCGGGTGGCAAAAAGGGCAGAAGAAACCGTTGAGCAGCTTGTGGTGCCCAAACCTTACAGGAAGTTGGTGTTGGAGTTGGCCCATGGGCACATTCTTGGAGGTCATCTGGGGACAGAGAAAACCCGAGAGAGGGTATTACAGAGATTCTATTGGCCTGGGGTGATGAAGGACATAGAAAATTATTGTTCCTCCTGCCCTGTGTGTCAGAGGTCGGCCCCGATGCCACATTTCCGTAGCCCGCTGGTCCCTCTACCCATCATTGAGGTCCCGTTTGAGAGGATCGCAATGGATTTGGTAGGTCCTATAATCAAGTCCGCTAGGGGGCAACAGTACATATTAGTTATAATGGACTATGCCACCCGTTATCCAGAAGCGATCCCTCTCCGAAATACCTCGGCCAAAACCATAGCCAAAGAGCTATCTCTTGTTTTTAGCCGGGTGGGTATTTGTAAAGAACTGCTTACGGACCAAGGTACACCCTTTATGTCCCGGGTTATGAAAGAGCTGTGTAAATTGTTCAAAGTGACGCAATTGCGTACGTCTGTGTATCACCCCCAAACCGATGGGCTGGTTGAAAGATTCAACAAAACCCTAAAACAAATGTTGAAGAAAGTGGTGGATAGAGATGGAAAGGATTGGGACTGTCTACTTCCTTATTTGATGTTTGCTATTAGGGAGGTGCCCCAATCCTCTACGGGATTCTCCCCCTTTGAGTTACTGTATGGGAGACACCCAAGAGGGCTGTTGGATATTGCCAAGGAAACTTGGGAAAGTGAGAGTTCTCCCCACAGGAGTGTGATTGAGCATGTCGCCCTGATGCAAGATCGAATTGCACAGGTAATGCCCATCGTGAAGGAACATTTGGCCCAAGCGCAGTTGGCACAGCAGAGAGTGTACAACCGTGGAGCCAAGACCTGTACCTTTTCCCCGGGGGATAGGATATTGGTACTTGTCCCTACGGTTGAAAGTAAATTCCTTGCCAAATGGCAAGGCCCCTACGAGATAATGGAAAAAGTGAGCGAAGTGAATTACAAGGTCAGACAACCAGGAAGGCGAAAGCCCGAACAGATCTATCACGTTAATCTGTTGAAAGCCTGGAGGGATAGAGAGTCCCTAGTCGCAGAAACTTGGTCACCAGCTCAAACTGGTTGCGTGATTCCGGAGGTTGGAATAGCAGCCACCTTGTCACAACCCCAACAACAGGAGGTTAAGGAGTTTGTGCTTCGCAACAAGGAGGTGTTCTCTGAGCTGCCGGGACAAACATCTGGGGTAGAGCATGATATTATTACCCCGCCCGGTGAAAGGGTGAAGTTAAAACCCTATCGGATCCCAGAGGCCCGACGGGAGGCAATACGGGAGGAAGTACAGAAAATGCTGAACTTAGGGGTGATAGAGGAGTCCCAAAGTGATTGGTCTAGTCCCATTGTGTTGGTGCCTAAACCGGATGGGAGCTGGCGATTTTGTAACGATTTTCGTCAGTTGAACAAAGTTACAAAATTTGACACCTACCCCATGCCACGTATAGATGAGTTGATCGACCGGCTGGGAACAGCCCGATACATGACGACTCTTGACCTCACAAAAGGGTATTGGCAAATTCCCCTGGCCAAGTTGGCCAAAGAGAAAACCGCATTTGTAACCCCAGACGGGGCGTTCCAATATAAGAGAATGCCGTTCGGGTTACAGAATGCGCCGGCCACATTCCAGCGGAAAATGGACCAGATACTGAGGCCCCATCGGAAGTATGCTGCGGCTTACCTGGATGACGTAATTGTCCATAGCACAGATTGGGCCTCACATCTGCCAAAAGTGCAAGCAGTCCTAGACTCTATCCGGGAAGCGGGGTTTACGGCTAACCCCAAGAAGTGTACCATTGGGCAGGAGGAGGCCAAATATCTTGGGTACACCATTGGCAGGGGAGTAATAAAACCCCAACTCAACAAAGTCGAGGCCATCCAGAGTTGGCCACGTCCCAACAGCAAGAAGCAGGTACAAGCCTTTCTGGGAATCGCGGGTTATTATCGGCGCTTCATTCCCCACTTTGCTTCTAAGGCTGTGCCCCTAACCAACCTGACGAAAGGGAAAGGGTCGGTCATGATTAAATGGACCCCCGAGGCTGAGGCAGCGTTCCAATTCTTGAAACAAGCCTTATGTAGCCAGCCAGTGTTGTACTCACCCGACTTCTCTAAAGACTTTGTCGTACAAAGTGATGCGTCAGATGTGGGGTTAGGAGCAGTATTGTCCCAGGTCTGGAACGGGGAAGAGCACCCAGTCATTTACCTCAGCAGGAAGTTGAAGTCCCATGAGGTAAATTACGCCACGGTTGAAAAGGAGTGTTTAGCGGTGAAGTGGGCTCTAGATTCCCTTCGGTACTATCTGCTAGGTAGGCACTTTGACATGGTTACGGATCACGCTCCGTTAAAGTGGATGGCTCAAAACAAGGAGACAAATAGAAGAGTAAATAGGTGGTTCCTGGCCCTACAGGAATTCAACTTCACAGTAAAGCATCGCCCTGGCGTTCAAATGGGGAATGTGGATGCTTTGTCTCGAGTACATGAATGCCTGATTGCTGGTGTTCCAACCCCAAGGTTAAAACAAGAGGGGGGGTATGTGACAGCAGGAAGGTAAAGTCACCTGGTTGCATCCAGGGGGGTAGGTATATTTCTCCCAGATTCAGGCTTTATGCCGACTTATACAACTAGGGAGAGAGTTGATGAAGCCCAGCTGAGGCTAGTGGGCTCATGGATGATTCATACCTCTAGGGAGAGTGCTGGGCGTCGTGCAGGCAGGGAGTTGATGAGACCAGCTGAAGCTTGTCAGCTCGTTTAAGGCCTCTATAAAAACTCCCAGCTTCATTAGGTGTTTGCTCATGCCTGGAACCAGACCTGTGTGGACTGTCTAGGGAGAGTGAACCCCTGTGCGGTGAGACAAAGCCTGTGTGGCTATTTGTTTGGACATTTACTAAACCAGGGACTTAGGGACTAGGACAGCACCAGGCTGATCCCAGTTGTTAGTTAGGAAACCTGCATGTTTAGTCAGAGGTCAAGCTGACCAGGGTTTATTTTGTTTATGTTTCT
Source organism: Rana muscosa (assembly GCA_029206835.1). Classification (NCBI taxonomy): domain Eukaryota; kingdom Metazoa; phylum Chordata; class Amphibia; order Anura; family Ranidae; genus Rana; species Rana muscosa. The sequence goes on along the minus strand of CM055122.1, from coordinate 889,681,294 downwards.
TTTTGCTTTGCTGTGTTTTTTGTCACTGTAAATAGAGAAATAAACCGCACCTTTTTGATCTTGAAAACCACAACCTCCGTCTGCTGGGCCTGTTTTTGTGTGGGGAGCCCATCCAGGGGATCACACACACCCGCTGCCGAGCTAACCCCCTCACACAAGAAAGAAATAAAAGTCACTGTCCCTGCCTATGCTGCTCTATCCCTGCTCCGGAACACACTACACTAGGCCGCCGTGCTGGCGGCCTTTTATAGTGTGGGGCGTGTACTAAACACCCTCAGCAATAATTGGCCACAGGCATCCTGCCTGTGGCCAATCATTGCTCTCCTCGCTGCCGGCGCTGTGATTGGCCAAGCATGCGGGGTCACAGTGCATGCTTGGCCAATCACAGCGCCTGGATGACACTGCGATGGCGTAGTGCATTGTGGGCCGTTCGCGTCACTCGAATTTGGCGCGAACGACCCAAATCGTTCGATCTTCGTCGAACGATCGAACAGCCGATGTTCGAGTCGAACGTATGTTCGACTCGAACACGAAGCTCATCCCTAGTCACTAACAGTACTGTTGTCGTCGGTATACTCCTCCTTTTCCCTCTGTAAAAACTGAGAAGAAGAAGGCATTTAGTACAGTTGAATTCTCTGTGTCATCTGTAACCATCCTCATATTTTATGTGGGCAACATGCTCTGATCTTGCCTTTTTACTGTTAATATATCTAAAAAAATTATTTGGATTTTTTTTACTCTCCTCCACGTTGTGTCTCTCATAGTCTTTTTTTAGCCACCCTGATTGCATTCTTACACTTCTTATTGCATTCCTTGTAGTGTTGGAATTCTGATGATGATCCATCCCCTTTATATTTTTTAAAGGCCATATTTTTCTTTAATGAGGCTTTTTACATTACGGTTTAACCACTCAGATTTACCCTTCACTCTGCTATATGTATTGTCCGTTGGAATGCACTGTGTGATATCTTTGTTTAATAAGCATTCCCCTTTTTCTTCTGTGTTCAATGTTTCTAGCATTTGGTCCCAGTTAATGTCATGTAGTAATGACCACAATTCAGAAAAATTGTCTCGTTTGAAATATAGGGGCTGATTTACAAAACGTTTGCACCATGAGTATCGGCGCATCTGCGCGCGCAATGGCTGTTTTGGTATTTACAAAGCATTAGCGCCTGTAGCGCAGCCCTATTTGCCATTTACTATAGTGTTGTCGGCGGACGGGAGGAGGCGCTCAGTGCGCCACTATGGACCTGGCGCACAGCATGTTAAAATATAAATATAAAGAAGCTGGAAGTGAGAATATAATGGGGGTGATGTGGGGTGATGTGAGGAAGTGTAGTGACACCTGCCCAAATAACAAATATGCCCAAAATAGAGTGAGAAAGTAACCACGGGGGGGCAGGATCTGGGGGTCCCCTTTGTTAAAGGGGTCTTCCAGATTCCGATAAGCCTCCTGTCCGCAGACCCCCACAACCACCGGGCAAGGGTTGTGGGGATGAGGCCCTTGTCCCCATCAACATGGGGACATCCTGGGGCATGTGGCCTGGTACGGTTCAGGAGGGAGGGGGGGGCGCTCTCTCGTCCCCCCCTCTTTTCCTGCGGGCTGCCAGGTTGCGTGCTCGGATAAGGGTCTGGTGTGGATTTTTGGGGGTACTCCACGCCATTTTTTTATTTAAATTTGGGGTGGAGTTCCCCTTAAAATCCATGCCAGATCTGAAGGGCCTGGTATGGATATTTGGGGGAACCGCACGCATTTTTTTTTAAAATTTGCGGCAGAGTTCCCCTTAATATCCATTCCAGACCTGAAGGGCCTGGTAATTGAATTTGGGGAACACCCACGCTTTTTTTTTGTGTTATCAAAGACTTTCAATGACTTTTATCTGTATTGACGGGAACCAGCAATTCATTACAGCCGCGAGGACTTTTAAATGACTATTATTTTACTTTAGAAATGTCATTTTGCTCTCGAACTGTTATAAACATGGAAAACATGCACTACTTTACAGGCATACTATAGACACCCCCAGGTATGATATTTAGGGCCAGTTCACACCGGATGCAGTGCAGTGCGTTTTTTTGATGCATGAAAAACGCAAAGAAAGTTGATCACATTAATGCCAATGGCATAGGTCACACCACTGCAGTCCGTTCCAGTGTGTTTCATAAAGGAAAAAAAAATTGGTCATGCTGCATTTTTTAGGTACAGAACTGTACTGGACCGCAGTAAAACACATCAAAAACGCAACGGAACGTACCAAAAACGCACTGGAATGCACCGGACTGCACCTAAATGCACCAAAGACGCACTGCAACACACTTGTCCTAAGTGAAAAGAGGGGGAAAAAAACACTGGACTGCATCAAAAACGCATCAAAAATGCACTGGAACACACTTGTCCTTCTCTTTGGTTAATAAAAAAGAGGGGTGAAAAAAAAGCACTGGACTGCATCAAAAATGTAACAAAAATGCACTGGAACGTGTCAAAAACACGCATGCAGAAAAGCACCTGGAACGCATCCAGACTGGGTTTCTATGGTGTGAACTAGGGCCAGTTCACACCATAGAAATGCAATACGGATGTGTTCCAGGTGCTTTTCTGCATGCACGTTTTTGATGCGTTCCAGTGCATTTTTGTTACGTTTTTGATGCAGTCCAGTGCTTTTTTTTCACCCCTCTTTTTTATTAACCAAAGAGAAGGACAAGTGTGTTCCAGTGCGTTTTTGGTGCATTTAGGTGTGTTCCTGTGCGTTTATGATGTGTTTTGCTGCATTCCAGTACAGTCCAGTGCAGGTAAAATGCAGCATGTTCTACTTTTTTTGGGGAACTGGAACAAACACTGCCATTTAGAACCATATAACCAACTTTCCATGCATTTTTGATGCATAAAAATGCAATGGACTGCATGTGCTGTGAAATGGCCCTTAGGCCTGGTTCACACTGGGGCGACAAACGCTCCGACATTGGGAGCTCATGTCGCATGACGTGTGAAAATCAATGTTTCCCTATGGGAGCCGTCTTAACTGGTCCGACACATGTCGGTCCAACTTTGAGAATGCTCCCTGTACTACTTTGGTCCGACTTTGATCCGACTTCAGCCCATTGACTATCATTGAAGTCGGATCAAAGTCGGACCGCAGTCTTGCATGGTCCGACTTTGGCATGCGACTTGTGCTGTACTGCTCTTGAGGGGGAACTCCAGGCCAAATTTTAAATAAAAAAAAACGGCGTGGGTTCCCCTCCAGAGGCATACCAGGCCCTTGGGTCTGGTCTGGATTTGAACGGGCACCCCTACGCCGAAAAAACGGCGTGGGGGGTCCCCCCAAAATCCAAACCAGACCCTTATCCGAGCACACAACCTGGCAGGCCGCAGGGGAAGAGGGGGGGACGAGAGAGCGGCCCCCCCTCCCTCCTGAGCCGTACCAGGCCGCATGCCCTCAACATGGGGGGTTTGGTGCTCTGGGGCAGGGGGGCGACCTGCGGCCCCCCCACCCCAGAGCACCCTGCCCCCATGTTGATGAGGACAGGGCCTCTTCCCGACAACCCTGGCCGTTGGTTGTCGGGGTCTGCGGGCGGGGGGCTTATCGGAATCCGGGAGCCCCCTTTAATAAGGGGGCCCCCGGATCCCGGCCCCCCCACCCTATGTGAATGAGTATGGGGTACATCGTACCCCCACCCATTCACCTGGTGGAAAAAAATTGCAATAAAAAAACACTACACAGGTTTTTAAAGTAATTTATTACACAGCTCCGGGGGTCTTTTCCGACTTCGGGGGTCTCTGGTGTCGTCTCCGCGCTCTCCGGTTCTTTCTTCCGCCGGGCCTCCGCTAACTTCTTTTTAGCTCTCTTGCTAACAGAGGCCCGGTCTTCCCGTTGTCTCGTCCGGCTCTCCGTTGTCCTTCTGCCGGCCCCTCCACTAACTTCTTGGTAGCTCTTTCGCTAGTGGAGGGGTCGGTCTTCCCGTCGTCGCCGTCGGCGTCTTCTTCCCTCTTCTCCTCCTCGATGTTGACGCGTCGCTTCTTCCCGCTGTAATACTGGCTCTACGCTCCGCTCCGCATTAATATAGGCTTCTCATGACGTCACAGTCACATGTTCCCATGACGTCACAGTCACATGCTCCGGGGCCATGTGCCCCGGAACATGTGACTGTGACGTCATGAGAAGCCTATATTAATGCGGAGCGGAGCGGAGAGCCAGTATTACAGTGGGAAGAAGCGGCGCGTCAACATCGAGGAGGAGAAGAGGGAAGAAGAAGCCGACGGCGACGACGGGAAGACCGCGCCCCTCCACTAGCGAAAGAGCTACCAAGAAGTTAGTGGAGGGGCCGGCAGAAGGACAACGGAGAGCCGGACGAGACAACGGGAAGACCGGGCCTCTGTTAGCAAGAGAGCTAAAAAGAAGTTAGCGGAGGCCCGACGGAAGAAAGAACCGGAGAGCGCGGAGACGACACCGGAGACCCCCGAAGTCGGAAAAGACCCCCGGAAGTCGGAAGAAGAGCACCGGAGTCGGAAGAAGACCCCCGGAGCTGTGTAATAAATTACTTTACAAACCTGTGTAGTGTTTTTTTAGTGCAATTTTTTTCCACCAGGTGAATAGGTGGGGGTACGATGTACCCCATACTCATTCACATAGGGTGGGGGGGCCGGGATCCGGGGGCTCCCTTATTAAAGGGGGCTCCCGGATTCCGATAAGCCCCCCGCCCGCAGACCCCGACAACCAAATGCCTCATCAACATGGGGGCAGGGGGGCGACCTGCGGCCCCCCCCCTGCCCCAGAGCACCAAACCCCATGTTGAGGGTATGCGGCCTGGTACGGTTCAGGAGGGAGGGGGCCGCTCTCGTCCCCCCCTCTTCCCCTGCGTCCTGCCAGGTTGTGTGCTCGGATAAGGGTCTGGTTTGGACCTTGGGGGGACCCCCACGCCGTTTTTTCGGCGTAGGGGCGCCCATTCAAATCCGGACCAGACCCAAGGGCCTGGTATGCCTCTGGAGGGGAACCCACGCCGGTTTTTTTTAATTTAAAATTTGGTCTGGAGTTCCCCCTCAAGATTCATACCAAACACAGTGCCTGATATTGGCGGGGATCCAAGTCGGATCCCCGTTCATTGAAAGTCGGACATATGTCGGCTTCATGTCGCAGGGCAAAGTCGGATCCAAAGTAGGACGGATGTCGTGTCGCACTAGTGTGAACCCAGCCTTAAGCAATTTGGCATATTTAAAGGCACTTCTCTTTGTTTTGTTTTTGGTGTTGTCCAAATTGGTGACATTGATATATGTCCCTTAGGGTGGGACCTGGGCCCCCATTTTAAGGCCAATAACTAGAAGAAAAGCCAGCCAAGTGGGGACTAGCAAAATTAACAAGTCAGTTCCCATAGACTGCAATGGTATTTGTTGGTAAGTGGGGGTGATTGTCCCATCCCTAATTTTGTAGCATGCTGGATGACGTGCTTAATTTTGGACGGGGGGAGGTTATTTTCTGCTAGCTGCATTTGAGTTCTTCTGAGCATGCCCAGCCTGTTAGATTTTTTTTGGTGCTTTTTGTGTATGAACAGCACCTGGATATTTCGGGGCATGTTCAGAGAGTGTTTTTATGGGTTAGTAATTGAAGGACATCCTTAACAGGTGTAGCCACTTTGAAGTTCAGTCTCTACATTGAGTGAACTTGCATTTTGGGTGTTTCATGGACTGTGCATGTGTTTTCAATTGCCTCATTAGCTCACAAACATAGGTTATATAAAGCTCACAGTTAAGATTCCCTCCCTTGCCCTGAAAATAGGCAAGTGTGTGTGTGTGTGTGGGGGGCAAAATGTACATTTTGGTGTCCTTATCGAGTTTGTAACACATGCATTTTATTTGTTATGTCTTTGCAAAACAGGTGTTTGGTTTATTTTGTGGATTGTATTTTTTTGTGTGGGGGGAAATGTTCCCCTGAAATAATTTTGATGTTGTTAATGTTTGTTGTTTGTTCACTTTGATTTAATTGTCTGTGCTGCACTATTTAGCCAAATCTTTATCAAGATGTTGTGAGTCTGTAACTGTTTCAAATTGACCCTGTTTTTAAATTTTTTATTTCTTATTTTTTATTATTCTTTGTTTTGTTGACCAATAAAACTTGATGCAAAGTTTTGAGGTTTGTTTTGCGTTTTCTTTGCAACAAATGTGACAGCTGATTGGCATGTCAAAACAACAGGTGTGATTTGTCTATCCTGGTGCCTTCATGCTAGCATATGCATGTATTGTGTGCTGCCATGGAAAATCACCAGGAAATGAAAAATACAGAGCGGTAAGTATTCAATTTTCCTTTTTTACTGCAGTGGTTCTCAGCCTCAGGCCTCAAGTACCCCCAACAGGACATGTTTTGTGAATTTATCTCATGGAGAATTGCTGTCCAAAATACCAAACCATTGAATGTGATTTAAAGCACATGTGCAAGATGAAGGAAAACCTGCAAACATGGCCTGTTGGGGGTACTTGAGAAGCACGGATTTAGAGCACTGCACTTAAAAATAGCTCAAGGCAATAAAAGTCACAATTGTGGAAATTTTGAGGTAAACAAAGTAAGTGTTAGAACCCCTGCTTGTGTTTTTTTTTTTTTTTTTAAAGGTTGGGCTTTGTGTCCCCTTGTAGTAAAATTGGCTTCACTTCCTGTCACACAGCTAAACAGGAAGTGAAAGTAAAACCCTACCAATGTATTTTCTTGGGGACACACAGATCAATCTAACTAGTGTCCCCATTAAGCAAATTGCACTCTAGGACTTTGTTGTGTACACCAAAAATCATTGGGTAGTTTGGGGTTTAGTAAAGACAAATCCACTCTGCAGTAAAAGTGTAGCTGCTGAAAATCTGAGGGATCACTGGTGATTGTAACATCCAATCATGTAAAAGCAAAGATGGTGTTTATTTTGGTTTGCTTGCATTTCCCTTTCGGATATCCAGCAAGTGCACTTGTAGTGCAAAGTAGATTTGCCTTTATTAAATAAACCCCAAAGTCTAAAAAAACTAATAATTTGGGGTGTAACCCGCAAAATGCTGGAGTGCAATGTACATAATGGGGAAAGTATTTAGATTGACCTGTGTGTCCCCAAGGAAAGACATTGGTAGGGATTTCCCCTCACTTCCTGTGTGGCTATGTGACAGGAAGTGAATTATTTTGAAGGATAAAGTGGCCAAATTTGGGAGTTGTCTTCACCCTATCAGGGGTGCCGACATCCCCAAAAACTGTCTAGACTTGTAATCCCTCTGCACTCTATCCCCAAGCAAAAATAAGAAAGGATTTCATTTAGTTTAACTTTGCAAAGACACATTCCTAAGTTGAGTTGTGATGCATGTCAATGGCCCATTTAGACCCTGTTTAATCACTTGAGATCAGCGCTATAACTGATCGACGGCCACAGCACGGTCCTCAATTGCCCGAAGTCCATCAATAAACGTCGTCCCCTTCACACGCGCGCTGTGGTCACGAGTCACTGAGACTCGGCTGATGACAGATCCAAGTAAGGGGCCGATCCCTGCCCTTTACCATGTGATCAGATGTCAGCCAATGACAGCTGATCACGTGATGTAAACAAAAGCTGGGTAATGTTTTTTTTCCCTTGTGCTGACAGCGTGAGCATAAAAAAAGGCAATCACCGGCTTATGTGCAAGGGACATTGGGCCCGAAGAGGAAGAGGCAATTCTGCGTCATTTGTGACAATCAGTAGCCCCTGCCAGTGCAATCTATCAATGCCCACCACTGCTGCCAATCAGTGCCACCTAGCAGTGCTGCCTATCAGTGCCCATCACTGCCAACTATCATTGCCACCTAGCAGTGCCACTTCTCAATGCCCACCAGTGCCAACTAGCAATGCCACCTCTCAGTGCCCACCCTTGCCAACTTATCGGTGCCCATCAGTGCAGCCCATCAGTGCAGTCTCATCAGTGTACATCAATGAAGGAGTAAAATTACCTTTTGTCTAAATTTTCTAAATATTAACCACTTTCCTACCGCCCACCGTCAAATGACGTCCTTGGCTTTGTGCGGTGACATCTGAATGATGCCTGCAGTTGCAGGCATCATTCAGATATCATTATTTTCAGCCAGCGATTCTGTGCACGATAAAAATTATCATAGTGGCAGTTCCGCCGCTTGATCGTTTTTATAGGCGGCGGGAGGGGACGTCCCCCCCCTCCCGCCGCCATCCGGTGCTTCTCCGGGCTCTCCCGTGCCATCTTGGGCTCTGAGAACGATTTGGCCGGCGCAGGATGGGAAGTATAGTGATGAATGGGGACCAGATGGTCACCAGTCATCTCTATGACCGTCGGAGGCCAGGGCGCGACGTTATGGCATCACGCCGGGTTCCCGTATGTAATCCAAGCCGTGATCTCGGCTGTCAGCATGAGATTGGTGAATTTTTTTGACCGATCTCATGCTTTCCAGCCTGGAGGAGAGATGTGGGGTCTTATTGACCCTGCATCTCTCCATAAAGAGGACCTGTCACAATAGATTCCTATTACAAGGGATGTTTACATTCCTTGTAATAGGAAAAAAAGTGATCCAAAAAACAAAAAAGGTAAAAAAAGAGTAAGAAATACAAAAAAGGAAAAGAAAAATAAAAAATAATAAAAAAAAATAAAAAACACCCATGTCCCCGGTAGCTCGCGCTCATAAGCGAAAACACACGTAAGTCCCGCCCACATATGTAAACGCCGTTCAAACCACACATGTGAGGTATTGCTGCGTGCGTTAGAACGAGTGCAACAATTCTAGCACTAGACCTCCTCTGTAATGCCAAAATGGTAACGTGTAAAAAAATTTAAAGCATCGCCTAGGGAGATTCTTAAGTACTGAAGTTTGGTATTATTCCATGAGTGTGCGCAATTTTAAAGCGTGACATGTTAGGTATCTATTTACTCAGCATAGCAACATCTTTCACATTATCCCCAAAAAATTGGGCTAACTTTACTGTTTTGTAATTTTTTTACATTCATGAAACCATTTATTTCCAAGTCACTTGCCACGTCACTTGCCCCAAGTTGTGGATTGTCCACTTGCCACGTCAGCTGCCCTAAGTTGTGGATTGTCCACTTGCCACGTCAGCTGCCCCAAGTTGTGGATTGTCCACTTGCCACGTCACCTGCCCCAAGTTGTGGATTGTCCACAATGCAATGGAAGCAATTACATTATTTTTTTGATATACCGGTATATATATATTTTTAATGTTTTTTCCTCATTTGCCCTAATTTTTGAGTTTATCAATGTAAAAAAATAGGTCACCTTTAAAAATGCTTCTAAACTAAAATGCGTCTAAACGCCGGTACCGCGTCTGAAACGTGGAAATCTTTGGCGTCTAAAGGCATTTTTAGGCTTTGTGAAAAACGAGTTTAAACGCAACTGCAGATTTTTTTTGCCAGGCCAACAACAGTGTTTTGGATGTAATAGAATTCAATGGACCCGCATCCAAAAACGCAAGTACCGCGAATTTTGCGGCAATTTTTTTTTAACCTGCTTATAGCTGGTTGTTAAAGGAAATATAAAAAAAATAAACATTGCCAGCTCTAAAAAAAAAACAAAAAACAGCGTGGGGACCCCCCCAGGTCCATGCCAGGCCCTTGGGTCTAGTATGGATTCAAAGGGGACCCCCCCACCAAAATGAAAAAAAAAATGGCATGGGGGTCCCCCCAAAATCCATACCAGGCCCTTCAGGTCTGGTATGGATTTTAAGGAGAACCCCCACCAAATTTAAAAAAAAATAGCGTGGGGGTCCCCCTATAAATTCATACCAGGCCCTTCAGGTCTGGTATGGATTTTAAGGGGAACCCAGCCAAATTTAAAAAAAATAGCGTGGGGTCCCCTAAAAATCCACACCAGACCCTTTATACGAGCACGCAACCTGGCAGGCCGCAGGGGAAGAGGTGGGGACGAGAGAGCGGCCCCCCTCCCTCCTGAACCGTACCAGGCCACATGCCCTCAACATGGGGAGGATGTCCCCATGTTGATGGGGACAAGGGCCTCTTCCCGACAACCCTGGCTGTTGGTTGTCGGGGTCTGCGGGCGGGGGGCTTATCGGAATCCAGGAGCCCCCTTTAATAAGGGGGCCCCCAGATCCCGGCCCCCACCCTATGTGAATGAGTATGGGGTACATCGTACCCCTACCCATTCACCTGGTGGCAAAAAAAGTTAATAAAAAACACAACACAGGTTTTTAAATTAATTTATTAGGCAGCTCCGGGGGTCTTCCTGCTGGGCGCCCCGCTATCTTCTTCCAGCTCTTTTGCTAGCGGGGTCCCGGGCTTCCTCGTCGTCTTCGGGGGTCTTCCTGCCGGGCGCCCCGCTATCTTCTTCCAGCTCTTTTGCTAGCGGGGTCCCGGGCTTCCTCGTCGTCTTCGGGGGTCTTTCTGACGGGTGCCCCGCTATCTTCTTCCAGCTCTTTTGCTAGCGGGGTCCCCGGGCTTCGTCATCGCCTTCTTCCGACTTCGGGGTCTCTTGTTCTGTTCTCCGGTGTCGTCTCCGCGCTCTCTGGTTCTTCTCCCACTCTCCGGTGCCTTCTCCACGATCTCCGGTTCTTCTCCCGCTCTCCGGTGCCTTCTCCACGATCTCCGGTTCTTTCTGCCTTCTGCCGGGTGCCCCGCTATCTTCTTCCAGCTCTTTAGCTAGCGGGGGCCGGTCTTCATCATCGCCTTCTTCCCTCTTCTCTTCGCCCGATGTTGCCTCGTCGCTGTCCGCCGCTACAATGCTCGGGCAGCGGAGCGCGCCCACTTATATTGGCATGGGCGTGGTCACCAGGTGATGCCACCGCTGACCCCGCCCCCGTAGCACGTCACAGTCCCATCATTCCTCGGGACTGTGACATCATACGGGGGCGGGGTCAGCGGTGGCATCACCCGGTGACCACGCCCATGCCAATATAAGTGGGCGCGCTCCGCTGCCAGAGCATTGTAACGGCGGACAGCGACGAGGCAACATCGGGCGAAGAGAAGAGGGAAGAAGGCGACGATGAAGACTGGCCTCCACTAGCAAAAGAGCTGGAAGAAGATAGCGGGGCGCCCGGCAGAAGGCAGAAAGAACCGGAGATCGTGGAGAAGGCATCGGAGAGCGGGAGAAGAACCGGAGATCGTGGAGACGACACCGGAGAACAGAACAAGAGACCCCGAAGTCGGAAGAAGGCGACAACGAAGCCCGGGGACCCCGCTAGCAAAAGAGCTGGAAGAAGATAGCGGGGCGCCCAGCAGAAACACCCCCGAAGACGACAAGGAAGCCCGAGACCCCGCTAGCAAAAGAGCTGGAAGAAGATAGCGGGGCGCCCGGCAGGAAGACCCCCGGAGCTGCCTAATAAATTAATTTAAAAACCTGTGTTGTGTTTTTTATTAACTTTTTTTGCCACCAGGTGAATGGGTAGGGGTACAATGTACCCCATACTCATTTACATAGGGTGGGGGGCCGGGATCTGGGGGCCCCCTTATTAAAGGGGGCTCCCGATTCCAAAAAGCCAGCAGACCCCGACAACCAATGGCCAGGGTTGTTGGGAAGAGGCCCTTGTCCCCATCAACATGGGGCAGGGTGCTTTGGGGTGGGGAGGACGCAGGCTGCCCCCCTGCCCCAAAGCACCCACCCCCCATGTTGAGGGCAAGCGGCCTGGTACGGTTCAGGAGGGAGGGGGGGTCGCTCTCATCCCCCCTCTTCCCCTGCGGCCTGCCAGGTTGTGTGCTCGGATAAGGGTCTGGTATGGATTTTGGGGGGGACCCCCACGCCGTTTTTTCGGCTTAGGGGGTTTCCCTTTAAATCCATACCAGACCTAAGGGCCTGGTATGGATTTTGGGGGGGACCCCCACACTGTTTTTTCGGCTTAGGGGGTTTCCCTTTAAATCCATACCAGACCTAAGGGCCTGGTATGGATCTTGGGGGAACCCCCACACCGTTTTTTTGGCTTAGGGGGTTCCCCTTAAAATCCATACCAGACCTAAGGGCCTGGTATGCTCCTGAAGGGGAACCTATGCCGGTTTTTTCATTAAAATTTGGCGTGGAGTTCCCTTTCATGATTCATACCAAACACGGGACAGCGAGGCTGCCGAGAACCATCGCGATGCCATCGCGCTGGAGACATTCTCGGCCAGCTAGTCACCTCTAGGACACGACTTGAGCGGCTGCTTCACGTTCAGGTCGTGTCCAAGTTGCCTCGCAAAGTCACACTGTCCCTGTGTCAGCCAGCACACGAGTCGCCCCACGAGTCGGATACGCTTCATCCGACTTCCCGGGCGACCTCTATTCAAATCAATGGGCTCCCATAGGGAACCATTCATTTTTAATAGAGTGCCGCTGACATTTGTATTTACTATAACAGTGCGCCGCTGTGCGCCGCTGGTTCCTGCGCCAAGTGAAGGAGTTATCTGGCGCACCAATTAAGGTTAGAACCAGCGCAGCGCACTGTTATTAGTAAATCAGCCCCATAGGGTTATTGTTCTACCCTTGTGCCTTCTTTTTCTATGATTTATGTTAAATGTGATCATCCTATGATCGCTAGATCCAAAGTTGTCCCGTATTGCCACATCTGAGATCAGACTTGGATCATTTGTAATAAATAGCTCTAGCAGGGCATTCTTTATAGTTGGGGAGTCCACCAATTGGAAAATGTGGTGGTCCTGTAAGACATTCATAAAATGACGAGCCTTTATTGAGTGAGCAGACCCCTCTGCCTAGTCAATATCGGGATAATTGAAGTTCCCCATTATGATGACATTTCCCTGTCTCACTGCCATTTATAACTGTGATAGCTCCTCCTCCTCCTTCAGGTTGGGGGGCCTATAACATACCTCCACTATTAATTTTCCACTTACTTCTTCTCCTTGAAGTTCTACCCACATGGATTCCACCTCACCCTTTGTCCTATTCACAATGTTACTCCTCTCTACCACCCTTGCATAATTTTTTACATATAGACACACCCCTCCCCCTCTTCCCTGTCCTTCCTATAAAAGGAATACCCCTGGATATTTGCGAGACAATCATGTGAGCTGTCAAACCGAGTTTCTGTTATTCGCACAAAGTCTATGTCCTCCTTGTGTAATAGCAGCTCCAGTTCCTCCATTTTTTTTAGCTAGGTTCCTAGCATTTGTGTATATCACTCTCAGTGTTGTATGAGTCCATATTATTTCCTCCTTATGTTACCTCTGGCTTTGTTGTCGAATTGTCCACACATTCACCCCGGGATTAGATGTTACGGCTGTATTATCACTGCTGACTCATCTATTACCCTCTTCCTTTGCTCACTGCTGGCTATTGCTTCCTCTGCCCCCCCACAATACCAAGTTTAAAAGCCCCTCCAACTTTGTGACCATCTTTCTTCCCAATAGAGCTGCACCATCCACATTAAGGTGCAGCCTGTCCTTACTAAAGAGCCAGTAGCTGACTGAGAAGTCAGCCCAGTTCTCCAGGAACCAGAATCTCTCTTTCCGACACCAGTTCTTAAGCCACTTGTTCAGTTCCCCAAGCTCCTGCTGCCTCTCTGGTGTTGCTCAAGGCACAGGTAATGTTTTAGAGAAAACCACCTTTGAGGTCCTTCTCCTCAATCTATTCTCTATGTCCCTGAAATCATTTTTAAGGACTCCACCTTCCTCTCACTTTGTCATTGGTACCAACATCTACCATGACAGCTGGGTCCCCCCCAGCCCGCCCAATAATCTGTCCAACCGATCCACGGTATGGCAAACCCGAGCGCCTGGTAAACAACATACCGCTTGGCTACCACGGTCTTTCTGACAGATTGCCCTCTCTGTCCTCCTACTAACTGAGTCCCCCACTACCAGCACTTGTCTAACCTTTCCTGTATCTCTGCCCCCATCCTTACTGGAGCCACCACTCCCCTGGCAGCTAGGGGAGGGCACCTTCTCCAGCAATGCCACCCCATAGCTAATATCCCCAACATCATGCAACTTGGCATATTTGTTGGGGTGTGCCAACTTAGGACTGGCCTCCATAGCACTCTTCCCTATACTCCTCCTCCTCCTAACTGTCACCCAGCTACCTACCGCTGTCTCCTGTGCCCCCATGTCTCCAACCTAGTGAAGCAGCAAAGGTGGCAGAAGCAGCATATGACAATAAAGGCGATGTAGCATAGACTCTAATGTCTTGTAGACATAATAAGACTATCGGACGAATGATCGTACATTTTATTTTTTGCATGCTAGACTTATATCGAAAATGAAGAGTTTACTAAAGTGACAAATATTCTCGTATGACAGAATAAAAATTTGTGATGAGTTGTATTGTATTTGTATTGTATTTTTGACCGAAAACTGTACTAATTAAATGAAAATCTTACGATTTGGTATCAACCGAGAATTTTTTTTGTGCTTGTCCCATTAGATAATTGTGCATGAATTGTCATGATCGGCTCTCGAAAGCTGCATACTAACGATCAGATTACCATACGATCGATTCAAAAGTGATATTTTTCATACGGTTTTCTGATTGTGTGCATGGGCCAAAAGGCAATGGTCACCAAAGAGCCGTACATATAATTCAGTGAATATTCAGTGTCAGAAACAGCAAATACACAGCAAAAAAGTCAAAAACAAATGGCATGATACAGGAGATGGTCAGAGACCTGATATAATAAAAGAGTTGCTTAGAGACTGCAAACATAGTGCAGGAGATGGCCAGAGTCTGCAGTTATGATACAAGAGATAGTCAGAGGATGGATATAATAAAATAGATAGTCAGAGACTGCAGACATGATACAAGAGATGGTCAAAGACTGCAGTTATGATACAAAGAATGGTCAGAGGCTAGATATAATACAAGAGATGGTCAGAGACTGCAGACATGATACAAGAGATGGTCAAAGACTGCAGTTATGATGCAAGAGATGGTCAGAGGCTGGATATAATACAAGAGATGGTCAGAGACTGCAGTTATGATACAAGAGATGGTCAGAGATGCAGTTATGATACAAGAGAGGGTCAGAGACTACAGTTATGATACGATAGATGGTCAGAGACTTCAGACATGATTCAAGAGAATACAGAGATCGCAGACATGATACAAGAGATGGTAAGAGACTGTAGACATGCTGCAGGAGACTGTCAAAAATTGTGAACATGCTATATAAATTGTTGGAGACTGGGAAGATGCTTTAGGAGACAGTCATTGACTGGAGACATATTACATGAGACTCTTAAAAATCACTATTATAACAAGGCAATAAGGAAACATAAATTAGTGTCAGCGGGGGCCCCAAGGGCCACACAGAAAGTGCCAAAAGGTTGTAGGTTGGGCACCAGGGTTTTAAAAGCCTACTTCAGACCTCTCTGCTTTATTGCATTGCATTGAGTATGAAACTAACCTTATTCAAGAACACGTTCCATGCATGTTTCTCGCACCACGTTAAAAACGCAATTCAAATGCGATCTTCAGCAGGTGTCAGTGTTAAGTTATTGACACCACAAATGCAGGTTGCAAATGCAGTGCATTTTCCTGCACTAGATAGCATGGTACAGAAGTACCATGTGATCCGGTTGCAGTACGTTTCCAAAAGTAGTGCATGCACTACTTTTGGTGCGGTGCAGTGTGATTTGAGCCCATTCAAAATTAATGGGCTCACATTGTGTGATTCCTAGTGTGAACCGGCCCTTATGAAGCATTTTCTAACTGGAAGATGCCCTCATGTTTTCATATGATTTTAGTTTATAGGACATTTGTAAGTGTGATAAGATGTTATTAATAAAGATGTGAATATATGGAAACCTGGCTTCACATTCTGAGTTTACCTCGACTGCTAATGTATGTGCTACGCTCACTTTCCTCCACTTTACTGAGCCATTTTCTATATCCCTTTAATATGCAGTTAAATCAATAGTTCTACAGTTAAAAACTTTGTAGTCATGACGTTTTCTATACAAGTGAAAGCCTTTTAAAGTATTTTTAACCTTTAACTGAGAAAGGGCAAAGCAGGTGATGTGGATTTGTCCTAATATGCCGATTATATATTAAATAAATAAACAAAACGCAGCGCTATTGAAATAGTGGTGCACACGCCACTACAGAAAAAACTAAAAAACTGGTATAGGTTATCCAGTAGGTGACGTAAATATGTGCAAACCAAATGATCAAGTGAATATAAATATAACAGTACAATTAAATGCACAACCCGCCAAGGTGCAAAAGTGCATAAACATGCATTAAAAATATTCAGAAACAGTAAATAATTAGTGATAAACAATACATACCTTAAAAGATTATGACACACAAGTCCATGCTTCAGTGCATGTAATAAATACTCCAAAGTGCTTTAGTGCATGTAGTAATCAATAGCAGCGTTCCAGGGAATGATGTTCAGTACAATTCATAAAGTAACACAAGGCCCAGTGAATGATCCAAAAGTCATGCCAAGGAGCAATCACACAGGTGCTCCCCTATGGTAATGGACGCTCACCTTAGAGCGTGCGACCTTGCAACTAAGCTTAGTCTAAGCACGCTTATGAACCACACCTGGGTTCTATTGGACAATCCTGAGTTCCTGGTCTCCTTAGTAGGTGTCTCCAGATCATATAAAAATATAAGAAAAACTGGATGGGGCAAATAACGTTTTGCAATTTTTTATTTTTTATTAAATAAAAGAAATCCCCTGCCAGGGTACTCACACAGCACAGGTGCAATAGTGCACCACTCTATGACAGGCCCGTAATGATATACAGAGATTGGGATATAGTAAATGTCCTCCGCAGCCACAAACAGACTCTCCTGCCGTCCTGTCCCCTCCCCAACGCGTGTCGATACCGGGGGCTTCGTATCTTCTTCAGGGGGAAATTTGATTGGATGGTGAGTCAATCTAATATAGCACGTGGGCCGCCATTTTCCCGAAGACCGCGGACGCTCTAGTGATAGTCAATGGTCTGCAATGGGTATAATACATAGGGGAGAGCTATTTGGATACAAATGCAGGCAAATAGCTAATACATCCATTTCCACTTGCTCCGTTATACCAAGGCCGTACGGTGTCCTAGTTAACCCATATAGGCTGCCGCAATTTCAGTAAGATTTTTATTCAGGACGGCAGTGGAGGAGTTTCACAGCATACCCCTTGATGCAAGCATGTTCATGGTACTATGTAACATGCTTCATCATACACGATACAACCTTATATAATGAAGCTAATTTAATATATAACGTCTGGGATCAATAAAAACAAATATATACCAAAAAGATGTATAATAGACTCCTATTACGTGCAGATAAATATGTTCAGACATTCCTAAAATAGGATAATTTCCTATTGCTGTCCAGATAAATGTGTACAGATAACCAAGTATAAGTTAATGGGATAGTATAAAAAGTAGGAATACATACATAATACCAGAATCACTGATTTCATGATTTTTTTATATATTAAAAACTGATTTAAAACTACCGTAAGTTTAAAAATATATAATTTAAGACTAATTTAAAAAAAATATATATTATTTAAATACAACTGGAGTATTAATTACCAAGGGATAATCACATACTAGTATACGCCAATGAATATAAAAATAAAAATTAATTCTAATATGCAAGAGTAATGAATTATGGGTACTGACATGTACTTTAAATAAGACCACTGACAAGTGGAAAGGGAAAAACTAATGTTTGCTAGGGATGAGCCGAACACCCCCCAATTCGGTTCGCACCAGAACATGCGAACAGGCAATACATTTGTTCGAACATCCGAACCCCGTTAAAGTCTATGGGACACAAACATGAAAAATCAAAAGTGCTAATTTTAAAGGCTTATATGCAAGTTATTGTCATAAAACGTGTTTGGGGACCCGGGTCCTGCCCCAGGGGACATGTATCAATGCAAAATAAAGTTTTAAAAACTAAAGTTTTTTTGGGAGCAGCTATTTTAATAATGCTTAAAGTGAAAGAATAAAAGTGAAATATTCCTTAAAATTTCGTACCTTGGGGGTGTATATAGTATGCCTGTAAAGCAGCGCTGGTTTCCCATGCTTAGAACAGTCTCTGCACAAAATGTAATTTCTGAAGGAAAAAAAGTAATTTAAAAGTACTTGTGGCTGTAACGAATTGCCGGTCCCAGCAATACAGAGAAAAGTCATTGATAAAAATAAATAAATGTGTGGGGGTCCCCCCAAATTTAATTACCAGGCCCTTCAGGTCTGGTATGTATATTAAGGGGAACCCTGCGCCAAATTTAATAAAAAATGGCGTGCGGCTCCCCCCAAATATCACCAGACTCTTATCCAAGCACGCAACCTGGCAGGCCGCAGGAAAAGAGGGGGGGACGAGAGAGCACCCCCCCCTCCTGAACCATACCAGGCCACATGCCCTCAACATGGGGAGAATACTTTGGGGTCTGGACCCCAAAGCACCATGTCCCCATGTTAATGGAGACAAGAGCCTCATCCCCACAACCCTTGCCCGGTGGTTGTGGGGGTCTGTGGGCGGGGGGCTTATCGGAATTTGGAAGACCCCTTTAACAAATGGGACCCCCAGATCCCGCCCCCCCTATGTGAATTGGTAACGGGTACATTGTACCCCTACCATTTCACAAAGAATGTGTAAAAAATTGTAAAAAAACACACAGACACAGTCCTCCTCGATGTTGACTCGTCGCTTCCTCTCGCAATAATGCTAAATTTTCGGTCCGCAGAGATTAATATAGGCTTCTCATGACGTCACAGTCAGATGTTCCGGGGCACATGGCCCCGGAGCATGTGAATGTGACGTCATAGGAACATGTGACTGTGACGTCATGAGAAGCCTATATTAATCTCTGCGGACCGAAAATTTAGCATTACTGCGAGAGGAAGCGACGAGTCAACATCGAGGAGGAGAAGAGAGAAGAAGACGCTGACGGCGACGACGGAGAAGACCGGCCCCTCCACTAGCAAAAGAGCTAAAGAAGTTAGTGGAGGGGCCGGCAGAAGAAAGAAGCGGGAGAAGAACCGGGAGAAGAACCGGATAGCGGGGGAAGAAGAAGGCGACGGAGAAGACCGGGCCTCCTCTAGCAAAAGAGCTAAAAGAAGTTAGCGGAGGCCCGGCAGAAGAAAGGAAGAACCGGAGAGAAGAAGAGGGGAGAAGGTGACGGAGAAGACCGGGCCTCCGCTAGCAAAAGAGCTAAAGAAGTTAGCAGTGGCCCGGCAGAAGAAAACCGGAGAGCGCGGCGACGACACCGGAAACCCCCGAAGTCGGAAGAAGACCCCCGAGCTGTGCAATAAAATACTTTAAAAAGCTGTGTGGTTTTTTTATTGCAATTTTTTTCCACCAGGTGAATGGGTAGGGGTACGATGTACCCCATACTCATTCACATAGGGTGGGGGGCCGGGATCCGGGGGCCCCTTTATTAAAGGGGGCTCCCGGATTCCGATAACCCCCCCGCCCGCAGACCCCGACAACCAACGGCCAGGGTTGTCGGGAAGAGGCCCTTGTCCTCATCAACATGGGGGCAGGGTGCTCTGGGGTGGGGGGGCCGCAGGTCGCCCCCTGCCCCAGAGCACCAAACCCCCCATGTTGAGGGCATGCGGCCTGGTACGGTTCAGGAGGGAGGGGGGGCCGCTCTCTCGTCCCCCCCTCTTCCCCTGCGGCCTGCCAGGTTGTGTGCTCGGATAAGGGTCTGGTTTGGATTTTGGGGGGGACCCCCACGCCGTTTTTTCGGCGTTGGGGTTCCTCTTCAAATCCAGACCAGACCCAAGGGCCTGGTATGCTCCTGGAGGGGGAACCCATGCCGGTTTTTTATTTAAAATTTGGCCTGGAGTTCCCCCTCAAGATTCATACCAAACACAGTGCCCGCTATTGGCGGGGATCCAAGTCGGATCCCCGTTCATTGAAAGTCAGACATATGTCGGCTTCATGTCGCAGGGCAAAGTCAGATCCAAAGTAGGACAGATGTCATGTCGCACTAGTGTGAACCCAGCCTAAATACAACTACACTGCTGCTCTCAGCTGCTCATGTCACTCTGGTCTCACTAAATAGCTAAAATTGTAAATAATACTGTTTTTGGAGCTTAGGGCGGCTCCTTATCATATACATGCAAATGTGGTAAAACACGGCATGCAAACGCCACAAAGCGCACCTTTCTAAACGCCACTTTCAACCTTAGTTCAGAACACTTTGCACCAGCGTCCGGTCTACATGGGGCCTAAAAACGCCTATGCCATTTACAGCTCCAAAACGCCATGGTGGCCATGAGGCCATAGGCTAACATGGAGAGATGTTTTTAAGCTGCAAAAAATGCTCAAACAAGCGGTTGGAAAAACGTCCGTGTGCATGTAGCCTTATATTAACCACTTGCGCACTGCCCAGACCAAGTTTCACATTTCAGCGCTGATGCACTTTTAATGACAATTGCGCGCTCATACAACACTGTAACCCAATGAAATTTTTTTATTTGTTGGCACACAAATAGAGCTTGCTTTTGGTGCTATTTGATCACCTTTGTGTTTTAGTTTTATTTTTTTTCTATAAATACAAAAGACCGAGTTTAAAAAATAAATAAATGGATATTTTACCCACTTCAGCACTGGGCCTATTCTGGCACTTCTCTCCTTCATGTAAAAATCATAAATTTATGGCTATAAAATTACTTCAAAACACCAAACATTATATATTTTTTTGGAGCAGACACCCTAGGGAATAAGATGGCGGTCATTGCTCATTTTTATCTCACTCGGTATTTGCGCAATAAATTTTCAAACGCCTTTTGTTTGCTAAAAATATTACAAAACAGTAAAGTTACGGCCAATTTTTTGGTATAATGTGAAAGATGTTGTTATGCTGAGTAAATAGATACCTAACACGTCACGCTTTAAAATTGTGCACACACATGGCATGACACCAAACTTCAGTAATTAAAAATCTCCCTAGGCAATGCTTAAATTTTTTTTACACGTTACCATTTTGCCATTACAGAGGGGGTCTAGTGCTAGAATTGCTGCACTCGTTGTAACGCACGCAGCAATAACTCACATGTGTGGTTTGAACGGCGTATACATATGTGGGCGGGACTTACGTGTGTGTTCGCTACCAGGGGACATGGGCGTTTTTTCTTCTTTTTTTTTTTTTACTTTTTTGTCTTTTTTGTATTTCTTACTCTTTTTTTTTTTTTTTTTTGGGATCTCTTATATTCCTATTACAAGGAATGTAAACATCCCTTGTAATAGGAATGTGTGTGACAGGTCCTCTTTATGGAGAGATGCAGGGTCAATAAGACCCCGCATCTCTCCTCCAGGCTGGAAAGCATGATATTGTTCCAAAAAAATCACCAATCTCATGCTGACAGCCAAGATCACGGCTTAGTTAACATACGGGAACACGGCATGATGTCATAACGTCATGCCCGCGCCTCCGACGGTCATAGAGATGACTGATCATAGAGATGACTGATGACCATCTGGTCACCAGTCATCTCCAAATCGTTCTCCGAGCCCCAGATGACACGGGAGAGCCCGGAGAAGCACCGGATGGCGGAAAGAGAGGGGGGGATGTCCCCTCCCCCCGCCTATAAGAACGATCAAGCGGCGGAACTGCCACTATGATCATTTTTATTGTGCACAGAATCGCCGGCTGAAAAGAATGATATCTGAATGATGCCTGCAACTGCAGGCATCATTCAGATGTCACCGCCCAAAGCCAAGGATGTCATTTGACGGTGGGCGGTAGGAAACTGGTTAATATTTTTAAAAAAGGTAATTTTTCTTCTTCATTGATGTACACTGATGAGACTGCACTGATGGGCACCGATAAGGTGGCAAGGGTGGGCACTGAGAGGTGGCATTGCTATTTAGCACTGGTGGGCAGTGAGAAGTGGCACTGCTAGGTGGCAATGATAGTTGGCAGTGATGGGCACTGATAGGCACTGGCAGCACTGCTAGGTGCCACTGATTGGCACCAGTGGTGGGCATTGATAGGTGGCACTGGCAGGGGCTACTAATTGTCACAGATGACGCAGAATTGCCTCTTCCTCTTCGGGCCCCATGTCCCTTGCACATAAGCCGGTGATTGCCTTTTTTTATGCTCACGCTGTCAGCACAAGGAGAAAACAAAAACCATTACCCAGCTTTTGTTTACATCACGTGATCAGCTGTCATTTGCTGACAGCTGATCACATGGTAAAGGGCAGGGATCGGCCCCTTACTCGGATCTGTCATCACCCGAGTCACAGTGACTCTGTGACCACAGCGCGCGCAAAGGGGAGGACGTTTATTGACGGATTCCCGGAAATTGAGGACCATGCTGTGGCGGTCGATCAGTTATAGCGCTGATCTCAAGTGATTAAAGAGGGTCAAAATGGGCCATTGACATGCATCACAATTCAACTTAGGAATGAGTCTTTGAAAAGTTAAACTAAATAATTTGGCCACTTTATCCTTCCAAATAATTTACTTCCTGTCACATAGCCACACAGGAAGTGAGGGAAAATCCCTAACAATGTCTTTCCTTGGGGACACACAGGTCAGTCTAAATACTTTCCCCATTATGCACATTGCACTCCAGCATATTGCGGGGTACACCACAAATTATTATTAGGTAGTTTGGACTGTGGGGTTTATTTACTAAAGGCAAATCTACTTTGCACTACAAGTGCACTTGCTGTATATCTGAGGGGGACATGCAAGCCAAAAAAAAAAAACATCTTTGCTTTTACATGATTGTAACATCCAATCACCAGTACTTTCCCTCAGATTTTCAGCAGCTACACTTTTACTGCAGAGTGGATTTGTCTTTACTAAACCCCAAACTACACAATGATTTGGGGTGTACACAACAAAGTGCTAGAGTGCAATTTGCTTAATGGGAACACTAGTTAGATTGATCTGTGTGTCCCCAAGAAAAGCCATTTGTAGGGTTTTACCTTCACTTCCTGTTTAGCTGTGTGACAGGAAGTGAAGCCAATGTTAAGAAAAGGAGACAAAGGCCAAACTACAAAATAAAAAAAAAAACACACGCAGCGGTTCTAACACTTACTTTGTTTCCCTCAAAATGCCCACAATTAGAATTGTATGGCCTGGAGCTATTTTTAAGTGCAGTGCTCTAAATCAGTGCTTCTCAAGTACCCCCAACAGGCCATGTTTGCAGGTTTTCCTTCATCTTGCACATGTGCTTTAAATCACAGTCAATGGTTTTGATTTTTGGACAGCAATTCTCGATAAGATAAATTCACAAAACATGTCCTGTTGTGGGTACTTTAGGGCTGAGGCTGAGAACCACTGCAGTAAAAAAAGGAAAATTGAATACTTACCGCTCTGTATTTCATTTCCTGGTGACGCTCCATGGCAGCACACAATACAATCCATGCATATACTACCATGAAGGCACCAGGGTAGACAAATCACACCTGTTTTGTTTTGACATGCCAATCAGCTGTCACATTTGTTGCAAAGAAAACACAAAACAAACATCAAAACTTTCCATCTAATTTTATTGTTCAACAAAACAAAAGGGAAGGCAAAATAAAAAACATGGTCAATTTGAAACGGTTACAGACTCAACATCTTGAGCAATTTATGGGCAAAAAAATGCAGCAGACAATTAAATCAAAGTGAACAAACAACACACATTAACAACATCAGAATTATTTCAGGGGAACATATCTCCCCCACACCAAAAAATACAATCCACATAAGTTAACCAATCACTTGTTTTGCAAAGACATAAAAAATAAAATACATGTGTTACAAACTCGATAAGGACACCAACATGTACATTTTACCCCCCCCCCCCCCCCAGGTGCATGCAGAAAAGCACCTGGAACGCATCCGGATTGTGTTTCTATGGTGTGAACTGGCCCTAGTTCACACTATAGAAACGCAGTCTGGGTGCGTTCCAGGTGCTTTTCTGCATGCGCGTTTTTGACACATTCCAGTGCATTTTTGAGGCGTTTTTGATGCAGTCCAGTGTTTTTTCTGCCTCTTTTCACTTAGGACAAGTGTGTTGCAGTGCGTCTTTGGTGCATTTAGGTGCGTTGCGGTGCATTCCAGTGCATTTTTGGTACGTTCCGTTGCGTTTTTGATGTGTTTTACTGGGGTCCAGTACAGTTTTGTACCTAAAAAATGCAGCATGACCAATTATTTTTGGCTTTCTGAAATGCACTGGAACGGACTGCAGTGGTGTGAACTATGCCATTGGCATTAATGTGATCAACTTTCTTTGCGTTTTTCAGGCATCAAAAAAACGCACTGCACTGCATCCGGTGTGAACTGGCCCTAAATATCATCCCCGGGGGGTGTCTATAGTATGCCTGTAAAGTAGCACATGTTTTCCATGTTTATAACAGTTGGAGAGCAAAATGACATTTCTAAAGTAAAATAATAGACATTTAAAAGTCCTTGCGGCTGTAATGAATTGCTGGTTCCTGTCAATACAGATAAAAGTCATTGAAAGTGTTTGCTAACCAAAAAAAAATGTGTGGGGGTTCCCCCAAATTCCATAACCAGGCCCTTCAGGTCTGGAATGGATATTAAGGGGAACCCCGCTGCAAATTAAAAAAAAAATTACGTGGGGTTCCCCCCAAATATCCAAACCCGGCCCTTCAGATCTGGCATGGATTTTAAGGGGAACTCCACCCCAAATTAAAAAAAAATGGCGTGGAGTCCCCCTAAAAATCCACACCAGACCCTTTATCTGAGCACATAACCTGGCCGGCCACAGGGGAAGAAGGGGGGACGAGAGAGCGCCCCCCCCCCTCCCTCCTGAACCGTACCAGGCCACATGCCCTCAACATGGGGAGGATGTCCCCATGTTGATGGGGACAAGGGCCTCATCCCCACAACCCTTGCCCGGTGGTTGTGGGGGTCTGCGGGCGGAGGGCTTATCGGAATCTGGAAGACCCCTTTAACAAAGGGGACCCCCAGATCCCGGCCCCCCCTTTGTGAAATAGTAATGGGGTACAAATGTACCCCTACCATTTCACAAGGAAAGTGTAAAAAATGTAAAAAATGACAAGAGCCGGTTTTTGACAATTCCTTTATTAATGTCTTCTCTTTTCTTCCATCTTCTTCTTCCATCTTCTTCTTTTCTCCATTGGGGTTTCTTCCTCCATCTTCCTCTTCCTCTTCCTCTTCCTCTTCCTCTTCCTCTTCCTCTTCCTCTTCCTCTTCCTCTTCCTCTTCCTCTTCCTCTTCCTCTTCCTCTTCATCTTCATCTTCCTCTTCATCTTCATCTTCCTTCTTCCTTCGGTGTTCTCGTCCAGCATCTTGCTCCGGCGTCTTCCCTTCTTCTTTCTTTTCCGGCCGCTCCGTTTGAATTGGAGGTTCCCGCTGTGCGACGCTTCAGTTCGCCTCTGGGTCCGCTTACACCCGTGACACCGCCCCACTCTGACGCACATAGATTTCACAGGGACTTTCCCCATGGTGACAGAGGGGGGCGGAGCCACCGGGTGTAAGCGGACCAAGTGGAGAACTGAAGCGTCACACAGCGGGAACCTCCAATTCAAACGGAGCGGCCAGAGAAGAAAGAAGAAGGGAAGACGCCGGGGCAAGATGCGGACGAGAACACCGAAGGAAGAAGGAAGATGAAGATGAAGATAAAGATGAAGAGGAAGATGGAGGAAGAAACCCGAATGGAGAAAAGAAGAAGAAGGAAGAAGAAGAAGATGGAAGAAAAGAAAAGACATTAATAAAGGAATTGTCAAAAACCGGCTCTTGTCATTTTTTAAATTTTTTACACTTTCCTTGTGAAATGGTAGGGGTACAATTGTACCCCATTACCATTTCACACAGGGGGGGCCAGGATCTGGGGGTCCTCTTTGTTAAAGGGGTCTTCCAGATTCCGATAAGCCCCCAGCCCGCAGACCCCCACAACCACCGGGCAAGGGTTGTGGGGATGAGGCCCTTGTCCCCATCAACATGGGGACATCCTCCCATGTTGAGGGCATGTGGCCTGGTACGGTTCTGGAGGGAGGGGGGCCGCTCTCGTCCCCCCCTTTTCCCCTGCGGCCGGCCAGGTTATGTGCTCGGATAAGGGTCTGGTGTGGATTTTTGGGGGAACTCCACGCCATTTTTTTATAAAATTTGGGGTGGAGTTCCCCTTAAAATCCATGCCAGATCTGAAGGGCCTGGTTTGGATATTTGGGGGGAATCCGCACGCTTTTTTTTTTGGTTAGCAAAGACTTTCAATGACTTTTCTCTATATTGCCGGGAGCCGACAATTCATTATAGCCGCGGCTGCTTTTAAATGTTTTTTTTTTCCTTTAGAAATGTCATTTTGCTGGCGCACTGGCAAGTTCAGAGCTGCGCCTGTTCAACTTATGCAAATTGATTTAGGTGACTTGACATTTACTAAGATTTTGCCGGCGCAGTGAACCGGCGCATTTGAACCATTGAAATTCCCGCGCTGAGCTAAAAAAAAACTCCTGCAGCTCGAATCGGAATTGCTGGTGCAGCGGGCTGGTTTTGAAAAAGTTACTTTCTCACTCTATTTTGGCCATGTTTGTTATTTGGGCAGGTGTCCCTACACTTCCTCACATCACCCCATGTCACCCCCATTATATTCTCATTTCCAACTTCTTTATATTTAGATTTTAACATGCTGTGTGCCAGGTCCATAGTAGCGCACTGAGCGCCTCCTCCCGGGCGCAGAGAACACTATAGTAAATGGGAAATAGGGCTGCGCTACCGGCGCTAATGTTTTGTAAATACCAAAACAGCCATTGCGCACGCAGATGCGCCAATACTCATGGCGCAAACGTTTGGTAAATCAGCCCCACTGACACTCTCCCTGCCTATCCTTCTCTCTCCCTGCACACAAGGTTAAGCAAAGAATATGACACTGACACTGTCCCCTGCCTATCCTTCTCTCTCCCTGCACACAAGGTTTATCAAAGTATATGACACTGACACTCTCCCTGCCTATCCTTCTCTCTCCCTGCACACAAGGTTTAGCAAAGAATGTGACACTGACACTGTCCCCTGCCTATCCTTCTCTCTCCCTGCACACAAGGTTTAGCAAAGAATATGACACTGACACTGTCCCCTGCCTATCCTTCTCTCTCCCTGCACACAAGGTTTATCAAAGTATATGACACTGACACTCTCCCTGCCTATCCTTCTCTCTCCCTGCACACAAGGTTTAGCAAAGAATGTGACACTGACACTGTCCCCTGCCTATCCTTCTCTCTCCCTGCACAAAAGGTTTAGCAAAGAATATGACACTGACACTGTCCCCTGCCTATCCTTCTCTCTCCCTGCACACAAGGTTTATCAAAGTATATGACACTGACACTCTCCCTGCCTATCCTTCTCTCTCCCTGCACACAAGATTTAGCAAAGAATGTGACACTGACACTGTCCCCTGCCTATCCTTCTCTCTCCCTGCACACAAGGTTTAGCAAAGAATATGACACTGACACTCTCCCTGCCTATCCTTCTCTCTCCCTACACACAAGTTTGAGGTACAAATAGCACGACACTGTCCCTGCCTATGTAACTCTTTCCCTGCGCCGGAACACACTACACAAGGCTGCCGTGCTGGCGGCCTTTTATAGTGTGGGGCGTGTGCTAAACCCCCTGAGCTATAATTGGCCACAGGCAACCTGCCTGTGGCCAATTATGGCTCTCCTAGCTGCCGGCACTGTGATTGGCCAAGCATGCGGGGTCACAGTGCATGCTTGGCCAATCACAGCGCCGGGATTGCACTGCGATGGCGCAGTGTATTGTGGTCCGTTCGCGTCACTCGAATTTGGCGCGAACGGCCCAAATCGTTCGATGTTCGCCGAACGGTCGAACAGCCGATGTTCGAGTCAAACTTATGTTCGACTCGAACACCGAGCTCATCCCTACTCCCCACCCTGGTCAGGCCTGACATAGTGTAAATCTCAGTCTTTTCTATAGGGATTTCTTTGCATGCAAACTTTCGGTGGTGCATTTGATGAATAGTATTTGTAATCCACAAATTGGCAATCACTGGGAACACTATACTGGGGGATACTTCAACTCTGTCCTGCTACCGGTCCCCAGTAGAACAACAAACAAACGATCGGTGGGCCAAGGCAGTCCATAGGCCGGAACATGGTACAGTCTATTGGTCTGGGCAAGTGCCCGCTCACCACTCCGGATGCGATCCCAGTCCGGGACTTCCACCTGCTGTGTCCTCGCACACAGCGTCTGCAACGATCGGGTCCCCGATCCAACTGATGTCCTCACTCGACAAGTCCGGTGCCACCCAGGCTCCACAGTGGGGTGGAAGGCTCTCTGGAAGTTGTGCAAGGCCCCAGGCTTTAGGCCTTGCACTGCTGCCGATCCGCACATGAAGAACCTGTTGCTTCAGCGCGGTGTCCAAAGAGCCGAGCTCCGCCTCGCCTCCTTCTTAAATAATCCCTCCCATGAGTCTCTGCGGTGGCAATTTGCACTCTGGGTGCTGAACGGGGTTCTGGGTAACGTAGTCTCGGAGCCTTAAAGAGACCCCACTACACGTCCACTAGAAATACTTTTTTGAGCAAAAGGACTATTCATTTGATGGACTTTTTTGTGCAGACTAGCAAGTAATGAAGACAAATTCTAGCAGTGTTGAAGTTCAGTGGCTTCTCTTCCTGTGTGTTTCTCTGACACCAAAATGTCCTATTTAAAACCTCACAAACTAATGGAACATTGGAGCATAATCCACGAGGTCAACGCTTCTGTTGTTTCATCTTTAAAAAAAGTTAAACTGAGACACAACGGCACCTTATTCTCTCGTCCCTATGACAACAAAAGGGAAAAAAAATCCTGCTTTTAACAAGACAACATAATAGAGGGAAATGCAAGAAATGTTGACAAAAAGACCATTTTTGGATCCCTGTAAGTGTTAGGAACTTAACAGTTTTGATGACAATTGCTGCAGGAACCAGACAGAGACAGTTTATGTGCTGGCACGTTAATGGGTGCACCCAGACTTCCTAGATTTTGTGATCTTAAAGAGGTGCTTTTGTCATATTTGGAAAAGGTGTGGGTAGACAGCTTTGGCTGCATGTAGCTTCACAGCCAGCTGCTCACTGCGCATGTGTGAACCGCTCTGCACCATCTGATTGGCCCTGCAGATTTCTGGGACCTGTAACATGGGAAGGAGGAGGGCCGGATATCTGCTCAGATCACGCCAATGATCTGACCAGAAGTGGGGGAGCAGGTACCTGTCAAAACTAGGTATCACTCCCCCTCACAAAGAAAAAATATGTGCCAAAAGTGAGGGAGGAGGGGACAGAGGAGGAAGAGTAGAACTTTCCCTAATGGGTGAAGTTCTGCTTTAACATAATGATTGTTTCCAAACAAGACTGCACAGAGAATGCCCACACATATAGTCGGTACCTGAGAGTCAGAGAAAAAAAAAGGACAAGGTCAGGCCAAACATCAAGCCAGCTTGTTCCATATGGTGGCAACCATGTAGAACAGAAGCATTGTTTAGGTCAAGCCAGTAAGGACTTAGAAGTTGACTGATCAAGTATCAGGACAGAAATCAAGAATAGGAATCAAAGCTTGTATCAAAGGTTCACACTAGACAGCGTTATTTTTTTTATTATTATTATTATACACGATTTATATAGCGCCAACAGTTTACGCAGTGCTTTAAAAGTGTTCACTTAAAGTCAGGAGGATCAAGTAAGTACCCTATATACTTGAGTATAAGCCGAGCTTTTCAGCACAGTTTTTTGTGTTGAAAATGCCCCCCTCGGCTTATACTCGAGTCTGTGTCCATCTTCACTTTTTTGTGTGCCTGATCCCGGCGAGCCGTAGGTTCCTTGGACCCCAAACTTGGCACACATGTAGCTCCACTCTTCCTCTACAAGTGTGCAAAGTTTGTTGTCCGGGGGACCTATGGCCAGGATGCACCGATTTTTCAAAGCCAGGCACCCCTTCCATAGACTCCCATGTTAAACGTCAGTCTAGTCACATGGCGCCGGAGATCAGGTTGGGAGATTGGGCAAAGTGAGGCATGGACACAGTGAGGCATGGGCACAGTGACAGTGAGGCATGGGCACAGTGAGTCATGGGCACAGTGAGGCATGGGCACAGTGAGGCATGGGCACAGTATGGCACAGTGAGGCATGCACATGGACACAGTGAGGCAAAGTGAGGCACAGTGAGGCATGCAGATGGACACCCTAGGCTTATATTCGAGTCAATAATTTGGGTCCCTCGGCTTATATTTGGGTCGGCTTATACTCGAGTATATACGATAATTTGAAAATCAAATCAGGAAATTGGAACAGAGAAATTATTTCATGAGACAAGCAGTACCCTACAATGGGAAGCCAGATTTAGGCCTAAGCTGACCAATAAGGAAGCATGGGCAACACAGCCCAGGGCTTTCTAGTGCACCTGGGGAGAACAGAGGGAGCGTGTGACAGGGTTCCCATTTTCTCCAGCAGGATAGGGGGAGCAGCCAATTACTGTCATATACTGTATATGCTCAATCTACAGCCAACTACTTGATGGAGAACTGCAGAGCAGACAAGTGACCAACTTTGGACCAAGCAAAGCGGACAACTGGCCAGACAAAGAAAGTATTTTTATAACTTCCCTGTGGAAGTAAGGGCTCATTTTTTTATAGATCCTATTAAGTATATTTAGTTTTTTACTACACTAAACACAAATTTTTGCCAGTTTTGGCCATTGAAACAGCAACATTTTTTTCATATAGCTAATCATTCAACCGTTCAGTAGGTTTCTACAGGACCATGAGTGCCAAAAGACTAACTTGTTAGCACCAAGGCTAAGTGATAATAATTTAATGCAGAAATGGTTTTAAATTATCACAGATGCAAGTCTTGTAAAGATACAGCAATTTTATAAACTGATTGAAATATATTATCAGATAGTTCCAACAATAGTTTTCTAACATATTACATACAGTACACACCTATGCATCTTGAAAAATTAGTTACACACTTAAGCTATTAACAATGGACAAGCAAGCAGAGAAATATGTAGTTATTTGGCAAATCCCTTTGCGTGATGATTGACTGCTCATAATTCTGTTCATTTATTAAAAGTTATTATGTAAATGCAAATTTTATAACACACTTCAACGTGCACTCTTGCTCATCTAATGAGTTTAATTGAAAACTGCTGATCCTTGCCTAAGGATATTTGGTGATGTGTAGCTTTGTAAAGCAATATATTTGTTACATTGCATTTAGCTTGTTCTTGGGTAATAAAAAAAGAGCTCTTCAACAAAAACATGGATGAATATTTTACCCTTATCTGTTGAAACATTTCACTTGGCATTCTGCCTGATTATTTGCCTCAAGTATCTGTCATGGAAAATAAAAGCAGTTTATAAACCAACCTTACTCTTCAAGTTAACAGTAACTATAATTGCTAAAGGGGTGCTATGGAGGTAGTAGACCCCATGGGGTTGATTTACTAAAACTGAAGTGTGCAAAATCTGGTGCAGCTGTGCATGGTTGCCATAACTTCAGTTTGTTCAATTAAGCTTTGACAAAAAAACCTGCACCAGATTTTGCCTATCCAGTTTCAGTAAATCAACCCCCATGCGTCGCTAGGAAAATGCAGAATTTTTCTGTGGATGCCGCCAAGTTGTGGCCCTCAGTTACATTGAAAGCAGGCAGAAATGCAGCATAGTACAAAATCAGCAGCCAAGGTTGTATTCGGACTGGCAAAGATCAGGGAATGTGGATGACAAGGATGAGAAACAGGTGAAGGTTGTAAACAGAATTGGAACAGAGATCATGGGTACAGGAGCCTGGGGACATATACTTAAAATGGTCTTTTCTCAGGCAACTCCCAAGTGCACTGAGCAGGTTTAAATTGCTTTACCAGACATGTGTCAGGGCTGGGCTCCCAGCCCTCCCTTCTCAGTGCTCAGGTTTCTCAGCTGTTGGTTAATTGCCTGTACTCATCGTTCCACAGTGGCTCACCTGGTGATCATTTTCTGCTCGTCAGTCCAGCCTACAACCAGCCCATTCTGGCTATTTAACCACTTAACAACCACCTGCCGACAAATAACGTTGACAAGGTGGTTGCTTAACTCTGGGAGGACGTTATATAACGTCCTCCCAGAATCGCGCTCCCGCGCGCCCCCTGGGGCGCGCACACGGGAAACTCCATGACCGCCGGGTCCAGAGGACCCGGCGGATCACGAATCGCGGTAAATCGCCACTGATAGCGTCCGTTTACCATGTGATCGCTCCGTCAAATGACGGAGCAATCACTTGTAAACAGACCGGCGTCATTTGATGACGCCGGTTCCTCCCTCCCCTCTCTGTACCGATCGGTACAGTGTGAGAGGGGGGGGGGGAGGGAGCGGATGGCAGCAGCAGCACTGTGGGCTGGATCTGTGACAATTGCAGTCACAGATCCAGCCATCCATCCATCCCTGCTCAGCCATCCCTGTGCTATACCCTGCCAATACTCTGCAATACACCCTGCCAATACTCTGCAAAATACCCTGCCAATACCCTGGTGCAATACTCTGCAATACCCTGGTGCAATACTCTGCAATACCCTGGTGCAATACTCTGCGAAATACTCTGCAATACCCTGCAAAATACTCTGCAATACCCTGCGAAATACTCTGCAATACCCTGCGAAATACTCTGCAATACCCTGCAAAATACTCTGCAATACCCTGGTGCAATACTCTGCAATACCCTGGTGCAATACTCTGCAATACCCTGGTGCAATACTCTGCAATACCCTGGTGCAATACTCTGCAATACCCTGCACAATACTCTGCAATACCCTGCACAATACTCTGCAATACCCTGCAAAATACTCTGCAATACTCTGCAAAATACTCTGCAATACCCTGCGCAATACCCTGCAAAATACTCTGCAATACCCTGCACAATACTCTGCAATACCCTGCACAATACTCTGCAATACCCTGCACAATACTCTGCAATACCTGCCACAATACTCTGCAATACCCTCCACAATACTCTGCAATACCCTCCACAATACCCTGTGCAATACCCTCCACAATACCCTGTGCAATACCCGTGCAATACCCTGCCATACACCGCAATACCCTGCCATACACCGCAATACCCTGCCATAGTCCGCAATACTCCGCAATGCCCTGCAATACTCAGCAATGCCCGGCAATACTCCGCAATGCCCAGCAATACTCCGCAATGCCCGGCAATACTCGGCAATAAACACTTCCCGCCCTCCGGCCGTCATATGACGTCCTTGACTTTGTGCGGGGATATCTGAATGATGGGAGCAGCTACAGGCATCATTCAGATATCAGCTTTTTCAGCCGGCGATTCCCTACACCATAAGAACAATCATAGCGGCTGTTCCACCGCTTGATCATTCTTACGGGAGGCGAGAGGGGATGTCCCCCCCCCCCGCCGCCCTCCGGTGCTTCTACCGACTCACCGCTACGATCAAAGCCAGGATTGTTGGTTTTTTTTTTGTATTTTTTTCAGGCTTCCCAGCCTAGAGGTGAGATGTGGGGTCTTATTGACACCCCCCCCATATCTCACTGTAAAGAGGACCTGTCATGCCATATTCCTATTACAAGGGATGTTTACGTTCCTTGTAATAGGTATAAAAGTGATCAAAAAAATGTTTAGGGCGGAAAAACATGTCAAACTAAAATAAATAAAGTAAAATGAAGAATAAAATTTTTATTTTTTTTTTAAAGCGCCCCTGTCCCCGTGAGCTCGCATACAGAAGCGAACGCATACGTAAGTCCCGCCCACATATGAAAACGGTTTTCAAACCACACATGTGAGGTATCTCTGCGAACGTTAGAGCGAGAGCAATCATTTTGGCCCTAGACCTCCTCTGTAACTCAAAACATGTAACCAGTAAAAATATTTAAAGCGTCGCCTATGGGGATTTTTTAAGTAGCGAAGTTTGGCGCCATTCCACGAGTGTGTGCAATTTTTAAGGGCGACATGTTAGGTATCTATTTACTCGGCGTAACTTCATCTTTCACATTATGCAAAAAAATTGGGCTAACTTTACTGTTTTTTTTTTTTTTTAAGCACAAAACTTTTTTTTTCCGTAAAAAAACGCGTTAAAAAAATTGCTGCGCAAATATCGTGCGAGATAAAAAGTTCCAACAACCACCATTATATTCTCTAAGGTCTTTGCTAAAAAAACATATATAATGTTTTGGGGTTCTATGCAATTTTCTAGCAAACAAATGATGATTTTTACATGTAGGAGAGAAATGTCAGAATTGGCCTGGGTGCTCCAGAACGCCTGAAGGTGCTCCCTGCATGTTGGGCCTCTGTATGTGGCCACGCTGTGTAAAAGTCTCACACATGTGGTATCGTCATACTCGGGAGTAATAGCAGAATGTGTTTTGGGGTGTAATTTGTGGAATGCATATGCTGTGTGTGAGAAATAACCTGCTAATATGACAATTTTGTGAAAAAAAAAAAGAGAAAAAAAAAATTTGATTTTGCAAAGAATTGTGGGAAAAAATGACAACTTCAAAAAACTCACAATGCCTCTTTCTGAATACCTTGGAATGTCTTCTTTCCAAAAAGGGGTCATTTGGGGGGTATTTGTACTTTTCTGGCATGTTAGGGTCTCAAGAATTGAGATAGGCCGTCAGTACTTCAGGTGTGATCAATTTTCAGATATTGGCACCATAGCTTGTGGACTCTATAACTTTCACAAAGACCAAATAATATACACCAATTTGTACTTATTTTTACCAAAGATATGTAGCAGTATAAATTTTGGCCAAAATTTATGAAGAAAAAATAGTAATTTGCAAAATTTTATAACAGAAACGAAAAAAAAAATCATTTTTTTACAAAATTTTCAGTCTTTTTTCTCTTATAGCGCAAAAAATAAAAAACCCAACAGTGATTAAATACCACC
Organism: Rana muscosa; assembly: GCA_029206835.1. Taxonomy (NCBI): domain Eukaryota; kingdom Metazoa; phylum Chordata; class Amphibia; order Anura; family Ranidae; genus Rana; species Rana muscosa. The sequence continues at coordinate 889,646,552 of CM055122.1, read as the reverse complement.
AAAAGAAAGCTCTATTTGTGTGAAAAAAAGGACAAAAATTTCATATGGGTACAGTGTTGTATGACTGAGTAATTGTCATTCAAAATGTGAGAGCACCGAAAGCTGAAAATTGGTCTGGTTATTAAGGGGGTTTAAGTGCCCAGTGGTCAAGTGGTTAAACTGCCAGTGCCTAGGTAATTTCTTCCATGCCTTTGCCTTGGTCAAACATATCTGGAGACTCTCTGCTGTGTTCCTGTTGAAGACTTGCCTGGCTGGCATCCCTTCTGGTTCCTGATCCTATCTGCTGCCTCCGGCTTCCTGATTTACTGGCTTATTCTGACTACCCGTTAGGGCTACCGTACCCTGGCTATGCTTTGACTACGTTTACTATTTGTACCATTTTTACCATTATATTAAAAGGTGTGATTTTTACTGCATTTTCTGTCTCTGTCTGATTCATGGTTCCTGACAACTTGCCCCTAGGCAGGAAGTGTCCAGCAGCGCTTATCACAAAGAACCAGCAGGGCGAGTTTAAGACCATCCAAATACATGGACTGAGCTAGGGCAGGCTTCTGAGGAATTCAAAAGTGGTAGCACAGATCAACAGGCATAAAGCAAGGGCCCAGGTGCGAAATGGCAAACTGGTCCTGCAGAGGCTCAGCTGCAACATAAACAACTGCAAACAATGACAGAGGTTGGTTTAGAAGACAGTTGGAAGACAGGTGATACTCAAAAAATTTGAATATCGTGCAAAAGTTAATTTATTTCCCTAATGCAACCTAAAAGGTGAAACTAATATATGAGATAGACTCATTACATTCAAAGCAAGATAGTTCAAGCCGTGATTTGTCATAATTGTGATGATTATGGCTTAAAGCTCATGAAAACCCCCAATCCCCAATCTCGTGGAATTTGAATATTACATGCAATCAATAAAACAAGGATTGTACATAGAACAATATCGGACCTCTGAAAAGTATAAGCATGCATATGTACTCAGTACTTGGTTTGGGCCCCTTTTGCAGCAATTACTGCCTCAATGTGGCGTGGCATGGAAGCCATCAGCCTGTGGCACTGCTGAGGTGTTATGGAAGACCAGGATGCTTCAATAGCAGCCTTCAACTCTTCTGCATTGTTCAGTCTCATGTCTCTCATCTTTCTCTTGGCAATGCCCCATAGATTCTCTATGGGGTTCAGGTCAGGCGAGTTTGCTGGCCAATCAAGCACAGTAATCCCACGGTCATTGAACCAGGTTTTGGTGCTTTTGGCAGTGTGGGCAGGTGCCAAGTCCTGCTGGAAAATTAAGTCAGCATCCCCATAGAGCTCGTCTGCGGAACGAAGCATGAAGTGCTCCAAAATCTCCTGGTAGACAGCTGCGTTGACCCTGAACTTAATGAAGTACAGTGGACCAACACCAGCAGATGACATGGCTCCCCAAATCAACACAGACTGTGGAAACTTCACACTGGACTTCAAGCATCTTTCAGTGTGTGCCTCTCTATTCTTCCCCCATACTCTGGGTCCTAGGTTTCCAAATGAGATGCCAAGTTTGCTCTCATCAGAAAAGAGGACTTTGGACCACTGTGCAACAGACCAGGTCTGTTTTTCTTTAGCCCAGGTAAGACGCTTCTGACGTTGTTTGTTGTTCAGGAGTGGCTTGACAAGAGGAATACGACATTTGAAGCCCATGTCGAGGATCCGTCTGTGTATGGTGGCTCTTGATGCCCTGACTCCAGCCTCAGTCCACTCCTTGTGAAAGTCCCCAACACTTTTGAATGGCCTTTTCCTGACAATCCTCTCCAGGCTGCGGTCATCCCTGCTGCTTGTGCACCTTTTTCTTCCAAACTTTTCCCTTCCACATAACTTTCTATTAATGTGCTTTGATACAGCACTTTGGGAACATCCAACTTCTTTTGCAATTACCTTTTGAGGCTTTCCCTCCTTATGGAGGATGTCAATGATGGTTTTCTGCACAACTGTCAGGTCAGCAGTCTTTCCCATGATTGTGATTCCTACTGAACCAGACTGAGAGACCATTTAAAGGCTCAGGAACCCTTTGCAGGTGTTATGGCTTAATTAGCTGATTAGAGTGGGACACTTTGAGCTTAGAATATTGCACCTTTTCACAATATTCTAATTTTCTGAGATTGTGGATTTGGGGTTTTCATGAGCTGTAAGCCATAATCATCACAATTATGACAAATCACAGCTTGAACTATCTTGCTTTGCATGTAATGAGTCTATCTCATATATTAGTTTCACCTTTTAAGTTGCATTAGTGAAATAAATTAACTTTTGCACGATATTCTAATTTTTCGAGTATCACCTGTACATAGTTACATAGTAGGTGAGGTTGAAAAAAGACACAAGTCCCTCAAGTCCAACCTATGTGTGTGATTATATGTCATTATTACCTTGCATATCCCTGTATGTTGTGGTCGTTCAGGTGCTTATCTAATAGTTCTTTAAACCATTGATGCCCCCTGCTGAGACCACCACCTGTGGAAGGGAATTCTACATCCTTGCCGCTCTTACAGTAAAGAACCTTCTACGTAGTTTAATGTTAAACCTCTTTTCTTCTCGTTTTAATTAGTGGTCACATGTCTTGCTAAACTCCCTTCCGTGAAAAAGTTTTATCCCTATTGTGGGGTCACCAGTATGGTATTTGTAAATTTAAATCATATCCCCTCTCAAGCGTCTCTTCTCCAGAGAGAATAAGTTCAGTGCTCGCAACCTTTCCTCATAACTAATATCCTCCAGACCCTTTATTAGCTTTGTTGCCCTTCTTTGTACTCGCTCCATTTCCAGTACATCCTTCCTGAGGACTGGTGCCCAGAACTGGACAGCATACTCTAGGTGCAGCCGGACCAGAGTCTTGTAAAGCAGGAGAATTATTGTTTTATCTCTTGAGTTAATCCCCTTTTTAATGCATGCCAATATTCTGTTTGCTTTGTTAGCAGCAGTGAACTGTGAAAAGGGGTTTATCGCTTTAAACTAAAAGTGGATCCATTCTTGAGATTTCTTCATACTTCTAAACAGACCCCATTCCCATTACAAGCAATATTAGAACGTTGTTTTGCTTTTGTTCACTATATTTCCCTTGTGGAAAATTCATCAGTTCAGAAATAAAAGTGGCTGGATGTCACATGATTATCGACTTTTCTTAGATGAATTTCCTTCATAAGTACTTTTCCATCTTACTAATAGGGATGAGCTTCGTGTTCGAGTCGAACATACGTTCGACTCGAACATTGGCTGTTCGATCGTTCGACGAAGATCGAACGATTTGGGCCGTTCGCGCCAAATTCGAGTGACGCGAACGGCCCACAATGCACTACGCCATCGCAGTGTCATCCAGGCGCTGTGATTGGCCAAGCATGCACTGTGACCCCGCATGCTTGGCCAATCACAGCGCCGGCAGCGAGGAGAGCAATGATTGGCCACAGGCAGGATGCCTGTGGCCAATTATTGCTGAGGGTGTTTAGTACACGCCCCACACTATAAAAGGCCGCCAGCACGGCGGCCTAGTGTAGTGTGTTCCGGAGCAGGGATAGAGTAGCATAGGCAGGGACAGTGACTGTTATTTCTTTCTTGCTTAACCTGGATTCCTTTAGTTTAGGGAAAGAGAAGGATAGGTAGGGAGAGTGTCAGTGTGTTTTGTGCTTCTGCTATAGTGTGCTTAAAAAAAACATTTATTCTAGGGACAGAAAACTCTAGGTAGGGACAGTGTCAGTTTCTTTCACTCTGCAAGTCCTTGTTTCCAGGGACCTGTAAGGACAGTGAGTTAATTGTCCTTGTGCTATATTGTGCTTAAAAAAAACATTTATTCTAGGGACAGAAAACTCTAGGTAGGGACAGTGTCAGTTTCTTTCACTCTGCAAGTCCTTGTTTCCAGGGACCTGTAAGGACAGTGAGTTAATTGTCCTTGTGCTATATTGTGATTAAAAAAAACATTTATTCTAGGGACAGAAAACTCTAGGTAGGGACAGTGTCAGTTTCTTTCACTCTGCAAGTCCTTGTTTCCAGGGACCTGTAAGGACAGTGAGTTAATTTTCCTTGTGCTATATTGTGATTAAAAAAAACATTTATTCTAGGGACAGAAAACTCTAGGTAGGGACAGTGTCAGTTTCTTTCACTCTGCAAGTCCTTGTTTCCAGGGACCTGTAAGGACAGTGAGTTAATTGTCCTTGTGCTATATTGTGCTTAAAAAAAACATTTATTCTAGGGACAGAAAACTCTAGGTAGGGACAGTGTCAGTTTCTTTCACTCTGCAAGTCCTTGTTTCCAGGGACCTGTAAGGACAGTGAGTTAATTTTCCTTGTGCTATATTGTGATTAAAAAAAACATTTATTCTAGGGACAGAAAACTCTAGGTAGGGACAGTGTCAGTTTCTTTCACTCTGCAAGTCCTTGTTTCCAGGGACCTGTAAGGACAGTGAGTTAATTTTCCTTGTGCTATATTGTGATTAAAAAAAACATTTTTTCTAGGGACAGAAAACTGTAGGTAGGGAGAGTGTTTTTTTCTTTCACTCTGCAAGTCCTTGTTTCCAGGGACCTGTAAGGACAGTGAGTTAATTGTCCTTGTGCTATATTGTGCTTAAAAAAAACATTTATTCTAGGGACAGAAAACTCTAGGTAGGGACAGTGTCAGTTTCTTTCACTCTGCAAGTCCTTGTTTCCAGGGACCTGTAAGGACAGTGAGTTAATTTTCCTTGTGCTATATTGTGATTAAAAAAAACATTTATTCTAGGGACAGAAAACTCTAGGTAGGGACAGTGTCAGTTTCTTTCACTCTGCAAGTCCTTGTTTCCAGGGACCTGTAAGGACAGTGAGTTAATTTTCCTTGTGCTATATTGTGATTAAAAAAAACATTTTTTCTAGGGACAGAAAACTGTAGGTAGGGAGAGTGTTTTTTTTCTTTCACTCTGCAAGTCCTTGTTTCCAGGGACCTGTAAGGACAGTGAGTTAATTTTCCTTGTGCTATATTGTGCTTAAAAAAAACATTTTTTCTAGGGACAGAAAACTGTAGGTAGGGACAGTGTTTTTTTTCTTTCACTCTGCAAGTCCTTGTTTCCAGGGACCTGTAAGGACAGTGAGTTAATTGTCCTTGTGCTATATTGTGCTTAAAAAAAACATTTATTCTAGGGACAGAAAACTCTAGGTAGGGACAGTGTCAGTTTCTTTCACTCTGCAAGTCCTTGTTTCCAGGGACCTGTAAGGACAGTGAGTTAATTTTCCTTGTGCTATATTGTGATTAAAAAAAACATTTATTCTAGGGACAGAAAACTCTAGGTAGGGACAGTGTCAGTTTCTTTCACTCTGCAAGTCCTTGTTTCCAGGGACCTGTAAGGACAGTGAGTTAATTTTCCTTGTGCTATATTGTGATTAAAAAAAACATTTATTCTAGGGACAGAAAACTCTAGGTAGGGACAGTGTCAGTTTCTTTCACTCTGCAAGTCCTTGTTTCCAGGGACCTGGAGAGACATTGAGTGAATTGTCCTTGTGCTATATTGTGATTAAAAAAAACATTTATTCTAGGGACAGAAAACTCTAGGTAGGGACAGTGTCAGTTTCTTTCACTCTGCAAGTCCTTGTTTCCAGGGACCTGTAAGGACAGTGAGTTAATTTTCCTTGTGCTATATTGTGATTAAAAAAAACATTTTTTCTAGGGACAGAAAACTGTAGGTAGGGAGAGTGTTTTTTTTCTTTCACTCTGCAAGTCCTTGTTTCCAGGGACCTGTAAGGACAGTGAGTTAATTTTCCTTGTGCTATATTGTGATTAAAAAAAACATTTTTTCTAGGGACAGAAAACTGTAGGTAGGGAGAGTGTTTTTTTTCTTTCACTCTGCAAGTCCTTGTTTCCAGGGACCTGTAAGGACAGTGAGTTAATTGTCCTTGTGCTATATTGTGCTTAAAAAAAACATTTATTCTAGGGACAGAAAACTCTAGGTAGGGACAGTGTCAGTTTCTTTCACTCTGCAAGTCCTTGTTTCCAGGGACCTGTAAGGACAGTGAGTTAATTTTCCTTGTGCTATATTGTGATTAAAAAAAACATTTATTCTAGGGACAGAAAACTCTAGGTAGGGACAGTGTCAGTTTCTTTCACTCTGCAAGTCCTTGTTTCCAGGGACCTGTAAGGACAGTGAGTTAATTTTCCTTGTGCTATATTGTGATTAAAAAAAACATTTTTTCTAGGGACAGAAAACTGTAGGTAGGGAGAGTGTTTTTTTTCTTTCACTCTGCAAGTCCTTGTTTCCAGGGACCTGTAAGGACAGTGAGTTAATTTTCCTTGTGCTATATTGTGATTAAAAAAAACATTTTTTCTAGGGACAGAAAACTGTAGGTAGGGAGAGTGTTTTTTTTCTTTCACTCTGCAAGTCCTTGTTTCCAGGGACCTGTAAGGACAGTGAGTTAATTGTCCTTGTGCTATATTGTGCTTAAAAAAAACATTTTTTCTAGGGACAGAAAACTCTAGGTAGGGAGAGTGTTTTTTTTTTTTCACTCTGCAAGTCCTTGTTTCCAGGGACCTGTAAGGACAGTGAGTTAATTGTCCTTGTGCTATATTGTGCTTAAAAAAAACATTTATTCTAGGGACAGAAAACTCTAGGTAGGGACAGTGTCAGTTTCTTTCACTCTGCAAGTCCTTGTTTCCAGGGACCTGTAAGGACAGTGAGTTAATTTTCCTTGTGCTATATTGTGATTAAAAAAAACATTTATTCTAGGGACAGAAAACTCTAGGTAGGGACAGTGTCAGTTTCTTTCACTCTGCAAGTCCTTGTTTCCAGGGACCTGTAAGGACAGTGAGTTAATTGTCCTTGTGCTATATTGTGATTAAAAAAAACATTTATTCTAGGGACAGAAAACTCTAGGTAGGGACAGTGTCAGTTTCTTTCACTCTGCAAGTCCTTGTTTTCAGGGACCTGGAGAGACATTGAGTGAATTGTCCTTGTGCTATATTGTGATTAAAAAAAACATTTATTCTAGGGACAGAAAACTCTAGGTAGGGACAGTGTCAGTTTCTTTCACTGTGAAAGTCCTTGTTTCAAGGGACAGAGAAGGACACCTGAAGGTAGCCCTTATTGCTTTTTTCCCATCTCCCTGCAGGCCATCTATTAGAATGTCTGGAAGGCAAACAAGGAGAGGCAGACAGTCAGGAGGCAATAAAAGAGGGCAAGCAGGCTCTGTGTCTGGGGGCAACAGTGCTGGTCGTGGACGCGGTGCATTGTCATCAGCACATGGCCATGGGACACGCTTGTCCTTCTTTTCGGCAGCTGGACATGTTGAGCCACATCATGCCGAAGACTTGGTAGAGTGGATGACCAAGCCCTCCTCCTCCTCCTCATCCTCTCTCACCCAGGCTCAGGGTACTGGAAAAGCAGCTGCCAAAGCGTCGTCTTCCCTGGTATCAATGTCAGACAAATCATCAGTCACTCCTTCCCTAGACCCACCATGTCCTCCTCCTGAGGAGTCCCCCGAACTGTTTCAGCACAGTGTTGGGTACATGCTCCAGGAGGATGCCCAGCGTTTCGAAGGGTCTGATGATGAAACCCAGCTAGAGGAAGGCAGTAGCGTGAGAGCAGACAGAGGGGATGCTCAAGAAGGACACCAATCTGGCAGTCATGTTCCAGCAGCTGCAGCATACTGCCAGATTGGCTCCAGTGATGAGGAGGGAGGGGATGATGAGGTCAATGACTCCACGTGGGTGCCTAATAGGAGAGAGGAGGAGGAGGAGGATGAGGAGGAGGCACATCTCCAACGAGGCAGGATGCCCTTTGGTGGCCAGCGTAAGGGCAGTACACCGACGGAATCACACCGCAGAGCTCCGCCTGTGCAGGGCGCTGCCTCTGCCCGTCATTCAAAAAGTTCTTTGGTGTGGGCCTTTTTTGAGGCTAGTGCATCAGATCGCACAGCTGCTGTTTGCAACATATGTCTCAAGCGTATATCGCGTGGCCAAAACATCAGCCGCTTGGGTACCACATGCCTGACCAGACATATGTTGACCTGCCATGCAGCTCGTTGGCAAGCCTACCTCAAAGACCCACACCAAAGAACAAAGCGGACCTCTCCTTGCACCGCATCAGCTGGGATCTCCAACCCCACTATAACTTCAGTCCTCTCTGAAACATGCACTGAGAGGAATGAAGGTGTAGAATTAGGTGTGTCACAGCCAAGTACTTGCGCCCACTCTGCTAGCAGTACACCGACGTCCGATTCTAGCAGGCAAATTTCCCTGCCCCAGCTGCTGGACCGTCGAAAGAAGTTCACTCCCAGCCATCCACATGCCCAGCGGTTGAATGCTAGCTTGGCTAAATTGCTAGCGCTTCAACTGCTGCCTTTTCAGTTGGTAGACTCGGCCCCCTTCCGTGAGTTTGTGCAATGTGCGGTTCCTCAGTGGCAGGTTCCCAAACGCCACTTTTTCTCACGGAAGGCTATTCCGGCTCTCTACCGGCATGTGGAAGGCAATGTCTTGGCCTCGCTGGACAGGGCGGTCAGCGGTAAGGTGCATATTACCGCTGACTCATGGTCCAGCAGGCATGGACAGGGACGTTACCTTTCTTTCACGGCCCATTGGGTCACTCTTTTGGCAGCTGGGAAGGATTCAGGACAAGGTGCAGTAGTGTTGGAGGTTGTCCCACCGCCACGCCTCCAAAATGCTACTACTGGTTGTGACACACCTCTCTCCTCCACCCCCTCCTCTTCTTCTTCCTCCATGGCCTCTTCCTGTGGTTTGTCCTATGAACCAGCGGTGCTCCGTAGCCGTTCACGGGGCTACGCAAGTACGCAGGCAAAAAGATGCCATGCCGTGCTTGCGCTGGTGTGTTTGGGGGACAGAAGCCACACTGGGGCAGAGGTCCTGTCTGCTCTGCAGGGCCAGGCCGAGAGGTGGTTGACGCCACGCCAGCTTAAGCCAGGAATGGTGGTTTGCGACAATGGCACCAACCTCCTCTCCGCCCTCCGACAGGGACAACTGACCCATGTGCCCTGTGTGGCTCACGTCCCTAACCTGGTGGTGCAGCGGTTCTTGGGCAGGTACCCGGGCTTACAGGATGTCCTGAGGCAGGCCAGGAAAGTCTGTGTGCATTTCCGCAGATCTTATAATGCCAGTGCTCGCCTGGCTGAGCTGCAAAAGGAGTTGAACCTGCCCAAGAACCGCCTTATATGTGACATGCCCACCAGGTGGAACTCAACGTTGGCCATGCTGCAGCGGCTGCACACGCAGCAGAGGGCCATCAATGAGTACCTGTGCAACTACGGCACCAGGACAGGGTCAGGGGAGCTTGGTTTTTTTTCTCCACGCCAGTGGGGCATGATCAGGGATGCATGCACTGTCCTGGCACCATTTGAGGAGGCCACGAGGATGGTGAGCAGTGACAGTGCATGCATCAGTGACACTGTACCTCTTGTCCACCTGTTGGAGCACACGCTGCGTGGAATAATGGACAGGGCACTTGAGGCAGAACAGAGGCAGGAAGAGGAGGACTTCCTTGCCTCTCAAGGCCCCCTTTACCCAGACAGTGTTCCTTCTGTCCCACCCATCGCAGAGGAGGAGGAGGAGGAGGATTGTGTCAGCATGGAGGTGGAGGCTGGCACTCAGCATCATCAGCAGCAGTCTTTTAGGGATGATTTACAGTCCCAAGAAACCAGTGGACTTGTACGTGGCTGGGAGGAGGTGGCTGCGGATCATGTCGTCCTTAGTGACCCAGAGGACTCCGGACCGAATGCCTCAGCTAACCTACGCTGCATGGCCTCCCTGATCCTGCAAAGTCTGCGGAAGGATCCTCGTATTCTTCGGATCAAGGAGAGGGACCATTACTGGCTGGCCACTCTCCTTGATCCACGGTACAAGGGTAAGGTTGCGGACCTTATGTTACCGTCGCAGAGGGAGCAGAGGATGAGACAACTCCGGGAGGCCTTGCAGAAAGGTCTGTGCAACGCGTTCCCAGAGACTGGGAGGTTACAAACTCCTGGTCCTGGACAACGAGTTGCTGAGGCTTCGGCCAGTCAAAGAAGGAGCGGTGGGGAAGGTGGCCGTCTGACCGATGCGTTCAGACAATTCTTTAGTCCGCAGCCCCAAAGTATGATCGGTTCCAGCAACCATCGCCAGCGTCTGATAAACATGGTGCAGGAATATCTAGGGGCAAGGTCAGACTTGGACACCTTCCCCACCGAAAATCCTCTGGCTTACTGGGTCTTGAGGATGGATCACTGGCCAGAGCTTGCACAGTATGCAATTGAGCTACTGGCCTGTCCTGCATCCAGCGTTCTTTCGGAACGCACATTCAGTGCTGCTGGAGGATTTGTCACGGATCACAGGGTGCGCCTGTCCACCGACTCGGTTGATCGACTGACTTTCATCAAGATGAACCAGTCTTGGATCACCACCAGCTACCACACACCTGATGCTGATATAACAGACTAATTGATTTTAAAATGTCACATCCCTTCAAGACTGATGCTGATGCTGAGTGCCTGTGCTGTTATGTTGACTGGCTATCCTCCTCCTCCGAGTCCTCAATGATACGATTGATGATGATAGCTTGGAAGATCATTTTTGTTTATGGGTGCCGCCACCAGTGCCTAACGCCCAATTTTTCAGCCCCTGTTTAACAGTGGCGTGTAATTACAATTTTTGAAGCAATACTTTGCAACAGGGCTCATTGCTGTGCTCCAAGTACAGTATCTGTGAGGAGTTGCAGTGTTGTGCCACCAGTGCCTAAGGCCCAATTTTTCAGCCCCTGTTTAACAGGGGCGTGTCATTACAATTTTTGAAGCAATACTTTGCAACAGGGCTCATTGCTGTGCTCCAAGTACAGTATCTGTGAAGGGTTGCAGTGTTGTGCCACCAGTGCCTAAGGCCCAATTTTTCAGCCCCTGTTCAACAGGGGCATGTAATTACAATTCTTGATCTAATAATTCACAGCAGGGCCCATTGCTGCACCCACCAAGAGTAACTGTCAGGGCTTACAGTGTTGTGGCACCAGCACCACCATCAAAGGCCCAATTTTTACTACCACTGTTCAACAATTATATGTAATTAAAATTCCTGATATAATAGTTGACAGCAGGGCGTTCCAGCACCAACCAAGAGTAACTGTGAGTGCTTACAGTGTTGTGCCAACACCAACAACTAAGGGGCCTATTTCTGCAGAGTATATACGGCAGGTCCCTACTTTCAAACATCCAACTTACAAACGACTCCTACTTGCAAACGCAAGAAGACAACAGGAAGTGAGAGGAAATCTACCACTAGGAAGGAAAATTCTCTCCTGTAAGAATAAATATGGGAGAAAGGTGTCTCCTCTGTACTGATGCTTTATCAGCAATCCTTGTTTCAAGAAAAACACCACATTTCAAAAACAGTTGTCATTAGGACGGAAAGTGAGGTGAAATGTTCTGAACAGGGGCACAGACAGCAAAACAAATGTTACAGGGGTGATAACCCTTACCTATGTTTTCCAAAAAGTTTAAAAATAGATTTTTGGTCTGGAGCTACACTTCAACAATGTACCTGTTCAAAATTACAAACAGATTCTACATAAGAACAAACCTACAGTCCCTGTCTTGTATGCACCGCCTGTATACGGCTGTTCAGAGTATATAGGGCCTTTTTTATTTTATGTGCGGGGTTCCCCTTAATATCCATACAAGACCCAAAGGGGCTGGTAATGGGCTGGGGTAGGGGGGGGGGTCATGGGGTAGCTATGCCATTTTTCTTAAAGATTTTCATCCATATTACCGGGACCAGACATTACATTAAAGCCGCAAGCAGTTTTAAATGGCTTTTTTTTCCTTTAGAAGTGTCATTTTGTGCAGGGACAGTTCTAAACACGGGAAACACGTGGCACTTCACAGGCATACTTTAGACACCCCCCAGGTACGATATTTAAAGGAATATTTGACTTTTTTTTTTCACTTTATGCATCATTAAAATGACTGCTCCCGGAAAACGACCGTTTTTAAAACTTATTTTTGCATTGATACATGTCCCCTGGTGCAGAACCCGGGTTCCCAAACCCTTTTTAGGACAATAACATGCATAATAGTTGTTATAATTAGCACTTTAGAATTCGAACGTTCGCATCCATTGTATTTAATAGGGTTCTAATGTTCGTTCGAACTTTCGGTCCGTTCGCGGGTTCTGGTGCGAACCGAACCCGGGGGTGTTCGGCTCATCACTACTTACTAAATTACATAGTCACAAGGCTCTCTAAACATTTTTCAGAATATCCAAACTTAAACTGGATCCAAATTCAATCACTAAAATCTCATATAATCATTAATACGTACATGTAATTTTAATTGTGTTTAAGTAATTTAATTTTTTTTTTAATCTGCAGTAATTAGTAAAATAATTCCTTGTAATTCAGCTTAGTTTGGGCACTGTTCAATGATGACAATGTTCTATGTCGCCTGCAATGTCACCTGGCAAACATGTGCTTGCATTGGAAACTATAGACAGTAGTGCCACTATGTTCACCATAAGAAATCTTACCACATTATAGTTCACTAAAACATGCTTGCTCAATACATTGGTGAGATATGTCTTCTTCTGTGTCCAACCTCTGTCCCATTTTTGCATCGTCCTCTTACATGACCATCATTTGTCCCACACATCCACCAGTGGATCCTATCAGTGGTCTGTATGTCAAACTTATCTTCCCCTATCATCTTCTTAATTCAATAGACCCTCATCTGCCTGATGTCTTGTATACTCCTTCTTCAACTTTAATCTATTACATTAATACTGCAACCTCTAGAGATCAGATAACTCCAACCACGTTCTCTCTTCAATTACAGGAGTCATAAAATTCATTATTAAAGTTGTGCTGACATGATTCATGGCATGCCAAAGATACACTCTCTTATCTGAAAATGATAATGAGCTCAAGCTCCCAAATTATGCATAAAAGTTTGCATGCCAACAAAGAAGTGTCCTAACTGTTTCAAATTCAAATCCTAGTAGTTAACTGTCTGCAGCCAATATTCATGAGCTCCCTCTACGACTGACAGTCCCATGTCTTTTTTGAATTATCTTTATTCAATTTTCATAAAAATAACATATTTTAAATTGTTAGATACAGAGGTTCCAGTGTTGAAGATTGTTAATAAGGCTTCCAGTAGCAGTTATTTAGTAGTAGACTGGGGAAGGGATCAATTTTGGGTAGATACGTTTTGAGTTCAATGGATAGTTTGCACCTAGAGCCAACGCTGTATCCTGGCCTAGGCCAACAAGGCCCAGGCCTAGGGCAGCACTTTGCAGGGGGGCAGCATGGAAAGTGTAGCACCAGTCTGATGGGGCGGACTGGGCTGAGAGCCAAATTGTGGGGGGGCGCTGCTTCTAATTTTGACTGTCCTATCATCCTGGACCACAAACCTTCCTCACTGTGCTATATGTTTTCTGCTGCACCATTGGTATGATTATTTCTTCTTAGTCCTCTCCGTAAAATTATCAGAAATTTGTTCTTAAAGTAGAACTATAGGCAACACTTGTTTTTTCTTTTTTTTCATTTTGGCTAAAGTAAGGGAGGGTTATAGCCCCTGTCAGTTAATTTTTTACCATCCCTGCCCCATTGCAAAGATTTCCCTTCACTTCCTGCCCCATAGTCAAGCAGGAAGTGAGAGCACATCTATACAAATTAAGGGAATCCATTGACTCAGGCTCTCAGAACTAATGTCCCGACTCGAAAATTTCAGGGCGGGTCTTAAACAGAACGGGGTGTGGCCTTGACAGGAACGGGTTGGTCATATTTAAATTAGGAGGTGCATGAGTTTAGTCAGGCCTAGGGCAGCACAAAACCTAAATACACTACTGCCTATAGCCTAAAAATCTGTGACTGTGGGTGCAAACTGTGGGTCCAAAACTTTGTGGAACCTCTTTCAAAAAAGTTTTCACAGTGCATAATGTTTACTAAGCATTGTGTTTTATCTGAAGTTCACTCTTAACCACATCAATACTGGGCACTTTAGCCCCCTTCCTTCCCAGACCAATTTTCAGCTTTCAGCGCTCTCGCATTTTCAATGACAATTGCGCGGTCATGCTACACTGTACCCAAATTAAATTTTTATCATTTTGTTCACACAAATAGAGCTTTCTTTTGGTGGTATTTATTCACGACAACGTTTTTTATTTTTTGCGATATAAGCGAAAAAAGAGCGGAAATTTGGAAAAAATATATATTTTCGTCTTTCTATTTTTAAAAAAATCCAATAAAATCGAATTTTGTCATAAATTTAAGCCAAAATGTATTCTACTACATGTTTTTGGTAAAAAAAATTCCGTTAAGTGTATAATAATTGGTTCGTGTGATCACAGACATATGTACGCAAATGATCATGTACAGATGTGCGCAGGTGATCACGGACATATGTGTGCAAATGATCATTGGGACATATGATTTTACTGTCACATATGTGGGGGACAGGTGCTTTTACTATGTGGGGACATGTGTGTGTGGGGACATGTATTTTGGGGACATGTATTTTGGGGACATGTATGTGTTTACACTGTGTGGGGACACTAGGCTGGTGATCAGTGAGTAAAAAGCTGAAAAAAACAGCTCATACTCACTGATCACCAGCCAGTTGCAGCGATCCGCTCTCCTCTCCTCACTGACGACTTCTGTGTGAGGAGAGGTGAGCTGGTTGCCTAGCAACCGGCTCTCTGTTTACATCACATGACGGCTGTGATTGGACACGGCCGTCACATGACGGCTGTGATTGGACACGGCCATCATATTTCCCACAATAAAAGGGTGGGAAGAGACGTTTTCCATGTATCCAACTAGAAGTCTCTGACAAAGGGCCATTTTAAATTAGAAACCCCTTTAACTACTTCCCACCCGGCCACTGTATATATACGGCCGGGTGGGCGCTCTCTCCTTCTGAGTGGACGTTCAGGAACGTCCCTCAGAAGGAGGGGGATCGCGCGTGTGCGTTCCAGCGCAGCGGCGCGTTCCCGATGCACGCGTGTCACCCGGACACGGCGCATCTCGATTCGGCAGGAGGGCTCTGTGATTGGTCCTCCTGATCACATGACGGCTGTGATTGGACACGGCCGTCATGTGATCAGGAGGGCCAATCACAGAGCCCTCCTGCCGAATCGAGATGCGCCGTGTCCGGGTGAAACGCGTGCATCGGGAACGCGCCGCTGCGCTGGAACGCGCACGCGCGATCCCCCTCCGTCTGAGGGACGTTCCTGAACGTCCACTCAGAAGGAGAGAGCGCCCACCCAGCCGTATATATACGGTGGCCGGGTGGGAAGTAGTTAAAGGGGTTTCTAATTTAAAATGGCCCTTTGTCAGAGACTTCTAGTTGGATACATGGAAAACGTCTCTTCCCACCCTTTTATTGTTCAATATGTGGTTCCTGGGGAATTAGTCTACCAATTTATCATATAATGGCACCCTTAACCACTTAAGCCCCGGACCATTTTGTAGCTAAAGGACCAGAGGTGTTTCAGAATTTTGCACTGCGCTGCTTTAACTGGAAATTGTGCGGACATGCAATGTTGTACCGAAACTAAATTTGCGTCCTTTTCTTCCCACAAATATAGCTTTCTTTTAATGGTATTTAATTGCCTCTGTGATTTTTATTTTTTGCGATATAAACGGAAAAAGACTGAAAATTTTGAAAAAAAATGATATTTTCTACTTTTTGTTATAAGAAAAATCGAATAAACTCAATTTTGGTCATACATTTAGGCCAAAATGTATTCAGCCACATGTCTTTAGTAAAAAAAATGTCAATAAGCGTATATTTATTGGTTTGCGCAAAAGTTATAGCGTCTACAAACTAGGGTACATTTTCTGGAATTTACACAGCTTTTAATTTATGACTGCCTATCTCATTTCTTGAGGTGCTAAAATGGCAGGGCAGTACAACCCCCCCCCCCCAAATGACCCCATTTTAGAAAGTAGACATTCCAAGGAAATTGCTGAGAGGCATGTTGAGCCCATTGAATATTTTTTTTTTTGTCTCAAGTGATTGAATAATGACAAAAAAAAATTACAAAAAGTTGTCACTAAATGATATATTGCTCACACATGCCATGATTATATGTGAAATTGCACCCCAAAATACATTTTGCTGCTTCTCCTGAGTACGGGGATACCACATGTTTTTGACTTTTTAGGAGCCTAGCCGCGTACGGGACCCCGAAAACCAAGCACCGCCTTCAGGATTTCTAAGGGCACAAATTTTTGATTTCACTCCTCACTACCTATCACAGTTTCGAAGGCCATAAAATGCCAAAATAGCACAAAACCCCCCCAAATTACCCCATTTTGGAAAGTAGACACCCCAAGCTATTTGCTGAGAGGCATGGTGAGTATTTTACAGCTCTCATTTGTTTTTGAAAATGAAGAAAGAAAATAATTTTTTTTTTTTTTTTTCAATTTTCAAAACTTTGTGACAAAAAGCGAGATCTGCAAAATACTCACCATACCTCTCAGAAAATAGCTTGGGGTGTCTACTTTCCAAAATGGGGTCATTTGGTGGGGTTTTGTGCCATCTGGGCATTCCATGGCCTCCGAAACTGTGATAGGCAGTGAGGAGTGAAATCAAAAATTTACACCCTTAGAAAGCCTGAAGGCGGTGCTTGGTTTTTGGGGTCCCGTACGTGGCTAGGCTCCCAAAAAGTCTCACACATGTGGTATCCCCGTACTCAGGAGAAGCAACAGAATGTATTTTGGGGTGTAATTCCACATATGCCCATGGCATGTTTGAGCAATATATCATTTAGTGACAACTTTGTGCAAAAAAAAAATAAAAAAAAATTAATTGTCTTTTTTCCGCAACTTGTGTCAACATATAAAATATTCCATGGACTCGACATGCCTCTCAGTATATAGCTTGGGGTGTCTACTTTCCAAAATGGGGTCATTTGGGGGGGGGGGTTTGAACTGTCCTGGCATTTTATACACAACATTAGGAAGCTTACATCCACTCTTCTAACCACTTGAAGACAAAGCCCTTTCTGACACTTTTTGTTTACATGTGTAGCGATACCCTCAGCTTAAGCGGGCCGCAAGGTTTGATTTGGGCCCTGAATACAGCTCTCCAACCCACCGGCAATCGGCTCTACCCACTCTGGCACAGCTAGTCTAAAGGATACACACATATATCCTTTGATTTTAGAGAGAGAGATTCAAACATAGAACAGTAATAAAAGGATAACAGATTTTACTTCTTGTTTGATTTTTAACTTGTATGCAGAGCCCTGCAATGACAGTCACATTACACCATAAGAATAAAGGGGGGGGTAAAGGAACGCCACGTGGGGCGACCGTTAACTAGGTACCCTATGGTACAACAGCTAAATGTATACCTAACGGATCAGGCCTGATCCCTTACTCTAAAACTTAGTCCTGTAAGAATAATGGATTCTTCACCGGCTTGCTGTAGAGGTGGTGCACATAAGAATAATAAACACTTTGTAATCCAACAGGGAGAATCCGAACAACTGACCGTACTTCACTAGAGATCCTCTGGATCAGTCCTGCTGCGGATCTCCAGTGAGAGTCTTAAAGTGAGGTGGTAGGCCTCGGCAGTCTATAGGCACAGTACTATAAACAGGTTATTGGATGAGCTTTCGCTCAGCTCACCCTCCGGACGCGACCCGTCCGGGACTTCCACCGGCTGTGTCGTCACTCGTACACAGCGGTTGCTGCCATCGGGTCTCCCATCCAATCTAGGCTGCAGGCAGGAGATGTTGGATGCCACCCAGGCTCGCAAAAGGGTGGAAGGCTCTTTGGTTCGCTGTAAGAAGTCCCCAGGCTTCAGGCCCTCACACAGCACAGCTCCGCACAGGTGGATCAGTCTCAGCCGTCCCGTGTCCAAAGAGAGCGAGTCAGGCCTCGCCCCTTCCTTATATCACTTCCCCCATGAGTCTCTGGGGCATAACCCGAAACATCCGGTGAACAGTGGAGCTCTGGGAACCGTAGTTCTTTCTCCTAATTAAAGGGGAAACACCCCGCTACACACTCCCCCCACTAAAACTCTTTGGTCCCCAAAGATAAACAATTTAACAACAATTCTGAACCAATTTACTGAATGCGGAGTATGATGTTGGTACAGGGAATTTCCACCAAAACTCAGAGGTGGGGTTCCCTATACCACAGGTCACACTAGCATGGGTGGCCTGTCTAACTGTGCCAGAGAGTGAGCTGGGGTTGCCTTCCACCAAATGAACAGTGGAAGGATCTGAGCACTCAGTACTTCTTCTGGCAGTGGCAACAGAGTCCTCTGAGCTTTTTCCCAATTGAGGGTAGGTTAATCTCCTGGGAGGCCTCACGACTCTGTAAGTTCTTTGCTCCCTTGGGACTTCAGGCTCAGGTACCACAGGCTCTGCGTCAGGAACACTTTCTGACACCATCACTGATTCTGGGGCCTCTTCCTCCTCTGCTTCTGAGTAAAGGCCCGGAATATCTTCCCAGCATTCAGGCACATCACTGGATGGAATGAACGCTGTAGCCTCTGGGTTCAGGGTCCCATCCTGTGTATCTTCAGTGGGTGGAAGGTCTATGGCGGAACTCCCTGGAGTTGAGGAGGGCCATAGCCACTCAAGTTCTCCCCTCTCACCTTCACTTGGTTGGGAAGCCTGTCCATCCCTAGCTCGGAGGGTCTGAGACCGAGTGTTGGGTCTGGGGGTATCCAAGATGGAAACAGATTCCGGCAGGTTCTTCACTGAAGGTATCCTGACTGCCTCTTTAAGTGGGAGTAAGTGATTTCTGTGCCAGGTTTTCAAGGGTCCCACTCTCCCCTCTGGCTTTAACTTATACACCGGTAGTCCAGGAAGTTTTCTACAAATGACATACGGCTCGGACCTCCATCTATCAGCAAGTTTATGCTTCCCTGGGATCCCTAGGTTGCGTAGCAGCACACGGTCTCCAGGCTGCAGGTCTTGCACTCGAACCTTCAGGTCAAAGTTCCTTTTATTTCTGACCCCTCTCCGATCTGAGGCCGCTTGGGCTTGTTCATAGGCCGCTTTCAGTTTATACCTAAGTCGGTCCACATATCCTTTGTGGGAGGTAGCAGAGGTATAGTCTAGGGAAATGCCAAAGGCCAGATCCACTGGCAATCTTGCTTCTCTCCCAAACATGAGGCGGTAGGGAGAGTAACCCGTCACATCACTGGTGGTGCAATTGTAGGCATGCACCAAAGTGGATATGTGTTGACTCCAATGCTGCTTCTTCTCTGTCTCCAGAGTCCCCAGCATGTTTAACAAAGTCTGATTAAACCTCTCAGGCTGGCCATCTCCTTGTGGATGATAAGGGGTAGTCCTGGTCTTTTCCACTCCCAGGGAGTCCAGTAGGTTCCGGATCAGGCGACTCTCAAAGTCCCTTCCTTGGTCGGAGTGGATTCTCTGTGGTAATCCATAGTGGACGAAGTTTTTTTCTAGAAGCACCTTAGCTACAGTGGAAGCCTTCTGGTCTCTGGTGGGGAACGCCTGTGCATAACGGGTGAAATGATCGGTTACCACCAGAACATTTCCCAATCCACTCAAATCGGGTTCGAGGCAGAGAAAGTCAATGCATACCAGATCCATTGGGCCTTGACTCTGTAGGTGGCCCATTGGGGCAGCTTGATGGGGTAGAGTCTTCCTCTGGATGCATCGTGCACAGGAGTGGCAATATTCCTCCACTTCAGCCCTCATACAGGGCCAATAGAACCGGCTTTTGACAAGTTGGAAGGTTCTTTCAGCTCCCAGGTGACCATGCTGGTCATGTAAAGCAACCAGCACAGTCTCTCGGTGCTTCTCTGGGAGAAACAACTGCCATTTATCCTCGGAGTCATCAGAGGGGCCCCTTCGGTAGACCACTCCCTGATGGACCTGTAGCTTGTCTAGCTCCCTCCATAGCAGACAAGCCTCCTTGGAGGGGTGATGTCGAAGTTTCTCTGGACTCTCGTTTTCCAATGCTTCAAAGACCAGTCTCCCTATGGGGTCTTCCAATTGGTCGCACCTCAGTTCCTTCCTAGACAGCTTTGACAAGCCTTCCTCTTCAAGTTGAGTCACCCCACAGTAGTGTTTTGAAACTCCCACTGTGGTAACTCCTATTTCCTCTGCTCTGGAGCCTCCTCGGGCTTGGAATTCAGCTCCTTGACAAAGGGCCCGCACCCCGTCCGGTGCTACCTGAGTCCAGTCCTCCCAGTCATCAGCCATGGCATGAGATCTTTGGGACAGGGCATCTGCATCCCTATTTCCAGCCCCTGGTCTGTACTTCAGACTGAAGTTGAACCCAGATAATGCAGCTAGCCACCTGTGTCCTGTGGCATCCAGCTTGGCAGTGGTGAACAGGTAGGTCAGGGGGTTGTTATCTGTTTTCACTGTAAACTCTGCTCCATAAAGGTAGTCTCTTAGTTTGTCCACAACTGCCCATTTGAGGGCCAAGAACTCCAACTTATGGGTGGAGTAGTTTTTCTCCGAGGGGGTCAGACTTCGACTCACATAAGCCACTGGTCGCATTTGCTCTTCATGCTCCTGATAGAGCACTCCCCCTAGGCCTTCATGACTAGCATCAACATGTAACTCGTAGGGTCTGGTGGGATCAGCATAGGCCAATACTGGGGCTGTGGTGAGGCTCCTCTTCAAGGTTCTGAAGGCCTCTTCACACCTGGGGGTCCACTGATCTTGAACCGACTCCCCGGGTCTTCTAGGGCCCAAGCCATCCTCTTCCCCTTCAGTCCGGAGCAGTTCATTTAAAGGCTTGGCAATACGGGCAAACCCATCCACAAACCTCCTATAATAGGAGCAGAACCCCAGGAAAGATCTAAGTTCGGTGACTGTTGTGGGTCTTGGCCAGGAGGTAACCGCCTCCAACTTCTCAGGATCAGTCGCCACCCCTTTTTCAGACACTACGTGTCCCTGATAATTCACCGAAGACTGGTAGAACCGACACTTCTCGGGGGAAAGCTTCAACCCCTCTTCACTAAGTCTCCTCAACACTTTCTCCAATCGGGCCTCATGTTCCTCCAGAGTTCTCCCGAAAACAATGACATCGTCCAGGTACACTAGGACTTCTATGAGGTTCATGTCTCCGACAGTCTTCTCCATGAGTCGTTGGAAAGTAGCTGGGGCTCCAGATAGGCCCTGGGGCATTCTGTTAAACTCAAAGAATCCCACAGGAGTTATGAAAGCGGTCTTTTCCCTATCCTCTGGGTGCATGGGAATTTGATAGTACCCGCTCTTGAGGTCCATCACGCTGAACCACTTAGATCCAGACAAACTCTGTAAGGCGTCCTCTATCCTTGGCGTGGTGTACTGATCAGGGGTGGTCCTCCTGTTGAGAGTTCTGTAGTCAATGCAGAGCCTCAGCGACCCATTCTTCTTCCTGACCACCACTATTGGAGAGGCATAAGGGCTTCGGGACTCTCGAATCACCCCAGTCTTTTTCAGTTCTGCAAGCTGTTCTCTCAGATCCTCCAGATCTGCCAGCGGAACCCGCCTGACTCTCTCCCTGAACGGTTTGTCTTCTTGCAGGCGGATGCGGTGGGTAGCACTCCTCGCACGCCCCACATCGAATTCATCTTTTGAGAAAATCTTCTCCCATCTAGTCAGCTGGGCCTTGGCTCTCTCCTTCCAGGCCCCAGGTAAGTTCGGGTTCTCAATGGAAAGTTTTTCCCAAACATCTCCTTCTTCACCCGCTTGCTTCACTTCTGACCAGCTGACTGGGACAGCAGGACTCACCTGTCCCAGCAACATCCGGGCAGGTATCTCTATGGCCCTTCCTGTAGAGTTCCTTACACTCACCGGGACTCTTCCCCTGGCTTTCTTCAAGGCCTTGATTGGAATCACTTCCGGTATCACTTCCAGGCCTGAGTGATCTTCCCTTGGGTCGGATTCCAGCATGACAAAGGGGCCAGGCTGCTCCCAGGTGAGCTTCACAGTGGCCTTGAGGCAAGCCACCTGTCCGGGCTGCAGCACCACTCCTTCTCTCCCCAGTCTCCACACCTTCCCTATCCCCTCTCCTGGGGTCTTCTGCTCCAACACTAACCGTTGGTAGGCTGTCTTCAGCATGGGATGGATGTTTGGATCTTGATGGCTCCTCATCTTCACCAGGGGGGTCAGAAGTCTTCTCACTAGATCCGTATTGGTGCCTATGATGAGGGACATCTGGTTGGCCCCGGGTGGTCTAGGACACACAACCGCCAGGGTGTCGAATACTTCTGTCTTCCCAGCCACAGAGGGGTCGAATGTCAGCTTTATGGGTAGATAACCATCATAAGGGAAACTCTGCGTTCCCAGGCCCCATATCTCCAGCTCTTCTATCTTCCGTATAGGCAAATGGCTTAAGTGCCTATCATAGAAGTCTCTATACAATAAAGTCACTTGAGCTCCAGTATCCAGAAGGGCCTTTGTATATACTCCTTCCACCTGGATAGATACCGTGGGGGACGGGCCGACCAATTCTTCTGGGTACGGCCGGGTTGAGGTCACTCTCTTATGAGAACTTGTCTTCATCCAGTTGGTTTTTGACTTTGTTCTCCCCTGAGCCTGGTATGCATTGACCCTCGCCACCCTAATGGGGTTACAAACCCGCTGAGGGATGTTATTGTCTCTTGGTTGTAGGCATTCCTTCTTGGGAGTGCTAAATTTCTTCTGAGGGGTCTTGTCCCCTCTCTCTGGTGTGTATCTTGGTTGAGAGACCCTAAATTCCTTCTCAGGGGTCGTGTTTTCTCTCTTCCTCTCCCTTCTATTCAGTTTGGAGCTCACTGAAAGAGATGGGCACCCGGTTGACTCCCTCACCGGGGCCCTCTGGCGTTTCCCGCCGGCTGGCGATTATCCATTTTCTTCTTCTTAGGACTGGAACACCTACTGGCAAAGTGGCCACTGCCTCCGCAGTTGTAGCATAACATCTCTTCTCGGTTCCGAGTGGGACTCGGTATTGACGTATCTGGGAACAACTCCTTTCTGGGGCTTGGTTTCTCTGCTCCACCTTGACCTTTCGCCATTATAGCAGTCATCATCTCCATCATCTGGGACATCTGCAACTTCAAAGTGTCCACCTCCGCTCCCCTATCGGGAGTCATGGCCGGTGTAACTATTGCTACCGGCTGTTTGACGGGCTCTATCAGGCGTTCTTTTTTTTTTTCTTCCAATATAGCCTCTTCCTCTCTAATCATTCGGATGAGGTCAGGGTACTCCAGATTCCTCCCATCCTGCCGGGCACGCAGTGTCCATGCAATTAGATCCATGGGTTGAGCTCCCCTCACTACCTATTGAGCACGGGCCTCATCTACTTTCTCTGGGCTGATCCCCTTCTTTAGGATCATCCTATGCAGTATTTTGTCCAGGCGTCCCATATAGTCTGATAGTTTCTCACCTTCCTTCTGGTAGCAATGCTCCAGCTGATAAGCAAGCTCCGTGACTTTCTCTGTCCCACCAAACACATTCTGTAACACATCGAGGCACTCTTGTGCAGTACAATCTGCCTTGCTCATCTTCAGGTTGCGTACGGCCTCTAGAGCAGGCCCTTTCAAACTTTCCACAACCCTCTGTTTCTTTCTGCGGTCCGGAACTTCCCATTCCTCTAGTGCCTGAGTTGCGCTGTCTAGCCACTCCTCAAATCCCTCTTCTTCCAAAGGTACTGGTTTCCTCCCTGAAAACATCCGGAGTTTCCTGTACCCCGACATCGGGTAATCTGTGGGCTCTTTCTTGCACTGAGCTACAATCTCCCCCAGAACAGCGCATAATTCTGCACTAAGGGTGCCTGGGCTTGTCCTGGGACTCTTTGTGTCCTTCTGTGGGGATGACGGGGAAGATGGCTGCGGTGACAGTGTTATTTTTGTCTGAGGGCTGTCTCTTGTGCGCGGCAGCGCATGCAGCAAATGATAGACCTGATCGTCCTCATCTTGTATGCTGTTGCCTCTAAACTGTTCAGGAATTTCTGCCTGCCATTCCAGTAAGACATGTGAAAGTCCACCACTAGTTTTCACATCTATCACCCATGGTTTGTGAATCGGTGATAGGGACATTATGAGTTGTATCATTGCTTGTGTCTGCCATATCCCCGGGAGTTCTATAACTGCCGTCCTGGCTGGGTCTACGCCCCATCTCTTGTACCACTGTCCCACCTCTATCGGGTCCATGCCGGTAGCTTCTGGCGGTTTCACCGCTGTCTCAGTAATCCCGGATGTACGAGCCCCCACGTGTAGCGATACCCTCAGCTTAAGCGGGCCGCAAGGTTTGATTTGGGCCCTGAGTACAGCTCTCCAACCCACCGGCAATCGGCTCTACCCACTCTGGCACAGCTAGTCTAAAGGATACACACATATATCCTTTGATTTTAGAGAGAGAGATTCAAACATAGAACAGTAATAAAAGGATAACGGATTTTACTTCTTGTTATGCAAAGAAAACACACAGCAATGACAATATGATTTTTAACTTGTATGCAGAGCCCTGCAATGACAGTCACATTACACCATAAGAATAAAGGGGGGGGAAAGGAACGCCACGTGGGGTGACCGTTAACTAGGCACCCTATGGTACAACAGCTAAATGTATACCTAACGGATCAGGCCTGATCCCTTACTCTAAAACTTAGTCCTGTAAGAATAATGGATTCTTCACCGGCTTGCTGTAGAGGTGGTGCACATAAGAATAATAAACACTTTGTAATCCAACAGGGAGAATCCGAACAACTGACCGTACTTCACTAGAGATCCTCTGGATCAGTCCTGCTGCGGATCTCCAGTGAGAGTCTTAAAGTGAGGTGGTAGGCCTCGGCAGTCTATAGGCACAGTACTATAAACAGGTTATTGGATGAGCTTTCGCTCAGCTCACCCTCCGGACGCGACCCGTCCGGGACTTCCACCGGCTGTGTCGTCACTCGTACACAGCGGTTGCTGCCATCGGGTCTCCCATCCAATCTAGGCTGCAGGCAGGAGATGTTGGATGCCACCCAGGCTCGCAAAAGGGTGGAAGGCTCTTTGGTTCGCTGTAAGAAGTCCCCAGGCTTCAGGCCCTCACACAGCACAGCTCCGCACAGGTGGATCAGTCTCAGCCGTCCCGTGTCCAAAGAGAGCGAGTCAGGCCTCACCCCTTCCTTATATCACTTCCCCCATGAGTCTCTGGGGCATAACCCGAAACATCCGGTGAACAGTGGAGCTCTGGGAACCGTAGTTCTTTCTCCTAATTAAAGGGGAAACACCCCGCTACACATGAAAACATTTTTTTTTTGCAAGAAAATTATGTTGAACCCCCAAACATTATATATATTTTTTAAAGCAAAGGCCCTACAGATTAAAATGGTGGGTGTTGCATTTTTTTTTCCACACAGTATTTGCTCAGCGATTTTAATGCACTAAAACACACTATATTGCCCAAATGTTTGATGAAATAAAAAAGATGATCTTAGGCCGAGTACATAGATACCAAACACGACATGCTTTAAAATTTCGCACAAACGCGCATTGGCGACAAACTACATACATTTTTAAAAGCCTTTAAAAGCCTTTACAGGTTATTACGTTAGATTTACAGAGGAGGTCTACTGCTAAAATTACTGCCCTCGATCTGACCTTCGTGGTGATACCTCACATGCATGGTGCAATTGCTGTTTACATATGCGTTCGCCATTGCGCAAGAACAGGGCAGGACAGGGGTGTTTTTTTTTTTTTATTATTAATTTTGCTTTTTTATTTTATTTTTAAACTGTTCCTTCCATATATTTTTTTTTTATCATTTTTATTGTTATCTCAGGGAATGTAAATATCCCCTATGATAGCAATAGGTAGTGACAGGTACTCTTTTTTTGAAAAAACTGGAGTCTATTAGACCCTAGATCTTTCCTCTGCCCTCAAAGCATCTGACCACACCAAGATCGGTGTGATAAAATGCATTCCCAATTTCCCAATGGCGCTTTTTATATCCGGGGGGGGGGACATTCCCTCCCACTGCTTGTAAAATCAGTCCAGAGGCTAATTAGCCACTAGGATTGCTTTTACATAAAAGCCGTCCGCTGGCTGAAAAGAATGATACAAAGATGATACCTAAACCCGCAGGCATCAATCTGGTATAACCATTTAAAGTCCAGCAACATACCAGTACGTTGCTGGTCCTTGTTGGACATGTATTGTAATCTTTTTTTTCATGCAGCCTGTTGGCTGAACGAAAAAAGAGATTGATCGGTGGGTATGCCCACCATTAGAATACCGCCCTTCATCCACCCACTTCTAATGATGGGCATACATGCACCATTTATATATGCCAAAGCATGGGGGCATCCTCCCGCAAAAGTTATGCCGCACACACATGGTCAGACTTTTCCACGGGCAAGCCTCCGTCGGAATTTAGACCGTATGTACACGGCATTAGGAGAAAAATCGCTCCTCCGCTCCTCCGCCCCTGCTGCCCCAATGCTTCGGCATATATGCTTTTTTTTTTAACTGTGGTGGTGAAATCACCTCCTACAGCACTGGAGTCGCAGGGATCAGGCCTGTCTCTGCGAACGCTGCAGTTATGTGTGTTGTGTTTTGTAAGTGACAGTGATCGATCGATACTGCACTTGGGTGGCCTGGGCTGGACGGAGGGGCAAAACGCAGGTGCTAGCAGGTATCTGGGCTGATCCCGCTAACACTGCATTTTTGGGAACCCTAAATTGCTGGGGACGCTAGTATGGATCTGATCAGATCAGATATTGATCTGTTCAGATACTATACCACTAAGGGAGGTGTATGCTTCACGCATGAGTGTTAGCGTTACTGGCACTAACCTGACGCTGCCTGGGGTGTGACGCAGACCCTCTCTGATGCTAAAACCTAATTGATATCTCCCGCCGGGCGATCAGGGGGTTAAACCTTTATTGGGTTATATACGGCGGGTGCCCTGACACTATAAAAAGCAAACTAACTAACCAGCGTCACCCGTAACACTTATAGGGTGATCACTGGTGAAAGGGTTAACTAGGGTCAATCAGGGGGTTAAACCTTTATTAGGTAATATATGGGGGTACCCGACGCTATAAAAACCTGCGGCGAACCTAAAAAAAATAACTGGCTACCTATCGGCATCACCGACACTAAGACAGCGATCAGAAAAACGATTGCTTAGTGACAGTGGTGCTAGGGGGTGAAAGGGTTACCTGGGGGGGCGATCAAGGGGTTAAACCTTTATTGGGTAATATATGGGGGTACCCGACGCTATAAAAACCTGCGGCGAACCTAAAAAAAATAACTGGCTACCTATCGGCATCACCGAAACTAAGACAGCGATCAGAAAAACGATCGCTTAGTGACAGCGGTGCTAGGGGGTGAAAGGGTTACCTGGGGGGGCGATCAAGGGGTTAAACCTTTATTAGGTAATATATGGGGGTACCCGATGCTATAAAAACCTGCGGCGAACCAAAAAAAAAACTGGCTACCTATCGGCATCACCGACACTAAGACAGCGATCAGAAAAATGATCGCTTGGTGACACGGGTGAAAGGGTTACCTGGGGGGGCGATCAAGGGGTTAAACCTTTATTAGGTAATATATGGGGGTACCCAACGCTATTAAAACCTGCGGCGAACCTAAAAAAAATAACTGGCTACCTATCGGCATCACCGACACTAAAACAGCGATCAGAAAAACGATCGCTTAGTGACGGCGGTGCTAGGGGGTGAAAGGGTTACCTGGGGGGGCGATCAAGGGGTTAAACCTTTATTAGGTACTATATGGGGGTACCCGACGCTATAAAAACCTGCGGCGAACCTAAAAAAAATAACTGGCTACCGATCAGCATCACCGACACTAAAACAGCGATCAGAAAAACGATCGCTTAGTGACGGCGGTGCTAGGGAGTGAAAGTGTTACCTGGGGGGCAATCAAGGGGTTAAACCTTTATTAGGGGGGGGGTTAGGGGGCTACACTGGACCTAAACCTGACACTTTTACAGTCACAAATGTCACTGATTGCAGTGATCACTAAATAAATGGTCACTGCAATCAGTGACACTGTGACTGGGGGCTGGGGGGTGATCTGGGGGGTGATCTGGGGGTGTCTGGGGGGGCCTGGGGGGCGATTTATGTACCTATGTGTCCTGGTGTCAGTGTAGTGTTTGTGCACTAACCTGACATCTTCTCTCATGCGGCGCTCGGTATATGTGAGCGCCGCATGAGGCATGACATCACTTCCTCCTGCCTGTGTAAACATTACACAGGCAGAGGAAGCATTTGATTCGCTGGGAGCGATCGCGAGGGGGTGGCCAGAATCTAATGGCAAAAATATTGGGTATTTGCAGCGCTTGCAGAAAGGTATGTGAGCAAAGGAAATGTGTCACAAATGTTTGTAGCACAAACATCTATAAGTGAATGGCTTATATGACATATCATCAATTATGGTATAAAACAATAGTGAACAAACTTAAAGTTCATTAAATAGCAATTATATCACTCCTGGAGAACTGAGTGTTTCCACATGTCCTTGATGATGCCCTGGAGGAGGGGCGAAACACGTTGACGTAATTTCCGGCCAATTCAGAACCAGTGACACTACTTCCGGTTTCGGTGGAACGCACGCTGTGTACCCGGGAAACAACACTGACGCTCGTTTATCACTGCAGTCCTGTGAGTCTCTTTGTGAGCAGCGCCATGCTGTTTGTTTATTAGCGGTATTTCACATGATTTTTTCCCTTTCTTTCCATATGGTCACTTAAATGCCTTTGCTGCTGGTACTATGGAGCCTATCTACATGAGATGAAGTCTGCCTGGACTTTAGTTGGTGAGATCTCTTATTATTTCCCTATCTGATGAGCGGGGCCATTAGAAGGGATTTTTCATCTAGGAACCAACAACTGATTTCTGGTGTGGAAACACTCAGTTCTCCAGGAGTGATATAATTGCTATTTAATAAACTTTAAGTTTGTTCACTATTGTTTTATACCATAATTGATGATATGTCATATAAGCCATTCACTTATAGATGTTTGTGCTACAAGCATTTGTGACACATTTCCTTTGCTCACATACCTTTCTGCAAGCGCTGCAAATACCCAATATTTTTTCCTTTTTGAGGTGATAGACCTCTTGTTGCAGCAGCTGCGGAACCATTTATTTATTAATTATCACTGCACAGTCTGTCAGCGCGGGTTTTAATTTTTAAAAATAGAATCTAATGGCGGCCCCCTCATCACGGATCGCTCCCGAAGCGATCCCGGCCGCCCACTGTACCGGAGGGGGGTCCGATCGGACCCCCCACCCATACGAAGGCAGGCACGTACAGGTACGTGATTGTGCTTGTCCGTGCCATTCTGCCGACGTATAATTACAGTGGGCGGTCGTTAAGTGGTTAATATACCTGTAGAGCCCTTTTACTTTCAGGGGAGCTAGGTACCTAAATTTAGGGGTTGATCTGGGTTGGTAGCCAGGCCCAAATCACTTCAATTGTTAGGTTTTGTTCTTCTGCTTTTGCCAAGTGGTGTTGCTGGTGTACAGTTCCCTGTGGCCTGTAGGTGGCGCTGCCATAACAGGTCAGGGTTGAACCGCTAGTGATATTACTGTACCTTTGGGTGTCCACTCCAGGCAGCTGTACAGGGGCGTGGTCAGCCCGCTGTGCATGAGGGGAGAGGATACAAAAGGGGCAGATGCCATCTTAGCAGGAAGAAGGGAGAAGGAGGGGTACTGAGGAGCAGTACCGCCTGCGTCTCGTGGCCCTCCAGGCCATGGGAGTGCACAGGGGAAAATCAGTCTCAGGCACCTTTGGCTTGGGGCTGCAACTTTTCTTGTAGGCCCAGCACCTTTAGCTGGCCTACCATCTAAAGAGGAATTCCAGGGCACTTGAGGGTGACCCGTTCTGGAGAGGGAGCCAGGGCTACCGGTGAAGGAAGTCACCGCCTCGGATGAGGCCTGGTCACCTACAGAGGGATTCCACAAGTCCGCCACAGACACTGTAGCGTGCTTCAACTTGCACCTAGGTCCTTAAGCTATAAGTGCTGGGAAGTTTGGAACTAGGCAAACGGGTTCCGATCGTATCCCTAGGACAGTAAAGTAAAGTTTGTGCATCACTCCGGCTGCTAGGACCATGAGAGGGAAACATCCGGGTGAGCAGAGTCCACTTGGGATTGAGTGGTGATATTAAGTGCCTGAACCTACCTCCTGTTATTCTATTCTTCACCTTCAACTTTCCTGTCCGGTTTCAAGCATAAAGAAAATAAACCTTCAGCCATTGAGGTTTAACCTTGTCTGGACATTGGTCTTATTGATACACAAGCAACAGACTTTTCCCTACACTCTAGGGAAAGGTACCAGCCTAGAGGATGTAACTCGCTGCCGAACCCAACAACTGTGAAAACCGCTGAACCTCTTCGGAGAGGAGGGCATGGGCATATAGCACGGTGTGCCTTGTCTTACCAGTGAGCCAGGTGAGAAAAAGGTCCGTGTGCTACATACCCTTATTTTCAAAGCAGAGTTTAATGTTATCTAATCTTATATTTTAAGGAAAAAAGGAGGGCACCACTGACTAAGTGTAGCTGCTCTGTCCTGAAATGTGTAGCCAGGCCCTCCTCGCTCATAGCGTATGACATCATCTCCACAGCTCTGGATTGCCAGCTGCCTCCCTGCACTACTCCACTTGTCATCAGGCTAAAAGAATCCAAGCCATCTGCAGTACTTGGACCCTGCTGCTCCCTGTTAAACTCTGGTTAGCTCAGCCACTTCCCTAACAAACTGTGCTGCATTTGACTATTCAGCTGATGACTAGTGATGAGCCGAACACCCCCGGGTTCGGTTCGCACCAGAACCCGCGAACGGACCGAAAGTTCGCGCGAACATTAGAACCCTATTAAATACAATGGATGCGAACGTTCGGATTCTAAAGTGCTAATTATAACGACTATTATCCATGTTATTGTCCGAAACAGAGTTTGGGAACCCGGGTTCTGCACCAGGGGACATGTATCAATGCAAAAAGAAGTTTTAAAAACGGACGTTTTCCGGGAGCAGTCATTTTAATGATGCATAAAGTGAAAAAAAAAAAAGTCAAATATTCCTTTAAATATTGTACCTGGGGGGTGTCTAAAGTATGCCTGTGAAGTGCCACGTGTTTCCCGTGTTTAGAACTGTCCCTGCACAAAATAACATTTCTAAAGGAAAAAAAGCCATTTAAAACTGCTTGCGGCTTTAATGCAATGTCTGGTCCCGGTAATATGGATGAAAATCTTTAGGAAAAATGGCATAGCTACCCCATCAACCCCCCCCTACCCCAGCCCATTACCAGCCCCTTTGGGTCTTGTATGGATATTAAGGGGAACCCCGCACACAAAATAAAAAAGCCCCTATATACTCTGAACAGCCGTATACAGGCGGTGCATACAAGACAGGGACTGTAGGTTTGTTCTTATGTAGAATCTGTTTGTAATTTTGAACAGCTGCATTGTTTAAGTGTAGCTCCATGCCAAATTCCTTTTTTTTTAGCTTTTTGGAAAACATAGGGAACGGTTATCACCCCTGTCACATTTTTTTTGCTGTCTGTGCCCCTGTTCAGAACATTTCACCTCACTTTGCGTCCCAATGACAACTGTTTTTGAAATGTGGTGTTTGTATTGAAACAAGGATTGGTGATAAAGCATCAGTAGAGAGGAGACACCTTTCTCCCATATTAATTCTTACAGGAGAGAATTTTCCTTCCAAGGGGTAGATTTCCTCTCACTTCCTGTTGTCTTCTTCCGTTTGCAAGTAGTAGTAGTTTGTAAGTTGGATGTTTGAAAGTAGGGACCTTCCGTATATACTCTGCAGAAATTGGCCCCTTAGGTGTTGGTGTTGGCACAACACTGAAAGCACTCACAGTTATTCTTGGTGGGTGCTGGAACGCCCTGCTGTCAAGTATAATATCAGGAATTGTAATAACATATAATTGTTGATCAGTGGTAGTAAAAATTGGGCCTTTGATGGTGGTGCTGGTGCCACAACACTGTAAGGCCTGACAGTTACTCTTGGTGGGCGCAGCAATGGTCCCTGCTGTGAATTATTAGATCAATAATTATAATTGCATGCCCCTGTTGAACAGGGGCTGAAAAATTGGGCCTTTGGTGGTGGTGGTGGTGGTGATGGTGGTGCTGGTGGCACAACACTGTAAGGCCTGACAGTTACTCTTGGTGGGCGCAGCAATGGTCCCTGCTGTGAATTATTAGATCAATAATTATAATTGCATCCCCCTGTTGAACAGGGGCTGAAAAATTGGGCCTTTGGTGGTGGTGGTGGTGGTGATGGTGGTGCTGGTGGCACAACACTGTAAGGCCTGACAGTTACTCTTGGTGGGCGCAGCAATGGGCCCTGCTGTGAATTATTAGATCAATAATTATAATTGCATGCCCCTGTTGAACAGGGGCTGAAAAATTGGGCCTTTGGTGGTGGTGGTGGTGGTGATGGTGTTGCTGGTGCCACAACACTGTAAGGCCTGACAGTTACTCTTGGTGGGCGCAGCAATGGGCCCTGCTGTGAATTATTAGATCAATAATTATAATTGCATGCCCCTGTTGAACAGGGGCTGAAAAATTGGGCCTTTGGTGGTGGTGGTGGTGGTGATGGTGGTGCTGGTGGCACAACACTGTAAGGCCTGACAGTTACTCTTGGTGGGCGCAGCAATGGTCCCTGCTGTGAATTATTAGATCAATAATTATAATTGCATGCCCCTGTTGAACAGGGGCTGAAAAACTGGGCCTTTGGTGGTGGTGGTGGTGGTGATGGTGTTGCTGGTGCCACAACACTGTAAGGCCTGACAGTTACTCTTGGTGGGCGCAGCAATGGGCCCTGCTGTGAATTATTAGATCAATAATTATAATTGCATGCCCCTGTTGAACAGGGGCTGAAAAATTGGGCCTTAGGCACTGGTGGCACAACACTGCAACCCCTCACAGATACTGTACTTGGAGCACAGCAATGAGGCCTGTTGCAAAGTATTGCATCAAAAATTTTAATTACACGCCCCTGTTAAACAGGGGCTGAAAAATTGGGCCTTAGCCACTGGTGGCGTCACCCATAAACCAAAATGATCTTCCAAGCTATCATCGTTAATCGTATCATTGAGGAGGAGGAGGAGGATAGCCAGACAACATAACAGCACAGGCACTCAGCATCAGCATCAGTCTTGAAGGGATGTGACATTTTAAAATCAATTAGTCTGTTATATCAGCATCTGGTGTGTGGTAGCTGGTGGTGATCCAAGACTGGTTCATCTTGATGAAAGTCAGTCGATCAACCGAGTCGGTGGACAGGCGCACCCTGTGATCCATGACAAATCCTCCAGCAGCACTGAATGTGCGTTCTGAAAGAACGCTGGATGCAGGACAGGCCAGTAGCTCAATTGCATACTGTGCAAGCTCTGGCCAGTGATCCATCCTCAAGACCCAGTAAGCCAGAGGATTTTCGGTGGGGAAGGTGTCCAAGTCTGACCTTGCCCCTAGGTATTCCTGCACCATGTATATCAGACGCTGGCGATGGTTGCTGGAACCGATCATACTTTGGGGCTGCGGACTAAAGAATTGTCTGAACGCATCGGTCAGACGGCCACCTTCCCCACCGCTCCTTCTTTGACTGCCCGAAGCCTCAGCAACTCGTTGTCCAGGACCAGAAGTTTGTAACCTCCCAGTCTCTGGGAACGCGTTGCACAGACCTTTCTGCAAGGCCTCCCGGAGTTGTCTCATCCTCTGCTCCCTCTGCGACGGTACGATAAGGTCCGCAACCTTACCCTTGTACCGTGGATCAAGGAGAGTGGCCAGCCAGTAATGGTCCCTCTCCTTGATCCGAAGAATACGAGGATACTTCCACAGACTTTGCAGGATCAGGGAGGCCATGCAGCGTAGGTTAGCTGAGGCATTCAGTCCGGAGTCCTCTGGGTCACTAAGGACGACATGATCCGCAGCCACCTCCTCCCAGCCACGTACAAGTCCACTGGTTTCTTGGGACTGTAAATCATCCCTAAAAGACTGCTGCTGATGATGCTGAGTGCCAGCCTCCACCTCCATGCTGACACAATCCTCCTCCTCCTCCTCCTCCTCCTCCTCCTCCTCTTCCTGTGCGATGGGTGGGACAGAAGGAACACTGTCTGGGTAAAGGGGGCCTTGAGAGGCAAGGAAGTCCTCCTCTTCCTGCCTCTGTTCTGCCTCAAGTGCCCTGTCCATTATTCCACGCAGCGTGTGCTCCAACAGGTGGACAAGAGGTACAGTGTCACTGATGCATGCACTGTCACTGCTAACCATCCTCGTGGCCTCCTCAAATGGTGCCAGGACCGTGCATGCATCCCTGATCATGCCCCACTGGCGTGGTGAAAAAAACCCGAGCTCCCCTGACCCTGTCCTGGTGCCGTAGTCGCACAGGTACTCATTGATGGCCCTCTGCTGCGTGTGCAGCCGCTGCAGCATGGCCAACGTTGAGTTCCACCTGGTGGGCATGTCACATATAAGGCGGTTCTTGGGCAGGTTCAACTCCTTTTGAAGCTCACCCAGGCGAGCACTGGCATTATAAGATCTGCGGAAATGCACACAGACTTTCCTGGCCTGCCTCAGGACATCCTGTAAGCCCAGGTACCTGCCCAAGAACCGCTGCACCACCAGGTTAAGGACGTGAGCCATACAGGGCACATGGGTCAGTTGTCCCTGTCGGAGGGCGGAGAGGAGGTTGGTGCCATTGTCGCAAACCACCATTCCTGGCTTAAGCTGGCATGGCGTCAACCACCTCTCGGCCTGCCCCTGCAGAGCAGACAGGACCTCTGCCCCAGTGTGGCTCCTGTCCCCCAAACACACCAGCGCAAGCACGGCATGGCATCTTTTTGCCTGCGTACTTGCGTAGCCCCTTGAACGCCTACGGAGCACCGCTGGTTCCGAGGACAAACCACAGGAAGAGGCCATGGAGGAAGAAGAAGAGGAGGGGGTGGAGGAGAGAGGTGTGTCACAACCAGTAGTAGCATTTTGGAGGCGTGGGGGTGGAACAACCTCCAACACTACTGCACCTTGTCCTGCATCCTTCCCAGCTGCCAAAAGAGTGACCCAATGGGCCGTGAAAGAAAGGTAACGTCCCTGTCCATGCCTGCTGGACCATGAATCAGCGGTAATATGCACCTTACCGCTGATCGCCCTGTCCAGCGAGGCCAAGACATTGCCTTCCACATGCCTGTAGAGAGCCGGAATAGCCTTCCGTGCGAAAAAGTGTCGTTTGGGAACCTGCCACTGAGGAACCGCACATTGCACAAACTCACGGAAGGGGGCCGAGTCTACCAACTGAAAAGGCAGCAGTTGAAGCGCTAGCAATTTAGCCAAGCTAGCATTCAACCGCTGGGCATGTGGATGGCTGGGAGTGAACTTCTTTCGACGGTCCACTAGCTGGGGCAGGGAAATTTGCCTGCTAGAATCGGACGTTGGTGTACTGCTAGCAGAGTGCCCGCAAGTACTTGCCTGTGACACACCTAATTCTACACCTTCATTCCTCTCAGAGCAGGTTTCAGAGAGGAGTGAAGGTATAGTGGGGTTGGAGATCCCAGCTGATGCGGTGCAAGAAGAGGTCAGCTTTGTTCTTTGGTGTGGGTCTTTAAGGTAGGCTTGCCAACGAGCTGCATGGCAGGTCAACATATGTCTGATCAAGTATGTGGTGCCCAAGCGGCTGATGTTTTGGCCACGCGATATACGCTTGAGACATATGTTGCAAACAGCAGCTGTGCGATCTGATGCACTCGCCTCAAAAAAGGCCCACACCAAAGAACTTTTTGAATGACGGGCAGAGGCAGCGCCCTGCACAGGCGGAGCTCTGCGGTGTGATTCCGTCGGTGTGCTGCCCATACGCTGGCCACTCAAGGGCATCCTGCCTCGTTGGAGATGTGCCTCCTCCTCATCCTCCTCCTCCTCCTCTCTCCTATTAGGCACCCACGTGGAGTCAGTGACCTCATCATCCCCTCCCTCCTCATCACTGGAGCCAATCTGGCAGTATGCTGCAGCTGCTAGAACATGACTGCCAGATTGGTGTCCTTCTTGAGCATCCCCTCTCTCTGCTCTCACGCTGCTGCCTTCCTCTAGCTGGGTATCATCATCAGATCCTTCCAAACGCTGGGCATCCTCCTGGAGCATGTACCCAACACTGTGCTCAAACAGTTCGGGGGACTCCTCAGGAGGAGGGCATGGTGGGTCTAGGGAAGGATTGACTAATGAAGATAATGATACCAGAGAAGAGGACGCTTTGGCAGCTGCTTTGCCACTACCCTGAGCCTGGGTGAGAGAGGATGAGGAGGATGAGGTGGGCTTGGTCATCCACTCTACCAAGTCTTCGGCATGATGTGGCTCAACATGTCCAGCTGCCGAAAACAAGGACAAGCGTGTCCCATTGCCATGTGCTGATGACAATGCACCGCGTACACGACCAGCACTGTTGCCCCCAGACACAGAGCCTGCTTGCCCTCTTTTTTTGCCTCCTGACTGTCTGCCTCTCCTTGGTTGCCTTCCAGACATTTTAATGGATGGCCTGCAGGGAGATGGGAAAAACAGCAATAAGGGCTACCTTCAGGTGTATATTGTGCAGGAGGCTTAGCAACAATGACACTGACACTGTCCCCTGCCTATCCTTCTCTGTCCTTAAACACAAGGATTGAAAATATGGTTCAGCAAAAAAGTTTTAGAACAGAATAGCACACTGACACTTTCCCTCACTGTCCTACTCTGTCCCTCCCTACAAACAAGATTTAGCACAGAATAGCACACTGATAATTTCTACGAGTGTCCTTCTCTGTCCCTCAACTCAGGGATTGAAAATATGGAACAGAAAAATAGTTTTAGAACAGAATAGCACACTGTCAGTTTCCCTCACTGTACCTCTCTGTCCCTCAACTCAAGGATTGAAAATATGGAACAGCAAAATTGATTTAGAACAGAATAGCACACTGTCAGTTTCACTCACTGTACCTCTCTGTCCCTCAACTCAAGGATTGAAAATATGGTTCAGCAAAATAGTTTTAGAACACAATAGCACACTGACACTTTCCCTCACTGTAGCTCTCTGTCCCTTAACTCAAGGATTGAAAATATGGTTCAGCAAAATAGTTTTAGAACAGAATAGCACACTGTCAGTTTCCCTCACTGTAGCTCTCTGTCCCTCAACTCAAGGATTGAAAATATGGAACAGCAAAATTGATTTAGAACAGAATAGCACACTGTCAGTTTCCCTCACTGTACCTCTCTGTCCCTCAACTCAAGGATTGAAAATATGGAACAGCAAAATTGATTTAGAACAGAATAGCACACTGTCAGTTTCACTCACTGTACCTCTCTGTCCCTCAACTCAAGGATTGAAAATATGGTTCAGCAAAATAGTTTTAGAACACAATAGCACACTGACACTTTCCCTCACTGTAGCTCTCTGTCCCTCAACTCAAGGATTGAAAATATGGAACAGCAAAATTGATTTAGAACAGAATAGCACACTGTCAGTTTCACTCACTGTACCTCTCTGTCCCTCAACTCAAGGATTGAAAATATGGTTCAGCAAAATAGTTTTAGAACACAATAGCACACTGACACTTTCCCTCACTGTAGCTCTCTGTCCCTCAACTCAAGGATTGAAAATATGGTTCAGCAAAATAGTTTTAGAACAGAATAGCACACTGTCAGTTTCCCTCACTGTAGCTCTCTGTCCCTCAACTCAAGGATTGAAAATATGGAACAGCAAAATAGTTTTAGAACAGAATAGCACACTGTCAGTTTCCCTCACTGTAGCTCTCTGTCCCTCAACTCAAGGATTGAAAATATGGAACAGCAAAATTGATTTAGAACAGAATAGCACACTGTCAGTTTCCCTCACTGTACCTCTCTGTCCCTCAACTCAAGGATTGAAAATATGGAACAGCAAAATTGATTTAGAACAGAATAGCACACTGTCAGTTTCACTCACTGTACCTCTCTGTCCCTCAACTCTAGGATTGAAAATATGGTTCAGCAAAATAGTTTTAGAACACAATAGCACACTGACACTTTCCCTCACTGTAGCTCTCTGTCCCTCAACTCAAGGATTGAAAATATGGTTCAGCAAAATAGTTTTAGAACAGAATAGCACACTGTCAGTTTCCCTCACTGTAGCTCTCTGTCCCTCAACTCAAGGATTGAAAATATGGAACAGAAAAATTGATTTAGAACAGAATAGCACACTGTCAGTTTCACTCACTGTACCTCTCTGTCCCTCAACTCAAGGATTGAAAATATGGTTCAGCAAAATAGTTTTAGAACACAATAGCACACTGACACTTTCCCTCACTGTAGCTCTCTGTCCCTCAACTCAAAGATTGAAAATATGGTTCAGCAAAATAGTTTTAGAACAGAATAGCACACTGTCAGTTTCCCTCACTGTAGCTCTCTGTCCCTCAACTCAAGGATTGAAAATATGGAACAGCAAAATTGATTTAGAACAGAATAGCACACTGTCAGTTTCCCTCACTGTACCTCTCTGTCCCTCAACTCAAGGATTGAAAATATGGAACAGCAAAATTGATTTAGAACAGAATAGCACACTGTCAGTTTCACTCACTGTACCTCTCTGTCCCTCAACTCAAGGATTGAAAATATGGTTCAGCAAAATAGTTTTAGAACACAATAGCACACTGACACTTTCCCTCACTGTAGCTCTCTGTCCCTCAACTCAAGGATTGAAAATATGGTTCAGCAAAATAGTTTTAGAACAGAATAGCACACTGTCAGTTTCCCTCACTGTAGCTCTCTGTCCCTCAACTCAAGGATTGAAAATATGGAACAGCAAAATTGATTTAGAACAGAATAGCACACTGTCAGTTTCACTCACTGTACCTCTCTGTCCCTCAACTCAAGGATTGAAAATATGGTTCACCAAACCAGTTTTAGAACACAATAGCACACTGACACTTTCCCTCACTGTAGCTCTCTGTCCCTCAACTCAAGGATTGAAAATATGGTTCAGCAAAATAGTTTTAGAACAGAATAGCACACTGTCAGTTTCCCTCACTGTAGTTCTCTGTCCCTCAACTCAAGGATTGAAAATATGGAACAGCAAAATTGATTTAGAACAAAATAGCACACTGTCAGTTTCCCTCACTGTACCTCTCT
Organism: Rana muscosa; assembly: GCA_029206835.1. Lineage (NCBI taxonomy): Eukaryota > Metazoa > Chordata > Amphibia > Anura > Ranidae > Rana > Rana muscosa. Next base: position 889,607,549 of record CM055122.1, on the reverse strand, counting down.
GTCCCTCAACTCAAGGATTGAAAATATGGAACAGCAAAATTGATTTAGAACAGAATAGCACACTGTCAGTTTCACTCACTGTACCTCTCTGTCCCTCAACTCAAGGATTGAAAATATGGTTCAGCAAAATAGTTTTAGAACACAATAGCACACTGACACTTTCCCTCACTGTAGCTCTCTGTCCCTCAACTCAAGGATTGAAAATATGGTTCAGCAAAATAGTTTTAGAACAGAATAGCACACTGTCAGTTTCCCTCACTGTAGCTCTCTGTCCCTCAACTCAAGGATTGAAAATATGGAACAGCAAAATTGAGTTAGAACAGAATAACACACTGTCAGTTTCACTCACTGTACCTCTCTGTCCCTCAACTCAAGGATTGAAAATATGGTTCAGCAAAATAGTTTTAGAACACAATAGCACACTGACACTTTCCCTCACTGTAGCTCTCTGTCCCTCAACTCAAGGATTGAAAATATGGAACAGCAAAATTGATTTAGAACAGAATAGCACACTGTCAGTTTCACTCACTGTACCTCTCTGTCCCTCAACTCAAGGATTGAAAATATGGTTCAGCAAAATAGTTTTAGAACACAATAGCACACTGACACTTTCCCTCACTGTAGCTCTCTGTCCCTCAACTCAAGGATTGAAAATATGGAACAGCAAAATTGATTTAGAACAGAATAGCACACTGTCAGTTTCACTCACTGTACCTCTCTGTCCCTCAACTCAAGGATTGAAAATATGGTTCAGCAAAATAGTTTTAGAACACAATAGCACACTGACACTTTCCCTCACTGTAGCTCTCTGTCCCTCAACTCAAGGATTGAAAATATGGTTCAGCAAAATAGTTTTAGAACAGAATAGCACACTGTCAGTTTCCCTCACTGTAGCTCTCTGTCCCTCAACTCAAGGATTGAAAATATGGAACAGCAAAATAGTTTTAGAACAGAATAGCACACTGTCAGTTTCCCTCACTGTACCTCTCTGTCCCTCAACTCAAGGATTGAAAATATGGTTCAGCAAAATAGTTTTAGAACACAATAGCACACTGACACTTTCCCTCACTGTAGCTCTCTGTCCCTCAACTCAAGGATTGAAAATATGGAACAGCAAAATTGATTTAGAACAGAATAGCACACTGTCAGTTTCACTCACTGTACCTCTCTGTCCCTCAACTCAAGGATTGAAAATATGGTTCAGCAAAATAGTTTTAGAACACAATAGCACACTGACACTTTCCCTCACTGTAGCTCTCTGTCCCTCAACTCAAGGATTGAAAATATGGAACAGCAAAATTGATTTAGAACAGAATAGCACACTGTCAGTTTCACTCACTGTACCTCTCTGTCCCTCAACTCAAGGATTGAAAATATGGTTCAGCAAAATAGTTTTAGAACACAATAGCACACTGACACTTTCCCTCACTGTAGCTCTCTGTCCCTCAACTCAAGGATTGAAAATATGGTTCAGCAAAATAGTTTTAGAACAGAATAGCACACTGTCAGTTTCCCTCACTGTAGCTCTCTGTCCCTCAACTCAAGGATTGAAAATATGGAACAGCAAAATAGTTTTAGAACAGAATAGCACACTGTCAGTTTCCCTCACTGTAGCTCTCTGTCCCTCAACTCAAGGATTGAAAATATGGAACAGCAAAATTGATTTAGAACAGAATAGCACACTGTCAGTTTCCCTCACTGTACCTCTCTGTCCCTCAACTCAAGGATTGAAAATATGGAACAGCAAAATTGATTTAGAACAGAATAGCACACTGTCAGTTTCACTCACTGTACCTCTCTGTCCCTCAACTCTAGGATTGAAAATATGGTTCAGCAAAATAGTTTTAGAACACAATAGCACACTGACACTTTCCCTCACTGTAGCTCTCTGTCCCTCAACTCAAGGATTGAAAATATGGTTCAGCAAAATAGTTTTAGAACAGAATAGCACACTGTCAGTTTCCCTCACTGTAGCTCTCTGTCCCTCAACTCAAGGATTGAAAATATGGAACAGAAAAATTGATTTAGAACAGAATAGCACACTGTCAGTTTCACTCACTGTACCTCTCTGTCCCTCAACTCAAGGATTGAAAATATGGTTCAGCAAAATAGTTTTAGAACACAATAGCACACTGACACTTTCCCTCACTGTAGCTCTCTGTCCCTCAACTCAAAGATTGAAAATATGGTTCAGCAAAATAGTTTTAGAACAGAATAGCACACTGTCAGTTTCCCTCACTGTAGCTCTCTGTCCCTCAACTCAAGGATTGAAAATATGGAACAGCAAAATTGATTTAGAACAGAATAGCACACTGTCAGTTTCCCTCACTGTACCTCTCTGTCCCTCAACTCAAGGATTGAAAATATGGAACAGCAAAATTGATTTAGAACAGAATAGCACACTGTCAGTTTCACTCACTGTACCTCTCTGTCCCTCAACTCAAGGATTGAAAATATGGTTCAGCAAAATAGTTTTAGAACACAATAGCACACTGACACTTTCCCTCACTGTAGCTCTCTGTCCCTCAACTCAAGGATTGAAAATATGGTTCAGCAAAATAGTTTTAGAACAGAATAGCACACTGTCAGTTTCCCTCACTGTAGCTCTCTGTCCCTCAACTCAAGGATTGAAAATATGGAACAGCAAAATTGATTTAGAACAGAATAGCACACTGTCAGTTTCACTCACTGTACCTCTCTGTCCCTCAACTCAAGGATTGAAAATATGGTTCACCAAACCAGTTTTAGAACACAATAGCACACTGACACTTTCCCTCACTGTAGCTCTCTGTCCCTCAACTCAAGGATTGAAAATATGGTTCAGCAAAATAGTTTTAGAACAGAATAGCACACTGTCAGTTTCCCTCACTGTAGTTCTCTGTCCCTCAACTCAAGGATTGAAAATATGGAACAGCAAAATTGATTTAGAACAAAATAGCACACTGTCAGTTTCCCTCACTGTACCTCTCTGTCCCTCAACTCAAGGATTGAAAATATGGAACAGCAAAATTGATTTAGAACAGAATAGCACACTGTCAGTTTCACTCACTGTACCTCTCTGTCCCTCAACTCAAGGATTGAAAATATGGTTCAGCAAAATAGTTTTAGAACACAATAGCACACTGACACTTTCCCTCACTGTAGCTCTCTGTCCCTCAACTCAAGGATTGAAAATATGGTTCAGCAAAATAGTTTTAGAACAGAATAGCACACTGTCAGTTTCCCTCACTGTAGCTCTCTGTCCCTCAACTCAAGGATTGAAAATATGGAACAGCAAAATTGAGTTAGAACAGAATAACACACTGTCAGTTTCACTCACTGTACCTCTCTGTCCCTCAACTCAAGGATTGAAAATATGGTTCAGCAAAATAGTTTTAGAACACAATAGCACACTGACACTTTCCCTCACTGTAGCTCTCTGTCCCTCAACTCAAGGATTGAAAATATGGTTCAGCAAAATAGTTTTAGAACAGAATAGCACACTGTCAGTTTCCCTCACTGTAGCTCTCTGTCCCTCAACTCAAGGATTGAAAATATGGTTCAGCAAAATAGTTTTAGAACACAATAGCACACTGACACTTTCCCTCACTGTAGCTCTCTGTCCCTCAACTCAAGGATTGAAAATATGGTTCAGCAAAATAGTTTTAGAACAGAATAGCACACTGTCAGTTTCCCTCACTGTACCTCTCTGTCCCTACAAACAAGGATTAGCACAGAATAGCACACTGTCACTGACACTCTCCCTACCTATCCTTATTTGTCCCTAAACACAAGGAATCCAGGATTAGTAAAGGAAAAAAAATGACACTGTCCCTGCATATGCTTATCTTTCCCTGCTCCGGAACACACTACACAAGGCCGCCGCGCTGGCGGCCTTTTATAGTGTGGGGCGTGTACTAAACCCCCTCAGCAATAATTGGCCACAGGCATCCTGCCTGTGGCCAATCATTGCTCTCCTCGCTGCCGGCGCTGTGATTGGCCAAGCATGCGGGGTCACAGTGCATGCTTGGCCAATCACAGCGCCTGGATGACACTGCGATGGCGTAGTGCATTGTGGGCCGTTCGCGTCACTCAAATTTGGCGCGAACGGCCCAAATCGTTCGATCTTCGTCGAACGATCGAACAGCCGATGTTCGAGTCGAACGTATGTTCGACTCGAACACGAAGCTCATCCCTACTGATGACCATTCATCATGGGAGGAATAACCAAGAGACCTGTAGATTTTCATTCTATCACAGTGAGTGCATTAATGTCTTTTTTTTTATCATTATAAAACAAAAAATACCTAAGCTCAATCACTCCTATAAGTGAAAACTCAAAAATACAGAAATAACATGAACCTTATGCTTGCCATACACTATACGAAAAAATGGCCGAAATTCGGTCATTTAGACAGTTCATTCGATTTTCAGCCAGTTAATGGGCACAAATCGGTAATCGGTTGGGATGTTTTTGAGCCCAAAAAAACCGAAGGACAAGTTTGGAAATTTTCTGCTGAACGAACGATAAATTGAAAGGTGTTTCCTGTCCATACACTAGTGTAGCGGACCACCAAAATTGGGGTCGCTATGCTCTAAGTTTAAGGGCAGCCTGAGCAATAGTTTAGCTCAGGTTCTCCAATTCTGTTAGTTTGGAATCTGCTCTGCTGTAGTGTTGCCTGGAGTATAGTTCCCCTTGACCTGTGGATGGCGCTGTTGCCCGGGTCTTTAGGAGAACCACAGGTGGCGTTGCAGTGTGATTGGGTGTCCTCTCTCGGCTACTGTGCGGTGGACAGGTTTTGCCTGCTGTGCATGCCGGGAGAGGGTACATAAAGGGCAGACGCCATGATCTGGGGTGGTGTGCCAGGGGGATTCCAAGGAGAACCCCTGGTGGCGAAGTCGTGCCCTTTGGCCCTGCTGGTGGGGGGTGCGTGAACTGGTTGAGGAGTCTCGGGCACCTTTAGCCTGAGGCTGCAGAGTTCCAGGTAGGCCCAGTACCTTCAACTGGGTCTACAGACAACCACTGGAGTCCCAGGGAGCCCGTGTGAGGGTGGCCCGCTCTGAAACAGAGGAAACCGGGGGAGGACCTGTCCGATAGATCAGTGAAGGAAGTCACGGTCTCGGGAGGCATGGTTGCCTATCAGAGGGAAGGATTCGTGAGATGCAAGATAGCTCCTGTAGCGTGCCCCATTGGCACCTATGGTCTCTATAATCTACAGGCGTTAGGAAGTTCTAAATTCAGGAACTAAAGGATTCTGTGGCAGAGGATCTCCTGAACTTGTCCGTGAAGGGGACTAAAACTGAAGTGTCATGTTCGTGCTTCACCCCGGCTGCTAGAACTGTGAGACGGATCTATCCGGGTGAGCAATACCCACTCAGGCTTGAGTGGAGAATAGGGTGACTGGGTGCCGCGTGCCTGAACCTATCTCCCTACCTAATCCTATTGCTGTCTTCAACCTTTTTCCCAATTTGTTTCAAGCAAAGAAAATAAACTCATCTGTTGGAGTTTAAATACTGTCTGGACATTGGCCTTCTTTAGAATAGAATAGACTTTTCCCTACATTCTAGGGACGAGAACCAATGGAGGGAGGTAACTCGCTGCAGGACCCAAAATTATAAGAACACCGCTCAACCTCTTATACCAGGAGGATACGGGCATGTTGCATGGTGTGCCTTTACCCCTGCCTTTACCCCTGCAAGTGAAGGTAGGCAGGAAAAAGGGGTCTGTGTGCTACACTAGGTATATGTGAAAAAACAAACAAAAAATGTATTCATTTATGTCCACTGAATGATTTATCGGTCATTAAATGATGGCACTATCGTTTGCTCTCATGTTCGTCTTTTGAAAATGGGTTTTTCGTATAGCGTTTGGCCAGCATAATTACCGCTGCTGACACTCATGTGTTTCCACAAGATAGATAATATAAAATGGAAAATTTATTATCAAATACTTACCATAATTTTCCTTTCCTGATAGGCTCCATGGCAGCATACGTGTGGGTTGGCCCCGCCTCCATAACTACCCAATAGGACCCCCTCCCTATAAATTTTGGCTCTGGGCTCTCAGCCGTGTTCCATAACTAGCCTACTCCAAGCATTGGGAGAGACTCCTGCTGCCATGGAGCCTATCAGGAAAGGAAAATTACGGTAAGTATTTGATAATACATTTTCAGTTTTCCTGACATGCTCCATGGCAGCATACGTGTGGGAAATAACTCGCCAAACACACCCGGGCGGGCAAAATGCTGAGGCAAGAAAAAAAGGTTTATTTAACACTGTCAACCGACAGAACATGTAAACCAAAATTCAGTGCTGATAAGGCAGCTGGTTCGACATAATAGTGGGAAACTAAAGTATTAATAGGTGACCAAGAGGCCGCTCTGCATATAACGTCAGGTGCGACATGACGAGAGGCTGCTCAAGAAATAGAGATGCTCCGGGTTGAGTGCGCAATTACTGCCTCTGGAGGAGCCAAACCTTTTGCTTTGTAAGCCTTTTGGATGGTCTGAACTATCCATGCAGCAATAGATCTGATTGAGGCCCGTTTTCCTCTGTTCTTTCCGTGAAGAAGAATGAAAAGAAAGTCTGTTTGTCTGAAAGACTCTGTCATTTCCAGGTATTGACTTAACGTGTAGCCCACATCAAGGGGATTAACATCTTGACCTTCAGAAGTTCCAAAAGTGGGCAATACAATTTCCTGATTTTCATGAAAGATAGATGTAACTTTCGGGTTTGAATCCAGCATGGGAATTAATACTGCTCTATCTGGGAAAAAGGTCAGGAAAGGCTCTTTTGAACCCAAGTTTCTGATATCAGACACTCTTTTAGCTGAGGTGACCGCTACTAGGAAGACGGTCTTGAGAGTAAGATCTTTTGCTGAAAGAGGTTTTTCAGGATCTGTGCTGAGTGTGGTAAGATAGTCCAGTACAAGAGGCAGGTCCCATTTGGGGAACCTCGGTTTTCTCTGTGGTCTAAGTCTGACAGCACCCTTAAAGAACTGGCGAATCAGGGGATGATTGGCCCAAGAGATTCCTGTAAATGCTGAGATGGCTGAGATTTGCACTCGAAGAGAGCTTACTGCTAAAGGCAAGTCCAAACCTGTTTATAAGAAACTAAGTACATCCTGGACTTCTGGAGAATTACAGGAATTAGCCCTGGAAGACATATGATCTGTAAATTTTGACCAGATACGCTCATAAACTTTGTTGGTGCTATTTCTTCTAGCGTTAAGGAGAGTCGACATGGCTTCTTCTGGACATCCTAAGGCTTCCAGCCTTCCCCTCTCAAGAACCATACCCTGAGGTGCAGATGAGCTGGGCATGGGTGCAACATTGTGCCCTGAGATAGGAGATCCGGTCTGAGGGGTAGAGGGATTGAGTGAAGCCAAGAGGGAGAACCATGGCCTGTTGGGCCAAAATGGAATTACTGCTATGATTAATACTCTCTCCACTCTGAGTCTGTGAAGGAATTGAAGTATCACAGGTACTGGAGGAAAGGCATAAGCCTGACTGAATTTCCACTGGTCTGTGAGAGCATCTATCCCATAGGCTTGGGGATCCCGAGACCTCGAGTAATACTTGATCAGCTTGTGGTTGCACGGGGACGCAAACAGATCCACTTCTGGAGACACTCCTAGAGTTAGAAGCCAATTGAATACCTCTATGTGTAGAGACCATTCGTTGCTGTTCATTTGAGTTTGTGATAGAAAGTATGCTTGAACATTCTGGACCCCCGGAATGTACACTGCAGAGATGTTGCATAGGTACTTCTGGGCCCAGTCCATGATTGGTTCTACTTCCCGGAGTAAGGACCAGCTGCGGGTACCACCTTGCTACCTTATGTAAGCAACTGCAGTTGTGTTGTCCATCCTGAGCATCACAGAAGAATCTGTCAACAGATGACGGAAGGACATGAGCGCCTGGAAGGCAGCCCGCAACTCCAGTATGTTGGACACAATTCCTTGGGATGGTGTGTTCCACCTGCCCTGGGCTATTTCCGACAGGCAATGAGCGCCCCACCCCTGATTGCTGGCATCCGAAGTTACATTAATCCAAGTGATGGGACGGATTGTGTGACAGTTGCGGAGATTCTTCCCTTGAAGCCACCAAAGAAGAGATTCTCTCATGGATGAAGTGAGCCTGATGCATTGACACTTGCTGGGGGAGTCCCATTGCTGGAGGAACACCTTCTGGAATGGGCGAGTGTGCCACTGAGCCCACCTCACCATAGGGATGGTGGCTGTCATGGGAGCTGAATCAAGGTGTTTTACCTCTTCTTCCTTAAAAGGATATAATTTTGCAATTTTTGACTGCATAGAACTTTTCTTGTCCATTTTACCCCATTCTTCTGAGATAATAGCACCCACTTCCGTGACAAACGGGAAAAATGTCGCTCTTTACTGAGCTGTTTAAAAAGTTTCCTTTGTTTGGGAGGAGATATAACTGGATCTTCCCATTTCAGAACTTCTCTAACTGCTTTCACTAAAGCAGGAACTAAGGCATAATCAAACCCCATCCCAGGATCATCCACATCCGAACCACTTTCTGAGGGAGGAGCTGAGGGATGGCTGGGTTGAGAGATTTCCAGAGTCTCATGCACCTGTCCCTGTTCAAACGAGGGAATCAGTGGGTCTGGAGGAGAATCATGCTGTATTCTAGCATCTTTCTCTAGTAGCGACTCGTTTACGACCCCCTTAACCAATGCTTCCAGGTGTTTATCTGCACCTTTCCTCTCATTGGCTGCCTTTGAAAAACAATGATCACAAAGGGACTTGCTGGCAGGAACCGGAGCCCTGCACCCCCAACATGGTCTCTCTGACCTCTTGCTGTGAGATGAGGGGGGGTAAGGAGTGTCTCTACTGGGACGTCCGGATCTGGAAGAATCATGGTGTCTAGAGCCAGAAGAGGATTGCCGGTGGTGTGATTTAGAGGACCCGCTGCGTCTGCGGGAACTACTCTGTTGTTCAGACCTAGAAGGGCTGAAAGGAAAGAAAGTATAGAGAGAGAGAGAGACAAAAGGCACAAGGTCAAATAAAGCCCTACACTCCACTCTCATCCCCCCTCAGCAGGCAGTATAAAGGAAGAATCCCAGTCTTACCTACTGCAAGAGGGTTGGCCACCAGGAGGCAGTGAAGAGTTCATGACTATTCAGGGAGACACTGCAGGTGGGAACAGCAAACAATCAGATTCCAGCAAAGGAACAAGTGAAACAAATTCAGACCCTTCTGAACAAACACTTACCTGGGGTAAGCTCTGCAGGTGCTCAGGGAAGTCGCCGCTATGCCTACGATCATTCCCGGCGTTTACAGGCTTCCCCAGGCTTTAAAATTAGCGCAGTGTGACATCATGGCTGCGACAGACCCGAGATACTCGCGCGCATGTGCGAACCAGGCCTCACTTTCGTTCCAGGCCGCGCATGCACAGACCGCGGATGAACCAGGAAGAGGGAGCGGCGGCTGGAACGCACAGGGAACCAGCCGCTTACTAGGGATATACTGACCACGAAGAAAACAATGCAGATACAATTCAACAAACACAAACACTGCTGCCATGAAGGCGATACAGCTTACCACCACCTACGATCGATTCGGCCAGGGACACCGCATCCAAACACACACCGGGCTTTCAGCAGATAATGGCCACCTGCACACTGCTAGGTAATCAGGCCTGTGCGCGCTCATCTCTCTAATGGAAGATATAATCCAGCTCTTCAGCGCTACTCTGCCATACACTCCATACCCTGCTTCACAGTCAAGGCTTATCGGAGGGATGAGACACCATATCGTCGGCCGATCTTGATCGTAGGAACAATCGTCTTCAGGTAGGAGAACTAAAACATATAGTCCTTCGGAGGAGGACAAAAAAGGAACACGGCTGAGAGCCCAGAGCCAAAATCATATGTTCACTGCTATAATACCTAAAATAAAAGAATAATATGGAAAACAAAGTGTCTGTGCATTTTCCTTTCAAAAACTAAAAAATTATTCCGCAAAATTATCCACATATACTCAATTTGTCCATATGTACCACAATGCAAAATAAACAAAAAGAAAAAAAAATTCTGTGTGTTCTCCTTTAAATCTTTGCAATGTGTATCAAACAAAATTCAGTGTCAAAAATCCATACATACTCAGTTTGCTGTATACACCATTTAACATATGTTTATCCTATTAATCCTCAAAAACTGAAAATTTATTACCAATACTTACCGTAATTTTCCTTTCCTGATAGACTACATGTGGGTTAACCCCGCCTCCTCTCCATAGCTATAGGACCCCTTACCCATAAATTTGAGCTCACCTCCACAGACAGGTGTTCCGTAACTAGCCGACTCAAATTTCGACTCTCATATTTTTATTCATGGGTGGGTACTCCGTCTACCATGGAGTCTATCAGGAAAGGAAAATTACGGCAAGTATTGGTAATAAATTTTCCGTTTTCCTGACAGACTCCATGGCAGACTACGTGTGGGAAATAACTAGCCAATCCACACGGGAAGGTATGCTTGAACAAAAATATTTAATCTTCCCCATCAACTGATAGGATTTTTCGACCAAAATTTACAGAGGAAAGGGAAGCAGGCTCAATGCAATAATGAGTCATAAAGGTAATAATGGAAGACCACGAAGCTGCCTTGCAAATCACTTCAGGAGCCACGTGTCGAGCTGCTGCCCATGAGGCTGCCATGCCTCTGGTGGAATGAGCCGTCACCGCCTCCGGAGGGGCCAAGCCCTTTGCCCTGTAAGCCTGTTGAATAGACTGAACGATCCAGGCTGCTATCAATCTGGAGGAAGCTCTCTTTCCTTTGTTGCTGCCAGAGTGTAATAAGAACAGGTAGTTCGAGTTTCTAAAAGATGAAGTGACTCTCAGATACTCTTTCAGAGTCTCGCCAACATCCAGGAGATGAGCATCTGCTGATTCTGGAGAATTGAAGGTAGGAAGGACTATTTCCTGGTTTTCGTGAAAAACTGACGTGACTTTGGGTTTAGACCCACGCATGGGAATAAGGACCACACGGGGTGGGAAGAAAGTCAGAAAGGGTTCTTGATAACCCAGGAAGCTTATTTCTGAAACCCTTTTGGCTGAGGTAATGGCCACTAGAAAGGCCAGTTTGATTGATAAGTCTCTAACAGAAAGATCCTTGTTGTTGAGCGCTGAAAGAGCATCAAGGACGAGCGGAAGATCTGGGTTTCCTCTGAGGCCTGATTCTCGAAGCCCCCCGAAATAATTGTTGAACCAGGGGTTGAGTTGCCCATGATGTTCCTGAAAATGCTGATAAGGCTGAAACTTGCACCCCGAGGGAACTGATCGATAAAGGAAGATCCAAGCCTGTCTGGAGAAAACTCAGGACGTCTTGAACTCCAGGATCTCTGAAGGATTTTCCGGCAGAAGTCATGAAGCTGACGAATCTTGTCCAGATTCTGTTATAGGTTTTGTTTGTGTTAGGTTTTCTGGAGCTCATAAGGGTAGAGATTACCCCTGAGGCACACCCAAGAGACTCTAGCCTCTCCCTCTCAAAAACCAAACCATCAGTCTCAGTATCGCTGGACAAGGGTGCAGGGTCGCCCCCTGAGAAAGAAGGTCCGGCCTGAGAGGAAGAGGCAGCGGGTCCCTGAAGCTCATCAGGTTCAGGAGAGGAAACCATGGCCTGCTCGGCCAATATGGTGCTATTGTTATCACTTCGACTTTCTACAACAGGAGCCGCTGCAGGAATTTCAGTATGATGGGAGGTGGAGGGAAGGCGTATGCCTTGTTGAATCTCCATTGGCTCGTTAGTGCATCTACTCCAAAGGCTTGGCTGCACTGACCTCGAGTGAAGTATCTGTTCACTTTGTGATTGCAGGGGGATGCGAACAGATCCACTTCTGGAACTATTCCCAATGATAGGATCCACTTGAATGTTTGTGGATACAGTGACCATTCGTTGTTGTCTAAGGTGCTGCGTGACAGGAAGTCCGCTTGAATGTTCTGTTCCCCTGGAATGAAGACTGCTGTTAAGTTAAGCAGATTCCTCTGAGCCCAGGTCATGATAGGTTCGACCTCTTGGAGAAGGGTGGAGCTCCGAGTGCCCCCTTGTCTCTTCACATATGCCACAGCAGTGGTGTTGTCCATTCTGAGAAGGACCGAATTTCCTTTCAGAAGGTGGGAGAAGGCTTGAAGGGCGCACCATGCTGCACGGAGTTCCAGAACGTTTGACCCTGGAATGTGGAGACGGGCATCCCATTTTCCCTGAGCCAATTCTGCCCCACAATGTGCCCCCCAGCCCGCATTGCTGGCATCGGATGTAACAGTCATCCATTGGATGGGAGCAAGAGAGTGGCATGTTAACAGGTTTTTGTGTTGAAGCCACCAGGGGAGACTGTTCCTCATTGACTGAGTAATCCTGATCGGCTGATTGGGATCGTCTGACTTCCACTGCTGGAGAAATCCTGATTGGAAAGGATGAAGCTTCCACATTGCCCATTTGACCATGGGGGATGTGGCCACCATCGTGCCGATTATCTTCAGGCACTGTGACGCCTTTAGGTGAGAGTAGTCTAGGGCTAAGGATATTCTTTCCCGAATGACCGGGATTTTTTCTTCTGGAAGAGAGATGGTATTCTCTACGGTGTCGAATTGAGCTCCTAGATAGGTTAGGCGTTGGGTCGGCTCTAGCTGACTTTTCTCCCGATTTAGTAGCCATCCGAACTCTATCAGTGTAGAGATCACTTGGTCTTTGTGAATCAACAGCAGCTGCTTGTCTTGGGACAGTAATAGCAGATCGTCCAGATAATGATACAGACGCACACCCTGTATTCTGATAAGGGATACAATCGCCAACAGTACCTTGGAAAAGACTCTTGGAGAGGTCGTTAGTCCGGATGGAAGACAAATAAATTGCAAGTGCTCTCGATCGACCTGAAATCGAAGGTATTTGTGGAACTCTTCTGCCATGGGAACATGAAAATATGCATCCTTTAGATCTATTGAGATCAACCAGTCGCCTGGTTGAACGATTTTTTGGATGGTTGAGAGTGATTCCATTTTGAATTTCTCGTGTCTTATGTACCTGTTCAGGAAAGTGAGATCTATAACTGGACGCCAGGAGCCGTTCTTCTTCTGTACTAGGAAGAGGGGGGAGTATACCCCCTGGAATTCCTCGTCCTTTGGGACGGGCACCACTGCTCCTTGATCTTTCAGGGCATTCACATAAGAAAGAAGAACTTGTTGTTTTTCTTTTGATTGAGGCATGGAAGTTTTCATTGGTCTGCATGGAGGAACCTTGGTGAAGGACCATGTGTGACCTGTTGAGACCGTTTCGATGGTCCAATGGTCTGAGATTGAGGCCACCCAAACGTGCCGGAAGAGACGTAGGCGAGCTCCTACCCGACCCGCTTGGGCGGGCCCAATCTCAAAAGGACTTGGTTGGCTCGCGCCCACCGGGCGTCTGTTTCTTGCCGGTTTTTTGGAAAGATGTCTGCCTGTTCCAATTCCAGCTTCTCCTAAAATCCCGTCCGGGCCTATAGGAGCGTGCCTCTCTTGAACGCTTTGTACTGCGTCCCTGTTAAGGTTTCCTTTGGTTAAACGGATGTCTGTCCTGAGGGAGGAACCCCGACTTTCAGCCTGTAGCCTTTGAAATGGCATTGTCTAGCTTGTTTCCAAACAAGGAAGTTCCTTTAAAAGGAATTTTGCACCATGCCTGCTTTGAGGCTGGATCAGCAAGCCAGGGGCGCAACCATAGTGCTCGTTTGGCTGTGACCGAAGAAAGCATGGATTTAGCAATCAAGCGGATGAGATCAATTGATGCTTCTCCCAAAAAGGCAACGGCTAGTTTAAGTTCTTGTACTGCTGAGCTTTGTGCTAGTTCCTCCGAGACACCTTTTAGAACGGAGTTCACATTTTCCACCCAGGCCTCCATTGCTTTGGAGATGACTGCAAGGGCTAGGGCTGGTTTGCAAGCCATACCGTTTAAGCTATATATACTCTTAAGATCTTGGTCAATCTTTCGATCCAGACCATCTTTAAAAGCCACGGTGTCATCTAGTGGGAGGGTGACATGCTTTGCTAGGCGCATTACTGCTGCATCCACGAGGGGAGCATTTTCCAAATGCTTAACTTCCTCGGATTTAAAGGGATATAGTTTAGAGGTTTTGCTTAGCATGGAACTCCTCTTGTCTCCCTTGCTCCATTCTTCCTCAAACACTCCTTTCAGCTCGGAGGGAAATGGGAAATTGGAGCGTTCCTTCCCCAGTTGCTTAAACAGTTTTCTTTGTTTTTCTGGGGAGGCAGTGGCATCCTCCAGCTTTAAGGTTTCCTTCACTGCCTTGATCAGTGGAGCGACTGAAGCGTAGTCGAATCCCACTACATAATCATCTCCCTCCATCTCGTCTTGCGAGGAATCATGGGAGGCATCATGGGGCTGGAATTGGCCGGGATCCTCCTGGGCCTCGTCAGCCAAGGAGCCAGATAAGGTGGTGGACTGACTCCTTGTGTGGGTGGCATCTATTTCCATCATAGACTGCTGTACCACACGTTTAACAAGAGACTCCAGATTCTGTTTTTCAGTCTCTTTCTCACCGACCGCTCGGGCGTAGCATGTTTCACACAGCGATTTGCCCTCTGGGATTCTGGTTTTACATCCCCAACAGTCTCTGTGGTCAGAGCGACTATCGCGGTGGTGGTGGCGGTGACTAGAGGAGGAATGGGAACGTCTCCTATGTCTAGAGGGGGAATGTGAGCGTCCCCTATGATGGTGGGTCCTAGACGGAGTATCACGTCTGGACCTAGAAGATGATTGGTGATGATGATGTTGTGGCCTGGCAAGGTCTCTATCTTGTGACCGATGAGATGTAGCCAGGCTGTAAAATACAGACAGAGGGTGGATGGGGAGGGTGGGCAGGTTGTAACCGTTAGCATCCATCAGCATTAATGACACCAAGACACCAACCCCCTACCCACTCCGCACATACCTTGTGCGGGAGGGCTGGCCACACGGCGGTGATGATGAGTCCATGATGAGGAAGACACACAATGATCCATACTACTCTACCTAGACTGAGGATAGGCAAATCAATGCAAGAACAGCATACACAAAAAAAAAAAGTTTTTTTTTTTTTTTTTAAGACTGTCCCTTTAAGAGACACTATAGTATGAAGCATTACATGCAGTACATTGCCAGAAGTGCTTACCCTCGTCCAGTAGAATTGAGGCTCCGGAAGGCTGCCGCTATATGCCCACAGGTTATCCCACCTGTATAGGGCTCTTCGGCGGTTTAAATAACCCGCCGGAATGACGTCAGGGCCGGTCCCGCTGCGCGCATGCGCCAGAGGGACCGAACCTACTGCGCCTGCGCGGCCCCTGACCCCTCCGCCGCTCTGCGCACGCGCGAAAACCAAGCCTCGGTTTCACCGCAGCTTCGCGCATGCGCAGACATACGTCGGACCGGGAACCAGGAAGTGGAATGGCGTCTTGGACCGCAGAAGCGCTCCACACACGGCGTGACATTCAAAACACAAGGAAGAAAACAGACAAACAACACACATAAACGGTCTGCCATGGAAAATAAACAAAAAATCATCAGACCTTGCCAGCCAGTCCTGCGTCTGTCCTGGTACACTGGGCCACATCCCTTCCACCATAGGGGTATCATCTGCCCAAAAACCACTCGCCCGCTCATAGCTGGGCCCTGGGTGCACCGCATAACTGGTACCTGATCCTGACGGACATCCTGGATTTGCACTGAATCACATGATGAAGGGTCCAAATGAGGAGGACAAAAAAGGAACACCTGTCTGTGGAGGTGAGCTCAAATTTATGGGTAAGGGGTCCTATAGCTATGGAGAGGAGGCGGGGTTAACCCACACGTAGTCTGCCATGGAGTCTGTCAGGAATTGTATCATTAATGCTTTTTCTTTCAATGTCTTCATTTTCCCCCCGTGACTTGTAGATCATTTCTGATGTAGATCTTCAGACAGTGCACATCCCATCACCATAATACATATTTTCTTACCTTATAACTAGACCTAATAGATATTAGGTTATATGCGCCTACCCCTTTAAATGAGGTTCTTACAAGCCACAACAATGTTCTCCACTCCAATGTACAGAAGCATTACAATCCACTTCCATGCTCCATTAGGACAATTAAAGCTCAAAAATAAGAAGAGTATATAGTGCTTTCTGCTACAAATACGTTATTTTTATTAAAAACATATTGTACTTAGCTTAAGAAGTGCCCAAAAAACTGGTGCACTGCAGTATAATACAATACTACAATGAGATATACCTCCAGCAAGATGGGCGTTCATTCACTTCCGAGTTATGGAATTATGTCACTGGCTCCTCCCAAATTGTTGCGCCATGTGGCTTCCTCAGGGGTTAAAGGGCCGGTAGAACGTTATGCCTTTTATATATATGGAGCCTAATTGATGTTATGGGGATAATAAACAACTATATCAGCCGCCATTTTACTGGACACCAATTGAAAACAGAGGACGAATACCAAACTGAGGCCATTTTCTTGGTGATCCAGAGGACATGTATGTGAATGGATAGCTCAAATGGCTACTGTTTTTTTGGAGTCTAACTGTACACATTACCACATAAACAGGGGCCATTTTCTTGGAGTTACCAATTTAAAAGTTAAAAAAATTAAACCCAATATAAAAATAAAAATCAACTGATGTTTGTCACTATTGTTAAAAACGTAAAAAATATCATTAAAATCTACCATTGATCTCAGCAGTTAAAACTCTACATCAACTTATCATACTAAATATATAATAAATACCACATATATGTAAATAAACAAAACTACAGGCCACACAAGTGATTAACAAATATATATATATATATATATATATATATATATATATATTGTGAGGGGGCTAGCTCGGCAGCGGGTATGTGTGACCCCCGGGATGGGCTCCCCACCCAAAAACAGGCCCAGCAGACGGAGGTTGTGGTTTTCAAAATCAAAAAAGGTGCGGTTTATTTTCTATTTACAGTGACAAAAACACAGCAAGGCAAAAAAAAACAAACACAAAATAAATCCTGGTCAACTTGACCTCTGACTAAACTTACAGGTTTCCTAACTAACGACTGGGATCAGCCTAGTGCTGTCCTAGTCCCTGGTTTTAAATGTCCAAGCAAAATATAGCCACACAGGCTTTCTCTCACCGCACAGGGGTTCACTCTCCCTAGACAGTCCACACAGGTCTGCTTCCAGGCATGAGCTAACACCTAATGAATCTGGGCTTTCTTATAGAGGCCTAAATGAGCTGACAAGGTTCAGCTGGTCTCCTCATCTCTGTCTGCACGACGCCCCACACTCTCCCTAGAGGTATGAGTCATCAATGAGCCCACTAGTCTCAGCTGGGCTTATACAACTCTCCACCTAGCTGTATAAATCGGCGTAAAGCCTGAATCTGGGCGAAATATATCTACCCCCCTGGATGCAACCAGGTGACTTTACCTTCCTGCTGTCACATACCCCCCCCTCTTGTTTTAACCTCGGGGTTGGAACACCAGCAATCAGGCATTCATGTACTCGAGACAAAGCATCCACATTCCCCATTTGAACGCCAGGGCGATGCTTTACTGTGAAGTTGAATTCCTGGAGGGCCAGGAACCACCTATTCACTCTTCTATTTGTTTCCTTGTTTTGAGCCATCCACTTTAACGGAGCGTGATCCGTAACCATGTCAAAGTGCCTACCTAGCAGGTAGTACCGAAGGGAATCTAGAGCCCACTTCACCGCTAAACACTCCTTTTCAACGGTGGCGTAATTTACCTCATGGGACTTCAACTTCCTGCTGAGGTAAATGACTGGGTGCTCTTCCCCGTTCCAGACCTGGGACAATACTGCTCCTAACCCCACATCTGACGCATCACTTTGTACGACAAAGTCTTTAGAGAAGTCGGGTGAGTACAACACTGGCTGGCTACATAAGGCTTGTTTCAAGAATTGGAATGCTGCCTCAGCCTCGGGGGTCCATTTAATCATGACCGACCCTTTCCCCTTCGTCAGGTTGGTTAGGGGCACAGCCTTAGAAGCAAAGTGGGGAATGAATCGCCGATAATACCCAGCGATTCCCAGAAAGGCTCGTACCTGCTTCTTGCTGTTGGGACGTGGCCAACTCTGGATGGCCTCGACTTTGTTGAGTTGGGGTTTTATTACTCCCCTCCCAATGGTGTACCCAAGATATTTGGCCTCCTCCTGCCCAATGGTACACTTCTTGGGGTTAGCCGTAAACCCTGCTTCCCGAACAGAGTCCAGGACTGCTTGCACTTTTGGCAGATGTGAGGCCCAATCTGTGCTATGGACAATTACGTCATCCAGGTAAGCCGCAGCATACTTCCGATGGGGCCTCAGCATCTGGTCCATTTTCCGCTGGAATGTGGCCGGCGCATTCTGTAACCCGAACGGCATTCTTTTATATTGGAACGCCCCGTCTGGGGTTACAAATGCGGTTTTCTCTTTGGCTGACTTGGCCAGGGGGATTTGCCAATACCCTTTTGTGAGGTCAAGAGTCGTCATGTATCGGGCTGTTCCCAGCCGGTCGATCAACTCATCTATACGTGGCATGGGGTAGGTGTCAAATTTTGTAACTTTGTTCAACTGACGAAAATCGTTACAAAATCGCCAGCTCCCATCCGGTTTAGGCACCAACACAATGGGACTAGACCAATCACTTTGGGACTCCTCTATCACCCCTAAGTTCAGCATTTTCTGTACTTCCTCCCGTATTGCCTCCCGTCGGGCCTCTGGGATCCGATAGGGTTTTAACTTCACCCTTTCACCGGGCGGGGTAATAATGTCATGCTCTACCCCAGATGTTTGTCCCGGCAGCTCAGAGAATACCTCCTTGTTGCGAAGCACAAACTCCTTAACCTCCTGTTGTTGGGGTTGTGACAAGGTGGCTGCGATTCCAACCTCAGGAATCACGCAACCAGTTTGAGCTGGTGACCAAGTGTCTGCGACTAGGGACTCTCTATCCCTCCAGGCTTTCAACAGATTAACGTGATAGATCTGTTCGGGCTTTCGCCTTCCTGGTTGTCTGACCTTGTAATTCACTTCGCTCACTTTTTCCATTATCTCGTAGGGGCCTTGCCATTTGGCAAGGAATTTACTTTCAACCGTAGGGACAAGTACCAATATCCTATCCCCCGGGGAAAAGGTACGGGTCTTGGCTCCACGGTTGTACACTCTCTGCTGTGCCAACTGCGCTTGGGCCAAATGTTCCTTCACGATGGGCATTACCTGTGCAATTCGATCTTGCATCAGGGCGACATGCTCAATCACACTCCTGTGGGGAGAACTCTCACTTTCCCAAGTTTCCTTGGCAATATCCAACAGCCCTCTTGGGTGTCTCCCATACAGTAACTCAAAGGGGGAGAATCCCGTAGAGGATTGGGGCACCTCCCTAATAGCAAACATCAAATAAGGAAGTAGACAGTCCCAATCCTTTCCATCCCTATCCACCACTTTCTTCAACATTTGTTTTAGGGTTTTGTTGAATCTTTCAACCAGCCCATCGGTTTGGGGGTGATACACAGATGTACGTAATTGCGTCACTTTGAACAATTTACACAGCTCCTTCATAACCCGGGACATAAAGGGTGTACCTTGGTCCGTAAGCAGTTCTTTACAAATACCCACCCGGCTAAAAACAAGAGATAGCTCTTTGGCTATGGTTTTGGCCGAGGTATTTCTGAGAGGGATCGCTTCTGGATAACGGGTGGCATAGTCCATTATAACCAATATGTACTGGTGCCCCCTAGCGGACTTGATTATAGGACCTACCAAATCCATTGCGATTCTCTCAAACGGGACCTCAATGATGGGTAGAGGGACCAGCGGGCTACGGAAGTGTGGCATCGGGGCCGACCTCTGACACACAGGGCAGGAGGAACAATAATTTTCTATGTCCTTCATCACCCCAGGCCAATAGAATCTCTGTAATACCCTCTCTCGGGTTTTCTCTGTCCCCAGATGACCTCCAAGAATGTGCCCATGGGCCAACTCCAACACCAACTTCCTGTAAGGTTTGGGCACCACCAGCTGCTCAACGGTTTCTTCTGCCCTTTTTGCCACCCGATACAGTAGGTCCTTCTCTACGCTGAAGTATGGGTAAGTGCAGGTATTATCTGGGTTCACTAACTCGCCATCTATTTTCACTACGTTTTCCCGTGCCTTTATTAGGGCGGGGTCTTTCAACTGTTCTGTGGCAAAGTTTTCCCTGTGAACCTCAAGATCAGAAAACTCCACAGACGGTAGGTTTTCGTCTGAGGAGGTGGGCTCCTCTCCAGTTTCTTGAGTCTCCCCTGCCAATACTGACAAGGGAAATTCGGGAGAGTCCTCACCACTCTCAGAGGAGTTCTGGCTATCATATTCCTGGTACATAGGGGCACCAGTGGGGGGCTCATGATCATCCCACAGTTCCCAGAACTTCGGAAAATCCCTTCCCACAATGGCGTCATGCGGTAACTGAGACACTAAGCCCACTGGATGAGAAAGGGTACCTTTGGGGGTCTCGAAACACACTGTAGTCACTGGATACTCTCGGGTGTCCCCATGCACACAAATAACGGCTACCTTGCTATTCCCAGAGACCTCTGTTTTAACTAACTCAGCCTTTATCAGGGTCACAAGGCTACCTGAATCCAGCAATACCACAACATTTCTACCATTAATACACATTTTGCATAAATGTTTCTCAGTTCCCCGAATGGCAGTGCATGCGACTGTCGCACACAGCGACTGACGTCTGCCCGTCAGAAAGTCACACTGCATGGATTCCTCCAAAACCGGGCAATTTGCTGCAATATGTCCCGCTTGCCGGCAGCGGTAGCAAATGATCCTTCTTGCCGCCTCTTGAGCCGCTGATTTCCCAGGCTGTTCTCGCCAAACTTGGGGTAGAGCTCCCACCCTCTCACTCTCTCCACCCTTACCCCTTGGAATCATCTTATCCGCCCCTGGGGATGGTCTGGTCTTAGGGTGGAAAGTCCGAGTGTCTCTGGAAGAGGCCGTCAGGTTCTCTGTAGCCAAGTATTTCTCCACACGATCCACAAGACCATCGGCCGTCTCTGGGTCTCCATGGCTTACCCACTTTTGGATGGCAGTAGGAAGAGCTCTCAAAAACCGATCCATTACAACACGTTCCACAATCTTTGGTGCGGACAAAGTCTCTGGCTGTAGCCACTTTCTGCTCAGGTGAATGAGATCATACATTTGAGACCTGGGGGGTTTTCCAAGCTGGAAAGTCCAGTTATGCACACGCTGAGCCCGGACAGCCAGGGTGACACCCAGCCTTGCCAATATTTCAGCTTTTAGCATCACATAGTCTTTTGCTTGGTCAGGCTCTAGGTCATAGTAAGCTTTCTGCGATTCACCCGTTAACAGAGGAGCCACCAGTCCAGCCCACTGCTCCTCAGGCCACTTTTCTCTTTCAGCGGTCCTTTCAAATGTGGTCAAAAATACCTCTGGATCATCCTCTCCAGTCATTTTTGTCAATAAACGACTCACCCCAAAGGACGCGGTATTAGTGGGACGGCTTTCCTCACCGGTCTGCGGACGTTGCTGCATTACTGCTTCCATCTGTTGTTGTAGTCTCTGCTCTTGCTTCTGCAACAGGTCTATGAAGCGGGCCTCAGATTGCTGTTGGGCTTGTTGCTGAGCCTCCAGACTCTGTTGTAAAGTTGCAAGGCTCTGTTGATGAGCTTGCTGCTGGGCTGCAAGGCTCCTTTGCAAACCTGCATTTGTCTGCTGTTGATTGGCATTTGCTAGAGCCAGCTGTTTCAGTATCTCCTCCATGCTGGCTTAAAAAAAAACTGCCACTGGTTCTCCACCAACTGTGAGGGGGCTAGCTCGGCAGCGGGTATGTGTGACCCCCGGGATGGGCTCCCCACCCAAAAACAGGCCCAGCAGACGGAGGTTGTGGTTTTCAAAATCAAAAAAGGTGCGGTTTATTTTCTATTTACAGTGACAAAAACACAGCAAGGCAAAAAAAAACAAACACAAAATAAATCCTGGTCAACTTGACCTCTGACTAAACTTACAGGTTTCCTAACTAACGACTGGGATCAGCCTAGTGCTGTCCTAGTCCCTGGTTTTAAATGTCCAAGCAAAATATAGCCACACAGGCTTTCTCTCACCGCACAGGGGTTCACTCTCCCTAGACAGTCCACACAGGTCTGCTTCCAGGCATGAGCTAACACCTAATGAATCTGGGCTTTCTTATAGAGGCCTAAATGAGCTGACAAGGTTCAGCTGGTCTCCTCATCTCTGTCTGCACGACGCCCCACACTCTCCCTAGAGGTATGAGTCATCAATGAGCCCACTAGTCTCAGCTGGGCTTATACAACTCTCCACCTAGCTGTATAAATCGGCGTAAAGCCTGAATCTGGGCGAAATATATCTACCCCCCTGGATGCAACCAGGTGACTTTACCTTCCTGCTGTCACAATATTTATATACATATATATATATATATATATATATATATACACATCAGTCTATAAACAGTAGTACATAGTTACATGGAAATTTAGGGTAAAGAGGAGAACAAGGTGCAAGGGGGAATTGTACCACCGGGTATTTAAAGAGGCCATGTCATGAAATTATACACAGTAAATATAGCTATATATCTGCTAATATATGTTAAGAAGTGATGAGCCGAACACCTTCGGGTTCGGTTCGCACCAGAACCCGCGAACGGACCGAAAGTTTGCACGAACATTAGAACCCTATTAAATACAATGGATGCGAACGTTCGGATTCTAAAGTGCTAATTATAACGACTATTATCCATGTTATTGTCCTAAACAGAGTTTGGGAACCCGGGTTCTGCACCAGGGGACATGTATCAATGCAAAAAGAAGTTTTAAAAACAGACGTTTTCCGGGAGCAGTCATTTTAATGATGCATAAAGTGAAAAAAAAAAAGTCAAATATTCCTTTAAATATTGTACCTGGGGGGTGTCTAAAGTATGCCTGTGAAGTCCCACGTGTTTCCCGTGTTTAGAACTGTCCCTGCACAAAATAACATTTCTAAAGGAAAAAAAAGCCATTTAAAACTGCTTGCGGCTTTAATGTAATGTCTGGTCCCGGTAATATGGATGAAAATCTTTAGGAAAAATGGCATAGCTACCCCATCAACCCCCCCCCCCTACCCCAGCCCATTACCAGCCCCTTTGGGTCTTGTATGGATATTAAGGGGAACCCCGCACACAAAATAAAAAAGGCCCTATATACTCTGAACAGCCGTATACAGGCGGTGCATACAAGACAGGGACTGTAGGTTTGTTCTTATGTAGAATCTGTTTGTAATTTTGAACAGCTACATTGTTTAAGTGTAGCTCCAGCCCAAATACCTATTTTTAAGCTTTTTGGAAAACATAGGGAAGGGTTATCACCCCTGTAACATTTGTTTTGCTGTCTGTGCCCCTGTTCAGAACATTTCACCTCACTTTGCGTCCCAAAGACAACTGTTTTTGAAATGTGGTGTTTTTATTGAAACAAGGATTGGTGATAAAGCATCAGTAGGGAGGAGACACCTTTCTCCCATATTAATTCTTACAGGAGAGAATTTTCCTTCCAAGGGGTAGATTTCCTCTCACTTCCTGTTGTCTTCTTCCGTTTGCAAGTAGTAGTCGTTTGTAAGTTGGATGTTTGAAAGTAGGGACCTGCCGTATATACTCTGCAGAAATTGGCCCCTTAGGTGTTGGTGTTGGCACAACACTGTAAGCACTCACAGTTACTCTTGGTGGGTGCTGGAACGCCCTGCTGTCAACTATTATATCAGGAATTGTAATAACATATAATTGTTGAACAGTGGTAGTAAAAATTGGGCCTTTGATGGTGGTGCTGGTGCCACAACACTGTAAGGCCTGACAGTTACTCTTGGTGGGCGCAGCAATGGGCCCTGCTGTGAATTATTAGATCAATAATTATAATTGCATGCCCCTGTTGAACAGGGGCTGAAAAATTGGGCCTTAGGCACTGGTGGCTCAACACTGCAACCCCTCACAGATACTGTACTTGGAGCACAGCAATGAGGCCTGTTGCAAAGTATTGCATCAAAAATTGTAATTACACGCCCCTGTTAAACAGGGGCTGAAAAATTGGGCCTTAGCCACTGGTGGCGGCACCCATAAACCAAAATGATCTTCCAAGCTATCATCATTAATCGGATCATTGAGGAGGAGGAGGAGGATAGCCAGTCAACATAACAGCACAGGCACTCAGCATCAGCATCAGTCTTGAAGGGATGTGACATTTTAAAATCAATTAGTCTGTTATATCAGCATCAGGTGTGTGGTAGCTGGTGGTGATCCAAGACTGGTTCATCTTGATGAAAGTCAGTCGATCAACCGAGTCGGTGGACAGGCGCACCCTGTGATCCGTGACAAATCCTCCAGCAGCACTGAATGTGCGTTCTGAAAGAACGCTGGATGCAGGACAGGCCAGTAGCTCAATTGCATACTGTGCAAGCTCTGGCCAGTGATCCATCCTCAAGACCCAGTAAGCCAGAGGATTTTCGGTGGGGAAGGTGTCCAAGTCTGACCTTGCCCCTAGGTATTCCTGCACCTTGTATATCAGACGCTGGCGATGGTTGCTGGAACCGATCATACTTTGGGGCTGCGGACTAAAGAATTGTCCGAACGCATCGGTCAGACGGCCACCTTCCCCACCGCTCCTTCTTTGACTGCCCGAAGCCTCAGCAACTCGTTGTCCAGGACCAGGAGTTTGTAACCTCCCAGTCTCTGGGAACGCGTTGCACAGACCTTTCTGCAAGGCCTCCCGGTGTTGTCTCATCCTCTGCTCCCTCTGCGACGGTAAGATAAGGTCCGCAACCTTACCCTTGTACCGTGGATCAAGGAGAGTGGCCAGCCAGTAATGGTCCCTCTCCTTGATCCGAAGAATACGAGGATCCTTCCGCAGACTTTGCAGGATCAGGGAGGCCATGCAGCGTAGGTTAGCTGAGGCATTCAGTCCGGAGTCCTCTGGGTCACTAAGGACGACATGATCCGCAGCCACCTCCTCCCAGCCACGTACAATCCACTGGTTTCTTGGGACTGTAAATCATCCCTAAAAGACTGCTGCTGATGATGCTGAGTGCCAGCCTCCACCTCCATGCTGACACAATCCTCCTCCTCCTCCTCCTCCTCTTCCTGTGCGATGGGTGGGACAGAAGGAACACTGTCTGGGTAAAGGGGGCCTTGAGAGGCAAGGAAGTCCTCCTCTTCCTGCCTCTGTTCTGCCTCAAGTGCCCTGTCCATTATTCCACGCAGCGTGTGCTCCAACAGGTGGACAAGAGGTACAGTGTCACTGATGCATGCACTGTCACTGCTCACCATCCTCGTGGCCTCCTCAAATGGTGCCAGGACAGTGCATGCATCCCTGATCATGCCCCACTGGCGTGGTGAAAAAAACCTGAGCTCCCCTGACCCTGTCCTGGTGCCGTAGTCGCACAGGTACTCATTGATGGCCCTCTGCTGCGTGTGCAGCCGCTGCAGCATGGCCAACGTTGAGTTCCACCTGGTGGGCATGTCACATATAAGGCGGTTCTTGGGCAGGTTCAACTCCTTTTGCAGCTCAGCCAGGCGAGCACTGGCATTATAAGATCTGCGGAAATGCACACAGACTTTCCTGGCCTGCCTCAGGACATCCTGTAAGCCCGGGTACCTGCCCAAGAACCGCTGCACCACCAGGTTAAGGACGTGAGCCACACAGGGCACATGGGTCAGTTGTCCCTGTCGGAGGGCGGAGAGGAGGTTGGTGCCATTGTCGCAAACCACCATTCCTGGCTTAAGCTGGCGTGGCGTCAACCACCTCTCGGCCTGCCCCTGCAGAGCAGACAGGACCTCTGCCCCAGTGTGGCTCCTGTCCCCCAAACACACCAGCGCAAGCACGGCATGGCATCTTTTTGCCTGCGTACTTGCGTAGCCCCTTGAACACCTACGGAGCACCGCTGGTTCCGAGGACAAAGCACAGGAAGAGGCCATGGAGGAAGAAGAAGAGGAGGGGATGGAGGAGAGAGGTGTGTCACAACCAGTAGTAGCATTTTGGAGGCGTGGAGGTGGAACAACCTCCAACACTACTGCACCTTGTCCTGCATCCTTCCCAGCTGCCAAAACAGTGACCCAATGGGCCGTGAAAGAAAGGTAACGTCCCTGTCCATGCCTGCTGGACCATGAGTCAGCGGTAATATGCACCTTACCGCTGACCGCCCTGTCCAGCGAGGCCAAGACATTGCCTTCCACATGCCTGTAGAGAGCCGGAATCGCCTTCCGTGAGAAAAAGTGGCGTTTGGGAACCTGCCACTGAGGAACCGCACATTGCACAAACTCACGGAAGGGGGCCGAGTCTACCAACTGAAAAGGCAGCAGTTGAAGCGCTAGCAATTTAGCCAAGCTAGCATTCAACCGCTGGGCATGTGGATGGCTAGGAGTGAACTTCTTTCGACGGTCCAGCAGCTGGGGCAGGGAAATTTGCCTGCTAGAATCGGACGTCGGTGTACTGCTAGCAGAGTGGCCGCAAGTACTTGGCTGTGACACACCTAATTCTACACCTTCATTCCTCTCAGTGCAGGTTTCAGAGAGGACTGAAGGTATAGTGGGGTTGGAGATCCCAGCTGATGCGGTGCAAGGAGAGGTCCGCTTTGTTCTTTGGTGTGGGACTTTAAGGTAGGCTTGCCAACGAGCTGCATGGCAGGTCAACATATGTCTGATCAAGCATGTGGTGCCCAAGCGGCTGATGTTTTGGCCACGCGATATACGCTTGAGACATATGTTGCAAACAGCAGCTGTGCGATCTGATGCACTCGCCTCAAAAAAGGCCCACACCAAAGAACTTTTTGAATGACGGGCAGAGGCAGCGCCCTGCACAGGCGGAGCTCTGCGGTGTGATTCCGTCGGTGTGCTGCCCATACACTGGCCACCCAAGGGCATCCTGCCTCGTTGGAGATGTGCCTCCTCCTCCTCCTCCTCCTCCTCCTCTCTCCTATTAGGCACCCACGTGGAGTCAGTGACCTCATCATCCCCTCCCTCCTCATCACTGGAGCCAATCTGGCAATATGCTGCAGCTGCTGGAGCATGACTGCCAGATTGGTGTCCTTCTTGAGCATCCCCTCTCTCTGCTCTCACGCTACTGCCTTCCTCTATCTGGGTATCATCATCAGATTCTTCGAAACGCTGGGCATCCTCCTGGAGCATGTACCCAACACTGTGCTCAAACAGTTCGGGGGACTCCTCAGGAGGAGGACATGGTGGGTCTAGGGAAGGATTGACTAATGAAGATAATGATACCAGAGAAGAGGACGCTTTGGCAGCTGCTTTGCCAGTACCCTGAGCCTGGGTGAGAGAGGATGAGGAGGATGAGGTGGGCTTGGTCATCTACTCTACCAAGTCTTCGGCATGATGTGGCTCAACATGTCCAGCTGCCGAAAAGAAGGACAAGCGTGTCCCATGGCCATGTGCTGATGACAATGCACTGCGTCCACGACCAGCACTGTTGCCCCCAGACACAGAGCTTGCTTGCCCTCTTTTTTTGCCTCCTGACTGTCTGCCTCTCCTTGTTTGCCTTCCAGACATTTTAATGGATGGCCTGCAGGGAGTTGGGAAAAACAGCAATAAGGGCTACCTTCAGTTGTATACTGTGCAGGAGGCTTAGCAACAATGACACTGACACTGTCCCCTGCCTATCCTTCTCTGTCCCTAAACACAAGGATTTAAAATATGGTTCAGCAAGATTGGTTTAGCACAGAATAGCACACTGATAGTTTCCCTCACTGTCCTTCTCTGTCCCTACAAACAAGATTTAGCACAGAATAGCACACTGATAGTTTCCACGAGTGTCCTTCTCTGTCCCTAAACTCAAGGATTTCAAATATGGTTCAGCAAGATTGGTTTAGCACAGAATAGCACACTGATAGTTTCCCTCACTGTCCTTCTCTGTCCCTACAAACAAGATTTAGCACAGAATAGCACACTGATAGTTTCCACGAGTGTCCTTCTCTGTCCCTAAACTCAAGGATTTCAAATATGGTTCAGCAAGATTGGTTTAGAACAGAATAGCACACTGACACTTTCCCTCACTGTACCTCTCTGTCCCTAAACTCAAGGATTTCAAATATGGTTCAGCAAGATTGGTTTAGAACAGAATAGCACACTGACAGTTTCCCTCACTGTCCTTCTCTGTCCCTACAAACAAGATTTAGCACAGAATAGCACACTGATAGTTTCCACGAGTGTCCTTCTCTGTCCCTAAACTCAAGGATTTCAAATATGGTTCAGCAAGATTGGTTTAGAACATAATAGCACACTGACAGTTTCCCTCACTGTCCTTCTCTGTCCCTACAAACAAGATTTAGCACAGAATAGCACACTGATAGTTTCCACGAGTGTCCTTCTCTGTCCCTAAACTCAAGGATTTCAAATATGGTTCAGCAAGATTGGTTTAGAACAGAATAGCACACTGACAGTTTCCCTCACTGTCCTTCTCTGTCCCTACAAAAAAGATTTAGCACAGAATAGCACACTGATAGTTTCCACGAGTGTCCTTCTCTGTCCCTAAACTCAGGATTTCAAATATGGTTCAGCAAGATTGGTTTAGAACAGAATAGCACACTGACAGTTTCCCTCACTGTCCTTCTCTGTCCCTACAAACAAGGATAAGCACAGAATAGCACACTGATAGTTTCCACGAGTGTCCTTCTCTGTCCCTAAACTCAAGGATTTCAAATATGGTTCAGCAAGATTGGTTTAGAACAGAATAGCACACTGACAGTTTCCCTCACTGTCCTTCTCTGTCCCTACAAACAAGATTTAGCACAGAATAGCACACTGATAGTTTCCACGAGTGTCCTTCTCTGTCCCTAAACTCAAGGATTTCAAATATGGTTCAGCAAGATTGGTTTAGAACAGAATAGCACACTGACACTTTCCCTCACTGTACCTCTCTGTCCCTAAACTCAAGGATTTCAAATATGGTTCAGCAAGATTGGTTTAGAACAGAATAGCACACTGACAGTTTCCCTCACTGTCCTTCTCTGTCCCTACAAACAAGATTTAGCACAGAATAGCACACTGATAGTTTCCACGAGTGTCCTTCTCTGTCCCTAAACTCAAGGATTTCAAATATGGTTCAGCAAGATTGGTTTAGAACAGAATAGCACACTGACAGTTTCCCTCACTGTCCTTCTCTGTCCCTACAAAAAAGATTTAGCACAGAATAGCACACTGATAGTTTCCACGAGTGTCCTTCTCTGTCCCTAAACTCAAGGATTTCAAATATGGTTCAGCAAGATTGGTTTAGAACAGAATAGCACACTGACAGTTTCCCTCACTGTCCTTCTCTGTCTCTACAAACAAGGATAAGCACAGAATAGCACACTGATAGTTTCCACGAGTGTCCTTCTCTGTCCCTAAACTCAAGGATTTCAAATATGGTTCAGCAAGATTGGTTTAGAACAGAATAGCACACTGACAGTTTCCCTCACTGTCCTTCTCTGTCCCTACAAACAAGATTTAGCACAGAATAGCACACTGATAGTTTCCACGAGTGTCCTTCTCTGTCCCTAAACTCAAGGATTTCAAATATGGTTCAGCAAGATTGGTTTAGAACAGAATAGCACACTGACACTTTCCCTCACTGTACCTCTCTGTCCCTAAACTCAAGGATTTCAAATATGGTTCAGCAAGATTGGTTTAGAACAGAATAGCACACTGACAGTTTCCCTCACTGTCCTTCTCTGTCCCTACAAACAAGATTTAGCACAGAATAGCACACTGATAGTTTCCACGAGTGTCCTTCTCTGTCCCTAAACTCAAGGATTTCAAATATGGTTCAGCAAGATTGGTTTAGAACAGAATAGCACACTGACAGTTTCCCTCACTGTCCTTCTCTGTCCCTACAAACAAGGATTAGCACAGAATAGCACACTGATAGTTTCCACGAGTGTCCTTCTCTGTCCCTAAACTCAAGGATTTCAAATATGGTTCAGCAAGATTGGTTTAGAACAGAATAGCACACTGACAGTTTCCCTCACTGTCCTTCTCTGTCCTTACAAACAAGATTTAGCACAGAATAGCACACTGATAGTTTCCACGAGTGTCCTTCTCTGTCCCTAAACTCAAGGATTTCAAATATGGTTCAGCAAGATTGGTTTAGAACAGAATAGCACACTGACACTTTCCCTCACTGTACCTCTCTGTCCCTAAACTCAAGGATTTCAAATATGGTTCAGCAAGATTGGTTTAGAACAGAATAGCACACTGACAGTTTCCCTCACTGTCCTTCTCTGTCCCTACAAACAAGATTTAGCACAGAATAGCACACTGATAGTTTCCACGAGTGTCCTTCTCTGTCCCTAAACTCAAGGATTTCAAATATGGTTCAGCAAGATTGGTTTAGAACAGAATAGCACACTGACAGTTTCCCTCACTGTCCTTCTCTGTCCCTACAAAAAAGATTTAGCACAGAATAGCACACTGATAGTTTCCACGAGTGTCCTTCTCTGTCCCTAAACTCAAGGATTTCAAATATGGTTCAGCAAGATTGGTTTAGAACAGAATAGCACACTGACAGTTTCCCTCACTGTCCTTCTCTGTCCCTACAAACAAGGATAAGCACAGAATAGCACACTGATAGTTTCCACGAGTGTCCTTCTCTGTCCCTAAACTCAAGGATTTCAAATATGGTTCAGCAAGATTGGTTTAGAACAGAATAGCACACTGACAGTTTCCCTCACTGTCCTTCTCTGTCCCTACAAACAAGATTTAGCACAGAATAGCACACTGATAGTTTCCACGAGTGTCCTTCTCTGTCCCTAAACTCAAGGATTTCAAATATGGTTCAGCAAGATTGGTTTAGAACAGAATAGCACACTGACACTTTCCCTCACTGTACCTCTCTGTCCCTAAACTCAAGGATTTCAAATATGGTTCAGCAAGATTGGTTTAGAACAGAATAGCACACTGACAGTTTCCCTCACTGTCCTTCTCTGTCCCTACAAACAAGATTTAGCACAGAATAGCACACTGATAGTTTCCACGAGTGTCCTTCTCTGTCCCTAAACTCAAGGATTTCAAATATGGTTCAGCAAGCTTGGTTTAGAACAGAATAGCACACTGACAGTTTCCCTCACTGTCCTTCTCTGTCCCTACAAACAAGGATTAGCACAGAATAGCACACTGATAGTTTCCACGAGTGTCCTTCTCTGTCCCTAAACTCAAGGATTTCAAATATGGTTCAGCAAGATTGGTTTAGAACAGAATAGCACACTGACAGTTTCCCTCACTGTCCTTCTCTGTCCTTACAAACAAGATTTAGCACAGAATAGCACACTGATAGTTTCCACGAGTGTCCTTCTCTGTCCCTAAACTCAAGGATTTCAAATATGGTTCAGCAAGATTGGTTTAGAACAGAATAGCACACTGACAGTTTCCCTCACTGTCCTTCTCTGTCCCTACAAACAAGATTTAGCACAGAATAGCACACTGATAGTTTCCACGAGTGTCCTTCTCTGTCCCTAAACTCAAGGATTTCAAATATGGTTCAGCAAGATTGGTTTAGAACAGAATAGCACACTGACACTTTCCCTCACTGTACCTCTCTGTCCCTAAACTCAAGGATTTCAAATATGGTTCAGCAAGATTGGTTTAGAACAGAATAGCACACTGACAGTTTCCCTCACTGTCCTTCTCTGTCCCTACAAACAAGATTTAGCACAGAATAGCACACTGATAGTTTCCACGAGTGTCCTTCTCTGTCCCTAAACTCAAGGATTTCAAATATGGTTCAGCAAGATTGGTTTAGCACAGAATAGCACACTGATAGTTTCCCTCACTGTCCTTCTCTGTCCCTACAAACAAGATTTAGCACAGAATAGCACACTGATAGTTTCCATGAGTGTCCTTCTCTGTCCCTAAACTCAAGGATTTCAAATATGGTTCAGCAAGATTGGTTTAGAACAGAATAGCACACTGACACTTTCCCTCACTGTACCTCTCTGTCCCTAAACTCAAGGATTTCAAATATGGTTCAGCAAGATTGGTTTAGAACAGAATAGCACACTGACAGTTTCCCTCACTGTCCTTCTCTGTCCCTACAAACAAGATTTAGCACAGAATAGCACACTGATAGTTTCCACGAGTGTCCTTCTCTGTCCCTAAACTCAAGGATTTCAAATATGGTTCAGCAAGATTGGTTTAGAACAGAATAGCACACTGACAGTTTCCCTCACTGTCCTTCTCTGTCCCTACAAACAAGGATTAGCATAGAATAGCACACTGATAGTTTCCATGAGTGTCCTTCTCTGTCCCTAAACTCAAGGATTTCAAATATGGTTCAGCAAGATTGGTTTAGAACAGAATAGCACACTGACAGTTTCCCTCACTTTCCTTCTCTGTCCCTACAAACAAGATTTAGCACAGAATAGCACACTGATAGTTTCCACGAGTGTCCTTCTCTGTCCCTAAACTCAAGGATTTCAAATATGGTTCAGCAAGATTGGTTTAGAACAGAATAGCACACTGACAGTTTCCCTCACTGTCCTTCTCTGTCCCTACAAACAAGATTTAGCACAGAATAGCACACTGATAGTTTCCACGAGTGTTCTTCTCTGTCCCTAAACTCAAGGATTTCAAATATGGTTCAGCAAGATTGGTTTAGAACAGAATAGCACACTGACACTTTCCCTCACTGTACCTCTCTGTCCCTAAACTCAAGGATTTCAAATATGGCTCAGCAAGATTGGTTTAGAACAGAATAGCACACTGACAGTTTCCCTCACTGTCCATCTCTGTCCCTACAAACAAGATTTAGCACAGAATAGCACACTGATAGTTTCCACGAGTGTCCTTCTCTGTCCCTAAACTCAAGGATTTCAAATATGGTTCAGCAAGATTGGTTTAGAACAGAATAGCACACTGACAGTTTCCCTCACTGTCCTTCTCTGTCCCTACAAACAAGATTTAGCACAGAATAGCACACTGATAGTTTCCACGAGTGTCCTTCTCTGTCCCTAAACTCAAGGATTTCAAATATGGTTCAGCAAGATTGGTTTAGAACAGAATAGCACACTGACACTTTCCCTCACTGTACCTCTCTGTCCCTAAACTCAAGGATTTCAAACATGGTTCAGCAAGATTGGTTTAGAACAGAATAGCATACTGACAGTTTCCCTCACTGTCCTTCTCGGTCCCTACAAACAAGATTTAGCACAGAATAGCACACTGATAGTTTCCCCGAGTGTCCTTCTCTGTCCCTAAACTCAAGGATTTCAAATATGGTTCAGCAAGATTGGTTTAGCACAGAATAGCACACTGATAGTTTCCCTCACTGTCCTTCTCTGTCCCTACAAACAAGATTTAGCACAGAATAGCACACTGATAGTTTCCACGAGTGTCCTTCTCTGTCCCTAAACTCAAGGATTTCAAATATGGTTCAGCAAGATTGGTTTAGAACAGAATAGCACACTGACACTTTCCCTCACTGTACCTCTCTGTCCCTAAACTCAAGGATTTCAAATATGGTTCAGCAAGATTGGTTTAGAACAGAATAGCACACTGACAGTTTCCCTCACTGTCCTTCTCTGTCCCTACAAACAAGATTTAGCACAGAATAGCACACTGATAGTTTCCACGAGTGTCCTTCTCTGTCCCTAAACTCAAGGATTTCAAATATGGTTCAGCAAGATTGGTTTAGAACAGAATAGCACACTGACACTTTCCCTCACTGTACCTCTCTGTCCCTAAACTCAAGGATTTCAAATATGGTTCAGCAAGATTGGTTTAGAACAGAATAGCACACTGACAGTTTCCCTCACTGTCCTTCTCTGTCCCTACAAACAAGATTGAGCACAGAATAGCACACTGATAGTTTCCACGAGTGTCCTTCTCTGTCCCTAAACTCAAGGATTTCAAATATGGTTCAGCAAGATTGGTTTAGAACAGAATAGCACACTGACACTTTCCCTCACTGTACCTCTCTGTCCCTAAACTCAAGGATTTCAAATATGGTTCAGCAAGATTGGTTTAGAACAGAATAGCACACTGACACTTTCCCTCACTGTACCTCTCTGTCCCTAAACTCAAGGATTTCAAATATGGTTCAGCAAGATTGGTTTAGAACAGAATAGCACACTGACACTTTCCCTCACTGTCCTTCTCTGTCCCTACAAACAAGGTTTAGCACAGAATAACACACTGACACTCTCCCTACCTATCCTTATTTGTCCCTAAACACAAGGAATCCAGGATTAGTAAAGGAAAAAAATGACACTGTCCCTGCCTATGCTTCTCTTTCCCTGCTCCGGAACACACTACACAAGGCCGCCGCGCTGGCGGCCTTTTATAGTGTGGGGCGTGTACTAAACCCCCTCAGCAATAATTGGCCACAGGCATCCTGCCTGTGGCCAATCATTGCTCTCCTCGCTGCCGGCATTGTGGGCCGTTCGCGTCACTCGAATTTGGCGCGAACGGCCCAAATCGTTCGTTCTTCGTCGAACGATCGAACAGCCGATGTTCGAGTCGAACGTATGTTCGACTCGAACACAAAGCTCATCCCTAATGTTAAGCTATACTTCTATTGACTAATAAATAACCACAAAGAAGAGTTAACAATTTTTCCAAGGGACCCTATCACATCAAACCAAAAATGATATATATAAAAGTCTATGCAGCGGCCTCACACCCCGTCCCCTTGTTAATAAAACGGCTGGCTTGTCTAGGGGTATGCGGGAGGAGGATGAGGTTCACTATGGCCTATGTCCTCTAATGTGCAGAGGTGAAAGCCAACACTTATTTTACCTTCGGGCCTGGGGCCTGTGTTCTGGATGGAGCCTCCGCTTCTCCTGTGGAAGTTTGACTATCAGTAATAGAGCCCCACACCATAAAAAGTCCAACACTCCTTTATTCTTCTTTACAAGTGAACAGCATCAGTTGAACTTTTGAATAAACAGACAGGGTGTGGATACGAGTAGGTCCAGGCACAGTGAACTCTCCTATTCCTTCTAGTGCAAATAGGCTTGGCGCACAGTCTCTGCCACCGACCGTGAGATTGGTCGCTGCCACTGACCAGGTGAACTGTTGAGGCCCCTGCCACAGGCCTGAGAGCAGATCTCTACCACCAACCTAGGTTGATTAGATGGACCGCTACCACCGGTCATAGAACATGAACCACCTTCCCTGATGAATTGGCCCCTGTTCGGGAAAGACATCCATCCGGATGGTCTCCAGAGGTCCACCCGGCACTGGCAATATGCTGTACCAGCTCTTCGGGAGGATCCCCTCTCTGGTCCCTTACGCCCTGGATTCAGGCGCCCGACACCCGGGGCACCTTAGGACTATCCCTCCCTCGCGGGACCCAGTGGAAGGTACTGGGCCCCAGGCCTCCGGTTGAGTACCTCACCCCAGACCGAAGGTGTCTGGGATGGAACACGAACTCCACGTGTACAGGTCAAGGGCGCCTGGACACCGATCACGGACAGCAGCCCTCAGGCTAAAGGTGCATGGGACTCGGACCTCGTGGTGAAGATGTCCGCCCCCTTTATACCCTCTCCCAGCAAGCACAGCGGGTTCCCCGCCTCGCAGTACGGCTGCTGCGAGAGGTCACAAAGGGTACGGCACTGCAGTGATGGTTCAACCCCGGCCCAAAGCGACAGCGCCACCTACTGAGCAGCAGGGAACTGAACACGGCCTCTAGGGTGCATTACACTGGCGCAAACATTTACACAGGAAACGCTGATAACCTATCAGACTGACACAGCAGTGGGATAGCATCACAGGCACAGCACACGGCAGTGGAAATTAATAAGTAGTGAGGGCGCTAGAGAAGTAAAGAAATTACTTATTATGTATGTGATAACCCCTATATGAATAGCACAAAAGAGTTATAATTACACTCGCCTAGTGATACTGTAATAGTGTATATAAATGAAAAAATCTCTCCCAAAA
The DNA here is from genome assembly GCA_029206835.1 of Rana muscosa. Lineage (NCBI taxonomy): Eukaryota > Metazoa > Chordata > Amphibia > Anura > Ranidae > Rana > Rana muscosa. The sequence goes on along the minus strand of CM055122.1, from coordinate 889,571,635 downwards.
TAATGAGTAATAAACACAAAAGTATACGTGAAACAATGGAGTGACCAATAAGATACCTCACAATCTAAACCAATGTTGGATATAGTGTGCAACCAAGGCAAATAGAAATGATACATAAATCCCCACAATGACAGTGAACGGACTTGATCAAATAAAAACTATTTCTATTGGTGATAGAAATAGTGTGCAAAAAAGTCCAAAGAAATTTCAATAAAGTTGACACAAAAAAAACCCCACAATAACAGTGAACAGTCTTAAACAGAAAAGGGAGCTTTTTCTGCATGTGTTGGGATTCCTTCAAGTGCTGAATGCTGTGTAGTATTCAAAATGAATTCTTGTGACTTTTAAAATCCTTGTGACTTTTTAGGATCCACCTTCACCAAAAGCAATGTCACCCAAAGTGCTATGATAAAGATGGCAGCTTACCCCAACAAATTGACCCTTTTAACTAAAAGAGGTCAAACAGGCTTTCTGCAAGTCTCAGCTTGCTGTATGGCTTGGAGGAAAATGTCAGCTGGACCGATGATGATCATGCCTAGGAAGCTCCGGTGGTATGTGAATAGAAGAGAGAGGCCAAAATAGTGTAATCCTATTTATTGTAAAGATATAGTATAAAAAAGCCAAATACACGCTTACTTTAAAAAGTGCCCCGAACCCGGCACTGAGGCTGTAATCGCGTGGACAAGGTGAGTAGCGGTCCCGAACCTATGGAAGCTGGCGTGCGTTCCACCTCTAGGAACAAACAGGCAGCGAGACCGGAAGTGACGTCAGTTGCGTGACCTGTATTGCGCCTCAACGTACGTTTCGGATTCCGTCATCAGGAAGCGTACCAGGTCACGCTGGAGGTGCGATATTTATGTCACTCAATTTACATGTGGGAGGGGATAAATTCGCAGACAGCCTCTGTCCCGGCAAGGCGGCACAACGTATTGTAACAATACAAAGGCGTGGGAAAATCCCATACAAGATCACATTGTAAATTTTATAAAAACCATTACATACATAATAAAATACCACATAAAATAATCAGTAACATGGCAAAATTACCGAAAATTGTTAAAACTATTAAAAATAAATAAAAATATATATATATATAGCCCCTATTAATGTTTATTCGTTAGTGAGGAAACAATTTAGGTCCAAATCAATGTTAAGGCCCAATGGCTGCATCGTGCAAAGTCGATACTGCCATCGGGTCTCATTCTGAGATATGGATTTCTTGAGATCCGTTCCCCTCCAATGGCCAACTGCCTTGTCAATCCCAAAGAAAGTCAATTTCCCAGGATCTTGATCATGGTATTGGGCAAAGTGGCGTGAGACACTATGGTTAGGAAATCCCTTAAAAATGTTTGTCACATGCTCATTTATCCTCACCTTCAATTCCCTAGTGGCCCTACCCACATATTGAAGGGAGCAAGGACACTCTAAAACATATGTCACATGACTAGAGTCGCAGGTAATAAGCGGTCTAATTTCAAATTCTTGCTGTGTGACATTAGACCTAAACTTGCTAATTTTCCTTGTGTGTCTTTAGTTCTCCTACAGGATTTGCAACGGGTGCAATAATGGAAGCCTGCCCCATCCAAAAAAGTGGAAGGTCTCTTAGGAGGATCAGGTATGTTGGGCACAATCATGTTTCGCAACGCAGGCGCCCTCCTATAAATGAATTTGGGTTTGGGGGGTAAAATTGTGGCCAAATCCGCATCTTTTAGAAGTAAAGGCCAGAATTTTTCGAAAGTTTTTTCCACATCCTTGTATTGCTTGTGGAAACCAGAAAGAAAAGCAAGATCACCTGAAAATGGAGGCTTTTTCTTGGAAACCAAAAGGGATTCTCTATCCATCAAAAGCACTTCATTTTTTCCTTTACAAGATTGTGTTGGGGGTAACCCTTTTCTACAAACCACTTAGTAAGAGTGGTAGGCTGGGATTCAAAATCTGAAATTTGGTCACAATTGCGTCTAATCCGCATAAATTGCCCCTTGGGGACCGCACCCAACCATTGAGGGTGATGACAACTTGAAGTGGGAACAAATCCATTCCTATCTGTGACTTTAAAGTATGTCCTTGTGCCCACTCGACCCTCTTTTTTGACTAGTGCACACGGCAGCATAGCGGTACCGATCCAAGGGTGGTGAGTCCTCTGGGTGACCCAGCATCTCTGATCAGCTAGGAGGGTGGCCTATTGATATCTTGCCTGGAGCCCTGTGGGTGTCAGCGCGTGGTCAGCATGGCGTCTGAGCCAGAGGTTTCTTCCCCTGAAACACCAGATTTAGCAGCTGGTGTCCCTGATGTGTCTATGGGCGCTATGTCGGCAATCCTAGAGGCTTTTGCTGCCAGGGTGGAAGCAGCACACAGGAATACAGGGGGTAGTAAATGCCCCCGTCCCCTGCAATCTTCTGGGGATAATTCTGATGCAGAACCAGGTCCAGCTATGGCTCATGACCCGGATTATGATGCATCAGAGACTACAGACCGTGACCTGTCGGACAGTGAGAATGCTCCAAGTCCAGGTCAGCACGCAAAAAGGCTTTGGTATCTGACCTATTACTGCAGTGCGGAGTAAGCTAAGAATAGAGAATGCTGCAGAAGCAGCAGAGACTTACCGGTCCCCTTTTTGGGTTCCCTAAAGCCAGCCCGCACTGCTAAGGTGTTCCTTGTGTGTCTTATATTAATAAGCTCTTGTACAAGGAGTGGGAAAACCCACTGAGGTTTTTTTTCCCTTTTCAGCCCTAAAAAATGTATTTATTTTTTATTTTTGGGCGGTCCGGCACCTCTTGAGGAGAGTTCCTGAAAAGATGGACCTCTCCCCCGATAGTGGACCCCCCTGTGTCCAGACTTAACAAGTTACAAAAGAGAATGGGGGCCCCAAGGGATAATATGGGTGGGAGGATGAATACAGAACACCACAATAGGAGTAGTAAAAAGTATATTTAATTTAATTAGAAATGAGTGCTAAAAACAGTCACAGAATAACAAAGTAGGACCAAACAGCTGCTCCAGGGCGTATTGTAAGAATAGACTGATACAAATCAGAGATAACTAATACATACGACCAATCCTACACGTTTCGGAAAAGCATAAAGGCACAATAGTCCTGTTATGATAGGTATATTCCTTCTTCAGGGATTTGGGTCGAGCTTGCTGATGTGTTTCTATAGAAACAGGGGATTTAGAAGTAAATAACATGTACAAGTGATATTTATTTATTAACCCCAACCAAAGGAAAAGAAAAAGGAAAAATAAATAATATTTTCCAAAATACTCACAGATCTTATATTCCGTGAGAATAAACATAGGTAGTGCACGGTGTTAGCCCAATTCCAGTGGAGGGGGCTCCTGTCTTCAGGGACACTCGCTACCTATACACAGTGGGGGGCTCAGAGGTACATCCAGCATTGGCTGGGGTTTGTCTGTTGTTTCAGACACTTACTGAGTAGGCAAGGTACCTACTCCAAGGGTTAAAAGCACGGGAGGCTCCTCCGTATGAGGTAGCTCTGGCCGACCAGTTGGTACAGGGCCTTGAGTCTGTCTGCAAGTCAGACATGGATACTATCCCCTTGCTGTCTTGAGCCTCAGTTCTGACTAAGGTGCTGGTCTGTGGACCAATCTTCCAAGAAGGCCCTGTTGGATCTGCCCTTTTAGGGCGACAGACTTTTGGGGCCTCGCTGGATGACATCATTTAAGATGCCACAGGAGGTAAGAGCACATTGCTTCGGCAATCCAAATAAGGGTAAGGAGCCACGCATACAAGCGGCCCCTTTGTCCGCCTAGTGCGGCAAGTAAACAACCCCAGGCCGATAAAGCGCCTGCTGAGAGACAGAAGCGTCCCTGGGTTTGCAAGCCCAACCTGGCTTGCCTACCGAACAGATATTTCCCTCTTAACCGCCAGCTTCTGCCAGTTTACCCTGCTGATACGCAGGGTAAACATTCCTGTCTTTGTACAGGAACGGGTTCTACTCAAATCTGTTCGTAGTACTGGAGAGGGTTCGTCCTATCTTGGATATCAGGACCCTCAACTGCTTTGTAAGAGTACAAAGATTCCGGAAAGGAGTTGGCTCGCTCTGTTGTCGCTGCCCTCCATCCAGTGGATTTTCTGGCGTCCTTGATCATCAAGGACGCCTGCTGCATGTCTCCAGATGCACCAGGCATCAGAGGCGGCCGGGGAAGACTACTACCAATGATGGCTCTCCCCTTTGGCCTGGCATCAGCACCAAGGGTGTTCACCAAGGTGCTTGCCACGATTCTGGCCCTACTAAGACAGTGTGGCATCGCTATCATGGGCAACTTGGACGATCTTCTTCTGAGGGTCACTTCAAACTTAAATTTAGAAGTGAGCGGGTCTATAACCTGTCAGACCCTCCGATACTTGGTTGGGTGCTGAACACTCAGAAGTCAGTATTGGTACCGTCCCAACTCCTAGTATATCTAGGGTTGATTCTGGACTCCTCAGAGGTGTATGTTTTTTTCCCCCCTAGGGGAAAGTTGCAGACCCGTCGGGTTGCGGTGTGACAGTTGACATTCCAAGGAGGGGTTGTCATGCCACCTTTGCAGGCGAGTCCTGAGCCTTATGGTAGCCTTCTTTGAGGCAGTACCATAGGCACCATTTCACACGCGATTGTTACAGAGGGTAACTCTGTCCTGAAGGGTCAAGTGCCCTTCATCCCTGGATTATCAGATCTGGGTGAGCCACCTAAACAGGGCTTCCCTAGTTGGTGGCTCACCTCCTAAGGCTCCCTTACCAGAGGGGAAACACGCCAGTCGTATATCTCCTGACTTCTCGATCCAATCGGAAGGTATTAAGGTTGTGGCCAGGTCAAGTGACCCATGGGCAAACACGACTGATGTGTTGATGGCACTGTGGAGTCAGTACCGACTAATCTATGGCTTCCTTCTCGGAAACTCCTTCCTCATCTGCTTCACAGATTGGAAACAGAGAGGATTACAATGGTCCCAATTGCTCTGAATTGGCTTTGGCGTCCTTGGTACGTCGATCTAGTGCGTCTAGTAGCAGACGGCTTTTGACAGCTACCGCTAAGGAAGGACATGTTGTCGCAAGGTCCAGACGCTATCCCGTTTTACAGTCACTGGCTTGAGGGCATGGCTTGAGAGCCAGGTGCTAAGAGACCGGGACCTGTCAGACTCGGTGATATCTACCATGAGGAGTGCTCGGAAATCATCCCCTAGGAAGATTTACCGTTGCACTTGGAAGACCTACACATCCATTTGTGAGGAAATGAGGTCGCATCTGCATACTTATTTGGTTCCAGAGTCCTGCTGTTCTCAGCAGGGAACGGGCCAAAAATTCTACTGTTAAGTACAATTAGAGGGCACGTATCTGCCCTGGCTGTCCTTTCAACGACCCCTGGTGGCTCACTCTCTAGTGAGAACGTTTGTACAGTGGGTTCGGCAGGTGGCCCCTCCGGCCCACCCTCCACTTCCTCCGTGGGGCTTGTGTAGCAGACGTCCTTTGGCGTCTACCACTATGAGAGGACCTGCTGGTGCAGGGTCCCATATGCCATCCTGCTTGCAGGCTATGGCTTCAACGGCATGGCCTCTAAGTGTCTCAGAAACCACTGTTTTAGAACATCAGGGAGATTCCCTTGTTGACACTTTTTTTTTAGAAAGTGGTCCTCTTGGTGGCTGTTACGCCAGCTAAGATGGGTTTCTGAGTAGGCAGCCTTGTCATGCAAGCCTCCCTATCTGATCTTCCACAAGGATAAGGTGGTGCTGCGTCCTAAGCTTTCTTTTCTTCCTAGAAGTCGTGTTCGACTTTCCATCTCAAGGAAGACATTGTACTGCCATCCTTGTGTCCTCAGACGTCGAATCCTAAGGAGACGACGCTGCATTCTTGGACGTGGTCCAAACTCTGAGAGAATGCTTGTCTGGTACTGCTCCGTTCCAGAATCCAGGCTTACTGTTTATTTTTCAGTGGCTGGTCCCCACTAGGGCCCAGCGGTCTCGTTGGCCACCATTCTAGGTGGATCCGACAGATTGTGATCAGGCTTACGCCATGAAGGGTCAGGCGCCTCCATGCCAGCGCATTCAACCAGGGCAATAGATGCCTCTTGGTGTTACGTCAGTAAGACGGTTTTCTGAGCCGGCAGCCTTGTCATGCAGGGCTCCTTATCTGATCTTCCACAAGGATAGGTGGTGCTGCGTCCGCAGCCTTTTTCTTCCCAAGGTCTTTTGACCTTCCATCAATGAAGACATTGTACTGCCATCCTTGTGTCCTCTCCGTTGAATCCTAAGGAAATTACGTTGTATATTTTGGACGCTGTCCGAGCTCTGAGAGCATCAAGCGTCTGTTTTCACCAGGTGTGTAAGGCGGCGACCTGCTCGTTCGTTCACACTTTCACTAAACTTTACAAGTTAAGGTGTGTACATCTTCGGATGCTTCCTTCGGCTGCAAGATATTGCAGGCGGCCGTTTAGAGTTGCAACTCCTCTGTTGGAGGAGTGCTGTTTTGTGTTTGGGGTGAAGTTTACTTTTATGCTGTTACCACCCCTCATTTTTTTCTCTGACACTGCTTTGGGATGTCCCACTTTGTCAATAGAGAAGCTGTGTCGGTCCATGAACGAAAGAGTAAATAGGATTTTTTACTCACCGTAAAATCCTTTTCTCTGAGTTCATGGACTGACACAGCACCCACCCCTCCTTTTAAGTTTGTACTGCTTTTTGACGAACTGATCTGCGAGATGCAGACTGAGGGGATATACCCAGAGGGCCCGCCCCTGGGCAAGACTGTAGAAGGTGTGATGCAACACTTTTTACAAGTTTTCTGCCTAGTCACTCCTAATTAATGGATAATACCCACTTTGTCAATAGAGAAGCTGTGTCGGTCCATGAACTCAGAGAAAAGGATTTTTACGGGGAGTAAAAAATCCTATTTTCTGGCCTCTCTGTGGCCAGGGAAAGCATTTATTGTTTGATTAAATCTGTTCTGGGTTCTATTGATGCCAGCTCGATTACTTTCCCCAGTTTATACAGAGAGCATTGGGACATACAGTAGTGTGTGGAAGAATACAGACCCTGGCCTGCAGAATATTGACTCTTCAGCCAATCCTTGGTCAGTATGGTGAGTGACCAGCAGGGGGCTGAGAGGGGTATAAATGGGCTGGAACTCAGCGCAGAGGTCTCTTGTTTCCTGGGGGAGTAAGACCCAGCCTGAGGGTTGTAGCATCCGCGGGAGTTCACCTGCAGCTCAAAGAATCCTATATGGATTGCCTGTTATGTACCATTCTTCTACACGTCAAAGGGGTGCTTTCACCCTGAAGTATTAGTGCAGCGTTAATTTCCTCATTTGCAAGTTATTGAAGTAACCCTAGACTCATCCTCACCCTATCCAAGTTCATACCCAAAAAAACAAAAACAAAGACATGGACAGCCTGTTCTCTGACTTGAGTGATTGGGAAATACTGTGTGCCTGGCTGCTATGTGCCTATCAGGGAATGAAACCAGGGATCAAACAGCAAGACCGATACTGTCTGTGTGCTACACCTGTTTCTAAAGTAAATGTTCAGCATTAAAGGATAAAATAATGCAACTTCCATTGGATATCCTCAGTTTACATTGTCTTTCTGCAAAAATTCCACTCTTTTGTATTGTATTTTTATTTTAATTTCATTTGTTGTTAATGCTTTTCGAGCAAAGGAAAATGGAGAGTCAGAAAACATGATTTTATTAAAAGTATGAAATATTTTATAACCTTCCACTCAGGTGTGTATCCTGATCATGGATTATTTTGTAACCACTTGCTGATCGCAATATGTATATATACATTGCGGTTTGCAAGTCTTTTACCAGAATTATGGCGGAAGCTACCAGCCATAACCCCTTTTTGTTTTTGTTTTTTTATAGCCGGCGGCTGGCTTTCTCTCGAAAGTGTTCTGAGCAGCTCATGAGCCGCTGGAATGCTTTCAGAAGCAGCCAGGTGGGACTCCCCCCCCCCTCCTCTCACCGTTTGCTGGTGTTTCTCAGGCTTACTGTTTCCACCAGCGCGCCCGAAGACGATCCGACAATATGGCTGGCTGGTCACAGAGGTGATCAAAGACTAGATTGTCTTTGATCGCCTCTATGATCTTGGAGGACCGGAGCGACATCATGATGCCACTTCCGGTCCAGGTTGGAAGTAAACTTTTTTAAGCAAAAGATGAAAAAAATATTATTTTTTATCTTTTTCTTAATGAGTAAAGGAGAGATTTGTGATTTTTGACCCCAGATCTCTCCATTAACCTCCCTGGCGGTATGATTCTGTCTGGAATTATGTAGCAAAAGCTGGAAAAAAAATATTTTGCATGGAAATTTGGTGTTATGCATTGTAGGCCTGCAATTCTTAGTAATTACTTAATTAAACGTGACCAAAAAAGAGTCTAGTAGACATCCTGGGTATGATAAAGTTTTAAACACAAAATCATGAATTATAATATAATAAATAACTATAATTAATTATAACAAATAGTAATGTAATTATAATAAAAATTATTCAATAATGTAATCAAATCAAAAACACAGAAATTTGCTCAGTTGCAGAATTGTCGTTGTCATTAGATTTAGTAGAGAGTAAAACTTTGCGCTAAAAAAGTCCAATTTGTAGAAATCAATTCAAAATCTCAACGAAAGTCCATATATTCCTTCCACAGAAATTTGAATCTCAAACAATGCCAGCTGACAGGTGCAATGAATGCTTACCAGATCAAAAGCCTTTTAACACAGATGGCTTATACCCAGCCAGGGCCTTTATCCCAGTGGGAGATAACGATATCCTCTGTGGATGATGATGACTCTCACGACACAGATATGATCGATTACTAGATCCCACGGGCTTCATATAGTGGCATAAATTTCATGGCATAGTAGTGGATTAGACAGAAAAAACAAACAACAATAGCGTAATACTGTTATGGATCACACCAGGTGCCTATATCTTAAAGCAATAGGCACCAATTGATTAGACAACACCCGTGACTGAAAAACAACCAGTGCACCACCACCACCACAGGGAAAACCTGCTTACCAGATGCCTTTGGTTGTTAAGCATGTGGCCAAACCCAGCCAGGGCCTTTGGGGAGAACCGTCCACTAATGATTGAAAAGACTGCTCTAATCTTCAGACACCCCGCACACATCCATAATGTCGTATTGGATGTTTAACAGAATCACTTCACTTGTCTTTATCAATGTTTCCAAACGTATCCATCAGTTCTGCCGATTTAGTGTTTGATGACGAATTTCCCCACATCGCTGTTTTTTAGCTGGTCTAAAACCACTTTTGACATAAAGGGACACTTTTTGGTTGCTATGGACAATCTCCAGTTTCCAGGCAGAAAGAACAGTTTTTATAATATAAAAGTGCATGCAGGACACTGGACAGACCACTAGGGACAAAGGGGGTGTGTAATTATTTGATACAGTAATGTAATCAGTAAGATTACAGTATATTGTATCTATACTGTCTTTTTCACTTTTTGAATTTGGCGCCAAACTCTGCCCCCGTGCGCCGCAACGTCACAGGGAACGGAGCTCGGCACTCGGCAGTGAGGATCGAGTGAGACACGGCTCGCACACACTGCAGGGAGACATCGCAGGATCCAGGGAACAAGGTAAGTAACTTCCCCTGGATACTGCGATGCAGCCCGAGTTTGGCTCGGGGGTTACCGCTCTTAGCATTAAAAACTCACCCAGAGCCAGACTCAGGAATACCGCCAAGGGGGTTAAGAGGACCTGTCATCCTTTTCCATTCTATTAAAAAGGATGTTTACATTGCTTGTAATAGGAATAAAAGCGATCCATAAAAAAACTAAAGAGACAGTGTAAAAAAAAAAAAAAAAGTTTTTTTTTTTAACACGCCCCCATCGCTCTGTGCTCGTACACAGAAACGAACACATACCTAGGTCGCGCACGCATATGTGAACGTTACAGCGAGAGCAATAATTCTAGTGCTAGACCTCCTCTGTGACCCTAAACAGCTAACCTGTGAACAAAAAAATTAAAGCGTCACCTATGGAGATTTTTAAGTAACGTAGTTTGTCACCATTCCACGAGCGTGTGAAATTTTAAAGCGTGACATGTTGGGTATCTATTTACTCGGATTAACATCATCTTTCATATTTTACAAAAAAATCGGACTATATATTGTGTTCTTTTTTTTTATTTTAGTTCATGAAATGTAACATAAAAAATTGCAACGATCACCATTTTGGGGTGTCTGCTAAAAAAAAAAAAAAGTACTATTTGGGGGTTATACGTCATTTTCTAGCAAAAAATACTTATTTAAACTTGTAAACAAAAAAGTGCCAGAAAAGGCTTGGTCTTTAAGTGGATCTATATCTAAAATAAAAACTTAATAAAATATAAAATATAAGTCTACCTGTAAATAAAACATTTGATAAATTTGAATCGCCACTCTTCGCTCTGTTGAAGAGCTACTGTAACGCTTTCAGAAGAATCTTTTGCATCTAACATTTCTGTGCGTGTCAGATGCGTTTCCCTTCTGTGCTCAGTGGTTCCTTTTTGCAGTGCTCTATGTCACTACTGGACACAGTAATGATGCAGCGGCTGGCAAATGGAACCACAACTCTTGGAAGAGGATCAACCCAACACACTCAGAAGTATGTAGAATGATAATGGTTCTTCAGCAAGGTTTCACCCAGTGTCAGTTTTTACAGGAGATATCTACCCAGTGTGGAAGAGCATGGGTGCTGAATATGAAAGCTCACCTTCACCCTTTTTACTAAGACTCTAGAGAGATGCCTGTTTTTCCACACGGTATGATGAAATAATATACACTCACCTGCCACTTTATTAGGTTCAGTTGCTTGGTAACACAAATTGCTAATCAGCCATTCACATGGCAGCAACTCAATACATTTAGTCATCTAGACATGGTGAAGACGACTTGCTGAAGTTCAAACTGAGCATCAGAATGGGAAAGAAAGGTGATTTAAGTGACTTTGAACGTTGCATGGTTGTTGGTGCCAGACGGGCTGGTCTGAGTATTTTAAAAACTGCTGATCTACTGGGATATCCACGCACAACCATCTCTAAGGTTTACAGAGAATGGTCCTAAAAAGAGAAAATATCCAGTGAGCGGCAGTTGTGTGCACGAAAATGCCTTGTTAATGTCAGAGGTCAGAGGAGAATGGGCAGACTTGTTTGAGATGATAGAAAAGCAACAGTAACTCAAATAACCACTCGTTACAACCAAAGTATGCGGAATACCATCTCTGAATGCACAACACATCCAACCTTCAAGCAGATTGAATACAGCAGCAGAAGACCCCACTGGGTGCCACTACTGTTAGCTAAAAACAGGAGGCTACAATTCGCACAGGCTCACCAAAATTGGACAATAGAAGATTAGAAAAAACGTTGCCTGGTCAGATGAGTCTTGATTTTAGCTGTGACATTCAGATGGAAGGGTCAGAATTTGGCGTAAACAACATGAAAGCATGTATCCATCCTGTCTTGTATCAATGGTTCAGGCTGGTGGTGTAATGGTGTGGGGGGTATTTTCTTGGCACACTTTGGGCCCCTTAGTACCAATTGAGCATCCTTTAAGTGCCACGGCCTTCCTGAGTATTGTTGCTGACCATGTCTATCCCTTTATGACTACAGTGTACCCATCTTCTGATGGCTCCTTCCAGCAGGATAATGCACCATGTCACAAAGCTCGAATAATCTCAACCTGGTTTCTTGAACATTACAATGAGATCACTGTACTCTAATGGCCTCCACAGTCACCAGATCTTAATTCAATAGAGCACCTTTAGGATGTGGTGGAACGGGAGATTTGCATCATGGATGTGCCGACAAATCTGCAGCAACTGTGTGATGTTATCACGTCAATATGGACCAGAATCTCTGGGAATGTTTCCAACACCTTGTTAAATCTATGCCATGAAGAATTAAGGCAGTTCTGAAGGCAAAAGGGGTCCAACCAAGTACTAGCAAGGTGTACCTAACAAAGTGGCCGATGAGTGTTTATCAATAACTATGAGCTAACACTGTGATGCTTATCTGCCCACAGGCTCCCATCAGTACTAGCCTTCTCACCCCTTCAATGGGAAAAGTTATCTCGTCAAAATGTACAGAGGAACCTCGGATTACGAGCACAATCTGTTCCAGGAGAATGCTTGCAATCCAAAGCACTCGCATATCAAAGCGAGTTTCCCCATAGAAGTCAATGGAAACGAAGATAATTCATTCCACATTGTATGCAGTACAGCATGTGGCCAGATGTGGGGGGAGGCGCCGTAGAGACTCGAAATTACTCGAGGACCGCTTGGATGCACTCGGAAACACTTGGAGAGGCTTGTAGACACATTTTGAAACTGAGTGTTTTCAAGTATTTCCGAGTGTTTCCGAGTGCATCCGAGCGGCTTTGAACAGCTCGGAGCGGCTCCGAGCATCACCGGCGCCCCCGCACCTCTGTCCAAATGCGGTACTGCACAATGCAGAGGCTTGAATCCTGCTTGTTTTGCGAGACAACGCTCACAAACCGAGTCAGGATTTTTTTTTAAATAATAGCTCGTATTGCGAAACGCTCGTTAACCACGTTACTCGCAATCCAGTATTACTGTATTTCATAAGTTCTAGTTACAACACATTGTAACATGAAATGAGACCCTGAAAGTGAATTTCACAATACAGCTTACCGTATATACTCGAGTATAATGCCCCATACACACGATCGTTTTTCATGGGGTTTTAAATATCATTTAAAAAAATGGCCATTAAAAATGATCGTGTGTATGCTCCAGAGCATTTTTAACGACGTGAAAAACGGCCATTAAAAATTTCGAACATGCTCTATTTTTTCACGTCGTTTTTCATGTCATTTTTTTTAACGACGTGAAAAACGATAGTGTGTGTGCTTTCACGAAGTGAAAAAAAACGTGCATGCTCAGAAGCAACTATGAGACGGGAGCGCTCGTTTTGGTAAAGCTAGCGTTGGAAATGGAGATGGCACATTCGTCACGGTGGAATTAAAAGCATCGTTTTAATGCTGCGCATTACGTTCTGCTTTTGATAATGCTTATACAATTACGTTCTTTTGCTAATGACATTGAGAGTTAAGCCAAACTTGTTTCTAAAGTAATTCCTAATTGATTTAATGATAGCAAAATTTAATTTTTAAGCCGCATCTTCCTCATAAATTCATGAATAAATGTAAATATCCCCTTTTTTTTTAAGCATATATTTATATATTTTTTTTTTTTGTGGCCTTTTTTTTTTTTTGGGCTTAAATGATTCTTGTGTAAAGTTACCACACCAACCTTCAAAATGTGTCTCATTTTGCCTCATGGAGGTTTGTGTCCCTTGTTAATAACAATAATATTATTTGAGATGTCCCTGCCTGCTCCCTAGCAAACTGTCTTTTGAAATACAAATCACATAGTCAAGTATTTTAAGGCAAAATCAAAAAACCTTTATTTAGGAACATAAGAAATTAAAGGGAAAGGCAGCACTTTTGACCCCACAACAACCATCCAAGATGTGAAAACCAAACTATAGATTAGATCAAAAACAAAAAGGAGACCAATCTTGGCTTGAACTCCCAGAGGTCAGGAGCCACAGCAGATAAGTCCTATATGTCCCCAGTCTGTGGTACTACAGCAGGCATTATTTTCTCCTCTTCCTTGTAGCCTTCTCTCCAGCCTTCTCTGCAGCCTTGGTTGGTTTCTTCCTCGGAGGCTGGGGATCAGGAGGAGAGGTTGTGGCAGGAGGAGTAGTAGGAGGAGGAGGAGTAGGGACAACCTCTGTGATGTCAGTGTACTTGGTGAGCTCCCCCAGCAATCCCTTGTTGATGACTTTTAAAAGAAGGCTCTCGCTGTAGAGCTTTTGCCGCAAGTCCATTTGGCCTAGCTTCTGCGCGAGGACTGCGGCAAAGCCCTCCTCAGCAGAGGGTGCCTCCCTGAGGGCCGCTGTTGCCTCTCTGATGAAGTTTCTTGTTTCCTCCTCCACCTGCCTACCTCTCCTTGGCCCTCGTGGTTTAACTATCAGGGGAGGCATCTGGGCTCTTGTGCTGGGCCCAGCCTCCTCCTGGGTGCCACTGGCCCCTGCCTCCTCCTGATCCCCAACATCACCCTCTTCCTGGCTCTGCTCTGGCTGTAAAAAAAGAAAGGCACATTATGTATTTTTTCACACCATCAATCACACACATTGTTCACCTCTAGACATTGTTGAATTGAATGTGAAAATTTATGTCATTTTCCTTGATTCCGCATCCTGATTTTGTTGCCTTGTCCACATTAAATTAGACCACTACTGTATCTTGCTCTTTAACTATTTATTTTGTAGTACATTAAATACCTAACAATACTAACATCAATTTTTATTCATCAATTTTGTAAGATATAAATGTAGATATCAATACTTTACCTGGCTCCATATATCCAAATCTGCCTCCTCAAGGACCTCATCTTGATCCTCAGAGGAAGCCAGAGCAGGGTTGCCAGGAAGGCTGGAGGGCTGGCTGCAGGGAAGGCTGGAGGGTTGGCTACAAGGAAGGCTGGATTGACCTTCTGGGGGGAAGGGTGGACAGAGATTCCCTCACTTCCAGCTGGTCATCCAGGAAAGATAACTTGCTGTAGTACCACAGACTGGGTTTATAAACCTTATCTGCTGCAGCACCTGACCTCTGGGACCTCAGGACCATAGTTCTCTGGGTCCTGTATGTCCCTCTGATGGTCGCAATTTTGTTTTTGACATCTTGGAGAGTTGTTGTGGGTATCTTTGTTTGCACAAATGCAAGCAGGCTCTCCAGTGCTGCTGTCCTGGCCACTTTATTTTTATTTCTGCCACTTTTTGTTTGCCATAGGATAGGTAGTTCTTTCCATTTATCAATGAACTCCCCCATGAACTCCGGGTTCATAAATGAATTCATTCTCTATGTAAAATCAAGAAACAACAAAATACATATGTTTCAGGCAACATTCATCAAATCTGCATTTTCGACATATTTAGAAGCCCCAAATCTCCTCTGATGAAACTCAAATCCTTAAATTGTTATGTACCTTCGTCAACACGTTTATTGCTAACTCCCTCTCCCGCCAAATGAACGTTTTTGCGACACATGGTTCTTCACTTGATATACACTGCGCATGCGTGAAACTAGGCACGCTTTGCCCGCCCCTGACGTTCAATATTGTACTTTCCCCGCCCCTTCTTACTCGTCGTAGTGCTTATCAACATGGCGGAGCCACAGGTGACAGAGATTACCTCGACAGAGGATGAAATTCCTGAGGAGCCCAAATCCCGACCCAGGAGATATAAGGCATCCAACATGTCATTCGAGGAAATGGTGGAGATGGTCGCCATTTTGAAGAGGGAGGATTATGATGCCAAGCATGGTCCTTATGAAAGGCCTAATCTGGTCAAGACAAAAATTATGGGCAAAGTGGTCAAAACTCTTCAGAAGAAATTCGGGGTGTGCAGAACGAAGGAACAGCTCAGAAAACGATGGTCTGATCTGAAGTTGCGGGAGCCCGACCAATACAAAAGAATCAAGAAAGTTTTAGGAAAAAGTAAAGTATTTATTTTCTATTTTCCCTGCTAAAGATTATTACTTGTATTATGTCGTGTATTTTTGTCTTTGATATAGTACAGTGAAAGATACCATCTTTCTGGTTCGACCGCACAGTAAACGGACGTATTAAACCTCTTTCTCCGTACAGTTCATAAAACAATGTTTTGGGTTCATCCAGTGTGAGCACACATGTATTTAATTTTATTTGGGGGAGCAAATTTGGTAACCAATTTATTTTTTGGATCAAATCCAAAGGACAATTTTTTGGAAAAAATAAGGATATGCATGGTAATGTTTAGGGGAGTGAATGCTCAGCAGCTGATTAAACAACAGAACGCAGTAGTGCAAGTGTGGGCCAAAAGCCAAAAACCTTGAGGGTGTCACACACAGGTGATCGTGTGTATATACTTTGGGGTGTTACAATGTGTCAATTTTTTTTTTAAAGGATATGCTATGTTTTTGGCTATGTATCCAATCATGTGTTCCGGTTGTCACTGGGGGTACATTTAAAAATGGAACACACTTCAAAATTATGTTTACCAATTATTTTATCATGCTTTAAATTTCACTCAAATATATTCACTACTAATGAAACTATACCTTTTCGTGCAATCTCCATAGGGATTCAAAAAGCTACGTCAGATGTGTCCAAAATGCCAACACCTTCAACAATACCCCCAGAACCACATGATGGAGAGGAACGTGAGGTTGTGGAAGTGGAAAGTGGCACCACAACAGGTCAGTGTCAAACCAGACAGATGCAGGTTAATAGATGTAGGCCTACATATTCTATACTACATGTTTTTTTTTTTTGATTTAGGTGCAGTTCTGGCCGGAGACCCCGAAAAGTTGACACATCATAGTGCCCAGATCCTGATCCAATACCTCATGGTCTGCTGTCGTGACCTCCAAAAAATAAAGGGAGACTTGACAGAGATCAGGCAAAATACAAAGCGGGTGGAGGAAAGGCTACAAAAGATCATGGCTGTGCTTGGGCGTGTTTAATTTTTTTTTAACAAAAGAAGGTTGAAGTTGCTGTGTTTTGGCAGGTTTGTTTTTGTTTTCACCTTTAAAGGACTAGTGTATGTTTATTTTTATCCAATATTTGTTAAGATATTTTGTTTATGCATGGCTGGTCATGCGTTTTAAAAACCAAAAAATTAAGGGGACATCTACATTTGAAAGGAAGTTTCCCCCAAAAATAAACAATAAAGGTATTTTGATCCTTTAAAAATGTGGCTTCATTATGTAAATGTTGTGCAAAGTGAACTACTCAATGTTTTGTGTTTACACTGACAATGAAGGCAAATTAAGAATGCTAAATACACATGGCAATACAAGTGCACTAGGTAAACCTACGAGAAACATAAAACATTAGTAAATTAAAACACCAAACCAATCTTTAATCCAAACAAATATTTATTTTACTAAATGATAAGGTTAAAATTGTTCAGGCATTTCAATGGCCCCCCTACCCACAAAATAATTGACATTTTTGTCACGGACCTCACGTCCGGTTTGGGGGGCCAAGCCTGGGCGGCCAGGTTCCAGGGCCACTAAAGTTTCATTATTCAATAAAGAGGCCTCAGGCCCACTCAAAGCCAGATAACTGGTGGAATGCACCCATAGGAAATTATGGAGCACACAGCAAGTCATTACCACATGGTTCCATTTGTATGGGGCAAGGTGGATGGAGGTCAGGACAAGCCGGATTCAGCTGGCCATGATGCCAAAGGCATTTTCCACCACCCTTCTGGCTCTGGCCAGCCGATAGTTGAACACCCTCCTCTCAGGGTTGAGGGTGCGTTGCGGGAATGGCCTCATCAAATGGGGTCCCAGGCCAAACGCCTCATCCGCCACAAACACAAACGGAAGTCCCTCCACATTCTGCTCCGCTGGTGGCAAGTCCAGCAGATCCAAAAGGAGCCGTTCCCCAAACTCCGTCTGGGCAAATACTCCTCCATCAGACATCCTGCCATTCTTGCCAACGTCCACATAGAGGAACTCGTAGGTGGCCGACACCACTGCCATCATCACGATGCTGTGGAACCCCTTATAGTTATAATAA
Organism: Rana muscosa; assembly: GCA_029206835.1. Taxonomy (NCBI): domain Eukaryota; kingdom Metazoa; phylum Chordata; class Amphibia; order Anura; family Ranidae; genus Rana; species Rana muscosa. The sequence goes on along the minus strand of CM055122.1, from coordinate 889,554,042 downwards.
AAGGATCCCGAATGGGGTGGTGGGACGACCCGAACATGTTTGCCGTCGATGGCTCCTCCACAGTTCGGAAAGTTCCATCGGTGGGCAAACTCGGAAGCCACATTCTGCCATTCATGTGGCGAAGAAGGGAACTGTGGAATAAAAGCAAAAATAAATTAATAATTTGAGAAAGAAACATTGAAAGCAGATTTCATTAAAACATTCAGGGCCAACATTGGTAGAAAAAGAAAAAACAAAATATTAGTAAGCAACAACAAACCAAGAACAAACCCTTAAAAAAAGTGTGGGGGGGGGGTTGAAGATGATTTGGGGATATCACAAATGAAGGCTGTAACACTCTGTATGAAGTAAACCAAAAAAAAAACATTCCTAGCCCAAATTTTGGGTGCGTTTTGGGTAAAGCACTACGATGGAGCATAGAATAAAATACATGGAAATGACTAGGCAAGGTAGGTATGGCTCCGGGATAGCATGCTGGAGAGGTTAAGGCACATTTAAAAGGTAGGCCTCAAACCACACACTTTTACAATAAATACATGGGGAGAAAGGGGACATTCCCTGCAGCTAAGAATCATGTGAATTAGGGACTGATAATTAAGCCAAAAATAAAGTATACAACACCCAAAAAAAAAAAAAGTGAGCTTTTTAAGAAGAACACTTACCTTAATATAGTCCTCCTGCAAAACTTGAAGGATGGCAGAACAAGTCTCTGGTATAATGATACCCAGAGCCTGGGGGGATATGCCTGTGGAGAACTTAAGGTCCTGCAGGCTTCTCCCAGTCGCCAGGTATCGCAACGTGGCGATGAGCCTCTGCTCAGCACTGATGGCTTCCCGCATAACGGTGTCCTGCCTGGTAATGTAGGGGGACACCAAAGCCAACAGATGCTAAAATACGGGGTCAGACATCCTGAGAAAATTCCTGAAATCATCAGGATTATTCTCCCTGATCTCCCCCAACAAAGGCATGTGACAGAATTGGTGCCGCTGGAGCAACCAATTCTTGGTCCATGAACTCCTCCTGACCCTGCTCATGGCATGGAGTCGGGATACAGCATGAACCCCTGCACCAACTACAGCACGAACTCTACGACGAGTACGTAGTCGTAACATGGCTAGATAACGGTCGGCTGAACAGAACGAACTAGAAGAATGCACGGAAGAACAGCAAGGCCAATGAAGAACAAGCTGAAAAACAGGAACGAGCAGAGCAGACCGCACTGAATAAACAGATACGAACTGACTACAAGCACTGCAAAACAGATACGAACCCACAGGCACAAACTGAACTCCACAAAATGATCTTCAAAGCACGAAGACTGAAAAGCGCGAATCCTCTCTGACCAAACTTTTACTAACACGCGGTAACACGGAATTAGCAAAAGCGTCCCAAAGGGTGGCGTCATTAGAACGGAACTTCCCCTTTATAGTGCCGTCATACGTGTTGTACGTCACTGCGCTTTGCTTGATCGTTTTTTAAAATGATCGTGTGTATGCAAGACAGGCTTAAAAGGAAACATGAAAAAAAACGACGTGAAAAACGGCAAGAAAAAAAATGGCAAGAAAATCGATCGTGTGTACGCGGCATTAAGCCGAGTTTTTCAGCATATTTTTTTGTGCTGAAAATGCCCCCCTCGGCTTATAATCGAGTCACCTTTTTGCGCCTGATCTCCCAAAATTTGGGGACCCAAACTTGGCACACATGTAGCCCCACTCTTCCTCTATACGTGTGCAAAGTTTGTTGTCTGGGGGACCTACGGCCGGGGAGCACCGATTTTTCAAACCCGGGCACCCCTTCCATAGACTCCCATGTTAAACGGTCATTTCTCCGGTTATTTTGGGGACGCGGTACTGGCGGGTCGTAGGTCCCCTGGACCCGGAACTTGGCACACATGTATCCCCATTTCGTCTCTACAAGTGTGCAGAGCTTGTCATCTGGGGGACCTATGGCCGGGGAGCACCGATTTTTCAAACCCGGGCACCCCTTCCATAGACTCCCATGTTAAACAGTAATTTCTCCGGTGATTTTGGGAACCCGGTACTGGCCGGTCGTAGGTCCCCTGGACCCAGAAGTTGGCACACATGTATCCCTATTTCTTCTCTACAAGTGTGCAGAGCTTGTCATCTGGGGGACCTATGGCCGGGGAGCACCGATTTTTCAAAGCCGGGCATCCCTTCCATAGACTCCAATGTTAAATGTCAGTCTAGTCATGGACACAGTGAGGCATGGGCACAGTGAGGCATGGACACAGTGAGGCATGGGCACAGTGAGGCATGCACATGGACACAGTGAGGCAAAGTGAGGCACAGTGAGGCATGCAGATGGACACCCTAGGCTTATACTAGAGTCAATAAGTTTTCCCATTATTTTGTGGTAAAATTAGGTGCCTCGGCTTATATTCGGGTCGGCTTATACTCGAGTATATACGGTAGTTGCTGGAATAGGTTTGTAGTTTAGAGGCATCTAGTCATAAAGCCCCGTACACACGGTCGGACTTTTTGCCAACAAACTTCATTTTGAGCAAGTTTGCCAAAAAATCCGACCGTGTGTACGCTCCATTGGACAAACTTTTTTGGTTTTCATCAGACAAAAGTTCGGTCTGCAAACGGACAAACTTTTGGCCAACAAAAGTCCAATGGAGAAAAGTCCGACCGTGTGTACAGAAAACCATCGGACAAAACAAATAATGTTAAAATCAACCAACATTAGCAGAAATTGACCAAAGGGTGTCGGTAAAGAGCAGAAAAACCACGTGATGTTGGAAAAAGTTTTGGGAAAGTTTGCAGAAAAGTCCTGTGGTGTGTATGCTATGGGTGTGCCGGCCAACTCCGTTCGGACAAAAATCCACGGAAAAGTCCGATGGAAGTCCGACCGTGTGTACGAGGCCATAGGTAACCCTTTTCACTCCTTGGGCACAGTATTTTTAAAAAAAGCCCTGTCTAAAAAGTGAAGCCATGGACCTATTTTTGTATATTTATGTCATAATTCTTAACAAATTTTTTCATGTCAGAACAATGGAAATCCTACTAAAAAATATATATAACTACTGAAATCACTTGTAATATCAACATGCATTAAAGACATTTGTAAATATTGTGCATTTTATTTTCTCCCAGCTCCAGCTATTCATTAAAAAAAAAATCATAAAAATAAATATAATTATAAAATAAATAAGACTAATACGAGTCTTGGATTTCTGGATGAAGTTTGTTCATGTATCTTAAGATATTTGCCATTAACAACATAGGGTTAGTCCTTCATTATTTATTTTTTTTCTTTTGGTTATAGGACTATAAAATTCATCATCCAAATGATCACAATAAAAATTAATGCGACATGGAATTTTAAACTCTAGAAAGTTCAGTTATACCTTTCATAATTTTTGCTGGTTAAGACATAATTACATATCTTGAATTGATATGCATCGTTAAAACAGCAGACTAACTTTTATCACTTTAACAGTGTAAATGATTCAAATAAATGCACTGGGGCTACTTTTCATGGGAGGCCCTTTGGAATAAAAAGACAGGATTTCCAAAACTTTGTGCTGGTAAATGGTGTTCTGCTGTAGGTGGTAGCAGCTTACAAGTTCCTTATGCCCTCTACACATGAGCGGAATTTCCGACAGAAAAAGTCAGATGGGAGCTTTTGGTCGGATATTCCGACCGTGTGTATGCTCCATCGGACTTTTTCTGTCGGAAATTCTGATGGACATAGATAGAGAGCAGGTTCTCTATTTTTCCGATGGAAAAAAATCCAATCGAAAAATCAGTTCGTCTGTATGCAATTCCGACGGGAAAAAAACACGCATGTTCGGAAACAATTTGACGCATGCTCGGAAGCATTGAACTTCTTTTTCTCGGCTCGTCGTAGTGTTGTACGTCACCGCGTTCTTAACGCTCGAAAGTTCAGAGAACTTTTGTGTAACCGTGTATATGAAAGCCAAGCTTGAGCGGAATTCCATCGGAAAAACCATGAAACTTTTTTCCCACGGAAATTCCGCTCGTGTGTACAGGGCATTAGAGGTTTATTGTGCAAGCTGATCATCGGTGGTATGAACATTGAAAACACCCTACCGACCACCCCACCCCCCTGCAGAAGACATAGACTAAATGTGTTTGTAGCGCCCCCACCCCCAATATTTGGGGGGCGCTATGTGGAAATTTAGGGGTAGTCTGAGTCGGTAGTTGGGCTCAGACCAATCAATGATTTAATATTGCTTCTGCTCTGGGTGTGATACTGCCTGGCAGTAGTGTTCTCCGATGCCTGTAGGTGGCACTGTCACCGCCGGCATAGGTTAACCTACGGGGGGTATCTTGGCAGCAGTGCAGGGGGCGTGGTCTACCCGCTGTGCATGCTGGGAGAGGGTACATAAGGGGCAGACGCCATTAGGCGTGAGGCGATTCCAGGGGGACCCCAAGGCGCAACAGGGGACCTCTGGTCCAGTGAGTGTGCCTGGTGGCCCCCATGGTACGAGGTGCGCGAGTGTGTTTAGGCCTCGGGCACCTTCAGCCCGAGGTCCTGTTGCTGCATCGAGGTCCCAGCTCCACTGACAGGGGCCTACGCTTCAGAGAAGGATCCCAGGCTGCCCACTTGTAGGGGGCCCATCTTTAGGAAAGGAGTCCAGGGGAGGATCAGTCCCAGGAGATTAGCGACGGTACTGATATCTCGGGAAGAGGCCTGGAAACTCGCCTAAAGAGGGATTCATCGTCTCTGACATCCGTGCTCCATCCCGGCTGCTAGGACCGCTCTCATAGGGACTATCCGGGTGAGCAATACCCACTCAGGCTTGAGTGGCGACGAGTATAGATACTGAACCTTAAGTGTTGCGTGCCTGAACCTTCCCCTACTTCTCTCAACTTCCTACTCTCTCTCTTCAAGTTGATTCAAAGAAAAAAAGAATAAAGCCTTGCTGATTAGGTTTTACTCATGTGTGGAAATTGGCCTTATTCCAAGGAATTTTGCCTGAACAACGGAGCTAAGGGATCCACTTAAGAGAGGTAATTGCCGCAGACCCAAAACAAAACCAGCCGGTCCCTTAAATGGGGGTAAGTGCTACACGTTGATAGGCGAATCAATGGATTTTCTTTCCTTTTACTCGTGGTGGAAGGGAAAAAAATGAAATCATCTATGGGCTGCCTAAGGTATCTCCCTTTTCTAGAAAGAAAATGAATGATTATTCAACAGTTATATTTTTAAAAAGCTGGAAAATCTCAGCAATGATAAGTAAGACCCCTGACACTCACACTTTTGCCCTCACTTTCAAGGGTGTCCTTCTCTCCACTATTATTACGTAAACAATTTAGGCAAGACCTTATTGTACATGGGCACTTTGGGGGGTTGGTTTTCGAAAGAAGTAGAGACCGTTCATTTACTAAAGTGAATGTTAACTACACCATCCCCGATCCGCAGGCCTGGGCCAAATACAAAGTTCTTACTCTCAAGCATGTGATCACTAACGGGGAGCTTTCCCCCTTCCATGTTTTACGCACTAATTTTCAGGTTCCTCCACAGCTCCATTTCAGGTACCTGCAAATTGCCCATGCCTTCAGATGTCAGTTCTTGGGCCAACCGGTTGTCTTGGAATATTCTGAGCTCGAATCCACCCTTCGAGTGAAGGACCTGGAGAAACCCACGTCCCAACTCTATGGGTCCCTATTGGCTGCCGCCGCCCCCGAGTTGTCCTCCCTCCGCAGGAAATGGGTGGAGGACATACCGGGGCTGGATGAGGACGACTGGAGGGAGATTTGGGACTTTCCCTTCTCCCATCTAGTCTCAGCATGGGATAAACTTGTACAATACAAAATTGTACACAGAGCTTATTATACGCCTCATAGACTGCACCAGATGTCACCGTCACATTCCTCGGAGTGCTGGCGCTGCTCACATCAGGTGGGGAATTTTTTCCACATCTTCTGGGACTGCTCGGCGGTAGCCCACTATTGGGTGGAAGTTCTCAGAGTAATTGCTAAGGTCTCAAAAACTCATGTTGCTTATGACCCTAGATACTGTCTGCTGGGACTGGTGGAACAACTGCCGGTGCTCCGATCAAAAAAGATACTCATCTCCCTGCTACTGTACTATTCTCGTAAAGCTATCACGATGCATTGGAAAAAGTCATCTCCCCCCTCTGTCAGGTTTTGGAAAAACCTGGTAAATGCTAGTTTACCCCTCTATAAGGACACCTACTCAGGTAGGGGCTGCCCACAAAAGTTCGAGAAGATATGGACGTGTTGGTTGGACGATGCTACCACGGCTAATGCTGCAGTGACGAGTGTCTAGGCCAGCAGTCGCCAGCTGGCCTGTTGAGGTGTTGATCGATCTCCCCCCCCCCAGGATGCTATTTCCTCCTGATACCACTTTGAGCACTGCTCACCCTGAACTGATCTCCCTCCCCGTATTGGGGTTGTAGATTTAGTAGGTTGTTTATGTTTACTGTTGTCCCCTGCTACGACCTGTTCCTGTAGCGGGACTGTGGCCCCTGTGTGGGCATCTGTCTGGCCCATATGCGGGCTATTTTTTGTGTGTTAAAAACTTAATAAAAATGATTTTACAAAAAAAAAAAAAGTGAATGTTAACTGAACAAGTGAAGCTATGTTCACTTTAATCATCCGATCACATGGAAGCACAAATCCTGTTGTATTTTTTTTTCCTTGCAAATAATAGGTTTTTGAATGTAAACAACTGAACACAGCTTCAGCTCATTTACAAAATGGACATCTACTTTGTGAAGCGTACATCTACTTTCCAAAATGAAAATTCACTTTTCTGGGTGAAAAGCCTCTACTCCTTTAGTAAAAGAGCCCCAAACTCTGACTGGCTGCAGAGGCAGCAGACAGAATTGACAAAAGTGACCAGAAAGGGCTGTATATAGTTAAAGTGGTTGTAAACCGCTGAGTGCTTTTTTTTTTTTTTTCAGACCTGCAAGGTAAAGGCATAATGTGCTAGTATGCATCGCATGCTAGCACATTATGTGCAACTTACCTGAAAATAAAGCATTCCAGCAATGCAATCTCATTGCTGGAGGCCACTTCCATCTTCACCCATCTTCCTTCTGGGTCCGTGGACTTCGGCTGTGTGACTGCATGCGTGGGTGAGCTATCATTTAGGGCATAGGATTCTGGAGGAACAGCCCGGGTGGCCATTCCCCTAAACAGAGCACGTTTAGGAGATATTTTCAGAACCTATAGGTAAGCCTTATTATAGGCTTACCCATGGGCGTAGCAATAGGGGTCACATGGGTCGCAATTGCGACCCAATCCACGTTCTAGGGGGCCCGTGCTGCCTTCACAATGGTGTATCATCTATGGTGATATCCACATTGGATGAAACATGTCAGGCTGGCTGGTGGAAGCACGCTGATGGCCGTGGAACTGTTTTTTTTTATGCTTTGATGATCTTGTACACCTGTAAGTAGACTACAATACATTTTGTATGTTTTAACCTTACGGGCTTCACTATGCTAGTCTCTTTCTTTATATTTGGGTAATACCTCCTGCTGAGATCTGCCTAGCACCCATGTTTACCATTTGAGTCCTGGAAGTCACCCTGTCATCTGGGTTGGAGATTTGTCATGGGATTAATCCATCTGGTCTGGAGTGTTTTGCCTTAAACATCAATCCTCTGCATTATGTGATTACAACGCCTGTTACCATTTACTTTCTGGAAAGCAGATTGTGAGCACGGTGGTGTAGTGTGCCCTTTCTGCTTTACTTTGGCGCACTGAAGCTTGGTGGTGGTTTCACAACAATTCCATATCTATCAAATGATGATTATCTTCACCTACTTGGACTATTATTTGCCATATTGAATTTCACTTACAATCATTTTGAAGCGCTGCATTTTTGGATTTTTTATTTTGTGTTTGCTATCAACAGACTGTGCTGGCTGCTTTATTTGTTTAATACGTTCACCCATTCATTTAGTTAGTGCAAATATTTCTGTTTTTTATTTATCATCTATGGGTGCAAAGTGTGCAGTGTACCCATGACTGAGACAAGCCTGAGGTGCTGCAGCTGCCTGCACCTATCACTGCCCAATCTTTGGCTCCTGTCACAGATGATCCTGTGTGACTTGTTTCTCAGTCACACAGAGATCTCTTGCTGGAGCTTTGGGTGGCAGTCAGGGGGCGGGAACTGCATCTATGGAGAGGGCAGGTTGCTGATGTCATGTCACCACTGGAGCCTGGAAAGGAAAGGAAATCTGCCATGCCTGTGAGAGATGAGATGTGATGCTGAAGTGAGCTCTGTTAAATTAGTGAGAAGGGGGACTTGTACAGACTGGGGGGGGGATTGTATAGACTTTGGGGGACTTGTACAGACTGGGGGGGACTTGTGCAGACTGGGCGGAAACTTGTGCAGGCTGGGGGGAAACTTGTGCAGACTGGGGCGGGGGGACACTGAGGGGGGGATTGTGCAGACTGGGGGGAGCTTATGCAGACTGAATGGGCAGATGGTAGCAGGGGGGCCCAAGTCAACTTTTGCACTGGGGTCCACAAGCTATAAGCTACGCCTCTGGGCTTACCTATAGGTACAAGTAGAGGACTGAGGTTTACAACAACTTTAATGGTGCCACGGAAACTGAGCAAAAAAAATAAAAAATTATAGGCTGCCATCTATTATCCAAATTAAATGTATAAAATGCAATATACTGTATATACAGTATATCACAAGAGTGAGTATACCACTCACATTTTTGTAAATATTTTATTATATCTTTTCATGTGACAACACTGAAGAAATTACACTTTGCTACAATGTAAAGTAGTGAGTGTACAGCTTGTATAACAGTAGAAATGTGTTGTCCTCTCAAAATAACTCAACACACAGCCATTAATGTCTAAACCGCTGGCAACAAAAGTGAGTACACCCCTAAGTGAAAATGTCCAATTTGGGCCCAAAGTGCCAATGTTTTGTGTGGCCACCATTATTTTCCAGCACTGCCTTAACCCTCTTGTGCATTAAGCTCACCAGAGCTTCACAGGTTGCTACTGGAGTCCTATTCCACCTTCCGTCGGAGAATGCCCCACAGATGCTCAATAGGGTCTAGGTCTGGAGACATGCTTGGCCGGTCCATCTCCTTTACCCTCAGCTTCTTTAACAAGGCAGTGGTCGTTTTGGAGGTGTGTTTGGGGTCGTTATCATGTTGGAATACTGCCCTGCGGCCCAGTCTCCGAAGGGAGGGGATCATGCTCTGCTTCAGTATGTCAGAGTACATGTTGGCATTCATGGTTCCCTCAATAAACTGTAGCTCCGCAGTGCCGGCAGCATTCATGCAGCCCAAGACCATGACACTCCCACTACCATGCTTGTAGGCAAGACACACTTGTCTTTATACTCCTCACCTGGTTGCCGCCACAAACACTTGACATCATTTGAACCAAATAAGTTTATCGTGGTCTCATCAGACCACAGGGTATGGTTCCAGTAATCCATGTCCGTAGTCTTTTTGTCTTCAGCAAACTGCGGGCTTTCTTGTGCATTATCTTTAGAAGAGTCTTCCTTCTGGAATGACAGCCATGCAGACCAATTTGATGCAGTGTGCAGCGTATGGTCTGAGCACTGACAGGCTGAACCCCCCACCCCTTCAACCTCTGCAGCAATGCTGGCAGAACTCATACGTCTATTTCCCAAAGACAACCCCTGGATATGACGCTGAGCACGTGCACTCAACTTCTTTGGTCGACCATGGCGAGGCCTGTTCTCAGTGGAACCTGTCCTGTTAAACCGCTGTATGGTCTTGACCACCGTGCTGCAGCTCAGTTTCAGGGTCTTGGCAATCTTCTTATAGCCTAGGCCATCTTTATGTAGAGCAACAATTCTTTTTTTCAGATCATTTAGAGAGTTCTTTGCCATGAGGTGCTATGTTAAACTTCCAGTGAACAGTATGAGAGAGTGAGAGCGATAACACCAAATTTAACACACCTGCTCCCCATTCACATCTGAGACCTTGTAACACTAAAAAGTCACATGACACCGGGGAGGGAAAATTGCTAATTGGGCCCAATTTGGACATTTTCACTTACGGTGTACTCACTTTTGTTGCCAGCGGTTTAGACATTAATGGCTGTTGGTTGAGTTATTTTGAGGGGACAGCAAATTTACACTGTTATACAAGCTATACAATCACTACTTTACATTGTAGCAAAGTGTAATTTCTTCAGTGTTGTCACATGAAAAGTAAGAATAAAATATTCACAAAAATGTGAGGGGTGTACTCACTTTTGTGAAATACTATATATATATATATATATATATATATATATATATATATATATATTGTGACAGCAGGAAGGTAAAGTCACCTGGTTGCATCCAGGGGGGTAGGTATATTTCTCCCAGATTCAGGCTTTATGCCGACTTATACAACTAGGGAGAGAGTTGATGAAGCCCAGCTGAGGCTAGTGGGCTCATGGATGATTCATACCTCTAGGGAGAGGGCTGGGCGTCGTGCAGGCAGGGAGTTGATGAGACCAGCTGAAGCTTGTCAGCTCGTTTAAGGCCTCTATAAAAACTCCCAGATTCATTAGGTGTTTGCTCATGCCTGGACCCAGACCTGTGTGGACTGTCTAGGGAGAGTGAACCCCTGTGCGGTGAGACAAAGCCTGTGTGGCTATTTGTTTGGACATTTACTAAACCAGGGACTTAGGGACTAGGACAGCACCAGGCTGATCCCAGTTGTTAGTTAGGAAACCTGCATGTTTAGTCAGAGGTCAAGCTGACCAGGGTTTATTTTGTTTATGTTTCTTTTTGCTTTGCTGTGTTTTTTGTCACTGTAAATAGAGAAATAAACCGCACCTTTTTGATCTTGAAAACCACAACCTCCGTCTGCTGGGCCTGTTTTTGTGTGGGGAGCCCATCCAGGGGATCACACACACCCGCTGCCGAGCTAACCCCCCCACAGTTGGTGGAGAATGCGGGCAGTTTTTTTTTAAGCCAGCATGGAGGAGATACTGAAACAGCTGGCTCTAGCAAATGCCAATCAACAGCAGACAAATGCAGGTTTGCAAAAGAGCCTTGCAGCTCAACAACAGAGCTTCGCAGCCCAGCAGCAAGCTCATCAACAGAGCCTTGCAGCCCAGCAGCAATCTGAGGCCAGCTTCATAGACCTGTTACAGAAGCAAGAGCAGAGACTACAACAAATGGAAGCAGTAATGCAGCAACGTCCGCAGACCAGTGAGGAAAGCCGTCCCACTAATACCGCGTCCTTTGGGGTGAGTCGTTTATTGACAAAAATGACTGGAGAGGATGATCCAGAGGTATTTTTGACCACATTTGAAAGGACTGCTGAAAGAGAAAAGTGGCCTGAGGAGCAGTGGGCTGGACTGGTGGCTCCTCTGTTAACTGGTGAATCGCAGAAGGCTTACTATGACCTAGAGCCTGACCAAGCAAAAGACTATGGGATGCTAAAAGCTGAAATATTGGCAAGGCTGGGTGTCACCCTGGCTGTCCGGGCTCAGCGTGTGCATAACTGGACTTTCCAGCTTGGAAAACCCCCCAGGTCTCAAATGTATGATCTCATTCACCTGAGCAGGAAGTGGCTACAGCCAGAGACTTTGTCCGCACCAGAGATTGTGGAACATGTTGTAATGGATCGGTTTTTGAGAGCTCTTCCTACTGCCATCCAAAAGTGGGTAAGCCATGGAGACCCAGAGACGGCCGGTGGTCTTGTGGATCGTGTAGAGAAATACTTGGCTACAGAGAACCTGACGGCCTCTTCCAGAGACTCTCGGACTTTCCACCCTAAGACCAGACCATCCCCAGGGGCGGATAAGAGGATTCCAAGGGGTGAGGGTGGAGAGAGTGAGAGGGTGGGAGCTCTACCCAAAGTTTGGCGAGAACAGCCTGGGAAGTCAGGGGCTCAAGAGGCAGCCAAAAGGATTGTTTGCTACCGCTGCCGGCAAGTGGGACATATTGCAGCAAATTGCCCGGTTGTGGAGGAACCCATGCAATGTGACTTTCTGACGGACCGACGTCAGTCGCTGTGTGCGACAGTCGCATGCACTGCCATTCGGGGAACTGAGAAACATTTATGCAAAATGTGTATTAATGGTAGAAATGTTGTGGTATTGCTGGATTCAGGTAGCCTTGTGACCCTGATAAAGGCTGAATTAGTTAAAACAGAGGTCTCTGGGAATAGCAAGGTAGCTGTTATTTGTGTGCATGGGGACACCCGAGAGTATCCAGTGACTACAGTGTGTTTCGAGACCCCCAAAGGTACCCTCTCTCATCCAGTGGGGTTAGTATCTCAATTACCGCATGATGCCATTGTGGGAAGGGATTTTCCGAAGTTCTGGGAACTGTGGGATGATCCTGAGCCCCCCACTGGTGCCCCTATGTACCAGGAATGTGATAGCCAGAACTCCTCTGAGAGTGGTGAGGACTCTCCAGAATTTCCCTTGTCAGTATTGGCAGGGGAGACTCAAGAAACTGGAGAGGAGCCCACCTCCTCAGACGAAAACCTACCGTCTGTGGAGTTTTCTGATCTTGAGGTTCACAGGGAAAATTTTGCCACAGAACAGTTAAAAGACCCCGCCCTAATAAAGGCACGGGAAAACGTAGTGGAAATAGATGGCGAGTTAGTGAACCCAGATAATACCTGCACTTACCCATACTTCAGCGTAGAGAAGGACCTACTGTATCGGGTGGCAAAAAGGGCAGAAGAAACCGTTGAGCAGCTTGTGGTGCCCAAACCTTACAGGAAGTTGGTGTTGGAGTTGGCCCATGGGCACATTCTTGGAGGTCATCTGGGGACAGAGAAAACCCGAGAGAGGGTATTACAGAGATTCTATTGGCCTGGGGTGATGAAGGACATAGAAAATTATTGTTCCTCCTGCCCTGTGTGTCAGAGGTCGGCCCCGATGCCACATTTCCGTAGCCCGCTGGTCCCTCTACCCATCATTGAGGTCCCGTTTGAGAGAATCGCAATGGATTTGGTAGGTCCTATAATCAAGTCCGCTAGGGGGCACCAGTACATATTGGTTATAATGGACTATGCCACCCGTTATCCAGAAGCGATCCCTCTCAGAAATACCTCGGCCAAAACCATAGCCAAAGAGCTATCTCTTGTTTTTAGCCGGGTGGGTATTTGTAAAGAACTGCTTACGGACCAAGGTACACCCTTTATGTCCCGGGTTATGAAAGAGCTGTGTAAATTGTTCAAAGTGACGCAATTGCGTACATCTGTGTATCACCCCCAAACCGATGGGCTGGTTGAAAGATTCAACAAAACCCTAAAACTAATGTTGAAGAAAGTGGTGGATAGAGATGGAAAGGATTGGGACTGTCTACTTCCTTATTTGATGTTTGCTATTAGGGAGGTGCCCCAATCCTCTACGGGATTCTCCCCCTTTGAGTTACTGTATGGGAGACACCCAAGAGGGCTGTTGGATATTGCCAAGGAAACTTGGGAAAGTGAGAGTTCTCCCCACAGGAGTGTGATTGAGCATGTCGCCCTGATGCAAGATCGAATTGCACAGGTAATGCCCATCGTGAAGGAATATTTGGCCCAAGCGCAGTTGGCACAGCAGAGAGTGTACAACCGTGGAGCCAAGACCCGTACCTTTTCCCCGGGGGATAGGATATTGGTACTTGTCCCTACGGTTGAAAGTAAATTCCTTGCCAAATGGCAAGGCCCCTACGAGATAATGGAAAAAGTGAGCGAAGTGAATTACAAGGTCAGACAACCAGGAAGGCGAAAGCCCGAACAGATCTATCACGTTAATCTGTTGAAAGCCTGGAGGGATAGAGAGTCCCTAGTCGCAGAAACTTGGTTACCAGCTCAAACTGGTTGCGTGATTCCGGAGGTTGGAATAGCAGCCACCTTGTCACAACCCCAACAACAGGAGGTTAAGGAGTTTGTGCTTCGCAACAAGGAGGTGTTCTCTGAGCTGCCGGGACAAACATCTGGGGTAGAGCATGATATTATTACCCCGCCCGGTGAAAGGGTGAAGTTAAAACCCTATCGGATCCCAGAGGCCCGACGGGAGGCAATACGGGAGGAAGTACAGAAAATGCTGAACTTAGGGGTGATAGAGGAGTCCCAAAGTGATTGGTCTAGTCCCATTGTGCTGGTGCCTAAACCGGATGGGAGCTGGCGATTTTGTAACGATTTTCGTCAGTTGAACAAAGTTACAAAATTTGACACCTACCCCATGCCACGTATAGATGAGTTGATCGACCGGCTGGGAACAGCCCGATACATGACGACTCTTGACCTCACAAAAGGGTATTGGCAAATTCCCCTGGCCAAGTCGGCCAAAGAGAAAACCGCATTTGTAACCCCAGACGGGGCGTTCCAATATAAGAGAATGCCATTCGGGTTACAGAATGCGCCGGCCACATTCCAGCGGAAAATGGACCAGATACTGAGGCCCCATCAGAAGTATGCTGCGGCTTACCTGGATGACGTAATTGTCCATAGCACAGATTGGGCCTCACATCTGCCAAAAGTGCAAGCAGTCCTAGACTCTATCCGGGAAGCGGGGTTTACGGCTAACCCCAAGAAGTGTACCATTGGGCAGGAGGAGGCCAAATATCTTGGGTACACCATTGGCAGGGGAGTAATAAAACCCCAACTCAACAAAGTCGAGGCCATCCAGAGTTGGCCACGTCCCAACAGCAAGAAGCAGGTACGAGCCTTTCTGGGAATAGCGGGGTATTATCGGCGCTTCATTCCCCACTTTGCTTCTAAGGCTGTGCCCCTAACCAACCTGACGAAAGGGAAAGGGTCGGTCATGATTAAATGGACCCCCGAGGCTGAGGCAGCATTCCAATTCTTGAAACAAGCCTTATGTAGCCAGCCAGTGTTGTACTCACCCGACTTCTCTAAAGACTTTGTCGTACAAAGTGATGCGTCAGATGTGGGGTTAGGAGCAGTATTGTCCCAGGTCTGGAACGGGGAAGAGCGCCCAGTCATTTACCTCAGCAGGAAGTTGAAGTCCCATGAGGTAAATTACGCCACGGTTGAAAAGGAGTGTTTAGCGGTGAAGTGGGCTCTAGATTCCCTTCGGTACTATCTGCTAGGTAGGCACTTTGACATGGTTACGGATCACGCTCCGTTAAAGTGGATGGCTCAAAACAAGGAGACAAATAGAAGAGTGAATAGGTGGTTCCTGGCCCTACAGGAATTCAACTTCACAGTAAAGCATCGCCCTGGCGTTCAAATGGGGAATGTGGATGCTTTGTCTCGAGTACATGAATGCCTGATTGCTGGTGTTCCAACCCCAAGGTTAAAACAAGAGGGGGGGGGTATGTGACAGCAGGAAGGTAAAGTCACCTGGTTGCATCCAGGGGGTAGGTATATTTCTCCCAGATTCAGGCTTTATGCCGACTTATACAACTAGGGAGAGAGTTGATGAAGCCTAGCTGAGGCTAGTGGGCTCATGGATGATTCATACCTCTAGGGAGAGGGCTGGGCGTCGTGCAGGCAGGGAGTTGATGAGACCAGCTGAAGCTTGTCAGCTCGTTTAAGGCCTCTATAAAAACTCCCAGATTCATTAGGTGTTTGCTCATGCCTGGACCCAGACCTGTGTGGACTGTCTAGGGAGAGTGAACCCCTGTGCGGTGAGACAAAGCCTGTGTGGCTATTTGTTTGGACATTTACTAAACCAGGGACTTAGGGACTAGGACAGCACCAGGCTGATCCCAGTTGTTAGTTAGGAAACCTGCATGTTTAGTCAGAGGTCAAGCTGACCAGGGTTTATTTTGTTTATGTTTCTTTTTGCTTTGCTGTGTTTTTTGTCACTGTAAATAGAGAAATAAACCGCACCTTTTTGATCTTGAAAACCACAACCTCCGTCTGCTAGGCCTGTTTTTGTGTGGGGAGCCCATCCAGGGGATCACACACACCCGCTGCCGAGCTAACCCCCCCACAATATATATATATATATAGAAGGAGAGTAGGGATGAGCTTCGTGTTGTTCGACTCGAACATCGGCTGTTCGATCGTTCGACGAAGATCGAACGTTATGGGCCGTTCGCGCCAAATTCGAGTGACGCGAACGGCCCACAATACACTGCGCCATCGCAGTGCAATCCTGGCACTGTGATTGGTCAAGCATGCACTGTGACCCCACATGCTCGGCCAATCACAGCGCCGGCAGCAAGGAGAGCCATAATTGGCCACAGGCAGGATGCCTGTGGCCAATCATAGCTCAGGGGGGTTTAGTACACGCCCCACACTATAAAAGGCCGCCAGTGCGGCGGCCTTGTGCAGTGTGTTCCGGCGTGCAGGGAAAGAGCTACATAGGCAGGGACAGTGTGTTCTACGTTGTGTTCTTTTCTCAGGCATCTGCAGGAGTTGCTGTTCAATGCTGTTCTCTAAGCTACTGTAGGCAGGCAGGGACAGTGTGTTCTTTTCTCAGGCATCTGCAGGAGTTGCTGTTCATTGCTGTTCTCTAAGCTAGATAGGCAGGCAGGGACAGTGTGTTCTTTTCTCAGGCATCTGCAGGTGTTGCTGTTCATTGCTGTTCTCTAAGCTAGATAGGCAGGCAGGGACAGTGTGTTCTTTTCTCAGGCATCTGCAAGAGTTGCTGTTCATTGCTGTTCTCTAAGCTACTGTAGGCAGGCAGGGACAGTGTGTTCTTTTCTCAGGCATCTGCAGGAGTTGCTGTTCATTGCTGTTCTCTAAGCTAGATAGGCAGGCAGGGACAGTGTGTTCTTTTCTCAGGCATCTGCAGCAGTTAGTGGGTGTTGTGTGCCCCAGCACAGTATACACCTGTATATACCCGTCATTGCTGTTCTCTAATACAGGCATCTGCAGGAGTTAGTGGGTGTTGTGTGCCCTAGTACAGTATACACCTGTATATACCCGTCATTGCTGTTCTCTAATACAGGCATCTGCAGGAGTTAGTGGGTGTTGTGTGCCCTAGTACAGTATACACCTGTATATACCCATCATTGCTGTTCTCTAATACAGGCATCTGCAGGAGTTAGTGGGTGTTGTGTGCCCTAGCACAGTATACACCTGTATATACCCATCATTGCTGTTCTCTAATACAGGCATCTGCAGGAGTTAGTGGGTGTTGTGTGCCTTAGCACAGTATACACCTGTATATACCCATCATTGCTGTTCTCTAATACAGGCATCTGCAGGAGTTAGTGGGTGTTGTGTGCCCTAGCACAGTATACACCTGTATATACCCGTCATTGCTGTTCTCTAATAAAGGCATCTGCTGGAGTTAGTGGGTGTTGTGTGCCCTAGTACAGTATACACCTGTATATACCCGTCATTGCTGTTTTCTAATAAAGGCATCTGCTGGAGTTAGTGGGTGTTGTGTGCCCTAGTACATTATACACCTGTATATACCCGCCATTGCTGTTCTCTAATAAAGGCATCTGCTGGAGTTAGTGGGTGTTGTGTGCCCTAGTACAGTATACACCTGTATATACCCGTCATTGCTGTTCTCTAATAAAGGCATCTTCTGGAGTTAGTGGGTGTTGTGTGCCCTAGTACAGTATACACCTGTATATACCCGTCATTGCTGTTCTCTAATAAAGGCATCTGCTGGAGTTAGTGGGTGTTGTGTGCCCTAGTACAGTATACACCTGTATATACCCGTCATTGCTGTTCTCTAATAAAGGCATCTGCTGGAGTTATTGGGTGTTGTGTACCCTAGACTAGGGTACACAACACCCAATAACTCCAGCAGATGCCTTTATTAGAGAACAGCAATGACGGGTATATACAGGTGTATACTGTACTAGGGCACACAACACCCACTAACTCCAGCAGATGCCTTTATTAGAGAACAGCAATGACGGGTATATACAGGTGTATACTGTACTAGGGCACACAACACCCACTAACTCCAGAAGATGCCTTTATTAGAGAACAGCAATGACGGGTATATACAGGTGTATACTGTACTAGGGCACACAACACCCACTAACTCCAGCAGATGCCTTTATTAGAGAACAGCAATGGCGGGTATATACAGGTGTATAATGTACTAGGGCACACAACACCCACTAACTCCAGCAGATGCCTTTATTAGAAAACAGCAATGACGGGTATATACAGGTGTATACTGTACTAGGGCACACAACACCCACTAACTCCAGCAGATGCCTTTATTAGAGAACAGCAATGACGGGTATATACAGGTGTATACTGTGCTAGGGCACACAACACCCACTAACTCCTGCAGATGCCTGTATTAGAGAACAGCAATGATGGGTATATACAGGTGTATACTGTGCTAAGGCACACAACACCCACTAACTCCTGCAGATGCCTGTATTAGAGAACAGCAATGATGGGTATATACAGGTGTATACTGTACTAGGGCACACAACACCCACTAACTCCAGCAGATGCCTTTATTAGAGAACAGCAATGACGGGTATATACAGGTGTATACTGTACTAGGGTCCCTAGTACAGTATACACCTGTATATACCCGTCATTGCTGTTCTCTAATAAAGGCATCTGCTGGAGTTAGTGGGTGTTGTGTGCCCTAGTACAGTATACACCTGTATATACCCGTCATTGCTGTTCTCTAATAAAGGCATCTGCTGGAGTTAGTGGGTGTTGTGTACCCTAGTACAGTATACACCTCTATATACCCGTCATTGCTGTTCTCTAATAAAGGCATCTGCTGGAGTTAGTGGGTGTTGTGTGCCCTAGTACAGTATACACCTGTATATACCCATCATTGCTGTTCTCTAATAAAGGCATCTGCTGGAGTTAGTGGGTGTTGTGTGCCCTAGTACAGTATACACCTGTATATACCAGTCATTGCTGTTCTCTACTAAAGGCATCTGCTGGAGTTAGTGGGTGTTGTGTGCCTCCAGCACAATATACACTACATAATTGCTGGTTTTCCCATCTCCCTGCAGGCCATTACTATGTCTGGAAGGCCAACAAGGAGAAGCAGACAGTCACGAGCCAATAAAAGAGGGCAAGCAGGCTCTGTGTCTAGAGACAACAGTGCTGATCGTGGACGCGGTGCATCATCATCAGCACGTGGCCATGGGACACGCTTGTCCTTATTTTCGGCAGCTGGACGTTTTGAGCCACATCATGCCGAAGACTTGGTAGAGTGGATGACCAAGCCCTCCTCATCCTCTCTCACCCAGGCTCAGGGTGCTGGCAAAGCAGCTGCCAAAGCGTCCTCTTCCCTCGTATCAATGTCATCATCAGTCACTCCTTCCCTAGACCCACCGTGTCCTCCTGAGGAGTCCCCCGAACTGTTTGAGCACAGTGTTGGGTACATGCTCCAGGAGGATGCCCAGCGTTTCGAAGGGTCTGAAGATGATACCCAGCTAGAGGAAGGCAGTAGCGTGAGAGCAGAGAGAGAGGATGCTCAAGAAGGACAGCAATCTGGCAGTCATGTTCCAGCAGCTGCAGCATACTGCCAGATTGGCTCCAGTGATGAGGAGGGAGGGGATGATGAGGTCACTGACTCCACGTGGGTGCCTGAAAGGAGAGAGGAGGAGGAGGAGGATGAGGAGGAGGTACATCTCCAATGAGGCAGGATGCCCTCCGGGGGCCAGCGTAAGGGCAGCACACCGACTGAATCACACCGCAGAGCTCCGCCTGTGCAGGGCGCTGCCTCTGCCCGTTATTCCAAAAGTTCTTTGGTGTGGGCCTTTTTTGAGTCGAGTGCATCAGATCGCACCACTGCTGTTTGCAACATATGTCTCAAGCGTATCTCGCGTGGCCAAAACATCAGCCGCTTGGGCACCACATGCTTAACCAGATATATGTTGACCTGCCATGCAGCTTGTTGGCAAGCGTACCTTAAAGTCCCACACCAAAGAACAAAGCGGACCTCTCCTTGCTCCTCATCAGCTGGGATCTCCAACCCCACTGTACCTTCAGTCCTCTCTGAAACCTGCACTGAGAGGAATGAAGGTGTAGAATTAGGTGTGTCACAGCCAAGTACTTGCGGGCACTCTGCTAGCAGTACACCGACGTCTGATTATAGCAGGCAAATTTCCCTGCCCCAGCTGCTGGACCGTCGAAAGAAGTTCACTCCCAGCCATCCACATGCCCAGCGGTTGAATGCTAGCTTGGCTAAATTGCTAGCACTTCAACTGCTGCCTTTTCAGTTGGTAGACTCGGCCCCCTTCCGTGAGTTTGTGCAATGTGCGGTTCCTCAGTGGCAGGTTCCCAAACGCCACTTTTTCTCACGGAAGGCGATTCCGGCTCTCTACCAGCATGTGGAAGGCAATGTCCATGCCTCACTGGACAGGGCGGTCAGCGGTAAGGTGCATATTACCACTGACTCATGGCCCAGCAGGCATGGACAGGGACGTTACCTTTCTTTCACGGCCCATTGGGTCACTCTTTTGGCGGCTGGGAAGGATGCAGGACAAGGTGCAGTAGTGTTGGAGGTTGTTCCGCCGCCACGCCTCCAAAATGCTACTACTGGTTGTGACACACCTCTCTCCTCCACCCCCTCCTCTTCTTCTTTCTCCATGGCCTCTTCCTGTGCTTTGTCCTCGGAACCAGCGGTGCTCCATACCGTTCAAGGGGCTATGCAAGTACGCAGGCAAAAAGATGCCATGCCGTGTGTCACGTACCTGAAGGGAGACTGAAGTGACGAGGTCGGCCTCTCTTGTATCTCCGGCCCTGGTCCCGCTGAAGGTGGAACAGAAGGAACCGAGGGACAGGAGGAACACGAGCGCCTGCAGATGTAGGCCCTGAAACTAGTAGCAGAGGGTGCGAGCCTGGATGAGCTGGAGGACCATCGGATCACGGAAGGTCGCTGTGCATCAAGGATCATCCGGGGTTAAAGAGGCACTCCGCTGGAACAGTGGCACTGGAACTTCAGAGGGTGTTGGGTTCCAGGAAGACTTGCAGCAGGAAGTCGCTGAGAGTCGCAAGACTGAAGTCGCAGACACTCGGAGGACGGTGCGGGACCACACGGGAAGCAGATGCAAGTCACAAGGGTAGACGGGTCAGATAACAGGCAGGCAGCGAGGTACAAGGCAGCAGGCAGAAGCAGGGTCAAATGGGTAGCCAGGATCAGGAACCGGTAATCAGACAAGAAGCAGAGTCCAGAAGCAGGGTCAAGGCAAGCCAGGTTCAGCAACGGGTATCAAGCAGGATAACAACAGAGTTCAGGGTATCAGGAAACAGCTGAAGACCAGTCAGCAAGGGTCTGGGGTCAGGGCACTTCCTTAAATAGGCTGTCTGGCGCCAATTGGCGCTAGGAGCGCGCTCCTGCACGTGCACGCAATCCGTTGCGCACGCACATGCGCATTGGATGAAAAACAGATGGTTTTCTTACATTGCCCCCCCCCTTACGGGCAGCCTCCGGATGCCCACCAGGGAACTCTTCTCCGGGTGAAGGTGAAGATAGGCCCGAATTAACTGTGGAGCATGTACATTGGAGGAAGGTTCCCATGAGTTGTCTTCAGGGCCATAGCCCTTCCACTTGATTAAAAACTGGATTTGACCTCTTCTCTTCCTGCAATCCAAAACAGCTTCAACCACAAATTCCTCGTTTCCTTCAACAAGTAATGGAGCAGGAGTTTCGGGTTCACGATCAGGGAAGGGGTTAGCCATGGATCGTTTTAAGAGGGAGACGTGAAACACCGGGTGAATCCTCAAACTCACCGGCAGGCTAAGCTCGAAGGCAACAGCATTGATCCTCTTCTTTACTGGAAATGGGCCAATGTACCTTGGTCCTAATTTTTTAGAGGGACAAGCCAACTTCAGGTTCGCAGTAGAAAGCCACACTTTATCCCCTGGTTGAAGGTCTAGGTTACCCCTTCTCCTCCGATCATAGAATTTCTTGTTATTCTCCTGGGACTTGGTGATGGTTTCCTGCAAGAGCTGGTTGTTGGACCTCCAGAACTCCAGACGATCCTGTACTGCCGGGACTGAAGATTACCGGGGGAATATCAGGCAAGAAGGATGGGTGAAATCCGTAATTTGCGAAAAAGGGAGTTTGTTTGATTGCAGCATGTATAGAGTTATTGTATGCAAATTCTGCTAACGGTAAAAGAGGGACCCAGTCATCTGTTCCAGGGTCTGGTTTGTCCTCTCTGTTTGACCATTAGTCTGCAGATGGTAAGCAGAAGACAAACAGTGTTTAATGCCCAGGGCTTCACATAAGGATCTCCAAAATCGGGATGTAAATTGTACCCCACGGTCAGAGGTGATGCTAGTAGGGATACCATGTAGGCGTACAATTTCCTTGATAAAAGAAGAATCAGTCTCTGCAGCGGAAGGGGTACCTTTCAGGGGCACAAAGTGGGCCATCTTAGATAATCGATCCACAATCACAAAAATGGTGGTGAACCCTTCGGATGGAGGTAATTCGACAATAAAGTCCATAGTGATCATGGTCCATAATTTATCAGGAACAGGTAGGGGTTCCAATAGGCCCCAATTCTTGGCTTTATCAGACTTATTTCGAAGACAGGTTGTGCAGGATTTAATATAGTCCTTGCAGTTTTGTACCAGGTTGGGCCACCAGAAGGAGCGAAGAACCAGATTTGAAGTTTTATGAGCTCCGATGTGCCCTGCCAAGGGGTGGTCATGGCACATGTAAAGAACTGTCGTCCGTAAGTGTTCAGGAACAAAGATCTGCTCACCATGAAAATAGAGACCCTCTTTCAACTGAAGGTGGAGTTCCCGGGATGGAGGATGGTTCTGGACTGCTGATTTGATTTGAGGGATGAGATCGATCTGTAACAAAAGAAAGTTCTTAGCCGGTAAAATAGTGTCAGGTTCAGGGGGAGCCTCCGTGTCCTGGAACATACAGGAGAGGGCGTCAGGCTTCCCGTTCTTAGATCCGGGCCGATAGGTAATGTGGAAGCAGAATCTTGTGAAGAAGAGGGCCCATCTAGCCTGGCGGGGTCTTAGTCTCTTGGCTGCTCTTAAATATTCAAGGTTCTTGTGATCGGTGAACACGAGAATGGGATGGGCCGCTCCTTCAAGAAGATATCGCCATTCTTCCAAGGCAGATTTGATAGCAAGTAATTCCCGATCACCAACATCATAGTTCCTTTCTGAGGTACTTCGTTTTCTGGAAAAGAAGGCAACAGGGTGAAGTAGGGACTTTGTCCCCTGTCGTTGGGATAGAATAGCTCCCACGGCAATTTCAGAGGCATCGACCTCGAGAACATAGGGCAAGGTAGGGTCAGGGTGTCTCAGAATGGGTGCAGATGTGAAAAGGCCCTTCAGTTTTTCAAAAGCAGCTTGAGCTTCAAAAGTCCATGTGAAGGTTGTGCGTAGTCTGGTTAATTGCGTAATAGGGGAGATGATACCTGAAAAGTTCTTGATGAATTTCCTATAAAAGTTGGAGAATCCCACAAACCGTTGTACAGATTTCTTATCAGTCGGTGCTGGCCAGTCAAGTACTGCAGATACCTTCTGTGGATCCATAGCAATCCCATCTGCGGAGATAATGAGACCCAGGAATAGGGATGGGCCCGGTGCTCGATTCGAACCCATGTTCGAATCGAGCACCGGGCGTTCGCTCGCTCGTCGAGCCCAGAACTATTTGGGCCGTTCGCATCACATTCGTGTGATGTGAGCGGCCCCGCAATGCATTGCGGCCGGCGCGGCCGGCGCAGTGCATTGCTGGCTGATGATTGGCCAAGCATGCACTGTGACCCCGCATGCTTGGCCAATCACAGCGCCCGAAACTCGGAGAGCAATAATTGGCTACAGGCAGGACGCCTGTAGCCAATTACAGCTCAGGGGCTTTAGTACATGCCCCACCATTTAAAAGGCCGCCACGCCATCGGCCCCGGTCACATGAGTTCCGGCTTTAGGAGAGATCAGTCTGCTGATTCTGTCTTTGCTTGATACTGAAAGATTTGCTCTTCTTTGCTAAACCATTGGCTATTTCTTTGCTAAACCATTGCTACCTAAGTCATTGATCGTTCATTGCTGCTGATTGCACAGTTAGCGTGTTATTAGCTGCTGCTGGGGATTAGTCTGGTGCGTGCTTACTGTTAGTACAGTATTGCAGTAGTACCAACCGCAGTGCTGTTAGCACAGCATTGCACCCCAACAGCACCCATAGGACTTCTAGTGTGTTAGTGGCAGCAAACAGAGCTCCTATATTTTCTTCTCAGCAGCACCCATAGGACTTCTAGTGTGTTAGTGGCATCACACAGAGCTCCTATATTTTCTTCTCAGCAGCACCCATAGGACTTCTAGTGTGTTAGTGGCAGCAAACAGAGCTCCTATATTTTCTTCTCAGCAGCACCCATAGGACTTCTAGTGTGTTAGTGGCATCACACAGAGCTCCTATATTTTCATCTCAGAAGCACCCATAGGACTTCTAGTGTGTTAGTGGCATCACACAGAGCTCCTATATTTTCTTCTCAGCAGCACCCATAGGACTTCTAGTGTGTTAGTGGCAGCAAACAGAGCTCCTATATTTTCTTCTCAGCAGCACCCATAGGACTTCTAATGTGTTAGTGGCATCACACAGAGTTCCTATATTTTCATCTCAGAAGCACCCATAGGACTTCTAGTGTGTTAGTGGCATCACACAGAGCTCCTATATTTTCTTCTCAGAAGCACCCATAGGACTTCTAGTGTGTTAGTGGCAGCAAACAGAGCTCCTATATTTTCTTCTTAGCAGCACCCATAGGACTTCTAATGTGTTAGTGGCATCACACAGAGTTCCTATATTTTCATCTCAGAAGCACCCATAGGACTTCTAGTGTGTTAGTGGCATCACACAGAGCTCCTATATTTTCTTCTCAGAAGCACCCATAGGACTTCTAGTGTGTTAGTGGCAGCAAACAGAGCTCCTATATTTTCTTCTCAGCAGCACCCATAGGACTTCTAGTGTGTTAGTGGCATCACACAGAGTTCCTATATTTTCATCTCAGAAGCACCCATAGGACTTCTAGTGTGTTAGTGGCATCACACAGAGCTCCTATATTTTCTTCTCAGCAGCACCCATAGGACTTCTAGTGTGTTAGTGGCATCACACAGAGCTCCTATATTTTCATCTCAGAAGCACCCATAGGACTTCTAGTGTGTTAGTGGCATCACACAGAGCTCCTATATTTTCTTCTCAGCAGCACCCATAGGACTTCTAGTGTGTTAGTGGCAGCAAACAGAGCTCCTATATTTTCTTCTCAGCAGCAGCCATAGGACTTCTAGTGTGTTAGTGGCATCACACAGAGCTCCTATATTTTCTTCTCAGCAGCACCCATAGGACTTCTAGTGTGTTAGTGGCAGCAAACAGAGCTCCTATATTTTCTTCTCAGCAGCACCCATAGGACTTCTAGTGTGTTAGTGGCATCACACAGAGCTCCTATATTTTCATCTCAGAAGCACCCATAGGACTTCTAGTGTGTTAGTGGCAGCAAACAGAGCTCCTATATTTTCTTCTCAGCAGCACCCATAGGACTTCTAGTGTGTTAGTGGCATCACACAGAGTTCCTATATTTTCATCTCAGAAGCACCCATAGGACTTCTAGTGTGTTAGTGGCATCACACAGAGCTCCTATATTTTCTTCTCAGCAGCACCCATAGGACTTCTAGTGTGTTAGTGGCAGCAAACAGAGCTCCTATATTTTCTTCTCAGCAGCACCCATAGGACTTCTAGTGTGTTAGTGGCATCACACAGAGCTCCTATATTTTCATCTCAGAAGCACCCATAGGACTTCTAGTGTGTTAGTGGCAGCAAACAGAGCTCCTATATTTTCTTCTCAGCAGCACCCATAGGACTTCTAGTGTGTTAGTGGCATCACACAGAGTTCCTATATTTTCATCTCAGAAGCACCCATAGGACTTCTAGTGTGTTAGTGGCATCACACAGAGCTCCTATATTTTCATCTCAGAAGCACCAATAGGACTTCTAGTGTGTTAGTGGCAGCAAACAGAGCTCCTATATTTTCTTGTCAGCAGCACACATAGTACCTATAGTGTGTTAGTGTCAGCACCCATAGGACCTACAGTGTGTTGTGAGCACACATAGGAGTTCTATTTTTTATACTATATACACTACCGACTACAATGGCTGGAAGACCGCCAAGGAGAGGCAGAGCGTGCCGAGGCAAGAACACAGGGCAGGCAGGCTCTGTTTCTAGAGACGTGGTCGTGCATCGTCATCAGCACGTGGCCATGGGACACGCTTGTCTTTGTTTTCGGCAGCTGGACATGTGGAGCCGCATCATGCCGAAGGCTTGGTAGAATGGATGACCAAGCCCTCCTCATCCTCCTCATCCTCTCTCACCCAGGCTCAGGGTACTGGCAGAGCAGCTGCCAACGCGTACTCAATGGCATCATCAGCCACCCCTTCCCTAGACCCACCATGTCCTCCTGAGGAGTCCCCCGAAGTGTTTGAGCACAGTGTTGGGTACATGCTCCAGGAGGATGCCCAACGATTCGAAGGCTCGGATGATGATACCCAGCTTGAGGAAGTCAGTAGTGTGCGCGCAGAGAGAGGGGATGCTGAAGGACAGCAATCTGGCAGTAGTGTTCCACCAGCTGCAGCTTACTGCCAGGTTTGCTCTAGTGGTGAAGAGGGAGGGGATGATGAGGTCACTGACTCCACGTGGGTGCCTGAAGGGAGAGAGGAGGAGGAGGATGCAGCGTCACATGTCCAACGAGGCAGGATGCCCCCTGGAGGCCAGCTAGAGGCCAGCACAGCAACTGTACCACACCGCAGAGCTCCGCCTGTGCAGGGCGCTGCCTCTGCACGTTATCACAAAAGTTCTTTGGTGTGGGCCTTTTTTGAGACGAGTGCATCAGATCGCACCACTGCTATTTGCAATATTTGTCTCAAGCGTATCTCGCGTGGCCAAAACATCAGCCGCTTGGGCACCACAAGCATGAGCAGACATATGTCGACCTGCCATGCAGCTCGTTGGCAAGCACACATAAAAAGACCCACACCAAAGAACAAAGCGGACCTCTCCTTGCTCCTCATCAGCTGGGATCTCCATCCCCACTATATATTCAGTCCTCTCTGAAAGCTGCTCTGAGAGGACTGAAGGTGTAGAATTAGGTGTGTCACAACCAAGTACTTGCAGTACACCGACGTCCGATTGTAGCAGGCAAATTTCCCTGCCCCAGCTGCTGGACCGTCGAAAGAAGTATACTCCCAGCCATCCACATGCCCAGCGGTTGAATGCTAGCTTGGCTAAATTGCTAGCACTTCAACTGCTGCCTTTTCAGTTGATAGACTCGGCCCCCTTCCGTGAGTTTGTTCAATGTGCGGTTCCTCAGTGGCAGGTTCCCAAACGCCACTTTTTCTCACGGAAGGCGATTCCGTCTCTCTACTGGCATGTGGAAGGCAATGTCCATGCCTCGCTGGACAGGGCGGTCAGTGGTAAGGTGCATATTACCGCTGACTCATGGTCCAGCAGGCATGGACAGGGACGTTATCTTTCTTTCACGGCCCATTGGGTCACTCTATTGGCAGCTGGGAGGGATGCAGGACAAGGTGCAGTAGTGTTGGAGGTTGTTCCGCCACCACGCCTCCAAAATGCTACTACTGATTGTGACACACCTCTCTCCTCCACCCCCTCCTCTTCTTCTTCCTCCATGTCCTCTTCGAGTGCTCTGTCCTCGGAACCAGCGGTGCTCCGTAGGCGTACAAGGGGCTACGCGAGTACGCAGGCAAAAAGATGCCATGCCGTGCTTGCGCTGGTGTGTTTGGGGGACAGGAGCCACACTGGGCCAGAGGTTCTGGCAGCTCTGCAGGGGCAGGCCGAGAGGTGGTTGACGCCACGCCAGCTTAAGCCAGGAATGGTCGTTTCTGATAATGGCACCAACCTCCTCTCCGCCCTGCGACAGGGGCAGCTCACCCATGTGCCCTGTATGGCTCACGTCCTCAACCTGGTGGTGCAGCGGTTCTTGGGCAGGTTCCCAGGCTTACAGGATGTCCTGAGGCAGGCCAGGAAAGTCTGTGTGCATTTCCGCCGATCTTATAATGCCAGTGCTCGGCTGACTGAGCTGCAAAAGGAGCTGAACCTGCCCAAGAACCGCCTAATATGTGACATGCCCACCAGGTGGAACTCAACGTTGGCCATGCTGCAGCGACTGCACACGCAGCAGAGGGCCATCAATGAGTACCTTTGCGACTACGGCACCAGGACAGGGTCAGGGGAGCTTGGCTTTTTTTCCCCACGCCAGTGGAGCATGATCAGGGATGCATGCACTGTCCTCTCACCATTTGAGGAGGCCACGAGGATGGTGAGCAGTGACAGTGCATGCATCAGTGACACTGTACCTCTTGTCCACCTGTTGGAGCATACGCTGCGTGGGATAATGGACAGGGCACTTGAGGCAGAACAGAGGCAGGAAGAGGAGGACTTCCTTGTCTCTCAAGGCCCCCTTTATCCAGACAATGTTCCTTCTGTCCCACCCATCACACAGGAAGAGGAGGAGGAGGAGGAGGAGGATTGTGTGAGCATGGAGGTGGAGCCTGGCACTCAGCATCAGCAGCAGCAGTCTTTTAGGGATGATGTACAGTCCCAACAAACCAGTGGACTTGTACGTGGCTGGGAGGAGGTGGCTGGCGATCATGTCATCCTCAGTGACCCAGAAGACTCCGGACCGAATGCCTCAGCTAACCTACGCTGCATGGCCTCCCTGATCCTGCAAAGCCTGCGGAAGGATCCTCGTGTTCTTCGGATCAAGGAGAGTGACCATTACTGGCTGGCCACTCTCCTTGATCCACGGTACAAGGGTAAGGTTGCGGACCTTATCTTGCCGTCGCAGAGGGAGCAGAGGATGAGACATCTCAGGGAGGCCTTGCAGAAAGGTCTGTGCAACGCGTTCCCAGAAACTGGGAGGTTACAAACTCCTGGTCCTGGACGACGAGTTGCTGAGGCTTCGGTCAGTAGCAGAAGGAGCGGTGGGGAAGGTGGACGTCTGACCGATGCGTTCAGACAATTTTTTAGTCCGCAGCCCCAAGGTATGATCGGTTCCAGCAACCATCGCCAGCGTCTGATATACATGGTGCAGGAATACCTAGGGGCAAGGTCAGACTTGGACACCTTTCCCACCGAAAATCCTCTGGCTTACTGGGTCCTGAGGATGGATCACTGGCCAGAGCTTGCACAGTATGCAATTGAGCTACTGGCCTGTCCTGCATCCAGCGTTCTTTCCGAACGCACATTCAGTGCTGCTGGAGGATTTGTCACCGATCATAGGGTGCGCCTGTCCACCGACTCGGTTGATCGACTGACCTTCATAAAAATGAATCAGTCTTGGATCACCACCAGCTACCAGACACCTGAAGCGGATATAACGGAATAATTTATAATGTCACATCCCTTCAAGACTGCCTATGCTGATGCTGAGTGACTGTCCTGTTATGTTCACTGTCTATCCTCTTCCTCCTCCTCAATGATCCATGCCACCACACCAGTGCCTAAGGCACAATTTTTCAGCCCCTGTATAACAGGGGCGTGTAATTACAATTTTTTAAAAAGATGCTTCGCAACAGGTGTGACTGCTGTGCTCAGAGTACAGTATCTGTGAGGGGTTGCAGTGTTGTGGCACCAGCACCAGTGCCTAAGGCACAATTTTTCAGCCCCTGTTGGGGCGTGTAATTACAATTTTTAGGCAATGCTTTGCAACAGGTCTCATTGCTGTGCTCAGAGTACAGTATCTGTGAGGGGTTGCAGTGTTGTGGCACCAGCACCAGTGCCTAAGGCACAATTTTTCAGCCCCTGTATAACAGGGGCGTGTAATTACAATTTTTTAAAAAGATGCTTCGCAACAGGTGTGACTGCTGTGCTCCAAGTACAGTATCTGTGAGGGGTTGCAGTGTTGTGGCACCAGCACCAATGCCTAAGGCACAATTTTTCAGCCCCTGTTTAACAGGGGCGTGTAATTACAAATCTTGATCTAATAGTTCACAGCAGGGCCCATTCCTGCGCCCACCAAGAGTAACTATGAGGGCCTACAGTCTTGTGGCAACACCGTCCACCACCACCACCAAAGGCCCAATTTTTCTGCCCTGTTCAACAGGTGCATGCAATTACAAATCTTGATCTAATAACTCACAGCAGGGCCCATTCCTGCACCCACCAAGAGTAACTGTGAGGGCTTACAGTCTTGTGGCAACACCGTCCACCACCACCACCACCACCACCAAAGGCCCAATTTTTCTGCCCGGTTCAACAGGTGCATGCAAGTACAAATCTTGATCTATTAACTCACAGCAGGGCCCATTCCTGTGCCCACCAGTCTTGTGGCTACACCAACATCTAATAGGGCAAATTTCTGCAGAGTATATACGGCAGGCCCCTACTTTCAAACATCCAACTTACAAACGACTCCTACTTGCAAACGGCAAGAGAAAACAGGAAGTGAGAGGAAATCTACCCCTAGGAAGGAAAATTCTATCCTGTTAGATTTAATTTGGGAAAAAGGTATCTCCTCTCTACTGATGCTTTATCACCAATCCTTGTTTCAATTAAAACCCCACTTTTCCAAAAACATTTGTCATTGGGACGGAAAGTGAGGTGACATGTTCTGAACAGATGTGCAAAGACAGCAAATGTTACAGGGGTGATAACCCCTCCCTATGTTCTCCAAAAAGCTTAAAAATTGATTTTTTTGGGATGTAGCTACACTTCATAATGTACCTGTTCAGATTCTACTTAAGAACAAACCTACAGTCCATGTCTTGTTTGCACCACCTATATACTGCTGTTCAGAGTATATAGGGTTGTAGGTATAGGGTTTTATTTTGGGTGCGGGGTCCCCCTTAGTATCCATACAAGACCCAAAGGGGCTGGGGTGGGGGGGGGGGTGATGGGGTAGCCATGCCATTTTTCTCAAGGATTTTCAGCCATATGGCGGCCAGGACAAGACATGACATTAAAGCCGCAAGTGGTTTTAAATGGCTTCTTTTTTTCCTTTACAAATGTCATTTTGTGCAAGGACAGTTCTAAACACGGGAAACACATGCCACTTCACAGGCATACTTTAGACACCCCCCAGGTACCATATTTAAAGGAAAATTTCACTTTTTTTTTTTTCACTTTATGCATCATTAAAATGACTGCTCCCGAAAAAACTTTAGTTTTTAAAATTTCTTTTTGCATTGATATATGTCCCCTGGGGCAGGACCCGGGTCCCCAAACCTGTTTTATGACATTAACATGCATATTGGCCGTTGTAATTAGCAATTTTGATTTCGAACGTTCGCGTCCATTATAACGAATAGGGTTCGAAAATTCGCGCGAACTTTCGGTCCGTTCGAAGGTTCTGGTGCGAACCGAACCCGGGGGTGTTCGGCTCATCCCTACCCAGGAACTGAATGGTAAACTTCTCGAACTCGCACTTTTCTGCTTTGGCATAGAGATGGTGTTTCCTTAGTCTGTCTAGTACTTTCCTAACATGGACCCGATGAGCCTCAAGGGAAGTTGAGAAAATTAAGATGTCGTCTAAGTAGACGATGGTGAACACATCAAGAAAGTCCCGAAATACATTGTTCACAAAATGCTGGAAGGTAGCTGGCGCATTACAGAGTCCAAAGGGCATCACCAGGTATTCAAAGTGCCCAAAACGAGACCTAAAGGCTGTCTTCCACTCATCCCCCTCTCTGATTCTGATCAGGCTGTATGCTCCTCTTAAATCCAATTTGGAGAAAACACGTGCTTCGCGCAGTCTTTGAAACAATTCAGGGATGAGTGGTAAGGGGTAACATTTTTTAATGGTTACTTTATTTAAGTCTCGATAGTCAACACAAGGCCGGAGTGTGTGATCTTTCTTTTCAACAAAGAATATCCCTGCTCCGGCAGGGGAAGACGAAGGCCGGATAAAACCCTTTTCAAGGTTTTCATCAATGTACTTCCGTAGTTCAAGTTCAGAGAGGGGGTAGATTCTGCCAAAGGGAATTTCAGCGCCAGGTAAAAGTTCGATAGGACAATCGTACGGTCTGTGAGGGGGAAGAGTGTCGGCATTTTTCTTATTGAAAACATCTAGGTATTCATGATAGACAGAGGGCACAAGTTTAGCAGTCTCAGAGTCCACATTGATGCAGAGGAATGATTCTTCAGAATTGGGTGTAGGAAGAAGACAGTGTTCCTTGCAGTAATTAGAAGAAAAAGACACTTCCCCAGAGGACCAATTGATGAGGGGATTATGTGCTCTTAACCAGGGTTGCCCAAGGATGACAGGAAAAAGCGGAGATGTGATGACATCAAGACGTAGAAGTTCCCGATGCCCAGAAGCAGTAGAACAGGGAATAGGTACAGTCTCTAGAGTGACGGGTCCAGACTTAATACCTGAACCATCCGCTAGGTGGACCGAGAAGCTGTTTTTCTTGGCACACAAGAGCAGTTCATGCATGGTTGCAAAGGAAGAGTCCACAAAACAGCTACAGGCCCCGGAGTCCACGATGGCGGAGACTGTGAGAGTTTTTCCTGCAAACTGAAGAGAGATTGGCAATGAAGTGTGGTTCTGACCCGGATTTAGAGAGGCAACCATATGTGACGGAGGTGAGGGTCTCTTACGGTGTCTTCGGGGACAAGACCAAAGAAAATGTCCTTCATCACCACAGTAAAGGCAGAGTTTATTATGATAGCGATGAGATCGTTCCTGTTGGGACAGAGGAGACCTCGGAAAACTGGCGTGTGAACCCTCCTTGGTGTGTTCAGGCATAGCTGTGGAGGAGGCCGGTAAAGGGATCTCAGAGTAAACAGGCAACAGATGGAGATTCCTGGCTTTCTCAGACTGTCTCTCCCGGAGACGGCGATCAATCTGTATACTGAGATGAATCAGGTCATTTAGAGAAGCGGGTATGCCCACCCTGGCAAGTTCATCCTTAATAGCTTCCGACAAGCCGAGACGAAAGTGGAAACGTAAGGCTGAGTTATCCCATTAGGTATCAGCGCTCCACAAGCGAAAGTCCGATACATAATCCTCAACGGGTCTGGATCCCTGTTGCAGGTAGCTCAGAGTAGTTTCAGCCATCTGCTGTTGGAAGGGGTCAGCATATAGTTGAGCCATGGCGGTGAAAAAGGAACTTGCAGACATTAGGACAGGATCACGTTGCTCCCGAAGCTGGTGAGCCCAAGCCTGGGGTTCTTCCAGCAGTAAAGAGATGAGGAATCCCACCTTAACTTCTTCAGTAGAAAAGGTGCGGGGTAGTAAAGAAAAGTAAAGTTCACAGGCATTCTGAAAAGTCCTGAATCTTTTACGGTCTCCAGAAAAACGCTCAGGTAGAGGAACTCTGGGCTCAGGAGAACAGGGAAGCTCAACAGGAGTATAAGTCATGGTTTGAGCAGCAGAATCCTTAACTCTTGAACCCTCAGAGGTGGAAGCCAGACTGGGTTCAGGCTGTAGTTGGTTGTGGAGTTGAACCAAGTCCATGTGTAACCCTTGCACCACATGAGAGAGTGCGGTAACAGTCCTGCAGAGGGTAAGCGAAAGAGAGACCTCCCTTTCAGACTCCATCATTGGCTGACTGGTACTGTCACGTACCTGAAGGGAGACTGAAGTGACGAGGTCGGCCTCTCTTGTATCTCCGGCCCTGGTCCCGCTGAAGGTGGAACAGAAGGAACCGAGGGACAGGAGGAACACGAGCGCCTGCAGATGTAGGCCCTGAAACTAGTAGCAGGGGGTGCGAGCCTGGATGAGCTGGAGGACCATCGGATCACGGAAGGTCGCTGTGCATCAAGGATCATCCGGGGTTAAAGAGGCACTCCGCTGGAACAGTGGCACTGGAACTTCAGAGGGTGTTGGGTTCCAGGAAGACTTGCAGCAGGAAGTCGCTGAGAGTCGCAAGACTGAAGTCGCAGACACTCAGAGGACGGTGCGGGACCACACGGGAAGCAGATGCAAGTCACAAAGGTAGCCGGGTCAGATAACAGGCAGGCAGCGAGGCACAAGGCAGCAGGCAGAAGCAGGGTCAAATGGGTAGCCAGGATCAGGAACCGGTAATCAGACAAGAAGCAGAGTCCAGAAGCAGGGTCAAGGCAAGCCAGGTTCAGCAACGGGTATCAAGCAGGATAACAACAGAGTTCAGGGTATCAGGAAACAGCTGAAGACCAGTCAGCAAGGGTCTGGGGTCAGGGCACTTCCTTAAATAGGCTGTCTGGCGCCAATTGGCGCTAGGAGCGCGCTCCTGCGCGTGCACGCAATCCGTTGCGCACGCGCATGCGCATTGGCGCACGCACATGCGTATTGGATGAAAAACGGATGGTTTTCTTACACCGTGCTTGCGCTGGTGTGTTTGGGGGACAGGAGCCACACTGGGGCAGAGGTTCTGTCTGCTCTGCAGGGGCAGGCCGAGAGGTGGTTGACGCCACGCCAGCTTAAGCCAGGAATGGTGGTTTGCGACAATGGCACCAACCTCCTCTCCGCCCTCCGACAGGGACAACTGACCCATGTGCCCTGTGTGGCTCACGTCCTTAACCTGATGGTGCAGCGGTTCTTGGGCAGGTACCCGGGCTTACAGGATGTCCTGAGGCAGGCCAGGAAAGTCTGTGTGCATTTCCGCAGATCATATAATGCCAGTGCTGGGCTGGCTGAGCTGCAAAAGGAGTTGAACCTGCCCAAGAACCGCCTTATATGTGACATGCCCACCAGTTGGAACTCAACGTTGGCCATGCGCCAGCGGCTGCACACGTAGCAGAGGGCCATCAATGAGTACCTGTGCGACTACGGCACCAGGACAGGGTCATGGGAGCTCGTTTTTTTTTCACCACGACAGTGGGGCATGATCAGGGATGCATGCACTGTCCTGGCACCATTTGAGGAGGCCACGAGGATGGTGAGCAGTGACAGTGCATGCATCAGTGACACTGTACCTCTTGTCCACCTGTTGGAGCATACGCTGCATGGAATAATGGACAGGGCACTTGAGGCTGAACAGAGGCAGGAAGAGGAGGACTTCCTTGCCTCTCAAGGCCCCCTTTACCCAGACAGTGTTCCTTCTGTCCCACCCATCACACAGGAAGAGGACGAGGAGGAGGAGAAGGAGGATTGTGTCAGCATGGAGGTGGAGCATGGCACTCAGCATCAACAGAAGCATTCTTTTAGGGACAATTTACAGTCCCAACAAACCCATGGACTTGTACGTGGCTGGGAGGAGGTGGCTGCAGATCATGTCGTCCTTAGTGACCCAGAGGACTCCGGATCTAATGCCTCAGCTAACCTACGCTGCATGGCCTCCCTGATCCTGCAAAGTCTGCGGAAGGATCCTCGTATTCTTTGGATCAAGGAGCGGGACCATCACTGGCTGGCCACTCTCCTTGATCCACGGTACAAGGGTAAGGTTGCGGACCTTATCTTGCCGTCGCAGAGGGAGCAGAGGATGAGACAACTCCGGGAGGCCTTGCAGAAAGGTCTGTGCAATGCGTTCCCGGAGACTGGGAGGTTACAAACTCCTGGTCCTGGACAACGAGTGGCTGAGGCTTCGGTCAGTAGCAGAAGGAGCGGTGGAGAAGGTGGCTGTCTGACCGATGCGTTCAGACAATTTTTTAGTCCGCAGCCCCAAGGTATGATCGGTTCCAGCAACCATCGCCAGCGTCTGATATACATGGTGCAGGAATACCTAGGGGCAAGGTTAGACTTGGACACCTTTCCCACCGAAAATCCTCTGGCTTACTGGGTCTTGAGGATGGATCACTGGCCAGAGCTTGCACAGTATGCAATTGAGCTACTGGCCTGTCCTGCATCCAGCGTTCTTTCGGAACGCACATTCAGTGCTGCTGGAGGATTTGTCACGGATCACAGGGTGCGCCTGTCCACCGACTCGGTTGATCGACTGACCTTCATAAAGATGAACCAGTCTTGGATCACCACCAGCTACCAAGCACCTGAAGCTGATATAACAGACTAATTTATTTTGAAATATCACATCCCTTCAAGACTGCCTATGCTGATGCTGAGTGACTGTCCTGTTATGTTCACTGACTATCCTCCTCCTCCTCAATGATCCGATTCATGATGATAGCTTGGAAGAACAGGGGCTTGTAATTACAATCAATTTTTTATGCAATGCTTTGCAGCAGGGCTCATTCCTGCACTCCAACTAGAGTATCTAGGAGAGGTTGCAGTGTCGTGGCACCAGCACCAGTGCCTAAGGCCCAATTTTTCAGCCCCTGTTTAACAAAGGCGTGTAATTACAATTTTTGATGCAATACTTTGCAACAGGGCTAATTGCTGTGCTCCTAAGACAGTATCTGTGAGGGGTTGCAGTGTTGTGGCACCAGTGCCTAAGGCCCAATTTTTCAGCCCCTGTTTAACAGGGGCGTGTAATTACAATTTTTGATGCAATACTTTGCAACAGGGCTCATTGCTGTACTCCAAGTACAGTATCTGTGAGGGGTTGCAGTGTTGTGGCACCAGTGCCTAAGGCCCAATTTTTCTGAAAAACAGGGGCATGTAATTACAATTCTTGATCTAATAATTCACAGCAGGGCCCATTCCTGTGCCCACCAAGAGTACCTGTGAGGCCTTACAGTGTTGTGGCAACACCATCACCACCACCACCAAAGGCCCAATTTTTCTGCCCCTCTTCAACAGGGGCATGCAATTACAATTCTTGATCTAATAATTTACAGTAGGGCCCATTCACGCGCCCACCAAGAGTAACTGTGAGGGCTGACAGTGTTGTAGCACCAGCACCACCACCAAAGGCCCAATTTTTCCTACCACTGTTCAACAATGGCATGTAATTACAATTCCTGATATAATAGTTCACAGCAGGGCGTTCCAGTGCCCACCAAGAGTAACTGTGAGGGCTCACAGTTTTGTGGCAACACCAACATGTAACGGGCAAATTTCAGCAGAGTATATACGGCAGGCCCCTACTTTCAAACATCCAACTTACAAACGACTCCTACTTGCAAACGGAAGGAGACAAGAGGAAGTGAGAGGAAATCTACCCCTAGGAAGGGAAATTCTCTCCTGTAAGAGTTAATATGGGAAAAAGGTGTCTTCTCTCTACTGATGCTTTATCACCAATCCTTGTTTCAATAAAAACCCCACTTTTCAAAAACATTTGTCATTGGAATGGAAAGTGAGGTGAAATGTTCTGAACAGGTGCACAGACAGCAAAACAAATGTTACAGGGGTGATAACCCTTCCCTATGTTTTCCAAAAAGCTTAAAAATAGATTTTTTGGCTGGAGCTACACTTAAACAATGTACCTGTTCAAAATTACAAACAGATTCTACTTAAGAACAAACCTACAGTCCCTGTCTTGTTTGCACCGCCTGTATACTGCTGTTCAGAGTATATAGGGCCTTTTTTTTATTTTGGGTGCGGGGTTCCCCTTAATATCCATACAAGACCCAAAGGGGCTGGTAATGGGCTGGGGTAGGGGGGGGATGGTGATGGGGTAGCCATGCCATTTTTCTCAAAGATTGTCATCCATATTACCGGGACCAGACATTACATTAAAGCCGCAAGCAGTTTTAAATGGCTTTTTTTCCTTTACAAATGTCATTTTGTGCAGGGACAGTTCTAAACACGGGAAACACGTGCCACTTCACAGGCATAGTTTAGACACCCCCCAGGTACGATATTTAAAGGAATATTTCAATTTTTTTTTCACTTTATGCATCATTAAAATTACTGCCCCCTGAAAAACGGCCGTTTTTAAAACTTCGTTTTGCATTGATACATGTCCCCTGGGGCAGAACCCGGGTCCCCCAACCCTTTTTAGGACAATAACATGCATAATAGTCATTATAATTAGCACTTTAGATTTTGAACGTTCGCGTCCATTGTATTTAATAGGGTTCTAACGTTCGCGTGAACTTTCAGTCCGTTCGAAGGTTCTGGTGCGAACTGAACCGGGGGGTGTTCGGCTCATCCCTAAAGGAGAGTGCAGAGAGTATGAAGAAGGCAATATGTGCAGGAGAGGAGAGTGGAGGGTATGATGCTGGACAGTATTTGCAAGAGAAAAATGTAGAGGGTACAACAAAAAAATACATATGTAATTAGTGAAAGGCTCGCTTGACTGTTTGTTTTATTTAAAATCTCTACTAACTGGAATATTTATCTTTCAGATCTAATATTGTAATAGAACATATTACTCATACCCAGTTCTGTTATTTTGTTCACTGGAATACAAGCTCATTTCATGGCTTCTGCAAAACAATAAGAACATTTACCTAATTGGATATGGTCTAAAAAGTACAAATTTAGAAAATAAAAGAGGTGTCATGAAGTCATTGAAATTGTTTTCTGTCTGCCTTGAAACAAATTTGTCCGTCCTAGTAGATTACAAAATGAGACCAATGCTCTGTTTCAAATGCGGCTTTATGCATTCACATCCCTCTTTAAACCCAGTTTATCTAGACAGTATGGTCACCTGCTGACTTGGCACCATCCACGGGCAGCCCAGCTCTTTAAAAAGACACACATGTTGAATCTGATGCAATATTACTTCAGCTAATTGTAATACAGAGGATTATTCCAGAGGATTTTCCAGTCTTTTGAAGTTCAAGAGGACAGTGTTTTTCCTGAGCACTGCCTCTGTGCATAGGGACATGGAAGAAATGGGGAGGGTCTAGCTAGAACTGAACTAATTAGCACTAAATGGGAGGGGAGGACAGAGAGAGAAACCAAAATCACGTAGTAAACAAATTGTAGTGGCACAAAACCACCACTAGATGTCAGTGTACTACTGAACAATAATACCATGATATAGTGCAAAACAACATATTAAAAATATACGAAAGTGGCGCAGAGCAATCACTTTCATTATTATTATTGTAATAGGATGTCACTGATGTCTCTAAGAACTTTAATGGCTCTCTAAAAATATAAAATATATGAATATAGACTTGTCTAAAATGTGTAGATTTTGTATATGTTTATTTAATCGTTAAAGTTGGCAATGCTCCTTTTTGTATGCTGGAGAATTCTCACTGAGAACACAGTTTATCTCTAATAGCTGTAGCAGCAAGAAGAGGTTGTTGTGTTCAAACTAAAATGCCAACAAAATAACTTCTTAGAGTGCGATAAAGCAAGCTAAATAATTCATGAGCCTCAACCTTGTAACAATGTACCTGAAAATCAAGATAAACAATTCACTGACATCCACACTGTTATCACTCATTAGCAGTTTAGGCTCAGAGCTGCACCTCTGGTAAGAAAGGTACAGATGGACAGGACAGGAAAGGTAAAAGGGATAGAGACATTGGGGATTATTTAAAGGGCAATTTAAAAAAAAAAAAAAGCCTTATTTTTAAATGGAAACTTTCAGACTGGTAACAGGGAGGTGCCCCTACATCTGTGCCAAAATTAATATGTATGCTTAGATCTGAAACCTCTAGTTCCCAGTTTGCCATACTGGACCAATGGCTTCAGTATTATCAGTTGCACCAGGGCTTTTTTTCAGCAGGAACGTGAGAGAACACAGTTCCTGCACCTCCAGCACTGAATGTATGTAAAGGCAGAGGTGCTGGAGCGTGCTGGCGCTGCTGGATGGTCTATTGGTGCAGGTGGATCTGTAGTCACTGGGTAGGATCTATTGTTGCTGGCGACGGCCTTATTATGCTGGGGGGTCAATTGTTGTTGGGAAGGATCTACTGTTGAAGAAAGACTCTATTGTTGCTTGATGCTGCAGGGTCTATTGATGCTGGCTGCTAGGAGATCTTGGAGATCTCTTGTTGCTGTAGGGATTGTTGTTGCCGGGGGATCTATTTTTGTTGGGTTGGATCTACTGTAGAGAAAGAGGTCTATTGTTACTGCCTGCTGGAGGGTCTATTGATGCTGACTGTTGGGAGATCTATTGTTGCTGGGGGAATCAATTGTTGTTGGGAGGGATCTTCTGTAGAGAGAGGGGTCTATTGTTACTGCCTGCTGGAGGGTCTACTGATGCTGTCTACTGGGAGATCTATTATTGCTGAGGGGTCTATTATTGCTGTGGGATCTATTGTTTCTGATGGATCTATTTTTGCTGGTGGGGGTCTTATGTTGCTGGGGGGGTCAATTGTTTATAGAAGGTGTCTACTATTGTGGGAGGGGTTTATTGTTGCTGGCTTCTGCAGGGTATATTGATGATGGCTGCTGGGAGAAATATTGTTGCTAGGGGTGTCTACTGTTGTTGGGGGATCTATTGTTGCTGAGGGAGGGAGGTCCAATCTTGCTTGCTGCAGGAAATCTATTTTACTGCTTTTCTTGTTTCTGTTAACAAATTCCATACAAATTACTTAGCACAACAAAATGATACTTGGCTCTGTATTCTCTAAAAGGGGCAGTACTGCGAGGGATGTAGAGCACATGTGTCAAACACAAGGCCCATTGGCCAAATCTGGCCCCCAATGCCATTTCATGTGGCCCTCGCACCTCTCCTGCTGCACTGTCCTTGTCTTCACCTCCACTTTGTTTCAGCAGTCAGCAGCAGAGAGGAGGACAGAACTCCTCTTACAGATCCTGTGTTTATCTGTGCAGCTGCATCACCCCCTTGTCTCCACCTCTCCTGATATCAGAATTCAGCTGACTCCAACCATCTTCTGGTCCTCCTCCAGACCCTGCACTTTCTGCTTCCCAGCTCTGCCCCCAGCTTCTTCTTGGCAGCAGCACACGGTAAGGGGGTGCACTGTAAAGTAAGGAAGGGTGGGGGACTCGACTACTGATGTTGAGGGGGCTCTTGACATCTAATGTAAGTAAAGATGGGGTGCTCTGGACGTCTAGTCTAAGCAAATTTCATCGGCTCTTTGCACCTATTCTCTGAGAAAAAAAAGCCCTGAGTAGCACTGATCCTGAAGTATACAGATTAGGAGTTCTTTACTTTGATGTCAGTAGTTGCGACTCTAATTCTAAGTAACAGAAAAAAGCAACTAGTATTCTAAGGGGCGGGTCAACGATGGCCATCCACATATTTATTTTGCTGTACCCGTGTTTGGAAAGTACCATGATTTGAACCACAATACCAGATTTCACCAAAAGGTGGTGCTGCAGTCAAAGTTTGTAATCACGTCACTCTTCTTCGATAATCACACAGCTCTGAATTATTAGCAGTTGTAACCCAAATGTAAGAGAGAATATCTGGAATGTGTGTTGTTACGGAGGGATACAAGCAGATGTCAGCTTCTCTGAGGGGAGATTCCATAGGGGGTCTGTATCCTAACCCCCGTAATCAGGATCAGATCTCGGTGCTGCCCACTGTAACTGTAATCCAGCTTGTAAATTGAAAATCTCGGGCGAGTTTATGTGCTTTTAGCCTTTTGTTGCAATAAAAGAGAATGAAAAGCCATGGAGAATCAAAAGTCATGGAAATGTTTATCATGAATTCAAGGGGGACAGTTAGAGAACTCATTTTTTCCCATCTGGGGAGATTTACCTTAACTTCCTGTAGACGCAATAGGAATTAAAGTGATTGTAATGTCTTGCTTTTTTTTTTCTCTAAAAATAGCAAACATGTTATACTTACCTGTTCTGTGTAGTGGTTTTGCACAGGGCAGCCCATATCCTCCTCTTCTCGGCTCCCTCTTCAGCTCTCCTGGCCCCTCTCTCCTGTCGAGTGCCCCCACAGCAAGCAGCTTGCTATGGGGACACCCGAGGTGGGTCACAGCTCCCTGTGTCCATTCAGACACAGAGCCCCGGTTCGGCCCTGCTTGGCTAACTGACTTTGACAGCAGCGGGAGCCAATGGTGCTGCTGCTGTGTCTCTGGACAGAGATCAGGCTCAGGTAAGCATTAGGAGGGCTGGGGGGAGCAGCTGCACACAGAAGGCTTTTTATCTTAATGCATAGAATGCATTAAGATGAAAAACCTTCTGACTTTACAATCACTTTAACCACTTAAGCCCCGGACCATTTGGTAGCTAAAGGACCAGAGGTGAATTCAGAATTTTGCACTGCGCTGCTTTAACTGTAAATTGTGCGGACATGCAATGTTGTACCCAAACGAAATTTGCGTCCTTTTCTTCCCACAAATAGAGCTTTCTTTTAATGGTATTTGATTGCCTCTGCGATTTTTATTTTTTGCGATATAAACGGAAAAAGACCGAAAATTTTGAAAAAAAATGATATTTTCTACTTTTTGTTATAAGAAAAATCGAATAAACTCAATTGTAGTCATACATTTAGGCCAAAATGTATTCAGCCACATGTCTTTAGTAAAAAAAATGACAATAAGCGTATATTTATTGGTTTGCGCAAAAGTTATAGCGTCTACAAACTAGGGTACATTTTCTGGAATTTACACAGCTTTTAATTTATGACTGCCTATCTCATTTCTTGAGGTGCTAAAATGGCAGGGCAGTACAAAACCCCCCAAAATGACCCCATTTTGGAAAGTAGACACCCCAAGGAAATTGCTGAGAGGCATGTTGAGCCCATTGAATATTTTTATTTTTTGTCCCAAGTGATTGAATAATGACAAAAAAATAAAAAAATTACAAAAAGTTGTCACTAAATGATATATTGCTCACACATGTCATGGTTATATGTGGAATTGCACCCCAAAATACATTCTGCTGTTT
The DNA here is from genome assembly GCA_029206835.1 of Rana muscosa. Lineage (NCBI taxonomy): Eukaryota > Metazoa > Chordata > Amphibia > Anura > Ranidae > Rana > Rana muscosa. Next base: position 889,511,700 of record CM055122.1, on the reverse strand, counting down.
CTCCTGAGTACGGGGATACCACATGTGTGGGACTTTTTAGGAGCCTAGCCGCGTACGGGACCCCGGAAACCAAGCACCGCCTTCAGGATTTCTAAGGGCGCAAATTTTTGATTTCACTCCTCACTACCTATCACAGTTTCGAAGGCCATAAAATGCCAAAATAGCACAAAACCCCCCCAAATGACCCCATTTTGGAAAGTAGACACCCCAAGCTATTTACTGAGAGGCATTATTAGTCCATGGAATATTTTATATTTTGCCACAAGTTGCGGGAATATGACAAACTTTATTTTTTTTGCACAAAGTTGTCACTAAATGATATATTGCTCACACATGCCATGGGCATATGTGAAATTACACCCCAAAATACATTCTGCTGCTTCTCCTGAGTACGGGGATACCACATGTGTGGGACTTTTTGGGAGCCTAGTCGCATACAGGACCCCAAAAACCAAGCACCGCGTTCAGGATTTCTAAGGGCATAAATTTTTGATTTCACTCCTCACTACCTATCACTACCTATCACAGTTTTGAAGGCCATAAAATGCCAAGATGGCACAAAACCCCCCCAAATGACCCCATTTTGGAAAGTAGACACCCCAAGCTATTTGCTGAGAGGCATGTTGAGCCCATTGAATATTTTTTTTTTGTCCCAAATGATTGAATAATGATAAAAAGAAAAAAAAAAGAAAAAATGTACAAAAAATTGTCACTAAATGATATATTGCTCACACATGCCATGGTTATATGTGGAATTGCACCCCAAAATACATTCTGCTGCTTCTCCTGAGTACGGGGATACCACATGTGTGGGAATTTTTGGGAGCCTAGCCGGGTACAGGGCCCCAAAAACCAAGCACCGCCTTCAGGATTTCTAAGGGCGTAATTTTTGATTTCACTCCTCACTACCTATCACAGTTTCGAAGGCCATAAAATGCCAAAATAGCACAAAACCCCCCCAAATTACCCCATTTTGGAAAGTAGACACCCCAAGCTATTTACTGAGAGGCATGTTCAGTCCATGGAATATTTTATATGTTGACACAAGTTGCAGGAATATGACAAACTTTGTTTTTTTTGCACAAAGTTGTCACTAAATGATATATTGCTCACACATGCCATGGGCATATGTGAAATTACACCCCAAAATACATTCTGCTGCTTCTCCTGAGTACGGGGATACCACATGTGTGGGACTTTTTGGAAGCCTAGCCGCGTACGGGACCCCAAAACTCAAGCACCGCCTTCAAGGTTTCTAAGGGCATAAATTTTTGATTTCACTCCTCACTACCTATCACAGTTTTGAAGGCCATAAAATGCCAAGATAGCAGAAAACCCTCCAAAATGACCCCATTTTGGAAAGTAGACACCCCAAGGAAATTGCTGAGAGGCATGTTGAGCCCATTGAATATTTTTTTTTTGTCCCAAGTGATTGAATAATGACAAAAAAAAAATGTACAAAAAGTTGTCACTAAATGATATACTGCTCAAACATGCCATGGTTATATGTGGAGTTGCACCCCAAAATACATTTGGCTGCTTCTCCTGAGTACGGGGATACCACATGTGTGGGACTTTTTGAGAGCCTAGCCGCGTACGGGACCCCGAAAACCAAGCACCGCCTTCAGGATTTCTAAGGGCACAAATTTTTGATTTCACTCCTCACTACCTATCACAGTTTTGAAGGCCATAAAATGCCAAGATAGCCCAAAACCCCCACAAATGACCCCATTTTGGAAAGTAGACACCCCAAGCTATTTGCCGAGAGGCATGGTGAGTATTTTACAGCTCTCATTTGTTTTTGAATATGAAGAAAGACATATTTTTTGTTTTTTTCTTTTTTCAATTTTTAAAACATTGTGACAAAAAGCGAGATCTGCAAAATACTCAACATACCTCTCAGCAAATAGCTTGGGGTGTCTACTTTCCAAAATGGGGTCATTTGGGGGGGGGTTTGTGCCATCTGGGCATTCCATGGCCTCCGAAACTGTGATAGGCAGTGAGGAGTGAAATCAAAAATTTACACCCATAGAAATCCTGAAGGCGGTGCTTGGTTTTCGGGGTCCTGTACGCGGCTAGGCTCCCAAAATGTCTCACACATGTGGTATCCCCATACTCAGGAGAAGCAACAGAATGTATTTTGGGGTGCAATTCCACATATAACCATGGCATGTTTGAGCAATATATAATTTAGTGACAACTTTTTGTACATTTTTTTTTTTTCTTTTTGTCATTATTCAATCACTTGGGACAAAAAAATAAAAATATTCAATGGGCTCAACATGCCTCTCAGCAAATAGCTTGAGGTGTCTACTTTCCAAAATGGGGTCATTTGGGGGGGGGTTTGAACTGTCCTGACATTTTATGCACAACATTAGGAAGCTTATGTCACACATCATCCACTCTTCTAACCACTTGAAGACAAAGCCCTTTCTGACACTTTTTGTTTACATGAAAACATTTATTTTTTTGCAAGAAAATTATGTTGAACCCCCAAACATTATATATTTTTTTAAAGCAAAGGCCCTACAGATTAAAATAGTGGGTGTTGCATTTTTTTTTCCACACAGTATTTGCGCAGCGATTTTTCAAACGCATTTTTTGGGGGAAAAACACACTTTTTTTATTTTTAATGCACTAAAAAACACTATATTGCCCAAATGTTTGATGAAATAAAAAAGATGATCTTAGGCCGAGTTAATGGATACCAAACACGACATGCTTTAAAATTGCACACAAACGCGCAGCGGCGAGAAACTACATTCATTTTTAAAAGCATTTAAAAGCCTTTACAGGTTACCACGTTAGATTTACAGAGGAGGTCTACTGCTAAAATTACTGCGCTCGATCTGACCTTCGCGGTGATACCTCACATGCATGATGCAATTGCTGTTTACATATGACGCTAGACCGACGCTTGCGTTCGCCTTTGCGCAAGAGCAGGGGGGGACAGCGGTGCTTTTTTTTTTCTTCTTTTTTTTTTATTATTTATTTTGCTTTTTTATTTTATTTTTAAACTGTTCCTTCCATATTTTTTTTTTTTATCATTTTTATTGTTATCTCAGGGAATGTAAATATCCCCTATGATAGCAATAAGTAGTGACAGGTACTCTTTTTTTGAAAAAAAATGGGGGTTAGACCCTAGATCTTTCCTCTGCCCTCAAAGCATCTGACCACACCAAGATCGGTGTGATAAAATGCTTTCCCAGTTTCCCAATGGCGCTGTTTATATCCGGGGGGGGGCATTCCCTCCCACTGCTTGTAAAAGCAGTCTAGAGGCTAATTATCTGCTAGAATTGCTTTTACATGAAAGCCGGCCACTAGCTGAAAAGAATGATACCAAGATGATACCTAAACCTGGAGGCATCATTCTGGTATAAACATTCAAAGTCCAGCAACATACCAGTACGTTGCTGGTCCTTGTTGGACATGTATTGTAATCTTTTTTTTCATGCAGCCTGTTGGCTGAACGAAAAAAAGAGATTGATCGGTGGGTATGCCCACCATTAGAATACCTCCCTTCATCCACCCACTTCTAATGATGGGCATATATGCCGAAGCATGGGGGCATCCTCCCGCAAAAAAGTTATGCCGCGTACACACGGTCGGACTTTTCCACGGGCAAGCCTTCGTCGGAATTTCGACCGTATGTACGCGGCATAAAAGGTTATGCCGCGTACACACGGTCGAACTTTTCCACGGGCAAGCCTCCGTCGGAATTTCGACCGTATATACACGGCATTAGGAGCAAAATCGCTCCTCCGCCCCTGCTGCCCCCATGCTTCGGCATATATGCTCTTTTTTTAACTGTGGTGGTGAAATCACCTCCTACAGCGTTGGAGTCACGGCTTTATGTATCGTGGGAGCAAACGCTGTTGCTGTCAAGATAAATAAATCCACGATGCAACTGAATGGCGTACCTGCTAAGCAAATGATGGTTAACATTAAAACAAAGTAACATTACAGTACAACAGTAAGACCTTACCATACCATACCTGCAAATCAAATACCAAAACAAAACCTAGTAAAAAATAGAACATTTTTTTAACGCAACCTGTGGCTAAAATATATATATGCCGAAGCATGGGGGCATCCTCCCGCAAAAAAGTTATGCCGCATACACACGGTCGGACTTTTCCACGGGCAAGCCTTCGTCGGAATTTCGACCGTATGTACGCGGCATAAAAGGTTATGCCGCGTACACACGGTCGAACTTTTCCACGGGCAAGCCTCTGTCGGAATTTCGACCGTATATACGCGGCATTAGGAGCAAAATCGCTCCTCCGCCCCTGCTGCCCCCATGCTTCGGCATATATGCTCTTTTTTTAACTGTGGTGGTGAAATCACCTCCTACAGCGTTGGAGTCACGGCTTTGTGTATCGTGGGAGCAAACGCTGTTGCTGTCAAGATAAATAAATCCGCGATGCAACTGAATGGCGTACCTGCTAAGCAAATGATGGTTAACATTAAAACAAAGTAACATTACAGTACAACAGTAAGACCTTACCATACCATACCTGCAAAGCAAATACCAAAACAAAACCTAGTAAAAAATAAAACATTTTTTTAACGCAACCTGTGCCTAAAATATATATATGCCGAAGCATGGGGGCATCCTCCCGCAAAAAAGTTATGCCGCGTACACACGGTCGGACTTTTCCACGGGCAAGCCTCCGTCGGAATTTCGACCGTATATACGCGACATTAGGAGCAAAATCGCTCCTCCGCCCCTGCTGCCCCCATGCTTCGGCATATATGCTCTTTTTTTTTAACTGTGGTGGTGAAATCACCTCCTACAGCACTGGAGTCACGGCTTTATGTATCGTGGGAGCAAACGCTGTTGCTGTCAAGATCAGGGATGAGCCGAACACCCCCCTGTTCGGTTTGCACCAGAACCTGCGAACAGACAAAATGTTCGTGTAAACTTTAGAACCCTATTAAATACAATGGACTCGAACGTTCGAAATCTAAAGTGTTAATTATAAAGGCTAATATGCAAGTTATTGTCCTAAAAAGTGTTTGGGGACCTGGGTCCTGCCCCAGGGGACATGTATCAATGCAAAAAGAAGTTTTAAAAAAGGCAGTTTTTTCGGGAGCAGTGATTTTAATAATGCTTAAAATGAAAAAATAAAAGTGAAATATTCCTTTAAATTTCGTACCTGGGCGGTGTGTATGATATGCATGTAAAGTGGCGCATGTTTCCCGTGCTTAGAACTGTCCCTGCAAAAAATGTCATTTTTGAAAGAAAAAAATGCATTTAAAACTCACTCGCGGCTATTAATGAATTGTCGGCTCCCGGCAATACATACAAAAGTCATTGATATAAAAAAAATAAAAAAGCGTGGGGGTTCCCCAGAATTCAATTACCAGGCCCTTCAGGTCTGGAATGGATATTAAGGGGAACCCCGCCGCAAATTTAAAAAAAAATTGACGTGGGGTTCCCCCAAATATCCATTCCAGGCCCTTCAGATCTGGCATGGATTTCAAGGGGAACTCCACCCCAAATTTAAAAAAAAAATGGCGTGGAGTCCCCCTAAAAATCCATACCAGACCCCTTATCCGAGCACGCAACCTGGCCGGCCGCAGGGGAAAAGGGGGGGACGAGAGAGCGGCCCCCCCTCCCTCCTGCACCGTACCAGGCCACATGCCCTCAACATGGGGAGGATTTCCCCATGTTGATGGGGACAAGGGCCTCATCCTCACAACCCTTGCCCGGTGGTTGTGGGGGTCTGCGGGCGGGGGGCTTATCGGAATCTGGAAGACCCCTTTAACAAAGGGGACCCCCAGATCCCAGCCCCCCCGTATGTGAATTGGTAAGGGGTACATTGTACCCCTACCATTTCACGAAGAAAGCGTAATTTTTTTTTAAAAAAACCACACAAACACCTTGAAAAAGTCCTTTATTAAAAAAAAACAAGAAAAAAAAAAACATTCCAGCGGTGAAATCCAGTGTCCCGCGGCGATCCCGATGTCCAGCGCTGTCCTTCATTGGTTGTGCCTGAGCGGACCTGATGGGGAACTCCCTCTCAGTATTTTAAATGTATAGACCCGCCCCTTCTAAAGTTCCCCATCAGGTCCGCTCAGCGGACCAGATGCGGAACATGAGAAGGGGCGGGTCTATACATGTATTACCAAAGTGAGAGCAGTTCCCCATCAGGTCCGCCCCCTCGGTATGTCGGACCCGCCTACGTCATTGGCTTGAGCGGGGAACTTCCTTCACTATGTAAATTTAAATTACACAGTGAAGGAAGTTCCCCGCTCAAGCCAATGACGTAGGCGGGTCTGACATACCGAGGGAGCGGACCTGATGGGGAACTTTAGAAGGGGCGGGTCTATACATTTAAAATACTGAGAGGGAGTTCCCCATCAGGTTCGCTCAGGCACAACCAATGAAGGACAGCGCTGGACATCGGGATCGCCGCGGGACACTGGATTTCACAGCTGGAATGTTTTTTTTTTGTTTTTTTTTTAAATAAAGGACTTTTTCAAGGTGTTTGTGTGTTTTTTTAAACCTTTTTTTACGCTTTCTTCGTGAAATGGTAGGGGTACAATGTACCCCTTACCAATTCACATAGGGGGGGGGGGCGGGATCTGGGGGTCCCCTTTGTTAAAGGGGTCTTCCAGATTCCGATAAGCCCCCTGCCCGCAGACCCCCACAACCACCGGGCAAGGGTTGTGGGGATGAGGCCCTTGTCCCCATCAACATGGGGACATCCTCCCCATGTTGAGGGCATGTGGCCTGGTACGGTTCAGGAGGGAGGGGGGGCGCTCTCTCGTCCCCCCCTTTTCCCCTGCAGCCGGCCAGGTTGCGTGCTCGGATAAGGGGTCTGGTATGGATTTTTAGGGGGACTCCACGCCATTTTTTTTTTAAATTTGGGGTGGAGTTCCCTTTAAAATCCATGCCAGATCTGAAGGGCCTGGAATGGATATTTGGGGGAACCGCACGCCATTTTTTTTAAAATTTGCGGCGGGGTTTCCCTTAATATCCATTCCAGACCTGAAGGGCCTGGTAATTGAATTCTGGGGAACCCCCACGCTTTTTTTTTTTTTTTATCAATGACTTTTGTATGTATTGCCGGGAGCCGACAATTCATTAATAGCCGCGAGTGAGTTTTAAATGCATTTTTTTCTTTCAAAAATGACATTTTTTGCAGGGACAGTTCTAAGCACGGGAAACATGCGCCACTTTACATGCATATCATACATTTTTTTTTTCTTTTTGTCATTATTCAATCACTTGGGACAAAAAAATAAAAATATTCAATGGGCTCAACATGCCTCTCAGCAAATAGCTTGAGGTGTCTACTTTCCAAAATGGGGTCATTTGGGGGGGTTTTGAACTGTCCTGACATTTTATGCACAACATTAGGAAGCTTATGTCACACATCATCCACTCTTCTAACCACTTGAAGACAAAGCCCTTTCTGACACTTTTTGTTTACATGAAAACATTTATTTTTTTGCAAGAAAATTATGTTGAACCCCCAAACATTATATATTTTTTTAAAGCAAAGGCCCTACAGATTAAAATAGTGGGTGTTGCATTTTTTTTTCCACACAGTATTTGCGCAGCGATTTTTCAAACGCATTTTTTGGGGGAAAAACACACTTTTTTTTATTTTTAATGCACTAAAAAACACTATATTGCCCAAATGTTTGATGAAATAAAAAAGATGATCTTAGGCCGAGTTAATGGATACCAAACACGACATGCTTTAAAATTGCGCACAAACGCGCAGCGGCGAGAAACTACATTCATTTTTAAAAGCATTTAAAAGCCTTTACAGGTTACCACGTTAGATTTATAGAGGAGGTCTACTGCTAAAATTACTGCGCTCGATCTGACCTTCGCGGTGATACCTCACATGCATGATGCAATTGCTGTTTACATATGACGCTAGACCGACGCTTGCGTTCGCCTTTGCGCAAGAGCAGGGGGGGACAGCGGTGCTTTTTTTTTTCTTCTTTTTTTTTTATTATTTATTTTGCTTTTTTATTTTATTTTTAAACTGTTCCTTCCATATTTTTTTTTTTTATCATTTTTATTGTTATCTCAGGGAATGTAAATATCCCCTATGATAGCAATAAGTAGTGACAGGTACTCTTTTTTTGAAAAAAAATGGGGGTTAGACCCTAGATCTTTCCTCTGCCCTCAAAGCATCTGACCACACCAAGATCGGTGTGATAAAATGCTTTCCCAATTTCCCAATGGCGCTGTTTATATCCAGGGGGGGGGGCATTCCCTCCCACTGCTTGTAAAAGCAGTCTAGAGGCTAATTATCTGCTAGAATTGCTTTTACATGAAAGCCGGCCACTAGCTGAAAAGAATGATACCAAGATGATACCTAAACCTGGAGGCATCATTCTGGTATAAACATTCAAAGTCCAGCAACATACCAGTACGTTGCTGGTCCTTGTTGGACATGTATTGTAATCTTTTTTTTCATGCAGCCTGTTGGCTGAACGAAAAAAAGAGATTGATCGGTGGGTATGCCCACCATTAGAATACCTCCCTTCATCCACCCACTTCTAATGATGGGCATATATGCCGAAGCATGGGGGCATCCTCCCGCAAAAAAGTTATGCCGCGTACACACGGTCGGACTTTTCCACGGGCAAGCCTTCGTCGGAATTTCGACCGTATGTACGCGGCATAAAAGGTTATGCCGCGTACACACGGTCAAACTTTTCCACGGGCAAGCCTCCGTCGGAATTTCGACCGTATATACGCGGCATTAGGAGCAAAATCGCTCCTCCGCCCCTGCTGCCCCCATGCTTCGGCATATATGCTCTTTTTTTAACTGTGGTGGTGAAATCACCTCCTACAGCGTTGGAGTCACGGCTTTATGTATCGTGGGAGCAAACGCTGTTGCTGTCAAGATAAATAAATCCGCGATGCAACTGAATGGCGTACCTGCTAAGCAAATGATGGTTAACATTAAAACAAAGTAACATTACAGTACAACAGTAAGACCTTACCATACCATACCTGCAAATCAAATACCAAAACAAAACCTAGTAAAAAATAGAACATTTTTTTAACGCAACCTGTGGCTAAAATATATATATGCCGAAGCATGGGGGCATCCTCCCGCAAAAAAGTTATGCCGCATACACACGGTCGGACTTTTCCACGGGCAAGCCTTCGTCGGAATTTCGACCGTATGTACGCGGCATAAAAGGTTATGCCGCGTACACACGGTCGAACTTTTCCACGGGCAAGCCTCTGTCGGAATTTCGACCGTATATACGCGGCATTAGGAGCAAAATCGCTCCTCCGCCCCTGCTGCCCCCATGCTTCGGCATATATGCTCTTTTTTTAACTGTGGTGGTGAAATCACCTCCTACAGCGTTGGAGTCACGGCTTTGTGTATCGTGGGAGCAAACGCTGTTGCTGTCAAGATAAATAAATCCGCGATGCAACTGAATGGCGTACCTGCTAAGCAAATGATGGTTAACATTAAAACAAAGTAACATTACAGTACAACAGTAAGACCTTACCATACCATACCTGCAAAGCAAATACCAAAACAAAACCTAGTAAAAAATAAAAACATTTTTTTAACGCAACCTGTGCCTAAAATATATATATGCCGAAGCATGGGGGCATCCTCCCGCAAAAAAGTTATGCCGCGTACACACGGTCGGACTTTTCCACGGGCAAGCCTCCGTCGGAATTTCGACCGTATATACGCGGCATTAGGAGCAAAATCGCTCCTCCGCCCCTGCTGCCCCCATGCTTCGAGAATATATGCTCTTTTTTTTTAACTGTGGTGGTGAAATCCCCTCCTACAGCACTGGAGTCACGGCTTTATGTATCGTGGGAGCAAACGCTGTTGCTGTCAAGATCAGGGATGAGCCGAACACCCCCCTGTTCGGTTCGCACCAGAACCTGCGAACAGTCAAAATGTTCGTGTAAACTTTAGAACCCTATTAAATACAATGGACTCGAACGTTCGAAATCTAAAGTGTTAATTATAAAGGCTAATATGCAAGTTATTGTCCTAAAAAGTGTTTGGGGACCCGGGTCCTGCCCCAGGGGACATGTATCAATGCAAAAAGAAGTTTTAAAAAAGGCCGTTTTTTCGGGAGCAGTGATTTTAATAATGCTTAAAATGAAAAAATAAAAGTGAAATATTCCTTTAAATTTCGTACCTGGGCGGTGTGTATGATATGCATGTAAAGTGGTGCATGTTTCCCGTGCTTAGAACTGTCCCTGCAAAAAATGTCATTTTTGAAAGAAAAAAATGCATTTAAAACTCACTCGCGGCTATTAATGAATTGTCGGCTCCCGGCAATACATACAAAAGTCATTGATAAAAAAAAAAAAAAAAAAGCGTGGGGGTTCCCCAGAATTCAATTACCAGGCCCTTCAGGTCTGGAATGGATATTAAGGGGAACCCCGCCGCAAATTTTAAAAAAAATTGACGTGGGGTTCCCCCAAATATCCATTCCAGGCCCTTCAGATCTGGCATGGATTTCAAGGGGAACTCCACCCCAAATTTAAAAAAAAATGGCGTGGAGTCCCCCTAAAAATCCATACCAGACCCCTTATCCGAGCACGCAACCTGGCCGGCCGCAGGGGAAAAGGGGGGGATGAGAGAGCGGCCCCCCCTCCCTCCTGAACCGTACCAGGCCACATGCCCTCAACATGGGGAGGATTTCCCCATGTTGATGGGGACAAGGGCCTCATCCCCACAACCCTTGCCCGGTGGTTGTGGGGGTCTGCGGGCGGGGGGCTTATCGGAATCTGGAAGACCCCTTTAACAAAGGGGACCCCCAGATCCCGCCCCCCCCCCGTATGTGAATTGGTAAGGGGTACATTGTACCCCTACCATTTCACGAAGAAAGCGTAAAAAAATGTTAAAAAAAACACACAAACACCTTGAAAAAGTCCTTTATTAAAAAAAAAAACAAAAAAAAAAAACAATCCAGCGGTGAAATCCAGTGTCCCGCGGCGATCCCGATGTCCAGCGCTGTCCTTCATTGGTTGTGCCTGAGCGGACCTGATGGGGAACTCCCTCTCAGTATTTTAAATGTATAGACCCGCCCCTTCTAAAGTTCCCCATGAGGTCCGCTCAGCGGACCAGATGCGGAACATGAGAAGGGGCGGGTCTATACATGTATTACCAAAGTGAGAGCAGTTCCCCATCAGGTCTGCCCCCTCGGTATGTCGGACCCGCCTACGTCATTGGCTTGAGCGGGGAACTTCCTTCACTATGTAAATTTAAATTACACAGTGAAGGAAGTTCCCCGCTCAAGCCAATGACGTAGGCGGGTCCGACATACCGAGGGAGCGGACCTGATGGGGAACTTTAGAAGGGGCGGGTCTATACATTTAAAATACTGAGAGGGAGTTCCCCATCAGGTCCGCTCAGGCACAACCAATGAAGGACAGCGCTGGACATCGGGATCGCCGCGGGACACTGGATTTCACAGCTGGAATGTTTTTTTTTTTTTTTTTTTTAAATAAAGGACTTTTTCAAGGTGTTTGTGTGTTTTTTTAAACCTTTTTTTACGCTTTCTTCGTGAAATGGTAGGGGTACAATGTACCCCTTACCAATTCACATAGGGGGGGCGGGATCTGGGGGTCCCCTTTGTTAAAGGGGTCTTCCAGATTCCGATAAGCCCCCTGCCCGCAGACCCCCACAACCACCGGGCAAGGGTTGTGGGGATGAGGCCCTTGTCCCCATCAACATGGGGACATCCTCCCCATGTTGAGGGCATGTGGCCTGGTACAGTTCAGGAGGGAGGGGGGCCGCTCTCTCGTCCCCCCCTTTTCCCCTGCGGCCGGCCAGGTTGCGTGCTCGGATAAGGGGTCTGGTATGGATTTTTAGGGGGACTCCACGCCATTTTTTTTTTAAATTTGGGGTGGAGTTCCCCTTAAAATCCATGCCAGATCTGAAGGGCCTGGAATGGATATTTGGGGGAACCGCACGCCATTTTTTTTTAAATTTGCGGCGGGGTTCCCCTTAATATCCATTCCAGACCTGAAGGGCCTGGTAATTGAATTCTGGGGAACCCCCACGCTTTTTTTTTTTTTTTTATCAATGACTTTTGTATGTATTGCCGGGAGCCGACAATTCATTAATAGCCGCGAGTGAGTTTTAAATGCATTTTTTTCTTTCAAAAATGACATTTTTTGCAGGGACAGTTCTAAGCACGGGAAACATGCGCCACTTTACATGCATATCATACACACCCCCCAGGTACGAAATTTAAAGGAATATTTCACTTTTATTTTTTCATTTTAAGCATTATTAAAATCACTGCTCCCGAAAAAACTGCCGTTTTTAAAACTTCTTTTTGCATTGATACATGTCCCCTGGGGCAGGACCCCGGTCCCCAAACACTTTTTAGGACAATAACTTGCATATAAGCCTTTATAATTAGCACTTTAGATTTCTCCCATAGATTTTTCGAATTTGCCGCGAACACCCCAATTTGTTCGCTGTTCGGCGAACGGGCGAACAGGCAATGTTCGAGTCGAACATGAGTTCGACTCGAACTCGAAGCTCATCCCTAGTCAAGATAAATAATTCCGCGCTGCAGTTGAATGGCGCACCTGAAAACAAAAAATTACATACCTGAAAAGCAAGCATGATAAAACATTGCAGAATGGAATACAGTAAAAAAGAGCAGAACAATAGAGAGAAAATAGAGAGAGAGAGAGAGAGAACAATAAAACGACAACTATTTTTGGTTTTTTTATTTTATATTTTTTTTGTGTTTTGTTTTTTACGTTTTTTTTTTCTTTTTTACACTTTTTTTTTTTAAACTTTAACAACTGTAATGGTTCGGGTCTCTCAAAATGTAATGGCATCTTGGGAGACCCTGTGTAAGTGTGTCCTAGTCTGTGAAATGCTGTACCCTACGCTAAAACTTCACTTTTGAGTGGTAGCGTTCAAAACATTCACCAAGGCAAAGACCCAGGTTTGTCAGGACAGAGTGGACAATAATAACGGGTGTCACGCCTAAATCCGCGCTTGCTACAGACACGACATCTTTTTTGGGGGGCTCGTTGGGTAGGGGTACTCGGGAGGAGATGCGTATAATGCCTCTCATGCAGCCGGCTTACCGCATTTGGTTGGGGATGGTGAGGTGCAGAACCGCCTGGATACAGGAGTTCTGTGACTATCTCATTCTGGAATTTTAGAAGAGATAAAGTCCCGCCTGAAGCTCTGTATAGCACATGAGCGTTCAGCAAAGCCAATTGGAATAAGGATAGAGACACTTTTTTGTACCAGCGTCTCGCCTTACGGTCAATTAGATACGGCGCCATCAACTGGTCGTTGAGGTCCACCCCTCCCATATTTTTGTTATATTCGTGGACACAGAGGGGTTTCTACACAACACCAGTCGCCGTACGAATTTGGACTGTCGTGTCTGCATGAAGGGAGGTAAGAAGGAAAACATTCTTATTGTCCCTCCACTTCATAGCGAGCAAGTTAATACACTTTACGCAGGCTCTCTCCCCCAGCCTAAGACGGGCATCTACAAGCCGCTGGGGAAAGCCCCGGCGATTAGGTCGCACGGTGCCACATGCTCCAATCTGATGATCAAACAAGTGACTAAACAGTGGCACGCTCGTGTAATAATTGTACACATACAAGTGGTACCCCTTTCCGAATAAGGGTGACACCAAGTTCCACACTATCTTGCCAGCGCTCCCTATGTAATCCGGGCAGTTGACCGGCTCAACCTGACTATCTTTTCCCTCATAAACCATAAAGCTCCATACATAGCCTGTTGCCCTGTCACAGCACTTATAGAGCTTGACCCCGTATCTGGCACGCTTGCTGGGAAGGTACTGCTTGAAAGCCAAGCGGCCAGAAAATTTAATCAGGGACTCATCAACGCAGACAGCTTGATCGGGAATAAACAAGGCTGCAAAACGTTCGTTGAAGTGGTTTATGAGGGGCCGAATTTTATAGAGCCGGTCGTATTCAGGGTCCCCACGTGGATGACAAAGTTCATTGTCGTTGAAGTGCATGAACCGCAAAATCTGCTCGTATCGTTTCCTGGGCATGGAGGCAGAGAACACGGGCATGTGGTCAATTGGGTGCGTGGACCAATAAGCACACAATGACGGGAATTTATGTGTGCCCATGTTGAGGGAAAGGCCCAGAAAGGTCTTAAATTCGGAAACCGTAATTGGTTTCCAATCTTTGGCAATGGAAGGCAACTGGGGATTAGCGGCGATGAATTGACCAGCATATAAATTACTCTGGTCCACAATAGATCTATAGAGATCTTCCGTGAAAAACGGCGAATAATAATCGATTGGCATAAAATCAGCTGTTTCCACCTGAATACCGGGTTGGGCAGTGAATGGGGGAAGTACGGGTTCTGCAGAAGTGGTGGGGACCCAATCAGGATAGGCGAATTCTGCAGGAAGAGCACTATGGGTACGACGGGCCTGCCTTTGTCTTCTTGGTGGCAGCGGGACACTACTTGTGCTTGCCACCTCGCCAGCTTGAACTGCACTTATGGGACTCGCTACGTCACCACGTGATACTGCAGTGCTGGATGTACGCCCAGGCTGTACTAGGCCGCTGGTGCTTGCCAATTCACCAGAAGGAATAGCGGCGCTAGTACTCCTCTGCTCCATGATACGAGAGCCCTGCGGTTCTTGCTCCTCAACAACCTCAGAAGATCGGGATCGGGTACGCCTGACCTTAGCAGGGACCTCAACTTCGTCGTCAGAGCTATCTGACGTGGGGCCGCTGACGTCACTGTCTTCTACGGGAAGATATTCTGAGCCTGAATCTGACAGATACGTGACCTCCTCTTCACTATCTGTCATGCTCAGAATCTCGTAGGCCTCTTTACTAGTGTACCTTCGACTTGCCATTTTGGGCTCTAAATTTAGGGGTACACTAGTAAGATTCACAGGAAAAAAAGCACCCGACTGTCGTCAGCAAATATATCAAACGCTACAAAAAAAGTGTTAGCGGTCGCAGGGATCAGGACTGTCTCTGCGAACGCTGCAGTTATGTGTTTTGTGTTTTGTAAGTGACAGTGATCGATCGATACTGCACTTGGGTGGGCTGGGCTGGGCGGAGGGGCTAAACGCAGGTGCTAGCAGGTATCTGGGCTGATTATGCTAACACTGCATTTTTGGGAACCCTAAACCGCTGGGGACGCTAGTATAGATCTGATCAGATACTATACCACTAAGGGAGGTGTATGCTTTGTGCGTGGGTGTTAGCGTTACTGGCACTAACCTAACGCTGCCTGGGGCGACGCAGACCCTCTCTGGCGCTAAAACCTAATTGATCTCACCCGCCGGGCGATCAGGGGGTTAAAACTTTATTGGGTTATATACGGCGGGTGCCCTGATGCTATAAAAAGCAAACTAACCAACCAGTGTCACCCGTAACCTTTATATGGTGATCACTGGTGAAAGGGTTAACTAGGGGCAATCAGGGGGTTAAAACCTTTATTAGGTTAAATATGGGGGTACCCGACGCTATATAAAAACCTGACGGGTTACCTAAATAACTAAATAATTAACTGGGTAACCAGTGTCACCAGTGACGCTTATACGGTGATCACTGGTGAAAGGGTTAACTCTAGGGGCAATCAGGGGGTTAAAATAATATATGGGGGTACCTGACGCTCTAAAAACCTGCGGCGAAACTAAAAATAAATAACTGGCTATCTAGGGCACCACCGGCACTAAATACAGCGATCGAAAATATGATCGCTTAGTGACGCTGGCGTTAGGGGGTGAAAGGGTTACCTGGGGGGCGATCAAGGGGTTAAACCTTTATTAGGGGGGGGTTAGGGGGCTACCCTGGACCTAAAGGGGCCTAAACCTAACTGCCCTGCAACTTTTTACTATCACAGATGACACTAAAAGCAGTGATCAGTAAAATAAATGATCACTGCAATCAGTGACACTGTGATTGGGGGCTGGGGGGTGACCTGGGGGGTGATCTGGGGGTGACTGGGGGGTGAAATGTGTGCCTATGTGTACCTACGTGTCAGTGGACTGTTGGTGCACTAACCTGCTTCCTCTCTCCTCGGCGCCGGAATCGAAAAGACCGCCGCGAGGGAGATGACATCACTTCCTCCTGCCTGTGTTTACATCACATGGCGGAGGAAGCATTTTCATTGGCCGGGAGCGATCGCGAGGGGGTGGCCGAAATCAAATGGTCACCCCCTCATCTCTGATCGCTCCCCAACGATTATCGGCCGCTCACTGTATAGGAGGGGGTCCGATCGGACCCCCCAACTGTACAAAGGCGATCACGTACACTCTACGTGATTGTGCCTGTCGGTGCCATTCTGTCGACGTATATATACAGTGAGCGGTCGTTAAGTGGTTAAAGGGTAAGTCCACTTTCATTGGGAAAAAAAATATCAACTAAAGAAAAAATAATATAGCGTATACAATTGCAACACAAGTCATATTGTAATTGAATGCTATTAAAAATGACCTTCCCTTTTCAATCTGCAGCCACTGTAATTTTCTGAAAATGCAATATGGCTACCTGGAGATGTTCTGCACATAGAAAGTGTACAGAACGTCCCCCAGAAACATAATTTCCTACTTGTGTGATTGGCTCACAAAATTTTCCCAGAAGTCTGCCTAAGATACAAGTCAGATTTCCGGAATCCCCTGGAACAAAAATGTAATTTTTGGTGAGATACTTCCGAAAGGAACTCACGTCTAAATGGGATGCAGGCCCAGCAGCTTTCCTCATTGGAGCCCTGCAGGTGCTGTAGCTGATAATAATGAAACAACTCCCATTAGGCTCACTTTTCACAGAGGCACAGAGGAACGCACAGGGGTTTCTTTAGCATAACAAAAGGTAGGAATCTGCAATAGAGGTTGTTATAATCCTTGCAATGTACATAGATCACCCAGAGGGGAAGTTTTTTTTTCTAAACAAAAGTGGAGTTACTCTTTATGTAGAAACTCTCCAAATTGTAGAAAATCACTTTAACAGTTGGCATTGGAACAAGTGTCCCCTTTAGATAACCTCCCTTCTATTCTTGTTCTGGTGGCAACTGGAAATTTTGGATTTACCTTCCTTTTTTTTATTTTTATTACCGGTAATCTGATATACTGGTATTTTTAAGTTTCATTTACCCCTTTTTTTCATATTACCTGCACCATATTTCATGTTGGCATTGCATACTCAGGTTGTTCTTTCCACTTGTCAGTGAGATCACTGCCATTGCTGAACTGCATGCTGCATAATTCCTAATTTAAATTACTTATTGACAAAAAAACACTATTAGCTTGGTGATAAAGCTTTGTACATAGATAATCAGACTATTAGAGCAGAATCATTATGCTGTGCTTTTTGAAAGACTTCACAATTGACAATACATGCCAAGTAAAGATTAACCGTGTGTGCACAACTTAAAGGATAACTAAACCCAAAGAACAAATATTAAATTTTTTGCAGATTAGCAGTCCTAAAATGTGCTGGCTAACTTATTTTTCTTTCCTTTTTACTCTAATGCGGCGTACACACGATCGTTTTTCATGCCATTTTTTAAACCGACGTTTTTCTCGTCGTTTTTTTTCATGTTTCCTCTCAAGCCTGTCTTGCGTACACACGATCATTTTAAAAAACGTTCAAGCAAAGCGCAGTGACGTACAACATGTACGACGGCACTATAAAGGGGTAGTTCCGTTCGGATGGCACCACCCTTCATGTTAGTAAAGTTTGTTGAGCGACGATTCGCGCTTTTCAGCCTCGTGCTTTTCAGTCCGTTACAGCGTGACGAATGTGCTATCTCCATTACAAACGCTAGTTTTACCAGAACGAGCGCTCCCGTCTCATACTTGATTCTGAGCATGCGTGTTTTTTTTCACGTCGTTAAAGCATACACACTATCGTTTTTCACATCGTTAAAAAAAACGACATGAAAAACGACGTGAAAAAATAGAGCATGTTCGAAATTTTTAATGCCCGTTTTTCACGTCGTTAAAAATGCTCTGGAGCATACACACGATCGCTTTTAATGGCCATTTTAAAAAATTGCATTTTTAACGGCATGAAAAACGATCGTGTGTATGGGGCATTAGAACATTTTCAGCATATGTAGGAAATACGTGTTGAGTGGCACTTTTTAACGGTTGTGCAAAGAGGAAGGGAAGGGGGAACTAAAACATTAACTAGTATACTGTACCTTTTACCACTGTAGTGAATCATACAAATCATACACGAACACATAGATGTGCCCAAGTGATGATTAAGGTCACAAATATAAGTGGAGTATGTGCTAAAGTGTCCATAATATTCTCATGAAATTAATGCTCCTTCAGTGCTTTCATATCACACCACTGATGTTCAATGATTGATTTTCAGTCCCTCGGTGACACCACTGGTGACTCCAATATTTAAAGTGCTCACTCACCAGATGGTCATGACCTCAAAAAAGTTGGTCAAAATGTGCTTTTTACAAAATAATCTCCTCTCCTCCCTAGCCTCCAACGTCCTGGATGCCCAAAATATTGCTCTCCTTCTCCTCTTAGCAGCACCACAAACCACTCAAGACCAATGGGTACATTTTTAATTGCACAGTATTTATTACAAATAAATCATTATAAATTCATAAAACAAAAGATAGCCTACTCACATTTAAAAAGTGACCACCTTGGTACCCAATATAACCAGTCATTATTGTAAACTAAAACACTGTCGAATGCTTGCTCCTGGAGTCAGCATGCGTTCCAATTATGATGTCATGGTAAATGACAAGCTGGAAGTCCTGCCTCTACGCATTTTGCTGATTGATAAAGCTAGCGCTCTGAAGATATCAATCGATAAAAGGCGATACTTCTGACTCGTCATTTCCGGTGACAGCATATCTAGTCATTGGAACGCAAGCCAGTTCTTTTAAAGTAGCTATATAGGCAAAACTTTTTGACAAATTTTAGATAGAGTAACAGAAGGTTATAACCCCTGTCAGATTTTTTTGTCATCTGTGTCCGATTGGGGCGATTTCCCTTTACTTCCTGTCCCATAGCCAAAACAGGAAGCGAGAAGAAATTCCTGCAAATTAAGGGAATCCCTTGGGGCTCCCCAGATCAGCAGAACTAGTGTCCCCATTGGAAGATTTACCCTCTATAAATTTTCTGGGGACTATCTAAAACTTGAGAAGGTGAATCGCCCTAACAGGGACACAGACGGCAATACAAATCTAGTAATTATTCAAATCCATCTCCACTCTGTCCAAAACATGGTAATGGTATTGGTAATTCAGTAACGAAGAAAAGTTTAGCAGCTGGAGGTGATGGAGACAACAGAAAATACTGGTGACAAATGTATCTTTTGATATTTATGCTGTGATTATCATTTAATAAATAAAGTTACATTTAGTGCATGTATAATAAAGGGCGGGGGATCTTGTCAATCACAATAAGTGGCACTATCCCCAATAATGTACAAATGAAGCATTTTATGTCCCACATGTCCCTTCAAAGAACAAGGGCCCTTGAGAATAGGGATACAATTGCGACATAAGTCATATTGTAATTGAATGTTATTAAAAATTACCTTTCCTATTCAATCTGCAGCCACTGTATTTTTCTGAAAATGCAATATGGTTACATAGAGTTGTTCTGTACACATGTGCCCAAATTACAAGGAAAACAAAAAATACTTAAATATCGTTTTTATTATTCTATTAAAAATGTATATCCCTTATATATATAAAAACATTGGTCAACAGCTGCACAGATAAATGTACAATAAATACTCAGAAATATAAAAACGATGGATCGACAAGTTACGCCCAGTAAGGGCTTTCTCAGGATTCACTTTGTCTATAGATCTTTACGACAATGCAGCCAGCCCAAAAAAAAATTCATTTTTTATAAATAATCCATAAGGGGATAAACACCCACAGAGTAGCATCATTCAGACAGTCTAGTTAACAATATTGAAAGTATCAACCTTAGCCACTGAGGTAGTCATCCATAAATATCAGATAGATCCCAGCAAATCAATCCGCAGATAATAACGGTTTTGGGACAGTTTTATTTATTTATTTATTTATTTATTTTTCAATTCATTTATTTATTTATTTTTTCCAACAAGATCTAAACATAAATATAGTTCAAACTTCCACATCTATTATTTCACATCACAATCAACAATACTCATGCAACAGTAAAAAAAAAAAGAAAAGAAAACCAAATAGAAGGAGGACAACCCCCTCCCTTGCTCTCTCCCCTCGTGCCCCTCCAAAAACCTTTGTTCTCCTCACCTTTCTTCTTTACCACCATGAATGAACATAAGGCTCATTAGACCTCTTCCCCCCTCGCTCCTTTTTCACGAAGAGTTTCCCCCTCCTCTGAGGCCAGGAAGGCGCTCCAAGCAGACCAGGTATCGGAGTACCTTTCGTGCTGTTGACGTGAAGAAAGGACTAGGTCTTCTAGTTTGCTAACCTCCTTCACCTTACTGATCCACATTTCTAATGTCGGTGGCGATGTTGATTTCCACTTTAACGGGATACATGCCTTTGCGGCATCTAAAAGGTACTGAATGCATGATTCCTTGTATATCCTTTCGGGGATCTGGTTAACATGTAGGAGGAAAAACTCCGGGCCCTCCGGTATTGTTAGATCCGTACATAGTTGAAGGGACTGTCTAATCCCCAGTCAAAACCGCCTTAGTCTGGAGCAGTCCCAGAATATATGCAGCATAGTACCTTTCTCTTCCTGACATCTCCAGCACCGGTCTGAAGCTTCCGGGAACATTTCCCCAAGTTTCCCTGGTGTTCTATACCACCTAGATAGAATCTTGAAATTGGTTTCTTGTGTTTTAACACATATTGAAGTCTCATGTGTAAACCTAAGCATCCTCTGTCGCTGCTCTGGACTAAAAGTCCCCCTTAGTTCCTTTTCCCAATCCTGGATACATTCCAGGGATGGGGTTTCCGGCTGGGTATTCAACAGTTCGTAACATACTGATAGTGTATGCGATGTTACTCCTTTCTCATTACAAAGATTTTCAAATATAGTCAAAGATCTATCCATCTGTCTCGGGCCCGGGAGAGTGCTAAGGAAATGGGTAATCTGTAACGCATTCCAAAATTTTAATCTAAAAATATTTCCTTGTTCCATCAGCTCCCTTGTTGTGACCCAGGTTACCGTATGGATATAATTAAATGCTCGAGTGTATCCCATGCTTATTAAGCGTTGAAATCCACTCTCTTCACACCCCGGCTGAAAGGATGGATTGCCCAATATTGGGTATAGTGGAGAGGTCGTAGGTGCCACTCCGATAGTGGGGAGCAGGGCCGCGCATAGCTTGACCGTATTGCCCACCACCGGACTGGAAATCACTTCTCTCGGCATTGCAGCAAGACACCATGGTGCTCCATTTAGTGGCACCGAGGACTGTGCATTTTCAATCTGTACCCATAATTTAGTCTCTGCATGTCTATTCCAATCAACGACTCTATTCAAGTGTACTGCTTGGTAGTACTTCCTTATGTCCGGTACCGCCAGTCCCCCCTGTCTCTTACTATACATTAACTGTTTCCGTTGTATCCTGGGCTGTTTATGTGCCCATATAAATTCAAATATTAGCTTCTGAGTCTGTTTAATGAAACTTAAGGGGATATGTATTGGTAGTGCCTGTAATAGATATAGGATTTTAGGAAGTATACTCATTTTAATAATGTTACATCGTCCTAGCCATGTGTGGAAGCCGAAGCTCCATTTGTCTAGAAGAGTCTTGACCTTTTGCAGTAGAGGGGGAAAGTTTAATTCGTATATTTTCGCCAAATTTTTTGGGAGAGAGGTACCCAAGTACGTTAAGGCTCCGTCTGTCCACTTAAACTTAAAATTTTGTTTCAACTGTATTAACGATGTATCTAATAAGTTAACCCCCATTGCTTCCGATTTTTTAAAGTTAATACGGAGATTCGAGAGAGCCCCATATTTCTCGAATTCCCTCATAAAATTCGGGATCGTAATCAGTGGATTGGTAAGTGTAAAAAGCATATCGTCCGCATAGGCCGAGATTTTACATTGAATATTCCCTATTTGAATCCCTGAGATATCTTGATTCCGTCATAGTGTGCACAAAAATGGTTCCAATGACAGGACGAAGAGGAGTGGGGACAGGGGACATCCCTGTTGTGTCCCGTTTGTGATAGGGAAGGGTTCTGATAGTATTCCATTTGCTCGTACCCGGGCTGTTGGGCAGGAATAAATAGAGGCGACCCACTGTAGTATCTTGCTTCCAAACCCTCCATGTTGGAGGACTGCCCGTATCCAAGTCCAGCTCACCCTGTCTAAGGCCTTCTATGCATCTGTACTCAAGAATACGCATTGCGTCTGTGTTTTATTCGCTATCTGTTGCAGATTAATAATGTTCGTTGTATTATCTCAAGCTTCTCTTGCGGGGACAAATCCCACCTGATCTAGATGTATCAAGTTCGGGACAAACTGCTGGATCCTATCTGCCAGAACCTTGGTAAAAAAAAATTGCTCTAGATTTAATAAAGATATTGGACGATAACTTCCACATGAGACTGGGTCTTTCCCCTCTTTTGGTATCACTGTAAAATATGCTAATAAGGTATCTTTCATTAAAGTAGCTGAAGACCCTAGACCATTAAATAGCTTAACCATATATTCAGATAAGTAGGGAAATTATTTTTTGTAATATTGTGCCGTAAGGCCGTCCGGTCCCGGTGATTTCCCTAGCTTCATAGAACCTACCGTTGTCTCCATTTCTTCTCTGCTTATGGGGGTCTCTAGTCTCTCTCTGTCTATTTCCGAAAGTATTGGTATGCATGACGCCGACAGATACAGATCTATTTGCTCTTGCGTCTGGGGTTTATTCTCTAAATTGTACAGGGTATGGTAAAATTCTTGGAATTCTCGTACTATCTCCTGTGGTTTTGTTGCCTTAGGTTTATTCGGGGAGATAATGTGAGGTATATAATTACTTCGTTTCTGCTCTTGTAGGGTTCTGGCCAATATTTTCCCACATTTATTTATTTATTTGAAATGTTTTTTTTTTATATTTAACAATGTATATACAATACTTATATTACAAATAATTATTACAGAGTCTAAGAAATTGGATTCATGGAGCAATATGTGCATGGGATTGTACACCCCATTAACACCCATCATACCATAAGAACATACCTAAAATATAAAATAAAACACACAACAAGGATTGTGGAAAAGTTTAGGCCGCAGCCCCTTTATTGGGTTTAAAACTATTTTAATTATGAAATTAACTTTAACCTTTAATACCAGAATCGCTGTTAACCATTAACAGACCAACATGCTTAGTCACTAAGACTCAAGCAGCAATATCTTATACCAACCAAATTCCAGTTTACCAACCACTATCCATCCACAAAGTGGGCGACATTGCCCAAAAAGATAGACCTTCAATATCAAACAGAACTGTTGGTAACCAATAACAGACCAACTTGCTTAGTCACTAAGACTCAAGCAGTAATATCTTATATAAAACAAGTAACCGCGTACCGACCACTGGCCACCCACAAATTGGGCGACGTTACCCACATAACCGCGACGGGGGGGGGGGGGGGGGAAGGGGAGGGAGGGTGGGAGAGCAGGTCAAAAGATCTAGAAGTAAGGCTGAGGAGAATCCAGAGGTGAGTCCAACTGACAGACTTGAGGTAAATGCTAACTCCGCCCAGTGACAGGGGAGGATATAAGTAAAAGGTTACACTCATTGGCTAGATGTTTCCCACCAAAGGATTTGTCACCAATCCAGTGCTCTACAGCTGAGGTAAATCTTCCTAGCAACAGCAGGCAGCTTCTCACCTGAAACACAAAACAGAAAGAACCAGCAAAGCAGCCATAGAGAGACATGTACTTAACAATTATCATAGCCCTCTATTAAGAGTAAAATGTATTTATTAAACAAATGGGTGTTAGGTGTGATAATCCCATGGGGCCACTTCTCTATTTTATTCTTTCGTGGCCCTGACATTCTGAGAGCAGAAGCTATTTAATTTAAGACACTCCTTCCCTCTCAATCTAATTGGAACATCATACATCGTCTAAATAGACAATGAGGGAGAAAGGGCGGGGGAGGTGTGATGACTTCTACAGTGCGTGTGTAAATTTTACCTTGAGCTATTGAGCTCGATAAACAACATCATTTTCAGCAAAACAGAAAAGGATAGCCTAGAAACTGTGCCAAATGTGCCTAAAGCTCCACCCTATGACCCAACGTAAAGTGGTATTAAACAAAAACAATAATGTATTACAGTGCAGATTACCAATTCATAGACTTTTTTGCTTTTATTTTCACCTGGTGATCTGGCCAGTATGTCTGTTATAATTTTTAACTTTCTTTAAAATACCAAGCTGTCCAGCAAAAGTAGCAGTTAGAGGGTTGAGACTAGCCATTTAACACTAACAGGTGTGCTTACAATGGTCAGCTTTAATTCATTTACGTAAAACCTTTATCCATAAAGAAAAAAAAAATACTGTAACTGCTTAAAAAGTGTTAGCTGGTGTTCAGCTATAATTTGTTAGCCACATCCATCTAAATCTGCTAGTACATCTAATACTACTCTCTCCCCAGATTGACAATGCTGCTGTCCAAAAGTGTTTCTGTTGCTCCCCCTTCCACAGTGGGGACATCCTAGGAAAGGAAGTGTGCCAGATCATCTGGTGAAAATAAAGGAAAACATGAAAACAAATGCAGCCACCATATTTAAGGATTGGTAAGCTGCAATATATTATATTTTTGTATTTGAGTTTAATTCATAGTTACATAGTTACATCGGTATGGTTGAAAAAATACACCAGTCTATCCAGTTTAACCTGTGGTGTGTGTGTGTGCTTGTGTTTATGTCAGGAGGAAAATTGTATAACCCTGTAGGTTGCGATCATTAAGATGCCCATCTAATAGTTTTTTGACACTCCCTGCTGATATCACTGCTTGTGGAAGAGAATTCTACATCCTTACTGCTCTGACAGTAAAGAACTCTCTTTGCAGATTACAGTTAATCCACTTATCTTCCAATTTCTGTGAATGGCCACGTGTCTTTTTAAAACTCCCTTTCACTGAATTTTTTTTTCCTGTGCTTTGGTCACCAGTCAGGTATTTGTATATCGCTATCATATCCCCTCTCAAGCGTCTCCTCTCCAGAGAAAATAAGTTCAATGCTTGTAGCCTTACCCCATAGCTGAGATCCTCTAGTTACTTTATTAGCTTTGTTGCCCTTTTTCTGAACTCTTTCCAGTTCCAGCACGTCCTTCCTGAGGACTGGTGCCCAGAACTGGATGGAATAATCCAGAGACAGATGGATCAGAGTCTTCCACTGTAAATAAACAAAGTATCAATATGTAGTATTTCATATTTACCTGACTATAAAACATTTTTGGTTCTCTCCATAAAAAATAACATAAGAAAATGTATCCAAAACCATTATACATTTCCTTAAAGTGGATGTAAACCCTCCATACACCCAGTGAAGTGAACAGCCTCAGGTGATACACAGAGATTAACCAAATCTCCCTACATAGGTTGTACATGTATATCTGCTGTCTTCACATTTATATACTGTTTAGAAAGTTCAGATCTTGAAAGGAAATTTTTTCTTCCTGATTAACACAGAGTGTGATGTCTGGGCATACAGCCAAGATAGCTAAAATTGCTGATTGGAGGAAAGGCACACACCCCCTTTCATCATAGGCAGAGACTCTCAGAGGTGTTTTGTAACAGGGCCAGCTGCCTGCTAATCTATTTATAGCAACCTCCCCTGACAGAAATTTCAGGCTGCTTTTATCTGATGTGTCCGAGAATTTGTCAGGAGTTATCAGGCTGATAACAGAGGAACGGTTCAGGAGAGAGCTATGGGACTTGGCTCATTGAAGAGAGATAACAAAACACTGCAGATATATGTGCCCAGCTCAAATTTCATGAATTGGGTTTACATCCACTTTAAAAGAAGAACAGGAGCCTGCACTGCTGGCTTCCTCTTGAAATCGCTTGTTATCTGGCTTCACAACATTTAAAAGTTTAATTATGGGCAAAAAAAACAACATTTTATCTCTGCACCTTCCTCTAGCAAAATCAGTAGCTTGTTTTTCAAAAAAAAAAAATTAAAACTTAAATTCCTTACTTGAAACCATGGTCAAGTGACAGGCAATGTCCAAAGTATTCTTGTATCTGCTCTGTAGTGCAGAAGGTTACTTCTTGCATTGTCTTTGTCACTTATTGGTGATGTGGAACAAAAGGGCATGCACAGGGTCCTGTAGTCTTACAATGTCAGTCACTTGCATTGGGAGCAACTTGCAATCACTGATCTATACATATTTACTTAAAGTGGTTGTAAACCCACTTAGGCAACTTTCACCTACAGGTAAGCCTAGATTAAGGCTTACCTGTAGGTGTTTGCAATATCTCCTAAACCTACACGGTTTAGGAGATATTATACAAAAACAATGCACCGTTGTCTACGGCGCATGCGCGCCATAGACAACGGCGCTGCTGCACTGTCAACGCCAGTTTTATCAATGGATAATGCGCGGTGACATCATCGCCGCTCCGGCCACTCAGAGCGCCGGAGTGTCGATACCCGGAAGTAACCTTCCGGAGCGATGTCTGCGGCCGGAGGGGGAGACGAGGATGGCTTCGGGGGCTTCGATCTAAGGTAAGTACTGCATAATGAGCTAGTATGCTAGTCATACTAGCTCATTATGCATTTCTCTTGCAAGTTATTCTTTTTGTAAAAAAAAAAAAAAGGGTTTACAACCACTTTAAAGAGGTGCCTCAGATGGTCACAGGACAGCAGAGTCAGGTGACTAAATAATATTTGCAAAAGTTTTTTTTATTTTTAGAATAATAACTGCAGCATGCCTAGGAGTGGAAAACTCTTTTCAGCTTTAGGTCACGCACCTGGAACAAGCATAGGTATGTTAATAATTGTGCCTAATCTCTGTACTTCTGCAGCAACTCTTTCCATACAGTATAACAAAAAAATCAGCACAGATATCCCCGCCCCCCTCTCTGAAGTCCTCTTGAGCAGTGACACTTCTGGCAGTGTCAGTCTCTTTGGTCCACCAAACTCTCACCCGTTCTTCTTGTGGACATCTACTTCCCTACTGTCTTTGGTTTGGCTAGGCAAGTATAGTTAGTGTAGCGGCCTCACCCCGTCCTTTTTAGCTAGGGGTATGTCGAGCGACAGAGTGAGGTGCGCTACGGCCCATGTCCTCCCCATGGCTGTGGGTGAGGTGAAGGCCAGTACCAATCTTTTCCTCAGGCCAAATGTGTGCTGGTTATGAGGGTCAGTCCTTCCGTGCCAGAATCTCCCTTTGTTCCCATCAACAGAGTCCATACACCCATCAAAATCCAAACTCAGGTTTATTGCGTATCTCCACATACAGTCAAATGCAACGGCATGATACGATGGGGAAGCAGGTCGAGGCACTGTACAGGTTCCTAGTCCCTACACTCCCTGTGCTATGACCAGGGGTTGCAGGAGTCTTGATGAAAGCTCCTCCGCTGCGCTGTAGCCCCTATCAGGGGAAGATGTCCTCCAAGGGAGTTACCGAAGGCCCATCCGTCACCGGGTTGACACTGCACTGGGTCTTCGGACGGGTGACCTCCCCAGCCTCCTCACCTCAGATGCGGGTCCCCTCGCAAGGGGCGCCCTGGAGCAACTTCACCCTCGCGGGACCCAGTCGGAGTCACCGGGTCCCAGGCCTCCTCAATAGTACCTCACCCCAGGCTGAAGGTGCCTGGGATGGACTCCATCTTCATTCCGGCCAGGCCTAGGGCGCCTAGGCCGGAACCTTGAACCGCCCGCACCCAGGCCTAAGGTGCCTGGGTGCGTGAAGAGATGATCCCCCAACCGACAGACCTCGTGGCGAGGGCGTCTCCCCCTTTTATCTCCTCCCATCAAAACCACGGCGGGTTCCCCGCCCCAGCCGTACCATCTCCAGGAAGGGACAAAAAAAGGGTAACACTGTGGTAGTGATTCTACCTCGAGCCCGTAGGTACCCCGCCACCCACAGGCCAAGGAGAATATTACACCACCCAATCCTCCACGAATAACAAAAAGGGGTCTAATCCCTGACATAATTACACACCTGGGTCTCTCTACCCCCAGGTGTATCCCACTAACTTTGAAGACCCCGCTACACACTCCCCCTTGTGATTTGACGCTGGTCCCCAGCGTCAGGTGCACACCCATGTCTCCCAAGGGAGGTTTTCTAACTGCCTCCGCAAGTGGGAGCAGGTGGTTTCGATGCCATGTCTTCAGTGGGCCTACCTTTCCCTCTGGCTTCACCTTGTAGACAGGTAGGCCCGGCAACTTCCTGCAGATGACATAGGGTTCAGATCTCCATCTGTCTGCAAGTTTGTGCTTTCCGGGGATTCCCAGATTGCGCAACAGTACTCGATCCCCGGGCTGTAGGTCTTGTACCCGGACCTTCAAGTCGAAATTTCTTTTATTCCGAGCTCCCCTTTGATCTGAGGCCGCTTGAGCTTGTTCATAGGCTACTTTCAGGCTGTGTCTGAGCCTGTCCACATATCCTTTGTGGGATGTGGCTGAGGAATGGTCCAGTGAGGTGCCAAAAGCCAGGTCCGCCGGTAGTCTCGCTTCTCTCCCAAACATGAGTCGATATGGGGAGTAGCCTGTAGCATCACTGATGGTGCAGTTGTAAGCATGTACTATGGCTGCTATGTGTTTGCTCCAATGTTGCTTTTTCTCGCTTTCCAGAGTCCCCAACATGTTGAGCAAGGTTCGGTTGAACCTTTCCGGCTGAGCATCTCCCTGAGGATAGTAAGGTGTAGTTCGAGTCTTCTTAATTCCCAAATAATCCAAGAGCTTCCGGATTAGCTTACTCTCGAAGTCCCTCCCTTGGTCTGAATGGAGTCTCTGTGGCAGCCCATAATGGACAAAGTACTTCTCCATAAGTACCTTGGCCACGGTGGAGGCCTTCTGGTCTTTGGTGGGGAAAGCCTGGGCATACCGGGTGAAATGGTCGGTTATCACCAGAACATTTCCTAGTCCACTCAGGTCGGGTTCGAGGCAGAGAAAGTCAATGCACACCAGGTCCATGGGCCCTTGGCTCTGTAGATGGCCCATTGGGGCAGCTTGATGGGGCAAAGTCTTCCTCTGGATGCATCGCGCACATGAATGGCAGTACTCCTCTACCTCTGCCCTCATGCAGGGCCAATAGAACCGACTTCTGACAAGTTGAAAGGTCCTTTCAGCCCCTAAGTGGCCATGATTGTCATGCAGGGCAATCAGAACAGTCTCCCGATGTTTCTCTGGGAGGAACAGCTGCCACTTATCTTCTGAGTCATCAGAGGGGCCCCTTCGGTAGACCACTCCCTGATGTAACTGCAACCTGTCCCACTCTTTCCTCAGCAGGCGAGCTTCTTTTGAAGGTTGACGCATGAGTCTGTTTGGATCCTGATTCTCCAAGGCCTCCAGGACCAATCTCCCCATGGGGTCTTCCAATTGGTCACACCTCAGTTCCTTCTTGGACAGTCTTGGTAGGTTGTCCTCTTCCAATTGAGCTACTCCACAGTAGTGTTTGGGGACTCCCACCGTGGTAACTCCTATTTCCTCTGCTCTGGAGCCTCCTCGGGCTTGGAATTCAGCTCCTTGACAAAGGGCCCGCACCCCGTCCGGTGCCACTTGGGTCCAATCTTCTAGTTCAATGGTGGGGGAATGAGATCTTCTGGACAGAGCGTCTGCGTCTCGATTCCCCACTCCTGGTCTATACTTAAGGCTGAAGTTGAATCCAGACAGTGCGGCCAGCCACCTGTGTCCAGTGGCGTCCAGCTTGGCCGTGGTGAACAGGTAGGTAAGGGGGTTGTTGTCGGTCTTCACAGTGAACTCCGCTCCATACAGGTAGTCTTTGAGCTTGTCTACTACCGCCCACTTGAGGGCCAGGAACTCCAGCTTGTGAGTGGGGTAGTTCTTCTCAGAGGGGGTCAGGCTCCTACTCACATAGGCAACAGGTCGCAATTGCCCCTCATGTTCTTGGTAAAGTACTCCTCCCAGACCGTCATGACTAGCATCCACGTGCAGTTCATAGGGTTTGATTGGGTCTGCGTAGGCCAAGACTGGTGCAGTGGTCAGGCTCCTCTTCAATTCCTGGAAAGCCTCTTCACACTTCTGATTCCACTGATCTCTGAGGGACTCTCCTGGCCTCCTGGGCCCCGAGCCATCCTCTTCTCCTTCAGTCTTGAGCAACTCATTCAATGGTCTAGCAATTCGGGCAAATCCCTCCACAAACCTCCTGTAGTAGGAGCAGAAGCCCAAGAAGGATCTGAGTTCTGTTACTGTGGTGGGCCGTGGCCAGGAGGTAACTGCCTCCAATTTCTCGGGGTCTGTGGCCACCCCTTCTTCAGACACTATGTGCCCCAGATAGTTCACAGAAGACTGGTAGAACCGACACTTCTCAGGCGAAAGCTTGAGTCCCTCCTCACTTAGTCTTCTCAACACTTTTTCCAGCCTCTCTTCATGTTCCTCCAAGGTTCTCCCAAAGACAATGACATCGTCCAGGTATACAAGGACTTCGATCAAGTTCATGTCTCCTACTGTCTTCTCCATGAGACGTTGGAAAGTAGCTGGGGCTCCGGACAGACCTTGGGGCATCCGGTCGAATTCAAAGAACCCCACTGGAGTTATGAAAGCTGTCTTCTCCTTGTCTGCTGGGTGCATCGGAATCTGATAGTACCCACTCTTGAGATCCATAACGCTGAACCATTTGGCTCCAGACAAGCTCTGTAGGGCATCCTCTATCCTCGGAGTGGTGTATTGGTCAGGTATGGTTCTCCTGTTGAGAGTCCTGTAGTCGATACAGAGCCTCAATGATCCATTCTTCTTTCGGACCACCACTATGGGAGAGGCATAGGGGCTTCTGGACTCCCGTATCACACCAGTCCTCTTGAGTTCTGCAAGTTGTTCCCTCAGATCCTCCAGATCTGCTAGCGGGACCCGCCTGACCCTTTCTCGGAAGGGCTTATCTTCCTGGAGGCGGATCCGATGGGTGGCACTCCTTGCACACCCCACATCAAACTCATCCTTAGAGAAGATCTTCTCCCATCTATTCAACTGGGCCTTGGCTCTCTCTTTCCAAGCCCTGGACAGATTCGGGTTTTCCATGGACAGCTTCTCCCAAACATCCCCTCCTCCACCTGTCCTCTTCACTTCTGACAGGGTAACAGGGGCCGCCGGGCTCACCTGGCCTAGCAACATTCTGGCTGGGATTTCCATGGGGTCTTTGGTAGTATTCCTAACACTCACTGGAACTCTATAATGGGCCTTCTTCAGGACCTTCAGCGGAATCACTTCCGGTATCACCTCCAGGCCTAAGGACTCACCCCTTGAGTCTGACTCCAGCATGACAAAGGGACCAGGCTGCTCCCAAGTAAGCTTCACAGTGGCCCTGAGACAGGTTACTTCACCGGGCTGCAACACTACCCCTTCTCTTCCAAGTCTCCACACCTTCCCTATCTCCTCTCCAGGGGTCTCCCTCTCTTGGACCAGCCATTGGTAGGCTGTCTTCAGCATGGGATGGATCTTGGTAGCTGCTTGTCTTTCTTCTGTCACGAGAGGGGTCAGGAGTCTTCGGACCAGGTCTGTGTTCGTCCCTATTATAAGAGAATTCTTGTTGGCTCCAGGCGGCCTAGGGCACACAACTGCCAGGGTGTCAAACACTTCGGCCTTCCCAGCCACGGATGGGTCAAAGGTCATTTTGATGGGAAGGTAGCCGTCGTAAGGGAAACTCTGGGTTCCGATTCCCCATATTTCCAGCTCTTCTATCTTCTGGATAGGCAGATGACTCAGGTGCCTGTCGTAGAAGTCCCGGTATAGTAGGGTCACTTGTGCCCCGGTATCCAGGAGGCCCCTGGTGTAGACTCCCTCCACTTGAATGGGCACTATAGGGGATGGGCCTACCAGCTTCTCTGGATATGGTCCGGCAGGAGCCGCCTTCTTTTGACCTTTTCCCTTTGGACTCTCTCTTGTCCTATTCCCTTTGGACTTGAACCTTTATTGAGCCTGGTATGCACTGACTTCCCTCCTTTTAATGGATGTAGGAACCCGCTGAGGGGTACTATTATTTTTCTTGGGTGGGCACCCCCTTTGGGGAGTGTTGTGCCTCTCCTGAGGGGTCTCCCCCCTTCCTCCTGGAGTATAGCTTTGTTGAGGGGTATTGCGTTTCCCCTTTGGTGTTCTATCTCTCTTTTTGTTTTTCTTCAGATTCAGCTTGGAGTTTACTGAAGATGATGGGCACCCGGTTGACTCCTTCACCGGAGCCCTCTGGAGTTTCCCGCCGGCTTGCGGTTGTCTGGTCTCTTCTTCTTCGGACTAGAACATGTGGCTGCAATGTGGCCAACTCCCCCACAGTTGAAGCAGACTATATCTCCCCATTCTTGTAAAGGTTCGGGTGCTGAGGCAATCGGGAACAATTCCTTCCTTGGACTTTCCTTCTTCTTGGGACACTCTGTGTCTTTTGCTATCAGAGAGGTCAATATCTCTAACACCTTGGACATCTGAGTTTTTAGGGTGTCTATCTCCGCCTCTCTTTCAAGGGTCATTACTGGATTGACCAGCACCTGTGCGGGTACAACACTTGTCTTATCCTTCTGCTGGTCCTGTTGCAGCGCCTCCTCATCTCTGATGATTTTTATTAAATCAGCATAAGTCAGCAACATTCCTCCTCCCAAGGTTTTCAGGTACAGCCAGACTGGATCGGAGCGTAGTGCTCCCTTTAAGACTTGCTTCATTCTTGCCGCATCGGCATCTTGGGGCTTCATCCCTTTCTTTAACACAATCTTGCACAGCAGCCTGTTTAGCCTTCTGACATACTCGGAAAGTTTCTCCTCCGGTTTTTGGAAAGTGTGTTCAAACTGGTAGACCATCTCTGTCACCTTGTCTAATTGACCAAACTCTTCCTGCAGCATAGCTAGACAGTCCTGCGCCGTGCACCCTGCATTCCCAAACCGGAAACTTTTCACTGCTTCTGCTGCTGCACCTTTAAGGCTTTCTAACACTCGCTGCCTCTTCTGTGCTTCAGGCACCTCCCATGCCTCCACCGCCTGTAATGCCTGCTCCACCCAGGTATCAAAATCTTCTTCCCCTGCTGGGACAGGGAGCTTCCCTGAGAATATTTTTAGTCTCCGGTAGCTAGTTTCCACATGCACCGTACTTGTCTTCTGACATTTGGCTAGCAAATCCCCTATTGCATTTATCAGTTCTGGTGATATAGTAGTGGCCGGTGCAGGTGCTACCGAGGGTGTCACCCTGTCTTTTCTTTCAGGTGGAGTTTGGGCCGCAGCCTGTGGCGATCCCGTAGGGGATGGTTCCTTTACTTCAGCTATTGCGTGCGCCAGCCTAAATGTTCTGTTGTCTGGCGTCCGCAGACACTTGTGCTTACAGGCCTCTGGCATCCCGTCCCAATATTCCACTAATGCGTATTGGTATGAGATTTCTGGGTCTGACTTTATGTCCATCACCCATGGTGTGTGATCTGGGGACACTGATTTCATTAGTTCCTCTACTGTCTCACTCGACCAGTTCTCCCCCGGGAGGCTAATGGCTATCGACTGTTTTGGCTCTGTATTAGCGGCTTTGCACCATTCTTCTACCGCTCTTGGATCCATGGGGTCCATGCCGGAACTTCTGGCGTTCGCTTGCTGCATCATGATCCCGGACGAGCCCCCACGTGTAGCGATACCTCCAACTAAGGAGGCCGCAGAATTAGATTTGGGCCCTGAGTGCAGCTCCGCCAACCCCCGGCAATAGGCTCTACCCCCTTCTGGCACAGCTAGTACTAACAATCAATGGTATATCCTATGCAATATAATAACTAAGCCAGGACACAGTAATGAATTGTAATAGATAAAGTGTTTTACTCATTCTTTCAATATGGATAAAGGGGTAACAGTAATCACAGCTCGAGATAATCACTCCTAAGGGCAGCGTCCTGCCACTCTAACACACTATGTAGGAACACACGCTACAGGTGCGCCATACGGGCGACCGTTAACTAAGTGCCCTATGGCGCAGTAATCAAACACGCTAGAATCCCCACCAGGCCTTGTTCTAATATTTAACTTAGTCCTTCTTTCTTCACCGGCCGGTCTGTAATGGTGGTGCACTTTAAACAGAGTATAACTTTGTAATCCAAGGGGTATAGAACTTGGTAAATAAAGCCGCAGGCTCAGTTCTGACAAGGCTCTTCAATAGGGGTATCAAAATAACTTGTAGGCCACGGCAGTCTATAGGCCTATATACAGTAACAGTATCTTAGCTGGGCTTATGCCCTCTCACCCGCCGGACTACGGATCCAGTCCGGGAAACCTCCACCGGCCGTGTCACACACACTCGATCTCTCCAACGATCGGGCCCCCGATCCGACAAGGCTGTAGCGTACAAAGTCAGATGCCACCCAGGCTCGCAGAGGGAGGTGGAAGGCTCTTTGGTGCAGAGCAAGGCCTCAGGCTTCAGGCCTTGCACTCCGACACATCCGCACAGGAGGATCCGTCTGTGAAGTCTCGTGTCCCAAAGAGGCCGAGCCCGGCCTCGCCTCCTCCTTTTATAACCCCTCCCATGAGTCTCTGCGGTGGAACATCTGAAGAATGGGGTTATGGGTAATGTAGTTTCTTCCCAATCTAGGGGAATACCCTGCTACATTAGCATTTACAGTCTTCTCTTATGGGTATATTTTTGCTAGGTGAGGTTTGTTCAGTGAGTAAAAAATGTGTAGCGCTAAAAACATATGTACCCTGGAACTAAACCCAGGGATGATGAAATCAACAGTATATACAAACAAGAGGAATTCATACAAATTCCAAATGTAAATGCAAATCAAACGGAAACAACTTTAACCACTTCAGCACCGGCCCTATTCTGGCACTTCTCTCCTTCATGTAAAAATCATAGTTTTTTTGCTATAAAATTACTTAGAACCCCCAAACATTATATATATTTTTTTGGCAGACACCCTCGGAAATAAAATGGCGGTCATTGCAAATTTTTATCTCGCACGGTATTTGCGCAATAAATTTTCAAACGCCTTTTTTTTGTAAAAAAAACGGTTTCATGAATTAAAAAATAACAAAACAGTAAAGTTAGCCCATTTTTTTTGTATAATGTGAAAGATCTTGTTATGCTGAGTAAATAGATACCTAACATGTCACGCTTTAAAATTGTGCACACTCATGGAATGACACCAAACTTCAGTACTTAAAAATCTCCATAGGCGATGCTTTAATTTTTTTTACACGTTACCATTTTCGCATTACAGAGGAGGTCTAGTGCTAGAATTGTTGCACTCGTTCTAACGCACGCAGCAATACCTCACATGTTTGGTTTGAACGGCGTTTACATATGTGGGCGGGACTTACGTGTGTGTTCGCTTCTGAGCGCGAGCTCCCGGGGACAGGGGCGTTTTAATTTTTTTTACTATTATTTTTTTATTTTTTTACGTATTTTTTTGTTTTTACACTTTTTTTTACTTTTTGATCACTTTTATTCCTATTACAAGGAATGTAAAAATCCCTTTTAATAGAAATCTATTGTGACAGGTCCTCTTTATGGAGAGATGCAGGGTCTCTCCTCCAGGCTGGAAAGCATGAGATCGGTAAAAAAAAATCACCGATCTCATGCTGACAGCCGAGACCACGGGTTTGTTTACATACGGGAACCCGGCGTGACGTCATAACGTCGCCCCCGGGCCTCCGACGGTCATAGAGATGACTGGTGACCATCTCACCAGTCATCTCTATGCTTCCCATCCGGTGCCGGCCAATTAGTTCTCCGGGCCCCCGATGGCAAGGGAGAGCCCGGAGAAGCACCAGATGGCGGCGGGAGAAGCACCGGGTGGCGGCGGGAGGGCTCTCCTGCCGCCTATAAGAACGATCAAGCGGCGGAACTGCCGCTATGATAACTTTTATCGTACACAGAATCACCGGCTGAAAAGAATGATATCTGAATGATGCCTGCAGCTGCAGGCATCATTCAGATGTCACCGCACAAAGTCAAGGACATCATTTGACGGTGGGCGGTAGGGAA
Organism: Rana muscosa; assembly: GCA_029206835.1. NCBI lineage: Eukaryota > Metazoa > Chordata > Amphibia > Anura > Ranidae > Rana > Rana muscosa. The sequence continues at coordinate 889,475,676 of CM055122.1, read as the reverse complement.
GTGGTTAAAAGGATATCACTGTAACAGCCAACTCAACTAAATGTGGGCATCAAAAGTAATATTCAAAGTGTACGTGTATGCATAAATATTCAAATAAACATAAATATAATATGAAAAGTGATAAGTCCACATGAATGGGATATCAAAAATTAGTCAGTGGTAAGGTGCATATTACCGCTGACTCATGGTCCAGCAGGCATGGACAGGGATGTTACCTTTCTTTCACGGCCCATTGGGTCACTCTTTTGGCAGCTGGGAAGGATGCAGGACAAGGTGCAGTAGTGTTGGAGGTTGTTCCGCCGCCACGCCTTCAAAATGCTACTACTGGTTGTGACACACCTCTCTCCTCCACCCCCCCTCTTCTTCTTCCTCCATGGCTAGGGATGAGCTTCGAGTTCGAGTCGAACATGAGAGAACAGCGAACAAATTGGGGTGTTCGCGGCAAATTCGAAAAATCTATGGGAGAAATCTAAAGTGCTAATTATAAAGGCTTATATGCAAGTTATTGTCCTAAAAAGTGTTTGGGGACCCGGGTCCTGCCCCAGGGGACATGTATCAATGCAAAAATAAGTTTTAAAAACGGCCGTTTTTTCGGGAGCAGTGATTTTAATAATGCTTAAAATGAAAAAATAAAAGTGAAATATTCCTTTAAATTTCGTACCTGGGGGGTGTGTATGATATGCATGTAAAGTGGCGCATGTTTCCTGTGCTTAGAACTGTCCCTGCATAAAATGTCATTTTTGAAGGAAAAAAAGTCATTTAAAACTCACTCGCGGCTATTAATGAATTGTCGGCTCCCGGCAATACATACAAAAGTCATTGATAAAAAATAAAAAAAAGCGTGGGGGTTCCCCAGAATTAAATTACCAGGCCCTTCAGGTCTGGAATGGATATTAAGGGGAACCCCGCCGCAAATTTAAAAAAAAATGGCGTGGGGTTCCCCCAAATATCCATACCAGGCCCTTCAGATCTGGCATGGATTTTAAGGGGAACTCCACCCCAAATTAAAAAAAAATGGCGTGGAGTCCCCCTAACAATGCATACCAGACCCTTATCCGAGCACGCAACCTGGCCGGCCGCAGGGGAAGAGGGGGGACGAGAGAGCGCCCCCCCCCTCCCTCCTGAACCGTACCAGGCCACATACCCTCAACATGGGGAGGATATCCCCATGTTGATGGGGACAAGGGCCTCATCCCCACAACCCTTGCCCGGTGGTTGTGGGGGTCTGCGGGCAGGGGGCTTATCGGACATTGTACCCCTACCATTTCACGAAGAAAGCGTAATTTTTTTTAAAAAAAAACACACAAACACCTTGAAAAAGTCCTTTATTAAAAAAAAAAACATTCCAGTGGTGAAATCCAGTGTCCCACGGCGATCCCGATGTCCAGCGATGTCCGTCATTGGTTGTGCCTGAGCGGACCTGATGGGGAACTTCCTCCTCAGTGTTTTAAATGTATAGAACCGCCCCTTCTAAAGTTCCCCATCAGGTCCGCTCAGCGGACCAGATGTGGAACATGACAAGGGGCGGGTCTATACATGTATTACCAAAGTGAGAGAAGTTCCCCATCAGGTCCGCCCCCTCGGTATGTCAGTCCCCGCCTACTTCATTGGTCTGAGCGGGGAAACTTCCTTCACTGTGTAAATTTAAATTACACAGTGAAAGAAGTTCCCCGCTCAGGCCAATGACGTAGGCGGGTCCGACATACCGAGGGGGCGGACCTGATGGGGAACTTCTCTCACTTTGGTAATACATGTATAGACCCGCCCCTTGTCATGTTCTGCATCTGGTCCGCTGAGCGGACCTGATGGGGTACTTTAGAAGGGGCGGGTCTATACATTTAAAACACTGAGGAGGAAGTTCCCCATCAGGTCCGCTCAGGCACAACCAATGACGGACAGCGCTGGACATCGGGATCGCCGCGGGACACTGGATTTCACCGCTGGAATGTTTTTATTTTTTATTTTATTTTTAATAAAGGACTTTTTCAAGGTGTTTGTGTGTTTTTTTAACATTATTTTACGCTTTCTTCGTGAAATGGTAGGGGTACAATGTACCCCTTAGCAATTCACATAGGGGGGGGGCCGGGATCTGGGGTCCCCTTTGTTAAAGGGGTCTTCCAGATTCCGATAAGCCCCCTGCCCGCAGACCCCCACAACCACCGGGCAAGGGTTGTGGGGATGAGGCCCTTGTCCCCATCAACATGGCGACATCCTCCCCATGTTGAGGGCATGTGGCCTGGTACGGTTCAGGAGGGAGGGGGGGCCGCTCTCTCATCCCCCCTCTTCCCCTGCGGCCGGCCAGGTTGCGTGCTCGGATAAGGGGTCTGGTATGGATTTTTAGGGGGACTCCACAGCATTTTTTTTTTAATTTGGGGTGGAGTTCCCCTTAAAACCCATGCCAGATCTGAAGGGCCTGGTATGGATATTTGGGGGAACCCCACGTCATTTTTTTTTTATTTGCGGCAGGGTTCCCCTTAATATCCATTCCAGACCTGAAGGGCCTAGTAATTGAATTCTGGGGAACCCCCACGCTTTTTTTTTTTTTTTATCAATGACTTTTGTATGTATTGCCGGGAGCCGACAATTCATTAATAGCCGCGAGTGAGTTTTAAATGACTTTTTTTCTTTCAAAAATGTCATTTTTTGCAGGGACAGTTCTAAGCACGGGAAACATGCGCCACTTTACATGCATATCATACACACCCCCCAGGTACGAAATTTAAAGGAATATTTCACTTTTATTTTTTCATTTTAAGCATTATTAAAATCACTGCTCCCGAAAAAACTGCAGTTTTTAAAACTTTTTTTTGCATTGATACATGTCCCCTGGGGCAGGACCCGGGTCCCCAAACACTTTTTAGGACAATAACTTGCATATTAGCCTTTACAATTAGCACTTTAGATTTCGAACGTTCGAGTCCATTGTATTTAATAGGGTTCTAAAGTTCACACAAACATTTTGTCTGTTCGCAGGTTCTGGTGCGAACCGAACAGGGGGGTGTTCGGCTCATCCCTGTCCATGGCCTCTTCCTGTGCTTTGTCCTCGGAACCAGCGGTGCTCCATAGGCGTTCAAGGGGCTACGCAAGTACGCAGGCAAAAATATGCCATGCCGTGCTTGCGCTGGTGTGTTTGGGGGACAGGAGCCACACTGGGGCAGAGGTTCTGTCTGCTCTGCAGGGGCAGGCCAAGAGGTGGTTGACACCACGCCAGCTTAAGCCAGGAATGGTGGTTTGCGACAATGGCACCAACCTCCTCTCAGCAGTTCTTGGGCAGGTACCCAGGCTTACAGGATGTCCTGAGGCAGGCCAGGAAAGTCTGTGTGCATTTCTGCAGATCTTATAATGCCAGTGCTCGCCTGGCTGAGCTGCAAAAGGAGTTGAACCTGCCCAAGAACCGCCTTATATATGACATGCCCACCAGGTGGAACTCAACTTTGGCCATGCTGCAGCGGCTGCACACGCAGCAGAGGGCCATCAATGAGTACTTGTGTGACTACGGCACCAGGACAGGGTCAGGGGAGCTCTGTTTTTTTTCACCACGCCAGTGGGGCATGATCAGGGATGCATGCACTGTCCTGGCACCATTTGAGGAGGCCACGAGGATGGTGAGCAGTGACAGTGCATGCATCAGTGACACTGTACCTCTTGTCCACCTGTTGGAATATACTCTGCATGGAATAATGGACAGGGCACTTGAAGCAGGACAGAGGCAGGAAGAGGAGGACTTCCTTGCCTCTCAAGGCCCCCTTTACCCAGACAGTGTTCCTTCTGTCCCACCCATCGCACAGGAAGAGGAGGAGGAGGAGGAGGATTGTGTCAGCATGGAGGTGGAGCCTGGCACTCAGCATCATCAGCAGCAGTCTTTTAGGGATGATTTACAGTCCCAAGAAACCTGTGGACTTGTACGTGGCTGGGAGGAGGTGGCTGTGGATCATGTCATTCTTAGTGACCCAGAGGACTCCGGACCGAATGCCTCAGCTAACCTACGCTGCATGGCCTCCCTGATCCTGCAAAGTCTGCGGAAGGATCCTCGTATTCTTCGGATCAAGGAGAGGGACCATTACTGGCTGGCAACTCTCCTTGATCCACGGTACAAGGGTAAGGTTGCGGACCTTATCTTACCGTCGCAGAGGATGAGACAACTCCGGGAGGCCTTGCAGAAAGGTCTGTGCAACGCGTTCCCAGAGACTGGGAGGTTACAAACTCCTGGTCCTGGACAACGAGTTGATGAGGCTTCGGTCAGTCAAAGAAGGAACGGTGGGGAAGGTGGTCGTCTGACCGATGCGTTCAGACAATTCTTTAGTCTGCAGCCCCAAGGTATGATCGGTTCCAGCAACCATCGCCAGCGTCTGATATACATGGTGCAGGAATACCTAGGGGCAAGGTCAGACTTGGACACCTTCCCCACCGAAAATCCTCTGGCTTACTGGGTCTTGAGGATGGATCACTGGCCAGAGCTTGCACAGTATGCAATTGAGCTACTGGCCTGTCCTGCATCCAGCGTTCTTTCAGAACGCACATTCAGTGCTGCTGGAGGATTTGTCACGGATCACAGGGTGCGCCTGTCCACCGACTCGGTTGATCGACTGACCTTCATAAAGATGAACCAGTCTTGGATCACCACCAGCTACCAAACACCTGAAGCTGATATAACAGACTAATTTATTTTCAAATGTAATATCCCTTCAAGACTGATGCTGATGCTGAGAGACTGTCCTGTTATGTTGACTGACTATCCTCCTCCTCCTCAATGATCCGATTGATGATGATAGCTTGGAAGAACATTTTTGTTTCTGGGTGCCGCCACCAGTGGCTAAGGCCCAATTTTTCATCCCGTTTAACAGGGGCATGTAATTACAATTTTTTATGCAATGCTTTGCTGCAGGGGTCATTCCTGCACTCCAAGTACAGTATCTGTGAGGGGTTGCAGTGTTGTGGCACCAGCACCAGTGCCTAAGGCCCAATTTTTCAGCCCCTGTTTAACAGGGGCGTGTAATTACAATTTTTGATGCAATACTTTGCAACAGGGCTCATTGCTGTACTCCAAGTACAGTATCTGTGAGGGGTTGCAGTGTTGTGGCACCAGCACCAATGCCTAAGGCCCAATTTTTCAGCCCCTGTTTAACAGGGGCGTGTAATTACAGTTTTTGATGCAATACTTTGCAACAGTGCTCATTGCTGTGCTCCAAGTACAGTATCTGTGAGGGGTTGCAGTGTTGTGGCACCAGTGTCTAAGGCCCAATTTTTCTGCCCCTGTTTAACAGGGGCATGTAATTAGAATTCTTGATCTAATAATTCACAGCAGGGCCCATTCCTGGGCCCACCAAGAGTAACTGTGAGGGCTTACAGTGTTGTGTCAACACCACCACCACCAAAGGCCAAATTTTTCAGCCCCTGTTCAACAGGGGCATGCAATTACAATTCTTGATCTAATAATTCACAGCATGCGCCCACCAAGAGTAACTGTGAGGGCTCACAGTGTTGTGGCAACACCAACATGTAAGGGGCAAATTTCAGCAGAGTATATACGGCAGGCCCCTACTTTCAAACATCCAACTTACAAACGACTCCTCCTTGCAAACGGAAGGATGCAACAGGAAGTGAGAGGAAATCTACCCCTAGGAAGGCAAATTCTCTCCTGTAAGAGTTAATATGGGAAAAAAAGTTTCTCCTCTCCACTGATGCTTTATCACCAATTCTTGTTTCAATAAAAACCCAGACAGCAAAACAAATGTTACAGGGGTGATAACCCTTCCCTATGTTTTCCAAAAAAACTTAAAAATCGATTTTTTGGCTGGAGCTACACTTAAACAATGTACCTGTTCAAAATTACAAACAGATTCTACATAAGAACAAACCTACAGTCCCTGTCTTGTATGCACCGCCTGTATACGGCTGTTCAGAGTATATAGGGCCTTTTTTCTTTTGTGTGCGGGGTTCCCCTTAATATCCATACAAGACCCAAAGGGGCTGGTAATGGGCTGGGGTAGGAGGGGGGGGGGGGGTGATGGGGTATCTATGCCATTTTTCTTAAAGATTTTCCTCCATATTACCGGGACCAGATATTACATTAAAGCCGCAAGCAGTTTTAAATGTCTTTTTTTCCTTTAGAAATGTAATTTTGTGCAGGGACAGTTCTAAACATGGGAAACATGTGGCATTTCACAGGCATACTTTAGACACCCCCAGGTACAATATTTAAAGGAATATTTGTCTTTTTTTTTTTTTTTCACTTTATGCATCATTAAAATGACTGCTCCCGAAAAACGGCCGTTTTTAAAACTTCTTTTTGCATTGATACATGTCCCCTGGTGCAGAACCCGGGTTCCCAAACCCTTTTTAAGACAATAACATGCATAATAGTCATTATAATTAGCACTTTCGATTTCGATTTCGAACGTTCGCATCCATTGTATTTAATAGGGTTCTAACGTTCGTGCGAACTTTCGGTCCGTTCGCGGGTTCTGGTGCGAACCGAACCCGGGGGTGTTCGGCTCATCACTACTGACAACGGGTACTGGAACCAGGAACCGTCACTTGTATTAAATGGTATCCACAAATCTCTCATTCACATGATATTTAGAATCTTGTCAATCTTGTATCTTTGAATGGATTTTCAGATTACATCACTTCCTGTAGTTTGTATCAGCATTCACTTCCTGTTAGGTCATCTCCCAGAAGCCTTCACTTTGTACAATGACTAGGGTAGCTTTAAAAGGAGCATTCAGCATTGACAGGCAACATTATTCTCTCATGATTTGGTGTAACGTACTTTAAACATGTGTTGATACCAAAGCTCCTCATACTGTGTATCCTCATATTGTAACTTTCGGGCACATTATTTTCATTGCAAGTTGGAAAATGAGCTAACTTTTCTGGGTTGTGAATTTTATCTAAAAGGTCAAAAAGTGATGATAAAAAGCAGGACACAATTATTATAAATCTGCACTAAGGTTTAAAACTTCTATCACAAAATAGATGACATCAAGCAAATAAAACAAGAAAATTAGCTATAATCACAGATGCCCTTTAAATTAAAGCTTAATCATGTTTTCCAGGACCTGGTAAGAACGCGACTCTTGATAATGTGTCTTGTCATTTTATTGTTTTAGTAAATAATATAATTACCCATTTATAGGGCATTTAACAATAGACAGATGTTTTTCGATTAAGAAAAATGTATACTTTTTGCCATTTTGCCTTTGCAAGTTACTCATTATCATGCAAGTGTAATGCAAATTAGCCAGGGAAGATGTCACTTTGCTGTCAAAAAAAGCTTTAAGAAATTCTAAAACTCAGCATAACATTTTAATAAAATTGGTTTATGTCAAAAAAGAATTTAAAATTCAGTCCATTTAACACAAAGGTCATTAGTGTTACTGGTCCAGTTCCATACATTATTGGCATGCACCATTAATGATCTATTCAAACATCTTACAGGAGAGGGCTAAGGCTAGAGAATATTTAAATGTCAAATGTCCTCTTAGTCAAGCATTGAAAAACATCAGTGAAAATTAATATGTTAAACATGAAATTACTTTTTCTATAGGCTGTAATGCATGAGTGTAAAAGATTAGGCAGAGATATTGGTCTAAATAAGGCATAAGCATTATTATCACTTAGCAGAGTTGTTACTTAAAGTGTATCTAAACCTGAGAACAAAGATGTAATATATAACATGTGCATGTGGGAAAGTTCAGGATTTCAATGCTCAGGGCCATTTTGTCACAAAGAAATACATGATAATGTGGACCCCACTGAGCCATGTCTGTGGGAGCAATTCAGTCTTTAATCTGCAATATATATATATATATATATATATATATATATATATTTATATTTATGATGTTTAGTATTATGATTTATATTAAATCACTAAAGTTAATTCATTTGTTTGATGTAATTAGTGTCACGCCCTCTAATGTAAATTGTCCTGAAGAAGCTACTATACAAGCGAAACACGTTGACCATGAGAAGTGACAAGAACATCTTGACTACAGTGACATGTGTCATATTTATGTCACTATAAGACAGTCATGCCCTATGTTATGAGAGGGTGAACACAATTTCACATGTGCTTATCAACAGTTTTTTTACATGTTATGTGTTTTTTTAATATGTGCATTAAAGTATAATTATTGTTTTAATATATGGTTCCGTCTCATGTTGTGCCCTTAAAGGTCCTTTTTTCACTGTACACATCTCATGGTCAACGCGTTTCACTTGTATAGTAGCTTCTTCGGGACCATTTACATTAGAGGGCGTGACACTAATTACATCAAACAAAACCGTACAAGGATTCTTGTCATTCTTTTTCTTGGCATTTATCTTAGGATGTGGCATATTGAAAGCTTGACTCTTTTTGCATAAGAATGTCACGCATGCGGCTTCATATATGGATACCTCTGCAGCCTTTCTAAACATATATAAATAACACACCAAAGAGCACTGCAGTCCTCCATGGACAACCACTATGGATTTATTGCAGAAAAACTATACATTTCTTTGTACAACAAAGACGATTTTAGTTGATGAAGGGAGGGACACCCGAAACTGTCTTCATTGTACAATCAAATGTACTGTTTATTTCTGCAATAAATCCACAATGGTTGTGCATGAAGAAGGACTGAAGGAGTGCTCTTTGGTGCTTTACATTTGGTGGCAAAGTAGAGTCTGTCTACAATGTGCACCCTACCTAAAATTACTTTCAGCGCACCAATGCTAATTATATATATGTTCAAAAGTCACATGTTGTTAGAGTAACTTCCTCTATAGTAACTCTTCTTCAACTTTCTCATTGCAGATAAATATCAGATTCCAAGCAGGAGCAACATGCCTTCATTGAGTCCTTGACAAAGGAGGGGTGAAGACTTTCCAACATTCACAGAAGGCTACAGAATGTTTATGGAGATGACACCATTAATAAGAGCAATGTCTTGTAATTGGTGACTTTAGTCAATGGTGTCATCTCCGTAAACATTCTGTAGCCTTCTGTGGATGACGGATATCCTCGAGAACTGAATGATGACACATCGCTTCTGCTAGGAATCCATTATTTACCTGCAATAAAAAATAGGAAGAGTTACTACAAAGGAAGGTTTACTCTATCAGCAAGTGAAATTTGAATGATCTTTCTAAATAGATAAAAAAAGTTATGCCCACTTTTCCATCACTTTTGGTACAGCCCTTGTAAATATGTAAAATACTTTTTTTTAGACATGCCCAAGTAAAACACCATGAAGCCTTTCCTTTATCACTGTATTCTTTCGTTATTTTAAAATAAAAGGTTTATTGACAGCAATTCCAGTTCACAGCATTGGCATACAATAATAATAAATCCAAAGTTTAAAGACAGTAAATCTACAGGTAATATAGATATTGAATGAAATAGTCTGCTCTCAGCAGAATACAAGTTCAGATTTACAATGGGTATTCCAATATAAAAGGAGTATAAATGCTGAGTAGGTTGACTAGTGGAGAAGGACATTTGTATGTTCTTTTCATTTTTCATAAGGTGTAAAGAGCTACACCGCCACATCTGACAGGTGAGACTGATATTGTTTTACAGGTGCCCATATGTTCTTGCATATGTTAGACTTGCTTATAATCAAATGAATAATGTTAACCCTTTCATGATCAGAGATCACTATAGTCTAGATGCCCAAGCCAAATTTTGCCTTGTCAACATGCATTGCTTAACTTGACAAGAACTCTAGGACTAATTTCATACCTAAATATATTTTTTTTATATATTAAGACTATACAAAGCTTTTCTTTGGTATGCTGGTTTAATAAAAACAGTGCAATGTTGTTAATGCACAAAAATGTAAAAAACTAAAAATATTTTTTATAATTATTATTATTATTTTTAAATTCTATAATTGTATCTGACAGTTACAGTCTTAAGCACATGTCATTGTGAATGCACCTGCCTGAAGTTGGCAGTATGCACCTGAAGACTGAAGGCTTTTTTTTTTTTTTAAAGTCTCCAGCCTGTGTGTGATCATTGTGTCCTATGTCTGGATCCTGATCACCAATGACAGATGAGATTGAGAGCCACCATCTGCTTAAAATGTTGGCTGGAGGCTCTTAAAGTGGAGAAATGTATAAACATTCCAAGCACAGGCCATCATGCTAGGGATTGTTCACGTAATGAGTGTGGATGGGAAGGCATTACTTTAACCACTTAAGGACCGCCGCCTGTATATTTACATCAGCAGAATGGCACGGACAGGCATAGGTACGTACAGGTAGGTCCCCTTTAAGATGCCGCCGTGTGGTCGCGCACCGCCGGTGGCGCGCTCGCGAACCTGCCGCCTTCTCCATGAGTCTGACCGCGGGTCCCGCAGACTCGATCGCCGCGGGGATACCCGCGATCGTCTCACGGAGAGATAGAGCGAGGAGATGCTTATGTAAACAAGCATCACCCCACTCTGCCTAGTGACAATGACAGTGATCACCACTTTCTGTAATCGGAAGCGGCAATCACTGTCTTGTCACACACAGCCCATCCCCCCTACAGTTAGAAGCACTCATCAGGGCACACTTAACCCCTACAGCGTCACCTAGTGGTCAACCCCTTAACTGCCAGTGTAATTTTCACAGTATCAGTGCATTTTTATAGCACTGATCGCTGTAAAAATGACAATGGTGCCAAAAATGTGTCAAAAGTGTCCGTTTGTGTCCGCCATAATGTCGCAGTCACAATAAAAATCGCTGATCACCGTCATTACTAGTAAAAAAAAAAAATTATTAATAAAAATGCCATAAAACTATCCCCTATTTTGTAGATGCTATAACTTTTGCGGAAACTGATCAATAAATGCTTATTGTGATTTTTTTTTACCAAAAATATGTAGAAGAATACGGATATCAGCCTAAACTGAACTGAGGAAGAAAAACGTTTTTTTATATATTTTTTGGGGATATTTATTAAAGCAAAAAGTAAAAAATATTGAATTTTTTTTCAAAATTGTCGCTCTATTTTTGTTTATAGCGCAAAAATTAAAAACGGCAGAGGTGATCAAATACCACCAAAAGAAAGCTCTATTTGTGGGAAAAAAAGGACGTCAATTTTGTTTGGGAGCCACGTCGCACGACCGCGCAATTGTCAGTTAAATCGACACAGTGCCGAATCGCAAAAAGTGGCCTGGTCTTTGACCAGCGAAATGGTCCGGGGCTGAAGTGGTTAAAATCAAGAGAAAAAAAAACGTGTTACTAAGTACATTTTTTTTTCAAATATAAATTATAATTAGTCTGGAAAAAAATATACTCTACATCTTGGATTCTATTAAATGTTATAAATGAAATAGTGTAGCACTACCCAATCAACTAAATTATGTGCTCAAAACAAAATGACTATGATGAAGCATACACATGTGACTTGTTGTAAAGGTACAATTTTTATTTCCTAAATAGCTTCCTTTACCTTAGTGCAGTCCTCCTTCACTTACCTCACTCATCCTTCGATTTTGCTTTTAAAATGTCCTTATTTCTTCTGAGAAATTCTCACTTCCTGTTTTTCTGTCTGTAACTCCACACAGTAATGCAAGGCTTTCTTCCTGGTGTGGAGTGTCGTGCTCTCCCCCTCCCTTGGACTACAGGAGAGTCAGGATGCCCACTAACACACAGCTTCTTTCTCTATCTGCAACGTAGAGAGCGTCCTGACTCTCCTGTAGTCCAAGGGAGGGGGCAAGCACGACACTCGTCCCCTGCGGCCTGCCAGGTTGTGTGCTCGGATAAGGGTCTGGTTTGGACTTTGAGGGGGACCCCACACCGATTTTTCGGCTTAGGGGAGTCCCCTTCAAATCCATACCAGACCCAAGGGCCTGGTATGCTCCTGGAGGGGGAACCCATGCCGTTTTTTTATTTAAAATGTGGTGTGGAGTTCCCGCTCAGGATTCATACCAAACAGTGCCTGGTATTGATGGGAATCCACGTCGGATCCCCGTTTAATACAGTGCCGCGTCTCTTCGCTATTGCAGCGAGCGTGAGATGTGTCGCCACCCTGTCGCCGAGATGTCGGCACCCCTGTCGCCGAGAATCTCCGTGATAGGATCGCGATGAATATACAATGTCGGCGGCACCTACTGTATGAAGACATTTTTTTTTTTATATGTTTTATAACAGAAAGTAGAAAATATAGGCTTTTTTTTCAAAATTTTCAGTCTTTTTTTTTGCTTATATAATAAAAAATGAAAAACCCAGTGGCGACCAACCACCAAAAGAAAGCTCTATTTGTGTGAAGAAAAATTATATAAATTTCATTATCAATTTCATTTGTGTACAGTATTGCATGACCGTGCAATTACCATGTCTCCTGATTTTTTTTTTTTAAAAGTCAGCAGCTACAAAAACTGTAGCTACTGACTTTAAAAAAAACAGCCCTCTCACCTGTCCCACGATCCAGTGGCGTGCTTACTCCATGACCAAGTTACAAGGGGGGAAGAGAAACACGTTGGGGTGTGGGCCTGGTTGGAGTCCAGGCTGAGGTTGCCACTCTACTTACTGCTCCAGGAAATCTAAATGTGCGACTTTTAGAGGTCACCCCATTGTTCTTTGTGTGCTCACTCCAGACAGTTTCACCTTCTTTTCTCTGCGCCGGCATCTTAACCAGGGGGGGGCAGCTTGCGGTTTCACAGCCAGGTGCCCACTGCACTCACGTGAGTAGCGCTGCGCATTATGAATGGTCCCTTAGTCTTCTGGGACCTGGCACGGGGGAGGGAGAAGAACTTCTACTTCTGATCGCCTAGGCGGTTGGAGTGGAAGTGGGAGTGGGTACCTGTCAAAATTGGGTACCTGCTCCCCTCATGCTTCTTAAAAGTGACAATTCTTCAAGAGGAGCAGGGGACGAGTCCTTAAAGCATATGTTTCCCTTTTGGATGGAGCTCTGCTTTAAGGGGGTAAAACCTTCCAGAGGTCAAGTGATTAAAGTTTATTCACTGCTTGTTAAGAATGTGTAAATATTTTAATGTCCATAGTCTGTCCAGGGGTCCACCTTAGACTACATGTTAGTGTTAGGTATAATTAAATAATACATGTGATACTTTTCTAATGAGTGCATTAGTGGATTAAAAAGTACTTTTTGTTTCTGTTGAGTCCTAGGGTCAAGGCTTATCTCAGTTAGGTTGCAGAGGTAGGAGCATTTCTAACACTAAAAAACAAACATCAAACATAAAACACCAATAGTTTTGATCTCCACCAAACAAAAGTCACAAGCCTATTGCTGTTGTGACATGCTCAAAGTGCCATTTAATGACATGAATATATTTGTATGCTTATGTGATGTTTAATTGAGGTGTAGGTTGAACAGCTATTAATATGAATTGTCATTCTGTAAGTTAAAGCACAAACAACTGTCTTGACAATGCAAAGCTTATTACACCATAGCTAATTGGCCTAGTGGAAATAATTGGTGCTGTGAGCACATAATGCAGCCATTAGTGGGATAATAACTCATTGACTATACTATCATCCATGGAAAATATTACATCTATTTCTCCTTAAGGGTATTATAGTGAAACTTACATTTAATAATCTGTCTTTTTTTGATTGCTTGAGTGGTTCAAAATAATCATAATTAGTCATTCTACTGGAGGAGACTTGTAGATAAAAGCATCACAGGTGTAATTTCATTAATAAAAAGTAGATTTGTTCATTGAAATGGCAGTGTATGTTTATGAATGAATTTACTTACTGTATATACTCGAGTATAAGCCGAGATTTTCAGCCCTTTTTTTGGGCTGAAAGTCCCCCCTCGGCTTATACTCGAGTCAGTGTACCTGAAAAAAATTGAGAGGCTGCGGCGTCCATCGTTTAAATCTCGCGGTCTCCCTTCCGTGATAGGCGATTCTCAGCAGACACAGTTCCGCCTATCACGAACGTTCTCTCATCCTCACCACCCATCCCAGCAGACACTGTGTTCAGTGTTCCACCAATCACGGACGCCTTTTCATCCTCGGACAAGAGGACGCCCATGATTGGCGGAACACTGAACACAGTGTCTGCTGGGAAACTGAGGATGAGAGAACGTTCGTGATAGACGGAACTGTGTCTGCTTAGAAAACGCCTATCACGAAAGGGACCAGGAAGAGATCGCAAGTTTTAAAGAATGAATGGACGCCCGCAGCCTCTCAATTTCAGGTACAATTTCAATTTTAGGGGCACAGTGACGATGGGCACAGTGAGGATTGGCACAGTAAGGATGGGCACAGTAAGGTGGCAATGGGCAGAGTGAGGTTGGGCACAGTGACAATTGGCTTAGTGAAGTTTTTTTGTGGTAACATTAGGTACCTCGGCTTATACTCTGGTCGGCTTATACTCGAGTATATGCGGTACATGTCTTGGTTTGTGGATATGATGATAAATATACAATGTACTATACTTCCCTGGGTCAGAATGTCTTTGAAGTACACTGGTCCTCAGTATTTCTCCAGCAGTGGCTAAAGAAGGCAGAAAAAAATTGTTATGAGGTCATGGATTACTGTATTGCTATGCATCAACGCCTAAATATTAGGCATGAGCCAAACCTCCCTGGGTTTGGTTCAAGCAGGGTTTGTTGAGCTTCAAAGAAGTTCCAATCCTGAGCTTAAACCTTATTGAAATCAATGGGAACCAAATCTGTCAACTGAAAAATTGCCATTTTCTGGGCTAAAAGTCAAAGGAGTTAAAGAAACATAGCATTGGTTGGAGGGAAAGGGGAGGGGGTGGGATTGCAAGTGCCCCAGGGCAGTGGTCCCCAACCTTTTTGGCACCGAGGACCGGCGTTGTGTAATAGAATCGTGCCAAGGCCCGGGGGGGGGGGGTTGGCATGTTATGTAGCTTTTCGCGGGCAGTTTGTCGGGGAAATGGCTAGTGTTAGCGCCTCAATCATCACAGAACAATGGCTGATATGGTGTTGGGATGATTGAAGCGCATTATTTCTGTCATTGCATTGTAATATAAAATGAAATAGTTCAAACTCACCATAATGCAGAATCTGCCACCAGATGCGATTTGTCACTTGCCACGTCGCCTTCCACTAGGTGTGGATTGTTGCTTGCCACGTCACCTGCCACCAGGTGTGGATTGCCACGTCGCCTGCCACCAGATGTGGATTGTCGCTTGCCACCTCGCCTGCCACCAGATGTGGATTGTCGCTTGCCACAACACCTGCCACCAGGTGTGGATTGCCATGTCGCCTGCCACCAGGTGCGGATTGCCACGTCGCCTGCCACCAGGTGCGGATTGCCACGTCGCCTGCCACGTCACCTGCCACCAGGTGTGGATTGCCACGTCACCTGCCACCAGGTGTGGATTGCCACGTCACCTGCCACCGGGTGTGGATTGCCACGTCACCTGCCACCAGGTGTGGATTGCCACGTCACCTGCCACCTGCCACCAGGTGTGGATTGCCACCTGCCACCAGAGGTGGTTTGTCACCTGCCAGTAGATTTTTTTGTCACCTGCCGTGGTGGCAGCACAGGCAGGTGAGGGAGAACAGCGGTAATGCGGGGCGGGCGGTGAGAGATTCTCTCTCTGCTCCCGTGCCTCGCTGCAGTATAGCAGCCCCGCTGTGTGGGCGGAAGTGCCGCGTTATGGGCGGGCGCCGAGAGATGATCTCATCTCTCTGCTCCCGCGCCTCACCGCAGTATAGGAGCCCCGCTGTGTGGGCGGAAGTGCCGCGTTCCAGGCGGGCGGCGAGAGATGATCTCATCTCTCTGCTCCCGCGCCTCACCGCAGTAGGAGCCCCGCTGTGTGGGCGGAAGTGCCGTGATCCGGGCGGGCGGTGAGAGATGTCATCTCTCTGCTTGCCCGCTGCCGCACCTCACACAGTGCAGCCTTCGTGGCCCATCTGCAAATAGGCCACGGCCCGGCAGTGGGCCGCGGACCGGGGGTTGGGGAACCCTGCCCCAGGGAATATGTATCAATCCAAAGAAAACATTGTAAATCATTTGATTCGACCAGGAGCAGTGATTTTCCAAATGCTTAAGGTGGAACATTAAAAATTTTGAATTCCTTTAATCACTTCAGCCCCGGAGGATTTGGCTGCCAAATGACCGGGCCACTTTTTGCGATTCGGCACTGCGTCGATTTAACTGACAATTACGTGGTCGTGTGACGTGGCTCCCAAACCAAATTGACGTCCTTTTTCCCCCACAAATAGAGCTTTATTTTGGTGGTATTTAATCACCTCTGCTTTTTTTTGCGCTATAAACAAAAATAGAGCGACAATTTTGGAAAAAAAGCAATATTTTTAACTTTTTGCTATAATAAATATCCCCCAAAAAATATATAAAAAAACTAACTTTTTCCTCAGTTTAGGCTGATACGTATTCTTCTACATATTTTTGGTAATTACTGATATTTATTGATTGGTTTGCGCAAAAGTTATAGTGTCTCCAAAATAGGGGATCGTTTTTTGGCATTTTTATTAATATTTTTTTTTTTACTAGTAATGGCGGCGATCAGCGATTTTTATCGTGACTGTGACATTATGGCGGACACATCGGACACTTTTGACGCCATTTTGGGACCATTGTCATTTATACAGCAATCAGTGCTATAATAATGCACTGATTACTGTGTAAATGACACTGGCAGAGAAGGGGTTAAACACTAGGGGGCGAGAAAGGGGTTAAGTGTGCCCTAGGGATGTGTTCTAACTGTGTGGGGGCTGGGCTTACTGTGACACGACACTGATCGCTGCTCCCGATTACAGGGAGCAGACGATCAGTGTCCTGTCACTAGGCAGAACAGGGAGATGCTTGTTTACACAGGCATCCCCTGTTCTGCAGCTCCGTGACACACAATCACGGGACACCAGCGGACATCGGGTCCGCGGGTCCCGCGGGCACAATCACGGAGCTCTCGGCAGGCGTGCACGTGCCCACATGGTGGCAAATTTAAAGAGACGTATATATACGCCCATTTGCCTGTCCGTGCCATTCTGCCGACGTAAATGTCCGTGCGGCGGTCGGCAAGTGGTTAATCATGTCATTACAGGTCACCTTTACCCCCTTCCTGCCCAGACCAATTTTCAGGTTTCAGCACTGTCACACTTTGAATGACAATTGCGCGGTCATGCAACACTGTACCCACACTAAATTGTTATCATTTTGTTCACACAAATAGAGCTTTCTTTTGGTGGTATCTAACTGCTTCCCGACCGTGGCACGCCGATATACGTTGGCAGAATGACACGGACAGGCAAATGGGCGTACCTGTACGTCCCTTTTAATTTGTCGCCTAGCGGGCACGCAAGCCTTGGGAGCGTGCCCCCGGGTTCCGCAAACTCGATGTTTGCCGGCGGCCCGCGATTGCGGTGTGGAGAGGCAGAGCTGGGAGATGCAGCAAGGCATTTTCCTGTTCTGCCTAGTGACATGACAGGGATCTACTGCTCCCTGTGATCTGGAGCAGTGATCACTGTCATGTCAGTAGTAGCCCATCCCCCCCACAGTTAGAATCACTCCCTAGGACACACTTTACCCCTTGATTGCTCCCTAATGTTTAACCCCTTCCCTGCCAGTGTCATTTATACAGTAATTAGTGGCTATTTATAGCACTGATCGCTGTATAAATGACAATGGTCTCAAAATAGTGTCAAAAGTGTCTGATGTGTCCGCCATAATGTCACAGTCCCGATAAAAATCGCAGATCGCCGCCATTACTAGTAAAGAATTATATATTAATAAAAATGCCATAAATCTATCCCCTATTTTGTAGACACTATAACTTTTGCGCAAACCAATCAATATACGCTTATTGTGATTTTTTTTTTAGCAAAAATATGTAGAAGAATACATATCGGCCTAAACTGAGGAAAAAAATGTTTTCTTTGTTTCTGTTATAACATTTTCATAATCTTTATTCATGAATTTAGGCCAAGATGTATTCTGCTACATTTCTTAGGTGAAAATAACCCAATTCAATGTATATTTTTCAGGCTGTAGGAGAGTCCACAAATTATGGTACATATCTAAATGTATCAATCCTCATGTACTGATGGCCTATTTAATTTCTTGAGGCCCAAAAATGTCAGGACAGTACAGATGGCAAATTATTTGAAGTTGTCATTTTTTTGTCATAAGCTTTTGGAAAATGTTGAAATTAAAAATATATATATTTTTTTTACATACTGTCACCAGTGCATCATATGAGAGGTGTGGCAGTGATCAGGGACACTGAATGGTGACAGTGGGGGGGTTTAATTATTTAAAATTTTATTTATTTTTTATGATTGTTTTTAACATACTTTGACCAGTGCAATATAATGTTACTATAGTAACATTGTACTACTATGGGGAAGTCATTAGTATTTTTTTTTGTTTTTGTTTACACATTATGTTTGCATATAGCATTGAATTACATTGCTATATGCAAGCATTTTACTAAATGAAATAGATTCATTCAGTTTCTTTTGTTGTTATTATCTGTGATTGGTCAGAGTTAATAATATGGTACAGATGTGATTGGCCCAGTCTGTACCATGTGATCACACTGACCAATCACTGCCAGCAAAACAATTGTATACAATGGATGGCTTGAAAGTAAGCCATCCATTTTTTTACAACTGTCATGTTACTTTCTGTAATTGGTTACAGCAGTCACATGGTACTGGCAGCAGGCCGGTACAGTGATCAGTCTTCAGCTGTGTCCGGTGAATGCAGCTGGTGACAGATCGTGCTGCTGTGCTGCCCCGCTGCCGTGCCTCTGGGCGAGATCTGGGTGGACGTCATATGATGTCCGCTCAGATCGACGAGAGGTTCCCGCTGGTGTCATTATGCCATAGGCCGGGCCGGAACCAGTTAAATAACATGCCTGGAGAGTGCCATAACCAAGTAGTGCCCAAACCCAGGGGAGCATCTCTGTGATGTACAGAAAGTGCTGCAGCTCTGCAGCAACACTGATATTTACAAAGGAAAAAAAGTGTTTAAAATCAAACAACATCTCATTACCAATTTTTTCTTTTTTTTTTTAGAACACAGACCCCTCTAAGGGTATGCTATGTATTTTGGGGGACCTTTGGAAGGTGACAATGAATGTCCTTTGTCTCCAATATCTTTCTTTTGTAAATGTCACTTTTGCTGTAGCACATCCTACAGCAAGAATAAAAAAATGCATTGAGAATCCCCCCCCACCACCACCACCATATTGGGCCACATATCCTCCACCTGGAGAGGTGCCTTGCTAGGGTGCACCCCCTGGCAAAGCACTCTGTCCACATATTGAAGAAGGCAAGTGCACAACCCAGGCAGATGCTTGTGAAGGTCTTCTGGTGGGGGCTTATCAGAATCTGGAAACACCCTTTATTATTAAGCGGGTCCACAGGGTCCCCTATGTGAATGAGTAGAGGCAAATAGTGCTTACCTCTGCAATCAAATAGACATAGGCCTTGACTCAGCACACTCCCTGAGCTCAGCTATATAATGGAAGGGGAGGGGATGCTGTTAACTCTATTAAACAAATATGGCCATTGCCATATATGGTTAATGTCATTGTCAAGGTTCACATTGTTGCCCTTATTTGGGAAGTTACCCCCACCACTTTGCTTACCTGGTGGGGATCGCCTAGTGGTTTCTTGGAAGGGGTGGGTGCAAGCACCTGCTGATTTCTTAGGAACCATTGACAACAGGAAGCGATAGTTGCAGTAGTTGAACAGAGGGCCGATTGGCAGTTTGAACTACTATGTTGTCACCCAGGGCTTTTTTATGGAAGTGGCCATTTTAACACAAATTACTCAGGCACGGCTCACTATATTCAACCTCAGGAAGGCCACCCTGATAAAAGGTATGAAAGTATCAATAGACTGCATGCATAAAGATAGAAAGTGGTTGCAAAGAGGCTGCAGGTGATCAATATTTGTAATATGCAGCAAAAAATTCAAAAAGATAGGAGCAAGAACTTTTTAAAAATATGGTAATTGTTTACGATAAGAGTACTTTAGCAAGCTAAATGTTATTCAGCTAGGGTTTAGATCTATTTTAAGGTTGTGCTTTCTTGCAGTGTGATCATAAAGCAAAAAGGTGATGAACCATTTGAATGATGGCATGCTGTTTCCCAACTATTCTTCTCTGAAATATTGAGAAAAGGCACTCTAAACTACAGTATACCCTGCCAACCTTAATGTAAAATCAAACCACTAAATACTTAAATTGTCAAATGTTTTTCAATAGCCCTCAAGTTATTTTAAACATCATGATTTTGTTTGTCAAATAAAATAGGGTGAACAATGTTTTTTCTTGCAGTATTCTTGCCATCAATAGCCTTCTATCCTCATCTGCAATTATGCAGCATTTAACTTGTTAGTATTCTGCAAAAAATGTTCTTCACAATGTACAAGAGAATGAAAAATTGCAATATAGAAAACCACCACAACAATAAAATACAATAAATCACAACAAAACATTGTGATCACAAAGAAAAGCTGTGAATTTCTTTTATCTGCAATTATATAGCCAACTTTCAAGCTTTTGTAAAATATAAAAATGCATGAGCTTTCTGAAGACTGCAGGTCACAAAAACTTTGGAACAAACTAAGGGACCAAAGTTTTCCTTCCTGGTACACACACTGCAATTTGAAAAAGTTGTTTGCTAGCAGTAGTTAGTCACGTTCAACTGAATCTGCACTTTCACAGGTATATTAAAAAGCTGCTGTATATACATGTAGCAGGGTCCTAAATTTAGGGGTAGTGTTTGAGTGGTATTTATGCTCAAACACATTAATTGTTAGGACTTACCCACCATTTTTGTCCGCAGGTGGAGTATCAGTGTACAGTTCCCTGTGGCCTGCGGGTGGCACTGCCATAGTGAGCCAGGGTTGAACCGCTGGTACAGTGCTGTGCCTTGTGTGTCCCCTCTCGGCGACCGTACGGTGGAAGTGGTTAGCCTTCTGTGCATCCCGGGAGAGGATATAAAAGGGGCAGACGCTGCCTGTAGGGGGTGGTTTGTTTCTCAACCCCAGGATTGGGGTTCCAGTTCGCTTCCCGGGGGTCCTACTTCCCGGGGGCAGGGCACTCTTTGTCCACCCTGAGCACCTTTAGCTTAGGGGTGGTGGTCGGTGAATCAGTCCCAGGCACATTTAGCCATTTAGCCCTGGGGCTGCAATAGGAAAGCCTTGGGCCCAGCGCCTTTGGCTGGGGCCTACCAAGGATCGAGGAATCCCAGGGTGCCGCCTTGCGGGGGACCCGTGTCTTAGACGAGGAGGCCGAGGAAAGACCGTTCCGAGGGACTGGTGAGAAGTCACGGTGAAGGAAGGGGCCCGGTAACTCTCTGGAGGGATGTCTTCTCCTTGTGTAGCGGTGTGTACAATTTAGGGGAGTGTCTGAGTGGTAGTTGGGCTCAGACACACTAATGTTAGGGTTAATGGACAATTTGTGTGCCATGGGAGTTGGTATTGGTGTGTAGTTCTCTGGGACCTACAGGTGGCGCTGTCACCCTGGGTCCGGGTTGAACCGCAATACAGGGTTGCGTCTTTTCTTGTAACCTTTAGGCAGCAGTATGGCGGGGCGGGGAACCTGCTGTGCCTGTCGGGAGAGGGTATAAAAAGGGGCGGCCATCTTCCATGGGGGGTTCGTCCACGCCCAGGCACCTTTGGCCTGGGTGTGTGGGGTCTTCTGGTCTTCGTCCACGCCCAGGCACCTTCGGCCTGGGTGGGTGTGCGGGTTATCTCCGGGTGCCCTAGGTCCGGAGGCCGAGTTCCTGTTCCATCCCAGACACCTTTAGTCTGGGGTGAGGTACTATTTTGAAGGCCCGGGGCCCAGCAACCTTTGGCTGGGGTCCGTTAGGGATCAAGAGCTCCCAGGGTGCCGCCTTGCGAAGGGACCCGTATCTGAGATGAGGAGGCCAGTGAGGTAACCCTTTCCGAAGACCCAGCGCAGAGTCGTGGTGGCGGTGAGGGCCTCTGGTAACTCTCCGGAGGGATGGTTTTCTCCTTGACATGGGCCAATACTTTAAGAAGGGAGTTCACCAGGTCAGTGGCAGTGACCCGTTCTCCAAGTCAGTGGCAGTGACTTTCTATTCACCTGGTCTGTGGCAGGGACCAACCTCACGGTCTGTGGCAGAGATCGTGCGCCATAACTGTTTGTGAAATCTAAACAGTAAGAGAACATGATTCAAGTTTGTGCCTGGACCTCCTCCCACCTAAGCTGTCCTGTGTCTTGTCCCAACCTGTCTGCTTTCAAAGAGGCATATTTATTATCCGTGTGAAATAAATCTAGAAGTTGGACTTTCAGTTGGTGTGGACAGTTATATTCCTGGGGAAACATAAGGACTTGCATCTATCTAAGGTAGAGGTGAGAATCTTCCTCGGGAGGATTCAACTCCAGCCGCAGGCAGGCCCGAAAAGTAACACCGCTCAACCTCCTTACTCAGGAGGGTACGGGCTTGTGGTGCGGTGTGCCTCTCCCCTCCCTGCGAGGAGCCGAAAACACATATAAAAGGGCAGGTAGTGGGAGAGGTGAGGGTGCTACACTTAAAAGAGGTCACCAGGTCTGTGGCAGAGACCAAGTTCACCAGGTCTGTGGCAGAGACCAAGTTCACCAGGTCTGTGGCAGAGACCAAGTTCATCAGTTTGTGCAGAGACTGTATATCTAGTTAGAGTGCCATTCTGGCTGCTAGTCCCCTCTCAAGGGAGACTATCCAAATGGGCTGAGTCTGCTTGAGAAGCCAAGGGGTGAAGTGTATTTCGTTTGTGCCTGGACCTCTCTCCCACACCTTATGCTGTCCTGTTCTCCCTCCAACCTTTCTGTCTAGAGACTGTGCTTAAACAGAAATAAACTCTACATTGGAGTTACAGCTGGTGTGGACCTTGGAGTTATTGGGGGGGAAATAGAGACTTGTCTTTATTGAGCATAGAGATGGGAACCATTCTCTGGAGAACCTCGCTGTGGAGACCTGTTTCATAACACCGCTCAACCTCTTCACACAGGAGGGTACGGGCATATAGCGTGGTGTGCCCTCTCTTCCTGCGAGGAGCCAAAGGCAGGTGAAAGAGGAGGTGAGTGAGCTACATACAATATACATAAGTAAACTTTGAGAGGTGGAGATCTACCTGAACAACACGAAAGAGATCAAAGTTCTCCAGGATTTAGTGCCTTTTAAAAAAAAAAAGAAATTAACTAGCACGGCCTAACTAAATAGTAAGAAAAACTTAGAAAAGGACAAAGGATGGTGGCAGTAGGGCAGTGGATAGGGTTAGTAGGGCAGTGAACAGCATCAGTCAGGCAGAGGACAGTGTCAGTAGAGCAGTGGACTGCGTCAGTAGAGCAGTGGACTGCGCCAGTAGGGCAGTGGACAGTGTCAGTAGGGCAGAGGACAGTGTCAGTAGAGCAGTGGACTGCGCCAGTAGGGCAGAGGACAGTGTCAGTAGGGCAGAGGACAGTGTCAGTAGACCAGTGGACAGTGTCAGTAGGGCAGAGGACAGTGTCAGTAGAGTAGTGGACAGTGTCAGTAGAGCAATGGACTGCACCAGTAAGGCAGGGGACAGTGTCAGTAGAGCAGTGGATGGTGTCAGTAGGGCAGTGGACATTGTCAGTAGGGCAGAGGACAGTGTCAGTAGGGCAGTCTATGGTGTCAGTAGGGCAGTGGACAGCATCAGTAGGGCAGAGGACAGTGTCAGAGCAGTGGACTGTGTCAGTAGAGCAGTGGATGGTGTCAGTAGGGCAGTGGATGGTGTCAGTAGGGCTGTGGAATTTGTCAATAGGGCAGAGGATGGTGTCAACTAGAGCAGTGGATGGTGTCAGTAGGGCAGAGGTTAGTGTCAGTAGGGCAGTGGACAGCGTCAGTAGTTTTTTATTTTTATTATTGTTTTAATTATTTTTACAACTTTATTTTTTTATTATATTTTACAATTTTTTTAACAGCCCTGTTGGGGGGCTTTGGTGAAATATCAGGTATCTAAACAGACATCTGATGTCTCACTTTTGAGACAGAGAAAGTGATTGAGGACACAGTCCTCAATATCTATCTCTGCAGCCTCAGTTGCAAAGAATGAACGAACAGGAATTGCTCTGCACAGTTAGCCTATTCATTTGCAAAACACAGTTTACTATGTTTCAGTTATAAAGTTATGAATGAACACAGCGAGTAATTGGTACTGATCATTCACTGTGCTCATTCAGAAAAACGCTCCATCCTGAAACAATCCCTGCAGCAGCCAGTGGGAAAGGAGAGGAGGGGAAGCTGGCAGCACTGCAAGGGGATGGGGCGACAACCAGGGGAGCAACAAAGGGGGACCCAGGCAGAAGAAGGAAGGGAAAAAAAGAGCAGCCTGAGGGTAAGGTTATAAAAGACCCTCTGCTGAGAGGCATAAACCAATCCTTTGGGCTCTCAATTCCAGCTGCCACACACTGCTGAGATCAACACTGACGGTTATGTGATTGCTATGTCAGCTACCACATAAAAGGCTGAAGGCTTTAGTGAAAAGATGAAAGGCTTCAGTCTGCAAGCTGCAGTGGCATCTGCAGTGCCATCAGTTTTTATACTGTAAAAGACTAGTATTATAAAAAAAAATAACAAATTGAAAAGTTAAAATAATGACCATTTTTTTTGGGCAGAATGTCAATTAAAAGCCTTATATGTTAAAACATATATAAAAATTATCTAGGTAGGCAAATGAATCATACATTTTTATCAAGTTAACCATTGCATGCTTGTTTTGCCTCAGAAATGCTTTTTTTTTATAACTTATAAATAAGCCTGAAATAAACTACATTTGATTTCCACTCTTCTTGGTGAGTTAACACTGTCTGTGGATTTTGTTTACTTAGAAAGTTTCCATACTGTCTGCACAGACTGGGTCTAAGGAGGAATGTCTAGTGTATAAAGAAATGGGGGTTATTTACGAAAAGCAAATCCACTTTGCACTACAAGTGAAAACTACAAGTGCAAAGTGCACTTGAAATAGCACTGAAAGTGCACTTGGAAGTGCAGTCACTGTAAATCTGAGGGGTAGATCTGAAATGAGGGGAAGCTCTGCTGATTTTATTATCCAATCATGTGCAAGCTAAAATGCTGATTTTTATTTTCCTTGCATGTCTCCATCGGATCTACAGTGACTGCACTTCCAAGTGCACTTTCAGTGCAATTTCAAGTGCACTTTGCACTTGTAGTTTTCACTTGTAGTGCAAAGTGGATTTGCCTTTATTAACCACTTCAACACGGGGCTTTTTTTTACCCCCTCAATACTGGGCCTATTCTGCCACTTCTCAGAAAATTACTCAGAACCCCCAAACATTATATATGGTTTTTTTTTAGCAGACACCCTAGGGAATAAGATGACGGTCATTGCAACTTTTTTTCTTGCACGGTATTTGCGTCAATAAGACCCCACATCTCTCCTCCAGGCTGGAAAGCATGAGATCGTGAACAAAAATGTCACTGATCTCATACTTACTAGCCGCAATGGTGGCTTTGTTTACATCTGAGGACCCGGGCGTGACATCATCACATCGCGCCCGGGCCTCCGACAGTCATGGAGATCTGGTCACCAGTCATCTCTATGCTCGTCACGTGACCCACCACCGGCGCCGGACGAGGTTCCGCCACCTGATCATTCTTATAGGCGGAGGGGGGGTGTCCCCTCCCGCCGCCTATAAGAATAATCAGGCGGTGGAACCGCCGCTAAGATCATTCTTATGGTGCACAGAATCGCCGGCACAACAAAAGGATATCTGAATGATGCCTCTAGCTGCAGGCATCATTCAGATATCCCCCTACAAAGCCGAGGACATCATATGATGCACACCCAGGATGGGAGATCCCATCTGTGGACGTCATTTGACTATGGCTGGGTAGGGAAGTGGTTAAATAACCCCCAATATCTTAAAAGAAAAATATACTTTCAGAAAGAGCGAAATCATGATCTCATGCACAGAATACAGCATCTAAGAAAGAAAGAAAGAAAGAAAGAAAAAAAAATAAAACGAATACAGCCAACACATCTAAAAATGTGTAAGCTACAATATAATAAATGTTTACTTTTCAGTTTATTACTGCTTGAAGTGCACCTTCATGATAAAAATAAAACGGTTATGTTGTTTGTCATATGTAAATAACCAACTCTCACAAACTTTCAATTCAAAATATTATTATTTTTTATTTTTTTTCAATTACCTTTCAAATGTTTTATTGAGGGTATATAAGACAGCCGCTGCAATAAACATACGGATGGAACAAAATTTCCGTTAAAGGTATAGTACATATGACACAATATAATGTTTTTCACTTGTCGATAGGCAAATGGTCAGTTAAGAAACAGTAGTATTTCTTTGTTTTCTTTCAGAGATCGGTGGGTGATTTGAAATCCTATACTCGTTTTATAATGGATTTTGTATCTAGATTCTGATGTGGAGATCGGGAATGTGGGGTTGGAGGTATATGAGTCGGGGTATATGGGGGGGGGCAGTAATCTGTCAAGGGGGGTGATTAGGGTATGTCCATGTTTCTTCTAGTAGTGTTCTGAGGGGAATGGGGGAGGGGGGATTCTGTCAAAATATTATTTTACGGTCAAATGTTTCTCTAATGCAAGGATGAAAGAGCCAAGCGATAGAGATTAAACAAGATATCATTTTTGAAAGATTATACCTGAATAAGGCATTCACATCCTGTATCTCTATATAGGCTGACTTTCCCAGCAATTCTGTCAGGGCTTCACCAGGCAGAAGAACATTGCCATACCATTACAACCATTTGACTCATTCGGAACCTTAGCCAATAATGAAGTCTGGAGCTCCAAGTCCCAAATGTTTCCTCTATGACAGGCTGACATTTGCACTGTTTATAAAAAAAATCTTGTATTTAAAGGAAGGCACCTCTAAAAAATGGGTTTGCCAGTTGCTTACCACTTCAGAAGAATAGGGTCTGGGACCATTCATACATAGTATCCCAAAGAGGAATGGCTCCTTAAATTATAAAGAAAAGGGAACCTTGTCTGCTGGAAGCTTGACAGTTTAATAAGTGACCCATTGTACCCTTCCCCTTGACCTATAAAAATGTGTAAATACAAGCCATCATTGGCTGGACTAATTCTAGCAGTGGGAATCAAGATATCATTTACGAGGGTGCAAGGGGTAAAACTATAGACCTGAAGCCACCAACCAATTTCTCTACCCTTCCTTCCATTTTGTTTCCCATCATGGCACTCTATGTGGGTTTTAGTTTCTCAAAACTTGTGATTAGGACAGGCATTTTGGTAATGCTTATTGTATGCTCACAATTTCTGTTACAGGCACCATGCTTTTATTTAAAGTGGCTGTATAGGCGTAATGTTTTTTACTTCCATGCATTCTATGCACAAAGGTAAAAAATCTTCTGTGTACAACAGAGCCCGAAGCCCCCCTAAAATGTACCTGACCGCCATTCTGATCCAGCGATGTGCATGAGAGCCTTGGCTCCCTTGGGTCTCTCCCTCCTCACTTGCTTAGACAGTAGTGGGAGCCATTAGCTCCCACTACTGTCAATCACAGCCAGTGAGCCAATGAGGAGAGAGCGGGGGTGGGCCGTGCAGTGCTCCAAGTGTGTGTGGGCATAGCAAGCTGCACTAGGGGGGTACAAGGCAGGAGGGAGGGGTCTGAAGTGCCAGCGGGGGACCCGAGAAGTGGAGGATCTGGGCTGCATTGTGCAAAGCCATTGCACAGAGCAGGTAAGTATGACATGTTTGTTATTTAACCGCTTGCCGACCAGCCGCCGTCATTCCACTGTGCGAATCGCCACTTAAAGAGCAATAGGGGGTGTGCACCACAATGTCCACCAGCCATCCGCGATCGCTCCACAGAGAGCCAGAATGGGGATCTGTGTATGTAAACGAACAGATCCCTGTTCTAACAGGGGAGTAGAGAGAGATCTGCTGTTCCTAATGATCAGGAACAGCAATCTATCTCCTCCTCCAGTCAGTACACTCCCCCCACAGTTAGAAACACCTCCCTAGGGAACACTTAACCCCTTGATCGCCCCCCAGTGTTAACCCTTTCCCTGCTAGTGACATTTATACAGTAATCAGTGTTTTTTTTAGCACTGATCGCCTTATGAATGTCACTGGTCCCCAAAAAGTGTCCAAAGTGACCGATCTGTCCGCCGCAATGTCGCATTCCCGCTAAAAATCGCAGATCGCCACCATTACTGGTAAAAAATAAATAATTTATAAAAATGACATAAATCTTTCCTCTATTTTGTAGACGCGATAACTTTTGTGCAAACCAATCGATATACGCTTATTGTGATTTTTTGACCAAAAATATATAGAAGAATACATATTGGCTTAAACTGATGAAGACATTTTTATTTTTTTGGAAGATATTTATTATAGCAAAACGTACAAAATATTTTTATTTTCAAAATTGTCGCTCTTTTTTTGTTTATAGCGCAAAAAATAAAAACTGCAGAGGTGATTAAATATCACCAAAAGAAAGCTCTATTTGTGGGGAAAAAAAAGGACGTAAATTTAGTTTGGGTACAACGTCGCACAACCGCACAATTGTCAGTTAAAATGGCACAGCTACTTTCATGCCCCAGTTGTGTGACTGGGTTCGGTGCTGGCAGTTTATAGGTGGTGGGTGTTTCATCCTTCTGTGGTCAATCGAAAACTTTTAATCAGTGTATATTAGCTTTTTTCTTTAAAATGTTTTTTATTAATTTTATTTTAGATACAAGTATTAAAATTATATTAACTGAAGTATCTCTTTTGAATTGTTTATGTATAATCTTGACAGAATACTATGCTCCCGACGAAGCGTTTTGGAACGCGAAACTAGTCGAGCGAAAGCAAGATCTTTATCTTTGAATTTACCGGACCTATCAATAAGACCAGTCATCTCTCGTGCATACCGTCCAACTCCTTATTTGTGTTCATTGGCTATACATTATCCTATTCTACTTTGTGTATTTTACATGTTAATGTAATTTTCTGGGAGATGTGTTGAGTCTTGTAAATGGGACCCTATACCAATTATTGATGACTGTTACATAATGTCATTTTTTTGTATTAATGTACTTTTTACCTAAATTCAATTATATTTTTCTACCAACAATAAAACCCTTAGAATTTTTACAATATCTATCTATGTGCCGTTTAAAGTCCATCTTTAGTTTAAACAATATTCGCCCATAAAATGACACAGTGCCGTTTCACAAAAAATGGCCTAGTCATTAAGGGGGCAAATCCTTCTGGTCCTTAAGTGGTTAAAAACAAAAAAATAACCTTTAATATATCTTTATTGTGATTGTCATTTGCTTGGATTCTGCTTAATTTGCAAAATAAAATAGATTTTATGTAGTTATGTTGGCAAGGGTTCTTCAATGATATAGGTATTGGAAGCTGCTTCTCAGCAGTATTGTCTTTTTTAAATCATTACTTCTGTAGTTAAAGATGCCTTTTATCCACCACCAGACAGGGAATTTGTATTGGTGGGTCCACAAATTTTTTACTTTCAATCATTTTTATTATTTTTGAAAAAGGTAGACATGTTACAGTATACAAAACGCTGATGAGAAACGCATAAACATACAGACAAAAAGTACATATGACAGCAGGCTAATTGAAGCCTGGTTTTGTAAATTACAACAGGTCATTAGGCACTAAACAGATCCGTCCCAAGAATCGGAACAGCTAGCTGCACAAACAGATAGCTGGAGCTAATAGGCATGAGACTTAAGGAAAACAGGAGAAAAAATCCCCCAATAGGGAGAATAAAAATAGTCCAGGATGCAAACAACCGTCTCTTGAAGGACAACCTAGGGTATTAGAATCTACACAGTGAGTGTGCCCGAGGTATGACAGGGAGTATCACTCACCTACTCCCTATTATATGTGGAGGAGAGGGTGAACAGGAGCACCCCCCACTGCCCCGTGAGGGATCTAGCTGCGGAAGGGGACACTCCCCCCACCCCCTACCTCCCAGACGTCAGCCCAATACATTAACATGAAAGGTACCTTTTAAGGATCTCATACCCAGCAGTCTAAACACTTACTAAACCAAAGAACAAAAATAACATAAAACCTACAGTGTAGATTACACGGTGTAAAGGTCACAGACCTCTAGAGCCTGGTAGGTATGGAGACCCCTGGCTCCATCGGCACATAAAAAGGGTGTCATTGAATTCGCTCTTACATTTCCGGAGCTGGTTCCAAAAATATCGACAGAGGAACCATTATACGAAAGAAAAAAGACGAAGGGAGATCCAGGATCAGTCAGTCTGTACATAAAGTTCCAACATGCAGGGGGAAAAGGAGGTGAAAAGTAAGATAGAAGGGAGGGGGAAGGAAGAGAAGAGAAGGGATAGACACAGGGAAGAAGAGTGGAGAGGGGAGTGAGGTCATCCAGCGGGTGTCCTATAAAATGGGCTTAGAGTCCCGGGATAAGGGATATGTCATGGAATGTGGCCCAGGGTTCTCAGATATTCACAAATGTTCGAGATTTATCTTGAATGATACCAACAATATTCTCTTGTGTCATTATCCAAGAGATTTTGCGTCTTACCGCAGCAAATGGGACCGAAGCTTTTTTCCAATGAGCCGCTATGGTGATTTTAGTACCTAGTAAGATAAAGAAAATTAGGGCCTGGGAGAATCTATCTACCTTGTCCACTTTAAGATTGAGGAGAGCCACCTCTGGAGATTGGGGTACCTGAACAGGCAGTAACTTGTGAATAAGAGCAAAAACCCTATTCCAGAGGCCCCTTATGCGTGGGCAAGACCACCAGACGTGGAGTAGAGAGCCTACGTGACCACAGCCACGAAAACACAGCGGAGACGTGTCAGGATAAATCTTGGCCAAAACAGCTGGAACCCTGTATCAGCGGATAAGTATTTTAAGGCTCGCTTCAATCAGGGAAACATTAAGAATTCCTTTAAAGGAGCGTTAAAAGCAGGAGAACCACTTATCCCGGTCCCATGATATGCCAAGGTCATTTTCCCAGGAGAGGGCATAGGGAGGTTTAGATAATGTTGTGGCCAGGGAGGAATAGATGATAGATATCCCGCCCCTCTGATCCGTGACGCCAGCACACCAAGACTCGTATAGTGAGACTACAGGGGGGTCGGGTTTATTAGGCCAAATGGAATGGAGGAAATGTAGTAGTTGGGAATATCTGAACTTTTCCGATTGGGGCATCTCCAATTTGCTAGTGCAAAAAGCAATCGAGATGGGGCCTGAAGAGTTAAAAAAATTTCCAATTCTGAATAGACCTTTATTAAGCCACCAACTAAACGCTAGGATATTCATACCTGGAGGGAAATTTGGATTATGAAAAACATGTGTTAAGGGGCGGAGGGCTGAGATCAGTGAGGGGTTTTTGTGTAGTTGATCACAAAGGGCCAGCGAGTGAGAAAGGGTGGGACCATAATAGGGAGTCTAGATTTAGGGGGAGACCATATCAAGAAGTCGATGGTGTGAAGGGGAATTGCCTGTCTTTCCATAGAGACCCAATCAGGTTTGGGTCCCTGGGAATATACTATGGAAATCTGAGCCAATTGAGCTGCCTGATAGTACCACCATATATTCGGGAGGGCTAGGCCCCCTTGATTTTTCAATCTATACAGGAGATGTTTTGAGCCTCTACACCCCTTTGGTCCCCAGGTAAATTTCAGAATTTTAGACTGTAGTGCTTGGACCTGCAGTTTCCTAACGGGGATAGGGAGAGACCTGAAGAGGTAGAGGAGGCGGGGGAGAAAGGTCATCTTGATTGCGTAAATGCGACCCAACCAGGATAAACCAAGTTTAGACCAGATCACTAAATCCGCCGCCATTTTATTAAAAACGGTCGGATAATTAGCAGGGTAAAGAGATTCTATACTAGAAGAAAGGTTGATCCCCAGGTAAGGTATTGTTGTGGGACACCAAGTGAATGGGAAGTGACTTTGTAAGGAGCCTAAGATGTTGGGGGGAACTGTGATATTTAAGGCAAGGGATTTTGAAGTATTCACCTTTAGACCGGAAACTGCGCCAAATTTGTCAAGCAGGGAGAAAATGTTGGGCGTCGAAATCAATAGGGAAGTAACAAAAAGAAGCAAATCGTCAGCGAACAAAGCACACCTATGTTCTTGCTGTCCACAGAGGACTCCCTTGATGTCGGAATGGGTTCTGATGGCTATGGCCAAGGTCTCAATCGCGATAGCGAAGAGGAGGGGAGAGAGTGGGCAACCCTGCCTAGTGCCCTTTTCTATGTTGAAAATGTCAGAGTAACAGCCTTGCAATTGGACCTGCGCACTGGGATTAGAATATAAAGCATGTAGCGTCCCTAGAAAGAGAGGGCCAAAACCCCATCTCTCTAGGACATTAAATAGATAGGGCCATGAGATAGTGTCAAAGGCCTTTTGAAGGTCAATTGACAAAAGATAACCTTCCTGGGAAGGTCCGCCGTCCCAACGTGATTTAAGGAGGGAGATGACATCAACCGCCCTCCTTATCTGATCAGGTCCCTGCCTCCCCGGGATAAAGCTCGCTTGGTCCTTGTGGACATAAAGAGCAATAAATGAGGAGAGTCTATTGGATAAAACTTTTGTTAGAATTTTGAGGTCGTTATTAATGAGTGATATCGGGCGGTAGTTGGAAACTAGGGACCCATCCTTACCAGGTTTAGAAATAACCGAAATAAAAGCTAAGCTTAGGGCTTTATCCAGGGGAGAGCCAGAGCGGATAGAATTAAAGAAGGAGACTATGTGTGGGGCGAGGATAGACGCAAATTTCTTATAGTACCCCACCAAAAAACCATCCGGGCCTGGGGCAGAATTAGGCCTAAGCCGTTTGATAACCTCCAGAACCTCCGATACCGAGATCGGCTCGTCCAAGAGGTCAGCATGGTCTGTAGACAATTTCGGAAGTGGAATAGTGTTGAGGAAATCGTCCAAGAGAGTCTGTGGGGCTGCCAGATCGTGTTTATAAAGGGAAGCGTAGAATTTGTGGAACGTTTTCATAATGCGAAGGGGATTTTGTGTCAGATCACCTGCAAAATCTCTGATCTTGGGAAATGCGAAGGACCGGGGCTTAGGAGAGAGTTTAGCCGCAAGCTTGGCTCCAATTTTATCCCTTTGTGAATAAAAGCGCGCTCCTGACCATCGTAAATGCTTCTCGGCCTCAGTAGTAAGAGCCAAGTTCAGGGACGTTCTAGCTAATTCAAGGGAGTTCATAGATTCCAAAGTTGGATTGCGCTTGTGTGCTTTGCTCAATATGTGGAATTCCTTGGATAACTTGTCTATGTCCGCCTTACGTTCTTTCTTGAGCTGGGAGGATATCTGAATAATCCTCCCCCTAATAACCGCCTTGTGGGCAGCCCATAGAGATTCTGGGGAAATTGTATCAGTTTTGTTCAGGCAAAAATATTCTTGAATGTCTCTCATGAGAATTGTACATTGGACCTGGTCACTTAGGAGAACTTCGTTGAGACGCCACGTAAATTGCGTGCAGGGGTTGTGGGCTCGTTGCATATATAAGAGGACCATAGCGTGGTCTGAAATCGCAGTATCCCGAATAACTGCTTTCGTTGCTAAAGGTATAGAATTGGATTGAATGAAGATGTGGTCTATTCTAGTATAAACTTGGTGGGGGGCCGAGAAATGAGTGTAATCTTTCGATTTAGGGTTCATTTCCCTCCAGATGTCCACAAGGCCCAGCGAGTGGAGTGTCACTGCTATTTTAGTACTTTGTCTAGGGGGCTTCCTCGAGCGAGGGATGCCCTTCCCCGCCTTATCAAGGGAATGATCAAAAGGGGGATTAGTATCTCCACCCATTATAACCCTACCTTCAAGTAAAGGACCCAGTGTGGACATCATGGAGGCAAAGAACGAGGCTTGGCCTTTATTAGGGGCGTAGTATGAAAGTAAGGAATACTGTGTCCCTTCCATAGAACCCTTCACTAAAAGGTATCTGCCCTCCTCATCTCTAACAATGTCAGACGGTGAGAATCTCAGGGACTTGGAGAGACAAATAGCTACACCTTTCGTTTTGTTGGAGGCGTTGGAGAGGAAAAACTGTGGGAAATGCCCATGGAGAAAGGAAGGATTGTAAGAGGATGGAAAATGAGTTTCCTGCAGTAATAAGACATCCATTTTTTCTGACTGGTAAAATTTGAAAAGCTTCCTCCTTTTAACCGGGGAGTTTAGTCCCTGAACATTGTATGTAGCCACACAGAGGTCAGGGAGAGCATTGGTGTCAGGCATCACGGACCAGAGGGGGGGAGAAACGCATCAAAAACAAATATCTTACCCGAACCTCCCGAGAGTACATCAGGTTTCCTGTCATAGTCAACTGCAGAGTTCGAAATGATATCTGAGGCGACATATCTTTCCCCTGGGTGACCCGGAAGAAAGGAAAGAGGGGGAATAGAAGAGGAGAAGGAGAATATTGATCCTGGAAGAGATAGGTACAATAGTTAAATAAAAACAGATAGCTTGGAGCAACAGACAAAAAATAAAGAAAAAAAACCAGAGGCAGCCAATATAGGAACATCGAGTCCTTGCAGGGGAAGGAAGCTGCCATCGTTCCCCAGCAGGTTTTCCCTAATAAAAATGGAAAACAACAAACAAAAAAAAAACAACCAGAGGGGGTATTTAGGAGTCTCCGAGTGGAGGTAAAGCGCCACTCCGAGACAGGTGGAGGTGCAGTGCACACCACTCCAACCCGACCGCCACAAAGTATAAGGACAAAACAAATAATCAAAAAAAGTTAGCCAAACAGAGGATGGAGGCAAATTTGACTGAGATCAGATGCACACCACTCAAAAAAAAAAAAAAAAAAACATAAGGAGAGACATGGGAGAAACCATGTAAGAAACTGTCACTTTATCGTAGTATAGACTATGAGCTACAGTTTTAGAAGAACCCTCTGACCTCCCCCAAATGATAAGCTGTGGGGGGGAGGAAAAAGGGTTGCCTACAATGAGTGTCCCTCTGGAGCGAAATACAACAGACAGAGTCTTTGCAAAAAATGGGAGGAACACATGAAAAAAAAAAAAAAATCCCGAGATCAGGAACAAGTCAGTAGGAAGACCCTACTATGAGTAGGGGGAGGAAAAGATAAAAAAGATGTGGTGTTCCTCCTAAGGTGGGCGACCGTCCTCGGGTCTCTTCGCTTGTTTTCTTTGCCATAGCGGTTTGATGGGGCTTGCTGGGGGAGGCCTCTTTGTGGAGACAGGTGCCTTGGGGTCCAGGGAGGGGCCCGGGGAATGGGAGATTAATCCCAGGTGTAGCAGGAGGCGTTCTCCGTCAGGGAAATTTGCAAAGCTATATGGCTTGTTGGAATACGTGAAGGTTAGGCGAAATGGGAAGGCCCAGCGATAGGTAATTGAGTTTTGAGTAAGGACTTGTAGGAGAGGCTTTAAGGTTCTTCTCAGTTGAATCGTGTACGGGGAGAGGTCAGAGAAAACTTGAATTGGATGGCCCTGGAAGGAGAGGTTTTCCGCCTCCCGGGCCCTGCGCATGACCTCCTCTTTGACCTTGAAAAAATGGGGTTTAACCACTATATCCCTGGGAAGACCATCCTGGCGGGGAGGTTGGAGAGCTCTGTGAGTGCGGTCCAACTCCAGACGGTGATCTGGGAGATCAGGGATTAAGGAGGAGATGAAAGCACGCACGACTTTATCTGTGTCTTTAAAGGATTCAGGGAGGCCCCTGAGCCTGAAATTGTATCTCCTATTCCTGTTCTCGAGGTCATCAACTTAGTGTATGCAATATCCAGTTGTTCATGGAGCTCAGTAAATCTGTCAGTGTTCTGCATAGCTATAGCAACAGTCTGGTCTGTTTTAGCTTCAATAGCCTCTATCCTGGCCCCCAGGTGCTGCAAGTCACCCTGTATAGTGGAAGTGATGTGGGAGGCATTTTGGGCAAGGCCTCTGGAGAGCATTTTAGAGAAAGTGTCCATTAGGGAGGCAAAGTCTGTGGGAGTGGAGGGGAGAGATCCCCAGGGTGGATGGGCTGGAGAGTTAATGTAATCTTCCATAGGAGTAAGGGGAGAGCCTCCATGAAATCTCCCCAGCAGCGACTCCGTGGATGTGGGGGACAAAAATAGCATCTGAGGACTACTCACTGCGGGAGGAAGCTGCACAGCGCTGTGAGGATTGGGAGGAGACAGATCCGCAATGGATTCAGCTGGATCCTGATGTGGGCCTTGCGGCGATGGAGCAGCCGCCATCATGGCGGAGGCCTCAGCCGAGAGATCCGGAGCGAGTTGTCGGCTTAGATTGCGTCTCGCCGTGATCCCGGAGCAGCGGGCGGGTGGCCCGAGTCCGCAGCTGAAGGTAGTGTGGCCGTGCTGTGAGATCCCCCTCTGTATGGCGGTACGGCAGGCAGATCGGGCTGGAGTGGAGCGGAGCTCTCAGGACTTGCGACCGTCCATGAAGCCTCCGCGCATGCGCCTCCGGTCCACAAATTTTTGGTCATAGAACATCAACAGAAGGGGAAAGATAAAATGTTATAGCTGTATTTTGCAATTATAAAAGTAGATGTGCATAAAGTACATGATATTTTATAACACATTCTCAGAGTATTTGTATATACTGTAAATACAGGTGCCCAATGCTGGGGACACGTTTACACATTTATGAACTTTAGGAGCCATAACTGATACTGTCCACAGCTGGTGACTCTCCATCCTGGCTATCACCATCAGCTAAGATCCCAAGTGATGATTGAGCACCAGAGTGGTTTCCCAGTATGTTATCGTTCTATGATTAAATGTAGTCTGGAGACTTCATTGGAAAAAAAATGCATTCAACAAGTAGACAAACACTTTGGGCTGCAGTGGCATCTTCGGTGGCACCTGTTTAATACTCAAATTGTCAGATACAGTTACAGTATTAAAATAATAATAATCTCATTTAAAAAAAAAAAAAGAGTAAAACATTTTTTACATGTTTTCACATTTGTCAGCCAATAAAAAAAACAGAGCAGGATTTATTTAAATATTGCAGGAAAGAAAATATTTTGCTTAAAATCATAAAACAAATGTAAGTATTCAAATTATTTGTAAAGTTTTTGGCAAATGGATGGACACATGCTGATGATCATCAATGATCTTTGGTCATGAATGTTTTAGTCAAAGACTAGGACCCTTTTCGGCACTGCGTCGCTTTAACTGACAATTGCACGGTCCTGCGACATGGCTCCCAAACAAAATTGACGTCCTTTTTTTCCCCACAAATAGAGCTTTCTTTAGGTGGTATTTGATCACCTCTGCGGTTTTTATTTTTTGCGCTATAAACAAAAATAGAGCGACAATTTGGAAAAAAATTCAATATTTTTTACTTTTTGCTATAATAAATATCCCAAAAAAATATATAAAAAAACTTTTTTTTTCTCAGTTTAGGCCGATACAAATTCTTCTACATATTTTTGGTAAAAAAAAATTGCAATAAGCGTTTAATAATTGGTTTGCGCAAAAGTTATAGAGTCTACAAAATAGGGGATAGTTTTATGGCATTTTTATTAATATTTTTTTTTGTACTAGTAATGATTTTTATTGTGACTGCGACATTATGGCGGACACATTGGACACTTTTGACACCATTTTGGGACCATTGTCATTTTTAGAGTGATCAGTGCTATAAAAATGTACTTCTTACTGTAAAAATGACACTGCCAGTGAATGGGGTTAACCTGTAAGGGGTGCTGAAGGGGTTAAGTGTGACCTAAGGAGTGCTTCTTACTGTTAGGGGGCGTGGCTTGGCGTGACACATCACTGATCGCTGTTCCCGATGACAGGGAACAGACGATCAGTGACAGTGTCACTAGGAAGAACGGGGAGATGTGTGTTTACACTTACCTCCCCGTTCTTCAGCTCTGTGACCCGATCGCGGGACACCGGCAGCGATTGGGTCCCGCGGGCGTGGTCACGGAGGTCCCGACCGGTCGTTTGCGCACCGGCGGTGGCGCGCGCGTGCCCCACGGCTCGCATCTTAAAGGGGACGTACCTGTCCGCCCATATGCCCAGCCGTGCCATTCTGTCGACTTATATCGCTGTGCGGTGGTCGTCAAGTGGTTAAAACAACACAGTCTTTTCTTTATTTACTATAATCCTCACATAGCAATGCAAAAGTTGCAGCAAAAAAAAAAAAAAATCTTTAAAGTTCACAGAACAACTTCCAAGCAATTTGGTAGAGGAAAAAGGGCACTCTGGCAACTTTCAATGTGATGACTGTGATTTACAGTTCATTGAAGACCGCACAGGCTGCTGGTGATGCATAACCGTATTATATTCTGCGTGTATTGCATTCACTGAGGCATGGCGTGTCAAGATGTTTTTAAAATTATGCTGTGTTCACTTTTATAGTGACACACAGTATAAATAGAAATGCTGGGCATTACTCAGCAGTAATGTAGAAATGTATAACGTATGACACTAATAAACTTTTAACACAGCCCTTTGAATCTAATGTTCTGAAACAGTGGTAGAACAGTGTTTGCTGAGGGGCATTTCCTAATGCAGACATTTTTAACCTTCCAAAAATACCTATACGTCTCCACTAGCACGCAATGCAGGAGGTGCTTGCAGAGATGAAAATACCAGGCAAAGCAGCTGTGGAATTGGGAATTAGGATTCACAAACTCCTTGCCATATTACAAGTATAAAAATCTTCCCAGCTCGATGTTAACATGTCACTGTGGAATTAACCGAACTGCGGAACGTGGGATAGCAACTATCATTCTGTATTACACAATTACAAGTAATCTATTTTATAAA
This sequence comes from Rana muscosa, assembly GCA_029206835.1. NCBI lineage: Eukaryota > Metazoa > Chordata > Amphibia > Anura > Ranidae > Rana > Rana muscosa. The sequence goes on along the minus strand of CM055122.1, from coordinate 889,437,031 downwards.
AGGAGAACTTTAGCACACATTGTGTATCCAGAAGTCCCAACAGGTTTGTCCTCAATCACTGGAAACAGAAAGCAATATAGCAGTTCTGTATTGTTTAAATGTTACACATGATGTCATAAAAACTGTATCACATAAAGGTCTTTCAATGTAATAATAAATTCTAAAATATCATGGGGAAATATATAGAATAGTTACAAATATAATAAATCATAGGTACCATATCTGTAAAGTGATTTCAGTTATTTAACATAAATTTCATCTTTTAGATAGAATGAGAGAGGTTTTTAAGGGTGTTTAGTGCTGTAAGAATCCCGAATTATTGAGACTACAGGTAAATATCTGATATTGGATAAGAACCATGACTGCTGAACAAAACTCAGGCCAGTCCAAGTACAGTAAAACCTTGGTTTAAGAGTAACTTGGTTTGAGAGCATTTTGCAAGACAAGCTAAATTTTTAAATACATTTTGACTTGATATACAAGCGATGTCCTGATATAAGAGTAGCATCATGTCCCAACTGAGTATAAAATAGAAGAGAGGTGCCTCTAAGTGTAGCAATATGGCTACATTTAATGGAGGTACAACATTTAGAAACTCACATGGTTGATGATTAAATCAGGCACATCTAAATATGCTGGCATCCAGGGTAAAGCTGTCCACATAGACCATCCTCTGCACCACCATTGATGTCGTCCCTTCCACGAGCAGTTCAAGCCTCGCTTTCAGATCGCTCTACTGCAGGATAGTCTTCCCAGTCATTATTGCAGACTGATAGCGATGAGAGCTGGCGGTGAGGAGGACGGTGTATGTGGAACGCTTTACCCAGGATGCCTGCATACTTAGATGTGCCTCTTTTAATCATCAACCATGTGGGTTGCTAAATGTTGTACCTTCATTAAATGTGACCATATTGCTACACTTAGAGGCACCTCTCTTCTCTTTTTTTTTTTTTTATCATTCAAAGTATTTATTAAGAAAAAGAATGAAAACAATACAGGGGTGCACATATCAAAGAAAGCAGATGCAACTGCAAACATTGCGATCAAAACAGTACAATGTGGCAAAAGTCAATATCAGAGCCTAGCTGAAGACTGCCGTCTGGCGACGGTCATGGGTATGAGCCATGACTGCCAGTGGGAGTATTGAATGATTAGTAAAGAAATAAAGCCAGTACATGTTATATCCAGGCTTCTGAACATGCAGCATTGGAAATAATGCCAATCTGTATAAAGCCAAAAAGTTAGAACGTAACAGTGTCTTCTAGATATAAGGGATAAATAAATACTATTGGTCAGTACTTTCTGATCAAACATTATTATCAACATCCGCTATCTCAATTGTAGCAGTGTTTAGATTTAAGAAAACGGAAAGAGAAAGTAGGGAAAAAAACGAAGAGAGGTAGGGTTAGAAAAAGGAAAGAAAAAAGAAAAAAAAAAGGAGGGGATAATGCGCTTACTTCAGAGTGTAGCCGGATTGGTCCTAAAAGGCGGTCAGCCTCCGAGGGCCAACCGTAGGAGAAATCACCATATCAAACATTCTTAGGGGGGTGTGTTCGCACCCTCATGCATATATTCCTGAGAATACTTAAAATCGAACCACGGCTGCCATGTGTCGCAAAACTTCTTCGCGTCACCACCGTCCTGGACCAGGGTGTCTTCCATGGTGGCTATTTCCTCCACTTTATTAAGCCATTCAGAAATGGATGTGAATCGAGACGAGTTCCAATACAGGGGAATTATGGATTTGGCCGCATTCAGAAGGTGTTTTGTCAGGGAATGTTTGTATCTCTTAAGTGAAAAACTCAATATATGTAGCAGGCAACATGCAGCATCTAGGTTTAGCTTAGTTTCAGTGATCTGTTTAATCAGTTTCCGAACCTCTGACCAGTAGCTTGTGATCAGAGCACAGTACCACCAAATGTGAGCTAACGTGCCCCTTTCATTTTGACATCTCCAACAGATCTTAGATTTTTGGCTATCCCATCTGTGAAGTCTTACGGGTGTGTGGTACCATTGTGTCAGCAACTTATAGCTTGTTTCCTGCAGTTTAGTACTTATGGAGCATTTGTGTACCAAGATACATGCATATCTCCATTGTTCATCTGATATCTCTAAGTTTAGGTCCCGGGACCACTCTCTCCTATGCGCACTCTCCCCCGCATCTCCGGGGTATTGCAACCAGGAGTATGCTAGAGAGGTGGCCTTAAACACTGGGGTTTTGCTGTGACAGGCCGCTTCCAACGCGGTCAGAGGTCTGTAAAGATCTTGAGGGTTTCTAAACTTGCCTAGGTAGCTCCGGATCTGAAAGTACGTCCACTGCTTTAGATGGGGTAATTCGCAATCTGTCTTGAGAGATGTCCAGTCTCTGACCCTAGAACCCAGAAAGCATTCACCTACTCGTAGGGATGTATCTTTCGTCACTGACTGGAGCGTGGAGTTATGAATACCCGGGGAAAAGTCAGGGTTGTCTTTCAGCGGGGTCAGAGGGCTGGGGATCGTGGTGATATCCGTCTTTTTTTTAGCTAGTGATCTCAGAACATCTAATGTAGCATACGTGATCGGGCAGCTTTTTAGGTTGGAGGAAAGACCCGACCCTGGGATCCATGGTGAGAGCGTGAGTGGGAACGCGCACAAGGTCGCCTCTAGCTTAACCCACTCCTTCGTGCCATTGTGGCAGTGCCAATCAATGACCCTGGCTACATGTGCAGCGTAGTAATAATTTTTAAAATTCAATAGATTAATCCCACCCAAATCTTTAGGCATCATCAGAGTAGGTAATTTTAACCTCGGTTTTTTGTGTTGCCATAGGAATTTCAGGATGATGGAGTTTAATGCTTTAAAGAATTTCGGAGGGATCTTGACAGGTATGGTGTGCATCAAGTAAAGGAATTTAGGTAGGACCACCATCTTGATGATGGTCACCCGACCAAACCATGAGAAGGTGCCTAGATGCCAATTGTTGAGATCTGTTTTGCAGGTTTTGAGCATGGGGGGGTAATTTACCTCATATATAGATTGTAGTTGTGGGGTCAGCCATGTCCCTAAGTACCGAAGGGCGGTGGGGTCCCACCGAAATGTGGAGTTGGCCTTGGTCAAGGAGAGCACAGCGTCTGGGAGTGAAATATTGAGGGCTTCAGATTTCGAGTAATTTATCTTTAAATTTGCTAAAGAGGTTAGGGATGGTCAAGGTTGGGTCGGTCAGGAAGAATAAAAGGTCATCCGCGTAGGCCGCCGTTTTAAACTCTTTATCCTGAATCTGGAAACCATGAATCGCAGGGTTGTTCTGGATCATCCTAATGAAGGGTTCCAATGAGAGAATAAACAACAGGGGCGATAATGGGCAACCCTGTCTGGTTCCATTAGAGATGGATACCTTTTTTGACAAAGTACCATTTATTTTTAGGTACGCAGAGGGGTTCCTATATAATGCTGAAATCCACGACAACATGTGCGGTCCCAAGCCTACCCGGTCACACACTGCCATCATGAAGTCCCAAGCCACCCGATCAAAGGCCTTCTCCGCATCAGTAGAGAGGAGAAAGCCTTCGATCTTTCGTATTTTTGCTGCGTGAATCAGGAGCAACGCTTTGGTGACGTTATCTTTTGCTTCCCTGCCAGGTATAAAGCCCACCTGCTCCAAACCAACCAGTTTTGGCAGAAGTGGGCCCAACCTCAAGGCCAGGACCTTCGCGAACAACTTCACATCTAAGTTCAACAGGGAAATGGGCCTATAGCTAGCGCATTCCCCGGGGTCTTTTCCTGGTTTCGGAATCACTGCTATGTTTGCGGTCAGGAAGTCGGGAGTGATCTCCTTGGGCCCAGACAGGGAGTTCAGAGCCTCTTTCAGAGGCTCTGTCAGAGTGTCTATAAAGGTCTTATAGTAGATTGCCGAGTACCCGTCCGGTCCAGGGCTTTTGCCAGATTTGAACTGTTTAATAGCCTGTCTGAGCTCCAGGGAGGAGATTGGGGTTTCCAGTGATGTAGAGTCAAGCTCTGATATAGCTGGAAGACCACTCTTGGCTAAATAATCTTGGATAATCTGTGTTCTGTCTCCTTCCATATGTGGTTGTTTATGTTGGGGGGATAAGTTATAAAGCTTAGAATAGAAACTATGAAAATGTCCTGCAATTGCTTCCGATGCAACATCTAGTTTCCCTGCAGGGTTTCTGATGCTAGCAATGTTGTTGAAGGAAGCATGTTCCTTCAAGGCTCTGGCCAGTACTCTGCCCGTCTTATTCCCGGATTCGTAATAAATTCTCTTTTTGAAAAACAGTATGCGCTTCGCCCGTGAGTCAAGTATCAACTGTAAGTCCCTCCTAGTCTCTAATAGCTGAGTCGCAGAGTCTATCGACAAAGATTGCTTGTGTTGTGCCTCTAAGGATTTGATTGTCGTGATCAGATTCCGAATGGTGGCCTCCCTTTCTTTTTTGCGTTTAGAACCCAGCGCAATCAACATCCCTCTAATAGTGCATTTGTGGGCCTCCCACACGACCAGAGGGTCCACCCCTGGGGTGACGTTAGTTTTGAAAAAGTCTGTTAGTTCGGCGGAAATTTTGGGTAGTAGGTCTGGGTCAGTCAGTAGCGAGGCGTTCAGGCGCCAAGTGGGTTGTTGTTTGGTCAGGTGCAACATGTCTAGTGAAAGGGATACGGGGGAATGATCTGAGATCGTCTGAAGACCTATATGTGCCCCCAAAACCCTGGGAAGATCCCTCTGTGTTATGAACAGATAATCTAATCTGGCATATCTTGAATGGGGTACAGAGAAATGGGTGTAATCTCGGCCGTCTGGGTCAAGAAAGCGCCAAGTGTCTACCAATTGCAAGGATTGCAGTAGCGATTTGATCTTCTTGAGGATCTTATAAGTGATACATGTCTTGCCATTGGACGTATCCAAGAGGGGATTCAGAGGCACATTAAAATCCCCCCCAAGAATCGTACAACCTGCCGCAAACCCTTGGAGTTCTCTGACCATGTTCTGACAGAACTTGACATGGGCTCTATTTGGGAAGTATACATTCGCAAGTGTTACAGGTGTGCCTGCATATGTCCCCTTCAAAAATACAAATCTACCCTGCGTATCGCAGAGTTGTTCAGACTACTCAAAAGGAGCATCACTACTGATCAATATGGATACCCCTTTAGTCTTAGATTCATCATTTGTTGCATGAAACGTTCTGGTGAAATACGAATCAGTGAGTCTCCGTATATGGCGCGTTTTGAAGTGGGTCTCCTGAAGAAATACAAAATGGGGCCTACCTTTCCTGAGTTCCTTCAGGAGAGTGGAGTGGCGCTCCGGTATGTTTAGGCCCCTGATGTTATGCGAGATCACCGTGGGGTGTCGCCCCAGGGAAGAGTAAGCCATGGGGAGGGGCAGAAGGAGGTGCCTCCAGGGTCACTCTGCAATAAAACAAAATTAAAACTATACTGTGGAGTTTAGTATCTGTGCTTGAAAACTAAGACAACAATCCAACAACACTGCAGAGAAATACTTTTTGGGTAAAAAAAAAAAAAAGATGGTGTTAAAAAAGGGGAGAGAGAAAGGAGAGACAAAGATTTATGAAGAGATAGAAGATCAAATAGAGAGACACAATAAGAGGATGGCGTAGAAACCGTCCCACCTCCTGGGTGATCAAAAACCTTCCCAGGAAGGGGCACTCGCCAACTTTCAGTAGAGATCCCTGCCTCCCAAAGGGGGGGCAAGGAGCCCTCTGTGGGGTGGCCGGGAGACGAAAATGACCCGACGACAGCCCACCCAGAAGAGCAATGGCAAGGAAGACCCGACCAAATGAAAGGATCCTCCCAGTCATCGCACACACGACCAATTTAGGTAAAACATATTAAACAATTCAGTGTATTGTACACCCGACCATGGTGTAAACTATCATTTTCTAGGTAAAAATAAACAACCGCTCACAGAAAAGGGAGCAACAGAAATAAGTGCAAATATAACCTCCTTCTAGCCCATAGGGCAGTGGATTGTAATTATACATATAGTCTGTACATAAATGGATCCCTGCTAGCAGGAAATGAAGGACCAAGTGCACCTAAAGTCTTCCATAATCAATCTGCAAGGAAGTTGAAGTGCCCGGTAGGAGCTTGAAGATCTGGGCACAGTAGGGACAAGCTACTCAGGGGGCAAGGATACATCTCTTAGGGTGAAAAGGTGGGCTCTGTAACTGACAGAATATATATACTCAGCTGTATATAGCTAAGACAACAGGTTTCAGAGAGTATAACTTGGGGAGAGACTAACAGTGAGCCACGTCCAGGGCAAATCATTAGTGGGGTCAAAGGTTAAACTCCAACAACTATTTCAATGCGGATGACCATAGTGGGGAATTAGGTATAATGGATGTATAAAGAAGCAGACAATCCCTGACAGTCCATATTGACCTGTGCTTCTGGAAAGGGTTCAAACCGGGATTCAAGTGAAGCAGGTAGTGAGCATTTACCTTGAGGAATCTAAGTCAGGCATTAATTACCAACAAGGCAACATGGAAAAGGGGAGTGAGGGCAGAGGACCAGAGTATGATCATAGGTCTCTCCGCCGGGGGGAGAGGTGAGGGAGCTGAAGAAAGGTTGCAGAAACATGGAGCAGGGGGAGTGACAACAGAATTGCGAAGTGTCACTCTGCATTCTGGTCCCTGGAAGGCCCCGCATGTCTCCCCGGTGTGTCCGGTCTGATGTTCCCACCTCGCCCATGCCTAGCTTTTTTAGTAAGTCTGGTGTCAGGTGACATGAAGGGAGAGGCGGGGGGGCTCCTTTCTAGTGGGGTGTGTAGGAATTCCGCGTACCATTCAGGGAGAGCTACATGCTCCATATCCAGCGATTCACAAAACTCAGGAAGGTCTGCCAGAGAGCGCAATATATGCAGGTGGCCATTGTAAGATACTGTCAGAGCGAAAGGAAAACGCCACGAATATTTCAGGTCTCTTTCTCTTAACCGTTCCAGCAGGGGACGTAGGGCCCGTCTGTTTCTCAAAGTTATCTGGGACAGATCCTGAAATAGCATTATTGTTGCGCCATTAAAAATGATCCTGTCATTTCTCTGCGCTTTGCGCATAATATCTTCTTTTTTTTTTTTTTTTAACAAATTTTTATTAGGATGTATGAAAAATAACCGCAGTTACAAGACAAGTTATAAAGTAATTTTCAATTTTTCAAATAGAGAAAGAGAGGAGGAGAGAGAGAAAAAAAAGAAAAACATACCAAAGGGAGGCATAATAAGGGCAAGAATAAGCGTAATGTATACGCATCTTAATCTCGGAATCTTATAGGATAGAATCAGCGTGGTATATCATTGAAAACATATAGAAAAAACAGAAGATCAAAAGACCTATGAACTTTATCTGTTGTCTACTAGAGGGTAACTGGATGGATCAAATAGAGTATCTACCTAGAGTTACAAGTATTACAACAGAATAACCAACCGAAAAATAAAAATAAAAATGTCTGAGAACAACACAGGGGTGTAGGGAGGGAGGAGGAAGGGTGGGGGGGGAGGGCATTAGCTAAGTCCAGAGAGAAGTAAATATGAGTAAGCTTAGTTCGGGTAACAATTAGAGATCGTTGGTGCCGGATTGACCGTCAGGGGAGATTTCCTCTCCTGGGCTTGAAGAAGGGGGGGGGGTAGATTTGAGGTATGAGAAAGAGTACTGATCAAAGCTGGCTATATCCTCCGGAGATAAAGCTGAGCGCATGAAGGGTTCCCAAACGGAGTAGAAGCGGCTCTTAGAGACTGCACATGTGAAGTCTGCATTAGCTCTTTCTTTAAATAGGAGAAGAAGGAGGTCCCGTTTGATTTGAGTAGTAGCAGGGCAGTGGGAAGAGATCCATTGCTTTAGTATGGTTCTCCATGTGATCAGGAGGCAGATCAAGGACCAATCTTTGTGAGTGTGACCACGGTTTGGGTGAACAGTGTTAGTTGAGTTCGTCACTCGGGACCAAGGCAGTAGTTGGGGGTCCCAGTAACCAAAGATGAGGAGGAGCGGATCCTTCGGAAGCTTCAGTAGTGTTATTTCGAAAATGTAGGCTAGAACCTGATCCCAAAAGGAGGAGATGAAAGAGCACGCCCAAAAACGGTGGGTTAGGGAAGGTCTCATATGGTGGCAGAGGGGGCATTTAGCACAGTTTTGATCCGTATCGGAGTAAATGAAGGGTATATGTGTACGGTGGACTATTTTCAGTTGAGATTCTCTCCAAATTTCATTGGGTGTTAGTCGTTGCACTTTGTTGAATCCAATTAGAATTTTGTCTATCAGGTCCTCGTCCGGGAAGTCTTTTCCCCAATTGGCTGCAGATGAGAATGCCAGCGGAGGGGTGGTCTTTTGAAGTAATGGTTTGTATATGTCCGATATCGTATATGATCTTTCCAGGAGTAGCAGGTCTGTGAAATTTGGTGTGAATCGCTTATAGTCCTCTTTGCATGCAGTTCTTAAGTAGCTGGTACATTGCCAAAAGTGAAAGGCATGTGATCGTGGGAGTGAATAGATTTCAGCAATGGTTGAGAAGGATAAAGGATGACCCGTTTTGGTGTCGCATAAAGATGCAAATTTTGTGAGACCGTTTTCTTGCCATATCTTGAAAGGTTTATGTTCCAAGCCAGGTGGAAAGTTTGGTTTTCCTTGTATTGGCAGATGGCTTGACATGAATGGGGAGAGCTTGAGGCTCTTTCTGGTTTCTCTCCAGGCGATGGCCGTGTCTCTCAGTAGTAAGTTGTGTTGATACAAAGGTGGGACCGATTTCCACTTGCAGTGAAGAAGAGCTGCTAGCAAGAAGGGATGTGCCATTGCGGATTCCAAGGAGTAGTTGGAATACCTCGAGGACTGTGAAATCCAGTCTAGACTAGTTCTTAATAAACATGCTAGGTTATAGGTTCTGACATTCGGGAGACTAATACCCCCTTCGCGTCTGGGAAGATATAGTTTCTTTAAAGCTATGCGTGGTCTTTTGCCTTGCCATAGAAATTTTGAGATGGCCGTATTGATGAGTTTAACATCTTTGTGGTGAAGTAGCAAGGGGATAGTTTGTAGTGGATATAGTAGTCTGGCAAAACTGACCATTTTTACCAAGTGGCATCTTCCCAGGAGCGAGAGGGGCAGATCCATCCAGTTAACCATTTCCTGAGAGAGCCTAGAGATCAAGGGAGGATAATTGAGGTGGTACAGGGAGGAAGGCAGTTTGCCTATTTTGATGCCGAAATAGGTGATATGGGATCTAGCAACAGAAAAAATGGAGTGTTGGACCCAGGTAGGGTTGGATAGAGTACCTATGGGGAGAATTTCGCTTTTGCCGTAATTTATGCGGAGGCCAGAGCAGGATCTAAAATCATCAAATACCTCTTTGATGGTGGACATGTCTGAGGAGGGGTTCGCTGAAAAGATAAGTACATCATCGGCAAAGAGGGATGTGCGGAGATCGTGATTTCCTATTTTTATGCCATGCAAGGGGGCTTTTTGGGTAAGGTGTCTGGATAAGGGTTCTAGAACAATGTTGAAGAGGAGGGGGGATAGGGGGCAGCCTTGTCGTGTACCTTTGTGGAGGCGGAAGTCATCTGAGAGTAGGCCCGCTGCCACCAGCTTAGCTGTGGGGGTTGTGTACATGGCGTTTATTAGATGGCAGAAGGGGCCTGTAAAGCCCATCCTTGTCATGGTCATGGAGAGCCAATCGAAGCTGACATTATCGAAGGCTTTCTCCGCATCTAACGTAATGATGGTGAAATCGCCGCCGGGATTTTGTTTGGCATGTTCCAAGGCCAACATGACCTTACGAATGTTTAGGGTGGCCGTTCTGCCTTTCACAAAACCAGATTGCGCTGGATGTATCAGAGATGGGATGATGACAGCAAGCCTAGTGGTGACAATCTTGGATAGGATTTTGACATCCAGGTTTAAAAGGGAGATGGGCCTATAAGATCCTGGTTCCTGGGGGTCCTTGCCTTTTTTTGCGAGTAATTTAATAGTGGCCTGGTTTCCCGAGGGTAGGTAGGGGCTGCCAGTCCATATGCCGTTATAGACCTTGTGGAGGGTGGGTTCTATTATGTTTTGGAGGGTCTTGTAGAATTCGCTAGTGAATCCGTCGGGGCCCGGGGCCTTAGAGGGGGTCAACTTTCGTATGGTGTTTGAGACTTCGGAAAGGGAGATGGGAGCATTAAGGTACTCAAGTTGTGAGGGAGTGACTTTGGGAATGGCTAAGTTCTCTAGGAAAGAGCCGGCTGCCTGTTTGTTTATAGGGTCTGGGGCATACAGCGTAGCGTAGTATTGAAGCATAGCTTTATTTATCATTTGCGGTGTGGTGTTCACCTTGCCTTTAGTATCTTTTAGAGATGTAATGTGAGTTGGGCGAAAGGGTCCCTTGCATAGCCTGGCTAGTAATTTGCCTGATTTATTTCCGAATTTATGGAAGGTGGCATCTGAGTGTGCTTTCTTAGTTAGTTCAAGTGTGTCTGCCCAAGTATCAAAAGATCTCTTGGCTACATGCCATTCATTTCTATTATCAGTGGAGTCCATGGTGTATAAAGATCTTTGCGCCTGGTGGAGCCGGGAGCTAACCAATTTGTACTTTGATAAGGTATTCCTCTTGAAAGAGGTCGCATAAGAGATGATCCGACCCCTGAGGAACGCTTTACCGGCGTCCCAGAAGAGGTTCGGACATCAGAGTGTGGAGCATTGGCCGTGGAATATTCTGTCCATGACCTTGCCATGAATTGCTGGAAATCAGAGTTGTTGTAGAGGTATGAAGGAAAGCGCCAAATCTTGGGATGGGGAGGTAGGTCGAGGTTGTCAAATTGGGCCGAGATTGGTGCGTGGTCAGATATGGCAATGTCAAGGATGTCTACATCAGTTAACATGGGGACTAGGTTGTCAGAGCCAAAAAAATAATCTATTCTGGTGAATACGTTATGTGGGTTGGAGTAGAAGGTAAATTCCCTGTCCGCTGGATGTTTTAAACGCCAGAGGTCCTGGAAGTGAAGGGATTCCATGGTGGATGCAAAGAGTGTGGGGGAGACAGGGTCAAGGCCTGGTGAGGGGCGTCTAGGGGATGATCTGTCATCAGTTTGGTGAATAAAGTCGTTGAAGTCACCTCCTATTAAGTGGGGGAGGTGGGTGTTTTGAAGCGACCATGCCGAAAGTTCACTATAAAAGGTTGTGCCAGGGCTGTTGGGGGTGTATATGTTGGATATTACCAATTCCGTGGAACCTAGTTGGACATGAGCTGTGACAAGCCGTCCGTGATCGTCTGAATTTACCGATAGGACCGTGCAGGGAAGGTTCTTATGGATCAGGAGAAGGACTCCAGCTTTACGGCCGCAGGCCCCAGAGCCTAGGACCGTGCCTACCCAGAGTTTTTTCATGCGATGAAAATCAGGAGCTGATAAGTGAGTTTCCTGGAGTAGGGCGATATCAGTGTTGAGTCGTTTTAGATGACGGAGGATCTTCATTCTTTTATTGGGGGACCTAAGCCCTTTCACGTTCCAAGAAACTATTTTCATGTTGGGGATATTGGGAAAGGGAATTGTGAGGAAGTTACAGCTAATCTACCATGTAGGCGGCGTTTTAAGGTAAATACCAGATGAAGAGGAAAGGTGCTATACCTGTCTTGGGAGACAGGTGACAGGAGGACTGTTACCACAAATTTTCCTAGGCTAAAGGGGGGAAGGGAGGGGGAGGAGATAAGAGGTGGGACCTGAAAGAAAAGCAAAAATAACATAAACAACATAAGCAATCGCAAGAACTTCACTTCTTTCCGCATGGAGTCACTGTGTAAGTCGGTTCCCAAAGCACGGCTCTGATGTAGGGCAGCCGAGAGCCCGCGTTAGGAGAGGGGTTTTTATGCGATCGGCGAGGGACGCAAATGGAGGGGGGGATGTTGCGGCTATACACAGTGAGGCCGGGAAGGGTACACATAAAATAATGAACACAGTTTGGAGAGCATCCAAAAGAAAGCTGATCCTAGCTGGGCAAGGATATCATAGAAAACATAACTAGTTGAGCAGTCATCTGTAGGGTACAAATGAATATAACTGTGTAGCTGTGTAAAACTGCCACCTGAAAAAACTGAGTGGACCCAGGGGGGAGTCCCATGTGGGTACGAGGTGAAGTAATAGGCGTGTAAACAACTGAAGGGACAAGCCTAATGTACTGCGTTGTAAGCAGCATCGAGGATTTGAGGAATAAGTGCAAGAGTCACTTCAACCATTTCAACGCTGGGTTAGCCTGAATTGGACTGGGGCAGAAGCTCTGAATCGTTTGGGGGAGTCCTTTCGTGGGCTTCTTTGGTCCAGAGGACGGATGAGTGGTGCGGCTTTTGATGGAGTGTGAGGGTGTGAGTCGTGCTGGGAGGCCCGCAGGAAGGCTTCCGCCTCGGAGGGGTCATGGAAAGTCAGTTGTTCACTGGTAGAGGCTTTGAGGCGGCGAACTGCTGGAAAAGCCAGAGTGAATTTGATTTGCTGTTTATAGAGTTCCGTGCAGACCTGCTGAAAAGCTTTCCTTTTTTTTGAGACCTCTATGGAGTAATCAGCAAATATGAGGACTCTTATTCCGTCAATTTGAAGTGAGCGGGTTTGTCTGAACTTTTGTAGAATGAGGGCCTTGTCAGAGTAGTTGAGGTATTTGGCAATTATTGGCCGGGGATTTTTGCGGTCAGAATTGAAAGCTCCCATGCGATGGGCCCTTTCCACTGTGCAGGGGCCCGAGAGGCCTAGGGCTTCCGGAATGCGCACAGCGCAGAAATCTGAAATGGCAGAGGCCTGCAGCGATTCCGGGATACCTACGAATCGCAGGTTACTCCTCCTGGCCCTGTTCTCTAAATCGTCCAACTTTTGGATGATGTATTGATTAGTCTTATCCTGGGCTTGCTCTGTGGCCTGTGCCTGGTATAACTCCTCTTCCACGCTGGATAGGCGGTGCTCCAGCTCATTGAGTCTGGTGCTGTGTTCCCCTATCTGGGACTTGATCTGGGCCATCCCTGCATTCACTGCCTTCTCCACAGATGCTGCTATCATGGGGGACAAGAGAGCAGCCACAGCCTGTGCTATGCGTTCTGTTGTGTTGTCACAGGGTGGCTGGGATGCTGAGGCATGAGGGGAGGTAGGAGGACTAGGGCAGCTGCTTACCTCCATCCCCGTCGGCGGTGGTGGTGGAGAAGGAGCCGTGTAGGCCAAGACCGGGGCCTCGATTTGCGGCAGGGCCGGCGGCGCCGTCAGGGCCGTTTGCGAGCGAGTGCCGGATTTTTCCACGAATCGGTCCATATAGAAGGCGGGGAGTGCCCGGAGGTGTAGGGGTGACCGTAGGGCGTCTCAGGCTGGTTTTATAGGCCGTTTTATTGCCGTGATGCGGGAGCCGAGGAGAGAAGCAGTCACTCCATGCGGCGCCGGAACCGGAAGCTTATAATATCTTCTTTAAGGCCAAAGCTCTGCAGGCAACATATAATGTCTCTCGGGGGTGCTGAATCAGAGCCTCTGGGTCTGAGAGCCCTATGCACCCGTACAAAGTCTATCTCCATGTCCTCTTGGCGTTCTAATAAACTGTTGAACACTCTCCTGAGGGCCGGGACAATTTGCTCATGGGATCCCCCGCACCCTAATGTTGCACCTCCTGCCCCTATTGTCCAAATCTTCCATGTGCCGATTCATATCTATGAAATGTTGCGTTTGGGCCTGTGTGGTTAGCTCTAGCCTGTGTATGGCCTTGTCCCTATGTTGACCTGCGTGCTCCACCGCCGCCATCTTTTCATTGATAACGATCATGCTCATTTTCAAGTCCGTGATAGCCGCTGAGAAAGTTGCTTTGGTGTCCGCGGCTATCACAGGCATATCTGCCAGTGTTAAGGGGTGATCTGATGCAGGCTTACCCCTGTTAGAGTCTACAGGTGCTGGCTGGGAGTCCTCGCTATCATCTTCCTCGTGTTGCGGCGGCGCCATCTTGAGCCTTGTAGCTCCGTTGCGGCCTGTCTGCTGGGTTTTGAAGATGTCCGCTATGTTTTTCGCTGTGGATGGTCCGGTGTTGCGGCGCAGGTGGGAGCGGGGAGTTGAGTATAGCCTCCTGCCCGGCATCTAAAAGCCTGTGGTCGGGTGTAGAGCTTCTAATGGCCGTGTGTGTTGAGGCGCTCCTCTAGTGTGCTGCCATCGCCGCCGCACGCCAAGCCACACCCCCTCTCTTCTCTTTTATACTCTGTAGCTCCTGCTGGATTTTGCTTCTAATACCCTTGGGGAGGCTTCCATTTGTGGATGGACATTTTATGGTTACACAACTTATCACATTGCTACAATCTTTTTATATGGACTATAAACTGAAAGACCTTTGAATAAATGGTTGTGGAACAAATCATTTGAGTTTCCATTATTTCTTATGGGAAAATTTGCTTTTATATACAATTTCTTTGGATTACAAGCATGCTTCCAGAACGAATTATGCTCGCAATCCAAGGTTTTACTGTATGTCCCTAACTGAACCTGTGTCTCAATACAATATATTTAAAATACAAGGACACATTCTACAGACAGAAACATGGCTGTGCAATAGGGTTATTAGTGTCTCCCATGGAGGAGGTGTCAAGAAGTGCCTGGAATTCACTCAGGGGAAGAACACTAAGCCAATGGTTTAGATATATGGTCAATACATGGATTAACATTAAAATATCTGTGGTACAAGCTCTTAGTGAGTTAGTAAATTCAGTGGGCATCACGTTCATATGGTAAGATGCACAGATTAAAAAAAACAATAGAGCAGCACTATAGAAATCACATAATATTTCTTAAAGGTGATTACAATGTAATATAAAAAACATAACCATAAATTGAACATTAAACACATGTAGGTGCATAGAAATCATGAACCAAAGAAATAAAAATAAAAAAGTCCCAATAGAGAGCCCAGAAATGATGAAAAAAGAGAAATAGAATGTGCATCCCAATAGCCTCAAAGCTTTTCAGCAAGAAGACCACCACACAAACCACCACAGTGTTTAAAAAGTTGGGGGCTTACCAGACTCAAAAGACCCTAGCAAGTAGCGCTTGTTTTTTTATATTCCACAGAATATCCAACTTCCTTCAAGCGACTTGCCAGACAGTTACACCTCAATGTATGCCACAGATCAATATGCAGTCAAGCTCTGTACAGAAATGATGACAAGAAAAAAAGGAAGAAGCACTCTCCATAGTGTAAATAAGTGGGAGTAAGCAGTATTTAATAGGGGTCAATTCACTTACACAGGTAGATGTTGTACAAACAATTTGCATCACATGGATGGTCGATTTGCCCAAAACCAAGATGAATGTGGCTAGTTCACGCATGCACAGTGTCGTGTGTTCTGGCTCAGCCCAGAACATTTCATCATATGTGACGTCATCAAGGGTATTGTGCCAGCTGCTTTCCAGCAAAAAAGAGGGGAGAAGAACACCACATAGAGTAATATAGTCTACCCTTATGTAGGTGGAGTGTCATAAGGATTTTTAACAA
Organism: Rana muscosa; assembly: GCA_029206835.1. Lineage (NCBI taxonomy): Eukaryota > Metazoa > Chordata > Amphibia > Anura > Ranidae > Rana > Rana muscosa. The sequence goes on along the minus strand of CM055122.1, from coordinate 889,421,573 downwards.
ATGTTGCATCCCTATGTTTTTCAAGCCCAGCAATACACTGAGACAGAGGACAGTTTATCTTGGTAGGCAGGTGACAAGGATATGATTCACTGGATGTGTGGCAAGGATGTACCAGAAAAAAGAGGATACAGGAGAAAATTGATAAAGAACAATGGAAGGGTTATACTGTAAGAGACTTCATTGCTCTCAAGGACCTAATGGATCTGCTCGATGAAAATGAGTCATCATTTTTTTCTGATTCTGCCTCGGATGGTCCCCCCGGTGGCACAAGTCTCCAACATACCTTTAAAAATCAGGAAAAAATCCCAAAAGTTTCCTTTGTTACAAATGTAGCGGGTACTTGAATTTAAGGGAGGCATCTGGGTGGTAGTGTAACCCAGATGCACAGATTGCTAGGGTATCCGAGACCCTTTTCTGGTTCTTGGAGGACTCTGGTGGTGTGAGGTTCCTTGCGGCCCACAGGTGGCACTGTTTCCCTGGGCTGGGGCTGAACTCACACCGCAAGACTGTACCTTTTTGTCCTCCCCTGGAGCTGGTACAGCGGGGCGGGGAACCCGCTGTGACGCAAAGGGAGAGGGGATAAAAGGGGCGGACGCCCTTACCACTGGGTTTTTCAGGGTTCAGAGTTCAGAGTTGGAGGACGCGGCCGCACCCAGGCACCTTCGGCCTGGGTGCTGGCGTTCCAGTGTTCCGGGCCTAGGTGCCCTTGACCTGGCCGGAGCGAGGATGGAGTCCATCCCAGGCACCTTTAGCCTGGGGTGAGGTACTATGGCGGAGGCCTGGGGCTCAGTACCTTCGACTGAGTTCCGCGAGGGTGGAGGAATCCGAGGGGGGCCCTAATTCCTTGGGTGCCCGTGTCTGAGTTCGTGAGGACTGGTGTGCGGAACTTCTCTGGAGAGTCCGGCGCAGCATCGCTGGTGACAGAGAGGCTTCCTGTTTCTCCCTTGGACGGATCTCCTTTCCCTGACAGGGGCCATGCTAGCGAAGGTAATTCACGTTCTACCTCACATGGTCAGTGGCAGTGACTATCCGCCACTGGTGATATCACAGTGGTTAGCATCAGAAGGGAAAGGATTGTGCCTCGATCTATTCCCCATTATTACTCAGTAGAAGAAACTGTTTATTGTTTGGCAAGAAGAATAAAACTGAGTTGGACCTATTCACTGTGTGGAACTCTGGTTACTAGGAGCAAAGGAGTCAGGAACAAAGTAATGGACTTGACTCTAGGACACCTGCACAGGGCCCAATCTTCTGGCCTTCACCTCTTAGTTATGGAGGACATGGGCCGTGGTGTATCTCATCTCTCCCTCCCAGGGACCCCTAGACAACAGCCGATAAAGCAAGAGAGAGAGAGAGGTCGCTACACAAACAAATCCAAACATTTGGACCTTTTTATCTTCCGTCACTTCGGAAATCAAGAAACTTAATTTTGATACTCCTTTAGATAGAAACATATATTTTAAACAAAAATAAGCCATAACTAAACTGCATATGAATATAGAAATGACAATAAAAATGCCAGACAAAGGAGGGAATGTAGTAGTGATGGATACATCACGATATCGGGAAATGTGCCTGGACATTCTCTCCAATGATACATGGTATTGCAAGATCTCGAGGAAATAATTAAGGACTAGAATAAGGAATTTGATGAAATGATCGATAGTGCCTTTGTCGATAGAATTTTTGACAAAACCACTCTTGAGACTATTCAGGTTCCATATGCTAGGACTCCGTCCTCTTATGCTCTACCAAAAACCCTCAAAAATTTGACCAGGCCGCCCAGTAGCCCAATCATATCAGGAATAGGAGCCAAAACGGAAAAGGGGAGTCGTCTGGTGGACGCATGGCTACGACCCCATGTAGTTAGTCTTCCTTCTTATGTCCAGGACACTGTGGGCTTATTAAGGAAGCTACATGACTTTACCATACCCCCCCAACAGTATTTTGGTCTCCGTCGATGTGGAGGCCTTATACTGTAGTATTCCTCACAGATTGGGAATCTCGGTGATTGAAATTTTCCTTGCTGAGATGGATCTATTAGCCAGGCCTTACAGTGCTTTCATTCTACGGTTGCTCTACCATATCCTTACCAAAAATGTGTTTATCTTTGATGATTCCCACTATCTCCAGGTGTAGGGGGTTGCGATGGGGACTTGTTGTGCCCCATCGTATGACAACTTGTACCTGGGGGGGTGGGAACGTACCATCTTTGCGGAGAAGGGTTTCTCTATTTATCTGTCCAACATTTTATGTTGGTACAGGTACATAATGACGTGTTTATGGTATGGGATGCCAGCAAGGAAGAACTAAGTAAATTTATGGATTATTTGTCATCGAACAGATTTAATCTGAAATTTACCATGCAGAGTGACTACAAGTCAATATCCTTCTTGGACATAGAAATTTATAAAAAATCTGATGGAACACTAGGGAGAACTCTGTTTAGAAAACCCACTGCAGGAAATATCATCCTCCAGCCGTCGAGTGCCCACCCTTTACCCTTGATCAGTATACCATATTCACAATATCTACGTATCAAACGAAACTGCTCTAATAATGAGGACTTCAAAAAAAGAGGCTGGGCTTCTCAGATCTAGGTTTCTGCAAAGGGGGTATAGCAAGACCACTCTTAAAAGAGCATAAATAGGGCAGCTGGCAGGGATAGACAAATACTGCTGTTCAAAGGCACTAATGAGAAAAAACTGGACACTGTAAGTATTGTGACAACTTTTTCAGGTCATCACCGAAAAGTAGAGGAGACTATAGGGAAACATTGGCATCTCCTCGCCAGTGATCCAATACTAAAAAAGTATTTAAAGGACTACCCTCAACTTACATACAAAAAATGTAGGTCGTTGAAGGACCAATTGGTCCGTAGTCACTTTCAAGCACCATCAGGTACAAGTGAGGATGTGAAGGGTATATATAAGTGTGGCCATTGTGAGTACTGCAATTGGATCCTGGAGGGACCCGCATTCGCATTGAAGGATGGACGCACTCACGCTACGTTGACTGTCAAACCAAGGGTGTGGTATATATAGTGTTCTGTATATAGTGTTCTGGAAATGTGGTGGATTTTACCTCGGTAAAACTTTCAAGAACTTCTGGAGGAGAATTAATTACCACATCTATTACATTGGAAAGAACCTTTTATATACCCCCCATTGGGAGACATGTCTGTGCTCCAGCATAGGCACGTTATGTCAATGGTCAAATTTACAGTGTTGGAAAAAGTCATTGAGGATCCTAGGGGAGGAAATTTCGATAGGAAATTACTTCAATGTGAGGCGAGGTGGATTTTTAAATTAAATGCTACCTTTCCACCTGGCCTCAATGAGACTTTTAGTTATAGGCCATTCTTATGGGAATAAAGTTCTGTTCTTACAATGAATATGAATAGTGGGATTTGTCTTGTTAATATCAGGTTTAAAATGTAAATATTCTAAATTTAAGTCATACAAAAAAATGTTGATGAAAGTTGATGATTACAAAAAGTTTGAAATATAAATGATTGATCATGCAATTGATATGCAAATTATGTTAATTTTTGCAGCCTGTGTAGTGTCACTGTCTCCCATTTTGGGTCCTCCGGGGTTGCAGCGGGAGCCTGGGGTACATGTTTGTAGTAATGCCACAAAAACAACATATTAGGCTATTGTTATTACATGATTTCCGTGTAGGATAAAAATTCTGGGGGCATAGGGACTTATTCATTCTTATGCCTGTCCAAGGAGGTGGAGTTGAGGTGGTGGAATCACGGATCTCCCATAAAAAATCATGGAAATATGCCCATGATATACTCCCAAATAAATATATTAATTATATGAGCGTTGATCTGGGCACTCTTCCTATGTGCCATGCTGGGTCAAAGGAGTTATAAACTCATGGTGGGTGATGGGCGGGTGTTTGGTGGACAGGGTTGCTGTGTAGATGGTCCGCTCTGTTTGCTTTTCCTTTTGTTTATTATGGTTTGGGAATGCCCTGTGGGATTGTGTCATATTGGATCTGCCGCACCTTTGCTTTCACTGTGCATGCGCGGTCATCTGCTCTGGATGGCCTGGCTAATCTGGGCTGGAACAGACTGCGCAAGTGTGGGGTTGGTGTGTTTGGCTGTTCCGGATGAGGACATGATGCTGGCTTGCCTGCTTTGTGTGTAGGCTAAATAATTAATCAGGAGTTTTGGCTGTCACTGTGCCGATGCGCTGGAGCAGCCCCTAGTGGCCATTTTGCATGTTGCGCCTGGAATGCTCGGAGGAATAGCCTCCCCCCAGAGGAAACTGTTTGTCTGCTCCATATGAAGGAGATGACATGCTCTCAGTGGAGATTGAAAATTGGAGAAGCCTGTGATTAGGCACCTTTCAGTACTTATAAGTGGTGTAGGTTGGGAGAGGAGTGATGCTGGAGGCTGTGTGAGTCTGGCTGTACACTGGAGAGGTGAGCAATGAAAATATTTCCTTTCCCCTTTGTTTATACTCTTGTGTTTGTGCTGAAAATATCTATGGATTCACCAAGTGAGTAGCATAGGAATGTCTCTATTGTTACAGATGGTTGTGTATACTAAGGTGGTTTAACACACGGAAAATAATAGATATCTGGTGCTACTTGAAGGCAGAGGTGAGTGTTCATAAAAGTGATTGTTTGGCCATTAAGTATGACGGATCAAAGTCCCCCGTATGGGAAATGAACAATTTAGTTTGGTATGTTATTACAAGGATAGCATGAATTTTGATGGGGTTTTGTGTGCCTTACTGTATATATTTAGCCCACTTGATTCCATTATGTGATACGGCTAATGCTAATGTACACACGATTGTTTTTTCCGCTGAAAAAAGTGAGATGGACTTTTTTCATCAGAAAATCCAATCGTGTGTGGGCCCTATCGGACTTTTTTCCATCGGTGTAAAAAAATAGAACATGTTTTAAATTTTTCCGATGGGAAAAAAAAACTATAGGAAATTCAGATCGTCTCTGTGGATCTCCAACGGAGAAAAAAACCCACGCATGCTCAGAATCAAGTCGTTGCATGCTCAGAAGCATTGAACTTAATTTTTCTTGGCTCGTCTGAGTGTTTTACGTCACCGCGTTTTGGACGGTCGGAATTTTGTCTGATGGTGTGTAGGCAAGACTGATGGAAGTCAGCTTCATCGGAATTCCGACGGAAAATTCCATCGGATTTTATTCCATCAGAAATCCGATCGTGTGTACAGGGCATTAGAGAAGTACCATGATAATATGTTTTTTCAGACCCTGTTGGTTGTGGAATACTGCTATCGTAATTTAGGTAAGGAGAATAGAGATCTCTCAGCTAGCTGTTGGGTGCATATATAAAGTAGGTAGAGCTATGGTGATTGGATTATTAATTGTGCCTTGATGGGTGTTACAGGTTCCTCAATTACCATACCGATTTATGGAGATACTAACCTTCAGGACCATCATTCTCTTGCTTTTTCAGGAAAATAATATCTTAAATTGGTAAGTTGAAGCATAATACACCTTATATATGTAGCCTCCCCTCCTTTTTGTTCTAGTGTACATTACCTGTAGCTCAAACAGAACACCTCCAGTAACTGATCACTCCTCAAATACTAGATCACTCCTCTAGTGTACCCCTGCAAACAAACCGTTGTTTTGAGGCATATTTTGCTGCATGGTGTGCTGCCAGCTCCTGCTCTGTAGGGGAGATGCATGTAAGTGACCTCTCTGTTCCACCTTGGGAGACAGGGTATAATTGATATATACTGTGTTGCATGAAGTATATTTTGTCTATTATATAATTCATTACTGTGAATTTTGTTTTATAGATAGGTCTAGTTTCTTTGTGGTCAAGGAATTGAGGTCCTGAGGAAGCTGTTTGTGAAACGTGTTGACCTCCTGGCCAGCTTTACAAAGAAACAATATGTGGAGTATATATGTACTAGCCTATCCAACAATCATATGATGTTTTTAAGAGCATGAGCTCTATATTTTCTTTTATATGTAATTGTTTTTGTTATAAAATACCTTTTATGTGAACTTAATGTGGTCTAGTTCTTTTCTGGTACTGTTAAAGTCTGTAAGCTCTGCCTGTTTGTTTTCTACTATAACTATTTTGGATGAGGTACCAATATTTAAGCCTGTTTTCTATAATATATATGCCTAAAGTGCAACCATAAAAATGAAACATTCTTTTAAATATAGTGCCTGGGGGTCCCCTTAATGTGCATGTAAAGTGGCGCATCTGTAGCATGCATAAAACATGCTGCAGCAAAAATGACATCTCTAAAGAAAAAAAAAACAAGTAAAATCCCATTTAAAATGACTCGCGGTTACAATTGCTGGCACCCAGCTATGGAAAAAATTAAGAAAACAATGGCGTGAGGGTCCCCCCCCCCCAGCCATACCAGGCCCTTCGTTTAGCCTTTAACTACCTCCCACCCGCCGTATAGACAAATGATGGTGGGATGCTCCGTTGTTCTGGGACAACGTCATATGACATCGCCCCAGTCTCACCGAGCTTGCGCTCCAAGCGCGGCAAATGCAGGCACGCTGTGTCACTGGGACATGAAGCGACCCTGATCTCGGTAAAGAGACGATAGCGTGGCTCTTTACCCATTTGACAGCTGTGTCCAATCATAGCTGCTCGCATGTAAACAAGGAAATGTCGGTTGTCGGCTCTCCTTGCCTCCTCACACTGACAGAGTGTGAGGAGAGGAGAGCAGATCAGCAGCATTTCCTCACAGGGGAGATCTGTACAGATAATTAGGGCACTGATCATCAGTGCCCTGATGATCAGTGCAGTCCCAACAGTGACCAGCAGTGATGGCAGTCTGTGCCCATCAGTGAGGCCAATCTGTGCCCACCAATGAGGTCAATCTGTGCCCATCAGTGATGCAAGTTAGTGCTGCATTTTAGTGCCCATCAGTGCCTGCTCCTCAGTGCCACCCATTGGTGCCCATCACTGCCACCCATCATTGGCCATTAGTGCCCATCAGTGCCACCAATCAGTGCTCATGTGTACTGCATATCAGTCTCACCGATCAGTGCCCATCGGTGCTGCATATTAGTGCATCCCCATCAGTGCCACCTCATCAGTGCCCTTCAGTGCCATCTCATCAGTGTCCATCAGTGTGCCTTATCAGTGCCCATCAGTGCAGCCTATCAGTGCACATCAGTGAAGGAGAAAAATTACTTAGTTACATAATTTTCTGGCAGAAACTAACACAAACTTTTTTCCCCAACCTTTTTGGTCTTTTTTTGGTTTGTTTTTTTTAGCAAAAAATAAAAACCCAGCAGTAATTAAATACCACCAAAAGAAAGCCCTATTTGTGTGAAAAAAAATATATAATTTGGGTACAGCGTTGCATGACCGCCCAATTGTCATTCAAAGTGTAACAGCACTAAAATCTGAAAATTGGCTTAGAGAAGAAGGGGGTAAAAGTACCCAGTATTAACGCAGTTAAAAACCTACAAAATTAGAAAATAGCAAAATTAATAAAAATATAAAAATAGACATACCAGTTTGGGATACGTATACACTGCAAAGCACAGTCTTAATCAATAAAATCAATTAAAACAAATCCCAAAATCTGCTATACAGAATATATATATATATATATATATATATATACAATTACATGCAAATGACTGCCTAAAAATGTTTAAATTATGTCCCTTTAAACCAACCTAACAAGCCTGTATAGTCCAATCTGTGATGTTGAAAAGTAATTAATATGCCACAATTCAACAAAATAAAGGTGGTTCCTGGGATATCCTATTACACACAAACCATGTGCCACATGTAAAGTAGGGGGATGGAGGAATCAGAAAGACGATCATCTTTATTAAAGTGTATATCCGGCCAAATTTTTTTTACGTTTTGGATAGTGTTTGGAAGGTTTTTACTGTTTATCTGAGGCTCCATTAGAGAGATTGACTGTCACAGTGATACCGGTTTCACCAGACAAAGAAGCAAGAGAAAGCAGAAAAACTAGTCTACCAATTCTGTAAAAAAAACAAAAAACGTCCTTGGTTCTGTTGGGGATTTTCCCCTACACCTTGACTGGTAAAACAGTAGTTACCAGGAAAATCTATATATCAGCTCCAAACAGGGGTTCTAATCCTTCCCATTCTATCTAATGGGCCATTAGTGTATATCATTGTGGGCATGACCCAAAAAAGGTTGATAGATAATGAAGACAGAGAAAAAAAAAAAGAGGAGCCCACGATGCCCAATGCTCATCTTCATTATAAAAAAAAAAACATAACGTTTGGTGTCTGGCTGAAGTAAGCAACCCCTCTTCTCTGTTTCCCAGTTTTTAAATATTATCTCCATTGGTGTGAAAATGGGGCTTGTAGGCATAAAGAAAAAAAAAGAGAATTGTGTTTTACTTGTGGAGAAAAATAAGTAAAAAAAACTACATTTATAACTGGAAAAACTTTAAACGAAATAAATTTTCCTCCAATGTAATTTGCCATTTCAAGCTCCATTGTTAGTCGTGGATAAAAGACAAAATAGTACATTGAAATCTCCATACAAGCAGCTTGAGTACAGTCTGTACCTTCACTTTGTAGCAAAAAGACCTCAACGACAAATTAATGCATGCAATGGATAACTTATTGTAGTTTGTCATTATAATTTGCTGTTATGGTTTCGTATTCTATAAAAAATGCAGTTTCCTGGTCAACACAGCATAAAAGGAACACAAAAGTGGAAAATTTGACGAGGGATTTAACTGCTGCATCGCTGGAGAGGTAGTTTTTTTCTGACTTTAAATCCACTTTAAGAATGGGAAAGCTGTACTATATTAATTTTTGTTTTGTTTTTGGGTTTAACGCTGTTTTAGCAATTCCTTCAAACTACCCAGTTCCTAGAAATTTCTGCTGATCTGGCATATTTGAATCCATCAGTGTGTGAGCACCAACTGAATTTTCAGTTTAAATCAGCTATCGACATTCCGGGTGTAAAAAACTGTGCAAAGTTTTGCAGTTTGTATTCATTAGAAAGCAGCCACAGCCTAAGTAGATAAGTCTGTTCCCCGCCAGCACACTGCAAAGAAGAACCATTGCTCTCTGTGTGGAAGCACTGGCCTCTCTGCAGAAGAAGTTCATGCTCTTTGCCAATAAGAGAGCTCTAGCCAGCTACCTCTCTGTAAAATATTTATTTTTCCTGCACAGCCAGTACTTGGTTCAGTGTGCTCCATGAAAGGACCTTTACACTGAAGAGCGAGACTCACTGTTCCTTTATGCAAATGCAACCTCGACTTCTAAATGGTAACACAGATGTAGTACATTTCTGATGCCATGTACGTTCTTGTTTCAGCAGACTGTACAGGGTCTTCCATTATATGCATGATTTGAAAGGAAAAGGACGGTAAAGTTCAAGGAAAAGCTTTTCTTTTTATTGGAGATCCTGTTCATATAAAGGGATTTCTAGTAAATTCAGTTGAAAAATGTCTCTTTGTAAAGAATATATAAGTGGATTATATAAAGTTCTATTACAGTTGCCTTAATATATATTTTAAAGGGGAGTTCCAGCCTGTTTTTTTGTTTATTAGAAGTCAGCAGCTACAAAAAGTGTAGCTGCTGGCTTTTAATAAACAGACACTTACCTGTTCCACTGTCCAGCGACGCGGCCGCCAGGAGCTTCGCTCCTCTCCCCCCCTCTCCGCCGGCGCCTCCATTCTAACTGTGGGCACAGCTTTCGGCTTCACGGCCATGCACTCACTGCGCATGCTCGAGCAACGCTGCGCTCCCTGAGTGGACAGGCGATCGCCTGGGACCTGTCACATGTCCCAGGTGATAGCCTACAGGGAGGGGCCGCCAAAAGGTGATATGACGAGTCGCCTAAGCGGTCCCTGGGCGGAAGGAGGAAGTGGGACAGGAAGTCCCACTCCTACTGAAGCCCCCACTCCCCTCCCCCAAAAAAAATGACATGCCAAATGTGACATGTAAGGGGGCGAGGAGTGGTTTAAGCGGAAGTTCCACTTTTTGTGGAGCTCCGCTTTAAATAAGAAAAGCTTTTGAGGCCTTGTTCTCATGGGTGTACTACACTGTAATTCTACTTAAAAACTGTGTTGTACCCTTACGTGAAAGAATATTTACAACTTAGTACTCATATTTAAATAAAACATAAATCAGTGCACATAATTGATAAATAATTAATGAAACATGATCTGAGGCTCCTATAAATCAATATGTAGCAAAGTTCCAGACCTCTTTAGGCCTAAATGTTACCTCCAGGATTAGGGAGAGCTGACATCCTTCAGTGTAGAGTGTGTTATAGACATGTGCGGTACGTTTCTTTCCAAATTAATATTCAGACACATTTTTCTTTATTCAGAGATTCGGATATATCCGTGTAGCGCCCTCCACTCTCTCTCTCTTGCTCCGGTTTCTTTTTCTCTGGCTTTTGTCTAGGGGTACCTTGGAGGAGAGAGTGCGGGGTCACCACGCCAAGCTTTCACCGCAGATGTTTGTGTGGTGTGAGCAAAGTTTCTTTACCTTCGGGTCGGTGTTCGGTGTTTGGAGCCTCCGCGTCTTCTTGTGGAACAGTGTCTGCCAGTAAATGAGCCCCACACCAATAAAAGTCCAACACTCCTTTATTTTCCAATGTCAGGATGAAACACAATCAGTTAGACCCCCTCAACAAACAGACAGGGGGTGTGGATACGAGTAGGCCCAGGCACAATGAACTCTCCTATTCCTTTGCTAGCGAATAGGCTTGGCGCACGGTCTCTGCCACTGACCGTGAATTGGTAGCTGCCACCTACCGGGTGAACTGTTGCAGCCCCTGCCACAGGCCTGAAAGTAACGGACTCTGCCACCGACCCTGTAGTGTATGAACCACCTTCCATGTGAATAAGGCCCCTATTTGGTGAAGGCATCCATCCAGACGGTCTCCGGAGGCCCTGTCCCAGCACTGGCAATATGCTGCACCAGATCTACGGGAAGGTCACCTGCGCGGTCCATTGCGTCTTAGATTCAGGTACCCGGTCCGTTGGGTACCTTAGGACGATCCCTCCCAGGCGGAACCCATTGGAAGTAGCTGGGCCCCAGGCCTGGAATAAAGTACCTCACCCCAGACCAAGGGTGTCCGGTGTGGCTCCCGAACTCCCGGTGTCCAGGCCTAGGCCGCCTGGACACCGACCACGGACAGCAGCCCTCAGGCTAAAGGTGCCTGGGACTCGAAGACCTTGTGACAAAGATGGCCGGGCCCTTTATACCCTCCCCCAGCAAGCACGGCAGGTTCCCCGCCCCGCCGTACAACCTCTGCGAGAGGCCAAAAAGGGGTACGGCACTCAGCGATGGTTCAACCCCAGCCCACAGGGACAGCGCCACCTGCTGGGCCGCAGGGAACTATACATCACTGGTGTCTCTGCCAGTTTTAAACATGATAGAAAAGTATATACCCGCTACATCCGAATACCCGAATTACAATATAAACAAATTTTACCGAATGCTCTGAATAACGTAACGAAATTTGTCAGAATTTCGAAAATTTCGGACTGAAATTCGAATCGAATTTGACATTGAACTCCAGTTGAAATCCAACTACACATATTGCCTAAAATCAAAGACGGTGTGTGTTATTAGAGTACCATTTCGAAATAATGCTGTTTTTGTTAAGCCAAAGGTGATTTAAAGAGTCATTGTAATCATTTGATGAAGATTTTTCTTTTGTTTGTTCACTTTCCTCCATTCAAAATCGAAAACGATATAATATTTCTGTTTCGACCAATTCGAAAATTTATCGATTTGAATGAGTCAAAGAAAATTCGAAAAATTCTGAAAAACGAATTCCGAATACGAATTGAACGAATCAACCGAATTGAACTAAATAAAATAACTAGATTAACGAATCCAAAGAAAACGAAACAAAACAGATTTTTTTTCGTTATGCACAAGTCTAGTGGGTTACAAGGCATGGTGGGTGTAATACAAGATGAACAGGTGGGCGCCAGACACTTTTTGAATGCAAAGAGATTTATTGACTCTTAAACAGAACTGTGGGAGAGAGGATTAGGGCCAGGACACCCTGAGATAGATGCAAAGATAATTGGCAGACTTAGAGACTTCTATAGGTAAACAGCCTCCAGCCGGACACCACTTGTGTATAGGTAGGATCACTGTCTCCTATGGCAACGATCTTGTAACTGTTAATAACTATAATGGTATTCAACTATTTGCAACACAAACAGTTCTCTTTACCCCACACTCACTCACTGTGGGTCTTCACTCAACAAGCTCCCAGTCTCACGCAGACTTCAGATCCACTAGCCACTGGATCCCCTGAGCTCCTTCACAGTAGCACACAGTATCTTCACGTGTCACCCCCCTCTTCCCTGCTCAGTCCCTGACTTGGCACTCACAGATACTTTTCAAGCTTCCCCCCTGCTGACACGTTAGGTCCCTGGCTTGACACTCCTCTGCTGTCCCACTAGATCCCTGACTTGGCACTTGCTGAAGTTTTCCCACTTCTTCACCATCCCCGGCTGGCGAGAAGTCTGCTCTGCTACTGGCCTCAGCTCACTCACTGTGGTCTCCGGTAGCAAGGTGGATGGACCCTTAGTGGCGACAGCTTTCCTTCTAACTCCGACCACGACTGGTTCCCCGGCCGGTGGAACCGTTACTTCTGGTTGGACTACAAGGCCGCAGTCCCAACCCTACACTGCTTTTCCTGCTTCGGGATAGGCCCTTAGATAGCTTAGCAGCCAGATGTCCCTGGGATTTGAGTCCGTACATTCCGGTAAGCGCAATACCCGTCTTTGGTGGTGGATCTTCACGTATGGGTGTTATATATGGACTGTTTACACTGGCATTTATAATCACTTCAAACACAGTGGAATTTTTTCACCTTAGGGTCCTTTCACACGGGGCGGATCCGTGCAGATCCGCCCCGTGAAGCTCCGCTTGCTCAGCGGGGATCGCTCCGTTGATCCCCGCTGAGCCGACGGATGACTGTGCAGGGACCGCCCTGTCAGAGCGCCGCTCTCCCCTATGGGGAATCGGATGACGACGGACCATAGAGTCCGTTGTCATCCGATCCGCTCCGCCGACGGAAAGAAAAATAGGGTTTTCCTCCGTCACACTTTGGCGGAGCGGAGCGGAGCGGATGTCAGCGGACATGTCACCGCTGACATCCGTGCCTCCATAGGGCTACATGGAGGATCCGTTTCAGGTCCGCCTAAAAAACTGACAGGCGGACCTGAACGGACCTCCGTGTGAAAGAGCCCTTAGACTTTTCTGGATGTATGAAATGTTTTGTATATATAGACTGAATTTTTAATTTTATTTCCCTTTTCTTTGATACTTGGCACCTTGCACTTATGATTATGATATATTTTTCTGTAATAATATCACTGTTAAGCCTCGTACACACGATCGGATATTCTATGGATTCTAATCCGATGGTTTTGTCCATCGGAAATCCGATGAAGCTGACTTCCATCAGTCTTGCCTACACACCATCAGTCAAAAAACCGACCGTTCCAAACGCGGTGACGTAAAACACTCAGATGAGCCGAGAAAAATGAAGTTCGATGCTTCTGAGCATGCGTCGACTTGATTCTGAGCACGCGTGGGTTTTTTATCCGATGGACTTGCCCATAGACGATCGGAATTTGCTATTGGTTTTTGATCCATCGGAAAAATTTAAAACATGTTCTATTTTTTAAAACGGATGGAAAAAAGACCGATGGGTCCCATACACGATCGTTTTTTCTGATGAAAAAAGTCCATCGGACTGTTTTCATTGGTAAAACCGATCGTGTGTACAGGGCTTCACTTTACACATTGTTATTTTTAGCGCTGCACTTTTTTATATATATATCTGTTCACAGTGGTTTGTCGATTGTAGTGCTGACAGCTACAACGTTTTTATGTTATCATTTAGGCTGTGTTCACAATATTGTGAATTGGATGATAGTTCCCCGCATCTAATTCGCAGTAGCAGGAGATTTGACCGGCTCTCTATGGAGCCAGTTCACATATCTCCGCTGCGGCTCTGGTGCAAATTTGCTCCTGTGCGTCTTTTGGTCCGTTTCAGGTCCAAATTCAGCCAAAGATTCGGGCTGAAATCCGACCTAAAATGGTGAACGAAGACGCACCAGACTCCTGCTGTGAGCCGCATGCGAAGATAGTATGAACCCAGCCTTAGCGTGGTATTCATTACTATATAATTTTAGCACACTGACCTTTTTTTCCTGCTTACCTTCACTTGCAGGGTTAGGCACACCATGCCACATGCCCGTATCCTCCTGGTATAAGAGGTTGAGCGGTGTTCATACTATTGTTGGGTCCTGCAGCGAGTTAACTCCCTCAATTGGTTTTCGTCCCTAATATAGGGAAATGTCTACTCTTTCTCCCAAAAGAAGGCCAATGTCCAGACTGTGTTTAAACTCCAACAGATGAGTTTATTTTCCTTGCTTGAAACAGATTGGGAAAAGATTGAAACAGAGATAGAGTTGGGTAGGGAGACAGGTTCAGGCACACGGCACCCAGTTACTCTATTCTCCACTTAAGCCTGGGTGGGTATTGCTCACCCGGATATATCCCTCTCACAGTTCTAGTAGCCGGAGTGGAGCACGAACAATTACTTCAGATTTAGTCCCCTTCAAAGACAAGTTCAGGAGATCCTCTGCACAACATCCTTTAGTTTCTGAATCTAGAACTCTTTAACGCCTGCAACCTTTAGAGACCATAGGTGCCAATGGGGCACATCACAGGCGCTACTGTGCAACTCACGGAATCCTTCTCTCTGATAGATAACCAGGCCTCTCCTGAGACAGTGACTTCCTTCACCGATCCTTCGGACAGGTCCTCCCCTGGTTTCCTCTCTTCCAGAGCGGGCCACCCTCCCTCGGGTTCCCTGGGACTCCAGTGGTTGAGCTGTAGACCCAGTTGAAGGTACTGGGCCTACCTGGAACACCATAGCCTCGGGCTAAAGGTGCCCGAGACTTCTCGACCAGTTCACGCACCCCTGGCCAGCAGGCCAATGAGCGTGACTCTTGCCACCAGGGGTTCCCCCTTGAAATCCCCTGGCCAATCTCCCCTAAATCATGGCGTCTGCCCCTTATGTACCCTCTCCCAGCATGCACAGCAGGCAAAAGCACGCCCACTGTATGGCTGCAGAGAGAGGACACCCAATCACGCTATAATGTCACCTGTGGTTCAACCCGTGACCTGAGCGACAGCGCCACCCACAGGTCAAGGGGAACTATACACCCAGGCAACACCACAGCAGAGCAGAGTCCAACCTATAGAATCAGAATAACCTGAGCCAAACTATTGCTCAGGCTGCCCTTAAATTTAACCACTTAACGACCGCCCACTGTAAAAATACGTCAGCAGAATGGCGCCGACAGGCAGAATCACGTATATCTACGTGATCGCCTTTGTATAGTTGGGGGGTCCAATCGGACCCCCCTTCTTTACAGTGAGCGGTGGTTACGTGTTCGGGAGCGATCCGGGATGAGGGGGCGGCCGTTCGATTCCGGCCACCCCCTCGCGATCGCTCCCGGCGAATGAGAAAGCTTCCCTGCCTGTGTAATGTTTACACAGGCAGAGGAAGTGATGTCATCTCTCCTGCGGCGCTCACGTATACCGAGCGCCGTACAGGAGAAGATGCCAGGTTAGTGCACAAAACACTACACTGACACCAGGACACATAGGCACATAAATCGCCCCCCCAGGCCCCCCCCAGACACCCCAGATCACCCCCCCCCCCCCAGATCACCCCCAGCCCCCAGTCACAGTGTCACTGATTGCAGTGACCATTTATTTACTGATCACTGCAATCAGTGACATTTGTGACTGTAAAAGTGTCACTAAAGTTAGTTTTAGGTCCAGTGTAGCCCCCTAACCCCCCCTAATAAAGGTTTAACCCCCTGATCGCCCCCCAGATAACCCTTTCACCACTGTCGCTAAGAGATCATTTTTCTGATTGCTGTCTTAGCGTCGGTGATGCCGATCGGTAGACAGTTATTTTTTTTAGGTTCGCCGCAGGTTTTTATAGCGTCAGGTACCCCCATATATTACCTAATAAAGGTTTAACCACCTTGATCGCCCCCCAGGTAACCCTTTCACCCCCTATCACCACTGTCGCTAAGCGATCATTTTTCTGATCGCTGTCTTAGCGTCGGTGATGCCGATCGGTAGCCAGTAATTTTTTTTAGGTTCGCCGCAGGTTTTTATAGCGTCGGGTACCCCCATATATTACATAATAAAGGTTTAACCCCCTTGATTGCCCCCCAGGTAACCCTTTCACCCCTATCACCACTGTCGCTAAGCAATAGTTTTTCTGATCGCTGTCTTAGTGTCGGTGATGCCGATCAGTAGCCAGTAATTTTTTTTAGGTTCGCCGCAGGTTTCTATAGCGTCAGGTACCCCCATATATTATCTAATAAAGGTTTAACCCCCTTGATTGCCCCCCAGGTAACCCTTTCACCCCCTATCACCACTGTCGCTAAGCGATCGTTTTTTCTGATCGCTGTCTTAGTGTCGGTGATGCCGATCGGTAGCCAGTAATTTTTTTTAGGTTCGCCGTCAGGTTTTTATATAGCGTCAGGTACCCCCATATATTACCTAATAAAGGTTTTAACCCCCTAATTGCCCCTAGTTAACCCTTTCACCAGTGATCACCATATAAGTGTTACGGGTGACGCTGGTTAGTTAGTTTGCTTTTTATAGTGTCAGGGCACCCGCCGTATATAACCCAATAAAGGTTTAACCCCCTGATCGCCCGGCGGGTGATATCAATTAGGTTTTAGCGTCAGAGAGGGTCTGCGTCACACCCCAGGCAGCGTCAGGTTAGTGCCAGTAGCGCTAACACCCACGCGCGAAGCATACACCTCCCTTAGTGGTATAGTATCTGAACAGATCAATATCTAAACTGATCAGATCTATACTAGCGTCCCCAGCAGTTTAGGGTTCCCAAAAACGCAGTGTTAGAGGGATCAGCCCAGATACCTGCTAGCACCTGCGTTTTGCGCCTCCATCCAGCCCAGGCCACCCAAGTGCAGTATCGATCGATCACTGTCACTTGCAAAACACAACACACATAACTGCAGCGTTCGCAGAGACAGGCCTAATCCCTGCGACTCCAGTGCTGTAGGAGGTGATTTCACCACCACAGTTAAAAAAAAAGCATATATGCCGAAGCATTGGGGCAGCAGGGGCGGAGGAACGGAGGAGCGATTTTGCTCCTAATGCCGCGTACATACGGTCGAAATTCCGACGGAGGCTTGCCCGTGAAAAAGTCTGACCATGTGTACGCGGCATAACTTTTGCGGGAAGATGCCCCCATGCTTCGGCATATATAAATGGTGCATGTATGCCCATCATTAGAAGTGGGTGGATGAAGGGCGGTATTCTAATGGTGGGCATACCCACCGATCAATCTTTTTTTTTCGTTCAGCCAACAGGCTGCATGAAAAAAAAGATTACAATACATGTCCAACAAGGACCAGCAACGTACTGGTATGTTGCTGGACTTTGAATGTTTATACCAGAATGATGCCTGCGGGTTTAGGTATCATCTTGGTATCATTCTTTTCAGCCAGCGGCCGGCTTTCATGTAAAAGCAATCCTAGTGGCTAATTAGCCTCTGGACTGCTTTTACAAGCAGTGGGAGTGAATGTCCCCCCCCCCCCGGGATATAAAAAGCGCCATTGGGAAATTGGGAAAGCATTTTATCACACCGATCTTGGTGTGGTCAGATGCTTTGAGGGCAGAGGAAAGATCTAGGGTCCAATAGACCCCAGTTTTTTTAAAAAAAAGAGTACCTGTCACTACCTATTGCTATCATAGGGGATATTTACATTCCCTGAGATAACAATAAAAATGATAAAAAAAAATTTAAAATATGGAAGCAACAGTTTAAAAATAAAATAAAAAAGCAAAATTAATAATAAAAAAATAAATAAATAAAAAAAAGCACCCCTGTCCTGCCCTGCTCTTGCCCAATGGCGAACACAAGCGTCGGTCTGGCGTCATATGTAAACAGCAATTGCACCATGCATGTGAGGTATCACCGCAAAGGTCAGATCGAGGGCAGTAGACCTCCTCTGTAAATCTAACGGCGTAACCTGTAAAGGCTTTTAAAGGCTTTTAAAAATGTATGTAGTTTGTCGCCAATGCGCGTTTGTGCGAAATTTTAAAGCATGTCGTGTTTGGTATCTATGTACTCGGCCTAAGATCATCTTTTTTATTTCATCAAACATTTGGGCAATATAGTGTGTTTTAGTGCATTAAAATTAAAAAAATGTATTTTTTCCCAAAAAAATGTGTTTGAAAAATCGCTGCGCAAATACTGTGTAGAAAAAAAAATGCAACACCCACCATTTTAATCTGTAGGGCCTTTGCTTTAAAATATATATATATATATATAATGTTTGGGGGTTCAACATAATTTTCTTGCAAAAAAAATATATGTTTTCATGTAAACAAAAAGTGTCAAAAAGGGCTTTGTCTTCAAGTGGTTAGAAGAGTGGATGTAAGCTTCCTAATGTTGTGTATAAAATGCCAGAACAGTTCAAAACCCACCCAAATGACCCCATTTTGGAAAGTAGACACCCCAAGCTATATACTGAGAGGCATGTCGAGTCCATGGATATTTTATATGTTGACACAAGTTGCGGAAAAAAAGACAATTAATTTTTTTTTATTATTTTTTTGCACAAAGTTGTCACTAAATGATATATTGCTCAAACATGCCATGGGCATATGTGGAATTACACCCCAAAATACATTCTGTTGCTTCTCCTGAGTACGGGGATACCACATGTGTGAGACTTTTTGGGAGCCTAGCCGCGTACGGGACACCAAAACCAAGCACCACCTTCAGGCTTTCTAAGGGTGTAAATTTTTGATTTCACTTCTCACTGCCTATCACAGTTTCAGAGGCCATGGAATGCCCAGATGGCACAAACCCCCCCAAATGACCCCATTTTGGAAAGTAGACACCCCAAGCTATTTGCTGAGAGGTATGGTGAGTATTTTGCAGATCTCGTTTTTTTGTCACAAAGTTTTGAAAATTGAAAAAAAATAAATATATATTTTCTTTCTTCATTTTCAAAAACAAATGAGAGCTGTAAAATACTCACCATGCCTCTCAGCAAATAGCTTGGGGTGTCTACTTTCCAAAATGGGGTCATTTTGGGGGGTTTTGTGCTATTTTGGCATTTTATGGCCTTCGAAACTGTGATAGGTAGTGAGAAGTGAAATCAAAAATTTGTGCCTAGAAATCCTGAAGGCGGTGCTTGGTTTTCGGGGTCCCGTACGCGGCTAGGCTCCTAAAAAGTCCCACACATGTGGTATCCCCGTACTCAGGAGAAGCAGCAAAATGTATTTTGGGGTGTAATTCCATATATAACCATGGCATGTGTGAGCAATATATAATTTAGTGACAATTTTTTTAAAAAAATTTTAAAAAATTTTTTTGTCATTATTCAATCACTTGGGACAAAAAAATATTCAATGGGCTCAACAGGCCTCTCAGCAATTTCCTTGGGGTGTCTACTTTCTAAAATGGGGTCATTTGGGGGGGTTTTGTGCTATTTTGGCATTTTATGGCCTTCGAAACTGTGATAGGTAGTGAGGAGTGAAATCAAAAATTTGCGCCCTTAGAAATCCTGAAGGCGGTGCTTGGTTTTCGGGGGCCCGTACGCGGCTAGGCTCCCAAAAAGTCCCACACATGTGGTATCCCCGTACTCAGGAGAAGCAGCAAAATGTATTTTGGGGTGCAATTCCACATATAACCATGGCATGGGTGAGCAATATATCATTTAGTGACAACTTTTTGTAATTTTTTTTTTTTTTTTTGTCATTATTCAATCACTTGAGACAAAAAAAAAAAATATTCAATGGGCTCAACATGCCTCTCAGCAATTTCCATGGGATGTCTACTTTCCAAAATGGGGTCATTTGGGGGGGTTTTGTACTGCCCTGCCATTTTAGCACCTCAAGAAATGAGATAGGCAGTCATAAATTAAAAGCTGTGTAAATTCCAGAAAATGTACCCTAGTTGTAGACGCTATAACTTTTGCGCAAACCAATAAATATACGCTTATTGACATTTTTTTTACTAAAGACATGTGGCTGAATACATTTTGGCCTAAATGTATGACTAAAATTGAGTTTATTCGATTTTTCTTATAACAAAAAGTAGAAAATATCATTTTTTTTTCAAAATTTTCAGTCTTTTTCCGTTTATATCGCAAAAAATAAAAATCGCAGAGGCAATCAAATACCATTAAAAGAAAGCTCTATTTGTGGGAAGAAAAGGACGCAAATTTTGTTTGGGTACAACATTGCATGTCCGCACAATTTACAGTTAAAGCAGCGCAGTGAAAAATTCTGAAATCACCTCTGGTCCTTTAGCTACCAAATGGTCCGGGGCTTAAGTGGTTAAGGCATAGCGACCCCAATTTTGGGGGTCTGCTACACAATTTTTTATTGCTGTCAGTGTCCCCATTAGGGAGATTCACCATCTCTATTTGTCCTGTCTACCATTATTACCAAAAATTAAAGAAAATCACAAATTTTGGATTGTCACCGGGGGGGGGGGGGGGGGGGGGGGATTACTAGTTCTGTAACCTTGGTGACAATTAGGGATTCCCCTCACGTCTTCTTACTTCTTCTTGTAAACAAAAATAATTATGGTTGGCCGCACGTCCAGTAAAATCACCTTTATTTAAGTCCATAAAAACATATCTAAAGACACAAATAGAGGGAAACAGCATTACCAGCTACTTCTTCTTGTGACTATAGGACAGGAAGTGAAGGGAAATCTTCTCAATGGGACACAGATGGAAAAAAAACCTGACAGGGGTTTTAACCCTTCCTTGCTCTATACAAAATGAGAAAAAAATAGCCTTTAATCCCTACAGTAAACCAAGACATTTTTGTAAAAGCCAATCCCGGGAAGGGAGACACACACACACACATTTGTAGCATCTTTCTGCCCCTAACTGAACCTTAGGCAAAGATTCCTACAATCAACACATTTGCATAAATCCTGAGCAGATGTATGAATCTAGTTGTGTGGCATTGTTATTGCATTCATAATCAAATTGTTATGGAGATTGGATGTCCCAGCAATTTGTACAGTTGAACAGAGGACCTGCTGGCCCTAGGCTGTTCATTAAAAGCTAATAAACGTCTGCCCTAAGAGACAGGATACACTGCCATATTTCAGGGAAACATGCAGTAATGACTGGAATTTTCTGTCTTTGAAGATATTCCAGCACTGTCAAATGCTTACTGTGGACAGTAAATTCCCATTGGTATGGCTGAAAAGCAGAATCTGTAGATGTTGGATAGTGATGAGCCGAACACCCCCGGGTTCGGTTCGCACCAGAACCCGCGAACGGACCGAAAGTTCGTACGAACATTAGAACCCTATTAAATACAATGGATGCGAACGTTCGACTTCTAAAGTGCTAATTATAACAACTATTATGCATGTTATTGTCCTAAAAAGGGTTTGGGAACCCGGGTTGTGCACCAGGGGACATGTATCAATGCAAAAAGAAGTTTTAAAAACGGTCGTTTTTCGGGAGCAGTCATTTTAATGATGCATAAAGTGAAAAAAAAAAAGTCAAATATTCCTTTAAATATCGTACCTGGGGGGTGTCTAAAGTATGCCTGTGAAGTGCCACGTGTTTCCCGTGTTTAGAACTGTCCCTGCACAAAATTACATTTCTAAAGGAAAAAAAGCCATTTAAAACTGCTTGCGGCTTTAATGTAATGTCTGGTCCCGGTAATATGGATGAAAATCTTTAAGAAAATTGGCATAGCTACCCCATGACCCCCCCCCTACCCCAGCCCATTACCAGCCCCTTTGGGTCTTGTATGGATATTAAGGGGAACCCCGCTCATAAAATAAAAAAGGCCCTATATACTCTGAACAGCCGTATACAGGCGGTGCATACAAGACAGGGACTGTAGGTTTGTTCTTATGTAGAATCTGTTTGTAATTTTGAACAGGTACATTGTTGAAGTGTAGCTCCAGCCCAAAAATCTATTTTTAAACTTTTTGGAAAACATAGGTAAGGGTTATCACCCCTGTAACATTTGTTTTGCTGTCTGTGCCCCTGTTCAGAACATTTCACCTCACTTTCCGTCCCAATGACAACTGTTTTTGAAATGTGGTGTTTTTCTTGAAACAAGGATTGCTGATAAAGCATCAGTACAGAGGAGACACCTTTCTCCCATATTTATTCTTACAGGAGAGAATTTTCCTTCCTAGTGGTAGATTTCCTCTCACTTCCTGTTGTCTTCTTGCGTTTGCAAGTAGGAGTCGTTTGTAAGTTGGATGTTTGAAAGTAGGGACCTGCCGTATATACTCTGCAGAAATAGGCCCCTTAGTTGTTGGTGTTGGCACAACACTGTAAGCACTCACAGTTACTCTTGGTTGGTGCTGGAACGCCCTGCTGTCAACTATTATATCAGGAATTTTAATTACATATAATTGTTGAACAGTGGTAGTAAAAATTGGGCCTTTGATGGTGGTGCTGGTGCCACAACACTGTAAGCCCTGACAGTTACTCTTGGTGGGTTCAGCAATGGGCCCTGCTGTGAATTATTAGATCAAGAATTGTAATTACATGCCCCTTTTGAACAGGGGCTGAAAAATTGGGCCTTTCGTGGTGGTGGTGGTGGTGGCGTTGCCACAACACTGTAAGCCCTCAGAGTTACTCTTGGTGGGTGCAGCAATGGGCCCTGCTGTGAATTATTAGATCAAGAATTGTAATTGCATGCCCCTGTTGAACAGGGGCTGAAAAATTGGGCCTTTCGTGGTGGTGGTGGTGGTGGTGGTGTTGCCACAACACTGTAAGCCCTCAGAGTTACTCTTGGTGGGTGCAGCAATGGGCCCTGCTGTGAATTATTAGATCAAGAATTGTAATTACATGCCCCTTTTGAACAGGGGCTGAAAAATTGGGCCTTTCGTGGTGGTGGTGGTGGTGGCGTTGCCACAACACTGTAAGCCCTCAGAGTTACTCTTGGTGGGTGCAGCAATGGGCCCTGCTGTGAATTATTAGATCAAGAATTGTAATTGCATGCCCCTGTTGAACAGGGGCTGAAAAATTGGGCCTTAGGCACTGGTGGCACAACACTACAACCCCTCACAGATACTGTACTTGGAGCACAGCAATGAGCCCTGTTGCAAAGTATTGCTTCAAAAATTGTAATGACACGCCCCTGTTAAACAGGGGCTGAAAAATTGGGCCTTAGGCACTGGTGCCACAACACTCCAACCCCTCACAGATACTGTACTTGGAGCACAGCAATGAGCCCTATGGCAAATTATTGCTAAAAAAATTGTAATTACACGCCCCTGTAAAACAGGGGCTGAAAAATTGGGCCTTAGCCACTGGTGGCGGCACCC
Source organism: Rana muscosa (assembly GCA_029206835.1). Classification (NCBI taxonomy): domain Eukaryota; kingdom Metazoa; phylum Chordata; class Amphibia; order Anura; family Ranidae; genus Rana; species Rana muscosa. The sequence continues at coordinate 889,398,205 of CM055122.1, read as the reverse complement.
ATAAACAAAAATGATCTTCCAAGCTATCATCATCAATCGTATCATTGAGGACTCGGAGGAGGAGGATAGCCAGTCAACATAACAGCACAGGCACTCAGCATCAGCATCAGTCTTGAAGGGATGTGACATGTTAAAATCAATTAGTCTGTTATATCAGCATCAGGTGTGTGGTAGCTGGTGGTGATCCAAGACTGGTTCATCTTGATGAAAGTCAGTCGATCAACCGAGTCGGTGGACAGGCGCACCCTGTGATCCGTGACAAATCCTCCAGCAGCACTGAATGTGCGTTCCGAAAGAACGCTGGATGCAGGACAGGCCAGTAGCTCAATTGCATACTGTGCAAGCTCTGGCCAGTGATCCATCCTCAAGACCCAGTAAGCCAGAGGATTTTCGGTGGGGAAGGTGTCCAAGTCTGACCTTGCCCCTACATATTCCTGCACCATGTTTATCAGACGCTGGCAATGGTTGCTGGAACCGATCATACTTTGGGGCTGCGGACTAAAGAATTGTCTGAACGCATCGGTCAGACGGCCACCTTCCCCACCGCTCCTTCTTTGACTGGCCGAAGCCTCAGCAACTCGTTGTCCAGGACCAGGAGTTTGTAACCTCCCAGTCTCTGGGAACGCGTTGCACAGACCTTTCTGCAAGGCCTCCTGGAGTTGTCTCATCCTCTGCTCCCTCTGCGACGGTAACATATGGTCCGCAACCTTACCCTTGTACCGTGGATCAAGGAGAGTGGCCAGCCAGTAATGGTCCCTCTCCTTGATCCGAAGAATACGAGGATCCTTCCGCAGACTTTGCAGGATCAGGGAGGCCATGCAGCGTAGGTTTGCTGAGGCATTCGCTCCGGAGTCCTCTGGGTCACTAAGGACGACATGATCCGCAGCCACCTCCTCCCAGCCACGTACAAGTCCACTGGTTTCTTGGGACTGTAAATCATCCCTAAAAGACTGCTGCTGATGATGCTGAGTGCCAGCCTCCACCTCCATGCTGACACAATCCTCCTCCTCCTCCTCCTCGTCCTCTTTCTGTGCGATGGGTGGGACAGAAGGAACACTGTCTGGGTAAAGGGGGCCTTGAGAGGCAAGGAAGTCCTCCTCTTCCTGCCTCTGTTCTGCCTCAAGTGCCCTGTCCATTATTCCACGCAGCGTGTGCTCCAACAGGTGGACAAGAGGTACAGTGTCACTGATGCATGCACTGTCACTGCTCACCATCCTCGTGGCCTCCTCAAATGGTGCCAGGACAGTGCATGCATCCCTGATCATGCCCCACTGGCGTGGAGAAAAAAAACCAAGCTCCCCTGAGCCTGTCCTGGTGCCGTAGTCGCACAGGTACTCATTGATGGCCCTCTGCTGCGTGTGCAGCCGCTGCAGCATGGCCAACGTTGAGTTCCACCTGGTGGGCATGTCACATATAAGGCGGTTCTTGGGCAGGTTCAACTCCTTTTGCAGCTCAGCCAGGCGAGCACTGGCATTATAAGATCTGCGGAAATGCACACAGACTTTCCTGGCCTGCCTCAGGACATCCTGTAAGCCCGGGTACCTGCCCAAGAACCGCTGCACCACCAGGTTAAGGACGTGAGCCACACAGGGCACATGGGTCAGTTGTCCCTGTCGGAGGGCGGAGAGGAGGTTGGTGCCATTGTCGCAAACCACCATTCCTGGCTTAAGCTGGCGTGGCGTCAACCACCTCTCGGCCTGGCCCTGCAGAGCAGACAGGACCTCTGCCCCAGTGTGGCTTCTGTCCCCCAAACACACCAGCGCAAGCACGGCATGGCATCTTTTTGCCTGCGTACTTGCGTAGCCCCTTGAACGCCTACGTAGCACCGCTGGTTCCGAGGACAAACCACAGGAAGAGGCCATGGAGGAAGAAGAAGAGGAGGGGGTGGAGGAGAGAGGTGTGTCACAACCAGTAGTAGCATTTTGGAGGCGTGGCGGTGGAACAACCTCCAACACTACTGCACCTTGTCCTGCATCCTTCCCAGCTGCCAAAAGAGTGACCCAATGGGCCGTGAAAGAAAGGTAACGTCCCTGTCCATGCCTGCTGGACCATGAGTCAGCGGTAATATGCACCTTACCGCTGACCGCCCTGTCCAGCGAGGCCAAGACATTGCCTTCCACATGCCGGTAGAGAGCCGGAATAGCCTTCCGTGAGAAAAAGTGGCGTTTGGGAACCTGCCACTGAGGAACCGCACATTGCACAAACTCACGGAAGGGGGCCGAGTCTACCAACTGAAAAGGCAGCAGTTGAAGCGCTAGCAATTTAGCCAAGCTAGCATTCAACCGCTGGGCATGTGGATGGCTGGGAGTGAACTTCTTTTGACGGTCCAGCAGCTGGGGCAGGGAAATTTGCCTGCTAGAATCGGACGTCGGTGTACTGCTAGCAGAGTGGCCGCAAGTACTTGGCTGTGACACACCTAATTCTACACCTTCATTCCTCTCAGTGCATGTTTCAGAGAGGACTGAAGTTATAGTGGGGTTGGAGATCCCAGCTGATGCGGTGCAAGGAGAGGTCCGCTTTGTTCTTTGGTGTGGGTCTTTGAGGTAGGCTTGCCAACGAGCTGCATGGCAGGTCAACATATGTCTGGTCAGGCATGTGGTACCCAAGCGGCTGATGTTTTTGGCCACGCGATATACGCTTGAGACATATGTTGCAAACAGCAGCTGTGCGATCTGATGCACTAGCCTCAAAAAAGGCCCACACCAAAGAACTTTTTGAATGACGGGCAGAGGCAGCGCCCTGCACAGGCGGAGCTCTGCGGTGTGATTCCGTCGGTGTACTGCCCTTACGCTGGCCACCAAAGGGCATCCTGCCTCGTTGGAGATGTGCCTCCTCCTCATCCTCCTCCTCCTCCTCTCTCCTATTAGGCACCCACGTGGAGTCAGTGACCTCATCATCCCCTCCCTCCTCATCACTGGAGCCAATCTGGCAGTATGCTGCAGCTGCTGGAACATGACTGCCAGATTGGTGTCCTTCTTGAGCATCCCCTCTGTCTGCTCTCACGCTACTGCCTTCCTCTAGCTGGGTTTCATCATCAGACCCTTCGAAACGCTGGGCATCCTCCTGGAGCATGTACCCAACACTGTGCTCAAACAGTTCGGGGGACTCCTCAGGAGGAGGACATGGTGGGTCTAGGGAAGGAGTGACTGATGATGAGTCTGACATTGATACCAGGGAAGAGGACGCTTTGGCAGCTGCTTTTCCAGTACCCTGAGCCTGGGTGAGAGAGGATGAGGAGGAGGAGGAGGGCTTGGTCATCCACTCTACCAAGTCTTCGGCATGATGTGGCTCAACATGTCCAGCTGCCGAAAAGAAGGACAAGCGTGTCCCATGGCCATGTGCTGATGACAATGCACCGCGTCCACGACCAGCACTGTTGCCCCCAGACACAGAGCCTGCTTGCCCTCTTTTATTGCCTCCTGACTGTCTGCCTCTCCTTGTTTGCCTTCCAGACATTCTAATAGATGGCCTGCAGGGAGATGGGAAAAAAGCAATAAGGGCTACCTTCAGGTGTCCTTCTCTGTCCCTTTACTTAAGGATTTCTAAATATGGTTGAGGATGATTGCTTTTGCACAGAATAGCACAACGACAATTTCCCTGACTGTGCAAAAAAACAAGGATTTCAAAGATGGTTGATGAGGAATGCTTTAGCACACTATAGCACAAGGAGAATTCCCTCACTGTCCTTCCCTGTCCCTAGAAACAAGGATTCGCACAGTAAAAGACACTGACACTCTCCCTACCTATAGTTTTCTGTCCCTAGAAAAAATGTTTTTTTAAAGCACACTATAGCACAAGGAGAATTTCACTCACTTTCCTTCTTTGTCCCTAGAAACAAGGTTTATCACAGTGAAAGAAACTGACACTCTTCCTTCCTATAGTTTTCTGTCCCTAGAATTTTTTTTTTTTTTAAAGCACACTATAGCACAAGGAGAATTCCCTCACTGTCCTTCCCTGTCCCTAGAAACAAGGATTCGCACAGTAAAACACACTGACACTCTCCCTACCTATAGTTTTCTGTCCCTAGAAAAAATGTTTTTTTAAAGCACACTATAGCACAAGGAGAATTCCCTCACTGTCCTTCCCTGTCCCTAGAAACAAGGATTCGCACAGTAAAAGACACTGACACTCTCCCTACCTATAGTTTTCTGTCCCTAGAAAAAATGTTTTTTTAAAGCACACTATAGCACAAGGAGAATTTCACTCACTTTCCTTCTTTCTCCCTAGAAACAAGGTTTATCACAGTGAAAGAAACTGACACTCTTCCTTCCTATAGTTTTCTGTCCCTAGAAAAAATGTTTTTTTAAAGCACACTATAGCACAAGGAGAATTTCACTCACTTTCCTTCTTTGTCCCTAGAAACAAGGTTTATCACAGTGAAAGAAACTGACACTCTTCCTTCCTATAGTTTTCTGTCCCTAGAAAAAAATGTTTTTTTAAAGCACACTATAGCACAAGGAGAATTCCCTCACTGTCCTTCCCTGTCCCTAGAAACAAGGATTCACACAGTAAAAGACACTGACACTCTGCCTACCTATAGTTTTCTGTCCCTAGAAAAAATGTTTTTTTAAAGCACACTATAGCACAAGGAGAATTTCACTCACTTTCCTTCTTTGTCCCTAGAAACAAGGTTTATCACAGTGAAAGAAACTGACACTCTTCCTTCCTATAGTTTTCTGTCCCTAGAAAAAATGTTTTTTTAAAGCACACTATAGCACAAGGAGAATTTCACTCACTTTCCTTCTTTGTCCCTAGTAACAAGGTTTATCACAGTGAAAGAAACTGACACTATTCCTTCCTATAGTTTTCTGTCCCTAGAAAAAAATGTTTTTTTAAAGCACACTATAGCACAAGGAGAATTCCCTCACTGTCCTTCCCTGTCCCTAGAAACAAGGATTCGCACAGTAAAAGACACTAACACTCTCCCTACCTATAGTTTTCTGTCCCTAGAAAAAATGTTTTTTTAAAGCACACTATAGCACAAGGAGAATTTCACTCACTTTCCTTCTTTGTCCCTAGAAACAAGGTTTATCACAGTGAAAGAAACTGACACTCTCCTTCCTATAGTTTTCTGTCATTAGAAAAAAATGTTTTTTTAAAGCACACTATAGCACAAGGAGAATTCCCTCACTGTCCTTCCCTGTCCCTAGAAACAAGGATTCGCACAGTAAAACACACTGACACTCTCCCTACCTATAGTTTTCTGTCCCTAGAAAAAATGTTTTTTTAAAGCACACTATAGCACAAGGAGAATTTCACTCACTTTCCTTCTTTGTCCCTAGAAACAAGGTTTATCACAGTGAAAGAAACTGACACTCTTCCTTCCTATAGTTTTCTGTTCCTAGAAAAAAATGTTTTTTTAAAGCACACTATAGCACAAGGAGAATTCCCTCACTGTCCTTCCCTGTCCCTAGAAACAAGGATTCACACAGTAAAACACACTGACACTCTCCCTACCTATAGTTTTCTGTCCCTAGAAAAAATGTTTTTTTAAAGCACACTATAGCACAAGGAGAATTTCACTCACTTTCCTTCTTTGTCCCTAGAAACAAGGTTTATCACAGTGAAAGAAACTGACACTCTTCCTTCCTATAGTTTTCTGTCCCTAGAAAAAAATGTTTTTTTAAAGCACACTATAGCACAAGGAGAATTCCCTCACTGTCCTTCCCTGTCCCTAGAAACAAGGATTCGCACAGTAAAAGACACTGACACTCTCCCTACCTATAGTTTTCTGTCCCTAGAAAAAATGTTTTTTTAAAGCACACTATAGCACAAGGAGAATTTCACTCACTTTCCTTCTTTGTCCCTAGAAACAAGGTTTATCACAGTGAAAGAAACTGACACTCTTCCTTCCTATAGTTTTCTGTCCCTAGAAAAAAATGTTTTTTTAAAGCACACTATAGCACAAGGAGAATTCCCTCACTGTCCTTCCCTGTCCCTAGAAACAAGGATTCGCACAGTAAAACACACTGACACTCTCCCTACCTATAGTTTTCTGTCCCTAGAAAAAATGTTTTTTTAAAGCACACTATAGCACAAGGAGAATTTCACTCACTTTCCTTCTTTGTCCCTAGAAACAAGGTTTATCACAGTGAAAGAAACTGACACTCTTCCTTCCTATAGTTTTCTGTCCCTAGAAAAAAATGTTTTTTTAAAGCACACTATAGCACAAGGAGAATTCCCTCACTGTCCTTTCCTGTCCCTAGAAACAAGGATTCGCACAGTAAAACACACTGACACTCTCCCTACCTATAGTTTTCTGTCCCTAGAAAAAATGTTTTTTTAAAGCACACTATAGCACAAGGAGAATTCCCTCACTGTCCTTCCCTGTCCCTAGAAACAAGGATTCGCACAGTAAAAGACACTGACACTCTGCCTACCTATAGTTTTCTGTCCCTAGAAAAAATGTTTTTTTAAAGCACACTATAGCACAAGGAGAATTTCACTCACTTTCCTTCTTTGTCCCTAGAAACAAGGTTTATCACAGTGAAAGAAACTGACACTCTTCCTTCCTATAGTTTTCTGTCCCTAGAAAAAATGTTTTTTTTAAAGCACACTATAGCACAAGGAGAATTTCACTCACTTTCCTTCTTTGTCCCTAGTAACAAGGTTTATCACAGTGAAAGAAACTGACACTATTCCTTCCTATAGTTTTCTGTCCCTAGAAAAAAATGTTTTTTTAAAGCACACTATAGCACAAGGAGAATTCCCTCACTGTCCTTCCCTGTCCCTAGAAACAAGGATTCGCACAGTAAAAGACACTAACACTCTCCCTACCTATAGTTTTCTGTCCCTAGAAAAAATGTTTTTTTAAAGCACACTATAGCACAAGGAGAATTTCACTCACTTTCCTTCTTTGTCCCTAGAAACAAGGTTTATCACAGTGAAAGAAACTGACACTCTCCTTCCTATAGTTTTCTGTCCCTAGAAAAAAATGTTTTTTTAAAGCACACTATAGCACAAGGAGAATTCCCTCACTGTCCTTCCCTGTCCCTAGAAACAAGGATTCGCACAGTAAAACACACTGACACTCTCCCTACCTATAGTTTTCTGTCCCTAGAAAAAATGTTTTTTTAAAGCACACTATAGCACAAGGAGAATTTCACTCACTTTCCTTCTTTGTCCCTAGAAACAAGGTTTATCACAGTGAAAGAAACTGACACTCTTCCTTCCTATAGTTTTCTGTTCCTAGAAAAAAATGTTTTTTTAAAGCACACTATAGCACAAGGAGAATTCCCTCACTGTCCTTCCCTGTCCCTAGAAACAAGGATTCACACAGTAAAACACACTGACACTCTCCCTACCTATAGTTTTCTGTCCCTAGAAAAAATGTTTTTTTAAAGCACACTATAGCACAAGGAGAATTTCACTCACTTTCCTTCTTTGTCCCTAGAAACAAGGTTTATCACAGTGAAAGAAACTGACACTCTTCCTTCCTATAGTTTTCTGTCCCTAGAAAAAAATGTTTTTTTAAAGCACACTATAGCACAAGGAGAATTCCCTCACTGTCCTTCCCTGTCCCTAGAAACAAGGATTCGCACAGTAAAAGACACTGACACTCTCCCTACCTATAGTTTTCTGTCCCTAGAAAAATTTTTTTTTAAAGCACACTATAGCACAAGGAGAATTTCACTCACTTTCCTTCTTTGTCCCTAGAAACAAGGTTTATCACAGTGAAAGAAACTGACACTCTTCCTTCCTATAGTTTTCTGTCCCTAGAAAAAAAAGTTTTTTTAAAGCACACTATAGCACAAGGAGAATTCCCTCACTGTCCTTCCCTGTCCCTAGAAACAAGGATTCGCACAGTAAAACACACTGACACTCTCCCTACCTATAGTTTTCTGTCCCTAGAAAAAATGTTTTTTTAAAGCACACTATAGCACAAGGAGAATTTCACTCACTTTCCTTCTTTGTCCCTAGAAACAAGGTTTATCACAGTGAAAGAAACTGACACTCTTCCTTCCTATAGTTTTCTGTCCCTAGAAAAAATGTTTTTTTAAAGCACACTATAGCACAAGGAGAATTTCACTCACTTTCCTTCTTTGTCCCTAGAAACAAGGTTTATCACAGTGAAAGAAACTGACACTCTTCCTTCCTATAGTTTTCTGTCCCTAGAAAAAAATGTTTTTTTAAAGCACACTATAGCACAAGGAGAATTCCCTCACTGTCCTTCCCTGTCCCTAGAAACAAGGATTCGCACAGTAAAAGACACTGACACTCTCCCTACCTATAGTTTTCTGTCCCTAGAAAAAATGTTTTTTTAAAGCACACTATAGCACAAGGAGAATTTCACTCACTTTCCTTCTTTGTCCCTAGAAACAAGGTTTATCACAGTGAAAGAAACTGACACTCTTCCTTCCTATAGTTTTCTGTCCCTAGAAAAAAATGTTTTTTTAAAGCACACTATAGCACAAGGAGAATTCCCTCACTGTCCTTTCCTGTCCCTAGAAACAAGGATTCGCACAGTAAAACACACTGACACTCTCCCTACCTATAGTTTTCTGTCCCTAGAAAAAATGTTTTTTTAAAGCACACTATAGCACAAGGAGAATTCCCTCACTGTCCTTCCCTGTCCCTAGAAACAAGGATTCGCACAGTAAAAGACACTGACACTCTGCCTACCTATAGTTTTCTGTCCCTAGAAAAAATGTTTTTTTAAAGCACACTATAGCACAAGGAGAATTTCACTCACTTTCCTTCTTTGTCCCTAGAAACAAGGTTTATCACAGTGAAAGAAACTGACACTCTTCCTTCCTATAGTTTTCTGTCCCTAGAAAAAATGTTTTTTTAAAGCACACTATAGCACAAGGAGAATTTCACTCACTTTCCTTCTTTGTCCCTAGAAACAAGGTTTATCACAGTGAAAGAAACTGACACTCTCCTTCCTATAGTTTTCTGTCCCTAGAAAAAAATGTTTTTTTAAAGCACACTATAGCACAAGGAGAATTCCCTCACTGTCCTTCCCTGTCCCTAGAAACAAGGATTCACAGTGAAACACACTGACACTCTCCCTACCTATAGTTTTCTGTCCCTAGAAAAAATATTTTTTTAAAGCACACTATAGCACAAGGAGAATTTCACTCACTTTCCTTCTTTGTCCCTAGAAACAAGGTTTATCACAGTGAAAGAAACTGACACTCTTCCTTCCTATAGTTTTCTGTTCCTAGAAAAAAATGTTTTTTTAAAGCACACTATAGCACAAGGAGAATTCCCTCACTGTCCTTCCCTGTCCCTAGAAACAAGGATTCGCACAGTAAAAGACACTGACACTCTCCCTACCTATAGTTTTCTGTCCCTAGAAAAAATGTTTTTTTAAAGCACACTATAGCACAAGGAGAATTTCACTCACTTTCCTTCTTTGTCCCTAGAAACAAGGTTTATCACAGTGAAAGAAACTGACACTCTTCCTTCCTATAGTTTTCTGTCCCTAGAAAAAAATGTTTTTTTAAAGCACACTATTGCACAAGGAGAATTCCCTCACTGTCCTTCCCTGTCCCTAGAAACAAGGATTCGCACAGTAAAAGACACTGACACTCTCCCTACCTATAGTTTTCTGTCCCTAGAAAAAATGTTTTTTTAAAGCACACTATAGCACAAGGAGAATTTCACTCACTTTCCTTCTTTGTCCCTAGAAACAAGGTTTATCACAGTGAAAGAAACTGACACTCTTCCTTCCTATAGTTTTCTGTCCCTAGAAAAAAATGTTTTTTTAAAGCACACTATAGCACAAGGAGAATTCCCTCACTGTCCTTCCCTGTCCCTAGAAACAAGGATTCGCACAGTAAAACACACTGACACTCTCCCTACCTATAGTTTTCTGTCCCTAGAAAAAATGTTTTTTTAAAGCACACTATAGCACAAGGAGAATTCCCTCACTGTCCTTCCCTGTCCCTAGAAACAAGGATTCACACAGTAAAAGACACTGACACTCTCCCTACCTATAGTTTTCTGTCCCTAGAAAAAATGTTTTTTTAAAGCACACTATAGCACAAGGAGAATTTCACTCACTTTCCTTCTTTGTCCCTAGAAACAAGGTTTATCACAGTGAAAGAAACTGACACTCTTCCTTCCTATAGTTTTCTGTCCCTAGAAAAAATGTTTTTTTAAAGCACACTATAGCACAAGGAGAATTTCACTCACTTTCCTTCTTTGTCCCTAGAAACAAGGTTTATCACAGTGAAAGAAACTGACACTCTTCCTTCCTATAGTTTTCTGTCCCTAGAAAAAAATGTTTTTTTAAAGCACACTATAGCACAAGGAGAATTCCCTCACTGTCCTTCCCTGTCCCTAGAAACAAGGATTCGCACAGTAAAAGACACTGACACTCTCCCTACCTATAGTTTTCTGTCCCTAGAAAAAATGTTTTTTTAAAGCACACTATAGCACAAGGAGAATTTCACTCACTTTCCTTCTTTGTCCCTAGAAACAAGGCTTATCACAGTGAAAGAAACTGACACTCTTCCTTCCTATAGTTTTCTGTCCCTAGAAAAAAATGTTTTTTTAAAGCACACTATAGCACAAGGAGAATTCCCTCACTGTCCTTTCCTGTCCCTAGAAACAAGGATTCGCACAGTAAAACACACTGACACTCTCCCTACCTATAGTTTTCTGTCCCTAGAAAAAATGTTTTTTTAAAGCACACTATAGCACAAGGAGAATTCCCTCACTGTCCTTCCCTGTCCCTAGAAACAAGGATTCGCACAGTAAAAGACACTGACACTCTGCCTACCTATAGTTTTCTGTCCCTAGAAAAAATGTTTTTTTAAAGCACACTATAGCACAAGGAGAATTTCACTCACTTTCCTTCTTTGTCCCTAGAAACAAGGTTTATCACAGTGAAAGAAACTGACACTCTTCCTTCCTATAGTTTTCTGTCCCTAGAAAAAATGTTTTTTTAAAGCACACTATAGCACAAGGAGAATTTCACTCACTTTCCTTCTTTGTCCCTAGTAACAAGGTTTATCACAGTGAAAGAAACTGACACTATTCCTTCCTATAGTTTTCTGTCCCTAGAAAAAAATGTTTTTTTAAAGCACACTATAGCACAAGGAGAATTCCCTCACTGTCCTTCCCTGTCCCTAGAAACAAGGATTCGCACAGTAAAAGACACTAACACTCTCCCTACCTATAGTTTTCTGTCCCTAGAAAAAATGTTTTTTTAAAGCACACTATAGCACAAGGAGAATTTCACTCACTTTCCTTCTTTGTCCCTAGAAACAAGGTTTATCACAGTGAAAGAAACTGACACTCTCCTTCCTATAGTTTTCTGTCCCTAGAAAAAAATGTTTTTTTAAAGCACACTATAGCACAAGGAGAATTCCCTCACTGTCCTTCCCTGTCCCTAGAAACAAGGATTCGCACAGTAAAACACACTGACACTCTCCCTACCTATAGTTTTCTGTCCCTAGAAAAAATGTTTTTTTAAAGCACACTATAGCACAAGGAGAATTTCACTCACTTTCCTTCTTTGTCCCTAGAAACAAGGTTTATCACAGTGAAAGAAACTGACACTCTCCTTCCTATAGTTTTCTGTCCCTAGAAAAAAATGTTTTTTTAAAGCACACTATAGCACAAGGAGAATTCCCTCACTGTCCTTCCCTGTCCCTAGAAACAAGGATTCGCACAGTAAAACACACTGACACTCTCCCTACCTATAGTTTTCTGTCCCTAGAAAAAATGTTTTTTTAAAGCACACTATAGCACAAGGAGAATTTCACTCACTTTCCTTCTTTGTCCCTAGAAACAAGGTTTATCACAGTGAAAGAAACTGACACTCTTCCTTCCTATAGTTTTCTGTTCCTAGAAAAAAATGTTTTTTTAAAGCACACTATAGCACAAGGAGAATTCCCTCACTGTCCTTCCCTGTCCCTAGAAACAAGGATTCACACAGTAAAACACACTGACACTCTCCCTACCTATAGTTTTCTGTCCCTAGAAAAAATGTTTTTTTAAAGCACACTATAGCACAAGGAGAATTTCACTCACTTTCCTTCTTTGTCCCTAGAAACAAGGTTTATCACAGTGAAAGAAACTGACACTCTTCCTTCCTATAATTTTCTGTCCCTAGAAAAAAATGTTTTTTTAAAGCACACTATAGCACAAGGAGAATTCCCTCACTGTCCTTCCCTGTCCCTAGAAACAAGGATTCGCACAGTAAAAGACACTGACACTCTCCCTACCTATAGTTTTCTGTCCCTAGAAATTTTTTTTTTTAAAGCACACTATAGCACAAGGAGAATTTCACTCACTTTCCTTCTTTGTCCCTAGAAACAAGGTTTATCACAGTGAAAGAAACTGACACTCTTCCTTCCTATAGTTTTCTGTCCCTAGAAAAAAAATGTTTTTTTAAAGCACACTATAGCACAAGGAGAATTCCCTCACTGTCCTTCCCTGTCCCTAGAAACAAGGATTCGCACAGTAAAACACACTGACACTCTCCCTACCTATAGTTTTCTGTCCCTAGAAAAAATGTTTTTTTAAAGCACACTATAGCACAAGGAGAATTTCACTCACTTTCCTTCTTTGTCCCTAGAAACAAGGTTTATCACAGTGAAAGAAACTGACACTCTTCCTTCCTATAGTTTTCTGTCCCTAGAAAAAATGATTTTTTAAAGCACACTATAGCACAAGGAGAATTTCACTCACTTTCCTTCTTTGTCCCTAGAAACAAGGTTTATCACAGTGAAAGAAACTGACACTCTTCCTTCCTATAGTTTTCTGTCCCTAGAAAAAAATGTTTTTTTAAAGCACACTATAGCACAAGGAGAATTCCCTCACTGTCCTTCCCTGTCCCTAGAAACAAGGATTCGCACAGTAAAAGACACTGACACTCTCCCTACCTATAGTTTTCTGTCCCTAGAAAAAATGTTTTTTTAAAGCACACTATAGCACAAGGAGAATTTCACTCACTTTCCTTCTTTGTCCCTAGAAACAAGGTTTATCACAGTGAAAGAAACTGACACTCTTCCTTCCTATAGTTTTCTGTCCCTAGAAAAAAATGTTTTTTTAAAGCACACTATAGCACAAGGAGAATTCCCTCACTGTCCTTTCCTGTCCCTAGAAACAAGGATTCGCACAGTAAAACACACTGACACTCTCCCTACCTATAGTTTTCTGTCCCTAGAAAAAATGTTTTTTTAAAGCACACTATAGCACAAGGAGAATTCCCTCACTGTCCTTCCCTGTCCCTAGAAACAAGGATTCGCACAGTAAAAGACACTGACACTCTGCCTACCTATAGTTTTCTGTCCCTAGAAAAAATGTTTTTTTAAAGCACACTATAGCACAAGGAGAATTTCACTCACTTTCCTTCTTTGTCCCTAGAAACAAGGTTTATCACAGTGAAAGAAACTGACACTCTTCCTTCCTATAGTTTTCTGTCCCTAGAAAAAATGTTTTTTTAAAGCACACTATAGCACAAGGAGAATTTCACTCACTTTCCTTCTTTGTCCCTAGAAACAAGGTTTATCACAGTGAAAGAAACTGACACTCTCCTTCCTATAGTTTTCTGTCCCTAGAAAAAAATGTTTTTTTAAAGCACACTATAGCACAAGGAGAATTCCCTCACTGTCCTTCCCTGTCCCTAGAAACAAGGATTCGCAGTGAAACACACTGACACTCTCCCTACCTATAGTTTTCTGTCCCTAGAAAAAATATTTTTTTAAAGCACACTATAGCACAAGGAGAATTTCACTCACTTTCCTTCTTTGTCCCTAGAAACAAGGTTTATCACAGTGAAAGAAACTGACACTCTTCCTTCCTATAGTTTTCTGTTCCTAGAAAAAAATGTTTTTTTAAAGCACACTATAGCACAAGGAGAATTCCCTCACTGTCCTTCCCTGTCCCTAGAAACAAGGATTCGCACAGTAAAAGACACTGACACTCTCCCTACCTATAGTTTTCTGTCCCTAGAAAAAATGTTTTTTTAAAGCACACTATAGCACAAGGAGAATTTCACTCACTTTCCTTCTTTGTCCCTAGAAACAAGGTTTATCACAGTGAAAGAAACTGACACTCTTCCTTCCTATAGTTTTCTGTCCCTAGAAAAAAATGTTTTTTTAAAGCACACTATTGCACAAGGAGAATTCCCTCACTGTCCTTCCCTGTCCCTAGAAACAAGGATTCGCACAGTAAAAGACACTGACACTCTCCCTACCTATAGTTTTCTGTCCCTAGAAAAAATGTTTTTTTAAAGCACACTATAGCACAAGGAGAATTTCACTCACTTTCCTTCTTTGTCCCTAGAAACAAGGTTTATCACAGTGAAAGAAACTGACACTCTTCCTTCCTATAGTTTTCTGTCCCTAGAAAAAAATGTTTTTTTAAAGCACACTATAGCACAAGGAGAATTCCCTCACTGTCCTTCCCTGTCCCTAGAAACAAGGATTCGCACAGTAAAACACACTGACACTCTCCCTACCTATAGTTTTCTGTCCCTAGAAAAAATGTTTTTTTAAAGCACACTATAGCACAAGGAGAATTCCCTCACTGTCCTTCCCTGTCCCTAGAAACAAGGATTCACACAGTAAAAGACACTGACACTCTCCCTACCTATAGTTTTCTGTCCCTAGAAAAAATGTTTTTTTAAAGCACACTATAGCACAAGGAGAATTTCACTCACTTTCCTTCTTTGTCCCTAGAAACAAGGTTTATCACAGTGAAAGAAACTGACACTCTTCCTTCCTATAGTTTTCTGTCCCTAGAAAAAATGTTTTTTTAAAGCACACTATAGCACAAGGAGAATTTCACTCACTTTCCTTCTTTGTCCCTAGAAACAAGGTTTATCACAGTGAAAGAAACTGACACTCTTCCTTCCTATAGTTTTCTGTCCCTAGAAAAAAATGTTTTTTTAAAGCACACTATAGCACAAGGAGAATTCCCTCACTGTCCTTCCCTGTCCCTAGAAACAAGGATTCGCACAGTAAAAGACACTGACACTCTCCCTACCTATAGTTTTCTGTCCCTAGAAAAAATGTTTTTTTAAAGCACACTATAGCACAAGGAGAATTTCACTCACTTTCCTTCTTTGTCCCTAGAAACAAGGCTTATCACAGTGAAAGAAACTGACACTCTTCCTTCCTATAGTTTTCTGTCCCTAGAAAAAAATGTTTTTTTAAAGCACACTATAGCACAAGGAGAATTCCCTCACTGTCCTTTCCTGTCCCTAGAAACAAGGATTCGCACAGTAAAACACACTGACACTCTCCCTACCTATAGTTTTCTGTCCCTAGAAAAAATGTTTTTTTAAAGCACACTATAGCACAAGGAGAATTCCCTCACTGTCCTTCCCTGTCCCTAGAAACAAGGATTCGCACAGTAAAAGACACTGACACTCTGCCTACCTATAGTTTTCTGTCCCTAGAAAAAATGTTTTTTTAAAGCACACTATAGCACAAGGAGAATTTCACTCACTTTCCTTCTTTGTCCCTAGAAACAAGGTTTATCACAGTGAAAGAAACTGACACTCTTCCTTCCTATAGTTTTCTGTCCCTAGAAAAAATGTTTTTTTAAAGCACACTATAGCACAAGGAGAATTTCACTCACTTTCCTTCTTTGTCCCTAGTAACAAGGTTTATCACAGTGAAAGAAACTGACACTATTCCTTCCTATAGTTTTCTGTCCCTAGAAAAAAATGTTTTTTTAAAGCACACTATAGCACAAGGAGAATTCCCTCACTGTCCTTCCCTGTCCCTAGAAACAAGGATTCGCACAGTAAAAGACACTAACACTCTCCCTACCTATAGTTTTCTGTCCCTAGAAAAAATGTTTTTTTAAAGCACACTATAGCACAAGGAGAATTTCACTCACTTTCCTTCTTTGTCCCTAGAAACAAGGTTTATCACAGTGAAAGAAACTGACACTCTCCTTCCTATAGTTTTCTGTCCCTAGAAAAAAATGTTTTTTTAAAGCACACTATAGCACAAGGAGAATTCCCTCACTGTCCTTCCCTGTCCCTAGAAACAAGGATTCGCACAGTAAAACACACTGACACTCTCCCTACCTATAGTTTTCTGTCCCTAGAAAAAATGTTTTTTTAAAGCACACTATAGCACAAGGAGAATTTCACTCACTTTCCTTCTTTGTCCCTAGAAACAAGGTTTATCACAGTGAAAGAAACTGACACTCTTCCTTCCTATAGTTTTCTGTTCCTAGAAAAAAATGTTTTTTTAAAGCACACTATAGCACAAGGAGAATTCCCTCACTGTCCTTCCCTGTCCCTAGAAACAAGGATTCGCACAGTAAAACACACTGACACTCTCCCTACCTATAGTTTTCTGTCCCTAGAAAAAATGTTTTTTTAAAGCACACTATAGCACAAGGAGAATTTCACTCACTTTCCTTCTTTGTCCCTAGAAACAAGGTTTATCACAGTGAAAGAAACTGACACTCTTCCTTCCTATAGTTTTCTGTCCCTAGAAAAAAATGTTTTTTTAAAGCACACTATAGCACAAGGAGAATTCCCTCACTGTCCTTCCCTGTCCCTAGAAACAAGGATTCGCACAGTAAAAGACACTGACACTCTCCCTACCTATAGTTTTCTGTCCCTAGAAAAAATGTTTTTTTAAAGCACACTATAGCACAAGGAGAATTTCACTCACTTTCCTTCTTTGTCCCTAGAAACAAGGTTTATCACAGTGAAAGAAACTGACACTCTTCCTTCCTATAGTTTTCTGTCCCTAGAAAAAAATGTTTTTTTAAAGCACACTATAGCACAAGGAGAATTCCCTCACTGTCCTTCCCTGTCCCTAGAAACAAGGATTCGCACAGTAAAACACACTGACACTCTCCCTACCTATAGTTTTCTGTCCCTAGAAAAAATGTTTTTTTAAAGCACACTATAGCACAAGGAGAATTCCCTCACTGTCCTTCCCTGTCCCTAGAAACAAGGATTCGCACAGTAAAAGACACTGACACTCTCCCTACCTAAAGTTTTCTGTCCCTAGAAAAAATGTTTTTTTAAAGCACACTATAGCACAAGGAGAATTTCACTCACTTTCCTTCTTTGTCCCTAGAAACAAGGTTTATCACAGTGAAAGAAACTGACACTCTCCCTACCTATAGTTTTCTGTCCCTAGAAAAAATGTTTTTTTAAAGCACACTATAGCACAAGGAGAATTCCCTCACTGTCCTTCCCTGTCCCTAGAAACAAGGATTCGCACAGTAAAACACACTGACACTCTCCCTACCTATAGTTTTCTGTCCCTAGAAAAAATGTTTTTTTAAAGCACACTATAGCACAAGGAGAATTCCCTCACTGTCCTTCCCTGTCCCTAGAAACAAGGATTCGCACAGTAAAACACACTGACACTCTCCCTACCTATCCTTCTCTTTCCCTAAACTAAAGGAATCCAGGTTAAGCAAGAAAAAAATAAATGTCACTGTCCCTGCCTATGTTTCTCTTTCCCTGCTCCGGAACACACTACACTAGGCCGCCGTGCTGGCGGCCTTTTATAGTGTGGGGCGTGTACTAAACACCCTCAGCAATAATTGGCCACAGGCATCCTGCCTGTGGCCAATCATTGCTCTCCTCGCTGCCGGCGCTGTGATTGGCCAAGCATGCGGGGTCACAGTGCATGCTTGGCCAATCACAGCGCCTGGATGACACTGCGATGGCGTAGTGCATTGTGGGCCGTTCGCGTCACTCGAATTTGGCGCGAACGGCCCAAATCGTTCAATCTTCGTCGAACGATCGAACAGCCGATGTTCGAGTCGAACGTATGTTCGACTCGAACACAAAGCTCATCCCTAATGTTGGATTGGTATGGCCATAGGCACAAAGAAGGTGTGTTAGCTGCTGGAATCAGATTAGCAGTCACGCTGCGATTCCTTCCATTGTTTTACATTATTTTGCTGTGTCTGCTTCTCTGGCTCGGCTGGTGTTTGTACATTATTGTTCTGCAGATTGCTGAGTATTAAAACCAGGCACTGGATCATTGTGGTATACTGGGTTCAGTAAAGATGGAACACAGTTTATTACCCAAATCTTTGTTTCAATATTATTTTTATTTTAGAAACTCCACTATCCCTTTTAAATCAAAGAAAAAATGTTAGGCCTCGTACACACGGCCGAGATTCTCGTCGAACAAAACATGTCGTTTTTTTCGACGAGATTCTTGGACAAGAAACTTGTCCCGGCCGAGTGTACACACGCTCGATTCAAAGAACCCGCGGTTCTTTGAATCGAGCGAACGCGGTGACGTCATCGACTATGACGAGCATGCGCTCGTCACATTCGATCCCGTCGCCGCCATCTTGGTATACCCTACCTATGCCTAGGAAGCTACCGCGCATGCGTCGAATTCATTTTGAACATGCGCGGGCTTCCGGGAGGACAGGTAAGTGTACACACACTCACTTTTCTCGTCGAGAAACATGCCGACGAGAATCTCGACGAGAAAATAGAGAGCAGGTTCTCTATTTTCTCGTCGAGGTTACTTGTCGGTTTTCTCGACGAGAAACCCGATAGCCGCGTACACACGACCGATTTACTCGGCAAGACATCTCTGCCAGCAAGTTTCTTGCTGGTTCTTGCCGAGAAAATCGGTCGTGTGTACGAGGCCTTAGGCTGGCTTCACACCTAATCATACATCATGTATGTTACTATGTGTAGCGGCACCCCCTTTTCCCACTTCTCCCTCTTTCTCTCTTTGCGGCTGGCTGACTCGTCTAGGGGTACCAGGGAGAAGAATGGGGGGGGGACGCACCACCAGCTTGTGCCCTCTGATGTGTGTTATACAGAGGCGTGAGCTAAACCTTTTACCTTCGGGTCTGTGTTCACGTCCAGAGCTTCAGCTTCTCTTGTGGAGGATGATTGCCCCGGTCACAGGCAGGGGCACTTAGCTCCCAGTAACTTGAGTTCCACACCAAATAAAGTCCAACACTTATTTATTCTGTTAGAGCAACAAATAGTAGACTGGTTGAACTTGAAGAACAGACAGGTGTGGGAGGGAGAAGGTCCAGGCACAATCAAAGAATTAAAGTTCTCTCCTGTTCCGTATAGTGCAAACAGGCTTGGCGCACAGTCACTGCCACCGACCGTGAATTTGGTTTCTGCCACAAACCTTGGTGAAAGTAGAGGCCTCTGCCACAGACCTTGAGTAGAGGTCTCTGCCACTGACCTGGTTCAGTTGGATCCCCGCCACTGACCACAAGAACATAGAATACCTCCGTTAGGATAAATGGCCCCTGTCAGGGAAAGACATCCATCCGGATGGTCTCCAGAGGCCCACACCGTCACCGGCATTATGCTGTACCAGCTCTTCGGGAGGGTCACATCTCTGGTCCCTTACGCCCTGGATTCGGGCACCCAATTCCGGGAGCACCCTAGGAATACTTCATCTCTCGCGGGACCCAGTGGAAGGTACTGGGCCCCAGGCCTTCTTGCAAAGTACCTCACCCCAGGCTTAAGGTGCCTGGGATGGAACTCAACTCCACGTGCCCAGGCCAAGGGCACCTGGACACGGATGAACGGACAGCAGCCCCCAGGCTGAAGGTGCCTGGTGCTCGGACTCCTCGTGCGCAAGATGTCCGCCCCCCTTATACCCTCTCCCAGCAAGCACAGCGGGTTCCCCGCCCTGCCGTACTGCTGCTGCGAGAGGACAAAAAGGGCACAGCCCTACAATGGTGGTTCAACCCCAGCCCAAGGTGACAGCGGCACCCAGGGGCCACAGGGAACTGGACACCATTGATATCTTCCACGAACAAAAACAACCATAAAACCCCCGTAATTGTTGCATTTGGGCCATGCTACTGCCCAAACACTCCCCCTAAATATTGATACCCGCTACACATGCATTAACATTTTTGTAGGCAGGTGCCTAAAATATTGTGTGTATGTAGCGCACAAACCCCAGACTTTACCTGCTTTTCTTCTGCTTGGCTCCTCCGCAGGAAAGAATGAGGCACACCGTACCACAAGCCTGTACCCTCCTGAATAGGAATGTTGAGCGGTGTTGGTTTCTTGGGCCTGCTTGCAGTCAGTGTTTAAAAACCTCCAGTGCTGACCTTGTTTCTGTGGTAGTCAGAAACAAGCCTTTAGTTCTCCCCAGTAAGCAACTGTCCACACCAACTGAAAGGGCCAACTCTTATTTATTTTCCTCAGCACAATAAACAGTCTCTTTGAGAGCAGACAGGTTGGGACAAGACACAGGTCAAATAAGGTGGGAGGAGGTCCAGGAACAAACTTGAATTGGGTTTTCTCCTGTTCTGATTAGCACAAACAGGCTTGATGCACACGGTCCCTGCCACAGACCATGAGGTTGGTCACTGCCACTGACCGGGTGGAAAAGATGAAAGCCACTGCCACTGACCTTGTGTGCATAGTGTCACTGCCACTGTGACATACAGAACACGCACTTCCTTCCTTTAGTAACTTGGCCCCTTTCTAGGACAAGAACATCCCTCCGGAGAGTTACCAGAGGCCCCATCTGTCACCACGACTCTGCGCTGGGTCTTCAGAAAGGGTCACCTCCCTGGCCTCCTCAATCCTGGATACGGGTCCCCTCGCAAGGCAGATCCCTGGGAGTCTCGGTCCCTGGCGGATCGCAGCCGAAGGCTGCTGGGCTCCAGGCCTTTCTCCAAAGTACCTCACCCCAGACTGAAGGTGTCTGGGATGGAACAGCAGCTCCGTCTCCGGGCCTAGGGTACCCGGAGACCACCCGACCAGGCCTCCGGGCCTAGGGCACCCGGAGGCGACACACACGCACCCAGGCCTAAGGTGCCTGAGCCCGGAACCGACCCCCCTGGAAGATGAGCGCCCCCTTTTATATCCTCTCCCGACAGGCACAGCAGGTTCCCCGCCCTGCCGCACGGCTGCCAAGAGGGGACAAAAAAAGGCACAACATTGTACTGCGGTTCAACCCGGGCCCATGGAAACAGCTCCACCTATAGGCCCCAGGGAACTACACACCAGTACCATTTCCCAGGGATAGAAATGGTCCATGAAACCTAACAATTAGTGCATCTGAGCCTAGTTACCACTCGGATGCTTCCCCTAAATGTAACGACCCGCTACATGTATATTGCAAAAAGAGTTAGACCCCTTTCACACTGAAGGCAGTTTTCATACGTTTTAGCGCTAGAAATATCGCCTGTAAAGCGCCAGAAAATTGTCTCTCATGCCTCCCCAGTGTGAAAGCCCGAGTGGGGCGGTGTGCTTGCGGGACGGAAAAAAATCCCTACAAGCAGCATCTTTGGGGCGGTTTGGGAGAGCTGTATACAGCGTTTCCAAACCGCCCCTGCCCATTGGAATGCATGGGCAGCGATTCCGAAGCGCCTGAAAGGCGATTTGGAAGAGCCGCAACACGGGTGGTTTTACCCCTTCTTCGGCAGCTAGCGGGGGTTAATAGCGCCCCGCTAGCAGCCAAAAAGCGCCGCTTAAACAGAGCTAAAGTGGTGCTAAAACGAGCGGCACTTTAGCACTAACGAGGCCGCGGCTACAGTGTAAAAGTAGCATTAATGTTTGGTGTTACAGGGGTTTATATTATGTGATGTGGTGTGCCTTCCCTTGCATGTGTCATTTTCCTGCTTCTGAGTAGGGATGAGCCGACCACCTCCCAGTTCGGTTCGCAGCAGAACATGAGAACAGGCAAAAAATTTGTTCAAACACGCAAACACCTTTAAAGTCTATGGGACACGAACATGAAAAATCAAAAGTGATAATTTTAAAGGTTAATATGCAAGTTATTGTCATAAAAAGTGTTTGGGGACCCGGGTCCTGCCCCAGGGGACATGTATCAATGCAAAAAAAAGTTTTCAAAACTGACAGTTTTTCAGGAGCAGTGATTTTAATAATGCTTAAAGTGAAACAATATTCCTTTAAATTTCGTACCTGGGGGGTGTCTATAGTATGCCTGTAAAGTAGTGCATTTTTCCTGTGTTTAGAACAGTCCCTGCAGCAAAATTACATTTCTAAGGGAAAAAAGGTAATTTAAAACTGCTCGCGGCTGTAATGAATTGTCGGGTCCCGGCAATACAGATAAAAGTCATTGAAAAAAATGGAATGGGTTCCCCCCCCCAGTCCATTACCAGACCCTTTGGGTCTGGTATAAATATTAAGGGAAACCCCAAACTAAAATAAAAAAAAAAAATTGCGTGGGGTTCCCCCCAAATTCCATACCAGGCCCTTCAGGTCTGGTATGGATATTAAGGGGAACACTGCGCCAATTTTTTTTTTAAATGGCATAGGGGTCCCCCAAAAATCCATACCAGACCCTTATCTGAGCATGCAACCTGGCAGGCCGCAGGAAAAGAGGGGGGACGAGAGAGCGCCCCCCTCCTGAACCGTACCAGGCCACATCCCCACAACTCTTGCCCGGTGGTTGTGGGGTATGCGGGCGGGGGGCTTATCGGAATCTGGAAGCCCCCTTTAACAAAGGGGACCCCCAGATCCCGGCCCCCCCTATGTGAATTGGTAACGGAGTACAATGTACCCCTACCATTTCACAAAAAAAGGGTCAAAAACTGTAAAAAACACAAGGCATGTGATTTCTTCTTATTTCTTTCTTCTTCTATTCTATCTTTTCTTGGTTCTTTTATCTTTTGTTTTATTTATTTTTGTTTTATTTTTGTTTCGATACTTAAACATGATTCAAAGATTTGATATCATTATTTACTGTGTTCTTATTGCGGTATTTCCGAGTCTTAAATTTGATGGGCGTTATTGTATATGAGTGTAGTACTGTTCTTCATTAAGATTCCGAGTTCCTTTTTATTGGTTTCATATGAGGATGGCGGGCTGGGGGGGGGGCCTGACCTGGGCGCAGGATGATCCCGTTAGGGGTGTCCAGGTGGGGTGTGACTTCCCTGAATGCCTATTTTTCATTTTTTTTTTTAATCTCTTGATGAGAACATTGTGACATAAACAATTGGAAATAACCCTTTGTCATGTTTAAACAACAATTTTTTAAGATTTTCTGTACATGTCTTGAATTGAAAAATAAAAATTTATTGAAAAGAAAAAAAAAACACAAGACACAGCTTGAGACAAATATTAAAAAAGGAAAAAAAAATTCCGGCGATGTAATCCATTCTCGACCCGGGATACAGAAAAACACGCCACCGCGATCCAATTCCGCCTCCATGGGACAGCTCTTAAATAGCTGAGGGTGGGGCCACGGGGGTTTCCCTTGGTGTCAGAGGGGGCGGGGTCACGGGGAAACCGACGGAAACCCCCCGTTGTGTCAGAGGGGGCGGGGTCATCCGCGCACGTGACGGGTGGCCCCGCCCTCAGCTATTTAAGAGCTGTCACGGCGGGTGTAGCGTCATTCGGCAGGCGCCTCCAATGGAGGGGGAATCGGATCGTGGTGGCGTGTTTTTCCGTATTACGGGTCGAGAACGGATTACATCGCTGGAATTTACTATTTTCTTTTTAATAAAGGACTTGTCCCAAGCTGTGTGTTGTGTTTTTTACAATTTTTGACACTTTTTTGGTGAAATGGTAGGGGTACCCCATTACCAATTCACATAGGGGGGGCCGGGATCTGGGGGTCCCCTTTGTTAAAGGGGGCTTCCAGATTCCGAAAAGCCCCCCGACCGGCCAAGGATTGTGGGGATGAGGCCCTTGTCCCCATCAACATGGAGACATCCTCCCCATGTTGAGGGCATGTGGCCTGGTACGGTTCAGGAGGGAGGGCGCTCTCTCATCCCCCCTCTTTTCCTGCCACCTGCCAGGTTGCGTGCTCGGATAAGGGGCTGGTATGGACTTTTGGGGGACCCCCACGCCATTTTGTTTCATTTTTGGCATGGGGTTCCCCTTAAAATCCATACCAGACCTGAGGGGCCTGGTATGGAATTTGGGGGGACCCCCCACGCAATTTTTTTTTACATTTTGGTTTGGGGTTCCCCTTAATATTCATACCAGACCCAAAGGGCCTGGTAATGGACTGGGGGGAACCCATGCCGAAAAAACATCAGTTTTTAAAACTTTTTTTTGCATTGATACATGTCCCCTGGGTCAGGACCCGGGTCCCCAAACACTTTTTATGACAATAACTTGCATATTAATATTAACCTTTAAAATTAGCAATTTTGATTTCTCCCATAGACTTTTAAAGGGTGTTCCGTGGCTTTTGATTTTCTGCAAACAACCCAAATTGTTCGCTATTCGGTGAACAGGCAAACACCCGATGTTCGAGTCGAACTTACGTTCGACTCGAACATCGGGCTCATCCCTACTTCTGAGGTGATATATGCAGGAGGAGGTCAGACATTGTGGTCTGTCCTTGCATTGGAAGCAATCAGTGATAATCTGTGTCTAGATGTAAACCGGACTGTAACTGTGGAGTTATCCCTCAGCAGTATTTTACTGAATTAAATTGATTCATTTGTTTTGTATTGTTGTGATTAACTGTGATTGGTCAGAGCTAATCATATGGCACAGACTGGGCCAATCACAGCCCATCTGTACCATGTGATTAGCTCTGACCAATTACAGTTATCACAAGAAAACAAACCAAATTAATCAATTTAATTCAGTAAAATGCTTGCATATACTATAGCAATGTAATGCACTGCTATATGCAAACATAATGTGTAAAAAAAAAATATTTATCACTTCCACAGAGTAGGAAAATGTTACTATGGTAACACTATATTGCTCTGGTCAAAGTGTGTCAAAAAAATCGTAAATAAAAAGAAAAAAATATATAATAAAAAAAAAAATGTAAACCTTTTTTTTAGAAGAATTATTGTTATTTTTTGCGTTCTGTTACCAGTAATTGTTCCTGATCACCGCCACACCCATTATATTATGATGCTGTACTGCACTGGTGACGGTATGTAAAAAAACAAAAAAACTCGCCATGCCTTACTAAATATCTTAGTCTACTTTCCAAAAAGGGTTCATTTGGGGGATATTTATACTGTCCTGAAATTTTTGGGCTTCAAGAAATGAGCTAGGCCGTGGAAAGTAGACACCCCAAGCTATATACTGAGAGGCATGTCGAGTCCATGGAATATTTTATATGTTGACACAAGTTGCGGAAAAAAAGACAATTATTTTTTTTTATTTTTTTTTTGCACAAAGTTGTCACTAAATGATATATTGCTCAAACATGCCATGGGCATATGTGGAATTACACCCCAAAATACATTCTGTTGCTTCTCCTGAGTACGGGGATACCACATGTGTGAGACTTTTTGGGAGCCTAGCCGCGTACGGGACACCAAAACCAAGCACCACCTTCAGGCTTTCTAAGGGTGTCAATTTTTGATTTCACTTCTCACTGCCTATCACAGTTTCAGAGGCCATGGAATGCCCAGATGGCACAAACCCCCCCAAATGACCCCATTTTGGAAAGTAGACACCCCAAGCTATTTGCTGAGAGGTATGGTGAGTATTTTGCAGATCTCGTTTTTTTGTCACAAAGTTTTGAAAATTGAAAAAAAAAAAATATATATTTTCTTTCTTCATTTTCAAAAACAAATGAGAGCTGTAAAATACTCACCATGCCTCTCAGCAAATAGCTTGGGGTGTCTACTTTCCAAAATGGGGTCATTTTGGGGGGTTTTGTGCTATTTTGGCATTTTATGGCCTTCGAAACTGTGATAGGTAGTGAGAAGTGAAATCAAAAATTTGTGCCTAGAAATCCTGAAGGCGGTGCTTGGTTTTCGGGGTCCCGTACGCGGCTAGGCTCCTAAAAAGTCCCACACATGTGGTATCCCCGTACTCAGGAGAAGCAGCAAAATGTATTTTGGGGTGCAATTCCACATATAACCATGGCATGTGTGAGCAATATATCATTTAGTGACAACTTTTTGTAATTTTTTTTTTTTTTGTCATTATTCAATCACTTGAGACAAAAAAAAAAATATTCAATGGGCTCAACATGCCTCTCAGCAATTTCCATGGGATGTCTACTTTCCAAAATGGGGTCATTTGGGGGGGTTTTGTACTGCCCTGCCATTTTAGCACCTCAAGAAATGAGATAGGCAGTCATAAATTAAAAGCTGTGTAAATTCCAGAAAATGTACCCTAGTTGTTGACGCTATAACTTTTGCGCAAACCAATAAATATACGCTTATTGACATTTTTTTTACTAAAGACATGTGGCTGAATACATTTTGGCCTAAATGTATGACTAAAATTGAGTTTATTAGATTTTTCTTATAACAAAAAGTAGAAAATATCATTTTTTTTCAAAATTTTCAGTCTTTTTCCGTTTATATCGCAAAAAATTAAAATCGCAGAGGCAATCAAATACCATTAAAAGAAAGCTCTATTTGTGGGAAGAAAAGGACGCAAATTTTGTTTGGGTACAACATTGCATGTCCGCACAATTTACAGTACAGTTAAAGCAGCGCAGTGAAAAATTCTGAAATCACCTCTGGTCCTTTAGCTACCAAATGGTCCGGGGCTTAAGTGGTTAAGGCATAGCGACCCCAATTTTGGGGGTCTGCTACACAATTTTTTATTGCTGTCAGTGTCCCCATTAGGGAGATTCACCATCTCTATTTGTCCTGTCTACCATTATTACCAAAAATTAAAGAAAATCACAAATTTTGGATTGTCACCGGGGGGGGGGGGGGGGGGGGGGTTACTAGTTCTGTAACCTTGGTGACAATTAGGGATTCCCCTCACGTCTTCTTACTTCTTCTTGTAAACAAAAATAATTATGGTTGGCCGCACGTCCAGTAAAATCACCTTTATTTAAGTCCATAAAACATATCTAAAGACACAAATAGAGGGAAACAGCATTACCAGCTACTTCTTCTTGTGACTATAGGACAGGAAGTGAAGGAAATCTTCTCAATGGGACACAGATGGAAAAAAACCTGAATGGGGTTTAACCCTTCCTTGCTCTATACAAAAATGAGAAAAAAATAGCCTTAATCCCTACGTAAAACCAAGACATTTTTGTAAAAGCCAATCCCGGGAAGGGACGGACACACACACACATTTGTAGCATCTTTCTGCCCCTAACTGAACCTTAGGGCAAAGATTCCAACAATCAACACATTGCATAAATCCTGAGCAGATGTATGAATCTAGTTGGTGTGGCATTGTTATTGCATTCATAATCAAATTGTTATGGAGATTGGGATGTCCCAGCAATTTGTACAGTTGAACAGAGGACTGCTGGCCTAGGCTGTTCATAAAAGCTAATAAACGTCTGCCCTAAGAGACAGGATACACTGCCATATTTCAGGGAAACATGCAGTAATGACTGGAATTTTCTGTCTTTGAAGATATTCCAGCACTGTCAAATGCTTACTGTGGACAGTAAATTCCATTGGTATGCTGAAAAGCAGAATCTGTAGATGTTGGATAGTGATGAGCCGAACACCCCCGGGTTCGGTTCGCACCAGAACCCGCGAACGGATCGAAAGTTCGTACGAACATTAGGAACCC
The DNA here is from genome assembly GCA_029206835.1 of Rana muscosa. Classification (NCBI taxonomy): domain Eukaryota; kingdom Metazoa; phylum Chordata; class Amphibia; order Anura; family Ranidae; genus Rana; species Rana muscosa. The sequence continues at coordinate 889,370,856 of CM055122.1, read as the reverse complement.
TATTAAATACAATGGATGCGAACGTTCGACTTCTAAAGTGCTAATTATAACAACTATTATGCATGTTATTGTCCTAAAAAGGGTTTGGGAACCCGGGTTGTGCACCAGGGGACATGTATCAATGCAAAAAGAAGTTTTAAAAACGGTCGTTTTTCGGGAGCAGTCATTTTAATGATGCATAAAGTGAAAAAAAAAAAGTCAAATATTCCTTTAAATATTGTACCTGGGGGGTGTCTAAAGTATGCCTGTGAAGTGCCACATGTTTCCCGTGTTTTAGAACTGTCCCTGCACAAAATTACATTTCTAAAGGAAAAAAAGCCATTTAAAACTGCTTGCGGCTTTAATGTAATGTCTGGTCCCGGTAATATGGATGAAAATCTTTAAGAAAATTGGCATAGCTACCCCATGACCCCCCCCCCCCTACCCCAGCCCATTACCAGCCCCTTTGGGTCTTGTATGGATATTAAGGGGAACCCCGCACATAAATAAAAAAGGCCCTATATACTCTGAACAGCCGTATACAGGCGGTGCTTACAAGACAGGGACTGTAGGTTTGTTCTTATGTAGAATCTGTTTGTAATTTTGAACAGGTACATTGTTGAAGTGTAGCTCCAGCCCAAAAATCTATTTTTAAACTTTTGGAAAACATAGGTAAGGGTTATCACCCTGTAACATTTGTTTGCTGTCTGTGCCCCTGTTCAGAACATTTCACCTCACTTTCCGTCCCAATGACAACTGTTTTTGAAATGTGGTGTTTTCTTGAAACAAGGATTGCTGATAAAGCATCAGTACAGAGAGACACCTTTCTCCCATATTTATTCCTTACAGGAGAGAATTTTCCTTCCTAGGGGTAGATTTCCTCTCACTTCCTGTTGTCTTCTTTCGTTTGCAAGTAGGAGTCGTTTGTAAGTTGGATGTTTGAAAGTAGGGACCTGCCGTATATACTCTGCAGAAATAGGCCCCCTTAGTTGTTGGTGTTGGCACAACACTGTAAGCACTCACAGTTACTCTTGGTTGGTGCTGGAACGCCCTGCTGTCAACTATTATATCAGGATTTAATTACATATAATTGTTGAACAGTGGTAGTAAAAATTGGGCCTTTGATGGTGGTGCTGGTGCCACAACACTGTAAGCCCTGACAGTTACTCTTGGTGGGTTCAGCAATGGGCCCTGCTGTGAATTATTAGATCAAGAATTGTAATTACATGCCCTTTTGAACAGGGGCTGAAAATTGGGCCTTTCATGTGGTGGTGGTGGTGGCGTTGCCACAACACTGTAAGCCCTCAGAGTTACTCTTGGTGGGTTGCAGCAATGGGCCCTGCTGTGAATTATTAGATCAAGAATTGTAATTGCATGCCCTGTTGAACAGGGCTGAAAAATTGGGCCTTTTGTGGGTGGTGGTGGTGGTGGTGGTGTTGCCACAACAATGTAAGCCCTCAGAGTTACTCTTGGTGGGTGCAGCAATGGGCCCTGCTGTGATTTATTAGATCAAGAATTGTAATTACATGCCCCTTTTGAACAGGGGCTGAAAATTGGGCCTTTCGTGGTGGTGGTGGTGGTGGCGTTGCCACAACACTGTAAGCCCTCAGAGTTACTCTTGGTGGGTGCAGCAATGGGCCCTGCTGTGAATTATTAGATCAAGAATTGTAATTGCATGCCCCTGTTGAACAGGGGCTGAAAAATTGGGCCTTAGGCACTGGTTGGCACAACACTACAACCCCTCACAGATACTGTACTTGGAGCACAGCAATGAGCCCTGTTGCAAAGTATTGCTTCAAAAATTGTAATGACACGCCCTGTTAAACAGGGTCTGAAAAATTGGGCCTTAGGCACTGGTGCCACAACACTCCAACCCCTCACAGATACTGTACTTGGAGCACAGCAATGAGCCCTATGGCAAATTATTGCTAAAAAAATTGTAATTACACGCCCCTGTAAAACAGGGGCTGAAAAATTGGGCCTTAGCCACTGGTGGCGGCACCCATAAACAAAAATGATCTTCCAAGCTATCATCATCAATCGTATCATTGAGGACTCGGAGGAGGAGGATAGCCAGTCAACATAACAGCACAGGCACTCAGCATCAGCATCAGTCTTGAAGGGATGTGACATGTTAAAATCAATTAGTCTGTTATATCAGCATCAGGTGTGTGGTAGCTGGTGGTGATCCAAGACTGGTTCATCTTGATGAAAGTCAGTCGATCAACCGAGTCGGTGGACAGGCGCACCCTGTGATCCGTGACAAATCCTCCAGCAGCACTGAATGTGCGTTCCGAAAGAACGCTGGATGCAGGACAGGCCAGTAGCTCAATTGCATACTGTGCAAGCTCTGGCCAGTGATCCATCCTCAAGACCCAGTAAGCCAGAGGATTTTCGGTGGGGAAGGTGTCCAAGTCTGACCTTGCCCCTACATATTCCTGCACCATGTTTATCAGACGCTGGCGATGGTTGCTGGAACCGATCATACTTTGGGGCTGCGGACTAAAGAATTGTCTGAACGCATCGGTCAGACGGCCACCTTCCCCACCGCTCCTTCTTTGACTGGCCGAAGCCTCAGCAACTCGTTGTCCAGGACCAGGAGTTTGTAACCTCCCAGTCTCTGGGAACGCGTTGCACAGACCTTTCTGCAAGGCCTCCTGGAGTTGTCTCATCCTCTGCTCCCTCTGCGACGGTAACATAAGGTCCGCAACCTTACCCTTGTACCGTGGATCAAGGAGAGTGGCCAGCCAGTAATGGTCCCTCTCCTTGATCCGAAGAATACGAGGATCCTTCCGCAGACTTTGCAGGATCAGGGAGGCCATGCAGCGTAGGTTTGCTGAGGCATTCGCTCCGGAGTCCTCTGGGTCACTAAGGACGACATGATCCGCAGCCACCTCCTCCCAGCCACGTACAAGTCCACTGGTTTCTTGGGACTGTAAATCATCCCTAAAAGACTGCTGCTGATGATGCTGAGTGCCAGCCTCCACCTCCATGCTGACACAATCCTCCTCCTCCTCCTCCTCGTCCTCTTCCTGTGCGATGGGTGGGACAGAAGGAACACTGTCTGGGTAAAGGGGGCCTTGAGAGGCAAGGAAGTCCTCCTCTTCCTGCCTCTGTTCTGCCTCAAGTGCCCTGTCCATTATTCCACGCAGCGTGTGCTCCAACAGGTGGACAAGAGGTACAGTGTCACTGATGCATGCACTGTCACTGCTCACCATCCTCGTGGCCTCCTCAAATGGTGCCAGGACAGTGCATGCATCCCTGATCATGCCCCACTGGCGTGGAGAAAAAAAAACAAGCTCCCCTGAGCCTGTCCTGGTGCCGTAGTCGCACAGGTACTCATTGATGGCCCTCTGCTGCGTGTGCAGCCGCTGCAGCATGGCCAACGTTGAGTTCCACCTGGTGGGCATGTCACATATAAGGCGGTTCTTGGGCAGGTTCAACTCCTTTTGCAGCTCAGCCAGGCGAGCACTGGCATTATAAGATCTGCGGAAATGCACACAGACTTTCCTGGCCTGCCTCAGGACATCCTGTAAGCCCGGGTACCTGCCCAAGAACCGCTGCACCACCAGGTTAAGGACGTGAGCCACACAGGGCACATGGGTCAGTTGTCCCTGTCGGAGGGCGGAGAGGAGGTTGGTGCCATTGTCGCAAACCACCATTCCTGGCTTAAGCTGGCGTGGCGTCAACCACCTCTCGGCCTGGCCCTGCAGAGCAGACAGGACCTCTGCCCCAGTGTGGCTTCTGTCCCCCAAACACACCAGCGCAAGCACGGCATGGCATCTTTTTGCCTGCGTACTTGCGTAGCCCCTTGAACGCCTACGGAGCACCGCTGGTTCCGAGGACAAACCACAGGAAGAGGCCATGGAGGAAGAAGAAGAGGAGGGGGTGGAGGAGAGAGGTGTGTCACAACCAGTAGTAGCATTTTGGAGGCGTGGCGGTGGAACAACCTCCAACACTACTGCACCTTGTCCTGCATCCTTCCCAGCTGCCAAAAGAGTGACCCAATGGGCCGTGAAAGAAAGGTAACGTCCCTGTCCATGCCTGCTGGACCATGAGTCAGCGGTAATATGCACCTTACCGCTGACCGCCCTGTCCAGCGAGGCCAAGACATTGCCTTCCACATGCCGGTAGAGAGCCGGAATAGCCTTCCGTGAGAAAAAGTGGCGTTTGGGAACCTGCCACTGAGGAACCGCACATTGCACAAACTCACGGAAGGGGGCCGAGTCTACCAACTGAAAAGGCAGCAGTTGAAGCGCTAGCAATTTAGCCAAGCTAGCATTCAACCGCTGGGCATGTGGATGGCTGGGAGTGAACTTCTTTCGACGGTCCAGCAGCTGGGGCAGGGAAATTTGCCTGCTAGAATCGGACGTCGGTGTACTGCTAGCAGAGTGGCCGCAAGTACTTGGCTGTGACACACCTAATTCTACACCTTCATTCCTCTCAGTGCATGTTTCAGAGAGGACTGAAGTTATAGTGGGGTTGGAGATCCCAGCTGATGCGGTGCAAGGAGAGGTCCGCTTTGTTCTTTGGTGTGGGTCTTTGAGGTAGGCTTGCCAACGAGCTGCATGGCAGGTCAACATATGTCTGGTCAGGCATGTGGTACCCAAGCGGCTGATGTTTTGGCCACGCGATATACGCTTGAGACATATGTTGCAAACAGCAGCTGTGCGATCTGATGCACTAGCCTCAAAAAAGGCCCACACCAAAGAACTTTTTGAATGACGGGCAGAGGCAGCGCCCTGCACAGGCGGAGCTCTGCGGTGTAATTCCGTTGGTGTACTGCCCTTACGCTGGCCACCAAAGGGCATCCTGCCTCGTTGGAGATGTGCCTCCTCCTCATCCTCCTCCTCCTCCTCTCTCCTATTAGGCACCCACGTGGAGTCAGTGACCTCATCATCCCCTCCCTCCTCATCACTGGAGCCAATCTGGCAGTATGCTGCAGCTGCTGGAACATGACTGCCAGATTGGTGTCCTTCTTGAGCATCCCCTCTGTCTGCTCTCACGCTACTGCCTTCCTCTAGCTGGGTTTCATCATCAGACCCTTCGAAACGCTGGGCATCCTCCTGGAGCATGTACCCAACACTGTGCTCAAACAGTTCGGGGGACTCCTCAGGAGGAGGACATGGTGGGTCTAGGGAAGGAGTGACTGATGATGAGTCTGACATTGATACCAGGGAAGAGGACGCTTTGGCAGCTGCTTTTCCAGTACCCTGAGCCTGGGTGAGAGAGGATGAGGAGGAGGAGGAGGGCTTGGTCATCCACTCTACCAAGTCTTCGGCATGATGTGGCTCAACATGTCCAGCTGCCGAAAAGAAGGACAAGCGTGTCCCATGGCCATGTGCTGATGACAATGCACCGCGTCCACGACCAGCACTGTTGCCCCCAGACACAGAGCCTGCTTGCCCTCTTTTATTGCCTCCTGACTGTCTGCCTCTCCTTGTTTGCCTTCCAGACATTCTAATAGATGGCCTGCAGGGAGATGGGAAAAAAGCAATAAGGGCTACCTTCAGGTGTCCTTCTCTGTCCCTTTACTTAAGGATTTCTAAATATGGTTGAGGATGATTGCTTTTGCACAGAATAGCACAACGACAATTTCCCTGACTGTGCAAAAAAACAAGGATTTCAAAGATGGTTGATGAGGAATGCTTTAGCACACTATAGCACAAGGAGAATTCCCTCACTGTCCTTCCCTGTCCCTAGAAACAAGGATTCGCACAGTAAAAGACACTGACACTCTCCCTACCTATAGTTTTCTGTCCCTAGAAAAAATGTTTTTTTAAAGCACACTATAGCACAAGGAGAATTTCACTCACTTTCCTTCTTTGTCCCTAGAAACAAGGTTTATCACAGTGAAAGAAACTGACACTCTTCCTTCCTATAGTTTTCTGTCCCTAGAATTTTTTTTTTTTTTTAAAGCACACTATAGCACAAGGAGAATTCCCTCACTGTCCTTCCCTGTCCCTAGAAACAAGGATTCGCACAGTAAAACACACTGACACTCTCCCTACCTATAGTTTTCTGTCCCTAGAAAAAATGTTTTTTTAAAGCACACTATAGCACAAGGAGAATTCCCTCACTGTCCTTCCATGTCCCTAGAAACAAGGATTCGCACAGTAAAAGACACTGACACTCTCCCTACCTATAGTTTTCTGTCCCTAGAAAAAATGTTTTTTTAAAGCACACTATAGCACAAGGAGAATTTCACTCACTTTCCTTCTTTGTCCCTAGAAACAAGGTTTATCACAGTGAAAGAAACTGACACTCTTCCTTCCTATAGTTTTCTGTCCCTAGAAAAAATGTTTTTTTAAAGCACACTATAGCACAAGGAGAATTTTACTCACTTTCCTTCTTTGTCCCTAGAAACAAGGTTTATCACAGTGAAAGAAACTGACACTCTTCCTTCCTATAGTTTTCTGTCCCTAGAAAAAAATGTTTTTTTAAAGCACACTATAGCACAAGGAGAATTCCCTCACTGTCCTTCCCTGTCCCTAGAAACAAGGATTCGCACAGTAAAAGACACTGACACTCTCCCTACCTATAGTTTTCTGTCCCTAGAAAAAATGTTTTTTTAAAGCACACTATAGCACAAGGAGAATTTCACTCACTTTCCTTCTTTGTCCCTAGAAACAAGGTTTATCACAGTGAAAGAAACTGACACTCTTCCTTCCTATAGTTTTCTGTCCCTAGAAAAAAATGTTTGTTTAAAGCACACTATAGCACAAGGAGAATTCCCTCACTGTCCTTTCCTGTCCCTAGAAACAAGGATTCGCACAGTAAAACACACTGACACTCTCCCTACCTATAGTTTTCTGTCCCTAGAAAAAATGTTTTTTTAAAGCACACTATAGCACAAGGAGAATTCCCTCACTGTCCTTACCTGTCCCTAGAAACAAGGATTCGCACAGTAAAAGACACTGACACTCTGCCTACCTATAGTTTTCTGTCCCTAGAAAAAATGTTTTTTTAAAGCACACTATAGCACAAGGAGAATTTCACTCACTTTCCTTCTTTGTCCCTAGAAACAAGGTTTATCACAGTGAAAGAAACTGACACTCTTCCTTCCTATAGTTTTCTGTCCCTAGAAAAAAATGTTTTTTAAAGCACACTATAGCACAAGGAGAATTCCCTCACTGTCCTTTCCTGTCCCTAGAAACAAGGATTCGCACAGTAAAACACACTGACACTCTCCCTACCTATAGTTTTCTGTCCCTAGAAAAAATGTTTTTTTAAAGCACACTATAGCACAAGGAGAATTCCCTCACTGTCCTTCCCTGTCCCTAGAAACAAGGATTCGCACAGTAAAAGACACTGACACTCTCCCTACCTATAGTTTTCTGTCCCTAGAAAAAATGTTTTTTTAAAGCACACTATAGCACAAGGAGAATTTCACTCACTTTCCTTCTTTGTCCCTAGAAACAAGGTTTATCACAGTGAAAGAAACTGACACTCTTCCTTCCTATAGTTTTCTGTCCCTAGAAAAAATGTTTTTTTAAAGCACACTATAGCACAAGGAGAATTTCACTCACTTTCCTTCTTTGTCCCTAGAAACAAGGTTTATCACAGTGAAAGAAACTGACACTCTTCCTTCCTATAATTTTCTGTCCCTAGAAAAAAATGTTTTTTTAAAGCACACTATAGCACAAGGAGAATTCCCTCACTGTCCTTCCCTGTCCCTAGAAACAAGGATTCGCACAGTAAAAGACACTGACACTCTCCCTACCTATAGTTTTCTGTCCCTAGAAAAAATGTTTTTTTAAAGCACACTATAGCACAAGGAGAATTTCACTCACTTTCCTTCTTTGTCCCTAGAAACAAGGTTTATCACAGTGAAAGAAACTGACACTCTTCCTTCCTATAGTTTTCTGTCCCTAGAAAAAAATGTTTTTTTAAAGCACACTATAGCACAAGGAGAATTCCCTCACTGTCCTTTCCTGTCCCTAGAAACAAGGATTCGCACAGTAAAACACACTGACACTCTCCCTACCTATAGTTTTCTGTCCCTAGAAAAAATGTTTTTTTAAAGCACACTATAGCACAAGGAGAATTCCCTCACTGTCCTTCCCTGTCCCTAGAAACAAGGATTCGCACAGTAAAAGACACTGACACTCTTCCTTCCTATAGTTTTCTGTCCCTAGAAAAAATGTTTTTTTAAAGCACACTATAGCACAAGGAGAATTTCACTCACTTTCCTTCTTTGTCCCTAGTAACAAGGTTTATCACAGTGAAAGAAACTGACACTATTCCTTCCTATAGTTTTCTGTCCCTAGAAAAAAATGTTTTTTTAAAGCACACTATAGCACAAGGAGAATTCCCTCACTGTCCTTCCCTGTCCCTAGAAACAAGGATTCGCACAGTAAAAGACACTAACACTCTCCCTACCTATAGTTTTCTGTCCCTAGAAAAAATGTTTTTTTAAAGCACACTATAGCACAAGGAGAATTTCACTCACTTTCCTTCTTTGTCCCTAGAAACAAGGTTTATCACAGTGAAAGAAACTGACACTCTCCTTCCTATAGTTTTCTGTCCCTAGAAAAAAATGTTTTTTAAAAGCACACTATAGCACAAGGAGAATTCCCTCACTGTCCTTCCCTGTCCCTAGAAACAAGGATTCGCACAGTAAAACACACTGACACTCTCCCTACCTATAGTTTTCTGTCCCTAGAAAAAATGTTTTTTTAAAGCACACTATAGCACAAGGAGAATTTCACTCACTTTCCTTCTTTGTCCCTAGAAACAAGGTTTATCACAGTGAAAGAAACTGACACTCTTCCTTCCTATAGTTTTCTGTCCCTAGAAAAAAATGTTTTTTTAAAGCACACTATAGCACAAGGAGAATTCCCTCACTGTCCTTCCCTGTCCCTAGAAACAAGGATTCGCACAGTAAAAGACACTGACACTCTCCCTACCTATAGTTTTCTGTCCCTAGAAAAAATGTTTTTTTAAAGCACACTATAGCACAAGGAGAATTTCACTCACTTTCCTTCTTTGTCCCTAGAAACAAGGTTTATCACAGTGAAAGAAACTGACACTCTTCCTTCCTATAGTTTTCTGTCCCTAGAAAAAAATGTTTTTTTAAAGCACACTATAGCACAAGGAGAATTCCCTCACTGTCCTTCCCTGTCCCTAGAAACAAGGATTCGCACAGTAAAACACACTGACACTCTCCCTACCTATAGTTTTCTGTCCCTAGAAAAAATGTTTTTTTAAAGCACACTATAGCACAAGGAGAATTCCCTCACTGTCCTTCCCTGTCCCTAGAAACAAGGATTCGCACAGTAAAAGACACTGACACTCTCCCTACCTAAAGTTTTCTGTCCCTAGAAAAAATGTTTTTTTAAAGCACACTATAGCACAAGGAGAATTTCACTCACTTTCCTTCTTTGTCCCTAGAAACAAGGTTTATCACAGTGAAAGAAACTGACACTCTCCCTACCTATAGTTTTCTGTCCCTAGAAAAAATGTTTTTTTAAAGCACACTATAGCACAAGGAGAATTCCCTCACTGTCCTTCCCTGTCCCTAGAAACAAGGATTCGCACAGTAAAACACACTGACACTCTCCCTACCTATAGTTTTCTGTCCCTAGAAAAAATGTTTTTTTAAAGCACACTATAGCACAAGGAGAATTCCCTCACTGTCCTTCCCTGTCCCTAGAAACAAGGATTCGCACAGTAAAACACACAGACACTCTCCCTACCTATCCTTCTCTTTCCCTAAACTTAAGGAATCCAGGTTAAGCAAGAAAAAAATAAATGTCACTGTCCCTGCCTATGTTTCTCTTTCCCTGCTCCGGAACACACTACACTAGGCCGCCGTGCTGGCGGCCTTTTATAGTGTGGGGCGTGTACTAAACACCCTCAGCAATAATTGGCCACAGGCATCCTGCCTGTGGCCAATCATTGCTCTCCTCGCTGCCGGCGCTGTGATTGGCCAAGCATGCGGGGTCACAGTGCATGCTTGGCCAATCACAGCGCCTGGATGACACTGCGATGGCGTAGTGCATTGTGGGCCGTTCGCGTCACTCGAATTTGGCGCGAACGGCCCAAATCGTTCGATCTTCGTCGAACGATCGAACAGCCGATGTTCGAGTCGAACGTATGTTCGACTCGAACACGAAGCTCATCCCTAATGTTGGATTGGTATGGCCATAGGCACAAAGAAGGTGTGTTAGCTGCTGGAATCAGATTAGCAGTCACGCTGCGATTCCTTCCATTGTTTTACATTATTTTGCTGTGTCTGCTTCTCTGGCTCGGCTGGTGTTTGTACATTATTGTTCTGCAGATTGCTGAGTATTAAAACCAGGCACTGGATCATTGTGGTATACTGGGTTCAGTAAAGATGGAACACAGTTTATTACCCAAATCTTTGTTTCAATATTATTTTTATTTTAGAAACTCCACTATCCCTTTTAAATCAAAGAAAAAATGTTAGGCCTCGTACACACGGCCGAGATTCTCGTCGAACAAAACATGTCGTTTTTTTCGACGAGATTCTTGGACAAGAAACTTGTCCCGGCCGAGTGTACACACGCTCGATTCAAAGAACCCGCGGTTCTTTGAATCGAGCGAACGCGGTGACGTCATCGACTATGACGAGCATGCGCTCGTCACATTCGATCCCGTCGCCGCCATCTTGGTATACCCTACCTATGCCTAGGAAGCTACCGCGCATGCGTCAAATTCATTTTGAACATGCGCGGGCTTCCGGGAGGACAGGTAAGTGTACACACACTCACTTTTCTCGTCGAGAAACATGCCGACGAGAATCTCGACGAGAAAATAGAGAGCAGGTTCTCTATTTTCTCGTCGAGGTTACTTGTCGGTTTTCTCGACGAGAAACCCGATAGCCGCGTACACACGACCGATTTACTCGGCAAGACATCTCTGCCAGCAAGTTTCTTGCTGGTTCTTGCCGAGAAAATCGGTCGTGTGTACGAGGCCTTAGGCTGGCTTCACACCTAATCATACATCATGTATGTTACTATGTGTAGCGGCGCCCCCTTTTCCCACTTCTCCCTCTTTCTCTCTTTGCGGCTGGCTGACTCGTCTAGGGGTACCAGGGAGAAGAATGGGGGGGGGGGGACGCACCACCAGCTTGTGCCCTCTGATGTGTGTTATACAGAGGCGTGAGCTAAACCTTTTACCTTCGGGTCTGTGTTCACGTCCAGAGCTTCAGCTTCTCTTGTGGAGGATGATTGCCCCGGTCACAGGCAGGGGCACTTAGCTCCCAGTAACTTGAGTTCCACACCAAATAAAGTCCAACACTTATTTATTCTGTTAGAGCAACAAATAGTAGACTGGTTGAACTTGAAGAACAGACAGGTGTGGGAGGGAGAAGGTCCAGGCACAATCAAAGAATTAAAGTTCTCTCCTGTTCCGTATAGTGCAAACAGGCTTGGCGCACAGTCGCTGCCACCGACCGTGAATTTGGTTTCTGCCACAAACCTTGGTGAAAGTAGAGGTCTCTGCCACTGACCTGGTTCAGTTGGATCCCCGCCACTGACCACAAGAACATAGAATACCTCCGTTAGGATAAATGGCCCCTGTCAGGGAAAGACATCCATCCGGATGGTCTCCAGAGGCCCACACCGTCACCGGCATTATGCTGTACCAGCTCTTCGGGAGGGTCACATCTCTGGTCCCTTATGCCCTGGATTCGGGCACCCAATTCCGGGAGCACCCTAGGAATACTTCATCTCTCGCGGGACCCAGTGGAAGGTACTGGGCCCCAGGCCTTCTTGCAAAGTACCTCACCCCAGGCTTAAGGTGCCTGGGATGGAACTCAACTCCACGTGCCCAGGCCAAGGGCACATGGACACGGATGAACGGACAGCAGCCCCCAGGCTGAAGGTGCCTGGTGCTCGGACTCCTCGTGCGCAAGATGTCCGCCCCCTTTATACCCTCTCCCAGCAAGCACAGCGGGTTCCCCGCCCTGCCGTACTGCTGCTGCGAGAGGACAAAAAGGGCACAGCCCTACAATGGTGGTTCAACCCCAGCCCAAGGTGACAGCGGCACCCAGGGGCCACAGGGAACTGGACACCATTGATATCTTCCACGAACAAAAACAACCATAAAACCCCCGTAATTGTTGCATTTGGGCCATGCTACTGCCCAAACACTCCCCCTAAATATTGATACCCGCTACACATGCATTAACGTTTTTGTAGGCAGGTGCCTAAAATATTGTGTGTATGTAGCGCACCAACCCCAGACTTTACCTGCTTTTCTTCTGCTTGGCTCCTCCGCAGGAAAGAATGAGGCACACCGTACCACAAGCCTGTACCCTCCTGAATAGGAATGTTGAGCGGTGTTGGTTTCTTGGGCCTGCTTGCAGTCAGTGTTTAAAAACCTCCAGTGCTGACCTTGTTTCTGTGGTAGTCAGAAACAAGCCTTTAGTTCTCCCCAGTAAGCAACTGTCCACACCAACTGAAAGGGCCAACTCTTATTTATTTTCCTCAGCACAATAAACAGTCTCTTTGAGAGCAGACAGGTTGGGACAAGACACAGGTCAAATAAGGTGGGAGGAGGTCCAGGAACAAACTTGAATTGGGTTTTCTCCTGTTCTGATTAGCACAAACAGGCTTGATGCACACGGTCCCTGCCACAGACCATGAGGTTGGTCACTGCCACTGACCGGGTGGAAAAGATGAAAGCCACTGCCACTGACCTTGTGTGCATAGTGTCACTGCCACTGTGACATACAGAACACGCACTTCCTTCCTTTAGTAACTTGGCCCCTTTCTAGGACAAGAACATCCCTCCGGAGAGTTACCAGAGGCCCCATCTGTCACCACGACTCTGCGCTGGGTCTTCAGAAAGGGTCACCTCCCTGGCCTCCTCAATCCTGGATACGGGTCCCCTCGCAAGGCAGATCCCTGGGAGTCTCGGTCCCTGGCGGATCGCAGCCGAAGGCTGCTGGGCTCCAGGCCTTTCTCCAAAGTACCTCACCCCAGACTGAAGGTGTCTGGGATGGAACAGCAGCTCCGTCTCCGGGCCTAGGGTACCCGGAGACCACCCGACCAGGCCTCCGGGCCTAGGGCACCCGGAGGCGACACACACGCACCCAGGCCTAAGGTGCCTGAGCCCGGAACCGACCCCCCTGGAAGATGAGCGCCCCCTTTTATATCCTCTCCCGACAGGCACAGCAGGTTCCCCGCCCTGCCGCACGGCTGCCAAGAGGGGACAAAAAAAGGCACAACATTGTACTGCGGTTCAACCCGGGCCCATGGAAACAGCTCCACCTATAGGCCCCAGGGAACTACACACCAGTACCATTTCCCAGGGATAGAAATGGTCCATGAAACCTAACAATTAGTGCATCTGAGCCTAGTTACCACTCGGATGCTTCCCCTAAATGTAACGACCGGCTACATGTATATTGCAAAAAGAGTTAGACCCCTTTCACACTGAAGGCAGTTTTCATACGTTTTAGCGCTAGAAATATCGCCTGTAAAGCGCCAGAAAATTGTCTCTCCTGCCTCCCCAGTGTGAAAGCCCGAGTGGGGCGGTGTGCTTGCGGGACGGAAAAAAATCCCTACAAGCAGCATCTTTGGGGCGGTTTGGGAGAGCTGTATACAGCGTTTCCAAACCGCCCCTGCCCATTGGAATGCATGGGCAGCGATTCCGAAGCGCCTGAAAGGCGATTTGGAAGAGCCGCAACACGGGTGTTTTTACCCCTTCTTCGGCAGCTAGCGGGGGTTAATAGCGCCCCGCTAGCAGCCAAAAAGCGCCGCTTAAACAGAGCTAAAGTGGTGCTAAAACGAGCGGCACTTTAGCACTAACGAGGCCGCGGCTACAGTGTAAAAGTAGCATTAATGTTTGGTGTTACAGGGGTTTATATTATGTGATGTGGTGTGCCTTCCCTTGCATGTGTCATTTTCCTGCTTCTGAGTAGGGATGAGCCGACCACCACCCAGTTCGGTTCGCAGCAGAACATGAGAACAGGCAAAAAATTTGTTCAAACACGCAAACACCTTTAAAGTCTATGGGACACGAACATGAAAAATCAAAAGTGATAATTTTAAAGGTTAATATGCAAGTTATTGTCATAAAAAGTGTTTGGGGACCCGGGTCCTGCCCCAGGGGACATGTATCAATGCAAAAAAAAGTTTTCAAAACTGACAGTTTTTCAGGAGCAGTGATTTTAATAATGCTTAAAGTGAAACAATATTCCTTTAAATTTCGTACCTGGGGGGTGTCTATAGTATGCCTGTAAAGTAGTGCATTTTTCCTGTGTTTAGAACAGTCCCTGCAGCAAAATTACATTTCTAAGGGAAAAAAGGTAATTTAAAACTGCTCGCGGCTGTAATGAATTGTCGGGTCCCGGCAATACAGATAAAAGTCATTGAAAAAAACGGAATGGGTTCCCCCCCCCAGTCCATTACCAGACCCTTTGGGTCTGGTATAAATATTAAGGGAAACCCCAAACTAAAATAAAAAAAAAAAAATTGCGTGGGGTTCCCCCCAAATTCCATACCAGGCCCTTCAGGTCTGGTATGGATATTAAGGGGAACACTGCGCCAATTTTTTTTTTAAATGGCATAGGGGTCCCCCAAAAATCCATACCAGACCCTTATCTGAGCATGCAACCTGGCAGGCCGCAGGAAAAGAGGGGGGACGAGAGAGCGCCCCCCTCCTGAACCGTACCAGGCCACATCCCCACAACTCTTGCCCGGTGGTTGTGGGGTATGCGGGCGGGGGGCTTATCGGAATCTGGAAGCCCCCTTTAACAAAGGGGACCCCCAGATCCCGGCCCCCCCTATGTGAATTGGTAACGGAGTACAATGTACCCCTACCATTTCACAAAAAAAGGGTCAAAAACTGTAAAAAACACAAGGCATGTGATTTCTTCTTATTTCTTTCTTCTTCTATTCTATCTTTTCTTGGTTCTTTTATCTTTTGTTTTATTTATTTTTGTTTTATTTTTGTTTCGATACTTAAACATGATTCAAAGATTTGATATCATTATTTACTGTGTTCTTATTGCGGTATTTCCGAGTCTTAAATTTGATGGGCGTTATTGTATATGAGTGTAGTACTGTTCTTCATTAAGATTCCGAGTTCCTTTTTATTGGTTTCATATGAGGATGGCGGGCTGGGGGGGGGGCCTGACCTGGGCGCAGGATGATCCCGTTAGGGGTGTCCAGGTGGGGTGTGACTTCCCTGAATGCCTATTTTTCATTTTTTTTTTTTTTTTAATCTCTTGATGAGAACATTGTGACATAAACAATTGGAAATAACCCTTTGTCATGTTTAAACAACAATTTTTTAAGATTTTCTGTACATGTCTTGAATTGAAAAATAAAAATTTATTGAAAAGAAAAAAAAACACAAGACACAGCTTGAGACAAATATTAAAAAAGGAAAAAAAAATTCCGGCGATGTAATCCATTCTCGACCCGGGATACAGAAAAACACGCCACCGCGATCCAATTCCGCCTCCATGGGACAGCTCTTAAATAGCTGTGGGCGGGGCCACGGGGGTTTCCCTTGGTGTCAGAGGGGGGCGGGGTCACGGGGAAACCGACGGAAACCCCCCGTTGTGTCAGAGGGGGCGGGGTCATCCGCGCACGTGACGGGTGGCCCCGCCCTCAGCTATTTAAGAGCTGTCACGGCGGGTGTAGCGTCATTCGGCAGGCGCCTCCAATGGAGGGGGAATCGGATCGTGGTGGCGTGTTTTTCCGTATTACGGGTCGAGAACGGATTACATCGCTGGAATTTACTATTTTCTTTTTAATAAAGAACTTGTCCCAAGCTGTGTGTTGTGTTTTTTACAATTTTTGACACTTTTTTGGTGAAATGGTAGGGGTACCCCATTACCAATTCACATAGGGGGGGCCGGGATCTGGGGGTCCCCTTTGTTAAAGGGGGCTTTCAGATTCCGAAAAGCCCCCCGACCGGCCAAGGATTGTGGGGATGAGGCCCTTGTCCCCATCAACATGGAGACATCCTCCCCATGTTGAGGGCATGTGGCCTGGTACGGTTCAGGAGGGAGGGCGCTCTCTCATCCCCCCTCTTTTCCTGCCACCTGCCAGGTTGCGTGCTCGGATAAGGGGCTGGTATGGACTTTTGGGGGACCCCCACGCCATTTTGTTTCATTTTTGGCATGGGGTTCCCCTTAAAATCCATACCAGACCTGAGGGGCCTGGTATGGAATTTGGGGGGACCCCCCACGCAATTTTTTTTTACATTTTGGTTTGGGGTTCCCCTTAATATTCATACCAGACCCAAAGGGCCTGGTAATGGACTGGGGGGAACCCATGCCGAAAAAACATCAGTTTTTAAAACTTTTTTTTGCATTGATACATGTCCCCTGGGTCAGGACCCGGGTCCCCAAACACTTTTTATGACAATAACTTGCATATTAATATTAACCTTTAAAATTAGCAATTTTGATTTCTCCCATAGACTTTTAAAGGGTGTTCCGTGGCTTTTGATTTTCTGCAAACAACCCAAATTGTTCGCTATTCGGTGAACAGGCAAACACCCGATGTTCGAGTCGAACTTACGTTCGACTCGAACATCGGGCTCATCCCTACTTCTGAGGTGATATATGCAGGAGGAGGTCAGACATTGTGGTCTGTCCTTGCATTGGAAGCAATCAGTGATAATCTGTGTCTAGATGTAAACCGGACTGTAACTGTGGAGTTATCCCTCAGCAGTATTTTACTGAATTAAATTGATTCATTTGTTTTGTATTGTTGTGATTAACTGTGATTGGTCAGAGCTAATCATATGGCACAGACTGGGCCAATCACAGCCCATCTGTACCATGTGATTAGCTCTGACCAATTACAGTTATCACAAGAAAACAAACCAAATTAATCAATTTAATTCAGTAAAATGCTTGCATATACTATAGCAATGTAATGCACTGCTATATGCAAACATAATGTGTAAAAAAAAAATATTTATCACTTCCACAGAGTAGGAAAATGTTACTATGGTAACACTATATTGCTCTGGTCAAAGTGTGTCAAAAAAATCGTAAATAAAAAGAAAAAAATATATAATAAAAAAAAAATGTAAACCTTTTTTTAGAAGAATTATTGTTATTTTTTGCGTTCTGTTACCAGTAATTGTTCCTGATCACCGCCACACCCATTATATTATGATGCTGTACTGCACTGGTGACGGTATGTAAAAAAACAAAAAAACTCGCCATGCCTTACTAAATATCTTAGTCTACTTTCCAAAAAGGGTTCATTTGGGGGATATTTATACTGTCCTGAAATTTTTGGGCTTCAAGAAATGAGCTGGGCCGTCAGTTCATCAGAATTGATAAATTTTCATATATATATACCATTGTTTGTGGACTTTATAACTTTCCTACAGACTGAATAATATACATTGATTTGGGTTATTTTCACCAAAGAAATGTAGCAGAATACATTTTGGCCTACATTTATGAAGAAAGATTATTTATTTGCAAAATTTTATTACAGAAACAAAGAAAAACGTGTTTTTTAAAAACAATTCTGTCTTTTTATATTTATTTAGCAAAAAGTAAAAATAAAAAATAAATAAAAAAACAATGGTGATTAACCACTTCAATACCAGGCACTTTCGGCCATTCCTGCCCAGGACAAGCTTTGAATGACAATTGTCTGGTCATGCAACACTGTACCCAAACTACATTTTTATCATTTTCTTCCCACAAATATCCTGACCCTTGTCCTAGGAGCTAACATTGCCAAACTCGCGACCCTGTGTGCTTTATAGTGCCAAATGAAATTAAGAAATGCTCTCTGTGTAGCTTTAATGCCGCGTACACACGACCGTTTTTAATGTCATTGAAAAAAACTGCATTTTTCTCGACGTGATTTTTCGTGTTTCCTCTCAAGCCTGCCTTGCCTACACACTATCGAGGAAAAAAATGTTCGAGTAAAGCGCGGTCACGTCCAACACGTACGACGGCACTATAAAGGGGAAGTTCCATTCGGTTGGCGCCACCCTACATGTTAGTACAGTTTGTTGAGCGACGATTCGCGCTTTTCAGCCTCGTGCTTTTTAGTCCGTTACAGCGTGACGAATGTGCTATCTCCATTATGAACGCTAGTTTTTCCAGAACGAGCGCTCCCATCTCATACTTGATTCTGAGCATGCGCATTTTTTTCACGTCGTTAAAGCCCACACACGGCCGTTTTTCATGACGAGAAAAACGACGATGTAAAAAACGACGTGAAAAATTAGAGCATGTTCCAATTTTTTCATGGCCGTTTTTCATGTCGTGAAAAATGCTCTGAAGCCCACACACGATCATTTTTAATGACCATTTTTAAAAATTCATTTTTTCTCGTCATTAAAAACGGTCGTGTGTATGCGGCATAAGTTGTGACATAGGAATGGGAATCGGGAGAGTTTCGAATAGGTATAGGAGTCTCGGCATAATGGACATCTTCAGGACATTGATGCGACCCAAGAGAGAAATGGGATAAGTATCCCACTGTCTCTAGAGCCGGTCAATGTCTCGGAAGAGCAGGGGGTAATTAGCCTGGTACAAAATTGAGTATGAGGAGGTTAGGTTTACCCCTAAATATTTAAGGGAGTCTGGACACCAATGGAACAAGTAATTTTGTTTGAGAACGGTAAGATCTGGGTGTGGGATGTGTAAAGGTAGGGCTTCCATTTTACTTTTGTTGATTTTATATCCTGAGATAGAGCTAAAGTCTTTTAGCAAAGCTATGAGGTTAGGGAGAGAGGTATGGGGCCTAGTCAGAGTCATAAGGACATCGCCTGCAAACAGGGATAGCTTATATTCCCTTTGGCGTAGCGAGACCCAACGTATATCAGGGTGTATGCGAACAGCTGCAGCTAGGGGTTCCAGGCAGAGAATAAAGAGTAGGGGGGACAATGGGCAGCCTTGTCTGGTCCCATTATTTAACGAAAAAGAGGGTGATAGATAAGAGGATAGTTGAACTTGGGATGAAGGACAGGAGTACAGGGCCTGTAGGGCTGCTATGAAGGGACCTCCAAAATCGGAGTTGTAGAGGGTAGAAAACATAAAAGGCCAGCTAAGCCGATCAAAGGCCTTTTGTGCATCAAGACTCAATACCAGGGCTGGGCAGGCTGTTTTGTTCAGTAGGTCTATGAGGTCTGGCCTTCACAAAGCCTACTTGATCTTTGTGTAGAAGTTTGGGAATGAAATGGGATAGTCGATTAGCCAGTATTTTTGTAAATATCTTGTAGTCAGAGTTAAGTAATGAACTAGGCCTATAGTTATCAGGGATGGATGGGTCTTTACCGGGTTTCGGGATCACAGAAATATGGGCATGTAGAAATTGATGACACATTACCTTTAAATATTGAAGCAAATAGGGAAATCAGATGTGGGCTCAAAAAGAAAGTCTTAAGCCTCGTACACACGGCCGAAAATCTCGTCAAGAAAAAACACGTCGTTTTTCTTGACGAGATTCTTGGAAAAGAAACTTGTCCCGGCCGAGTGTACACACGCTCGATTCAAAGAACCCGCGGTTCTTTGAATGGAGCGAGCGCGGTGACGTCATCGACTACGACGAGCGTGCGCTCGTCACATTCGATGCTGTCGCCGCCATCTTGCTACACCCTATCTATGCCTAGGAAGCTACCGCGCATGCGTCAAAGTCATTTTAAGCATGCGCGGGCTTCCCGGAGGACAGGTAAGTGTACACACACACAATTTTCTCGTCGAGAAACAGGCTGACGAGAATCTCGACGAGAAAATAGAGAGCAGGTTCTCTATATTTCTCGTCGAGATTCTTGTCGGTTTTCTTGATGAGAAACCATACACACGAACGATTTTCTCGGCAAGAAAGCTATCTCGGCAGTTTTCTTGTCGTTTCTTGCCGAGAAACTTGTTCGTGTGTACGAGGCTTAATAGTAAGAATATGGTAGACCATATGGGCCAGGAGATTGTTGGGTTGGGTTGGGAGATGCTTAACCACGTCTTCTAATTCCTCAGTTATGACTGCATAATTCATCGAGGAAAGGTGTTCTGGTGAAAGTCTGGGTAATTGTAGGGAGTCAAAAAAAGAGTCAAATTTCTCTTGTGTAAAGTTATAGTTAGAGTCAGTCTGTAAACAATTGTATAATTGGTGATAGAAGTCTCCAAAGATTTTGGACAAAGTGAGAGGACAATCGGTGGGAGTACCGTAGACTTGTCTGAGAAAATCAGGGGAGGATTGGAAGGGGCGAGGTTTCAACTTATTTACCAGCATTTTATTGGGTTTATTTGAATATTCATAGAATTTCTGTTTGGACCATAAAAGAGATTTATCAATTTTATTAATTTTCAATGATCTAAGTTGGTTTTGTAATGAGACGACAGTCCAGAGTCCAGCCACTGTGGGGAAAGACAGCAAAAGCTTCTCCACCGAACGGAGTTTAGACATGATAGTCAAATGTTGGAATGCTGCGTCTTTTTTAATACGGGAACCTGTGGCAATGCATTTTCCCCAGAAGACGGCTTTATATGCCTCCCACAACATGGAGGGCTCCGAGACCGTACACGCATTAAGTTGAAAATATTCAGCTAGTCCATTAGAAAGTTGATTTCTAGTGTCAGTAATACGGAGAAATGTCTCATTGAGTCTCCAATGACAAGTTTTAGGGGAAGCAGAAGAAAGGAGAATGTCAAGGTGTACAGAGGAATGATCTGACCATGTTATGGGACTGATTTCAGAGGATACCGCAGATGTCAGGAGGGGTGTAGAGATGAAAAAATTATCTAATCTAGAGTAGTTTGTGGGAGTTTGAGTAGAATGTGTATTGTTTGTGCGTAGGATGTTTAATTCTCCATATATCTAAAAGACTTTTAGCTCTAATTAGTTTACGGAAGGATTTAGAAAGGTGGTCAGGTTTGGAAGGTGAAGTGGATGGGAACAATATGTGTCTATCCTTGCCAGGAGACATGGTCAAAATGAAATCCCCACCGATGACCATGAAGGGTTGGGAGAATTTTCTAGGGTTTCAAACACAGAGGATAAAAATCTGATCTGGCCAGAATTGGGGGCGTATACATTAACAATAGTGAGGGATTGGGTGAGAAATGAGCAGTCCACAATAATAAATCTGCCATTGGGGTCCAGGTGAGAAGATTTAACTCGTAGAGGACAAGATCGGTTAATCAGGATAGCTACTCCTGCTTTTCCGGATGGGTAGGAAGCCATAAAGGAAGTCGGGAAATGTTTAATAGCGAATTTGAGGGGCGTGGCTTGGACATGGCGGAGTGAGGTGGCTTTCTGTTAGAGCTCCCGACTCCTGACCTGCCATCTATGGCTGAAATGAACATTTGGCTAGCAAAACCAAGCCTGAAATGACATACAAGAGACGGGGGAGGACCAGGGGATCAAAATCTGCTAACCCAGAGGCACCGATCAGAAGATATCTTACAACCCCGGTTCCAACAGAAATCTCCCCTGCGGCGCCACGTGGCGAGAGAAGGCTGGGAGACCTACCCTCCACATCCATGGCTGCTTCACAGCAAAGTATTCCACACTCGTTAGAGGGGCTGCCCTCCCTTCTGGTGCCTTCTCATGACAGTCAGGGTGGCTCTATGGCATCTGCAGGATCCTCGCAGACGGACGCGGACATCAGGTCCCTACTACAGGCACTTCCAACTAAGGCCTACATGGAGGGCCTCATGGCAAGAATGGAGGAGCAGCACCGCCGTAATTTCCAAGGGCTCCGCTCTGAAGTTCACACACTTGACGAACGAGTCGGACAGGGAGAAATGGAGAGGAGCGCTTTGGAACTCCGGGTCACCCAATTAGAAAAAGGCCAGGAGGCCTTCCAGGACAAGCTGGCTGAGGTGCAGCTCCAGGCCGAGGACCTGGAAAATAGGAGCCGCCGCAACAATCTCCGGGTTTGGGGGTTGCCAGAGGCAACGGGTCCGGAGAACCTGCTAGACACTATCCTGGCTATTTTCCGGCAGCTTCTAGGCCCGGAGGCTCTGGCCGCCTTGGAGTTCGATAGAGTCCACCACGCACTGGGGCCGAAGCCGCAGGACCCTGACCGCCCTAGAGATGTCATTTGCCGCCTGCACCGCTACGCACACAAGGAGCAAGTTCTCAGGGCAGCATGGACCAAGGACCGGATCGACTTTGATAGAGCTGAGCTGTTGATCTACTCAGATGTGTCCAGAGCAACGCTACAAAGACGGGCTATGCTGAAACCCCTTCTGGAACGGCTGTGGCGAGCTGAGGTGCCATATAGATGGGGCTTTCCACTCCAGCTATCGATCAGGAAGGGGGGAACTTCCTTCATGCTGCGGTGTCCTGCAGATCTCCCAGACATGTTCCCTTTCCTGGGCATGGAACCCTTCCACCTGGCTGATTGGCTGAAGCCGCTCTCGGCTAGGGATCCTCGCCAAGCTCCTAGGACACCTGGACCGGGTCTGCCACGACCCTCCACCTGGCGAAGGAGAGGCGACCAGCTGCCGGCTAGAGCCCACGATAACGAAGCCTGAACTGCCAGACCTGCTAATGTGAGTGTTGCTGTTACGGGGTTGCACACACCGTGAACTGATGCCCCCCTTTTTTTTTTTTGCACTAGTTGCTGATATGGACTGAGCTACGATGTTTCTGGCCCCCCTCCCTAGTATGTGCTGCTCTTGGTCGGGTTGGCCCTGTGGGGTCGCCCCCGCTCCAGCGGATGTCGCCTAATGATGTTTCTCCTTCCCCTCCCCCCTAGTGAGTGCTGCTCGCGGCCAAGCATCAGCGACTGTGTGCCCCCATCCCGGCAGAGACTTCTTCCCGTGGCTCTCCCTCTCACCCTCCCGGCTATATGTGACTGTTAGCCGCTCTTCGGTGAGGCCGCCTCGGAGCCGTCCCCCTCTCTCCCCCACCTGCTGACTTTTGTTTTGCGCCCGCTTCCGGAGCGGCGGCTTGGTGCTGATCTCCCCCGAGCCCACCTGAGGACAAGCTGTAAAAGTGAGCCATTGACTTCCGCTTGATTGGATGGCAGATGTCTGCAAGTATCTTTTGGGGAGTCCGGACTTTAGGGGTGGTTGGGTGTGGGGGTGGTGGGGAAGGCTGTCATATTGTGCCGTATGAACTGCCTGGGCTGGGGGTGGGATGTGGGTGAGGGGAGTGGGGTGCCCTGTGGTCATACGTTGTTGATGTGGGGATGCTACTTACTGATGTATATTCCTTCCCCCCTTCCTCGTTCCCCCCCCCCTCCTCGTCCCCCCCTCCTCGCCCCCCTCTTCGTCCCCCCCTCCTCATTTCCCCCCCCTCCTCCCTCCTCCTCATTCCCCCCCTCCTCCTCATTCCCCCCCTCCTCCTCCTCATTCCCCCTCCTCCTCCTTCCCCCCTCCTCCTCCTTCCCCCCTCCTCATTTCCTCCCCCCTCCTCATTACCTCCCATTCTCCCTCCCTCTCTCCCCCCTCTCCCTCCCTTTTCCCCCCTCCCCCTCCCTTCTCCCCCCTCCCCCCTCCTCCTCCCTTCTCCTCCCTTCTCCTCCCTTATCCCCCCTCCTCCCCTGCCTCTCCCCTCCCTTCTCCCCTCCTTTCTCCCCTTCTCTCACCTCCCCGCTCTTAACCCTCCCTCTATTCCCCCTTCGCCTTTCCTCTCTTCCCCCCCTCCTCCTCTTTCTCCCCTTTTCCCCCTTCCTCTATCTTCCTCTCCCCCCCCTGGATACCTTCCTTTACCTCCTCTGTCCCCTTGATTTTTGCTCTACCCACTGTCTCCATCTCTGGAGCTGTGTGCTGCCCCTTGACGGATCCGGGATATGCCACCTGAAGGTTCTGGCGCCTGTCCCCCATGTGTATTCGGGTGGCTCCCCTGGCCCGTACGCCGGTGCAGGGTGGATCTACTACGGTGGCCTGCTTCCTTATCGATCTCGGGGAGGGCCAGAGGAGTGGAGTTCGAGGTCCGCGGTTGGAACCATGCTGATGCTGCGGTTGGGAGCTCCCCCTTGGGGGGACCCCCCTCCTAGGCCATTTGATCTTGCGGTCCCCGATCTTCTGGTCGAGTCTCCCCCTTCCTGAGCGGGAGGGGGGCGCCATAGCCTAGCTTTTGGTACCGGTGTGTGCATCTTCCCCTTGGCCCCCCTTTTTTTTTTTTTTTCTGGTTGCTCGCCATTTATATGTTTTCTTTCTGGGCCTTCTGGTTATAACTACTTGTGTGTTTTTTGTCTTTTTTCATTTGTTTTGTACCAAAATGTTCAAATGTTCATTTCATATATTAGAGCCATGTGATGGGTTACTGTGCTACTGTTTTGTCCTGGTTGGGGTTTGGTTTGGGGGGCGGGCTGCACAGGGGCTTGGACATCCCATGTTGGGTGTCGGGGCCGGCGTTGCCGAGCTCCTGGACCATCCTCAATCAGGCCACTTTGTCTTGAGAACCATCCTGCTCTATGTAACTTCTGAGGTGGGTCGGGTTAGGGAGCCTTCGACCCCTGTTGTGTTCAACCACTTTTCCCACATAGGGTCGCACCCGTCAAGTGACTCCTGCTCTAGGGTTACTGGGGTGCACTGAGACTAGGTCTCCCTTACGCTTGAGGCATATTAGGTTTCTTTTTTCTCTCCTCTTCCTCTCTCTTCTGTGCTTTCCCTTCTAACCTCCCCCCTTTCCTCCCCCCCCCTTTTTTTTTTTAGGTGTTTGCCTCTTCCAGTCGCGGTCATGCCCACGGGTAAAACAGAGCCGGTTCGTCTCATTTCTATGAATGTGAAGGGGCTGAACACCCCTGAGAAACGCTCCATGGTGCTAACCAATCTAAAACATATGAAGGCCCATGTGTGCTTCCTGCAGGAGACACATTTCCGTGCTGATAAGCTACCAAGACTTCATGACCGCTTTTTCCCGACAGTGTACCATGGTTGCTCCTCTGATTCTAAGTCAAAAGGGGTGAGTATCTTGATTCGGGGTAACGTCCCATGGCAGCTGGTGGACCAGTGGGGGGATGCGGAGGGGAGAGCTTTATTTGTGAAGGGGACGCTTGGGAGGTCCCTGGTGACTCTGGTCAATTTATACCTCCCAAATGCCAACCAGATTGCCTTCCTGGAGCCAATTATGACCAAATTGGTTGACTTTGCCGAAGGGATGGTGATCATGGGTGGAGACATGAACTTTGTCATGGACCCGATCCTGGACTCATCTAGGGGTGTTTCCCAAGTCTCTTACGCCTCACTTAAGCGCCTTAAGAAGAACTTTCATGCTCTCCACTTGGTGGATGTATGGTGTATTCTTCATTCAAGCCACAAAGATTTCAGGTTCTATTCGCACCCCCACGACTCTTACACCAGAATTGATATGTTCATGGTGCCTCAGGCGATTCTGTCCAGGGTCTCCTCAGCCTCGGTTGGTTCTATTACCTTCTTGGACCATGCCCCAGTTTTTATAGGCATCGATTTGCTTCGTCCCGCAGAGAAACAGTGGTCGTGGAAGCTTAACGACTCATTGATTCAGATGCCCGAGGTGGTGGAGGAGGTCTCTAGAGAACTGAGACAATACTTTGCCACGAATGTAGACTCGGAGGTGGCCCCGACAATGGTATGGGAAGCCCATAAAAGTTACATTCGTGGCCTCTTGATCAGACTGGGATCACACATCAAGAAGGAGAGAGCGAAACAAATTGTGGACATTTTAGATAAAATCAGGGTCTTAGAAATGGCTCATAAACAATCCCTGGCTTCCCAGATCCTTCTTGAGCTGACGGCCCTGCGAAACCAGCTGCGCTTCTTGGCCCTGTTTAGAGCCAAAGCAGTGATCTCGAAATGCCGCCGTTCTTTTTTACGAGCACAGCAACAAATGTGGTAGGATGCTGGCGAGGGCTCTGAGAGCTCAGAGGGCTCGTACCTTCATTCCTGAATTGATAAGTGACTCTCACAACAGAGTTCACACCGCGGAAGGTATCGCGGAATTGTTCCGGGAGTATTATACTACTTTGTATAATCTCCCTCGTCCAACATCTGAGGAGGGAATGTCGACTGAGAGGAGGAAGATTGGGGACTATTTGAGGAGGTCTGGTCTCCCCCGGATCTCGGAGGAGGACCTGACCGATCTGGAAAAGCCTCTTTCAGTGGAGGAGGTGACTTTAGCGATGTTGCGCATGCATTTAGGGAAGGCGCCAGGTCCAGGCGGATATTCCCTTCTCTATTACAGGACTTTTGGAGAAGTACTGCTTCTGCATTTCTCTCTGTGTATAATGCTACAGGGGAGGGGACGCCCCTCCCGGCGGACGCTTTGAGAGCACACATTACCGTGATCCCAAAGGAGGAAAAGGATCCACTACGGTGCCAAAACTATAGACCGATCTCGTTGCTCAATGTGGATCTCAAGATATTCACGAAAGCGCTTTCCATGCGTATGATCGACTTAATGCCACAACTAATCCACTCCGACCAGGTCGGTTTTGTTCCTACTAGAGAGGCGCGTGACAACACGACTAAGGCAATCAACATGATCCATGCTGCAAGGACGCGTAAAACCCCTATGCTGCTCCTCTCGACGGACGCCGAAAAGGCGTTCGACAGGGTGAGCTGGCCTTTCCTGTTTGAAACTCTCCGCTGTATTGGCCTGCAGGAACGCATGATGAATTGGATGCTGGCAATCTATTCCTGCCCATCGGCCCAGGTCAAGGTGAATGGCCACCTTTATTCACCATTTCAGATAGCGAATGGGACGAGACAGGGGTGCCCTTTGTCGCCCCTGATATTCATCCTCACGCTAGAACCTTTCCTGCGTATCATCAGAGACAACCCGGACATTACGGGACCCCGCCTGGATGCCACCCTGTCCCAGAAGATTGCGGCTTTCGCAGACGATCTGCTATTCTTTCTGACCAACCCCCTTGTGTCCACTCCGAACTTGCTCAAGGAACTGAAGCTGTACGAGGAGGTGTCAATGTTTCGCATTAACTACCAGAAATCGGAGGCACTTGGGGTCACCTTACCTCCTCCTTTAACAGATTTGCTCCGGGTTGATTTTCCTTTCAAATGGGCGATGTCCCATATCAAATATCTGGGTATCTTGTTACCCAGCAAGGCGGAAGGAGATTTTCCCCCTCAACTTTCCTCCCCTTTTGGTAGCCGTAAAAAAAGACCTGCAAGAGTGGCAGCATGGCCTGTTTTCCTGGTTTGGCCGCTGCAGCATTGTGAAGATGAATATCTTACCTAGACTGTTATACCACTTTCAGGCACTACCCATACAGGTGCCGGCGTCCTTCCTGAGAGCAGTAAACAGAACGCTAATTCGCTTTGTGTGGGCTCAGAAGCCCCCGCGGTTGGCGGAGAAAATTCTCCAGCTGCCAAAGTTGAGGGGTGGGGTAGCCCTACCGGACGTTACTCTCTATCACACGGCATGTCATTTAACGCGTATTTTGGATTGGTGCCGTCACGGCCCTCTGAAACAGTGGGTGCAGATTGAACGATCCTTGACTGGGGCCCACTTGGACTCGTTGCCCTGGTGCCAGCCTCCCTTGCCAAAGGAGATTTCTGACCACCCCACGGTAGGGGTGACAATAAGGACAGCTTGGAAGGCTTTCGTGCCGCTCCCATCCCCACTCGCCCAAATAGTAGGCAACCCAGCTTTCAGTCCAGGTCTCAACGACCATAGCTTCCTGGCGTTGAAACTGGTTGAAAGGTCTCAAGCGCGACACTTCGTCACAAACGACCAATGGCGTACCCGACGACAAATCCTAGAGGACCCTGCCCTGTCTGGGCTCTCATTTTGGCAAAAAGTCCAGCTGTCCCACTACATCCACTCTTTGCCTTCTCCGAATACCTATGGGCGGCAGCTGACATCTTTTTAGTTGCTATGCCTGGACCTGTCCCCGTTGAGACATGCAATATCCCTGATATACCAAATCCTAGTTTCTCCACCTCCGGACTTTAGGCTGCCTTATGTTACCAAGTGGGAGCGGGAGCTGGACCTACAACTTACGGGGAAACAAGTGGACCGAATCATTCTCTTCGCTCAAAAAACTTCTATCAGTGCAAGGCACCAGGAGACGGAATATAAACTTCTGTCCCGTTGGTACTACACTCCGGAAAAGATACACAAGATGTTCCCTCAGAGCACGGATATGTGCTGGAGGTGCGGGGAGGAGGTTGGTACGCTCCTCCACGTCTTTTGGTCATGCGGCATCTTACAATCATTTTGGTCTGAGGTACACTGCATCATCCAAAAGTTTACGGACAGGGAGTTGCCCTTGTCTCCTGAGCTCTTCCTTCTGCACCACCACAAAATCCCAACTAAGGGCTATAGAAAGTCCATATTGCCGCTTCTGATCAATGCGGCAAAGGGATGCATCCCTCTGAATTGGAAGCAGACTCAGCCCCCGTCGGTGGCAGGTTGGTTGAACAAAGTGAAGGATATCCATGACATGGAGGACTTGATAGCAACGGAAAGGGGCCTAAGTGAGAAATTTTCCAAAACATGGTACTTTTGGCACAAATTTTACTTCTCTGAGGAATACGGGCTCCTAATGGCCTGAGAGGATCGAATTTGACTGCCCCCAGATGGGGTGGCTGTGGCTGGAGGATGGAAACACCCCTTCTCCCCTTCCTCCCCTTTTTTTTTTATCTCGCCCTTCCCCCTCTTGTACTCTTGCACTCCTTGCTTACTTTTCTCTTAATTTCTCTGCTTTTTCTGTATTACCAACACTAGAGTGTTGGCCTGTTTAAGCCTGTTTCTAATGGGCTTGACGTTTCTATCTTTGTCTAAATCGGCTTTTGCCGCAAAAATACGGCCATGCAGGGGGCGGAGAGCTCCTGTAAGCCTGACACTTGTTGTGATCCCCCCTCTGACAACAGGCTCTATATCTTTATTGTAAGATCTACTCATGAGGTGGTGGGTAGGGATGAGCCGAACACCCCCGGGTTCGGTTCGCACCAGAACCTTCGAACGGACCGAAAGTTCGCGCGAATTTTCGAACCCTATTCGTTATAATGGACGCGAACGTTCGAAATCAAAATTGCTAATTACAACGGCCAATATGCATGTTAATGTCATAAAACAGGTTTGGGGACCCGGGTCCTGCCCCAGGGGACATATATCAATGCAAAAAGAAATTTTAAAAACTAAAGTTTTTTCGGGAGCAGTCATTTTAATGATGCATAAAGTGAAAAAAAAAAAAAGTGAAATTTTCCTTTAAATATGGTACCTGGGGGGTGTCTAAAGTATGCCTGTGAAGTGGCATGTGTTTCCCGTGTTTAGAACTGTCCTTGCACAAAATGACATTTGTAAAGGAAAAAAAGAAGCCATTTAAAACCACTTGCGGCTTTAATGTCATGTCTTGTCCTGGCCGCCATATGGCTGAAAATCCTTGAGAAAAATGGCATGGCTACCCCATCACCCCCCCCCCCCCCCACCCCAGCCCCTTTGGGTCTTGTATGGATACTAAGGGGGACCCCGCACCCAAAATAAAACCCTATACCTACAACCCTATATACTCTGAACAGCAGTATATAGGTGGTGCAAACAAGACATGGACTGTAGGTTTGTTCTTAAGTAGAATCTGAACAGGTACATTATGAAGTGTAGCTACATCCCAAAAAAATCAATTTTTAAGCTTTTTGGAGAACATAGGGAGGGGTTATCACCCCTGTAACATTTGCTGTCTTTGCACATCTGTTCAGAACATGTCACCTCACTTTCCGTCCCAATGACAAATGTTTTTGGAAAAGTGGGGTTTTAATTGAAACAAGGATTGGTGATAAAGCATCAGTAGAGAGGAGATACCTTTTTCCCAAATTAAATCTAACAGGATAGAATTTTCCTTCCTAGGGGTAGATTTCCTCTCACTTCCTGTTTTCTCTTGCCGTTTGCAAGTAGGAGTCGTTTGTAAGTTGGATGTTTGAAAGTAGGGGCCTGCCGTATATACTCTGCAGAAATTTGCCCTATTAGATGTTGGTGTAGCCACAAGACTGGTGGGCACAGGAATGGGCCCTGCTGTGAGTTAATAGATCAAGATTTGTACTTGCATGCACCTGTTGAACCGGGCAGAAAAATTGGGCCTTTGGTGGTGGTGGTGGTGGTGGTGGACGGTGTTGCCACAAGACTGTAAGCCCTCACAGTTACTCTTGGTGGGTGCAGGAATGGGCCCTGCTGTGAGTTATTAGATCAAGATTTGTAATTGCATGCACCTGTTGAACAGGGCAGAAAAATTGGGCCTTTGGTGGTGGTGGTGGTGGTGGTGGACGGTGTTGCCACAAGACTGTAGGCCCTCATAGTTACTCTTGGTGGGCGCAGGAATGGGCCCTGCTGTGAACTATTAGATCAAGATTTGTAATTACACGCCCCTGTTAAACAGGGGCTGAAAAATTGTGCCTTAGGCATTGGTGCTGGTGCCACAACACTGCAACCCCTCACAGATACTGTACTTGGAGCACAGCAGTCACACCTGCTGCGAAGCATCTTTTTAAAAAATTGTAATTACACGCCCCTGTTATACAGGGGCTGAAAAATTGTGCCTTAGGCACTGGTGCTGGTGCCACAACACTGCAACCCCTCACAGATACTGTACTCTGAGCACAGCAATGAGACCTGTTGCAAAGCATTGCCTAAAAATTGTAATTACACGCCCCAACAGGGGCTGAAAAATTGTGCCTTAGGCACTGGTGCTGGTGCCACAACACTGCAACCCCTCACAGATACTGTACTCTGAGCACAGCAGTCACACCTGTTGCGAAGCATCTTTTTAAAAAATTGTAATTACACGCCCCTGTTATACAGGGGCTGAAAAATTGTGCCTTAGGCACTGGTGTGGTGGCATGGATCATTGAGGAGGAGGAAGAGGATAGTCAGTGAACATAACAGGACAGTCACTCAGCATCAGCATAGGCAGTCTTGAAGGGATGTGACATTATAAATTATTCCGTTATATCCGCTTCAGGTGTCTGGTAGCTGGTGGTGATCCAAGACTGATTCATTTTTATGAAGGTCAGTCGATCAACCGAGTCGGTGGACAGGCGCACCCTATGATCGGTGACAAATCCTCCAGCAGCACTGAATGTGCGTTCGGAAAGAACGCTGGATGCAGGACAGGCCAGTAGCTCAATTGCATACTGTGCAAGCTCTGGCCAGTGATCCATCCTCAGGACCCAGTAAGCCAGAGGATTTTCGGTGGGAAAGGTGTCCAAGTCTGACCTTGCCCCTAGGTATTCCTGCACCATGTATATCAGACGCTGGCGATGGTTGCTGGAACCGATCATACCTTGGGGCTGCGGACTAAAAAATTGTCTGAACGCATCGGTCAGACGTCCACCTTCCCCACCGCTCCTTCTGCTACTGACCGAAGCCTCAGCAACTCGTCGTCCAGGACCAGGAGTTTGTAACCTCCCAGTTTCTGGGAACGCGTTGCACAGACCTTTCTGCAAGGCCTCCCTGAGATGTCTCATCCTCTGCTCCCTCTGCGACGGCAAGATAAGGTCCGCAACCTTACCCTTGTACCGTGGATCAAGGAGAGTGGCCAGCCAGTAATGGTCACACTCCTTGATCCGAAGAACACGAGGATCCTTCCGCAGGCTTTGCAGGATCAGGGAGGCCATGCAGCGTAGGTTAGCTGAGGCATTCGGTCCGGAGTCTTCTGGGTCACTGAGGATGACATGATCGCCAGCCACCTCCTCCCAGCCACGTACAAGTCCACTGGTTTGTTGGGACTGTACATCATCCCTAAAAGACTGCTGCTGCTGATGCTGAGTGCCAGGCTCCACCTCCATGCTCACACAATCCTCCTCCTCCTCCTCCTCCTCCTCCTCTTCCTGTGTGATGGGTGGGACAGAAGGAACATTGTCTGGATAAAGGGGGCCTTGAGAGACAAGGAAGTCCTCCTCTTCCTGCCTCTGTTCTGCCTCAAGTGCCCTGTCCATTATCCCACGCAGCGTATGCTCCAACAGGTGGACAAGAGGTACAGTGTCACTGATGCATGCACTGTCACTGCTCACCATCCTCGTGGCCTCCTCAAATGGTGAGAGGACAGTGCATGCATCCCTGATCATGCTCCACTGGCGTGGGGAAAAAAAGCCAAGCTCCCCTGACCCTGTCCTGGTGCCGTAGTCGCAAAGGTACTCATTGATGGCCCTCTGCTGCGTGTGCAGTCGCTGCAGCATGGCCAACGTTGAGTTCCACCTGGTGGGCATGTCACATATTAGGCGGTTCTTGGGCAGGTTCAGCTCCTTTTGCAGCTCAGTCAGCCGAGCACTGGCATTATAAGATCGGCGGAAATGCACACAGACTTTCCTGGCCTGCCTCAGGACATCCTGTAAGCCTGGGAACCTGCCCAAGAACCGCTGCACCACCAGGTTGAGGACGTGAGCCATACAGGGCACATGGGTGAGCTGCCCCTGTCGCAGGGCGGAGAGGAGGTTGGTGCCATTATCAGAAACGACCATTCCTGGCTTAAGCTGGCGTGGCGTCAACCACCTCTCGGCCTGCCCCTGCAGAGCTGCCAGAACCTCTGGCCCAGTGTGGCTCCTGTCCCCCAAACACACCAGCGCAAGCACGGCATGGCATCTTTTTGCCTGCGTACTCGCGTAGCCCCTTGTACGCCTACGGAGCACCGCTGGTTCCGAGGACAGAGCACTCGAAGAGGACATGGAGGAAGAAGAAGAGGAGGGGGTGGAGGAGAGAGGTGTGTCACAACCAGTAGTAGGATTTTGGAGGCGTGGTGGCGGAACAACCTCCAACACTACTGCACCTTGTCCTGCATCCCTCCCAGCTGCCAATAGAGTGACCCAATGGGCCGTGAAAGAAAGATAAAGTCCCTGTCCATGCCTGCTGGACCATGAGTCAGCGGTAATATGCACCTTACCGCTGACCGCCCTGTCCAGCGAGGCATGGACATTGCCTTCCACATGCCAGTAGAGAGACGGAATCGCCTTCCGTGAGAAAAAGTGGCGTTTGGGAACCTGCCACTGAGGAACCCAGAGAGAGAGATATCATTTTGCCCCTGTTCAAATCATTAGTAAGACCTCATCTGGAATATGCAGTTCAGTTTTGGGCCCCAGTTCTCAAAAAGGATATTGGGGAACTGGAGAAAGTGCAGAGAAGGGCAACCAAACTGATAAGAGGCATGGAGGAGCTCAGCTATGAGGAGAGATTAGAGGAACTGAATTTATTCTCTCTTGAGAAGAGGAGATTAAGGGGGGATATGATCAACATGTACAAATATATAAGGGGTCCATATAGTGAACTTGGTGTTCAGTTATTCACTTTACGGTCAACACAAAGGACAAGGGGGCACTCTTTGCGTCTAGAGGAAAAGAGATTTCACCTCCAAATACGGAAAGGTTTTTTCACAGTAAGAGCTGTGAAAATGTGGAATAGACTCCCTGCAGAGGTGGTTCTGGCCAGCTCAGTAGATTGCTTTAAGAAGGGCCTGGATTCTTTCTTAAATGTACATAATATAACTGGGTACTGACATTTATAGGTAAAGTTGATCCAGGGAATATCCGATTGCCTCTCGGGGGATCAGGAAGGAATTTTTTCCCCTGCTGTAGCAAATTGGATAATGCTCTTCTGTTTTTTTTTGCCTTCCTCTGGATCAACTGTGGGTATAGAATTGGGTATATGGGATTGTACGATATATGTTTATTTTTATTTTTTTATTTTTATTTTTTACGGTTGAACTGGATGGACTTGTGTCTTTTTTCAACCTGACTAACTATGTAACTATGTAACTATGTAACTATGTAACAAACTCACGGAAGGGGGCCGAGTCTATCAACTGAAAAGGCAGCAGTTGAAGTGCTAGCAATTTAGCCAAGCTAGCATTCAACCGCTGGGCATGTGGATGGCTGGGAGTATACTTCTTTCGACGGTCCAGCAGCTGGGGCAGGGAAATTTGCCTGCTACAATCGGACGTCGGTGTACTGCAAGTACTTGGTTGTGACACACCTAATTCTACACCTTCAGTCCTCTCAGAGCAGCTTTCAGAGAGGACTGAAGATATAGTGGGGATGGAGATCCCAGCTGATGAGGAGCAAGGAGAGGTCCGCTTTGTTCTTTGGTGTGGGTCTTTTATGTGTGCTTGCCAACGAGCTGCATGGCAGGTCGACATATGTCTGCTCATGCTTGTGGTGCCCAAGCGGCTGATGTTTTGGCCACGCGAGATACGCTTGAGACAAATATTGCAAATAGCAGTGGTGCGATCTGATGCACTCGTCTCAAAAAAGGCCCACACCAAAGAACTTTTGTGATAACGTGCAGAGGCAGCGCCCTGCACAGGCGGAGCTCTGCGGTGTGGTACAGTTGCTGTGCTGGCCTCTAGCTGGCCTCCAGGGGGCATCCTGCCTCGTTGGACATGTGACGCTGCATCCTCCTCCTCCTCTCTCCCTTCAGGCACCCACGTGGAGTCAGTGACCTCATCATCCCCTCCCTCTTCACCACTAGAGCAAACCTGGCAGTAAGCTGCAGCTGGTGGAACACTACTGCCAGATTGCTGTCCTTCAGCATCCCCTCTCTCTGCGCGCACACTACTGACTTCCTCAAGCTGGGTATCATCATCCGAGCCTTCGAATCGTTGGGCATCCTCCTGGAGCATGTACCCAACACTGTGCTCAAACAGTTCGGGGGACTCCTCAGGAGGACATGGTGGGTCTAGGGAAGGGGTGGCTGATGATGCCATTGAGTACGCGTTGGCAGCTGCTCTGCCAGTACCCTGAGCCTGGGTGAGAGAGGATGAGGAGGATGAGGAGGGCTTGGTCATCCATTCTACCAAGCCTTCGGCATGATGCGGCTCCACATGTCCAGCTGCCGAAAACAAAGACAAGCGTGTCCCATGGCCACGTGCTGATGACGATGCACGACCATGTCCACGGCCAGCACTGTTGTCTCTAGAAACAGAGCCTGCCTGCCCTGTGTTCTTGCCTCGGCACGCTCTGCCTCTCCTTGGCGGTCTTCCAGCCATTGTAGTCGGTAGTGTATATAGTATAAAAAATAGAACTCCTATGTGTGCTCACAACACACTGTAGGTCCTATGGGTGCTGACACTAACACACTATAGGTACTATGTGTGCTGCTGACAAGAAAATATAGGAGCTCTGTTTGCTGCCACTAACACACTAGAAGTCCTATTGGTGCTTCTGAGATGAAAATATAGGAGCTCTGTGTGATGCCACTAACACACTAGAAGTCCTATGGGTGCTGCTGAGAAGAAAATATAGGAGCTCTGTGTGATGCCACTAACACACTAGAAGTCCTATGGGTGCTTCTGAGATGAAAATATAGGAACTCTGTGTGATACCACTAACACACTAGAAGTCCTATGGGTGCTTCTGAGAAGAAAATATAGGAGCTCTGTTTGCTGCCACTAACACACTAGAAGTCCTATGGGTGCTGCTGAGAAGAAAATATAGGAGCTCTGTGTGATGCCACTAACACACTAGAAGTCCTATGGGTGCTTCTGAGATGAAAATATAGGAGCTCTGTGTGATGCCACTAACACACTAGAAGTCCTATGGGTGCTGCTGAGAAGAAAATATAGGAGCTATGTGTGATGCCACTAACACACTAGAAGTCCTATGGGTGCTTCTGAGATGAAAATATAGGAGCTCTGTGTGATGCCACTAACACACTAGAAGTCCTATGGGTGCTGCTGAGAAGAAAATATAGGAGCTATGTGTGATGCCACTAACACACTAGAAGTCCTATGGGTGCTTCTGAGATGAAAATATAGGAGCTCTGTGTGATGCCACTAACACACTAGAAGTCCTATGGGTGCTTCTGAGATGAAAATATAGGAGCTCTGTTTGCTGCCACTAACACACTAGAAGTCCTATGGGTGCTGCTGAGAAGAAAATATAGGAGCTCTGTGTGATGCCACTAACACACTAGAAGTCCTATGGGTGCTTCTGAGATGAAAATATAGGAGCTCTGTGTGATGCCACTAACACACTAGAAGTCCTATGGGTGCTGCTGAGAAGAAAATATAGGAGCTCTGTGTGATGCCACTAACACACTAGAAGTCCTATGGGTGCTTCTGAGATGAAAATATAGGAACTCTGTGTGATGCCACTAACACACTAGAAGTCCTATGGGTGCTGCTGAGAAGAAAATATAGGAGCTATGTGTGATGCCACTAACACACTAGAAGTCCTATGGGTGCTTCTGAGATGAAAATATAGGAGCTCTGTGTGATGCCACTAACACACTAGAAGTCCTATGGGTGCTTCTGAGATGAAAATATAGGAGCTCTGTGTGATGCCACTAACACACTAGAAGTCCTATGGGTGCTGCTGAGAAGAAAATATAGGAGCTCTGTGTGATGCCACTAACACACTAGAAGTCCTATGGGTGCTTCTGAGATGAAAATATAGGAACTCTGTGTGATGCCACTAACACACTAGAAGTCCTATGGGTGCTGCTGAGAAGAAAATATAGGAGCTCTGTTTGCTGCCACTAACACACTAGAAGTCCTATGGGTGCTTCTGAGATGAAAATATAGGAACTCTGTGTGATGCCACTAACACACTAGAAGTCCTATGGGTGCTGCTGAGAAGAAAATATAGGAGCTCTGTTTGCTGCCACTAACACACTAGAAGTCCTATGGGTGCTGCTGAGAAGAAAATATAGGAGCTCTGTTTGCTGCCACTAACACACTAGAAGTCCTATGGGTGCTTCTGAGAAGAAAATATAGGAGCTCTGTGTGATGCCACTAACACACTAGAAGTCCTATGGGTGCTTCTGAGATGAAAATATAGGAACTCTGTGTGATGCCACTAACACACTAGAAGTCCTATGGGTGCTGCTGAGAAGAAAATATAGGAGCTATGTGTGATGCCACTAACACACTAGAAGTCCTATGGGTGCTTCTGAGATGAAAATATAGGAACTCTGTGTGATGCCACTAACACACTAGAAGTCCTATGGGTGCTGCTGAGAAGAAAATATAGGAGCTCTGTTTGCTGCCACTAACACACTAGAAGTCCTATGGGTGCTTCTGAGAAGAAAATATAGGAGCTCTGTGTGATGCCACTAACACACTAGAAGTCCTATGGGTGCTTCTGAGATGAAAATATAGGAACTCTGTGTGATGCCACTAACACATTAGAAGTCCTATGGGTGCTGCTAAGAAGAAAATATAGGAGCTCTGTTTGCTGCCACTAACACACTAGAAGTCCTATGGGTGCTTCTGAGAAGAAAATATAGGAGCTCTGTGTGATGCCACTAACACACTAGAAGTCCTATGGGTGCTTCTGAGATGAAAATATAGGAACTCTGTGTGATGCCACTAACACATTAGAAGTCCTATGGGTGCTGCTAAGAAGAAAATATAGGAGCTCTGTTTGCTGCCACTAACACACTAGAAGTCCTATGGGTGCTTCTGAGAAGAAAATATAGGAGCTCTGTGTGATGCCACTAACACACTAGAAGTCCTATGGGTGCTTCTGAGATGAAAATATAGGAACTCTGTGTGATGCCACTAACACATTAGAAGTCCTATGGGTGCTGCTGAGAAGAAAATATAGGAGCTCTGTTTGCTGCCACTAACACACTAGAAGTCCTATGGGTGCTGCTGAGAAGAAAATATAGGAGCTCTGTGTGAT
This sequence comes from Rana muscosa, assembly GCA_029206835.1. Classification (NCBI taxonomy): domain Eukaryota; kingdom Metazoa; phylum Chordata; class Amphibia; order Anura; family Ranidae; genus Rana; species Rana muscosa. The sequence goes on along the minus strand of CM055122.1, from coordinate 889,333,412 downwards.
GCCACTAACACACTAGAAGTCCTATGGGTGCTGCTGAGAAGAAAATATAGGAGCTCTGTTTGCTGCCACTAACACACTAGAAGTCCTATGGGTGCTGCTGAGAAGAAAATATAGGAGCTCTGTTTGCTGCCACTAACACACTAGAAGTCCTATGGGTGCTGCTGAGAAGAAAATATAGGAGCTCTGTGTGATGCCACTAACACACTAGAAGTCCTATGGGTGCTGCTGAGAAGAAAATATAGGAGCTCTGTTTGCTGCCACTAACACACTAGAAGTCCTATGGGTGCTGCTGAGAAGAAAATATAGGAGCTCTGTTTGCTGCCACTAACACACTAGAAGTCCTATGGGTGCTGTTGGGGTGCAATGCTGTGCTAACAGCACTGTGGTTGGTACTACTGCAATACTGTACTAACAGTAAGCACGCACCAGACTAATCCCCAGCAGCAGCTAATAACACGCTAACTGTGCAATCAGCAGCAATGAACGATCAATGACTTAGGTAGCAATGGTTTAGCAAAGAAATAGCCAATGGTTTAGCAAAGAAGAGCAAATCTTTCAGTATCAAGCAAAGACAGAATCAGCAGACTGATCTCTCCTAAAGCCGGAACTCATGTGACCGGGGCCGATGGCGTGGCGGCCTTTTAAATGGTGGGGCATGTACTAAAGCCCCTGAGCTGTAATTGGCTACAGGCGTCCTGCCTGTAGCCAATTATTGCTCTCCGAGTTTCGGGCGCTGTGATTGGCCAAGCATGCGGGGTCACAGTGCATGCTTGGCCAATCATCAGCCAGCAATGCACTGCGCCGGCCGCGCCGGCCGCAATGCATTGCGGGGCCGCTCGCATCACACGAATGTGATGCGAACGGCCCAAATAGTTCTGGGCTCGACGAGCGAGCGAACGCCCGGTGCTCGATTCGAACATGGGTTCGAATCGAGCACCGGGCCCATCCCTAGTGGTGGGGATTGTTTGCTGTTTTTTGATACGCATCAGTATGCTCTCTGTATATCCGCATGTCCTTTTCTCTTAAATAAAGAATTTATTAACAAAATTGCGAATTTGAGGGACCCCCCAGGACAGAAATGAGTCTCCTGGACTAGGTTTATATCAGCTCTGGAAGCTTTAAACTCTTTCAAAGCCAGCCACCTTTTTTGAATAGAGTTTAAACCTTTAACATTACATGTAAGAAATTTTAGTGCCATAATAACTCAATCTGGGAAAAAAGCATTTGATGCATTGTATAATAAATAGTGGATGAAGGATTCGATGGTGCAAAGTACATATAATGAATAGAAAGTATCACAAGAACAAGAAAAACAATGGAAGCATTGTAACTTGAATGTATCTATGGGAATTAACAACCTCAGATCAAAAAAAAAAGAACCTGAGGAAAAAAACAAAATGAAAAAACAAAAAAAGAAACAAAAACAGGAAAAAAAGTCCCAATGTCAATTGGAGAGAAACCTGGAAAGCCGAACGCCTCCAGGAAACCCAGGTCTGAGCCTTGGCTCTTGAAGAGGAGCATGAGGACCTCCAAACAGGGGGACGGGAGGTCCCTCGCTACTCTCCGGAGCATAGAGGCATGGAATACAAATCTGAGGATGTGTAAATAAACAAGCCGTTAATAAACAAGCCAGGCCAGGGGGCGAATGAAACCACTAAGGGGTCGTTGGCCACTCAAAAACTGTAACTGGGGGCCAAATAGGATTGGTGTGCAAATTAAATGGTGTTCAAGTTGGGAATCTTAGGACGCCTCTGGGATGTAAAGTTGGACTTGGATGATTTGGATGATTTCTGTCTCACCAGGGTCCAGATACGACTCGGAACTGTCGGCGGTTTAGGAAGAGGCACAGGATCCTCATCAGGAAGGGGTGGTATACCCAGGTTGTGCAGAAAGGTGTCACTTTCTTGAAGATCACGCAGGGAGTATTGTATGCCATCTCGGAAAGCAGAAAGGGGAACCCCATCGATACATGACTTCGTGGGATTGTAGATGCAATGTCAGCGGGCGAAGATTTCTCCTCCTAGCTAAAGTAATAGGTGAGAGATCACTAAAGATTTGGATCTTGGATCCTTTGAATTCAATCCTGGATTGGTTGCGGATTGCCAAGGTCAGAGCTTCTTTACTATCATAGTAGTGGAATCTGACAACCACATCCCTTGGGTTAGCACCCGCCGGGGGTTTAGGGGAAAGTGATCTGTGAGCCCTGTCCAAACGCCAGCCTATGTCAGGGATATTAGGAGCAACCACATTGAATAAGCTTAGAAGGTAGGAGCGGAGGTCTCTGTCATCTACTGCTTCAGGGATACCTCTGATTCTTAGGTTTTGCCTGCGTTCCCTGTTCTCAAGGTCCTCTTGCTCGGCTTGGAGCTGGGTGACTGTGTCTTTTATGGCAGCATTGTCCTCCTCAAGTGCCTGTACATACTGCACCATCTCGTCAAACTTATACTCTAGTGAGTCAGTGCGCTCTCCAAGCTGGCCAATTTCCCCTCTCAATTCTTTAGCTAACTTCCCAACTTCTTGTGCAATGTTGAGGGTAATGGCCTGAAGCAGGGAGTGTAATTTGGCATCTTCTGCCGTCAGTGGGGGGGCAATGTCAAAAAGAGTACCTGTGTCCAGCTCCAGCTGCTCTGGTGAGGTCTGCGCGCCATCGTGGCTACTCGAGGCCGCGGATGCAGGCCTATTCAGAAAGCGGTCCATCGTGGAGGAGGCCTGAGGCCTGAGGACGGCGGTGTAGTTGTGTCTTTGATGCCCATGGGGTGCGCGGCCGTCGTGGGAGATTGAGGAGGTGACACCCGTGGAGATAGAGGCTGTGGATCGTTCAGCGGGAGTCCCAGAGAGGCGGCAGGGGACGGAGCTCTGGTCTCACACGTCCGCCATGATCAGAAGCCACGCATGCGCCCCCCTTTTGGTGGTATTTGATCACCTCTGGGGTTTTTATATTTTGCTAAACAAACTAAAAAAGACCAAAATTTGGAAAAAAATTTAATATTTTTCTTAGTTTTTGTCATTAAATTTTGTTTTCTCCTTCACTGACGGCACAAATGAGGCGGCACTGATGGGCACTGATGAGTTGACACTGATAAAGTGGCACTGATGGGCACTAATGAGGAGGCACTGATATGTAGAATTGATGGGCATTGATAGGCGGCACTGATATGCAGCACTGATGGGCACTGATAGGTGGCACTGATGGGCACTGATAGGCGACACTGATGGGCACTGACAGGCGGCACTGACAGGTGGCACTGATGGGCACTGACAGGCGGCTGTGATGGGCACTGACAGGCGGAACTGATTGGCACTGATAGGTGGTACTGATTGGCACTGACAGGTGGCATTGATGGGCAGCACTGATGATGAGGTACTTATAGATAACTGACAGGTGTTACTGCTGGGCACTGATCGGCACTGTGGTGGGCACTGATTGGCACTGTGGTGGGCACTGGCACACTTTATTGTGGGGACACTGCTGGGTACTGATTGGCACGTGATTGGCAGAACTGAGGGGGCTGTGCTGATAATCAATGTGCTGATTATTAGCACAGACCCCGCCTCTGACAGGGAGAGCCACCGATCGTCTCTCCCTGTCAGCGTGAACCGAGAAATGCCGTTTACCGGCGCTTCCGGGTTCACGCAATGATCAGCTGTGATTGGTCACAGCTAATCACGTGGTAAGAAGCCTCTGACAGAGGCTCCTTATCATGATCAGAGATGTGAGGTGTCAGACTGACACGCCGCACTCCCGATCGCCGCGCTGCGCGCCCCCACGGGGATGTTATCCTGCTGGATGTCATATGACGCCCAGTCAGGATAACAGAACCACTTCCCGGACGTCATTCTGCATACGGCGGGCGGGAAGTGGTTAAATACTTCCAAAAGAAAGCTCTATTTGTGTGAACAAAATTATAAAAATGTAGTTTGGGTACAGTGTTGCATGACCGCGCAATTGTCATTCAAAGTGTGACGTATTGAAATGGTTAAGGGATAGGGTGCTGCTCTCTCTCCATCACCAGACATCAGACTGAACAGTGAAAGAGCAGCAGCAGACTGGTGAGATCATGTCCCTGTTCCCTTTGTCTTTTCCTCTTAATAGCATGCTCCTTGTAAAATATTTGACAACTGATTGCTCCCAGTCCTGCCTCCTCCTCTCCCAGGCTGCATAAATTTGTGTTTTTTATATCTGCTCAAGTTTACCAGTTTTATTACTGTGAGTGAGTGAAATGCAGGTAAAAGGGACACTATAAACCAGTGGTTCTCAACCTCATTCCTCAAGTACCCACAACAAGCCATGTTTGGGAACTTCCCTTAGATAAAATAGCTCTATCAATACCATGTCATTGATATTACTTTAAAGCAGCTGTGCAAAGTAAAGGAAAACCTGAAAACATGGCCCGTTGGGGGTACTTGAGGACTGAGGTTGAGAACCACTGCCATAAACAGGGGGCATCAGTAGGAGAGGGGCCCAGTCCCCAAGTTTTGCACTAGGGCCAGTGCGAATTTATCTACATCTATCTTATAGCAAATATAGTTCTTCTTTTATGTTAAAGAAGACTGAAAAGAAAGGGAGATGAAGTGAGAGTTTAACTTTGTTAATCGAGTTAAAAGACATACTTTCAATATCTGTCCTGGGAGATCTGTACAAAGTCCAAGCATACTGAAAACACATCATACATTTTGCCAGATGAAAACATCTTGGAATATCTTGCTCTACTGAATATTTCATGATTTCTTCTGTTGTTCTGCCACTGCAAAGGCTAAATCACATTAAAGGAGATGCCAACTTTTTTTTGTAACTTGCACTCCATGTCTTTAAACTTATCAATATTTTATGAATTTCCAAGATTGTCCCAGGATCTGGTGGCCATTGAAACGTAGCTTTATCCGCAAAATAGATGTGGTTAAGGTTGACCCTGGCAGGCTATATTCGTATTTGAAATGTACAGTATAAGTAACCATTTTAGTAAATTGAGAAAAAGCAAAGTAATACCACTGGCTGGTGTGATCACTTAAAGTGATTCTAAACTATCACCTTGTAAAACAACCCATTCAGTTTAAAATAGAAATGAAAGGAAAAACATTTGTGTATAGATATTAAAAAACATTATCAATCCCTTTTTTTTCTCTTTTTATATGTGATCACATTCCCTCTGTTCTCAGTTGGGGGGAGGAGCAGCAACAGCACACTGAGCTTCACAGTGAATGGCTGTGCAGGGGGGGGGGTGTCAGGACAAGTCTGATCAGTGGAGGATAACAGGCTGAGCTCCCATCATAGCTAGAGAACTGACCATGGTGTGCTCTCCTCCTTAGGGTGGTCAGTTTTAATAGGAAAGCAGAAGGACTGGCAGGAACAATAGGGATTTCACATGAACGAAGCAATACAAAAAGAACTGGATACTTTTTCATACAAGTACATGATATAGCAGGCACATATCAGGAATATTAAGTGTTGGGGTAACAAACACTTTAAAGTGATCCTGTGCTTTGCTCATGCAGGGTAACACAACAAGTTCACTTAAAAGGAACCCTATCTGTCCAAAATTATTTAATTTTGGGACGATCCCACCAAATATGTATGAAGGTCCCCTTGCTTGGCAGCCCCTGAAGCATTTTTCAGATATCGAGGCTTAGATCTGGCTAGGCATTGGGGAACCACATACCAACGCATTAGTAGCTTAGAATTAGATTAAATTGCAGCTTAAGTTAATTGAGCAATGTGCAATGATTTGCCACATGTGATGCCATTCTGTATCTTCAATAACATTGCCTAGATCATCCTGCCATTTTACCATATATGAATGTGCATAGGGGGTTCGTCCTTCCAATATACTGTAGATGTATTAATAGATGTAATGAGACCTTTGGCCATGGGGTTAATTACATTTTTTTTTTTAAAGGGAGTCAGATTACAAAGAGAGGATGATGAACCAATAATTTGAGTAACAAAGTTTTTAATTTGAGAATATCTAGGGATTTCCTGATAAGGTAGGCTGTGCAAAGATTTAATAGAGGAGAGACTTTAAACATTTGTAGAGGAAATTAGGTTTGGGACATCGGGTTATGTATAATTGGAAGTTGTCCAGAATATTTCTACTTATCCCAAGTTGAAAGGGAATGTTTGATAATAGGATTGTGAATTATTTTATGGAATTTTGGAGGAATCCATAAAACAGTTTCAATAGAAATAGGATCAATTTGAGTGCTTCAAATGGAAATTCAATAAGGTGGAACAATAGAATTGTGATATGTTGCTAGTTGAGCAATCTGTTCTGAAAAAAGAATAAGTCAATATGTTTGGGACTGCAAGACCCGCTTTTTTTTTTGCGATGGAAAAGAGTTTTGCGATTTACACAGGGTTTATACTTATGCCAGATAAAGGAGAATATTTGATTTTGCATTGATCTCACTACCAGTGGCGGCTGGTGCTCCAATTTTTTTTGGGGGGGAGCAAATTCTGAAAAAAAAAACACCCATCAATTGCAGCCTCACTGTGCCCATCAAACGCAGCCTCTGTACCTAACGCAGCCACTGTACCATCAAACGCAGCCACTGTACCATCAAATTCAGCCACTGTGCCATCAAACGCATCCACTGTGCCATTAAAGGCAGCCACTGTGCCATCAAACGCTGCTACTGTGCCATCAAACGCAGCCACTGTGCCATCAAACGCAGCCACTGTGCCATCAAACGCCACTACTGTGCCCATCAAAGGCAGCCACTTTGCCCATCAAACGTTGCCACTGTGCCCCAAATGCTGAAACTGTGCCCCAAATGCTGCCACTGTGCCCAAACGCTGCCACTGTGCCCCAAATGCTGCCACTTTGCCCATTAAACATTGCCACTGTGCCCCAAATGCTGCCACTGTGCCCAAACGCTGCCTCTGTGCCCCAAATGCTGCCACTTTGCCCATCAAACGTTGCCACTGTGCCCCAAATGCTGCCACCGTGACCCAAATGCTGCCACTTTGCCCATCAAACGTTGCCACTGTGCCCCAAATGTTGCCACTGTGCACCAAATGCTGCCACTGTGCCCAAACACTGCCACTGTGTCCCAAATGCTGCCACTTTGCCCATTAAACATTGCCACTGTGCCCCAAATGCTGAAACTGTGCCCCAAATGCTGCCACTGTGCCCAAACGCTGCCACTGTGTCCCAAATGCTGCCACTTTGCCCATCAAACGTTGCCACTGTGCCCCAAATGCTGCCACTGTGACCCAAATGCTGCCACTTTGCCCATCAAACGTTGCCACTGTGCCCCAAATGTTGCTACTGTGCACCAAATGCTGCCACTGTGCCCAAACGCTGCCACTGTGCCCCAAATGCTGCCACTTTGCCCATTAAACATTGCCACTGCGCTCAAAATGCTGCCACTGTGCCCCCCCGTCTGCCCGGCACTTACCTTGTCTCGGGTGGGTGGCGGGTGACGGCGGCAGGCGGAAAACGGTGTCTGGTGTCCTCCATTTCTTCCCCGACACAATGTTTTCTCCCGCCCGCTCCCCCTCTGCTATGATTGGACACCTAATAGGCGTCCAATCACAGCGCTTGTCATTTCAGCCAATCAGGTGATAGGTAACACAGACCCGGCGCACCTGATTGGCTGAAAGGGGGTTCAATGTTAGCAAAGTGAATTCTTTTGTTTTGCTAACATACAGCTGAGTGAGAAGCGAACGCACAGCGTTAAGCCCGCTTCTCACAATTTTGGACGCCTATTAGAGCCAATAGCTCTAATCAGGTGCTTCCAAAAAACACCCCCACTGCTGTAATTCAGGTGCCCCGTGCCTGAAAAGGGGTCGGACACCTGAATAGGGGGTGTCAACAGCGACCATAGATAGATTCATGCAATGCATGAATCTATCTATGGTAATTAGAGCAGTGCAGGAGAGGGGGGCGGCACTCCTGTGCCCTTTATGGACGCACCGCCGCTGCTCACTACATGAGAAGGTATCTTGATAGGAAGAGTTTAAAATAAATAAGGTCGTTTAGGAAGAAAGACCATCTTTATTGACGTCATGTGCCCCAACAAAGAGATTTGATATTTTTTCCAGGATTCAAGAAGAGTACGTAAATGATGTAAGATAGAGTGGTAGTCAGCTTCATAAAGGGAGTTGTAGGAAGAAGTAAGAAAAATTGCCAAGTAAGGCAATGAAACATGTTCCCACGGAAAAGGGATGTTTTCTTTGATATGACAAAGAATATTGTCTGGGATACAAATTTTGAGAGACTTAAGGTCTGTACACAGGATCGGATTTCCTATGGATTCTAATCTGATGGATTTTTCCATCGGAAATCCAATTAAGCTAACTTCCATCAGTCTTGCCTACACACCATCAGTCAAAAAACCGATCGTCCCAAACGCCGTGTTGTACGACGGCACTATAAAGGGGAAGTTCAAATCCAATGGCGCCACCCTTTGGGCTGCTTTTGCTGATTTCATGTTACCGCGTGTTAGTAAAAGTTTGGTGAGAGTAGATTCGCGCTTTTCAGTCCGTTACAGCATGACGAATGTGCTATCTCCATTACGAACGCTAGTTTTACCAGTACGAGCGCTCCCGTCTCATAATTCAGTCTGAGCATGCGTGGGTTTTTTATCCAATGGAGTTCTACACAGACGATCGGATTTTGCTATCGGTTTTTTTCCCATCCGAAAAATTTAAAACATGTTCTATTTTTCCACACCGATGGAAAAAAGACCGATGGAGCCCATACACGATCAGTTTGTCCGATGAAACCGATCGTGTGTACATGGCTTTAGACTTTTGTTATTATTATGTAACCCACATATATTTTTAAAATCATTCGGTTCTTTCATTAAATTAGGTAAGGTAGTTAGAGGATTTGTTATAACCATGAGGACATCATCCGCGAAAATATATAATTTATGATGATATCCAGTAAACTCTAATTAAATTAAACAAATTTGGACAGATATTTATAAAGTAATACATACTTTATTGGGTAAAAGAATATGAAAAAAATCTAAAAGAAGCATTATTGAATTTAAAACCTTCCAATTGCAACACAAATCTATTTCAACTCTTAATATTCCTATTCACTGCAGCCAAATAGACTCTGGGGAAGGCTTGGTGGTCCTCTATACCGACTTCCACCCAAGCCAACTGTCAAGGTCACCTGTGGCCAGGTGACAGATGCACACCGTAGGGGGACAGGAGTGCACCGCGAGGTAGTGAACCCTATGGCTGGCTTCTGCGGATAGGAAACTGGGTGGTTGTGGAAAGCGGGACCAGAGGAGCACAACCGGGATCCTAACGGAAGCTAGAGCCAAGATTCCCCAGGGCGCGGAGTCTAAGACCCAGCTGGTCTTCTCCAGGGCCTCTAGTGGTGAGGATGTTATGCTGCAGGCTGGGACCAGGTCGCGGCCCCTGGAGTTTCCTAGCTCACGCCCCGTAGGATAAGGGGAAAAGAGGGGAAGCAGCAGCACACGATAAGAGAGAACCGAATAACAAGCTGAAGGTCAGGGGCCACAAGCAGACAAGGATAACGAAGAACGAGCCGAAGGTCAAGGGTCACGAGCAGACAGGGATAGTCGGGGACAAGCCAATAACGTAACAGAGAGACAGACGTAGCACATGGCAGGCAGGAACCCAAACACACAATGCCTAACAAACACGTTGATCAGCAAAGCAGGCTTGCAGTGCACAGGTTAATATAGTGTTCTGTGATAGGGCCTGGGGTGGAGTCTGGCTGGGAGGAGATTATAAAGGAAGCCAGGTGAAAGGGCTCAGGCCTCTAAGATGAACACATGGGAAGGAAGGTAAGCTGACAGACAAACCCTACTGCATATCCATGACAGTACCCTCCCTCTTATGGGCCCTCCCCCGCCTGGGCCCAGGCTTAAAGGGAAATCTCTGATGAAACCTTCTCAACAGATGAGGTGCAGCGACATCAGATGCAGCGATCCAAGACGCCTCCTCAGGACCAAAACCTCTCCAATGCACAAGGTACTGAAGAATGCCTCTGCAGAGCCGAGAATCCAGAACTTGTCTAACCTCGTACTTAAGATTATCCTCAGAGACCGAAAACGAGGTAGGGAGATGACAAGAAGATCTATTGAGGACCAAAGGCTCTCTAGGAATAAGCAAGGGCATGAGAGGATCAACAGGAATCTGAGGAGGGTCCCCTAGACCCTTAAAGGGGAACTGGTCATCTTGCACAGGACCATCAGACTGGGCAGATGTCAGTGGAACCCTGAAGTCAGGTTGGTTAGAAGGTGACATGTCGCTGGAGTCAAACTGAATAGCTGAAGGACAAGCAGAATGTCCCGAACAAGAAAAAGTAGGAGGCTCACTGGGCATGGGCTGGACTGGCATAACTAGTACAGAGGCAGAGTGAATAGCTGAGTCAGGTGTAGCGACTACCTGAATTGCATCGCAAGACGTAGCGACTGCAGGACTTGTAGACAAGCTAGCCTGGCTGTGCGTCCAAGGGTGGTTAGGGACAGAGAAATGTAAATGGTTATGCAACCTGGAATGAATGACCGGCTCAGATTCACAGGGGGCAACCTTGGGTAGGCAGGACGAGGAACAGGAGGGACCCCAAGCCAGGATCTGTCCAGTAGTCCAGTCCACATGAGGAGAATGGAGCTGTAACCATGGGAGACCCAAAATTATAGGCGTTGAGGCCTTGGGTAAGATAAGGAAGGATATCCACTCCTGGTGGAGTGTCCCTACCGACATCTTAACAGGGAGGGTCTGGAAGCGGATAGGTCCCCCTGGGAGAACAGTACCATCAATCGCCAAGACCACCAATGGTGTGGTGAGGGGCAAAAGAGTAAGTCTCATGGACGATGCAATTTCCCAGTCCATAAAATTACCAGCGGCTCCGGAATCCAGATATGCTGAGACCGAATGAGAAGAAGCACCAACATGAAGGAACACAGAAAGCAGAAGACGAGAAGGGGAAGGTGATATTTCTGGGTCCAATACTCCACTTTCCAGATGAAGTGGACCCGAACGTTTTTCTGGACAAAGAGAGCAAGTGTCACGAAAATGACCTTTGCCCCCACAGTAAAGACACAGACCAAGAGTTCTGCGCCTAGCACGTTCCTCGGGGGATAGCCTGGTCCGACCCAGCTGCATGGGTTCCTCAGCTGGTAGGAGATGCTCTACAGGGCGAAGAGAGGGGAGCTCAGGCTGACTAAGAACCAAGGAGTGCTGGCGTTGCTTTTCTAAGGTCCTCTCCTGAAAGCGAATATCGATCTGGTTACACAAGGAGATAACGCCGGCCAGATCAGTGGGGATGGTTCTTCCTGCTAATTCATCCTTCACTCTATCAGACAGGCCATGCAAAAAGGTTGCGACTAAGGCCTCATTGTTCCAGCTCAACTCAGCCGACAGTATGCGGAAATGAAGGGCATACTGTCCCACAGAAGCAGACTGTTGGCGGAGACGTAAAAGGCGCTGGCCGCTGAAGAGACACGAGCCGGTTCTTCGAAGATATTCCGAAAAAGTTTCAAGAAGCCAGACAGGCTAGAAACCACTGGATCATTCAGTTCCCACAGAGGGGCTGCCCAGGCTAAAGCTTCACCAGAGAGGAGGGAAATGATATAGGCTACCTTAGCCCGATCAGACAGGAAGTTTTGGGGCTGGAGCTCAAAATGAATTGTGCATTGGCTAAGGAACCCCCTGCAAGCCTTGGAGTCCCCAGAGAAACGGGACGGAGCTGGCAGTTGTAGTGAGTGTGTGGCTGCGACTGGTGCAATAGGTGCAGCCGCTGGTTGTATTTGAGGTTGCGGATTCAGGGTTCCCAAGGAGGCCTGAAGCTGCTCAAAGCGAGAAGCCAGATCCTGGAGGAATCGCATCACCTGAGTCTGATTCGATTCCTGGGTTTCAAGTCTGCAAACTATGCCCTGCAACGGATCATCCACGGGTAACGGGATGTCAGCCGGGTTCATGGCTGATCAAACTGTCAAGGTCACCTGTGGCCAGGTGACAGATGCACACCGTAGGGGGACAGGAGTGCACCGCGAGGTAGTGAACCCTATGGCTGGCTTCTGCGGATAGGAAACTGGGTGGTTGTGGAAAGCGGGACCAGAGGAGCACAACCGGGATCCTAACGGAAGCTAGAGCCAAGATTCCCCAGGGCGCGGAGTCTAAGACCCAGCTGGTCTTCTCCAGGGCCTCTAGTGGTGAGGATGTTATGCTGCAGGCTGGAACCAGGTCGCGGCCCCTGGAGTTTCCTAGTTCACGCCCCGTAGGATAAGGGGAAAAGAGGGGAAGCAGCAGCACACGATAAGAGAGAACCGAATAACAAGCTGAAGGTCAGGGGCCACAAGCAGACAAGGATAACGAAGAACGAGCCGAAGGTCAAGGGTCACGAGCAGACAGGGATAGTCGGGGACAAGCCAATAACGTAACAGAGAGACAGACGTAGCACACGGCAGGCAGGAACCCAAACACACAATGCCTAACAAACACGTTGATCAGCAAAGCAGGCTTGCAGTGCACAGGTTAATATAGTGTTCTGTGATAGGGCCTGGGGTGGAGTCTGGCTGGGAGGAGATTATAAAGGAAGCCAGGTGAAAGGGCTCAGGCCTCTAAGATGAACACATGGGAAGGAAGGTAAGCTGACAGACAAACACTACTGCATATCCATGACACCAACAAATAGATGATGTGGTATATGTCCAATGACAAACTTCACAATAGATCCCATAAATGTGAGAAAATTTGGTCTCCTTGGATCCAATCATATTTTCCAATAGACTTTAGTAGGTCCTTGTTACGCATATAAAACAAAAGAATGCTTATATTACCTCCCGTACGCTAATTTCTCGTGTATATTTGCCTGCCAGGACCCTCCTCCATTTATATTCTTGTTCCCTCTTTTATATTCTTCTCTTTCCTTTTCCATCTCTTTAATTGATCTCACATCAACATTTATTCATTTATCTATGCTAAAACAGTGCTACAATGTGTATAACTCTATGATTTATATTCACTTTTAAAACTTTATTGCCATTTATACTATACTTTGACTTATGATTGATAACATGATAAGCATATACAGTAATATGTGACCAGGGATCAAAGAAAATATGTGTACATATGTGTACAGGAAGGTACAAATGCCCCCCAAATAACCCCTTTTTGGAAAGTAGACATTCCAAGGTATTTAGTAAGAGGCATGGTGAGTTATTTGAAGTTGTTATTTTTTCCCACAATTCTTTGCAAAATTAAGATTTTAATTTTTTGTTTTTATTTTTTCTCAAAATTGTCATTGTAATAGCTTATTTCTCTCACATGGCATGTGCATACCACAAATGACAGCCCAAAATACATTCTGCTACTCCTCCTGAGTATTACGATACCACATATGTGGGACTTTTTTACTGCCTGTCCACATACAGAGGCCCAACATGCAGGGATCACAATTAGGTGTTCTAGGAGCATAAATTACACATCTCATTTCTCAACCACCTATTACACTTTTGAAGGCTCTGGAGCACCAGGACAATGGAAATACCCACAAAATGACCCCATTTTGGAAAGCTACCACCCCAACGTATAATCTATGAGGCATAATAAGTCTTTTGAACGGTTCATTTTTTTCCAGAAGTTTTTGGAAAATGTGGAAAAAAAATGAAAACGCATTCATTTTACACAAAGTTCTCAATTTGTAAGATATCTCCAACACATTTACATAGCAAAAATGACAATCCAAAATACATTCTGCTACTCCTCCTGAGTATGGCGATACCACATGTGTGAGACCTCTACACAGCCTGGCCACATACAGAGATCCAACATGCAAGGAACACCGTCAGGTGTTCCAGGGACACATAGCATGCACATACCAAGAATTACACCCCAAAATACATTATGCTGAGCAAAGCGTAAAAAAAAAGATTACCTGTGGTTTTAGTAGCGCAGTTCTACACAGCAGGATAGCACTGGTCCAGGCAGCAGGCAGGGACTTGGTCAGCAATGGCATACACAATTGTCCAGGCAGCAGGCAGGGATACTGTCCATAAACAGTCCAGGGTCAGTGCAGGCAGAGATATTGTCAGCAGTGCCAAAAATATTGGTCCTGGTAGTAGGTAGGAACATGTGGTGTGGTCAGTGCGACAGGCAGAAACATAATGGAAGTAAGTCCTACAGGCAGCAGGCAGAAGTAGGGCCTCATTCAGGACAGAATTGGGACAGGGGTAGAGGCTTCTCCCACCCAAATCTCTTTGAAGCCTCCGAGTCTCCAGACCCTAATCTAGGAATGAGAAAACAAAATTATTTTCTTCATCCAGAAAAACAATTCTGGAGCCCCTCACATATGTGAGACCCCTGTGTTGAATCCCACTAGTCCAGTAGCAGGGTACAAGATCAGTCCATGAGGCAGGCAAAAACATGGTCAAACAGTCCAAGGTCAGTTCCAGATCAGGCAGAAGTATGTACAGAAACAGGAGACAGAAGCGTGGTCAAATAACGGTCCAGGGTCAGTTCCAGATCAGGCAGTGGTATGTACAGAATCAGCAGACAGAAGCGTGGTCGAATAACAAGCCAGGGTCAGTTACAGAGCAGGCAGTGGCATAAGGAGTGTGAAGGTGTGTGAAGGCAGGAACTGAGGATTACTTTTACCATACTTCACTAATAATTTAGTGAAGTATGGTAACGGCGAAAACATTCAACTACACAGAGGCCTGGTTGGGAAGGACACTCTGCACAATAATAAGATGTGTCTCGTCTGACTCCTCCACTGGTACACACCTTGCGTCTTTTTTGACGTTGTTGACCTGTTGTTGAGGGAGGGATTTTATCGGGAAAGTGGCGTTCAGAGAGTCGACTAAGAACATCAGATTGGATGTTTTGGGGTGGGCCGTTCGGGAATATAAGGGCAGTGACAAGGTCCTCCTGGTAGCCAAGGAAGCATTTGGGGTTTTGGGCGGAGTTGCGGTAAATGATAAACGAGTTGTATATGGCCAAATGAAAAAAATTAATTGTGACTTTTTTGTACCAATGGTATGTCCGTCTTGTGGCAAGGTAGGGTTCGAGCATCTGGTCATTGAAGTCGACTCCCCCCATAAACAAATTGTAGTCCTGGATGCATGTGGGCTTTTGGATGGTGATGCCATTCCTTCTGGGGATTTCCACGAAGGTATCATTGTGGAAAGAAGACAACATGTACACATCCCTTCTGTCCCTCCACTTCACTGCCAGAACCTCCTTGTTTCGCAGACTTGCCGATTCTCCTTTTCTCAGCTTCTTATTGACAAGACTTTGAGGAAAGTCCTTGCGGTTCGTTCTTACCGTGCCACATGCTGGCGTCTGCTTCAGGTGAAGGTTGCGGAACAGGGGAAGAGATGTGTAGAAGTTATCTACGTACAAATGGTAGCCTTTTTCCAGTAGGGGGTATATGAGGTCCCAAACAACTATCCCAAGTAGTCTGGGAAATAGGGGGGATGCAGCTGGGTGTTCTTCCCTTCGTACACTAAGAAGGCATACAGGTACCCTGTGACTCGGTCACATAGTTTGTATACCTTCATCCCATAGCGGGCCCTTTTGCTGGGGATAAATTGCTTTATATTAAGCCTGCCACTAAATTTAACAAGGGACTCATCCACACATATGTGCTGGTCCGGGGTATACAACTGGGGGAATACTTCTGAAAAATAATTTAGTAAGGGCCGAATTTTGAAAAGCCTGTCATAATTTTGGTGATTTCGGGGAAGGCACTGGGTATTATCATTGAAGTGGAGGAACCTCATGAGGGAGGAACCTCATGATCATGAGGTATCTGGTTCTGGGCATTGCCGTGGAGAAGATTGGCATGTGGTAGATGGGGCGTTTTGACCAAAAGGAACGCAATGTGTAAAAAAACTTTCAACTCCTCCACCGTTAGGTCTCTCCACTTGAAGGGACGGGCATAATAGGATGTTGGATTATTTGCAATAAATTGCTGTGCATATAGGTTGCACTGGGTCACAATTCTGGAAAGCATGTCCTCAGTAAAAATGAGATCAAAAAAATTGATTGGGGAAAAATTGTCCGTGTCCACCTGGACTCCTGGCTGGGCAGTGAAAGGGGGAATGTTGGCTTCTCCTGAATTAGGAGGAAGCCACAAGGGGTTCTGGAGGGCATAGGGAAGGCCGGCATGAGTCCTTGGCCTTTCTTGCTGAGGTACTGTGGTGCTGGTGGATGGCAATGCGGTGCTGGTGGATGGCACTGCGGTGCTGGTGGATGGCACTGTGGTGCTGATGGATGGCACTGCTTCCTCACCAGAACGCCTTCGTTTGGCGGGCTGACTATCTTCCTCCTCTGAGTCACTCAGTGTTCCACTACTGAGGACTGGCTCATAATCTGAGTCCGACTCAGAATTTGAAGGGGAATCCGAAAAAGATGGTTCACCGTTGTTCTCGTCAGGCGTGTAAAGAATTTGGTATGCCTCCTCGGCAGAATAGCATCTTTTGGACATGGTTGCTGGTGGTGATGCGATTACACAGGTGTGTGCTAAGCCTACACTGATGGGCACTGATGAGGCGGCACTAATGAGCACAGATGGGCACTGATGAATCTGCACAGATGGGCACTGATGAATCTGCACAGATTAGTGGAACAGATGTGCACTGATTGGTGGAACAGATGTGCACTGATGAGGTGGCACAGGTGGGCACTGATGAGGTGGCACAGGTGGGCACTGATGAGGTGGCACAGGTGGTCACTGATGAGGCAGCACAGGTGGGGTGGCACAGGTGGGCACTGATCACTGATGGCACAGGTGGGCACTGATCACTGATGGCACAGGTGGGCACAGGTGGTCAGATTGGTACAGATAGGCACACGATAGGTGGGCACAGATCCCCAACAGGTACTGTGGCACCAATGGGGCACTGTATGGGCACTGTATGGCACTGTATGGGCACTGTAATTTCACTGTATGGGCACTGTAACTCACAGGTCGCTCTCCCTCCTCACACGTGATCTCTGTGTGAGGAGGGAGAGCCGGCAATGAGAGATGATCTCATATGTTTACATTTGAGATCATCTCTCATTGGCCACGCTGATCGCGCTGTAAATAGCCGCTGGGATTGGTTATTTACAGTGATCTGTGATTGGCTGTGTCCAAGGGACACGGCCAGCACAGGAGTTTCCCGATGCGCGCTCGGGAGCGCATGCAGGGAACGAGGAAAGGGGAGGACGTCAATTGACAGCCTCCCGGCATTCTAGGTCTGCGCTGTAGCCGTCATTCGGCTATAGTGCAGACCTGTAGTGGTTAAACTATTGCACAGATAAGGGAACATTCCCATTTTGTTATTACATTTTGATCCCTGTATGGGCAGGCTGGTTGTGGAGAAGTCAATCCACTGAAGATCATTTACAGCATTATCAGTACCACCGGCTATAACCGGTGGCACTGATTGGTGAATTTTAATGGCAGGGAAGTTTTTCTGCTGTCAGAATACAAAGGCTCAGGGGAAGTGATTCCCCCATTCACATTAAATATGTGGATGGGGAAATCGGTTCATTTTTTGTTTTCCATTTAACCTGCTGGTTAAAAGAAAATAAATGACTAATAATGCAGGGGTGTAAAATTGGCAGCCCTCCAGCTGTTGCGAAACTCCAAGTCCCATCATGTCTCATGGGACTTGTAGTTCCGCAACAGCTGGAGGGCCACATGTTTGACACCTATGGATAATTGTATGGGCTGCCTTAGTCATCAGCTGTGATTAATCTGCTGTCTCCTCCTGTCAGTATGTTTACTGTTAGCATATGTGCATTCAGACGATTTTAATTGACTCCTAATATTCTCCCCTCCCTCTCCCTGTCTAAGTGATGCAACGGATAGCAGAGGCTGGCATAAAGACTTAATTATGCTAGTCGCATATTTCATTAATTTTGAAGAGATATGAAATTGTATTAAATAGCACCTTTATATTTGTCTACAATTAAGCTTTAGGTGGTTAATGTAAAATAATAAAAATATACTAACCCCATAAAAATCTGCCTGCAAAAAACTGCAGTAACATGACAGCATGATCACAGTATCACTCTGATTTTAATTGCTCAGTGATCTCTTTATTTATGAACAAAAAAAGACTGTTTAATATACCAGAGTAAGAGTCCTTTGAAAAAAAAAAATGTCATTTTTATTCTGTCTTACAGTATGTACAAACTATGTCGCTGTAGCAAACAGACAACATGATAAAAATGATTTGTGGCTGTGCATTAAAAATGCATGACTTCCATCAATTTAATCAAAAACCTGCGATAACACCAGAAAAGGGAAGCTACAGCACTTCTTATGTCAGCTAAAATAACAAAATGAAACACTGACATGTTTTTAAACTATTAAAATGATAAATATTAATGATACGCATATGTATTTAGTTACTGCTCTGCAGGTTTACTCATAAAATGCGGAGGTATACCATAAGATAAAATGTGAGTATTTGTTTGCTAGAAGGACTGAAGGAATATTTTTTTAAAATATTTGATGCATCATGCAGTGGTGTGTTTACAACCACCTCTGGAATGGGATTGAGGATGCTTTTGCAAAACATGGCAACTGACAGATTCATAGTCCTCAGTGTGGTAATGTCAACACTATTTTTTTACACGCATGTTTCATGTTGGTGCCATTATTGGTTTGAACCTGCTGCTTTCGTTATGATAAACCTTCTTGCCTGGCTAATTATTAGATCTTGGTTTATTGTAGTAAAACTGAAGCATTGTGAGTGCAGTATAACATGGTATGGAAAGTAACACATGTCAATGCACATTCATTCAGAATGGCACCCCAACACACTTGTACTGTAGTTGCCAACACAACTACAGTGTCACAATACATATAGCATGTGTTATGGTGCTTTTTTTTGCAGAAAATGCGGCAAGTACATTTTTTATGTGTTTTTTTTTTTTTTGGCAACTTATTCAAAATGTATGACCTTCCTTAACCACTTAAGCCCCGGACCATTTTGCTGGTCAAAAACCGGGCCACTTTTTGCAATTCGGCACTGCGTCGCTTTAACTGACAATTGCGCGGTCATACGACTTGGCTCCCAAACAAAATTGACGTCCTTTTTTTCCCACAACTAGAGCTTTCTTTTGGTGGTATTTGATCACCTCTGCGGTTTTTACTTTTTGCGCTATAAACAAAAATAGAGCGACAATTTTGAAAAAAATCCAATATTTTTTACTTTTTGCTATAATAAATATCCCCAAAAAATATATTTTAAAAAAAACATTTTTTTTCCTCAGTTTAGGCCGATACGTATTTTTCTACATATTTTTGGTAACAAAAATCGCAATAAGCGTTTATTGATTGGTTTGCGCAAAGGTTTTAGCGTCTACAAAATAAGGGATAGCTTTATGGCATTTTTAAAAAAAAAAATTTTTTACTAGAAATGGCGGCGATTAGCGATTTTTATCGTGACTATGACATTATGGCGGACACATCGGACACTTTTGACAAATTTTTGGGACCATTGTCATTTTTAAAATGCTATAAAAATGCACTGATTACTGTGAAAATGACACTGGCAGTGAAGGGGCTAACCACTAGGTG
Source organism: Rana muscosa (assembly GCA_029206835.1). Lineage (NCBI taxonomy): Eukaryota > Metazoa > Chordata > Amphibia > Anura > Ranidae > Rana > Rana muscosa. Next base: position 889,313,904 of record CM055122.1, on the reverse strand, counting down.
GCGCTGTAGGGGTTAAGTGTGACCTAGGGAGTGATTCTTACTGTAGGGGGGATGGGCTGTGTGTGACAAGACAGTGATCACCGCTTCCGATTACAGGAAGCGGTGATTAGTGTCATTGTCACTAGGCAGAGCGGGGAGATGCTTGTTTACATCAGCATCTCCCCGTTCTTTCTCACCGTGAGACGATCACGGGTATCCCCGCGGCGATCGAGTCCGCGGGACCCGCAGTCGGGTTTTACGGAGCTTGAGGCGCGCGCGTGTCCACAGTGCCGCTTCCTTAAAGGGGACGTATATATACATCCTTCTGCCCAGGAGTGCCATTCTGTCGATGTATAAGTGTGTGCGGCAGTCGGCAAGTGGTTAACACAGTGTGCCTTAAAGCAGGAAAATTAGTTGCATGATTGATGGATTTGTCGATATCGTATTAGTTTTCCCATATAATGACTTGGACTGCTTGATGTGTGTTTAAACAGCAGCCTATTATTTGGCAACCATTAACATAAATAAAAGTAAACAAAACCAACCAAACAGATAAGCATTGCCAAGAGAGGGTCTTTGAGCGTCCACTAACCAAAATTTGCACTAGGCACCACTGCTGTCCCCAACCGCACCCCCACCTTCTCAAAGACAGATCTGAATTGGTTATTAGCACCCTCCTAGCATAGGTTGCTAAGCAATTTTAGTTTTGGATCCTTTTTCAGTCAAGGAAGTAGTATTTGTTTATCTAGCACTACCCGCGTAGGAGCTGCTGGTTTCGATTTGGGCCTACTGTTATCTTTTTCTGTTCACCACACTCGTGTCAGGGACCCCTCTTGAAGAGCTGTCATGAACGTGCACTTTGCAAAAGAGTTCCTTCAAAAGTACACAGCTCACGGTGCCAAAATCTTTCAGCTAGTCCGGCAGCACCGCGAGGCAAACTGGCCAGGATGCGTCCTTCAATTGAGTCCCCAATTGTTCCACTTGTTCCAGCAGGCAAGACCACGTAGGACCATCCCTGCACTAGTAGGCCCCAGTAACTCCTGGGCCTACTTCTCAGTTGCAGAGCCTCGGGCCAGCAGGCCCCGAGGCCAAAAATGGCTCGCGCATCCCTGAGGCCAGGAGGGCCCTCAGGTCAGGATCCGGCAACGACCCCTGGCAACGAACCCCGATAGAGCGGTCTCTGTCTCTTAAGTACCCCCTCCCAGAATGCACAGCGGGTTGACCACGCCCCCTGAACCACTTCTGGGATAGGAATACCCAATACACCTAGCCTGCTGCATTTCCAACCCTGACCCGTGGTGACAGTGACACCTAATGTCAGGTGGAAAACGTGCAACCCAGCTAGACTGAAACAGAGCCAACAATTTAGCATAATTCTTTCTGAGCTGAACTACAGCTCAGATAACTAAATTTAACACATAGCGCCTACCCAACAGGAGCAGGGCGCTACATTTATGTTCAGGGTCTAACAGACTGGGAGTTTGATTGCTTCCCCATGCCTCCTGAAAGAAGCTTCCAGAGCTTAGGGTGGGATAGTAAAAATGAACCAGCCTGAATATTTTTGGAGTTCCAGCCAATCCCTGGAGAAGAGGTGTCCAGTAGGGGGCTGGAATGTAGATAAATAGTCTGACATTGAAGAGCAGGGTTCCTTCTCCCCAGGGGGGTTCCAGAGATGCAGGGGCTGCTGCTCTTAGGCAGCCCATGGACTATACAACTGCTCCAGAGGCCAGGATCAAAGGCGCAAATGGACCTGGCACAGAGATGATTGCAGAATCATACTGTCAGGGATCTGGTCCTGAAAGTTGCCTTCTCACTCACTAGGTTGTGTTCGGAGGAGGCTGGATGGAGGCAGCTGTACTGGGGACTTGTGAGTAGTGACCTTAAGCTGATCCTTGAGACTGTGTGCTGGACTCTGCATTGGGTACTGATGGGATGGGCACATGAAGGAATTGCTGATATTGGGACCTTGCTCCTCGGGAAAGAAATGATCCATGACCAATCGGGACATCATATATATTTTTTTGCGGATTGGATACTTTACAGTTTACAGAGTCCAAATTCTTGCGTTTCGACCGGTTGGTTCTGACGTCTGCTGCCTCTAGCAGTGGTGGATGGGGGTCGGTCATTGTGTTGAAGCAGTTGTCTCAGTGATGTGTATCCTATTTCAGTCTTTTCATAATCAGATTAGACTTGATGAAATTAAAGACACGTGCTAAGCCCTGACGAAGCACATACAGTGTGAAACATGTCGGCTAGTTGCACAACATAAATCTTTATTTTCAAGTTTAACGAATCTGTATTTATGTAATTTTTATGATGCTATAAATAAATTTATATTTTTCTAAAAGTTGTTGTTTCAAGTGCACTCACCTACCATCAGAACTGTTTTCTCCCTTTAAAATCCCGTTAGTGAGAGCTTGTCTCTCTTCCTGTTTTCCTTTATATTTTCCACGTGGGACTGGGAGATTATACAGTTTCTGTATCTGGACAATATCCAAATATTCTCTATATATATTCAAGTAAGATTCTTGTTCTTTTTTTTTTTTTTTTTGTAAAAGATTTTATTGAGAGATATAAACAGTACAGGGCAATAAAACTGTGTCTGTAGAAGCATTTTACAAAGTAAGTGGGTGGATAACAATGTGTAATCTAAGGGACTCGAATATCTAGCTACGCAATACAGCAGTACAACAACTATCGTCACTAGGGAAGCAACTGGATGGATCTTGGTTGCAACAATCATCCTAGGATTACAGGCTGAAAATAATACGACATAACAATATCTGAAAGAAGGAGGTAACCAGGAGTATGGGGGGGGGAGGGGGAAGGGGGGGTGGAGAATAAGTTTTTTTTGTCATATATAGCGGTAGGAGAGGAGAGGGGGGTACCAGTGATGGAGAAGCCTCATGGACTTTTATCTTCTTCCGAGTGTTGATGATGAAGAGGGAGAGACTGCCTCTCCTGGGCGTGGGAGAGGGGAAGATCCATAATATGAGAACGAGAACTGGTCGAAGTTGGAGACATCCTCTGGAGAGAGAACTGAGAGCATAAAGGGTTGCCATCTAGAGAGGAAGTTTGATTTAGATCTGTCAAGTCTGAAGTCAGTGTTGATGCGATCTTTGAATAATAGAAGTAGGAGTTCCCGTTTGACTTGAGCGACAGTAGGACAAAGCGATGAGGTCCAATTTTTCAGAATGGCTCTCTGTGCGATCAAAAGACATAGCAAGGACCATTCCTTGTGGGAGGGGCGCTTGTGAGAGCAGTCAATGACAGTTGTGGATGCCGTGGCCCTTTGGGACCAGGGGAGAAGCTGGGGGTCCCAGGAGATTCTTGTTCTTATACTACCACCTCACATGTAATCTCTTTCCCAGGACTATTCCTCCTCTTAGTCATGTAGCCCCTCTGTCCATCTTGTGCTTCATGAATAACTTTAATGCACATGCATTGATATAATGCACTGTGTGAATGGGTCTTTACTAGGGTTGAGCGGACCCGAACTGTAAAGTTCGGGTCCGTACCGAACTTTTGGGTTTTGGGGTCCGGGGCCCGAACCCGAACAATTGACTGTATGTTCGGGTTCGGGTCCAGTGTTCGGCAATATGCATGTAAAGTCGCGCTTGTTTCCCGTGCTTAGAACTGTCCCTGCACAAAGTGTCATTTCTGAAGGAAAAAAAGTCATTTAAAACTCACTCGCAGCTATAATGATTTGTCGGCTCCGGCAATACATAGAAAAGACATTGATAAAAAAAAAAAAAAAAGCGTGGGGGTTCCCCCAAATTCAATTACCAGGCCCTTCAGGTCTGGTATGGAATTTAAGGGGAACTCCACCCCAAATGAAAAAAAAATGGCGTGGAGTACCCCCAATAATCCAGACCAGACCCTTTATCCGAGCACGCAACCTGGCAGGCCGCAGGAAAAGAGGGGGGGACGAGAGAGCGCCCCCCTCTCCTGAACCGTACCAGGCCACATGCCCTCAACATGGGGAGGATGTCCCCATGTAGATGGGGACAAGGGCCTCATCCCCACAACCCTTGCCCGGTGGTTGTGGGGGTCTGCGGGCGGGGGGCTTATCGGAATCTGGAAGACCCCTTTAACAAAGGGGACCCCCAGATCCCGCCCCCCCATGTGAATTGGTAATGGGGTACATTGTACCCCTACCATTTCACAAAGAAAGTGTAGAAAATTGTAAAAAAAATACACAGACACCATTGGGAAAGTCCTTTATTAAAAAAAAATAAAAAATAAAAAAAAATATTCCAGCGATGAAATCCAGTGTCCCGTGGCGATCCCGATGTCCAGCGCTGTCCAGACAAAATGTCATTGGCTGAGCCTGTGCGGACCTGATGGGGAACTTCCTAGGCAGTGTATTAAATGAATAGACCCGCCCTTTCTAAAGTTCCCCATCAGGTCCGCTCAGCCAATGACGTAGTGTAAGGCTGAGGACCTGATGCGGAACGTGAGAAGGGGCGGGTCTATTCATTTATTATACTGGAGGAAGTTCCTGATCAGGTCCGCTCATCCAATGACGTAGGCGGGGGCCGACCTAATGGGGAACTTCCTTCACAGTGTAATACATGAATAGACCCGCCCCTTCTCATGTTCCACATCAGGTCCTGTTGTGTTACACTATGTGATTATTCTTGCTCTGTGTCTTTAAGATCTGTCCCCTTCTTTCTAGCTGAACTCTCTATCTCACCGTAGTTCTTTATATGTCTCCTCCACTTCCTGATTCTCGGTCATTACTCCTGTATTTCTTCCATGCTAACATCTTACATGTGGCTTACAACTGCAACGTTTTTCTACCTATGAATATCCATCATTAAACGGAACATTCGAAAGGATTCATCGTCTGTCGTCCTAACTGTGAGTTTATTCATTGAGTTAAACTGCCTGTATCGATGCAAGGGATGAATATCAAACCAGCTTGAGTAAGGCCTACTTAAACCTGGAGATGAACTTTATCGCTTTGTAGTTGAGACAGAACAGTAGAAAAACGGAGTTTCACAGCCTAATTACAAGATTTCTGCATGTCAGTACTGATACAGACAAGATTTACTGCCCTCATAGCAAGACAGAAGGGACAGAGCAGCACATGGCAGCCTTATAGCCTGAGACAATCTGCACAGTGTCATATTTCAGCACACAGATCCTGCCTGCTTTCACAGTCAGTCTGCTATCATGAGTGACCAAGCTTCTGCATGTGAACTCACATCTACCTCCCCACAAGTTCCTGAAGAAACTGAGTTACCCAAACGCTCAGTTAAACCCACTTGGAAAGTAATGGAGAATTATGAAGCTTCAAGGACTGAATTGTCAAATAGCTTGGAATTAGTCTGGGAGAAAATCCTTGCTGAAGCCAATACAGTGTCTGTTGAACGTGAACTACTGACACTAGAGGGCACCATTAAACAACTTTCTGCCTCATATGAGCTTTATCAGCTTACCAGCAGCAAATTCACTAATGTCTTACAAAACATGAATACAGAAAGTGCGATGATGCAATTAAAGCGCGTCAATGCTCTCAATATTGAAAGAGACAGCTTTATCCAGCAAACCAGATTAAAGGCAGAAGCAAAAATAAAGCTGTTACAGGACACTGCATCTCACAGATCTGTTTCCACCAGACGTTCTAAAAACTCGTCAAGATCCCATAGTTCAAGATACTCAACACTCAGTGAGCGACTTATTAATGCCCGCGCTGAAGTGGAAGCCAGCAAAGTGCAGGTGGCATATGCAGAAAAAAGAGCAGAGTCGGAAGCACAGTCAGCACGTCAAAGAGCAACAATGGAAACCTTAAATGAACAGTGTAAACATGACACAGCTATGGCAAAGCTAAGGGTCCTACAGGAAGCTATCAGTGCAGACGAAGGTGCAAGTGAGAAAGACAGCATTAACCTAAACATAGCAGATACTAAAGACTATGTCCTAAGCCACTGCAGTGCACACTCCATTGTCTCCAATGCTCCCGACTACATAGAGACTCCTTCACAGCTTCAAGTTAAAGAGGTTCCAGCAACTTCCTGCACTCAAAATCACTCCACTGCATTTCCTACCTGCCTACCTTGCCTGCCTTCATACGTCACAGAGCATCAGCGCAAGCTTCATGCAAGTCATCAATCTCCAGTCATCGGTACAGCCTTGAATCAACGTACCATTGGAACAACTGACTTCAAGCAAGCAACTCACCTGGATGCATCTGCTGCACCATATTTCCCTGTGTCCTTTAACAACAATGTCAAAGATAACACAATCAGCACCATACAGCCAACAGCATCTCACATAAAGGCGGAGACAACTGAGACAGAAGAGTTTGTGAGGTACATGCTTGGCAGAGAGCTCACAAAGACTGGTCTTACAAGTTTTGATGACCAACCTGAGAACTACAGAAGTTGGAAATGTGCCTTCAGAACTACAATCAGCAATATTGGCATTACAGCTGATCAAGAATTGAATCTGCTGATCAAATGGCTTGGTCCTCTATCTGCTGCACGTGTTAAGCCATTAAGATCGGTTTTCATGGACAATCCTACTGCAGGCCTCACAGCTGCATGGGAGCGACTAGAGCAAAGTTATGGCAGTCCAGAAGCTATAGAAAATGCTTTGTTCATGCGTCTGGAAACTTTCCCAAAGATATCCGGTAAGGACAACAAGGAGTTCCAGAGACTGAGTGACCTTCTCCTTGAGCTTCAGCTAGCCAAGACAGACCCAAAACTACCTGGACTCAGTTACCTTGACACTCCAAGAGGGGTAAACCCAATTGTCTCCAAGCTCCCGTATGGTTTGCAAGAGAAATGGACTGAACTAGGGTCATCATACAAAAGAGAGAACAAGGTTTCCTTCCCTCCATTCTCTTTCTTCTGTGAATTCATCTGGAAAATTGCAGAGACCAAGAACGATCCAAGTTTTTCCTACGGTGAGTACAGCCTCTTCTCACCCTTTCCTAAGAGTACCAGTCTTCAGGGCAACTATAGAAACCATAGAGGCCCAGTGTCAGTGAAAAAGACTGACATCCTTCCCACTCCTACCACAGTTCTGGTCACGAACAAACAGAGTAGGAAGATTGAAAACCCTAACAGAGAGTGTCCCATACACAAGAAGCCACACCCCCTCAAAAAATGTATCGGCTTTAGGAAAAAGACTCTGGAAGAGCGCAAGGAGCTTTTAAAGACATTTAGGGTATGTTTCAGGTGCTGTGCTTTTACAGAACATTTTGCAAGGGACTGTAATGTGTCCATCAAGTGCATAGAGTGTGGCTCTGAAGAACATGTGCAAGCCCTCCATCCTCTTGAGCCCAGCTCTGCACAACCTGCCAACACTCCTCCCAGGTTAACGCATGGCGGGGAGAATACAGACCAAGTGCCTAATTCTACCATCATTTCTTCATCCTGCACTGAAGTTTGTGGAGAAGACCACTGTGGTAAGTCCTGTGCTAAGATATGCTTGGTGAACATATACCACAAGGATCAACCAGAAAAGTCTCTAAAGGCATATGCTATCTTAGACAATCAGAGCAATCGATCACTTGCAAAATCGGAATTGTTCAATCTATTTGAAATAAAAGGCGAAGCTCATCCTTACACCTTGGGTACCTGTAGTGGAACTATAGAGGTTTCTGGAAGAAGGGCTCATGGACTCATGGTATCTTCTCTAAAAGGTAACTTGCAATTACCCTTACCTACACTTGTTGAGTGCAATCAGATACCTGCTAACAGGGAAGAAATCCCTACTCCAGCTGCTGCTTTCCATCACCCTCACCTCAAGGTAATAGCAAATGAGATACCGCCGCTTGACAAAGATGCTCAGATCCTTCTTCTGTTAGGAAGAGACATTCTAAGAGTTCACAAGGTACACAGACAAGTCAGTGGACCCCCAGATGCCCCATTTGCCCAGCGCACGGATCTAGGGTGGGTCATCATAGGCAATGTCTGCATAGGCAAAATGAAAAGACCTACCAACATTTTGTCATTCAAGACAAATGTTCTGCCAAATGGCTGAAACACTTAGTTTGAGCCATGCCCACATCACTACTGGGTGAAAGAGAAGATAGCCAGCCACGAATGGCAACAGGGTATCTCAGGTGACACAAGCCCTTTCTCCTGCCATGATGGCGACTTCGGCTCTACAGTGTTTAATGCAACCAGTGAAGATGACATACTGGCTCCTTCAATGGAAGACAAAGAATTCATCAAGGTAATGGACAATGAGTTCTTTCAAGATGACTCCAATAACTGGGTAGCACCCCTACCCTTTCGTCTCCCAAGAGAGAGATTGCCCAACAACTTACAGCAGGCCATCAGTAGATTCTCCTCCTTAAAGCGAAACTTAAGCAGGAAACCAGAGATGCAAAAGCACTTTGTGGACTTTATGCAAAATGTATTTGACAGAGATCATGCAGAGCCTGCTCCCCCACTAAAGGAGGGAGAAGAATGCTGGTACCTTCCATCCTTTGGCGTGTATCACCCACGCAAACCAGACCAAATCAGAGTTGTCTTTGATTCCAGTGCTCAGCACGAAGGTGTTTCTCTTAACAACATGCTCCTTACTGGACCCAACTTGAACAACGGTCTAATAGGAGTCTTGATTAGTTTCAGACAAGAGCCTGTAGCAGTAATGGCCGACATTCAACAGATGTTTCACTGCTTCATCGTCAGAGAAGACAACAGAAACTACCTCAGGTTTCTATGGCACAAGGACAATGACCTCAACAAGGAAGTTATAGATTATCGCATGAAGGTACATGTCTTCGGTAACAGTCCTTCCCCAGCAGTGGCAACTTATGGGCTAAGGAAAACAGCTCAGACTGGAGAAGTTGAATATGGATTTGATGCCCGTCAATTTGTTGAAAGAAACTTCTACGTTGACGACGCACTTAAGTCCTTTCCAACTGCTAAAGAAGCAATTGATCTTCTCACCAGAACAAAGGAGATGCTGTCTGTAGCAAACCTTAGACTGCACAAGATTATATCCAACAGCCAGGAACTTATGAATGCCTTTCACTCTGAGGACTATGCCACTAGTCTAAAAAACCTTGACTTAGGTACAGATGTGCCTCCAGTACAGCGAAGTCTGGGTTTGTTGTGGAACATCAAACAAGACAAATTCACCTTCCAAGTGTCAACTTGTGACAAACCCTTCACTAAGAGAGGAGTCCTGTCCATGGTGAATAGCATCTATGACCCACTGGGTTTCCTTGCTCCAGTTACCATTCAAGGTTCCACTTCAACTGCTAACCGGAGAGAGATTCATATTTTCTCTGATGCATCAGTTGAAGCTATTGCTGCAGTAGCCTATTTGAAGACCTCTGAACTGAATGGAGAATCACACTGTAGTTTTGTCCTAGGCAAGGCAAAACTCACTCCCAAGCCTGTACATACCATACCAAGACTTCAACTTTGTGCAGCCGTGCTAGCAGTAGAAATTGCCGAGGTCATACGAAGTGAAATGGACACTAGAATTGATTCTTTCACCTTCTATACAGACAGTAAGGTAGTACTTGGTTACATAAACAACCAAACAAAACAATTTTATGTGTACGTCAGCAACAGGGTTGAACGTATCAAGAGATTCTCTCTACCAAGTCAATGGCATCACGTTCCCACTGAACTCAACCCAGCTGACTGTGGAACCAGAGCCGTGTCACCTGCCGCTCTTCAGGACAGCTTATGGCTATCACCTCCAAGGTTTCTGTGTGAGGACTCTTACTTACTCCCTATTGACACCACCTATGGGCTAGTAAACCCTGAAGATGATAAGGAAATAAGAACTGTGAACACCTCACTCCACACTTCTGTAAGTACAAAACAGAAGCTGTGGTCACACCGTTATGAGCATCAATGGAAGCAGGTGCAGCATCTAGCCAATGTGTTCTGGCATCACTGGAAGAAAAAGTATCTTCACCACCTTCAAGGTCGTAACAAATGGTAAGCATCTAAGCCGAATCTTAAGGTTGGAGACCTCATCCTTCTAAAAGACAAGGAAGTTTGTCGGAATGAGTGGCCTATGGGTCTTATTACTAAAGTTATGCCCAGCAACGATAACAAAGTCCGGAAGGTAGAAGTCAAGGTAACCAAGGGAGGATCGACACGAACCTTTAGTCGACCAATTACAGAGTTAGTACTCCTTTTGCCAGGTGAGTGACTTGTGCAAGGACTAGCCATGCTGTCGGCACGGCGGGGAGTACATTGCTGCCATCTACAGGTTCTACTCAGAACTTTGGAATTATTTGAAGACATCATACTGTGACTTTATGTTCTTCATCCTGTTGAACTTTCGTTTATTATTTGCTTGTTGCATGTTTTTCATTACAGGTTCCAGGACATTCGTCAGTATTGGACTTTTTGAAAATATATATATTAGTTTAAGGTTATGAAATCTAAAGATTTCAGACGGGGAGTGTTGTGTTACACTATGTGATTATTCTTGCTCTGTGTCTTTAAGATCTGTCCCCTTCTTTCTAGCTGAACTCTCTCTCTCACCGTAGTTCTTTATATGTCTCCTCCACTTCCTGATTCTCGGTCATTACTCCTGTATTTCTTCCATGCTAACATCTTACATGTGGCTTACAACTGCAACGTTTTTCTACCTATGAATATCCATCATTAAACGGAACATTCGAAAGGATTCATCGTCTGTCGTCCTAACTGTGAGTTTATTCATTGAGTTAAACTGCCTGTATCGATGCAAGGGATGAATATCAAACCAGCTTGAGTAAGGCCTACTTAAACCTGGAGATGAACTTTATCGCTTTGTAGTTGAGACAGAACAGGTCCTCAGCCTTACACCTATGTCATTGGCTGAGCGGACCGGATGGGGAACTTTAGGAGGGGCGGGTGTATTCATTTATTAAAAAAAAAAACAAAAAAACATTCCAGCGATGAAATCCAGTGTCCCGCGGCGATCCCGATGTCCAGCGCTGTCCAGACGAAATGTCATTGGCTGAGCCTGTGCGGACCTGATCAGGAACTTCCTAGGCAGTGTATTAAATGAATACACCCGCCCTTTCTAAAGTTCCCCATCAGGTCCGCTCAGCCAATGACGTAGTGTAAGGCTGAGGACCTGATGCGGAATGTGAGAAGGGGCGGGTCTATCCATGTATTATACTGCGGAGGAAGTTCCCCATCAGGTCCGCTCATCCAATGACGTAGGCGGGATCTGACATACGAGGGGGCGGACCTGATGGGGAACTTCCTCCACAGTTTAACCACTTAAGCCCCGGACCATTTCGGGCCATTAGGACCAAGCCTGTTTTTGGGATTCGGCACTGCGCTGCTTTAACTGTAAATTGTGCGGACATGCAATGTTGTACCCAAATGAAATTTGCGTCCTTTTCTTCCCACAAATAGAGCTTTCTTTTAATGGTATTTGATTGCCTCTGCGATTTTTATTTTTTGCGATATAAACAGAAAAAGACCGAAAATTTTGAAAAAAAATGATATTTTCTACTTTTTGTTATAAGAAAAATCGAATAAACTCAATTTTAGTCATACATTTAGGCCAAAATGTATTCAGCCACATGTCTTTAGTAAAAAAAATGTCAATAAGCGTATATTTATTGGTTTGCGCAAAAGTTATAGCGTTTACAAACTAGGGTACATTTTCTGAAATTTACACAGCTTTAAATTTATGACTGCCTATCTCATTTCTTGAGGTGCTAAAATGGCAGGGCAGTACAAAACCCCCCCAAATGACCCCATTTTGGAAAGTAGACACCCCAAGGAAATTGCTGAGAGGCATGTTGAGCCCATTGAATATTTTTTTTTTCGTCCCAAGTGATTGAATAATGACAAAAAAAAAAAAAAAATTACAAAAAGTTGTCACTAAATGATATATTGCTCACACATGCCATGGTTATATGTGGAATTGCACCCCAAAATACATTCTGCTGCTTCTCCTGAGTACGGGGATACCACATGTGTGGGACTTTTTAGGAGCCTAGCCACGTACGGGACCCCGGAAACCAAGCACCGCCTTCAGGATTTCTAAGGGCGCAAATTTTTGATTTCACTCCTCACTACCTATCACAGTTTTGAAGGCCATAAAATGCCAAAATAGCACAAACCCCCCCCCCAAATGACCCCATTTTGGAAAGTAGACACCCCAAGCTATTTACTGAGAGGCATGTTCAGTCCATGGAATATTTTATATTTTGCCACAAGTTGCGGGAATATGACAAACTTTTTTTTTTTTGCACAAAGTTGTCACTAAATGATATATTGCTCACACATGCCATGGGCATATGTGAAATTACACCCCAAAATACATTCTGCTGCTTCTCCTGAGTACGGGGATACCACATGTGTGGGACTTTTTGGGAGCCTAGCCGCGTACGGGACCCCAAAAACCAAGCACCGCCTTCAAGGTTTCTAAGGGCATACATTTTTGATTTCACTCCTCACTACCTATCACAGTTTTGAAGGCCATAAAATGCCAAGATGGCACAAAACCCCCCCAAATGACCCCATTTTGGAAAGTAGACACCCCAAGCTATTTGCTGAGAGGCATGTTGACCCCATTGAATATTTTTTTTTTTTTTGTCCCAAATGATTGAATAATGACAAAAAGAAAAAAAAAATGTACAAAAAGTTGTCACTAAATGATATATTGCTCACACATTCCATGGTTATATGTGGAATTGCACCCCAAAATACATTCTGCTGCTTTTCCTGAGTACGGGGATACCACATGTGTGGGACTTTTTGGGAGCCTAGCCGCGTACAGGGCCCCAAAAACCAAGCACCGCCTTCAGGATTTCTAAGGGCGTAAATTTTTGATTTCACTCCTCACTACCTATCACAGTTTTGAAGGCCATAAAATGCCAAAATAGCACAAAACCCCCCCAAATTACCCCATTTTGGAAAGTAGACACCCCAAGCTATTTGCTGAGAGGCATGTTGAGTCCATGGAATATTTTATATTTTGCCACAGGTTGCGGGAATATGACAAACTGTTTTTTTTTGCACAAAGTTGTCACTAAATGATATATTGCTCACACATGCCATGGGCATATGTGAAATTACACCCCAAAATACATTCTGCTGCTTCTCCTGAGTACGGGGATACCACATGTGTGGGACTTTTTGGGAGCCTAGCCGCGTACGGGACCCCAAAACCAAGCACCGCCTTCAAGGTTTCTAAGGGCATAAATTTTTGATTTCGCTCCTCACTACCTATCACAGTTTTGAAGGCCATAAAATGCCAAGATGGCACAAAACCCCCCCAAATGACCCCATTTTGGAAAGTAGACACCCCAAGCTATTTGCTGAGAGGCATGTTGAGCCCATTGAATATTTTTTTTTTGTCCCAAATGATTGAATAATGACAAAAAGAAAAAAAAAATGTACAAAAAGTTGTCACTAAATGATATATTGCTCACACATGCCATGGTTATATGTGAAATTACACCCCAAAATACATTCTGCTGCTTCTCCTGAGTACGGGGATACCACATGTGTGGGACTTTTTGGGAGCCTAGCCGCGTACGGGACCCCAAAAACCAAGCACCGCCTTCAAGGTTTCTAAGGGCATAAATTTTTGATTTCACTCCTCACTACCTATCACAGTTTTGAAGGCCATAAAATGTCAAAATAGCCCAAAACCCCCACAAATGACCCCATTTTGGAAAGTAGACACCCCAAGCTATTTGCTGAGAGGCATGGTGAGTATTTTACAGCTCTCATTTGTTTTTGAAAATTAAGAAAGACATTTTTTTTTCTTTTTTTTTCTTTTTTTACATTTTCAAAATTTTGTGACAAAAAGCGAGATCTGCAAAATACTCAACATACCTCTCAGCAAATAGCTTGGGGTGTCTACTTTCCAAAATGGGGTCATTTGGGGGGGTTTTGTGCCATCTGGGCATTCCATGGCCTCCGAAACTGTGATAGGCAGTGAGGAGTGAAATCAAAAATTTACACCCATAGAAATCCTGAAGGCGGTGCTTGGTTTTTGGGGTCCCGTACGCGACTAGGCTCCCAAAAAGTCCCACACATGTGGTATCCCCGTACTCAGGAGAAGCAACAGAATGTATTTTGGGGTGTAATTCCACATATGCCCATGGCATGTTTGAGCAATATATAATTTAGTGACAACTTTTTGTACATTTTTTTTTTTTTTTGGTCATTATTCAATCACTTGGGACAAAAAAAAAAAAAATTCAATGGGCTCAACATGCCTCTCAGCAAATAGCTTGAGGTGTCTACTTTACAAAATGGGGTCATTTGGGGGGGTTTTGAACTGTCCTGGCATTTTATGCACAACATTAGGAAGCTTATGTCACACATCATCCACTCTTCTAACCACTTGAAGACAAAGCCCTTTCTGACACTTTTTGTTTACATGAAAGAAAATTTTTTTTTGCAAGAAAATTATGTTGAACCCCCAAACATTATATATTTTTTTAAAGCAAAGGCCCTACAGATTAAAATAGTGGGTGTTGCATTTTTTTTTCCACACAGTATTTGCGCAGCGATTTTTCAAACGCATTTTTTGGGGGAAAAACACACTTTTTTTATTTTTAATGCACTAAAAAACACTATATTGCCCAAATGTTTGATGAAATAAAAAAGATGATCATAGGCCGAGTACATGGATACCAAACACGACATGCTTTAAAATTGCGCACAAACGCGCAGCGGCGACAAAACTACATTCATTTTTAAAAGCATTTAAAAGCCTTTACAGGTTACCACGTTAGATTTACAGAGGAGGTCTACTGCTAAAATGACTGCCCTCGATCTGACCTTCGCGGTGATACCTCACATGCATGATGCAATTGCTGTTTACATATGACGCTAGACCGACGCTTGCGTTCGCCTTTGCGCAATAGCAGGGGGGGACAGCGGTGCTTTTTTTTTTTATTATTATTTATTTGGCTTTTTTATTTTATTTTTAAACTGTGCCTTCCATATTTTATTTTTTTACCATTTTTATCGTTATCTCAGGGAATGTAAATATCCCCTATGATAGCAATAGGTAGTGACAGGTACTCTTTTTTTGAAAAAAATTGGGGGGTTAGACCCTAGATCTTTCCTCTGCCCTCAAAGCATCTGACCACACCAAGATCGGTGTGATAAAATGCTTTCCCAATTTCCCAATGGCGCTTTTTATATCCGGGGGGGGGACATTCCCTCCCACGGCTTGTAAAAGCAGTCTAGAGGCTAATTATCTGCTAGAATTGCTTTTACATGAAAGCCGGCTGCTGGCTGAAAAGAATGATACCAAGATGATACCTAAACCCGCAGGCATCATTCTGGTATAAACATTCAAAGTCCAGCAACATACCAGTACGTTGCTGGTCCTTGTTGGACATGTATTGTAATCTTTTTTTTCATACAGCCTATTGGCTGAACGAAAAAAAGAGATTGATTGGTGGGTATGCCCACCATTAGAATACCTCCCTTCATCCACCCACTTCTAATGATGGGCATATATGCCGAAGCATGGGGGCATCCTCCCGCAAAAAAGTTATGCCGCGTACACACGGTCAAGCCTTCGTCGGAATTTCGACCGTATGTACGCGGCATAAAAGGTTATGCCGCGTACACACGGTCGGACTTTTCCACGGATAAGCCTCCGTTGGAATTTCGACCGTATATACGCGGCATTAGGAGCAAAATCGCTCCTCCGCCCCTGCTGCCCCCATGCTTCGGCATATATGCTCTTTTTTTTAACTGTGGTGGTGAAATCACCTCCTACAGCGTTGGAGTCACGGCTTTATGTATCGTGGGAGCAAACGCTGTTGCTGTCAAGATAAATAGATCCGCGCTGCAACTGAATGGCGTACCTGCTAAGCAAATGGTGGTTAACATTAAAACAAAGTAACATTACAGTACAACAGTAAGACCTTACCATGCCATACCTGCAAAGCAAATACCAAAACAAAACCTAGTAAAAAATAAAAAAATGTTTTAACGCAACCTGTGCCTAAAATATATATATGCCGAAGCATGGGGGCATCCTCCCGCAAAAAAGTTATGCCGCGTACACACGGTCGGAATTTCGACCGTATGTACGCGGCATTAGGAGCAAAATCGCTCCTCCGCCCCTGCTGCCCCCATGCTTCGGCATATATGCTCTTTTTTTTAACTGTGGTGGTGAAATCACCTCCTACAGCGTTGGAGTCACGGCTTTATGTATCGTGGGAGCAAACGCTGTTGCTGTCAAGATAAATAGATCCGCGCTGCAACTGAATGGCGTACCTGCTAAGCAAATGGTGGTTAACATTAAAACAAAGTAACATTACAGTACAACAGTAAGACCTTACCATGCCATACCTGCAAAGCAAATACCAAAACAAAACCTAGTAAAAAATAAAAAAATGTTTTAACGCAACCTGTGCCTAAAATATATATATGCCGAAGCATGGGGGCATCCTCCCGCAAAAAAGTTATGCCGCGTACACACGGTCGGAATTTCGACCGTATGTACGCGGCATTAGGAGCAAAATCGCTCCTCCGCCCCTGCTGCCCCCATGCTTCGGCATATATGCTCTTTTTTTTAACTGTGGTGGTGAAATCACCTCCTACAGCGTTGGAGTCACGGCTTTATGTATCGTGGGAGCAAACGCTGTTGCTGTCAAGATAAATAGATCCGCGCTGCAACTGAATGGCGTACCTGCTAAGCAAATGGTGGTTAACATTAAAACAAAGTAACATTACAGTACAACAGTAAGACCTTACCATGCCATACCTGCAAAGCAAATACCAAAACAAAACCTAGTAAAAAATAAAAAAATGTTTTAACGCAACCTGTGCCTAAAATATATATATGCCGAAGCATGGGGGCATCCTCCCGCAAAAAAGTTATGCCGCATACACACGGTCGGAATTTCGACCGTATGTACGCGGCATTAGGAGCAAAATCGCTCCTCCGCCCCTGCTGCCCCCATGCTTCGGCATATATGCTCTTTTTTTTAACTGTGGTGGTGAAATCACCTCCTACAGCACTGGAGTCACGGCTTTATGTATCGTGGGAGCAAACGCTGTTGCTGTCAAGATAAATAATTCCGCGCTGCAGTTGAATGGCGCACCTGAAAACAAAAAATTACATACCTGAAAAGCAAGCATGATAAAACATTGCAGAATAGAATACAGTAAAAAAAGAGCAGAACAATAGAGAGAAAATAGAGAGAGAGAGAACAATAAAACGACAACTATTTTTGTTTTTTTTATTTTATATTTTTTTCGTGTTTTGTTTTTTACGTTTTTTTTTTTCTTTTTTACACTTTTTTTTGTAACTTTACAACTGTAATGGTTCGGGTCTCTCAAAATGTAATGGCATCTTGGGAGACCCTGTGTAAGTGTGTCCTAGTCTGTGAAATGCTGTACCCTACGCTAAAACTTCACTTTTGAGTGGTAGCGTTCAAAACATTCACCTTGGCAAAGACCAGGCTTGTCAGGACAGAGTGGACAAAAACTACGGGTGTCACGCCTAAATCCGCGCTTGCTACAGACACGACATCTTTTTTGGGGGTGGCTTTGGGTAGGGGTACTCGGGAGGACATACGAATAATGCCTCTCATGCAGCCGGCTTACTGCATTTGGTTGGGGATGGTGAGGTGCAGAACCGCCTGGATACAGGAGTTCTGTGACTATCTCATTCTGGAATTTTAGAAGAGATAACGTCCCGCCTGAAGCTCTGTATAGCACATGAGCGTTCAGCAAAGCCAATTGGAATAATGATAGAGACACTTTTTTGTACCAGCGTCTCGCCTTACGGTCAATTAGATACGGCGCCATCAACTGGTCGTTGAGGTCCACCCCTCCCATATTTTGGTTATATTCGTGGACACAGAGGGGTTTCTCCACAACACCAGTCGCCGTACGAATTTGGACTGTCGTGTCTGCATGAAGGGAGGTAAGAAGGAAAACATTCTTATTGTCCCTCCACTTCATAGCGAGCAAGTTATTACACTTCAAGCAGGCTCTCTCCCCCAGCCTAAGACGGGCATCTACAAGCCGCTGGGGAAAGCCCCGGCGATTAGGTCGCACGGTGCCACATGCTCCAATCTTATGATCAAACAAGTGACTAAACAGTGGCACGCTCGTGTAATAATTGTCCACATACAAGTGGTACCCCTTTCCGAATAAGGGTGACACCAAGTTCCACACTATCTTGCCAGCGCTCCCTATGTAATCCGGGCAGTTGACCGACTCAATCTGACTGTCTTTTCCCTCATAAACCGTAAAGTTCACTACATAGCCTGTTGCCCTGTCACAGAACTTGTAGAGCTTGACCCCGTATCTGGCACGCTTGCTGGGAAGGTACTGCTTGAAAGACAAGCGGCCAGAAAATTTAATCAGGGACTCATCAACGCAGACAACTTGATCGGGAGTAAACAAGGCTGCAAAACGTTCGTTGAAGTGGTTTATGAGGGGCCGAATTTTATAGAGCCGGTCGTATTCAGGGTCCCCACGTGGACGACAAAGTTCATTGTCGTTGAAGTGCATGAACCGCAAAATCTGCTCGTATCGTGCCCTGGACATGGAGGCAGAGAACACGGGCATGTGGTCAATTGGGTGCGTGGACCAATAAGCACGCAATGACGGAAATTTATGTGTGCCCATGTTGAGGGAAAGGCCCAGAAAGGTCTTAAATTCGGAAACCGTAATTGGTTTCCAATTTCTGGCAATTTTAGGCAACTGGGGGTTAGCGGCGATAAATTGACCAGCATATAAATTACTCTGGTCCACAATAGATCTATAGAGATCTTCCGTGAAAAACAGCGAATAAAAATCGATTGGCATAAAATCAGCTGTTTCCACCTGAATACCGGGTTGGGCAGTGAATGGGGGAAGTACGGGTTCTGCAGAAGTGGTGGGGACCCAATCAGGATAGGCGAATTCTGCAGGAAGGGCAGTATGGGCACGACGGGCCTGCCTTTGTCTTCTTGGTGGCAGCGGGACACTACTTGTGCTTGCCACCTCGCCAGCTTGAACTGCACTTATGGGACTCGCCACGTCACCAAGTGTTACTGCAGTGCTGGATGTACGTCCAGGCTGTACTAGGCCGCTGGTGCTTGCCAGTTCACCAGAAGGAATAGCGGCGCTAGTACTACTCTGCTCCATGATACGAGAGACCTGCGGTTCTTGCTCCTCAACAACCTCAGAAGATCGGGATCGGGTACGCCTGACCTTAGCAGGGACCTCAACTTCGTCGTCAGAGCTATCTGACGTGGGGCCGCTGACGTCACTGTCTTCTACGGGAAGATATTCTGAGCCTGAATCTGACAGATACGTGACCTCCTCTTCACTATCTGTCATGCTCAGAATCTCGTAGGCCTCTTTACTAGTGTACCTTCGACTTGCCATTTTGGGCTCTAAATTTAGGGGTACACTAGTAAGATTCACAGGAAAAAAAGCACCTGACTGTCGTCAGCAAATATATCAAACGCTACAAAAAAACTGTTAGCGATCGCAGGGATCAGGCCTGTCTCTGCGAACGCTGCAGTTATGTGTGTTGTGTTTGGTAAGTGACAGTGATCGATCGATACTGCACTTGGGTGGGCTGGGCTGGGCTGGGCGGAGGGGCTAAACGCAGGTACTAGCAGGTATCTGGGCTGATCCCGCTAACACTGCGTTTTTGGGAACCCTAAACCGCTGGGGATGCTAGTATAGATCTGATCAGATACTATACCACTAAGGGGGGTGTATGCTTTGCGCGTGGGTGTTAGCGTTACTGGCACTAACCTAACACTGCCTGGGGCGACGCAGACCCTCTCTGGCGCTAAAACCTAATTGATCTCACCCGCCGGGCGATCAGGGGGGTTAAACCTTTATTGGGTTATATACGGCGGGTGCCCTGATGCTATAAAAAGCAAACTAATCAACCAGCGTCACCCGTAACCTTTATATGGTGATCACTGGTGAAAGGGTTAACTAGGGGCAATCAGGGGGTTAAAACCTTTATTAGGTTAAATATGGGGGTACCTGACACCAATAAAAACCTGCGGCGAACCTAAAAAAAAAATAACTGCCTATCTAAAACACCAGCGACACGAATACAGCGATCGGAAAAACAATCGCTTAGTGACGCTGAAGTTAGGGGGTGAAAGGGTTACCTGGGGGGTGATCAAGGGGTTAAACCTTTATTAGGGGGGGGTTAGGGGGCTACCCTGGACCTAAAGGGGCCTAATCCTAACTGCCTTGCAACTTTTTACAATCACAGATGACACTAAATGCAGTGATCAGTAAAATAAATGATCACTGCAATCAGTGACACTGTGATTGGGGGCTTTGGGGTGACCTGGGGGGTGATCTGGGGGTGACTGGGGGGTGATTTGTGTGCCTATGTGTACCTACGTGTCAGTGGACTGTTGGAGCACTAACCTCTGTCTTCACTCCTCGGCGCCGGGAACGAAAAGACCGCGGCGAGGGAGATGACATCACTTCCTCCAGCCTGTGTTTACATCACATGGCGGAGGAAGCAATTTCATTGGCCGGGAGCGATCGCGAGGGGGGGGGCGGAATCGAGCGGCCGCCCCCTCATGCCTGATCGCTCCCGAACACTTAACGGCCGCTCACTGCAGTGAAGGGGGGTCCGGATGGACCCCCCAACTGCACAAAGGCGATCACGTAGATCTACGTGATTCTGCCTGTCCGTGCCATTCTGCCGACGTAAATCGGCGGTGGGCGGTCGTTAAGTGGTTAATACATGAATAGACCCGCCCCTTCTCAAGTTCCACATCAGGTCCTCAGCCTTACACCTACGTCATTGGCTGAGCGGACCTGATGGGGAACTTCAGAAGGGGCAGGTGTATTCATTTATTACTAATAAATGAATACACCCGCCCCTCCTAAAGTTCCCCATCAGGTCTGCTCAGCCAATGACATAGGTGTAAGGCTGAGGACCTGATGCGGAACATGAGAAGGGGCGGGTCTATTCATGTATTACACTGTGAAGGAAGTTCCCCATTAGGTCCGCCCCCGCCTACGTCATTGGATGAGCGGACCTGATGGGGAACTTCCTCCAGTATAATAAATGAATAGACCCGCCCCTTCTCACGTTCCGCATCATGTCCTCAGCCTTACACTACGTCATTGGCTGAGCGGACCTAATGGGGAACTTAAGAAGGGGCGGGTCTATTCATTTAATACACTGCCGATGAAGTTCCCCATCAGGTCCGCTCAGGCTCAGCCAATGACATTTCATCTGGACAGCACTGGACATCGGGATCGCCGCGGGTCACTGGATTTCATCGCTGGAATGTTTTTAATTTTTTTATTTTTAATAAAGGACTTTCCCAATGGTGTCTGTGTATTTTTTTCTTTACAATTTTTTACACTTTATTTGTGAAATGGTAGGGGTACAATGTACCCCATTACCAATTCACATAGGGGGGGCCGGGATCTGGGGGTCCCCTTTGTTAAAGGGGTCTTCCAGATTCCGATAAGCCCCCCACCCGCAGACCCCCACAACCACCAGGCAAGGGTTGTGGGGATGAGGCCCTTGTCCCCATCAACATGGGGACATCCTCCCCATGTTGAGGGCATGTGGCCTGGTACGGTTCAGGAGGGGGGGGTGCTCTCCCGTCCCCCCCTCTTTTCCTGCGGCCTGCCAGGTTGTGTGCTCGGATAAGGGTCTGGTGTGGATTTTTAGGGGGACTCCACGCCATTTTTTTTACATTTGGGGTGGAGTTCTCCTTAAAATCCATACCAGACTTGAAGGGCCTGGTATGGATATTTGGGGGAACCGCACGCATTTTTTTTTTATTTGCGGCAGGGTTCCCCTTAATATCCATACCAGACCTGAAGGACCTGGTAATTGAATTTGGGGGAACCCCCACGCTTTTTTTTTATTTTTTATCAATGACTTTTCTATGTATTGCCGGGAGCCGACAATTCATTAATAGCCGCGAGTGAGTTTTAAATTACTTTTTTTCCTTCAGAAATGACACTTTGTGCAGGGACAGTTATAAGCACGGGAAACAAGCGCGAATAGTCCTCAGAAGTTTGGGTCCCCATTGACTTCAATGGGGTTCGGGTTCGGGTTCGGGGTCAAGTTCGGGTCAAGTTCGGTCCCGAACTCGAACTTTTTTCCGAAGTTCGGCCGAACCCGTCGAACCCGAACATCCAGGTGTCCGCTCAACTCTAGTCTTTACAATTATGGGCTCAGTTTAAAAATTAAAGCCCAATTGCAGCCCAAGCTTTTCTTTTTGTTTTGTATATAGTGACGAGGGGTTAATACTGACCATACAGTATGTCAGAGTTTTATGAAAGCATGTGTCCCTTTTAGAAGATTTCCCCTCACTTCTTGTTCCAGAGTCAAAGGGACAGAGGATCAGGAACTGAATAAAGATCTCTCCAATGAGGACAAAAACAGCAATAAATACAAATTATTTAGTAGACTGAGACAAGATTAGAACCTCGGTCAGGTTTTGCTTGCTGTCTGTGTCTGTTTGTCCCAGTGAACCCCATTCTTCACATTTATTTTCCTGATAAAGAGGTGTAACTGGCACACACAGGGAAAATAAATCTCCCCAATTGGGGATAAAGGCAGCAATAAAACAAATATATATATAGCTGAAGCTGGGTTTTTTAGATTAGAATTCACTAGTAGGATTAGCATATGTGGCCAAAAGTATATGGTCAGTCATTGTGACAGACCCAACTGGGACAGGGGCTTTTGGAGGGGACTGCAGGCTAGCCTCTTGCCTACTGAATTTGGGCCTGGGCATTTCAGGGGGCTCTATTCTTTGGGAGGTCTGTGTCTTGGGGACCTTTGGAGTAGTTTTACTTCAGATTCCATGTCTCCCTGAACACACACATCTGGGCCGTCTGTGTCTGGAGGACCCAGATACATATTTGGGACCTCTGTGTTTTGTTGGGGGTATAGAAAGCCAAACCAAACTGCTTCAACCCTCTCCTGGACTCAGAGATTTAGAGCAGATGTTAATATAATAATTTTTACTGGTTAGTGTCTTTCTCCCATTGTGTGCCTCTGAGGTGTGAACTCCCATTGTTAATCGAGTCACCTATTGTTTCTGTCTGTTTGCTAATCCTCCTGATGTGATTAGTCTGGTGTCAAGTTTACCTCATTACTTAACCATTGTGGGATGTTTACCCCAATGTGCAATATTAATATTTTTTGATCATGTGGTGACTGTCCCTATTTTTGAAGTGTATAAAAACCTCTATTTCTGTTCATTAAAATTATTCCTTTGGTTTTTACCTCAACATATTGTCTGTGAACAATGCTCGGGGTAAAGGGCTGGTATTAGCTCTCAGTTTGCTGGAACGGTTTGGAGGGCAGGAGGCACTTGTTTGGCAGAGGCACTGAGGCAGGGTGCCAGGCAGTCTGCCACATTTGGAACAAAACACAGAGGCCCTATATCTGCATCTGGACCCTCCAGTTCTAAGACTCTGTGTGTTTCAGGGAGACACAGCCTTAAATATGAAGTAAAACTGCTCCAAAGGTCCCCTGGGCACACACCTTCTAAAGAATAGAGCCTCGGTGGGGCGTGGCTTGCGCACAACGGTGATGGACGCCTAAGCTAACAGCTCTGACAGAGACCGGGGATAACAGCGACATACAGAGCACCCATCAGCGCTTACACAGCCTACTAACCTCTTCTCTATCTAGGGGAGCCTCCACCCGATGCAGTCCCGCAAGCGTAAAGAGGTGAGATACCCCAAGAAACTCACGGATTTCTTCACCATGCCGGCGACAGGGAAGGGGACGTGGCAAGATGGCGCCGGCGGAGCGCGCTCGCAAACTTCTTCATCCTACACTGATCTACCCGACGATCATCCGGATGCCTGGGCTGATGAAATAGCCCCACTCCAGAGCAGCGACTCATCCCAGCACAGTCCATCTTCTCTGAGCCCTGCTAAAGCGCGGATGAGGATGGATCCGGCCTTGCAGGCCTCAAACACAGAGACGGCTCTCCTCCAGGATCAGGTAGGCCTCAGCCTTCTATCCCCGATAGCTCACTTTCCTACCTCAGGCCAACCTGTCCTGGATTCGACCATGAAGGACATGCTGCTCTCCCTGCAGTCCTCCCTCATGATGAGTATATCCACCATGATTAAAAGCTTTTCATCTGAGATGCAGGGGATGGGGAATAGAGTACAGCACATTGAAACTAAAATGGAGGAATGTACATCCACAGTGAATGAGCTTATAGATGTTTGTAAGGAGCAGTCTGAGGACACTTATTGGATTAAAGCCAAGCTCGCAGATCTCGAAGATCGGTCGAGAAGAAATAACGTAAAAATAAGAGGGGTACCCGAGTCTATTCTCCCCGGAGATCTGCACAAATTTGCTGGCGACATGATCATGTCACTGCTCCCTGAAGTGTCTCCAATAGAACGCATCATAGATCGCATACACCGTATACCTAAGCCCAAACACCTTGAGGCCTCAATTCCTAGAGACGTTCTCATGAAAATACACTTTTTTCCGACAAAGGAGAAATTATTAGCAAAGGCCAGATCACACCCAGAATTTCCAGCCCCATTCAATGGGTTGCATTTATATGCAGATCTCTCCCAATACACTCTCAGCATGAGAAGACAAATGAAAACCACCACTAAGGCCCTTAACAACCATAAAATATCTTACAAATGGAGACACCCAGCTACGCTAGTGATCACCAACAATGGCACGACTACTGTCATATCTGATCCAAGAGAAGGGCTGCAACTCCTGCACACTTGGGGAATTATCCTGGATCTCACCCCAGAAGAAAAGAAAACCCTTCATGAGCATCATCCACGAGGTACACAACGCCAGGGATATCAGTCCCGCAGAGGGAAATGATTTACCCCACAACAAACATCTGTTTCAGCGACCTATATCCCCGGTCCTCTGCCCTGCTTCTGAATAATTGTTTGGAACTTATCCCCAAGTTTTGTCAGTTTACCTGGTTATTGATACTGACAGTTTGTCTAATACAGGAGATCGTTATATATCTCCTCTACTTGCACTACTCACAAAAAGTAGTGTCACCTGCAGCTGTGGTCACAGTGACCTTTGAATAGCAGCAGGAGGTGACCTCCACAGTCTGGGGGGGAATAAGGCGGTTTTGTCTTTACGGTTTACTGTTAATGTTTTAAATTGACTGTTCTCTTTCGCCAGTACAACCACAACACAATTCGCTTCCTACAGAACCATCAATCCCGGAGCGACCACGACTGTGATTATTCCTACTGTTCCACGACGAGGAAAACCTTCTATATCATCTAACAGTGAGTGACACTTATACCAGTATACCCCGGACCACCTCATTATGGCCATTAACATGTTAACCATTAACGCTAAAGGCTTGAACCACCCGGCCAAAAGAGCTTCCCTATGGAAGACAGCGTTGACTCATAACAGCGACATAGTATGCGTACAAGAAACGCACTTTAACCAAGATGCCACCCCCAGCTGCCAACATAAATCTTATCCGCAAGTGTATAAAGCCAACTACCCCAAGAAACAAAGGGGAGTACTGATAGCCATCAAGGATACCCTAGCCTTTCAACTACAAAACTGTACACTGGACCCGGAGGGTCGCTATGTAATTCTTGTGTGCTCCATTGATAACGTCCAATATACAATTGTAAACCTATATGCACCGAACCATGGTCAGATGCGATTTCTTAAACGTCTACTAAAAGTCACACAGGCGATCCAACAAGGACACCTTATCTGCGGTGACTTTAATTTAGCACCTGATTACGTCATGGACACTTCATCTGGTCCCAAACGCTTCATTTCACCTCCATCCTCCTTTCTTGCGGGAAATGACTTACATGACGCTTGGAGGTGTTGTCACGCGACCGAGAGGGATTACACGTTCCTTTCCTCGCGTCACAACACTTACTCACGTA
This sequence comes from Rana muscosa, assembly GCA_029206835.1. Classification (NCBI taxonomy): domain Eukaryota; kingdom Metazoa; phylum Chordata; class Amphibia; order Anura; family Ranidae; genus Rana; species Rana muscosa. The sequence goes on along the minus strand of CM055122.1, from coordinate 889,288,114 downwards.
TTGACCTCTTTTTAACCGATAAATGGCTACTGCAGAATGTTAGCGATACCAAAATCCACGCCATCACCTGGTCAGATCACGCTCCTGTCAGCATCCGAATTGTAAACAAAAATTCTTCTATCAAAGCTTTCTTATGGAGAGTCAATAATTACACTCTACAAAACGCAGAAAATATAGCGTTTCTTTCTCAAAAATTGACGGAATTTTTCCTTCATAATAAAGGCTCAGTGTCTGACCCGGCGGTACTGTGGAACGCACGCAAATCCTATATGAGAGGTTTTTTAATACAACTGGGAGCCAAAATGAAAAGGAGGAGGATGCAGAGATTGGAAGAATTAACTGCCCAGTAGTGATGAGCCGAACACCCCCGGGTTCGGTTCGCACCAGAACCCGCGAACGGACCGAAAGTTCGTACGAACATTAGAACCCTATTAAATACAATGGATGCGAACGTTCGAATTCTAAAGTGCTAATTATAACAACTATTATGCATGTTATTGTCCTAAAAAGGGTTTGGGAACCCGGGTTCTGCACCAGGGGACATGTATCAATGCAAAAAGAAGTTTTAAAAACGGTAGTTTTTCGGGAGCAGTCATTTTAATGATGCTTAAAGTGAAAAAAAAAAAGTCAAATATTCCTTTAAATATCGTACCTGGGGGGTGTCTAAAGTATGCCTGTGAAGTGCCACGTGCTTCCCGTGTTTAGAACTGTCCCTGCACAAAATGACACTTCTAAAGGAAAAAAAAGCCATTTAAAACTGCTTGCGGCTTTAATGTAATGTCTGGTCCCGGTAATATGGATGAAAATCTTTAAGAAAAATGGCATAGCTACCCCATGACCCCCCTACCCCAGCCCATTACCAGCCCCTTTGGGTCTTGTATGGATATTAAGGGGAACCCCGCACATAAAATAAAAAAGGCCCTATATACTCTGAACAGCCGTATACAGGCGGTGCATACAAGACAGGGACTGTAGGTTTGCTCTTATGTAGAATCTGTTTGTAATTTTGAACAGGTACATTGTTTAAGTGTAGCTCCAGCCCAAAAATCTATTTTTAAACTTTTTGGAAAACATAGGTAAGGGTTATCACCCCTGTAACATTTGTTTTGCTGTCTGTGCCCCTGTTCAGAACATTTCACCTCACTTTCCGTCCCAATGACAACTGTTTTTGAAATGTGGTGTTTTTCTTGAAACAAGGATTGCTGATAAAGCATCAGTACAGAGGAGACACCTTTCTCCCATATTAATTCTTACAGGAGAGAATTTTCCTTCCAAGGGGTAGATTTCCTCTCACTTCCTGTTGTCTTCTTGCGTTTGCAAGTAGGAGTCGTTTGTAAGTTGGATGTTTGAAAGTAGGGACCTGCCGTATATACTCTGCAGAAATAGGCCCCTTAGTTGTTGGTGTTGGCACAACACTGTAAGCACTCATAGTTACTCTTGGTTGGTGCTGGAACGCCCTGCTGTCAACTATTATATCAGGAATTTTAATTACATATAATTGTTGAACAGTGGTAGTAAAAATTGGGCCTTTGATGGTGGTGCTGGTGCCACAACACTGTAAGCCCTGACAGTTACTCTTGGTGGGTGCAGCAATGGGCCCTGCTGTGAATTATTAGATCAAGAATTGTAATTGCATGCCCCTGTTGAACAGGGGCTGACAAATTGGGCCTTTCGTGGTGGTGGTGGTGGTGGTGGTGGTGTTGCCACAACACTGTAAGCCCTCAGAGTTACTCTTGGTGGGTGCAGGAATGGGCCCTGCTGTGAATTATTAGATCAATAATTGTAATTGCATGCCCCTGTTGAACAGGGGCTGAAAAATTGGGCCTTTTGTGGTGGTGGTGGTGGTGGTGGTGTTGCCACAACACTGTAAGCCCTCAGAGTTACTCTTGGTGGGTGCAGGAATGGGCCCTGCTGTGAATTATTAGATCAAGAATTGTAATTGCATGCCCCTGTTGAACAGGGGCTGAAAAATTGGGCCTTTCGTGGTGGTGGTGGTGGTGTTGCCACAACACTGTAAGCCCTCAGAGTTACTCTTGGTGGGTGCAGGAATGGGCCCTGCTGTGAATTATTAGATCAAGAATTGTAATTGCATGCCCCTGTTGAACAGGGGCTGAAAAATTGGGCCTTTCGTGGTGGTGGTGGTGGTGGTGGTGGTGTTGCCACAACACTGTAAGCCCTCAGAGTTACTCTTGGTGGGTGCAGGAATGGGCCCTGCTGTGAATTATTAGATCAAGAATTGTAATTACATGCCCCTTTTGAACAGGGGCTGAAAAATTGGGCCTTTCGTGGTGGTGGTGGTGGTGGCGTTGCCACAACACTGTAAGCCCTCAGAGTTACTCTTGGTGGGTGCAGCAATGGGCCCTGCTGTGAATTATTAGATCAAGAATTGTAATTACATGCCCCTGTTGAACAGGGGCTGAAAAATTGGGCCTTAGGCACTGGTGGCACAACACTACAACCCCTCACAGATACTGTACTTGGAGCACAGCAATGAGCCCTGTTGCAAAGTATTGCTTCAAAAATTGTAATGACACGCCCCTGTTAAACAGGGGCTGAAAAATTGGGCCTTAGGCACTGGTGCCACAACACTCCAACCCCTCACAGATACTGTACTTGGAGCACAGCAATGAGCCCTATGGCAAATTATTGCTAAAAAAATTGTAATTACACGCCCCTGTAAAACATAAATGGGGCTGAAAAATTGGGCCTTAGCCACTGGTGGCGGCACCCATAAACAAAAATGATCTTCCAAGCTATCATCATCAATGGTATCATTGAGGACTCGGAGGAGGAGGATAGCCAGTCAACATAACAGCACAGGCACTCAGCATCAGCATCAATCTTGAAGGGATGTGACATGTTAAAATCAATTAGTCTGTTATATCAGCATCAGGTGTGTGGTAGCTGGTGGTGATCCAAGACTGGTTCATCTTGACGAAAGTCAGTCGATCAACCGAGTCGGTGGACAGGCGCACCCTGTGATCCGTGACAAATCCTCCAGCAGCACTGAATGTGCGTTCCGAAAGAACGCTGGATGCAGGACAGGCCAGTAGCTCAATTGCATACTGTGCAAGCTCTGGCCAGTGATCCATCCTCAAGACCCAGTAAGCCAGAGGATTTTCGGTGGGGAAGGTGTCCAAGTCTGACCTTGCCCCTAGATATTCCTGCACCATGTTTATCAGACGCTGGCGATGGTTGCTGGAACCGATCATACTTTGGGGCTGCGGACTAAAGAATTGTCTGAACGCATCGGTCAGACGGCCACCTTCCCCACCGCTCCTTCTTTGACTGGCCGAAGCCTCAGCAACTCGTTGTCCAGGACCAGGAGTTTGTAACCTCCCAGTCTCTGGGAACGCGTTGCACAGACCTTTCTGCAAGGCCTCCCGGAGTTGTCTCATCCTCTGCTCCCTCTGCGACGGTAACATAAGGTCCGCAACCTTACCCTTGTACCGTGGATCAAGGAGAGTGGCCAGCCAGTAATGGTCCCTCTCCTTGATCCGAAGAATACGAGGATCCTTCCGCAGACTTTGCAGGATCAGGGAGGCCATGCAGCGTAGGTTTGCTGAGGCATTCGCTCCGGAGTCCTCTGGGTCACTAAGGACGACATGATCCGCAGCCACCTCCTCCCAGCCACGTACAAGTCCACTGGTTTCTTGGGACTGTAAATCATCCCTAAAAGACTGCTGCTGATGATACTGAGTGCCAGCCTCCACCTCCATGCTGACACAATCCTCCTCCTCCTCCTCCTCCTCCTCCTCTTCCTGTGCGATGGGTGGGACAGAAGGAACACTGTCTGGGTAAAGGGGGCCTTGAGAGGCAAGGAAGTCCTCCTCTTCCTGCCTCTGTTCTGCCTCAAGTGCCCTGTCCATTATTCCACGCAGCGTGTGCTCCAACAGGTGGACAAGAGGTACAGTGTCACTGATGCATGCACTGTCACTGCTCACCATCCTCGTGGCCTCCTCAAATGGTGCCAGGACAGTGCATGCATCCCTGATCATGCCCCACTGGCGTGGAGAAAAAAAACAAGCTCCTCTGACCCTGTCCTGGTGCCGTAGTCGCACAGGTACTCATTGATGGCCCTCTGCTGCGTGTGCAGCCGCTGCAGCATGGCCAACGTTGAGTTCCACCTGGTGGGCATGTCACATATAAGGCGGTTCTTGGGCAGGTTCAACTCCTTTTGCAGCTCAGCCAGGCGAGCACTGGCATTATAAGATCTGCGGAAATGCACACAAACTTTCCTGGCCTGCCTCAGGACATCCTGTAAGCCCGGGTACCTGCCCAAGAACCGCTGCACCACCAGGTTAAGGACGTGAGCCACACAGGGCACATGGGTCAGTTGTCCCTGTCGGAGGGCGGAGAGGAGGTTGGTGCCATTGTCGCAAACCACCATTCCTGGCTTAAGCTGGCGTGGCGTCAACCACCTCTCGGCCTGGCCCTGCAGAGCAGACAGGACCTCTGCCCCAGTGTGGCTTCTGTCCCCCAAACACACCAGCGCAAGCATGGCATGGCATCTTTTTGCCTGCGTACTTGCGTAGCCCCTTGAACGGCTACGGAGCACCGCTGGTTCAGAGGACAAACCACAGGAAGAGGCCATGGAGGAAGAAAAAGAGGAGGGGGTGGAGGAGAGAGGTGTGTCACAACCAGTAGTAGCATTTTGGAGGCGTGGCGGTGGAACAACCTCCAACACTACTGCACCTTGTCCTGCATCCTTCCCAGCTGCCAAAAGAGTGACCCAATGGGCCGTGAAAGAAAGGTAACGTCCCTGTCCATGCCTGCTGGACCATGAGTCAGCGGTAATATGCACCTTACCGCTGACCGCCCTGTCCAGCGAGGCCAAGACATTGCATTCCACATGCCGGTAGAGAGCCGGAATAGCCTTCCGTGAGAAAAAGTGGCGTTTGGGAACCTGCCACTGAGGAACCGCACATTGCACAAACTCACGGAAGGGGGCCGAGTCTACCAACTGAAAAGGCAGCAGTTGAAGCGCTAGCAATTTATCCAAGCTAGCATTCAACCACTGGGCATGTGGATGGCTGGGAGTGAACTTCTTTCGACGGTCCAGCAGCTGGGGCAGGGAAATTTGCCTGCTAGAATCGGACGTCGGTGTACTGCTAGCAGAGTGGCCGCAAGTACTTGGCTGTGACACACCTAATTCTACACCTTCATTCCTCTCAGTGCATGTTTCAGAGAGGACTGAAGTTATAGTGGGGTTGGAGATCCCAGCTGATGCGGTGCAAGGAGAGGTCCGCTTTGTTCTTTGGTGTGGGTCTTTGAGGTAGGCTTGCCAACGAGCTGCATGGCAGGTCAACATATGTCTGGTCAGGCATGTGGTACCCAAGCGGCTGATGTTTTGGCCACGCGATATACGCTTGAGACATATGTTGCAAACAGCAGCTGTGCGATCTGATGCACTAGCCTCAAAAAAGGCCCACACCAAAGAACTTTTTGAATGACGGGCAGAGGCAGCGCCCTGCACAGGCGGAGCTCTGCGGTGTGATTCCGTCGGTGTACTGCCCTTACGCTGGCCACCAAAGGGCATCCTGCCTCGTTGGAGATGTGCCTCATCCTCCTCCTCCTCCTCTCTCCTATTAGGCACCCACGTGGAGTCAGTGACCTCATCATCCCCTCCCTCCTCATCACTGGAGCCAATCTGGCAGTATGCTGCAGCTGCTGGAACATGACTGCCAGATTGGTGTCCTTCTTGAGCATCCCCTCTGTCTGCTCTCACGCTACTGCCTTCCTGTAGCTGGGTTTCATCATCAGACCCTTCGAAACGCTGGGCATCCTCCTGGAGCATGTACCCAACACTGTGCTCAAACAGTTCGGGGGACTCCTCAGGAGGAGGACATGGTGGGTCTAGGGAAGGAGTGACTGATGATGAGTCTGACATTGATACCAGGGAAGAGGACGCTTTGGCAGCTGCTTTGCCAGTACCCTGAGCCTGGGTGAGAGAGGATGAGGAGGAGGAGGAGGGCTTGGTCATCCACTCTACCAAGTCTTCGGCATGATGTGGCTCAACATGTCCAGCTGCCGAAAAGAAGGACAAGCGTGTCCCATGGCCATGTGCTGATGACAATGCACCGCGTCCACGACCAGCACTGTTGCCCCCAGACACAGAGCCTGCTTGCCCTCTTTTATTGCCTCCTGACTGTCTGCCTCTCCTTGTTTGCCTTCCAGACATTCTAATAGATGGCCTGCAGGGAGATGGGAAAAAAGCAATAAGGGCTACCTTCAGGTGTCCTTCTCTGTCCCTTTACTTAAGGATTTCTAAATATGGTTGAGGATGATTGCTTTTGCACAGAATAGCACAACGACAATTTCCCTGACTGTCCAAAAAACAAGGATTTCAAAGATGGTTGATGAGGAATGCTTTAGCACACTATAGCACAAGTAGAATTTCCCTCACTGTCCTTCCCTGTCCCTAGAAACAAGGATTATCACAGTGAAAGAAACTGACACTCTTCCTACCTATAGTTTTCTGTCCCTAGAAAAAATGTTTTTTTAAAGCTGATTGATGATCAATGCTTTAGCACACTATAGCACAAGGAGAATTTCCCTCACTGTCCTTCCCTGTCCCTAGAAACAAGGATTATCACAGTGAAAGAAACTGACACTCTTCCTACCTATAGTTTTCTGTCCCTAGAAAAAATGTTTTTTTAAAGCTGATTGATGATCAATGCTTTAGCACACTATAGCACAAGGAGAATTTCCCTCACTGTCCTTCCCTGTCCCTAGAAACAAGGATTATCACAGTGAAAGAAACTGACACTCTTCCTACCTATAGTTTTCTGTCCCTAGAAAAAATGTTTTTTTAAAGCTGATTGATGATCAATGCTTTAGCACACTATAGCACAAGTAGAATTTCCCTCACTGTCCTTCCCTGTCCCTAGAAACAAGGATTATCACAGTGAAAGAAACTGACACTCTTCCTACCTATAGTTTTCTGTCCCTAGAAAAAATGTTTTTTATAGCTGATTGATGATCAATGCTTTAGCACACTATAGCACAAGGAGAATTTCCCTCACTGTCCTTCCCTGTCCCTATAAACAAGGATTATCACAGTGAAAGAAACTGACACTCTTCCTACCTATAGTTTTCTGTCCCTAGAAAAAATGTTTTTTTAAAGCTGATTGATGATCAATGCTTTAGCACACTATAGCACAAGTAGAATTTCCCTCACTGTCCTTCCCTGTCCCTAGAAACAAGGATTATCACAGTGAAAGAAACTGACACTCTTCCTACCTATAGTTTTCTGTCCCTAGAAAAAATGTTTTTTTAAAGCTGATTGATGATCAATGCTTTAGCACACTATAGCACAAGGAGAATTTCCCTCACTGTCCTTCCCTGTCCCTAGAAACAAGGATTATCACAGTGAAAGAAACTGACACTCTTCCTACCTATAGTTTTCTGTCCCTAGAAAAAATGTTTTTTTAAAGCTGATTGATGATCAATGCTTTAGCACACTATAGCACAAGGAGAATTTCCCTCACTGTCCTTCCCTGTCCCTAGAAACAAGGATTATCACAGTGAAAGAAACTGACACTCTTCCTACCTATAGTTTTCTGTCCCTAGAAAAATGTTTTTTTAAAGCTGATTGATGATCAATGCTTTAGCACACTATAGCACAAGTAGAATTTCCCTCACTGTCCTTCCCTGTCCCTAGAAACAAGGATTATCACAGTGAAAGAAACTGACACTCTTCCTACCTATAGTTTTCTGTCCCTAGAAAAAATGTTTTTTTAAAGCTGATTGATGATCAATGCTTTAGCACACTATAGCACAAGGAGAATTTCCCTCACTGTCCTTCCCTGTCCCTAGAAACAAGGATTCGCAAAGTAAAACACACTGACACTCTCCCTACCTATCCTTCTCTTTCCCTAAACTAAAGGAATCCAGGTTAAGCAAGAAAAAATAAATGTCACTGTCCCTGCCTATGCTTCTCTTTCCCTGCTCCGGAACACACTACACTAGGCCGCCGTGCTGGCGGCCTTTTATAGTGTGGGGCGTGTACTAAACACCCTCAGCAATAATTGGCCACAGGCATCCTGCCTGTGGCCAATCATTGCTCTCCTCGCTGCCGGCGCTGTGATTGGCCAAGCATGCGGGGTCACAGTGCATGCTTGGCCAATCACAGCGCCTGGATGATACTGCGATGGCGTAGTGCATTGTGGGCCGTTCGCGTCACTCGAATTAGGCGCGAACGGCCCAAATCGTTCGATCTTCGTCGAACGATCGAACAGCCGATGTTCGAGTCGAACGCATGTTCGACTCGAACACCGAGCTCATCCCTACTGCCCAGATAGTAGCAGTAGACACACAAAATAAATCAAACCCAACCTTAGATCTCCAAGCCCAAATATTTAAGCTACGCTACGAACTCAGGTCGTTGCTACTAGAAAGCTATGAGCTAAACCTTAGGAAGCTGAAAGCCAAATCCTTTGTCACCAGCAATAAAGCAGGGAAGGTCATGTCACAGCGCATCAAAGGACACAGGACAAAAACAAGAATAGATCATCTATTCCACCCCACCACTAAGGTTAAACACATTAACCCCCAAGAAATTGCGGATGCTTTTAGCTCCTACTATAGTAGCCTATATAATTTAAAAGACGATGATAGCACCCATCAACCCACCCAAACTGAAATTCAGTCCTTCCTCAATCATATTAAGCTGCCGGCATTAACCCTTGAAGCACTAGCACGACTCAACTTACCATTCACTGAATTTGAAGTAAGAGAAGCTATAGGCAAATTGCCAAACTCCAAATCCCCTGGTCCAGATGGATTCACAGGAGAATATCTTAAAGAATTTAATACAATCTTAGCCCTATATCTCTGCGAGTTGTTCAACCACGCTGCATCCTCCTCCTCATTCCCGACTGAAATGCTATCAGCACTTATTATAACATTACCCAAACCAGGCAAGGAACCTAATACCCCCCAAAATTTTCGCCCTATCTCGCTACTGAACATTGACCTCAAAGTGTATGCCAAGGTAATAGCGAACAGAATCATTGACATCTTACCTTCCCTAGTTCACAAAGATCAAACAGGTTTTACCAGAGGTCGCCAAACGTCGGACGCCACTAGCAATGGCGTCCCTAGGGGGGGACCAGAGGGGGCCCTTGGCCCCCCAACATTATGCTGTGCCCCACCATGTGCCCCCCCAAAAAAAAAAAAAAATTTTTTTTTTTGCATTTTTTTTTCGCTAGGGCTGCTGCTGGGGTAACATAGTCTCTCCTGAGAGGGAGAGCGTCCCCAGTCAGCTCCTGCGGGGGATTCCTCCCCCCTCCCTCTGCTCGCTGACACTGCATAATGCGAGCGCTCACACAACCACAGCCGCCCGATCTGCTCCTTCCCCTGCATCCTCATTGGCATGGAGAAGAGCGAGTTGCAGGAAGGACTCCACGAGCACTGTGGGAGGGGGGCCCAAGCCTTTATCTCAGTTACTGAAAAAACAGACTGATTTCTCCCGTCCTTAGGACAGGAGAACCAGCCTGTAAATTCCGAGAATGGTGACCGAGTCTATGACACTCTTTCACAGCCCAGCGAGTCCAGCCACCCCCCCTAACTCTCCTCACATACGAGCAGGGAGGAATACAGCTCCTCCTCCTCCTTCCAGTCCCGCCCACACTATCCCGGCGTGCTGTATCTGAAGAGAGGGGATGTGTGGGCGGGAAATATGAAAATCAGCAGCATTCCTGGCTGTGTGTGAATTAAGCCTGAGATTCTAGCCTGGACGGTGGGTAAGTGTGTGCACTGCAGACTGCAGTACACTGTAATCACTGAACTGCATTATCCATACCTCCCAACTGGCACGCATTCTGCGGGTTTTACCCGCAGAGGCTCCTCCTTCCCGCAGTCCCGCGAGACCGTCATGTTTCCCGCACAGCAGGAAGCATGAACAGATGAAGAGGAGCAGCAGCAGGTAAGAGCGCCCCCCCGCAATCGGCGGACTAGTATTGGAGCCCCCCCCCAATCGGCACCCCCCCCCCGCTCAACAACATGTCCGATTTCTTTTTTTTTTAAATGTCCCGGCGGTCCCCCATTCCCCCAATCCACAGATTGCAGGAAAGAAACTTGCATAATTCCCCCATCAACACAGACAGTGCCCTCCTGCCCAGCAATTGTATTCTCCCGACAAACAGTGATTATCACTAGTGACTATAGCAACCACTAGTGATAATCATAAGAGAATCTGCTCATTAATGGTTAGAATCTCAGCCGGTTCCTGCTGAACCAGCTGAGATTTAAACTGTCTATGGCTGGTCTTAGCTCTTAGGCAGCCCATACATTGATCACTTGTTTTCATTCAACTATTAGGTTGAATGAAAAAAAAAGGAAATGATCCAATTCCCCCATCTACACATTATAGGTGGATGGAGGAATCCTCCCAGTGTGGACCAGTGCTGGAACAACCAGAGTTGCTGTCCTGTCCCGGCTATTCACAGCGCTGGTCTCTGTCTCCATGGCAGCGGCGGCAGCACATTGGAACCCAGTGCTGGTCACTTTATGGGGCTGATGTACAGGAGGGACAGCACAATTTGTTGTTAAAGATGGGCTGGGCATGTTCAAAATTCCACATGCCAGAGCCTGCCAGGAAGCCCACACTGCAGAGCGCTAATCACAGGCAGTGAGACATTTCCCGGTCCACAGCTCCACAGATCAGGAAATGTCTCACTGGCTGTGATTAGCACTGTGGAGTGTCGGCTTCCTGGCGGGAGATCGGGCATGTGGGATTTCAAACACACCCGAGCCCATCTCTATTGGTTGTAGACAGTTGAGCTCCCTGCAGGTTGCTTAGCAGCAGTGGAGCCTTCTCTGACATGCTGATCGGGATGCAATCCAGGTGATGCTTCTAGTCAAATCCTAGTGTTAAATATCAGTGATTTTATTGATCAAAGCCCACACTTTACAGGCATAGAGCCCACATGGCCGCTGAACATACAGTTTATATATATATATATATATGTGGTTGTACTCTTGATGCTAATAAATACTGTGTTTATTAGATCTGACTGGGAGCATCACTAGGATCACATCCCGATCAGCATGTCAACAGAGAAGGTTATACAGCATTACTGCTGCTAGGTGACCAGCTGGGGGCTCGGCTCTCTATAACCAATAGTGCCAGCCTTCCCCTACATGCACGCATAATGTCACCAGCACAAAGTCCTAGAAGACTGCCGCCGGTGCCAAGGAGACAGATGCCAGACCAGCGCTGTCAATAGCAGGGACAGGACAGCTGGGGAACCCCACAGTGGCAGAACACCAGGGCCCGGTGGCAAGACAACCTTTGCAACCCTGATAGTTCTCCCACTGCTTTGGACCCTTATATTTTCCTTGGTGTGCTGGTGACATATATCTCTTGTTTTCTGCCACCCTGGGGGGCCCCAGTATAGTAGGAAGGGAGCTCACTGCAGAACATGTGAAAGGGCCCTTTGTGGGATCGTAGTAAAGGGCCCCAGGATATATATATATATATATATATATATATATATATATATTTGCATTTTATAGTTGGCCCCCCTACTTTTGTCCCTGTCCCCCCATGTGCCCCCCCTAAATATGAAAGCTGGAGACGCCACTGGCCACTAGACGCCTGATTGATATCATACACCACACATCCTCGACCGGAACGCCTTCTCTGCTTCTATCGTTGGACGCAGAGAAGGCGTTCGATAGAGTAAATTGGACGTATCTCTCACTGGTTTTACAAAAATTTGGATTTGGAGGTCATATCCTCCAGGCCATACTTGCACTATACTCCAACCCATCAGCAAAAGTTTACACCTCAAACCTCCTGTCCACCCCCTTTCACATAACAAACGGCACAAGACAGGGATGCCCCCTGTCTCCTCTAATTTTCAATCTTATGATGGAACCATTAGCGGAACATGTACGGACCAACGTCAATATATCAGGAGTCACTATACGTAACCAAACCCACAAAATTAGCCTCTTCACGGATGACGTGATATTAATGCTAACCGATCCATCACGCTCCCTTCCTGAAATTCAAAAGATACTCACGTGGTTCGGTAAAATATCCTTCTACAAAGCCAATGCTACTAAATCTCATATCCTTGACCTGGGTATAGATCCAGTAACCCGCAATCTTCTGCAACAACAGTTCCCATACACATGGGCAGACACCAGTATACCTTATCTAGGTATTAACCTCACTAGATCGACAAAGTCCCTTTTTGCTCAAAACTACATCCCCTTGAGAACCAAAATCCAAACTGATCTCCACAATATAGAACACTTAGAACTCTCCTGGTGGGGCAAACTAGCTATGTTTAAGATGATTCAACTCCCTCAAATTTTATACCTCTTCCGAAACCTTACAATCCCCATTCCTAGCAGCTACTTTAGATCTCTACAAACAATCTTAGCTAGATTTGTATGGCAGGGGAAGAAGTCCAGATGCTCACACGCTAAATTGATAAAACATAGATTGGCCGGAGGAGTAGGCTATATAGATTTCCGAGATTACTTTCTCGCCTCGGTCTTAACACAATTGCGAGAATGGTTCCTCCCAGAGCCATCAACCTCTTGGGGTGAGATAGAGGCGACCTACAGCGCTTATGGTCCGACGAATCTGTGGCTGTTCGGAGCCCACTTAGGAAAAAGAATCCCGGCACATCTACCCCCGTCAATGATTATCTCCATTCGAACTTGGCTTATTCTGCTTGCACATAAACAAACGTCGGAACAAACAGTGCCAATGGATATTCCATTGGAAGTCCTAAAACACACGATAGATCAACTATCCATAAAACTATGGAGGGTGAAGGGTATCAAGCACCTGCAGAATCTTTACTCCAAGGGCTTTTTGAAACCCTTTTCACAACTACAAGCAGAATTCAACCTGCCTCAAACATGCTTCTATCAATACACACAAATCAAACACAGTCTCCAATCACTCCCCGCACACCAGCATACCATCCAATCCCAAGCGTGGTTATTCCTCTCCGCGAGCAATCCGCGGAGGAAGGGAATAACTATGTTCTACAATCTCTTCCAACAGAAACAAACATTTGTTAAATCCCCCTCCCACTTCCAATGGGAGGGGGATTTACAGCAGACATTTACCACTCCAATGGCACAGGGCCTGCAAAATCACCCAAAAAGCGTCCAACTCCTTGTGGGAGAACTCGGTCAAGATATCACTCAGATGGTACTATACACCCGCAATTCTATCAAAGTTTGACACACACCAACCCAATATATGTTGGAGGCAATGTGGTTCTCGAAGTGATTTGTTTCACATAATGTGGAGCTGCCCCAAACTCCGAGAATACTGGGACCATGTATTCAAGATCGTCACACAAATAGCGCAATCACAGATTTCACCAAACCCAGCGTTAGCACTCCTATCCCTGGGGATTGACCAAATCCTACCGAATCTCCAACACTCGATTGCAAACTTCCTACTGGCTGCTAGACTACTAATTACAAGAAGATGGAAAGACGTTACCCCTCCTACACTTACAGAAGTTATTGACTTAACTAACTTACACTACACTTACGAAAAACTGTTAGCTTCATCACAAGGACATTTCCATACCGCTCTTGATCTTTGGTCTCCGTGGACATCCTGGTTCTCTAACATCTAAAAAGTTCTAACGTCCTTGAGTATTTGAGATGATGCGTAATCTATATGGGGAGGTTGGTGCCCCCAGTGGGTGCAGTGTGTTCCCTTCAAGGGGCACCCGTGGGGGGTACCGGCTTCTGAGCTACCTTCCGACAGCCTCACCACTTATAGATGGTGGCCAAATACCTACTCAAGGACGGAACCAATAGTATTCATTTAGGTTTGGTGGTTCCTGTACTCACGTTACGTGTTATAATTTTCGGGTCTTAATAGTATTGAAATGCGATGTGATAAATGTCGGCGACAGTACTCCAATTAGTTAATGCTAAGAATGTATTCCCACCAGAAAGCTAAAGCGTTCCTAAACACGCATAGCATGGTGGTCTTCCTGTGCCCATTCACCAGATTTCATTACTGTATTGTTTACCTGCTTCACTACTGTTGACTTCATGTTGTAAATATAAAGAAAATCAATAAAAAGAATTGAAATAAAGAATAGAGCCTCCTCAAATGCCCAGGCCCAAAGACAGCAGGCAAGAGGCTAGCCTGCAGACACCTCCAAAAACCCCTGTCCTGGTTAGGTCTGTGTGTGTGTGTGTGTGTGTGTGTGTGTGGCAGCGATTTTAATCATACTTAAAGGGAAACATTAAAATACAAAAATCCAGGTTTGCCCAATATTACTCGTTATTATCGGGCATGTGGATTAGATCAACTACGACAGTGGTGGATCCCTCCCAGAACAAAATATGGTCCCTTATCAAATTTGCCTTCTTTGTTAACAAGGACCCTTGTACTTCACTTATAGCAATTAAACTAAGCTTACCCTGTCCTAAGTATGATACTGAACAAAATATGGTCTGAAGTACTGCTGTCCCCACAGCCTTCTACGACCTCACATAAACTTAAAGTACCTATTGATGTTTTGCAATACTTCATACCTGACCATAACCTTCAAATCTGGAAATCCAATATTTTTGATCTTCATGTATATTAAGCTATTTGCCCATTTGAATATCTCTGTAATAAATATAATATAGCACTCTCAGACCACTTATTGCACCTACAAATTTGTAATTTCCTTGGTAAACAACTGTTACCTTCAGATATTGATGTAAATACCCAGGTTTACCTTTTCTTTAGGGAGCAATCTTGCAGGTTGAAGGGAACCTCTATGTTCTATATTTCATTAAACGGGAATAATGTTTTTACCAAATCTAGCACCATGTATAAATGGGAATCAGAATTAGGTGCATAATTTTCTGATTACTCTTTTCCATATTTAACCACTTCCTTACTGGGCACTTAAACCCCCTTCGTACCCAGACCAATTTTCAGCTTTCAGCGCTGACGCAATTTGAATGACAATTGCGTGGTCATACAACACTGTACCCAAATGATATTTTTATCATTTTTTTCCCACAAATAGAGATTTCTTTTGGTGGTATTTGATCACCTCTGCGGTTTTTATTTTTTGCGCTATAAACAAAAAAAGACAGAAAATTATGAAAAAAACCACAATATTTTTTTACTTTTTGTTATAATAATATCCCAATTTTTTTTTTTTTATATTTTTTTCTCAGTTTAGGCCGATACGTATTCTTCTATATATTTTTGGTAAAAAAAAAAAATTCAATAAGCGTATAGTGATTGGTTTGGGCAAAAGTTATAGCGCCTACAAAATAGGGGATAGAATTATGACATTTTTATTATATTTTTTTTTTACTAGTAATGGCGGCGATCTGCGATTTTTGTCAGGCCTGCGATATTGCGGCGGACATATCGGACACTTTTGACACTATTTTGGGACCATTCACATTTTTTACAGCGAACAGTGCTATAAAAATGCACTGATTACTGTATAAATGTGACTGGCAGGGAAGGGGTTAACACTAGGGGGCGATCAAGGGGTTAAATATGTTCCCTATTAGTGTTTCTTACTGTGTGGGGGAGGGGACTGACTGGGGGAGGTGACTGATCTGTGTCCCTATGTACAAGGGACACAGCATCGGTCTCCTCTCTCCCTGACAGGACATGGATCTCTGTGTTTACACACAGAGATCCACGTCCTGCCTCTGTAAAAGCCGATCGCATGTACCAGGCGGACATCGCGGCCGCCAGGCATGCACATCGGCATCACGTGATGCGGCGCGTACAGCTGTTCCCCGCCGCGTGCCGTAAACAAACCAGGACGTCCTAGGGACGTCCACCCGGCACTTGAGAGCCGCGCTGCAGCCGTCTTTCGGCTATAGCGCGGGTCTTAAGTGGTTAAAAACTATAGTGGAAAATTGTAATCTTTTTTAATGCAAAACAGTTAGCTTTTTTCTTTTTACTTGAAAATACTGTATACCTACTAAAATATTGATATTTCAAAGTCATCAGCAGATGTGAGGATTAGAAATGCACCACCCTGTACTGCAGGGGTGTCCAAACTTTTTTCAAAGAGGGCCAGATTTAATGAAGTGAACATGCGCGAGGGCCGACTATTTTGCCTGACATTCTTTGAACCATTACAATTCGGTCTACGTGTGTTCGTTCGAGCACTGATACACTGCCCAACAATAATTCTCTTGCCTTTGTGGCTGTGTGTGGTGAAGAGATGAGCTTGGGCGTGTTATTTGGGTATATATATATATCTCTTGTGGCCCCCAATGAATCCCAGAGCGCCTCTCAGGACTAAGAATGATTTTGGGCGTGTTATTTGGCTTTACTGTATGTATCGGCATATAACACGCTTCACTTTAACTTTAAGAGGGAAGTTTCAGGAAGAAAATTAAATTTGAAAAAATAAAGGTCGGTGCCTATCAATGCAGCCTAATCAGTGCCCATCTGCAGCCTCACCATTGCCATGAATCCAGTCTCACCATTGCCATGAATGCAGCCTCACCATTGCCATGAATGCAGCCTCACCATTGCAATCAATGCAGCCTCACCATTGCAATCAATGCAGCCTCACCATTGCAATCAATGCAGCCTCACCATTGCAATCAATGCAGCCTCACCATTGCAATCAATGCAGCCTCATCATTGCAATCAATGCAGCCTTATCATTGCAATCAATGCAGCCTCACCATTGCCATGAATGCAGCCTTACCATTGTCATCAGTGCAGCCTGATCGATGCCCATTTGCAGCCTCAAAGGGGACATGAAGGGGGGGGGGCGGGGCGAGCACCAACAGATTACATACAGGAGAATCTCATGTTTACTCGGCGGCCACTTTATTACAAAGTCCCGCCTCCTATGATAGATAGAACAGTCGTCCAATGGCAGCCCAGGAGACGGGACTTCCTATTACAGACACCGTCGAGTAAACAGGAGATTCTCCAAGGCAGCACCGATAAATAAGAGATTTATCTTTTGTGGCCCTGTTAATTTTACTTTTATTTTTCTATTTTGACACTTTCTTTTTACATTTTTTTTTTTTATCTCTTTTATTCCTATTACTAGGAATGTAAACATCCCTTGTAATAGAAATAAGCATGACAGTTCCTCTTTACAGTGAGATGTGGAGTCAATAAGACCCCACATCTCACCTTTAGGCTGGGAAGCCTGAAACAATAAAAAAAAAAGTCTCAGCTTCCCAGCTGAGGCGGCGCCGTTTGTTTGAATGCAGAAGCTGGGCGTGACGTCATAACATCATGCCCGGCCTCCGAACTATCATAGAGACTCTGGGGACCATCTGGTCCGCCGGAAATCTCTATGGTCAGCATCCGGGGCCGGCGGGTCCGTTCTCTGACTCAGCGATGGCAGCGGTGAGTCGGTAGAAGCACCGGAGGGCGGCGGGAGGGATGCCCCCTCTCGCAACCCGTAAGAACAATCAAGTGGCTGACCAGCCGCTATGATCATTCTTATGGTGTAGGGAATCGCCGGCTCTAAAAGACGATATCTGAATGATGCCTGTAGCAGGATGCACTGTGTATATATATATATATATATATATATATATATATATATATATATATATACACACAGGTATATATAGATAGATAGATAGATAGATAGATAGAGAGAGAGAGAGAGAGAGAGAGAGGCCTCGTACACACGACCGAGTTTCTCGGCAAGAACCAGCAAGAAACTTGCTGGCAGAGAGGTCTTGCCGAGAAACTCGTTTGTGTGTATGGTTTCTTGTCAAGAAAACCGACAAGTAATCTCGACGAGAAAATAGAGAACCTGCTCTCTATTTTCTCGTCGAGATTCTCGTCGGCATGTTTCTCGACGAGAAAAGTGAGTGTGTGTACACTTACCTGTCCTCCCGGAAGCCCGCGCATGTTCGAAATGAATTCGACGCATGCGCGGTAGCTTCCTAGGCATAGGTAGGGTATACCAAGATGGCGGCAACGGCATCGAATGTAACGAGCGCATGCTCGTCGTAGTCGATGACGTCACCGCGTACGCTCCATTCAAAGAACCGCGGGTTCTTTGAATCGAGCGTGTGTACACTCGGCCGGGACAAGTTTCTTGTCCAAGAATCTCGTCGAAAAAAACGACATGTTTTTTTCGACGAGAATCTCGGCTGTGTGTACGAGGCTAGAGAGTTTTTTCAGCCGGAACGTGCCAGAACCTCCATTACGGCACCTCCGGCAGCTCTCTCCAACCTGAACACAGAAGCCGGTAGAAAACGATTTCTGCACAGCTCACTTACTCTCCTCTGTACTAGCGCTCCTGCCCTCGAGCCCTGGTCAGTGCCTCAGATCCAAGCGCCGTAACTGAAGCTGCCTGTGGTGATCCGGGAGGCAACTTCTGCCTCCGCCTGCTGCCGCTACTGAGACTCGGTAGCACGGAGCTTTGTAAAGAGCTCCGAAATGCCTCTTTGGATCTGTTCTACAATTCTGATAGGTGGAGCTCTCCGACCACATTGTACTGGGAGGGGGGGGGGTGGAGTGCTTTGGTGCTTTGGGGAGAGTGAATTTGCACAGAGAGGTGAACTGGGAAGGAGGGAGGTATTCGTGCAGAGAGGAGAGTGGGGGGGGACAGGGATTTGTGCAGAAAGGAGAGCTGGGAAAGTAGGGGGATTCATGCAGAGAGGAGAGCTAGTAATTTGAGGGGGACTTGTGCAGAGGGGAGAGATGGAAAGTGGGAGGGGGGATTTGTGCAGAGAGGAGAGCTAGGAAAGTGGGGGGGGGGGATTGCGCAGAGAGGAGAGCTGGGAAAGTGGGGGTGGGATTCGTGCAGATAGGAGAACTGGGAGATTGGGGGAGGTTGGTGCAGAGGGATGAGATGGAAAGTGGGAGGGGGATTTGTGCAGAGAGGAGAGATGGAATGTGGGAGGGGGGATTTGTGCAGAGAGGAGTGCTAGGAAAGTGGGGGGGATTTGTGCAGAGAGGAGAACTGGGAAAGTGTGGGGATTTGTGCAGAGAGGAGAGCTAGGAAAGTGGGGGGGATTCGTGCAGAGAGGAGAACTGGGAAAGTGTGGGGGGGGGGGTTGTGCAGAGAGGAGAACTGGGAAATTTGGGGAGATTTGTGCAGAGGGGAGAGATGAAAAGTGGGAGGGGAGATTTGTGCAGAGAGGAGAGCTGAGAAGGGGGATGGTGGCAGAGAGTAGAACTGGGAAAGTGTGGGGGGGAGGATTTGTGCAGAGAGGGGTGCTGGGGGGGACTGGGGAATGTTAGCAAAGAGTAGAGCTGGGGGGGAATTTGTGAGGAGAACTGGGAAAGCGGGGGGGGGGGAGATTTGTGCAGCGGGGAGGACTGGTAAAGTGAGTAACTGAGGGTGTCGGGGATCAGCGTCTAAGGAGACCAGACACATAGCTACACAAGGGAACTGAGACCAACAAAGTATTTATCATTAAAGTGATATTTATTTACAGTGAACACACACCAATAAACATACACATACACAGCAACCAGTGAGAACATAAACCACTACAGCAAACAAGGACAAAAATAACTAATGAACCTAACTGCTATCTATATACAATATCTACAACATACGGGACAAAGGTAACAGGGATGCAAGGAAGGGGAACACGACTGGGTACAAGAGCATAGAACAAGGCAGAGGGGTGCAGGACGGATCAGGACACAGGAAGGCTCAGAAAGGTATCAGGCACAATCTGGTAGAAAGGAGGCAATCAGACAGGATAGTGACACCCTGGGGGAAGGGAGGAGCAGCCTTAAATATCCACCTTACACAAGTGAAAAATGCGCAAAAACCAAATCACTGGTATCCAGTAAGTGTTATGATTGGTAATGTACAATACAATGTACAAATGATGGTGTCTATGAATAAGATAATAATGATCAGGGGTGGGGAGAGGAAGGGGGGGTATGCAGTAAAAATTATTGAGGGGGGGGGGGAAGTCACATTTACAGTCTTAGGGCTGCCATCAATGGAGAAACAGAAACCGTTGTTCCAGTACTGTAGAGAAAAAAGCAAGGGAAGAGGCGCCTCTAAGTGTAGACGTTTTAAAACAATTTAATATAAATTAAAAGTACAGGCAACTCACATTTTACAATGTAAAAGCAGGCATTGTACGAATTCCATGAAAAGGGGGAAGTGATCATCAGGTCAGTCATTCTGTGCTGTGTCCTGCTGTGGCGCTGTGCTGTTTTGATGTCATCAGGTTCCGCATGGAAGATGGTAGAAGCCGGCGGCGGTGAGGAGATGACAGAGCACGGCCTAGATGGTATTTCCTGGCAGGCAGGGAGCGATGACGTCACTGGTATGCGACGCGTTTCCCGAGCAGGCGTGCTACACGTCCATTCCACACGGTTTTGGACTTATGGCACTAGAACAATTCCTGCTCAAAGAACCTCTAATTAATCAGCGTCAGGCCAATTTCATTGTATTAGCCACCCAATTTTGTCTCAACACGCAACTATTTCAGTTTTAATAGAGAATTCTACCAGCAGTCACAGGGTACGGCAATGGGAGCTAATTTTGCTCCCTCATACGCTAACCTTGCCATGGGCTTCTGGGAGACCCATCACATCTATACCAACAACCCCATTTGCAGCAAACATTGTGTTCTTCTAGGACGTTATATAGATGATCTTATTATCATCTGGGACGGCCACCCTTGAACTCATCCCCCTTTTCGTCCAACACTGCAATAACAATACCTATGGGTTATCATTCACATCTGCTTCTCATCCTTCCACCATGGCTTTTTTTGGACCTAGAACTCGGACATGACACACATACCATTCATGCAAAGAACTACACCAAGCCAACCGCTGGAAATTCCTATTTGCATTATAAAAGTTGTCATCACCAAAAATGGATATGTAACATCCCCAAGGGCCAATATTGTCACCTTAGACAGAATTGTACAAAAGACTTCCGATTACATTGAACTCAGTGCCATCCTTAAAAAGAAATTTATGGATAAAACAATACCCTGAAAACCTGGTCGACGAAGCACACAAGTTCTATCTTCACGGCAAGCCACCTAAATCTGACAAAATTCCACACGACTGCTCAACCAGACTTATTACCCACCTTTCATTCAAAACATAAGAACATGGAGAAAATATTATCCAAACATTGGAATTATCCTACAGCAAGATCCCCACCTTAAATCAGAACTACCTGCCCACCCCAGAGTCACCTATCGCAGGGCTCCGAATCTAAAAAACAAAATTGCCCCCAGCAAACTCAAACCTACTATCACATCACCACCAGTACCAATCCTCATACCCATTATAGGCATGTACCAATGTCATAAACCACTGTGTAAAACATGTAATTTTGTTCAACATGGCAAAAATCCTTCAGCACCAAAGGTAAAACCTATCAGCTGAAAGAATTTTTCAATTGTTCCTCGGACTTTGTGGTATACGGGCCTCAGCTGCCCATGCGGGCTAATATATGTAGGTCGCACCATACGCCCGTTACGACAAAGATTCGGTGAACATCGAAGATACATAGAGGGTGGCACTGACCCCCACAGTGTCCCAAAACATTTTGCCAAAATTCATCAAAAATCTACCACTGGACTCCAGGTGTGGGTAATCGAACAAATCGACAGATCACTCCCGGCAGCCGAAAGATTTAAGAAAACTCTGTGCCAGAGAAACATACTCGATTTATAGCTTAGATGTACTCTCACCTGGAGGTATCAACGAGAGTATCGAAAATACACACCATTCTATAACCATTCTACATATAACCCCCCCCCCCCCGTTCTTTTTATCATCAATTTATCTCTTAGACATGTTATTTATAACATTATATATTACTAATTATTGGCCTGTTTTTATCTGCCTTGGTTTATTTATTATTTAATATATTTTTTACATATAATTCTTATTGTATATCTCACAGGTTGGAAAATACAATTTTTTCCCTACTGGGGGTGGCGGGTGTGTGTGTATTTTTTGTAAGTATAATACCCCCCTAGTCCAATTTATAGACCACCCTCACCCACCCTTGTCCCCCATCCCCTGCCTCTCCCATACCCTTCCCTTTTCTAACTTCTCCCCCTTCCTCCCCCCCTTCCCCCCCCTCTCTCGACTTTTCCCCCCCCCCCTTTTTTTTTTTTTTTTCTCTCCCCCCCCATCCCACCTCTCTCAACTTTTTTCCCTTCCTTTTTCTCCCCCCTTCTTTTCCCTTCCCCCTTTCTCTTATTTTTCCCTCCCCCCTCCCCCTTTTTTTTCCTTTCTCCCTTGTCTCACCTCTTTGATTGATTTTATCGTTATCATTGTGTGTTTTTTGGTACCTTTGTTGTTTTTCCTATGCATGTGCACTATGGTGCCCACGTGAAAATTTACGCATATATATATGTGTGTATATGTATGTATATATATGTATATATGTGTTTTGCGTGTGTCGTACCCCAACCCCCCCCTTTTTTTTTTTTTTTTTTCTTTTTCATGCAGTGTATGTTTTATGTATTATATATATTATTTTGTATTATATGTATTTTTCATGTGTATATATTTCTCTATATATTTATTATATATATATTTTATGCATATGTTTTTATAATATATTATATATATGTTGTATGTGTATTTTTTATGCATACACTGTATTCCTTATGTAAGTTCCCATTAGTGTCCTATGGCATCATGTAATTTTTGTCATTTTTTTTTGCGCTCATTCATACCTTTTCAGTGTCCCAAACCCCCCCCCCCCCCCCCGCTCTTTAACCTTCCATACCCATCCCGTATCCTTATCCCCCCATCCACACATTAATGCATTCATCTATCATTATATCAAATAAAACCACCCCCTCCCCCTTATTATCATTATGCTTCCTCATTCTGCTCATTTCATCAATCCAATATAAATAAGCCCCTCCCCCCACCTTGATATATATATATATATATATATTTTCCCCCTTTCCCCTCTCTTTGCGTTCCCACTCTTTTCTAGTTTAGTTCATTTTCCCTGTTCATTTCCCCATGGCCCCTTTCTTTCTCTCTCCCACCCCACCCCCTGGCCCCGTCAATATATATTCTATTATTCCCTTTTTCCTTCTCCTTTTTATTTATTTCATTTTTCACCTTTTCTCTTTATTACCATTTATTACTTTTTCTTTTTATATTTTTTCCTTTTTCCCATTTTTTCTTTTCCTTTTTTCCTCTTTCTTTTCTCGTTCTTATATGTATATCTTGTTCTAGTCCCGTTTTTTTTTTTGCCCCCCGCCAATCATGGTTATAGTTCAGGCTTTGTACACCCAGCCTTGCACTGACAGCCTCCCTGCAGACACTTCTCTCGTAAGTCCCGTCTCGGCCCCACCCCTTCCTTCACTCCCGCCCCCTCCTCCTCCAATAAAAACACTAGCCCCACTATCCCATTCATCAGCTTGATAAAGGAGCGCGACTGCCACGCTACACGCAGCACGCCAGCTCGGGAAACGCGTCGCATACCAGTGACGTCATCGCTCCCTGCCTGCCAAGAAATACCATCTAGGCCGTGCTCTGTCATCTCTTCACCGCCGCCGGCTTCTACCATCTTCCATGCGGAACCTGATGACATCAAAACAGCACAGCGCCACAGCAGGACACAGCACAGAATGACTGACCTGATGATCACTTCCCCTTTTCATGGAATTCGTACAATGCCTGCTTTTACATTGTAAAATGTGAGTTGCCTGTACTTTTTATTTATATTAAATTGTTTTAAAACGTCTACACTTAGAGGCTCCTCTTCCCTTGCTTTTTAAATATCCACCTGGCAGCTGGAGCAAGGTGTGGCTGTACAGAACCTGCTGGCTTCTGGGAGACACCCTGCTGGTGGACACTGGAACTGCAGCCATCGGCAAAGTGAACCCCAGTGCCACTAGCAGGTGAACTCAAAGCTGACAGATTTCCCTCCTTAAGGAGCGCTCTCTGGACGCTCCATAAGGCCCTA